>CM077085.1:31075370-32476878 GCA_039513925.1 Platanthera zijinensis
TTACTGTTAGTGTTACTACAATCGCTCCCTATTTAACACCAAAGCTCCTTCAACCTGTCAACAATGAATCAAAACAATGTGATCAACACAAGCGAACATCAACATCGACAGCTACACTACATTACAGGACATGAAACTACAGTGGAAGATGGGATGACCGAGACAACTGCCATCATCACCGATCAAGTCAATCATATTTCTGATAACATTGCAACGCCAACCCCAAATGAAACATTCATTGCGGAACCCTCAACTCTCATTTCAACAACAATTGCATATGGTATTACATCGTTCATATTTACCTGTCAACAATTAATTTAATTATAACTGTGTTGAATCTGATATGTCTGTCAAAACAAAAAAAACAGAACATAACCTCGATAATGCAACCTCCTTACTACCTAGAGCAACGCGGCTGAGAGGTAGACCGCAAATTGCGCGAGAAACTACCACTGCGGCACCACGACAAGCACTCACGACATATGCCGCACCCACGACATATGCCGCACCCACGACATATGCCGCACCCACGACATATGCCGCACCCACGTCGTATGTCGCACCCACTACAAATGTCGTCCCCACGACATTTATCGCACACCCGACATTTGTCTCACCCACGACATTTGTCGCCCCCACGACAAATATCGCTCCCACGACACATGTCGCTCCCACGACACATGTCGCCCCCACGACAAATGTTGCACCACGACAAATGTCGCACTCACGACAAATATCGCACTCACGACAAATGTGTCCCCCACGATAAATGTCGCACCCACGACAAATGTTGCACCCACGACAAATGTCGCACCCATGACATATGTCGCTCCCACGACAAATGTCGCTCCCACGACAAATGTCTCTCCCACGACAAATGTTGCTCCCACGACAAATGCCCCCGGGCCGAAGGCCCGTGCCTGTCACTCGTATATATATATATATATATATATATATATATATATATATATATATATATATATATATATATATATATATATATATATATATATATATATATATATATATATATATATATATATATATATATATATATATATATATATATATATATATCCTACCATATAAACAAATATACTATTCTTTGCTCTTACCATAGGTTTCCCCTCCACCCTTGGATCAAAGTCAGGTTTTATTCTCATCCATTAGATTAGGAGGGAGAAAAGCATCTTTAGGAGTTAGAGAGGGATGAGGGCATATTCCTAGGCCTCCTAAAGCTACAGAGAGGAAAGGAGGGAGAGAGAGAAAGAGAGAGGGAGAGAGAGTAGCTGGGGGGAGGCGGTGGATTGAGAGAGAGGAGAGGGGGAGAGTGTGCGGCTAAGAGAGGGTGAGGAAGAGAGAGAATTATTTGTTTTGTTTTACTAGGCGGGGAGAGAGGAGGGGGAAGAGAGAGAAAGAGACGGTGAGAGAGAGATATTATATAAGTTATTATATATATAGTTATATATTATATATATTTACAGAGGGGGAGGGGCTGCGGAAGACTTCATGGGGGAGAGGGGGGCTGCCTGCAAGCGGAAGGGAGGAAGCGGGGCCCGCCTGAGGCTTTGACTTACCACATGAGAGAGAAAGAGAGAGAGGAGAGGGGAGAATGTGCGGCTTAGAGAGGGATAGGAAGAGAGAGGGAGGGAGGGAGAGAGAGAGAAAGGGAGAGAGGGCGTGGAGAGAGAGAGAGTGGGGAGAGAGAGAAAGAGGGAGAGAGAGAGGGCGGCGGAGAGGGGGAGGCGGTGGAAGTTATATAATATAATATATATTAAGTTATATTATATAATATATATATAACTTTGATATATCGGATAAGAGAGATTGAAGAGAGAGAACAAGGGAGATAAAGAGGGGGAGAGAGAGAGGGCGGCGGAGTGGGCGGAAGAGAGATTGATATATATAATATATTATTTATTTTATATATATTATTACATATAGAAGAAGTGAGAAGTGAGAGAGAGAGATTTAGATTTTTTAAAAAATATTTTTATAATCGATTTAGATTTTCTATAAAATCATTTTAAGTACTCTTATGTATATGTTGTGGGCTCTCGGGGGCGGGCGAATGTCGCCGGCCGGGTATTGTCGTGCTTGGCATCAAGCACGGGCGAAGCCCGTGCGCAGGCGGGCGAAGTCCGCCTGATGCGGCCGAAGGCCGCCCGAGAGCATCGAGCACGGGCGAAGCCCGTGCGAAGATGCTCGTATATTATAAAACAATATACCATTCTTGAATCACACCATGAAACGCATTACGGTCGTCCGATCTTCAGGAAATAGTTTCTGGTCATCGGATCTAACAAATGCGGCCTGCTAATGTCCAGATCCCAAAGGACTGCACTGTTCATAGCCTCCAAAATCTCGACACCCACAACCATTCCCGTCGCCTCACCCCGCCGTCGGCGGCTCCGCGGCCAGCCCGGCGCCCACCGGCGGGTTCGCCGGCCTCCGGCGAACCCGCCGGGGGTTGTCCGGCGGCGAGCGGGCAGGGCCACCGCCGGCGAACCCGCTAGTGGTGGCCGGGCAGGACGCTGACGGCTCTGCCGGCGGCGGCCGAGAATGCCGCCGCATGAGCAGGCGGAAGCGGGGGGGGGGGGGATTTATCGTTTTGTTTTTCATTTTTTATTAATTATATAATTTATTAAATTATAATAAGTAATTTATTTAGAATTTCTAAAATTATTAAATTTCTATTAAATTTTCTATTAAATTTTCTATTAAAAGCTGGGAGGGCGTGCAAAGCCCGCTGGGGGGGGGGGGCGAACGTGCGGGGGCAGGCGAAGCCCTCCTGAATGTCAAGCGGACGAAGCCCGCCGGAATGCGGGCAATTATAATTTTTAACTGCCGGGGGGAGGCGAAGCCCTCCGGAATGCGGGCGAAGCCCGCAGCAACGCATCGAGAACTGTCGGAGCTCGTTCGAAGATGCCAGTGTATATATCTTTACTACTTATAAAGATATATAAATGGCTTTTAAATTCCATGAATTTTAAATCCATTTGAGTAATCTTAGTCGTCGGATTGTGGATGCGAAATTCAGCTGCCGTCCGATCAAACCAACTCTCTCTCCAGATTTTTTTGTAGGGCTCCTAAACCTACTGCAAGGCAGCATAAACCTATGTTAAATATTTTAAAAATGAATTGTCACTCAACGCCCCAGTTCGCTAAAAAAGCCACAAAATAAGGGCCACCAGACAATCAGCCCGCCAAGCATCAATTCGGAAATGCAGCCAGCAAGCCCGTCATCGCACCTTATTTCAATCAGTTATTACAGAAATATCATTATATACCCAAAATTGTTATTTGAACGGGCCGTGTGGGACAAATTGAAATCAATGTTTTCTTTATTTAATATTATAAAAAACTGGCGGATGAAGAGTGTTTGCGACACTGTTCACCTGCAAAAGTTTTTTTATTATTGGCTTTAAATTTAATTTTTAATGTTTTCAATTTGTTTTTTAATGTTTTAAATTAAATTTTTAATTCAAGCTGGCGGTTTCAATTTGTTTTTTAATGTTTTAAATTGAATTTTTAATTAAAGTTGGTGGTAGGCGTCGGGGGTGGGCGAAGCCCGCCATTGCCGGTCGGGTACAGTGGCACGTGGCCATCGGGCCGGAGGCCCGTGCCTGTCATTTGTGTGTGTATATATATATGAAATGTTTGAGGAATGAAGAAGTCAAATCACTTGAGAGGAAGAAGGGGTTGCATTCATTTTTGGCTCAGTAATAAGTCTAGCCCAAGTGAAGCAGAGCGCTCATGCATGTTGGTAATTACTGTAATTTGTCATACATGAATAAATAGTCAGCAGAACACGGGTAGCAGCAAGCTGCCCTGTAATTTCTGCAAGATATGTATGCAGGGGCGGATTCAGAGGGGGGCCCGAGGGACACTGGCACCCCCATTATTTTTTAAATTGGTTAGTGTATTTGAATTCTTCTCGTCGAGGCAATGGATTTTGACTACTTAAACGTCAAAAACGGTGGCCAGATGAGGGAAATAAAGCTCTGATAAGTTTGAAACGTTCAAAAAAAAAATTTCGAACGAAGTTAATGTCTGGTCCCCCATATTAAACATTTTAGAACACAGTGACACATTCAAAAAAAAATTATGTGCACCCCCATTATTAATTTTCTGAATCCGCCACTGTATGTATGGTGAGACCGCATAAGTTCAAAACTATATGTAGGGTGAGACCCACAGCAACAAAGGGGAGAGCTGGCTAGCAATTGGGTGGACCCTAGCTAGCAGCTTTGTGGACAAAAAATCCTCATGAGAAATCTTTAAGCGCTGATGATACTACAGTCTAATGAGTGTCATCATGCATCTTCCTAGCTGCTCCTAATTGCTTTGAATGTGAACCTGCTGTACATGTCATCAGTACTGTTACCTTTTTTGTATTTTTACTCTGTTGGCTTTACATTAGAAATAAATAAATAATGCCAATCTATATTGAATTCTATTATTTATTTGAAATAATATATATATGGTAGGAATTATCTTTTCTAAGCTTAATTTATTTCAATAATTAAGTTTCCATTTTATATTTACTTTTGAAGGGACGTGTTTGGGGTAGTGGAAAAAGCTCTATTCTCATCGTCATCACACTTTTTTGGTTTTTTGGATGAGGAGCTTTTTCAAAAGAGCTTTTATTAGAAAGATATTTACGGGGCTTTCTAATAATCATTTTCTTTGTTTTCAACTTTTCATTTTTCATTCAAAGATTTTCTACTCATAGTCAAAATTTTTTTACTTATTTATAATTTTTGTTTCTCGTCATTGATCTTTTTTAACATGCTTATTTAGGATTTATATAATATTTATTTATCTATGTGATAAGTGATTAACATAATACATATTGTTGTGCGAACGTCAGGTTTCTCTCTGGTCTGGAGAATCGGACAGCCTCAGCTCGGAATTGGACTGAGCATGCAAACAGTCAAAGAAAAACTGTAGCAAATGAGAAGACTTTTTTTGACATGAAAAATCCGAAAAGGATGAAAAACACGTGTTCGGATCTGTGTCAGGACAAAATCCATTATTTTGTTTGAGTTTACAAAAGTTGAGAGATTTTCTTGGAGGGTGATAGATCACCTCTCTGTTACAAGTCAGAATATAAAAACATCAGAAAACAAACTAAGTCCTCGGAGCCTGGATGAGAGGGCACCAGTGGGGAAAATTACTAAGTTCTCGGAGTCTCGATGGGAGCACTCCTGCTAAGCCAGAGCCTTGATGAGAGCGCTCGATCTTATGGAGAAGAATGTCACATTCTTGAAGTCTTGAGATGCCTTCGCACTAGAGAGGGAGCGGAGGAATGATCTAAGTCCCACATTCTCTCGGGAAAACACCAGAGCTCTCTCTAGCCTCTACAGTTGCTTGTCTTCAAATGAGATCCCGATGACCCTTTTATAGTTTTTTGGAGGGATAGGTTGGTAATTGCGAAAGAGAGGAATTTGTGCTGGTGAATGGCATCGCTCCGTTACGATCACTTAGATCGCCAATTTTCATGAAATGACAGAAGTGACCCCCGGGCGGCCCTAACAGGTTGTGTATAACCCTTAATTCGTCGAGATCAGAAGTACTCAAGCAGATGACTATTCACAGACCATTGGGCGAGCAGTGGCGAGCTTGGGCAAGCAGAGGCGAGCTTGGGCGAGCAGAGGCGAGCTTGGGCGAGCAGAGGCGAGCCTGGGCGAGCTTGGGCGAGCTGTGGCGAGCTGAGGCGAGTTTTGGCGAGTATCTCGCGAGTATGGGCGAGTAACCCTAGATACTCGCTCACAGATGCTGGATACTCGCCTACCCCCCCCCCCCCCAGGATTTCTCTATAAATAGCCCCCCAGGGGTACTGGAAATGGCACCTTTTGGAAGAGGCGAGGTCCCCCCAAGTAGATACTCGCCAAGTCCAAGCCAGCATAGTACCTCGCCCAGCCTTTTGGTTGCGGAGGGGAAGCTTCTTCAAAGCTTCCGGGTACGTGGTGGGACCTCCCCGCTGGAGCACTTGGGGTGTGCTTATAGATAGTTTCCTTTCTCTCTCTCGCTAGCCATTCAAATCGTGACGTCGGACCGTAGAATCAGTAACCTTAGGCTGCCTTGATCCTATTTCGAGGTTAGGAATTTTCCTGGCTTCAACACTTGGTGCGGTGAGCGTGGATAGTAGCCGAGGAAGAAATTTTTACGAGAAGACTTCATGGCTTAAGATGGCGAGCTGGAGACCCAAGACAGCAACTCGCAGGCACTCGGCAAGGTGGGCGAGCACTCGGCAAGGTGGGCGAGTTCTCGGCAAGGTGGGCGAGTTCTCGGCAAGGTGGGCGAGTTCTCGGCAAGGTGGGCGAGTTCCCTGGTTACTCGCCCATAGGCGACTGCGCGACGGCGACTTTCAAGCTCGGTGGTTTCGTGAGGCTAGCTTCCCTGGTAGATCGCTCATAGGCGAGTTCCAGCGGCGAGTTCATGGAGGCGAATTGATGTCGGTGACATACCGGCGAGCATAGGCAGGAATGACACTCCCAGAGGCGAGCAGCAAGTAAAGAGGCGAGTATCAAGTGAAGAGGCGAGTATCAACTGAAGAGGCGAGTATCAAGGGATCTCGCCCATAGGCGAGTTATGTTGGCGACTTACTCGCAAGGCCGGGATAGCTCAGAATCTAGGCGAGTTGGGAGTGGAAAATAAAAATTTTCCCGGGGCGCTGCCCCCGGACCCCGCAGGGGGCGCTGCCCCCTTGACCCCCGTCCGCTGACCGGGCAGCGGAACCCCCGAAACCTCTGCGTAGGGGTTCTAATTTCAGAAGTGACTGGTGGTCAGCTGACCGGGCAGCGGAACCCCCGAAACCTCTGCGTAGGGGTTCTAATTTCAGAAGTGACACTCACCCTCCGCCTACTTCCATCTCCTTTTCCAATAGTGGTGTTTTCCATACATGTTTATACTTACGGGTGCTTTGGTAAAGCCCGTGAGTACTTTTTGTATGACTAACAAGCAGGGCAAATGACGACGAGTTCACCACCGAGGAAAAATGTACGAGATGCTTTGCGATGATCTCCTCCAACAACCCACATTCCATGGGACGACTTGCTTATGACATCTTCCAGCAAGTATTCTACGAGCTCCTACGCGTGATGCTCTTCATGCTTAATGAGTGCTCTCCTATAATTCCGCGAGCTCCATACTTGCGAAGTGACCTCTTTAACAGGCTAGGATGCTATCATCTAATTCCGCAAGCTCCATACTCGCGAGGTGATCTCTTCAGCGGGCAGGCTAGGATGCTCTCCTATAATTCCGCGAGCTCCATACTTGCGAAGTGACCTCTTCAACAGGCTAGGATGCTATCATCTAATTCTGCAAGCTCCATACTCGCGAGGTGATCTCTTCAGCGGGCAGGTTAGGATGCTCTCCTATAATTCCGCGAGCTCCATACTTGCGAAGTGACCTCTTCAACAGGCTAGGATGTTATCATCTAATTCCGCGAGCTCCATACTCGCGAGGTGATCTCTTCAGCGGGCAGGCTAGGATGCTCTCCTATAATCCCGCGAGCTCTATACTTGCGAGGCTAGGATGCTCTCCTATAATTCTGCGAGCTCCATACTTGCAAGGTGACCTCTTCAACAGGCTAGGATGCTATCATCTAATTTCGCGAGCTCTATACTCGCGAGGCGATCTCTTCAGCGGGCAGGTTAGGATGCTCTCCTTTAAATTCTGCAAGCTCCATACTCGCGAGCAACTATGGTGTTCGAATTCTGCGAGTTTATACACGCGAGGCTATCACTTCAGCAACCAGGACAACAATGCTATTCATTTCATCTCCTCAAACACCCGGAGCGAGGATGAGCTGAAAAAGTTCTACCCCCAACGGTAACATGTATTGTTTACCTGTAACATTGTTTCCAAGTTGTTTATGCATTTCCTCGCCCCTGGAGTCACGGGTTAGTGCGAGTTGTCTTATTTGTGTTGATTCATCTCAAGTTACCTAGGAGCAGTGAAGTTCAACTCCACAATCGATTTAGGAAACCTGCGCTCAGTCTGTTTCTCCTAGATAGCCCAGGGCGGACGATGGGACGATGTCTCAGGATTTAAGCGTCCTTGTAAGACTGAGCCCCTGCATTGACGGTCGAGATCAGCTCCCCCCTTGCATGTCGGCCTAGCTACCCCCGATTGCATCTCTCCTCTGACTGGAGGAACTATCAGGAACAGATCTGGATGCTAACCTCCTGAACTCGATAAGGGATCAACCTCACAAAGTGATACCTTGTATAAAGGCATCATCGGTCTTTGAGAAGACGAAAAGACCCGCTCTTAGCGACCGCAGGTCCTGTGAAGCAGGACGCGTCTCTGTTTTTTACCAAAGCAGGATAACCTGCCGAGCTCTGAGAAGTGCAAGTTCGCGGAAGGATGGTGAAATCGAGGGTGTCCAGTAGGACCCCCGAGGACCATTTCTCTTCGCTTATACTTTAATTTTCGTAACCAAGTGGCAGAGCTAAAAACGATCTCCACGGTTAGGTTGGGAAACGAGCCTTCGACTTGTTTCTCCT
The DNA here is from genome assembly GCA_039513925.1 of Platanthera zijinensis. Classification (NCBI taxonomy): domain Eukaryota; kingdom Viridiplantae; phylum Streptophyta; class Magnoliopsida; order Asparagales; family Orchidaceae; genus Platanthera; species Platanthera zijinensis. The sequence continues at coordinate 31,083,887 of CM077085.1, forward strand.
AGATAGCCCAGGGCGGACGATGGGACGATGCCTCAGGATGTAAGCGTCCTTGTAAGACCGAGCCTCTGCATTGACGGCCGAGATCAGCTCCCCCACCTTGCATGTCGGCCTAGCTACCCCCGATTGCATCTCTCCTCCGACTGGAGGAACTATCACGAACAGGTCCGGACGCCAACCTCCCAACTCGACGGGAAAAGATCGTTGTTCTCTTTAGAATTCCTTCGTCCTCAAAGATATTGATGCATTTGACTCCTTGGCAATCTCATAAGCAACAGGGCGAACTACCTCGACTCCAAATAGAAGACTCGAGTTGAGCAGTGTCGTAAGTCCGGTTTCCCACGAGCTCCTCTCCTCGGGAATCGGCCGATCTCCTCGATTGAAATCAAGACTTCGAGTTGAGCAGCGGCGTAAGACCGGTATCCCCACAAGCTCCTCTCCTCGGGAATCGGCTGATCTCCTCGATTGAAATCAAGACTTCGAGTTGAGCAGCATCGTAAGACCGGTATCCCCACGAGCTCCTCTCCTCGGGAATCGGCCGATCTCCTCGATTGAAATCAAGACTTCGAGTTGAGCAGTGTCGTAAGTCCGATTTCCCACGAGCTCCTCTCCTCGGGAATCGGCCGATCTCCTCGATTGAAATCAAGACTTCGAGTTGAGCAGCGTCGTAAGACCGGTATCCCCACGAGCTCCTCTCCTCGGGAATCGGCCGATCTCCTCGATTGAAATCAAGACTTCGAGTTGAGCAGTGTCGTAAGTCCGGTTTCCCACGAGCTCCTCTCCTCGGGAATCGGCCGATCTCCTCGATTGAAATTAAGACTTCGAGTTGAGCAGTGTCATAAGTCCGGTTTCCCACGAGCTCCTCTCCTCGGGAATCAGCCGATCTCCTCGATTGAAATCAATACTTCGAGTTGAGCAGTGTCGTAAGTCCGGTTTCCCACGAGCTCCTCTTCTCGGGAATCGGTCGATCTCCTCGATTGAAATCAAGACTTCGAGTTGAGCAGCGTCGTAAGACCGGTATCCCCACGAGCTCCTCTCCTCGGGAATCGGCCGATCTCCTCGATTGAAATCAAGACTTCGAGTTGAGCAGCGTCGTAAGACCGGTATCCCCACGAGCTCCTCTCCTCGAGAATCGGCCGATCTCCTCGATTGAAATCAAGACTTCGAGTTGAGCAGCGTCGTAAGACCGGTATCCCCACGAGCTCCTCTCCTCGGGAATCGACCGATCTCCTCGATTGAAATCAAGACTTCGAGTTGAGCAGCGTCGTAAGACCGGTATCCCCACGAGCTCCTCTCCTCGGGAATCGGCCGATCTCCTCGATTGAAATCAAGACTTCGAGTTGAGCAGTGTCGTAAGTCCGGTTTCCCACGAGCTCCTCTCCTCGGGAATCGGCCGATCTCCTCGATTGAAATCAAGACTTCGAGTTGAGCAGTGTCGTAAGTCCGGTTTCCCACGAGCTCCTCTCCTCGGGAATCGGCCGATCTCCTCGATTAAAATCAATACTTCGAGTTGAGCAGCGTCGTAAATCCGGTTTCCCGCGAGCTTCTCTCCACCTCTAGTTGAGCTCGGCTCCTACGAGGTGTCGACCTCTTCTCCACCTTCAGTTGAGCTTTCTCCTGATTAAGTGTCGACTATTCTCTCCACCTCTAGTTGAGCTCGGCTCCTAAGAGGTGTCGACCTCCTCTCCACCTTCAGTTGAGCTTCCTCCTGATTAGGTGTCGACTATACTCTCCACCTTCAGTTGAGCTTCCTCCTGATTAGGTGTCGACCTCCTCTCCACCTCTAGTTGAGCTCGGCTCCTACCAGGTGTCGACTATACTCTCCACCTTCAGTTGAGCTTCCTCCTGATTAAGTGTCGACTATTCTCTCCACCTCTAGTTGAGCTCGGCTCCTAAGAGGTGTCGACCTCCTCTCCACATTCAGTTGAGCTTCCTCCTGATTAGGTGTTGACTATACTCTCCACCTTCAGTTGAGCTTCCTCCTGATTAGGTGTCGACCTCTTCTCCACCTCCAGTTGAGCTCGGCTCCTGCCAGGTGTCGAGCTTCTCTCCACCTCTAGTTGAGCTCAGCTCCTACCAGGTGTCGACCTCTTCTCCACCTCTAGTTGAGCTCGGCTCCTGCCAAGTGTCGACTATACTCTCCACCTTCAGTTGAGCTTCCTCCTGATTAGATGTCGACTATTCTCTCCACCTCTAGTTGAGCTCGGCTCCTACGAGGTGTCGACCTCTTCTCCACCTCCAGTTGAGCTCGGCTCCTACGAGGTGTCGACCTCTTCTCCACCTCCAGTTGAGCTCGGCTCCTACGAGGTGTCGACCTTCTCTCCACCTCTAGTTGAGCTCGGCTCCTACCAAGTGTCGACCTCTTCTCCACCTCTAGTTGAGCTCGGCTCCTGCCAGGTGTCGACTATACTCTCCACCTTCAGTTGAGCTTCCTCCTGATTAGGTGTCGACTATTCTCTCCACCTCTAGTTGAGCTCGGCTCCTACGAGGTGTCGACCTCTTCTCCACCTCCAGTTAAGCTCGGCTCCTACGAGGTGTCGACCTCCTCTCCACCTCTAGTTGAGCTCGGCTCCTGCCAGGTGTCGACTATACTCTCCACCTTCAGTTGAGCTTCCTCCTGATTAGGTGTCGACCTCTTCTCCACCTCCAGTTGAGCTCGGCTCCTGCCAGGTGTCGAGCTTCTCTCCACCTCTAGTTGAGCTCGGCTCCTACCAGGTGTCGACCTCTTCTCCACCTCTAGTTGAGCTCGGCTCCTGCCAGGTGTCGACTATACTCTCCACCTTCAGTTGAGCTTCCTCCTGATTAGGTGTCGACTATTCTCTCCACCTCTAGTTGAGCTCGGCTCCTACGAGGTGTCGACCTCTTCTCCACCTCCAGTTGAGCTCGGATCCTACGAGGTGTCGACCTCCTCTCCACCTCTAGTTGAGCTCGGCTCCTGCTAGGTGTCGACTATACTCTCCACCTTCAGTTGAGCTTCCTCCTGATTAGGTGTCGACCTCTTCTCCACCTCCAGTTGAGCTCGGCTCCTGCCAGGTGTCGAGCTTCTCTCCACCTCTAGTTGAGCTCGGCTCCTACCAGGTGTCGACCTCTTCTCCACCTCTAGTTGAGCTCGTCTCCTGCCAGGTGTCGACTATACTCTCCACCTTCAGTTGAGCTTCCTCCTGATTAGGTGCCGACCTCTTCTCCACCTCCAGTTGAGCTCGGCTCCTGCCAGGTGTCGACTATACTCTCCACCTTCAGTTGAGCTTCCTCCTGATTAGGTGTCGACCTCTCTCCACCTCTAGTTGAGCTCGTCTCCTACGAGGTGTCGACCTCTTCTCCACCTCTAATTGAGCTCGTCTCCTACGAGGTGTCGACCTCCTCTCCACCTTTAGTTGAGCTTCCTCCTGACTAGGTGTCGACCTCTTTCTCCACCTCCAGTTGAGCTCAGCTCCTATGAGGTGTCGACTCTCCACCTCCAGTTGAGCTTCCTCCTGCGAGGTGTCGACCTCTTCTACGATTCAGTTGAACTTGGTTCTTATGAGGTATCGACCTTCTCTTCATATCCAGGTATGCTTTACATATGAGATGTCCGCCTCATTTTCACCTCTTCCAGTTGAGCTCGCTCGCCTAGCGAATGGCCTGGGAGGTGTCGACTCTTTCCCACCCCCTTCAGTGGGGTTCTACCTCTGGGCGGTGTCGACATTTTCTTTTCTCCTTCAGTTGAGCTCCTCTCCTAGGACAGACCTCTTGCAGTGCATCGTCTAGCGCCATCTCTCCGAACTTCGGGTTCAACATTGTTTTTCCGAGCTCGTGTCGAGCACGGAAAAAGCGGGGATTGTGTATAACCCTTAATTCGTCGAGATCAGAAGTACTCAAGCAGATGACTATTCGCAGACCATTGGGCGGGCAGTGGCGAGCTTGGGCAAGCAGAGGCGAGCTTGGGCGAGCAGAGGCGAGCCTGGGCGAGCTTGGGCGAGCTGTGGCGAGCTGAGGCGAGTTTTGGCGAGTATCTCGCGAGTATGGGCGAGTAACCCTAGATACTCGCTCACAGATGCTGGATACTCGCCTACCCCCCCCAGGATTTCTCTATAAATAGCCCCCCAGGGGTACTGGAAATGGCACCTTTTGGAAGAGGCGAGGTCCCCCCAAGTAGATACTCGCCAAGTCCAAGCCAGCCTAGTACCTCGCCCAGCCTTTTGGTTGCGGAGGGGAAGCTTCTTCAAAGCTTCCGGGTACGTGGTGGGACCTCCCCGCTGGAGCACTTGGGGTGTGCTTATAGATAGTTTCCTTTCTCTCTCTCGCTAGCCATTCAAATCGTGACGTCGGACCGTAGAATCAGTAACCTTAGGCTGCCTTGATCCTATTTCGAGGTTAGGAATTTTCCTGGCTTCAACATCTGGATATTTGAATTTTACGATAAAACGTTATATTCCTATACTCCTATGATTTACTTAACTCTTCCAAGTTCAATTCATTATCTTTTGTTTCATTAGAGAATTGATAAAAGTATTTTTTCATCGTTCTTCAATATCCACATCATCCGTCAAACTGTATCTCTCACATCTTTTATGCATTTTACTTAGCTTAAGACTTCATTTGGCGCGCCGTTTGAAGACCGCGTTTGCGGCAAATGCTGCGGGTAACCAAACGCCCGACAATGGCGTTTGCTGCATCTCCACCCGCCGCACATTGAGGAATGGAGCGGATAGCAACATTTCGAACGACGGACTCCCCCCTCCGGTTCGAGTAACGGGCTCCTCCCGTCCCCGTCTCCACCCGCCACGTCAAATGAAGCCTAAATTTCTCGTCTTTTTTTTTCTCTAGCTCGAAAATTTTATATGTCACATTATTCATCTTTGGTGTCTAATCGTTTATTAAATTCTTCATAAATATGACTTTTTGATTTACGTACTGTATGCTTAATTTCATTTTGACGACTTTATATCTGTCTAAAATTCCTGCGAGCTCAAGCTAACAATGCTCTATAAAAATAATCATCGAACTTCATGTAGCTCCAACCTCACACGGTCCTAAGCAGCTTATAATATTTCATATATTTCATCGATATTTAAAAAAAGGTGGTGTTAAAGGCACACCATCTTCGGCTTTGTGCACACCAATACTATGTGCACCCATTGGAATTTTATGTGCACACCATCTTCGGCTTTGTGCACACCATCTTCGGCTTTGTGCACACCAATACTACGTGCACAGTCCGAGCAAACATAGCTGCAATGTATGTGAAATACGCACCCGCATCTGCAGTACATGTCCACAAGAGCTGTCGGGAGGATGACGTTGCCCTAATTACATAGTTCATTTTTAATGTTCCGCGTGATTTTTTTCCGGGTTCAAATCGGGGGCCTAAACGGCTTTAAATCAAAAAGTGTTCAACATGAAAGTTGTAGATATAGTCGAGATCTACAACTTTCATGTTGAACACTTCTCCTGAAAATGAACGTAGAAGGCGCAGTTCAAAAAGCACGTATCGAAAAGGGGGAAGCAGGCTGCTTCGGCTTTAGTTGGGTGGGGTTTAGAAAACCTAAATTATTAAGGATTATATTTTTGATGGGTGTCCACATAGCTGAAAATGATGTGCCTTTAACATCACCCTAAAAATATACCACTAGCATATGTACAATCAGGTTTCTTTTGATGTGCCTTTTTTTTGCTTCGTGAATTTAGACGAAAACGCCATCATTACATAATGTATTTTGCAGTAACTATTAGCAGCACCGACGTGACTGTACAAATCTCAGTTAGTATAATTAATTAAGTAATCTTAAACACCATTATTAACGTTAATTATAATCTTAAACCGTCATAAATATGAATGATGAAAACGTAAAATAAATATGACGTTGGAATTGGATTGTTGTTTATAATGCTAATTTCCAAAGCCACCCACGCTGGGAGAGAGAGAGAGAGAGAGAGAGAGAGTCAGTCTTGTCCTCTAATCCTTTTACAGTCTATATGATCTGTAGATGCTCTTCAAACATTTCCTTCACCAACTCTTCTCTTCTTCTTCTTCTTCTTCGTCTTCCCACATTCATCTCTCCCTTCTGCAGATGCTCTGGCCGCGTTCTTTCCCTTCTCCGGCTTGAGAGAATAGAAGACATTTCACCCTTCTTCCTCGTCTCCTCTTCCCCATTCTTCCATTTCCTTTTTTAGGGTTTCCACTTCCTTCATGGCGTCGGCCGCCTCCTGGCCCCCCTGACTACCGGGTGTGCCGCTCTCTCTCAATTCACAACTAACATAGGATGGATCCACTTCTCCTTTTCCTTCTCCTCCCTTTCATCTCCTTCTCGGCGCTTACGCGGGCACAGTTCTCATTGGACACTCTGTCGCTGCTGGAATTCAAGAAGGGCATCGACGGAGACCCCACCGGCGTGGTCAGAGACACGTGGAATCCAGTAGCATGGGGTTCTGCGGCTGCGGCGGACTCCTGCCCGCGCTCCTGGCACGGCGTCTCATGCGACAACTCCGGCGCCGTCGTCTCCATTTCGCTCGGCGGCCTCGGTCTATCTGGCGAGCTCAAGTTCAGCACGATCGCTGGCATGAGATCGCTTCGGAATCTCAGTCTCGCTGGCAACTTCTTCACCGGCCGCCTTGTGCCAGCCATTGGAGATATGACCTCGCTGCAGTATCTTGATTTGTCCGCCAACCGCTTCTACGGCCCGGTTCCTGGTAAGATTGCGAACTTATGGGCCCTCGTCCACCTCAATCTCTCCGGCAATGGTTTCAAAGGCGGATTCCCCATTGGTATCCAGAATCTCCAGCAGTTGAGGGTGCTCGACCTGCGATTCAATGTGCTTTGGGGTGATGTTGGGGCCATGATTTCCGAGCTCAGGAACGTGGAGCATGTGGATCTGAGCAGTAATATCTTCTATGGTGACCTGTTCATGGACTCGAGCAGACTCTCGAGCTTGGCCAACACAGTAAAGTATATGAATCTGAGTTATAATCGGCTAAGTGGAAGGTTCTTCTCAAACGATTCTATGAGGTTATTTAGGAACTTAGAAGTATTAGATTTGGGACAAAATATGCTCACTGGGGAGCTCCCTTCCTTTGGTTCCATGTCCAATTTGAAGGTTCTTTCTGCTGCTAACAATCTACTGTATGGTCCAATATCAGAGGATCTATTTGGTGATGCAATGCAGCTTAAAGAGCTCGATCTTAGTGGGAATGGGATTACAGGTATGTGGTTTTGGTTGCCAAAATTTTGCAATGCTTAACCTGGTCATTGTTATACTGGTTGTTTGGCTTTGAAATACATGGCAGAAGTAACTCATGGCTTTGCTTGAGCAGTTTCTTTGACCTTTAGATCATGATAAGAAGTGTAACAATTTATAAATTTTAAATTCCTCAGTAAGAATTTAGGGTAAGAAAGTCCCAAGTGTGTGAGATCCAAAGGAAAAGGAGGGAGAACAATCACTCGAAGACAAGGCAATTATTAATTGGTAATTTGGTACGGTGGCAAATGCTTTAGGAAGAAGCTAGTGAAATTCCCCTCCTTTGCTATCCACCCCACATGGGTGGTGTTGAACGGTACCAACAGTGGTAGAGTGCAGGGAGTTATATAATAATTTGTACATGTGCCTTTCTTTAGGATTGGGTGCAGTTTGAACATGTATTAGTTATTTAGAGGAAATGGATTTAGTTTTTTAGTGCATGGACTTTGTTCATGAGTTCTACTAAATCATGATTGAGTCACCGTGATGATTTTGAGCACACTGGATGACCTGCACGATTCGAGCAGGAGGGTATTAGGTCCGCTCATTTAGATTGAAAAAAGTGTCTCCTTAGCAATGCTCTTACCTTTCTTGTGTTAACATGGTATCAACAATTTACATCTGAGCTTTCTTCGTGCTCAAATTTATATTGTGAATAATGGATCCAAAAAGACGCGATACACTTAAATTGAGGCTAACAAAGTGCGGCGATATATCAATTCATTTATTCTTCTTTTTTAAGTTTGAAATAGGTTCAAGGATATTCATTAGTCTTCTAAGCCATCCACACTCATAAATTGTAGTGCTTCTCCATGATTTCCTTTGAGAAGAGCCCTTATGCCTCGATGTGCAAAGTTATGCATGTTATGAAAAGGTTGAAGAAGGATTGTTTGGTGCTTGTAGTTGCTACTAGTATTTCATCATCAACCTCCACAAGTTATGCTTTGACATTTTTAAGTCGTTGAATCTTTTGCTACAAAAAGAAGTGTATTGAGACTTTTCCCATGACCACAGTAATGTGAGGTTTTACTGAAATTATGTCTACGAAGGGAATCCCAGTTTGTGGTCTTGCCCAACACTCATTTCTTTATCAAATTCTAATAGAGTAGTTCATTGATTAACAACAAAGAAGACTCTGACAATTAGGGTTTGTTTGGATCCATAGAATTGGATTTTTAGAATTGGTATTGGAATTGTGCAGCTGCGCGAAGAAGAAGAAGAAAAACAAGACGAAGGAAAGAAGTTGAATCAGAAAAAATATTATCGAAAGAGAATAGTAAAAAGAAGAAGAAAAAAGAGGAGCTATAAAACTAGAATTGAATAAATGGATTCAGAAGAAAAATAGAAGAAGAGTTGGAAATGAATCAAAAAAAAAAGAATCAGAAAAAAATCACAAAAAAGAAAGAAGAGGATGAAGAAGAAAAAAAAGATTCAGAAAATGCATTAGAAAAAAAACATAAAAGAATAAGTAGACGAAGAAGAGGTGGAAGAAGAGGGAGAAGAAGAGTGGAAAAAGAGGGAGAAGATGACGTGGAAGAAGAGGGAGAAGAAGTGGAAGAAGAGAGAGAAGTGGAAGATAAGTGGAAAAGTGGGAAAAGATGTGGAAGAAGAGAGAAAAGAATATAGGTGTGTAAATAAAGTCCATACCCAGATAGCCCACCCAGGTCTGTCGTGTTAGGTCCGGGCTCAGGTAGGCCTGATCCAATCCCAGGGGGGCCCACGAGAAGAAAACAAAGATGAAGTGGAAAAAAAGGAGAAGAAGAAGATGAGAGAGAAGTAGTGTAAGAAGCAGACACAAATGAGAATGTGATGCTAGATTGAGGTGGTGGGCGCGGTGCGGAGGAAATTGGAAAACTGAGTGAATGCGGTAAGAATTATCTAGTCAACAAATATCTGGCTCAGTTTGGTAGAGCTGTTGTTGATGGAAAGTCGCTGATTGAATAGAGCTGAGAAAAATAGTTGTTTTTGAAAAACAAAGTTTTGCTATAAAACTGTTTGAATGAAATGGAGTTTGCAGTGTTGTTCAAGAAGCAGTTTTCAAAAAAAAATTATTTGACAAAAATGGAGTTTTGTTAGGTGATTTTTTTTCTAATTATTATAGCCTTCTTTTTTTAATACTAGAAACAGTTTTAAATATTGAAAACCAAAGTTACATGACATGCAAAATGGAGTTATGTATGTCTTTTGATGTTCTAAATTTCTTTCTGTTGGAGATGCAGAATCTGATAGTACTGTTAATTAATCCACCGCGTGTCCGCGTCGTCAATCCCCATCACCTTGTACCTTAGTTTCCTTAGTTGGTACTCCAGCATCCTAAACTAATTAGTCTCCAGTACTTGGAAGAACATTTTTGAATCTTATGAAAGGTTTGGGAGTCATGTAGATAGATTCAACTTGTTTGGTGGCATCTAGATAGATCTAGCTTGGAGAAATTTCTTGAGTTTTGAAGATAAGTAGTTGGTAGGAGAGACCTTGAAGCCTCTATAAAGTGGGAAACCTTCATTTGTAACATTATAACATCCTGGAACATTCCTTACCTTCAGTTCAACAAAATTCTCTCTTAAAGACAATGGATTCCATGTGTTCAGTGTAAAACTGAAGCAAATCCACATTGCATACCAGTAAATGACAAAAAGATGCCAGATGTTGGAGCAAGAAAATGAAAGTCTAACAAATGTAAAAAAACTCTAGGAAAAATATTCTGAGAAATTCAGGCCAGTAGTTCAAGAACTCCAAGAGCGGAGCCAAATATGTTCTCGGGCTTGGGCAACATGTTGGATAACAGAGATCCCCCTCGACAAGGTAATTACAGGAGCGATGAGTTGAGATTAGGAGTTTTTATTTGCAGAATAACGTCATCGGCGACAATGAGCAGGCCGTCAGAATCGTGATCAGGAGGAGAAGCTCGGGTAGGGTTTCGTGCGAAGGCTATCAGAAGGGACGAGACGCGTAAGCGGTGGTGGGATTGGAGGGCGAATCCGCGGTTGGAGATTAGCCTATATCTGCGGTTTTGAGTAAACACCGATTCACAAATTTTCATTACCAAACCTGCGTTTGCACCAACGATGTTTTGAGGCTGCCGCACCACTCCTCATCATCTCAAACAAACGCCACCTCTGTCTAGCGTGGTTTATGCTAGGCTATTTTATGATCTATGCTAGGGGTTAATATTTTGGTCTAGTTATGTTTTTTTGTGTTTTTTTGTGTTTTTTGTAATTCTGTTATTTTCAAGATTTTCTTGTTTTTGTTACTTTTGTGAATAACCCAATTGTGTGGATTAAGTTGCAAAATGATATTCATGTAACTCTACTTAAATAGCCTTAGAGATATGGACTGATCAAGAAAAAAGTTAAATTCTTTCTTGTTAGTGTAGTTTGGGTTTCTCCTTAGTGTGGTTAGGTTTGACGCTTTCCTTAAGCTCCCACATTCGACAATCATAGGTAAAGCTTCATTATCCCATTACGACTTAGGATCATAACAAATTTATAGCATACACTTTTGATCCCTCATCCATGTTACGAATCCATTTCTTCAAGATCACCACCATTATGTTCGACGACGACCTGACTTCTCTTAACGCTAACTAGCAGTCGACAACCCTAACTTGCTAGCTAATGAACAATTAACCAAATTTCATCGAGGCTGCCCCACATATTTCATTTTCTCTACTGTTGACGCACAATCTCGGCTAGATTCTCTAGAAGTAAAGTCTTCAATCAATACCTCAGCAAGTGCAGACGATCCCTCTCATAAAGACATACTTGGTTTTAGTCTCGCTTCTTCCACAAAAGTCAACGTAGCACCACACTATTTGATTAACAGTCCCAATCGACCCTCCCCATAGGTTGATCCTTATGGAGCGCTGGCTAGTCCACTCAATTCCATTGAACAACAGTGAGTGAATCTCAACCTTTGCAGAACTTCCAATTAGCGTAACCATACTAATTCAAAATTGACATCTTTTGCATCTAGACTGTTAGGCAACAGAACAACTTCGCTAAAAGTGATTTGTTTACAAATTATGGAGAAATTAAAGAAGTTTCTCTAAATGGTTGTGGTTGGCATGGAGGTCCTCGAATTGCACAATCAATCAGATTTCCAGATAGTCCATGCTTGAATTGATGGGTTGGTAGTATCAAGTTAGGCAATCACCATTTATTTCGAGCAACAATGAGTTGAAACCACGATTCCGGATCACCAGGATTGCCATCATAGGTTTTTTTATTATATTCCTCTTATATGAGTTCTTAACATGTCTATAGGGTGTGCGATGTCGACCGACATCACTTTGGGGTTTGTCTAACGGGGGTAGAGACCTGACCAACTTCATCATATTTGATTCCTATAGCCCATGTGTCGTATGACCAGTAAGGACTAGGAGGTCGTTGTTTGGGTCCTAGTTCGAACCATAACGAACACCACAACACTACAAGGATGTATTATGTGGATGGATGCGGGAAGGGAGACACTACAAGGATGTAGTACATGAGTGAATGCGGGAAGGGAGACAACATTCCCTGCTACGTCAAATTGCATTTTCATTTCTTTGATGGGAAGAAAGATCCTTTGAGCTTGATTACCCACTGTGAAATTGTTTTTATAAATCAATGAATACCAAGTTCTAAATGGTTTGCCCAATGGGGTAGAGAACTGACCAACTTCATCATATTTGATTCCTATAGTCGATGTGTCGTATGACCAGTAAGGATTAGGAAGTTGTAGTTTGGGTGTTAGTTTGAGCTATAACGAACACCACAACTGATGTAAACTAGGTTTTGGAAACTACATTGCGATAAATTAGGTGCTAATATGTTAGTCGCGCTACGTCCTAAGAGAGTAGTGGGCTCCTTGACAAAAAAATCTAGGCGAGTATTTTTTTATCCTTTTAGCTAGAGCCGAAACGGTTTGATTTTCTCGCACGAGAATCCGCTTAGAATTGATGTGAAAGAAGTTCAACTCCAAGATATCGAAAATTAAGACAGTAACATAAGAGGATATGGTTGCTTGTGTCGTCACTTGAAAAATAATTGTATGAGTTTAGGACTAATTGAAAGAGAGCGGGAAGTTATACCTTCTCATTTCCTAGATCCAAAGATGGGTGGTGGGAAGGGTGAAGATCTCCAACAGAGGGATCAGGTTGGTGGTTTGACGAATTCGGATAGGCAGATAGAGGTTTATGTCGTGAAGTGGGTCATCGGCTTAGGACGGAGGCGAGGGGGCTCAGAAGGGGAATTTCGTGACTGGTAAGGGGTCGACTAGGAGAGTAAAGGTGCGGTGAAGGGCTCGAGGGATGGAGTTGGGCAAAGGGGGTTGGAGGTGGAATGGCGGGGACGTGGAAGGCTTACGGAAACAGGATAACAAGGGAGAAAAAGGGGTCGAGGAAGGAGAGGGGCGATGGGGATGAGCAGGTCGAATGTCGGGAAACAGAGAACTACTGTCGTCGACAACGTTGGGGGATCTGGAAATGTCTGCTTGAGGTCTTCTGAGCCTAGCGTGGCTTTGTAGGGGTCAAATAGGAGGGCAGAGGAGCTAGCGGGTTCCTCGACCCGGTTCGTCGCTGATACGTCGAGGGAGATGAGGGTTGGGGATGGAGGGGCTGGAGTTATCGAGAAACAGATGGTACTACAAGGATGACTACGTGAATGGTTGCAGGAAGGGAGACACTACAAGGATATAGTACATGAATGGATGCGGGAAGGGAGACAACATTCTGTAACACCCCAAGTTTCTGTAGTCAGGAAAAGAGGGTACCGCGCGGCGGTAGGCCAATACCGCATCGCGGTAGCGCCAGGCGTCGAGAGCGGTAAGGTGAGTTGACTCGACGCAATGGTTATCGCGCGGCGGTAGGCTGATATCGCGACCTGTTGCTGCCCCTCCCCTCAACCTCCCGACCCTCCTCCGTTTGACCTGGAACCGGCCACCTCTGGCCTCCCCTCCTCCAACCGCACCACCCGTCGGCCTCCTATCAAGCCGCGGGCCTCCCTGCTCCAACTCCAACCCCTCCACCACTCCCCTTCGTTGATCCACCTCCAAACAGCCCCAATTTTCAGATCGGTCCAGATCTGGAAATTTCAGCCCCCGAACCGCTATTTCTACCACCCGTTCAACACTCCCTAATCCCGATCTGTTACTACATCATCAGATCTACCCACCCCCTGCCCGGACCTCCACCTACGTGGCCGGATCTATCCATTTCCGGTCCATTTTTCATCTTCCGCCGCCGAGGACAGCCACCTCTACTATTTCCACGCCGCCGGTTCCACTCTGAATCCCCGATCCACGCATCCGGCTCCGGAATCTCCATTTCCTTGGTCAGCCCACTATTTAATGAGTATTGTTGTATTGGATTGTTATTTTCAGCATTTATTTATCAGATTGGACATCATATTGGCTTGGATATCTCGTATGGTGATAGTTTGTTAGATTATTATTGTGATTTGCAGGATTTATTCGCCGTGCGCTCGTGCTTTGGCCCCCACGCGGAGGAAAGTCTAAGCTTGTTTGCCCAAGTAAATTATTTTGCCTTGTCTTGAACTATCTGTGTGAGATGATTTTAATTTATTATTTAATTTGTGATCTAGCCGTCGGATTTGCATAACATGTAGGGTTAGGTCGCAGATTTCCTGCCGCCTATAGATTCGTCCTGCGTCACCAAGTTTCTGTAGTCAGGAAAAGAGGGTACCGCACGGCGGTAGGCCAATACCGCGTCGCGGTAGCGCCAAGCATTGAGAGCGCCGAGTAAGGCGAGTTGACTCGACGCAATGTTTACCGCGCGGCGGTAGGCTGATATCGCGTCGCGGTAGCGTCAGGCGTCGAGAGCGTTGAGTGAGGCGAGGTGACTCAAGTCACTCAACGCCTAGTCTACCGTGCAGCGGTAGGTTGTTAGCGCGCGGCGTTAGCCATTTATTTGGCCGAGCTCTCGAGAAGCTATCGCCCAGCGGTAGACAGTAACTTGGCAATTTATTTGTCGAAGCTTTCGGGTTTCTACCGTGCGGCGGTAGCTGAAGCGGTTGTGTCGTAACCATCGCTAGCTACCGTGAGGCGTTAGCATCCTAACGCGCGGCGATAGCGAATCAGTAACAGCGTGGCCACGTGTCGGTCGGTGGTTGGAGGGCCTGGGCGATGGCACGCAAATCGAGGCGTTGATTGACGGTACCGCGCGGCGGTAGCTAGTTATCGCTCGTCGGTAGCTCTGTTTATAGTGTTGGTTTGGCCGTTTTCACTTCATTCTTTTGGAGTTTGAGAACCTTGGGCTGGCCGTTTGGAGGAGAAGCAGCGCCGGAGAAAGGAGATCTCGCTCCCGTTTGAGATTCGGAGCTCGGATTCGCGAGGCGAGTTCGGATCTACAGAGGCAAAGTCGTTGCGGTTGTGTTCGTCCAGCTAGAATCTCTTCCATGACACCGAAGCGGACTTCTAGGGTAACGATCTTCTTTCTTGGACATGTGAAGTCCTTCTTTTTGGCATTTGAAGGTAGACACTCCACGAACACGTGGAGGTGGTTCCCCCGACGGGTAGATCCGTGTATCCCCGTTAGTTTTGCATTTAGATTTGGAATCAAAGTACGGAATATGCATGCTGTGTGAAGCCCATCCGGACAGGTTGGTTTGGATTGGTGATGTTTGTATGTTTTGTATGCTGGAGAAGACTTCGTGGTTATCACATAGATTTCGGAGTCGTGGGGTGTGCATATGACTGCGTTGAGAGTACTGCTTGTAGACTCCAGGAAAACACCCGATTTGGGGGAAGGAGCGATAGTCTATCCCCCTACCGCGCGGCGGTAGCGCTATCGCCAGCGATAGCTCCCAGTGAGCGTTGTATTTTTTGTTGAGGCCTGTTTCTTTGAAACCTTGTGGCCGTTTGTTGAGGCCTGTCTTGTGAGACCTAGTGGCCGTGATGGCCTGTCTTGTGAGACCTAGTGGCCGTGATGGCTTGTCTCTCGAAGACCTGGGGGCCAATTTGTGGAGCGTGGGCTTAATTTGCTCAGCTTTGGTAGCCATGAGTGATAGCCTTGGATCATAACGAGGTTATGAATCGCGCGAAAAAGGGAAAGGGGATGCTGACCCGCGTCAGGCCTGCAAGCCGGATGATTTGAGCACGGGATGTGGCTGAACTGTACCCTCCCCTATGTCGTTCGACCTGGAGTGAGTCAAAGTGTATATCACTGCCGTTGGTTGTAGCCATAGGGGCGTTGTATCTGGCTTTGGCCCTGTGTGACTGAAAGCTCAAACGTTGTTGACCGTCACAGAGAATGGTGGTGCGACCCTTGAGGTCCTGTGCACCAAGAGTGTGCCCTGAGAGCACGGGGCGTTGGGCGTTTGCGTCAACGTCTGTGGCGAATGGTGCTTAAGTTGCACGTTTTGATTGCCAATATATGTTTATACCAATGCCTGCAGGGAAGGAGCGTCGCCACCCCGAGTGAGGGATGAGGTCGTTATAATTTGGTCAGCTAATGCTGACCGTTACTATTGTTTTCCACTGTGCGGTGGAATGTTTCGTGCAGGTGCAGCCGAGCCAAGCGGAATATAGCGGGCTGGAGCCCAGGATTGCTAAGCTGGCCCTTGAAGGTCAAAGCGAATTACCCGTTTATCTTATTGTCCATGTGTGGCCGGCCTGCGTGCCGATGTATGCAAGACATTTTAATTTGAGTTGAACATTGTAAGGCCTTAAGGCCAAGACTATTTGTGTATTTATTTATTCATTCCTACTTTTATGTTAGCGGGCATTCAGTTGGTTGGGTTCCTGTTAACCTTTAAAGTACTTCCGCTAAAATGCACTCTGTGATATGATGTGTGTATTTTGGTTATGGTTTCAATTAGTAACTCCTTTGACTGTCCGTAGTATATAGCGTCGAGCCCCGACCGGACCTTCTGTTATATGTTATGTGACGGATGAGGGTGTTACACATTCCTTGCTACGTCAAATTGGATTTTTGTTTCTTTGATGGGAAGGAAGATCCTTTGGGCTGGATCACCCACTGTGAAATTGTTTTTATAAATCAAGGAACACCATGGTCTGAATGGATTAGACTCACATCATTTTACCTAGAGGGTGCAATAGAACTCTGGTTTGTACAACTCAACCTAGAGCACTCCATTATGAATTTAGAGGATTTTAAAATTTCCTTCAACATGTTTCGTCCATCGCTACAAAGCAACTTATTATGGGAGTTACTATTTTTAAAGCAAAAAAGTTTAAATGAGAAATTCTTAGAAAAATTACAATTTATTAGCACCTCCCTCCACTCAGATCAACAAGTAGGCCTAAAATCATGTCGATTTCAAGCTAGTCTTGATAATGCTCGATTTGATTTTGAGTTCGCTTGAAATCTAAAATCTTTTACTTAATCAATTCGAGCCGGTCTCTAAACCAAATGAGTTGATTAAAAATACGATAATATTAATTATTTAATTGAAATAAGCTGGCATGTGGGTAAGTGGGCGGGGATTAGCTAGACATATATACAAATCATGATATAAGAAATCGGACAACTACTCTGATTTCAAGTCAACTCGAATTAAGTTTTGAAAGAGTTAGCGCTTGCTGAAATTGAGTCAAAATTTGACTCGAGCCTTTTTGGTTTGACTCAAATTGACTTGAATCATTTTAACTTGATTACGAATATCGAACGACTTTCAAGTTTCGATTTTTATGCTCAATCCTATCAACAGGTGCCTAATTGTGCAGTGGGCTTCCAAACGACCACACATTAAATTTCAAAATCCGACAAACATGATCATTTTAAAGAGCTTCACACACATGTTACAAGTTACTTCTGATGGATTAGAACAATGAAGATCATGGATGATTATTAACAGAGGAACATATTTTCAAGTAACTAATTCCCATGAGACGGAGACAGTACAATGAAGGTCTTGACCTCGCCCAACAGAAAAACCAAAATGGAATCAACACGCGTACATACCCTTTGTTCGAGCTTCGTGGCAAGCTTGATTTGCAGGCAGAGAATGATGTTATGGTCTCTGCTAGGTGATGTTATCTATATTAGTAGCTAAGTTTTTGGTCTAGTTATACTTTATTTTTGTGTTTTAGGTACGTTTTATTTTTCTTTTTTTCCTTTTTAGTATTTTGTGAATAGTATTTTTTTATTTTTGTCATTTTCATCTTTTCCTACATTTCACCCTTGTAGTGAGACCCTTCTCGCTGTGTGGGGATGCTTTGTGCATTGAGCTACCCTTTGAATATGTGTGAATTGTCTAAGTATGTTGACTTAGGCTCCGTTTGGGGGAACTTATTTTCACCGGTCAAGCGATTACGACCGCATGAACCGGACCTTAATTAGGCTCTATTTGTTTGGGCATTTCGCTGCTCCGTTTTGGGCAAACGCCGCCGGAAGGAGGGTAAACAAATGAATCTCTGACGGCGTTTGCTCCGTTTCCACCCGCCCGCCTTGAGAAATGCTCCAAAAAGCTCCGTTTGGAGCAGCCACCTCCCCCCTCCGATTCGAACACTCCGTTTCCACCCGCCGGATCGACCCGCCACCGCCGAACCAAATGAAGCCTTAAGGTCCGGTTCATGCGGTCGTAACCGCTTGACCGGTGAAAATAAGTCCCCCCAACGGAGCCTTAGTTTCAAAATGACATTTATGTAAATATATCTCAAGAGCCTTATGGCTGCGAAATTAACAAAAAAGAGGTTAATTTCATCTTTTCCTATTTAATTTATCCTTAATGTAGTTAAGGTTTAATGCTCTTCTTGAGTTCCATCCTCTGGCAGCTGCTTTTAGGACTCCAGTTTCATGTTACTACTTAGGATCATAAAAATGATTTGTATGAGTTACTCGATTAGTATGATGGGTTATAAATTGTTATAACACCCTTTGAGGAAGTCTTGGGTCATGATGTTTTAAATTTGAAATTCTTAAAATAAAAAAGTAGGGTTACTCTTAGTATGACATATGGACATGCTGGAAAATTAGATCGCTACACCGATCCCGTTGCCCGAGTCAAACTCGATCATGAAGGACTTAATGAGGTTAGGCATGGTCAATACCGGTGCGGAGCATAATGCTTGCTGAGGTTGGAGAAATCCTCTTGGACGATCCGCAACCATGTGAAGGAGTTGTCGAACGATCCCTTGTCCTTGAGAAGCATGCAATGCAACTGTAGCTACGTTCAAGGTAATCACAAATTGCGCAAACGGAATTTGGAGTTGATCACTTGGTGGTCACCTCTAGCTTGGCCATATCCATGGCCATTCCTACAATTGAGATAATGTGGTTGAGGTAGGCTACTTGTTTGCAACTTTAGGAGCACGTCTTTAGATTGGCGCATAGCCGATGTTGTGTTAAAAGTTGTAGGACACTACGGCGGTGGAGCAGTAGGACTCTTAGTAGGTGCCATAAATGAGGATTTCACCAAGAAAACGCGGACAACTTTCCTTAGCAAAGGCCAGAAGATGTCCTTCATTGTCAACTAGAAGGTGGTCACTTTGTTGGTCAAGTCAAATATCAAGCACATGAATTCATAGTACTCGTTGTGCGTGCGGAAGACCACCTTGGGAACATCTTACGGGCGTATGCAGATATGATGATAGACATAAGAAAATCCAGCTTGGAGAGGAACTATGCATTTAGTGGCTCATTCAATAGTTGATGGTTTAGGGGGATTAAATTCTTGTCTGCAATGATGGTCTTGTTCAATTCTCTGTTGTCTACTTATAATTGCATGTTCTTGTCCTAGCGCACCAGAACGAGCCTGTATAAAGGGCCCACACTGGGTTGTCGTAGTTATACGGTCTCATTGAGTTGGCTGAAATCTCTGGAAGTAGCAGAATACGGCGAGCGATAGCGCTGATGGGTGGAAGAGCCCTCAATGCGGCAAACTTGGAGTGGAACTTCTTGCGTAGGTGGATAATCACAGGTGGAGGCGGTGGAGTGAAGTCAACTAGATCCCCGCAATGTGCCAGAGGAGGACAGTGAACCTTGGTCAGTTCTCTTCCGAATGGACTGCCAAGTTGTTGGGGTCTGTAAGAACGTATGGGTGTCATATAAGTTAGTGTGGGTCGGCTTTGGGATTGAATTCATGGTGAGCGAAGCCCTACATTGACTTCTCCCAACCCTTGCAACCATGTATGACTCATAATCACATGTATGTAACCCAATGTGAAGATGTGTAAGTTCATCATGAAGTTGTAGGCTTTATTTGGGAGAACTGATGTTGATCGAAAAAGAGCTGTTAGAAATGGAATTTGAAAAAATAGTTATTTGTGGAAAAATGGAATTTGTAGTATAAAATTGTTTGCGAAATTTTTTGTTTACAGAGCTGTTCAAAAAATAGTGATGATTAACTGTTTGGTAAAAATGAAGTTTTGTAAAATAATTTTTTTTCAAATGCAAAATCATCAGTAGTTATATGACATATAAGCACATTTTTTTCAAAAAATACATGTGATAAGCAATTAAAAAAGAAGCAATTGAATTTTTTGTATAAACCTCATCTAAGGACTAAGCACGAACAATTTATTATAAATGACAGTTCTAAATATTGAATGATCAAGCTATAGATCACAAACATGATGTAAAATTACCAGAGAAATGATCATGAACCCTAAAACTGATAGCAACACCGGTCATGAAATCTAAAAACTTCATAATCAACAAAATCTCGAAGAACCATAAATCAAGGGATCCTAGATTAGGGAAAACAGAACCACGGATCAAAGGTTCCTCTTCAATAATGAACCCTAAACCTAGGAGGAAGAATAAAAACCAGTTACAAAGACATTACCTGATCTTCTGATGGGGTTAAGGTTGCCAACTAGCGAAAGACACTGATGGGAATAGGAGGAATCAAGCAAGGGAAGAGTCACTGAGGGTTTGGCCGTCGGCGAGAAGCGAATCAGAGATGTTACGGGCGGAAAAGCGTTGTCAATGACAGCGAAATGGCCCTCAAAATTGAGAGCGGGATGGTCGCGCTCAGGGGTTTCGCCCAGGATATCGGGATAGAAGAAGCGTTGTCCAGATGCAGAAAGTGCCGCGCAACCAAATTGGATACCCTGGCTGCGGTGGAGATAATAGGCATAAAGCTACTTATTTAAAAAATAGAGTTTGTCCTTTTCTTTTCCAAACATCATGTTATTAACAAAATCCTTTTTCAAGGACCGAAACAGAGGTAATAAGCTAAAATAATCTCAGCTGTAATCATTAAAAATCACGCATTGGGATGAGCACTTACCATTGGTGGGCATGCGTCTGTCTTCGGTCAATGAGACCTGAAATTCATTTCTTGGAGTAATCAAGAGTTGTAGGCCTCAAGCCACCTCACGGGTGAGAATATTGTGGTCCACGTCACTGTCGATCATCACGATGACAGGCGATCCTTTGAATAACATGCAAAGCTTCATTGTACATGGACTTGAAATACCGGCCATTGAGCAATATGACAACTACAAATCAAGTTATTGTCTGGTATGGGAGCTCGATTCTTAGCACATTTGTAGTCAACCTCCCCCTCTTCTTGTGTAGGATCATTGTCCTTAATACCCAAGAGAAAGCGCATCTTATGGTTTGAACTTTTGTGAGTCGGCGAATAATGTTCGACATTGAAAGCACAATCATTTGTTGTGCAAGTTCATATAGTCCTGATTTGATATTCATTGAGGCAACAATTTCTTTGGGGATTTGGCTAGGAGAGGTGTGCGGTAATAGGGAGTAGGGGCCCGTCAGCTCCCTGTGCCGTCGATGATTGGTAAGTTGCGAGGAACCTCTCAATGACTGGTGACGATTGACCTGGTGTGGTGTCGAGCTTGTCCACTACGCAGCGAGCCTGCTCCATGACATTGTGATGAGTGGTCAAATTGTGGATGCGTGGAAGAGGGATGATATGCGACTTGTGTCCACTAAGGAAATATCCTAAATAGTTGTCTTTGTTGAGGTCAAGAACATGGGTGGTAGTTTTGACAAACTTATCAATCTAGGTATCCACTGACTTAGATTGATGCATTGTGGAGAGGCATTCAAACACGTTGCACGAGGGGTGGGCATCATAAGACCAAATGTGTCTCTCTTAATGATGGTATTCAAGGTAACGAGAGACGAGAGTTGGATTTCAGATCCAACGTATCTAGTGTATGGCAGCGCCATCCATGTATGTAGATAGTTTTGAGTGACATCTATTGATGGTCTGAGGTCCTATGGAGCACGGAGAATTGCTCTATGCATGTGATCCACCTAAGGGGATATGATTAATGAATGTCGAGATGTTGATGCGCCTGTAAGTGCACCTGATAGGATGATAGCAATGCAAATGTAATTTAAATTAAAGAAAGCGACATTAAATTTAATAAAGCAATTTTGAAGCACAACCTGCACAAGATTAAAATTTTAATTTCATTTAGCAGGGCAAAACATTCGACGATCGACAATCATGCAACAATCAATATGAACCAAAATAGCAAACTAGATGTTTGAAATAAAACCAATTTTGTGGGAAAAGAAAAACAACAAAATTTTCCTCATAAACTAAGTTGCATACTCCAACTAGACAAAGATGAACCAAAAGATTAGGAAATATCCCACCCTACATGAAAAGGTATGGTTAGGATGGTCGGTGGAAGGTTCGGTGAAAGACAAGAAATTCCTCATGCAAACGGTGTAAAGGTGGTGACGGCTTGCAAAGAGGACGGTGCGGTGATGAGGTAGAAGGGATGGAGTGACGCAGAAATCCGTGGAGAGACGGAGGAAGAAAATCTGAGACGAAAAAGGGGAGAAAGATAGGAAAGGGGAAGGAACCACGACTCCCATGGCTGTGGAGAGGCGGCTGCTTCTTCGGAAGTGAATAGTGTTTTTGCGTTGGATCTCATTTTTTTTCTTTCCACTACGTAGGGATTTTAACACAAAATTGATATCATGTGAGCAACCTGCTTCACGTGAGAAATGAGGCACGTGGTAACATAGACATGAAAACCGCTTTATATATCATTCTTTTCGCCTTTTTTCCTAATTTAGTTATTTATTTTTTAACATATTTTTTTTGGAACGTTTTCTTTTGGAAATAAGAACATCCTTTTTTAAGCAAAGCAAGACTCCTAATGAGAATAAAATAGAAGTAAACTCAAAATTAGGATTAAGGCTCAAGTAGGAGAGGAAACAAGGTTTGACCTGACCAAATCAAAGGATTGCACCTTCGACTAACCTGGAGTAACAAGACCTAATTAATCGCATTATAGAGAATGCATCACTATAACTTCTCCAATACATAAAAATTTGCAGAAAAATAAAAATATGAAACAAGTACGCAAATAAAAATCAATGTCTGACATAATTAAAATAAAATATAATGCATAAGGTAAACTTTGGTGTCACAAACGTCTATTGACATCAATTCCCCCTAGGTGGGCAAATCTCATCCCCTGAAGAGAAAGCCTCGGTGATATGCTGGACTATGTCAGGGCGAAAACTTGATAACTCTTCAGCTTCGGTCTATAAACAATCAGTCAATGGTTGTCCTCACCATTGTACTAAGAACTGCCGATGTACCTCATGTCGAGTTTGAGTGGTACGAATATCCACCACGCCGTCTAACTCATCCGTCTATAACAACTATGCATGTGTAAATGGTAGTGTCTCTAAATCTACCTCATTTGTCTTATCTTTAGTATATGATGTCAGGCCAGTAATGTTGAACAAGGTGGGTGTGGCTATGTTACGGATGCTCGTTGGGGCAAGACGTACAAGTGCCGCGAGCCTCGCTTAACAACCGCCTAGACCGTCGCGGCGTATCTTTGTTATTTTATTTCGTATCTTGTTATTTGTATTTCCTATTAAGTATTTTGGGTCCTCATGTTTAAGTCTTATGAGGAGGGCATGTGACATTTTGGGTTGAACCGTTTATCCACTTTATAGGTGGGGTTTGTGATGGAAAATGGCAAGCATAAAAATTAAACCAATTTCTCCTCTCTCTCTCTCTCACTTTCCCCTCACCCGCTCGGTCCGAAGTCCGCCTGCCCTAGTCGCCGCACGTTCCGCTGATCTCATCGAGCCTACTTCCGCGGCCTCCTTGCTGTGAGGAGATCTTCTCCACTCCTCCACCATTGCGCCCAAGGGATCGAGGAAAGCCTCTTCCTCCCTTCTCCGGGACTTTCCTCTCCACTGACCGTCCACGCGCTCGCAATCCCGGGAACGTAACAAGCTACTGTAGGTGGGAGATCTAACAAATATGCGTTATCCCTTAATCAACGAAGAACTCGAAATGGGCCCAACTTTCTCTTGCTCAATTTATTGTAATCACCAACTGGAATCTCTGTCGCTGAAAGTATGTCATCGTTATATCTCCCTCATCAAAATGTTGCTTTCTCCTATGGTCTTCAACAATTGTCTTGTACCGTGCATTTGAGATGCGAAGCCTCTTAAGGACTTCCTTCTGGACCTTTAGGATTTGGTTGTTAAGCTCAATAGCTTTTGCACTAATCCTTTCATTAAAAGATAAAGGAGTCATATCTAGTATTTGGGGTATCGACTTCCCATATATGATATCAAAGGATTTTTTCCCAATGGAATGGTTCATGGAGTTATTATAGGCAAACTCGGCTTTTGGAAGTATCAAATCCAATTTAGTTGGCCTCTTTCTCGCAAAACATCTAAATAAGTTACCTAGGCTCCTACTGACTACTTCAATTTGCCTATCGATTTGAGGATGATATGCGCTGCTAAACTGAAATTTGGTTCTTAATTTTACTCTGCATGATTTCCAAAAATGACTCTGGAACTTAGTTTCACGATTAGATGTGAATGTCCTAGGTATGCCATGTAAACGAACTACTTCCATAAAATATAAATCAGCTACATGTGATTCATCAAATGTTTTCCTACATAAAATAAAATGTAACATCTTGCTAAACCAATCAACAACGAAATCAACAAAATCAACTTTCTTAGCAGTTATATGAAGTCTTAAAACAAAGTTCATGGTGACATCTTCCCAAGGTTTACTCGGGATAGGAAGAGATGAATACAACCCAGTATTTTGTGAGTGTCTTTGAGGGATTGACCACTAGGACATTGTTTAATAACGTAACACATCTTCCCCCATGTCTGACCAAAAACATATATCCTTAATAGAAGTTATAGTCTTGGTCTCTCCAAAATGACCACCTAATCTTCCACTGTGATTTCTCGAATAAGGCACTCTTTAAGCGACCCATCAATAATACATAAGCGTGACCCCTTAAATAAAAATTCATCTTGTATCAAAAACTGCATAATCGGGTTTGTGTTAGTATCTAAACCGAACTCCCACATAGGACTAAAGTATGGATAAATCGAATAGTGATTTCTAAGTGAATCTGGTGATACTACAGTGGGCGTTTGAGTGATTAATAAGTGTTTCATTCTACTTAAAACATCAGTCGCTCAATTTACAGATCCCGTTTTATGCTTAAGATGAAAAGTGCATTCTTGCAAAAATGATGCTCACTTAGCACCTCTTATTTAAATTCCTTTGCGATCCTAGATAACATAATGCTTCGTGATCAGTGTTTAATACGAATTCCTGTTGAATTAGATAATACCTCCAAAATTTTAGAATTCGAACGATTGCGTAAAAATTTACATTATAAGTAGAATATTGAGAGTGTGCATCGTTCAACTTCTCACTAAAAATGCAACTAGATGTCCTTTTTAACTAATGATAAGTCATATTTCAACTTGGGATGTATCACAATCAACTCTAAAGACCTTATCAAAGTGGGTAATGCCAAAATTGGTGTTTGTGGCATCTTAATTTTCATTATCTCAAAGGTTGTTTAATGGTGCCCACTTAAATATAGTCTTCGCAAGACAATCAATGATGATTTCAAATATGGTGCTATAGTTTCAAATGAATCCGCGGTAAAATGATGCTAACTCATGAAACCCCCTCGTCTTGCTATTTCTGGGGGTAGGACAACTTTTGATGGTTGTGGTTTTTATAAGGTTAACCATGATACCTTTTGTTGATACAATATAACCTAGAAATATCAAACCATTGTTCATGAATGAGCATTTCTTAAGATTGATGTATACGTGATGATCTCTTGAGCTCTATAGTATTTGTTTTAAATAAGATATATGTGTGTGAGGATTAGTGTTATACATCAAGATATCATCAAAATAATACGACGACAAATTTTCCAATGAAAGGTCAAAGCATTTGATTTATCGTACACATAAATATGTTGGGTGCATTCGATAAACCAAAGGGCATGACAAGCCACTCATAAAAATTGATGGGGATCCATCAGATCACGCACCAGGAGGGGTTCGCCGCAAGGAGGGGCCTACGTTCGTGTATTCGCGCAGGAGGGCTTGATCGTATCGCTGATCCGACTCCGCGGATATGTCCCGATCCGTGTTGCGAGTTCAAATTCATATATTACTTTAGTATTTTTAGTTTATTTTTATTGTATTTGAGTGACCCCACCTCCGGCCAATCATAGCCATCAAAGGTGGGATGCCCTAGCTTTTGTTTTTATTATAAATAGTCATGTAGTGGGCTGGTTTTGAGTCATTGCAGATTTTGGAGAAAGTATTCCCGGAATCCCGCGATCCTTCCACGGTGCTGACTTCGTGGAACCCTAGGTGACGATTCTTAGGTTAGTATCTTCCTTCCCAAGTCTTCCCCTAACCCTAAGCCACCTTTCCCCCTCCATAACACCTTGTCGCCGCCTCCCAGACCCCAAAACCCGTCGTCCAAGGTGCAGTCTTGCTTCCCTCCTTCAGTCGGCCTCCTCCTTCAAGCCCACCGCCGACCGCTCCCTGTTCTAACCCCAGCCCCTCCAACTGATCCCTCCTCCACCAAGTCCACCGCCGACCGCCCCCATCTAGACACCCCAACAACCTGCCGCCTCCCCTCCACTCAACTATAACCCTACCCGCCTCCCCTTTCTCCACCCATAGCAACCGCCCCTCCCCTCAACCCTAAATCCCTTGACGCCAACCCCCTTCCGTGGAATTACCTTCCATAGCCTTCCCCTTCCGGATCAGGCCAGATCTGGAATTTTCAGCCCAGATCCGACCTCAAAATATCAGATCTACTCTTCCCTGCCCGGATCTACCCATACGTGGCTTAATCTATCTATCTCCGGCCCGATTCCACCATCCACCGCCGGGAACAACCACCTACGCTATTTTCACGCTATCGGTTCCACATTAGATCGCCGTCGAAACGCATCCGGTTTCAGAATCTTCAGTGTCTCGGTCAACCCACTATTTTGGTGAGTCACTTGTTGTATTGAATTATTTTATTCAACATTTTTATTGGATTGGACATTGCATTTGTTTGAGAATTGTGTTTGTGGAAATTCGCTTCGATACGCTTATAATTTGCAGGTGGGATTTATTCACCGCGCGCTTAGCCTTGACCCTCCGAGCAGAGGAAAACCATTAATTGTTTGCTAATTGAATGCTATTTTTGTTATTTAAATATTTGCGTGGGTTGAATTTTCAATTGATCAAATTAATTTGTCGTCGTCACCAACAATATCATTGCATTTAGATTTCAGTTAGTATGTCACATTTACATTTCCCCTAGAAGTCTAGGTTTTGTGCACCCCCGTAGCCTACCCTACATCAAAAATCCTCTCGAGTCTTACTAAAAGATGTTTTCCACTCGTCCCCAGGTCAGATCCTAATTTGATGATATCCACTTCTGTAGTCAATCTTGGAAAAGATAATGGAACCATACAACATGTGGAACATATCATCAAGCCTCGGTATATGAAATTGATACTTGATGGTGATGTTATTAATGACCTTTCCATCAACGCACATTTTCCAAGATCCATCTTTCTTCGGAGTGAGGAGTGCAGAGACTATAGATGAGCTCATACTCTCTCTAATCAATCATTTCTTTAATAGTTTAGTGACTTCTGTCACTTGCTTATTTATCTCCTCGTGCTCAGTAGTGGGCTAATGCGTTAGTGAGGTAAGTGCGGTAGACTAGCTCCGGGTACTGAAGTTATATGATGTTGTATATCTTGCATTGACGATAGTCCATCAAGTTGCTTGCAAGAGTTAAGTCAGAATACTCCCTAAGTATGAGCTATACCTCCTGTGGAATTTCAATCTTTGTTCTCACCTCTTTCCCTACCAGGGTATGCAACAAGTCAGATTTCTTAGCCACCGTCTCAAGTTTAGCGACAGAGAAAACTAAAGCAATGGTATCCATAGTAAGCACTTGTTTTTTCCTTGGCATGGGAGAGTTCTTCTGAGAGTGAAGGAGAAATTTCTTGTCATCTTTAAAAATGTGTATGTATTTAACTTTCCAGCATGACATGCCTTTCTATCATACTAACATGGTCGCTTGAGAAGGATATGACAAACCTCTTTCGACATAACGTCTCACTAAATGTCATCCTGATGTGATTTTCTTATGGACAATTTCACTATACAACATCGAGAGATTAGGACCTCGCCTCCTTTAAACCATCTTATCTTTTAGGGCTTCACAAGAGGTTCAGTTTTTTATTTTAGTCATGT
The DNA here is from genome assembly GCA_039513925.1 of Platanthera zijinensis. Lineage (NCBI taxonomy): Eukaryota > Viridiplantae > Streptophyta > Magnoliopsida > Asparagales > Orchidaceae > Platanthera > Platanthera zijinensis. Next base: position 31,111,571 of record CM077085.1, read on the forward strand.
TACCATCTCCTGGTATAAAAAGTTATGGTAGGTGGAAGGTCTGGTGAAAGACGAGAGGCTTCTCATGCAAACAATGTAAAGGTGACGGTGGCGGCTTGCAAGGAGGACGGTGCGGTGATGAGGTATAAGAGGTGCAATTTTGTAGAAATCCGTGGAGAGACGAAAGATGAAAATTTGAACAGAAAATGGGGAGAATGGGGAAGGAACCATGGATCATGTGGAGTGGCGGCTACTTCTTCGAAAGTGAATATCACATAAGTAGCCTGGCCTGCTTTATGTGAGAATGAGGCACGAGGAATAGAGCCATGAAACACTGCCTTATATATCACTCTTTCCATTTTTTTTCCTAATTCAGCTGTCTATTTTTTTCCTGAACATTTATCTTTTGGATAGCATCTGTTTTTTAACAAAGCAAGACTTCTAATGAGAATAAAATAGAGGTAGGCCCAAAATTAGGATTAAAACTCAACATGGGAGTTGGAGAGAACATAAAGTTTGACCTGACCAGATCAAAGGATTGCGTCTAACCTGTAGTAACAAGTTCTAGTTAATCACATCATAAGGAATACACCACTGCAACTTCTTTAATACATGGAAAAATTTTAGGAAAATAAAAGCGTGAAACAAGTGCGCAAATAAAAACCAATGTCTGACATAAATAAAATAAAATGCATAAAGTAAACTTTGATATCACAAGCTTCCGTCTGCATCAAATGTCGACGTGGTGAAGGTGTTGACTACACCGTGATGCACGACAAATCTATAGGTGGCTGGTGTAATGGTATCGTAACCCTACATGCAATGCAAAGCCCGACAAATAATTCGAATTAAGCAATAAATAATTTAATCGCACGCACATGATTATAGCGAAGACATAATAAATCGTTAAGCAAACGGATTAAGCTTTCCTCCGCGTGGAGGGCCAAAGTAAAAGCACGCGGTGAATAAATCCTGCAATTCATCAAATAGTCTAAAAGTAAACAACCACAATACCAGAGATCCAAACAAGTATAAGATTCAACTGATAATAGTAATGCTGAAAAATAATATTCCAATACAACAAAGACTTACCAAGTAGTGGGTTGTCTAAGGCAATGGAGATTTCGGAGCCGGATGTGTTTTGGTGGCGATTCATTGTGGGACCGGAGGCGAGTGACGATATAGGTGACTGGAATTCAGTGGCGGGAGGCGGAATCATGCCTGAAATGAGTAGATCCGGCTATGTAGGGGTGGATCCGATAATTTGGGAGCGGATCCGGGCTATTGGATGAGGGGAGGGTGATGGAAAAAGGCAGATCTAGGCTGGCCTGCCCAGATCCGGGCGGTTAAGATGAGGGAGGGGGCTGCTAGTGGTGGTTCCACGTACAGGAAAGGGAGGGGTTGCTGGCTAGCTGGAAACAGGGAGGGGATAGGGCACTGGCTGGCTAGAAACAGGGAAAAAAGGGGTGGTTGGCTGGCTTGGAGCAGGGAGAAGGGGCGGCGGCCGTGGGGGAAGGGTTCTACAAAGGGGCGGCTACTGTTGGGGATTTCAGCAAGGGCGGCTGCTGTTGGGAGGTCATGGGGGTGGCGGTGGAGGAATTAGGTGGGAAATGAAGGCTAGGGTTAGGTATTACCCTATGAAGCACCGATACGAGTACGAGTACTGGGTACGATACGTATCCGGTACGGTGATACATGAAAATAAAAATTTTTGAATACGGGTACGTTTAGGCGTAGCGTAATTAACATTAACTTATATAAATATACTTGGAATATGTCCATGTATATACATGCACATATATATATGTATATGCATGTTCATGTGTCTATACATATGCGCATGTATATAGTAAAAAAATAAAATAATAAAATTTAAATCAAATTCTTTATAGTTTTAACCGAAAAAAAGATACTTAAATATGAAACACATTTTGTTACTATAATAAACAAACACGCAAGTTGCATTTATTGTTCACAAATTTTTCTTTTCTAAAAGACACGCAGAAGTCTTTTGTTTACTTTAGAAAAACACACTCTATCACAATATGCAGAACGATCTGGCAAGTCCAAGTGTATCTACAGACTAGAGTAACATGTGTATCCGTCGAGTATCGGGTACGTACTAGTACCAGGTACGTATCTGGTACGGGTACGTTGCCCTCAAGGAAGTATCAGTGCTTCATAGGTATTACCTTGTGGAGAGAGATAACCACCTAGTAGTCGTCACCTAGGGTTCCACATAGTCGACACCATGAGAGGATCGTGAGATTCCGGGATTCAATTCTCCAAAATCTGCAATAGCCTCCAAGCAGTCCCCTGCACATTTATTTATAATGATGAGATATTAGAGCATCCTACCATCAACGACTATGATTGGTCAGAGATAGGGTAGCCCGATTACATCCAAATAAAAGCCAAAATAACAATATAATATTAATATATGAAATCGATTCGCAACGCGAATCCGGACTCATTTGCGGAGTCAGATCATCGATCCAGGTACTCCATATATGGTAAATCGCTAATCGGCCCCGAACGGGCCCAAAACTTGTCCTTCGCTGCGGGTCCACGTCTCCGCTCCGCATCACACCACCTTCATTATAGTACCGATGAATAATTCAGGGAGTAGGGTATCTTCGGAGGATTCAACCGTGCCTTCACCCACAAAGTCGGTACTGTCTGAGATTTTTGGCAATGCGTCGTGAAGTAGAGGAGTTCTTGCATGAGGGGATTGAGGTTGGTAACAGAATCTTCCAACCAACCCATACTAGCACAATGGTAGTTCGGGTGTTGGACTTGAAATTTTTAGCTTCCATACATGATGCAACCCGCGTCGCTTTATTTGTATTATTATTATCGCACATGTCTTTTATTTTTGTAGCGCATGCTTTCACACATTTTTGGATTGTAATGCGTCGTTGAGTTGTATCGCGAGTGTTATAAGCGCTTGAGTGTTAATTTTGTATCGCGCATGTTATTCGCGCAATTTTTGTTTGGCTTGTTGGTGTGACCGGCCAACGAGACCCTAAATGCATAGGTCCGATATTTTAGGAGGTAGGTTAATTAGGGCAAGCAAATATAATGAACAAATTTATTTAAATGTCCCGTATCCCTAAAAGCTGGCCCCGCCGTGAAATTCCTCTCCATTTTCTCTCCAATTAGCCACTATTGCATTTGAGCCATTATCAAAGAAATTCATATGTTAAAATATTTCCTATGTTTAAGGTTTGCCAATATCAATTGAAACCTAATCCTCCCTTATAAAGCCTCCCCTCTCCGCTGTTATAAACGGCGGGAATAGAATCGATCGAACCTTTATTAGAGTTTTTGGTCGGTTTTCCCCAGCGCCGCATGCGTGATCCCGTGCTCCAGACATCGTCGTTTCTGCTTGCCAGGACTGCCAACACCTCCGACGACCCCAGTCGAGCAACCTCTAAAGCCGCCACCACCTTCCCGCACTTCTTCTCCCCAATAGAATTGTCTGTGACTTCACTGCTCCGTCCAGATCTCTTTCCCACCGTCGGAAATTACCAATGAAGACCTCCCCAGCCATGGTCCTGCTGCCAGAAGCCCCGCCGACCGCCGTGGTTGTTTACAGAACCCCTTCTAGGCTCCGGCGACCCACCAGCATCCTTCTCCGGCAGATTCAGTGTCTTCTTTGTTCTCCCTCCCTCTAGTCGAGCACAACGTCTGTCCTGGAGGTCACTGTTACCTCCAGTGTTTCCTCCCCTGCCTGTCATTGTTACTCCAGCACCTCCCGACAGTCTTGAGTCCAGCAATCCCTCCTTTGGAATATCAGCTACGACAATCTTCTCCTACACCTTTCGGGAACCGTCAGATTCCGCCATTCTACCCGGGGTATACCTCTTGACCTCCTTGCTCTCCCACAGTCATTATTTTGTGTTTAAATATTTAAATGGATGGTTAATTATTGGAGCTTGTCTGGCTAATTTTATCTCCTAAATATCGTTCGCTTCATATCCGTGGTTGCCAATTTCTTGAATGCTATGCCGACGACTATTAAAATTTGTGACAACATTCAAGTCGAGTGCCATATGAAACTTTATTATGTGCTCTCAAGGCTCCTTTATAAGTCAAGATTTTGGGGTATGGAGTTTTGGAGGTAATGGTTCATCTTAAACTTTGGAGATGACGAATGATGATGATTTGATAGATTGGTCATTTATAAACTCACTTGTGTAATTTTTTTTTACATTTTCTTTGTTTTTTTTTTGTACTTTAATGATGGGGCAAGGGCAGTCTCAATAAGGCACTTGTTGATTTTTCCTTGGTGACTAGTTAGCTCAACTTTGGCAACAACGCTTCTTTCCGAGGATGACAGTGGAGCCTAACCCTAATTATCAAGGAATCCTTTGCCCAAAGCCAAAACTGGATTTGCTGGAATTAGTGATCACCTACTTCCATCAGTGTGACCTCGTCAATCTTCACATTCTTAGTCTGAGGGTTCCATCTATGCTTGACTGTGACCACATTTTCTTCCTAACTCCCCAAACTTAGACCGAGGTTTGTCACCCATTTTGGTCGATCCTCACCTCCAAGTCTAGCATTCTCTACCCTCACAGTAACTCAACTCTTGAGAAATCTTTGCTCTGTTGGGTTTAGAGTTTAGATTCCACAAGGTACTATTGTCATGTTGTGCCGACCCTTGAAGTCCTAGCAACTCCAAGAACCTGTGGACCATCATTGTCGAGGGGAGGCAAAAGGATTCAAGGATTAGTCGCTCGTTGATGTGCTTGATGTCTTATTCTTCTCCAACGTCGGCAACTCAGATCCTCCTTTGCAACCTCTTATTTGCATATCTTCTGATCTCCTCAACCAAATGCATGTGCAGTGTCTACATCCTCCTGTGCTTTTGCCCAACCACTGTTATAGCTCCCCCCATTGTTGTCCTCTTCGTAGTACATATGAACCTACGGTTTTGGAAGAGTCTTCTTCTGAACTAGATCTGCTTCATGTCTCATCCATGGATTTGCTTCACAATCTACATTTGGAAGATGTCTTCATTTATTGCCCCAGTAGCATTACATTTATGCATGTGCAACTCATCTGAGATATCTACCGTGCTCTTTGTCACAAGGGTCCTCGCCCACCCAATCAGACACCACCAACAACCATCTTCACCCCCCCCCCCCTCCCCCACACACACCACATCACACCACCCCACCCCACCTCAACAAACCTTTTTTAAACATCAATCAACCTTGACATGTACTTTACATCAATCAACCTTGACATGTACTTTTTAACATCCCTTCCTCGAATATTCTAGTGTCACCCCTTTGCTCCACCAATGTTACACCCCCCCCCCCCCAGGCTTTCATTCACCTCTAAGTGTCCACTTTTCTCTTAGGTTACAGAACTCTTATCATCTTGCTCTTTGTTACAAGATTTTTCTCTTATGGTATTTAACCTCTTTTCTCTCTGGATGTCGACGCTGGTAAACTTTGTTTTTAGTAATTAGTTTTCCAAACTGCATCTTCTCTATCGGCACTATCTACCCTCCACGAGCTCTATCATCTCTATCAGTAATACCTTCAAACTCAAGCTAGGCATATTCTACACCATTGAGTTTGCGGGGAATGTTCAGATATTTAGTATTATTTTTTTCATTGGTGTGTTCTTACGGATTTTCCAACATAAATTTACCATGAATTGAATATTTTCCCATTATATCTGTTCTACACTTCTGTATTGGTCTGAGTATATTCCATGTAATAGTTTGTATTAACTGAATCTTCTCTCCCCCACTTTTTTCCTTATTGGATTTTGATGTGGATGATGATTTGGATCCGAAGTCCAATTAGTCAGGATAAGGCTATTTGTTGATGATAATGATGTTGTTGCTGTTGATGATAATGATGTTGTTGCTGTTGATGATAATGATAATTAAAAAGTGGATTCAATGTCTTAGGCTATGTTTGGGCCCGTTTTGACTCCATTTTGTTCTAAACGGACCGAATGAGAGGTGTTTGGGAACAACTAAAATATTGTCATTTTAAAACGGCCGGTTTAAAACTTACTTTTTCCTCCGTTTTGAAAAGGTCAGGGACATCTCCATTCTCTCTTTCAAAACGGTCGTTTGGAATATTTTTTAATTTTATTTAATCAATTTAAACCTTATAAAAAATATAATTATATCCATAAATTTGTAAAAAAAACCATAAATATAATACTTAATTTTGTTTTTAAAAATTCAGAAAAAATTGACCCAAAATAAATAAAATTCATGTGAAAATAATTTAAACCGTCACCGAAACGTAGGTTATCCAAACAAAATCTCAGTTTTAAAACTACAGTTTTTAAAATACAGTTTATCATCTCTTTTTTGAACTTCCCCCTTTTAAAACGGTACCGGTATCCCAAACAGAACCTTATATTATTTGTTTCTGATGATAATGATGATTTAGACTCAAAATTTTAAATTATTTGTGATTCCATTATGCCAGGAGCCGTTTTCTCATAGAAATCCTGGGCCGGAAAGCCACAGGCAAGATAATAAGAAACTTTGAAATATACGAAAAAATAAGATTTGTCATGTATATTAAGCGTGATTTTCTTTTCGGACAAATTATATTCTCCCACTTTTCAAGTTTTACTGGACAACCTGTGAAGAAGTGTATACAATATCTGACTATCATCCGAAATCTTCTTAACAGTATAGTATGCACATTCCTAAGACCTATGTTTTTTACTTATCATCCATGATTAATTTGATTTGCTACACCTGGTATTAAAAATTTCCATGTTTAATACTTCACCGTTCAAGCATTTCATTCTGTAGGCCACTCGGACTAAAACATGTTTGCCGAAAAGCTAATGCTGATAGCTGTTGATTTTATGTTGGCAACTCTCAATTCCCTGAAGATAGGGAGACAGGTGCATCAAATATTTTGGGACATTTAATGTAAAGTAGGACCAGATCAGCACAGATGTGTAAAATGATTACTAAGAAAAAGAGGTAGTCAGAAATAGCTTGGATAGAAGTTTGCAAAATATCATCAAATTAATTTAACTTATGTAACTGATACGAGCTCGTGAGTTTGAGCGTGTAATGGGTCGATGGAGGATGACGTCCCACAAGGGATTGCGACGTCCCGCAAGGGATTGCTACGTCCCTTGTTGGATCCTGTCGAGGTTGTTGCAGTAGAGAGGAAGGAGGAGGTTCGGCCGGCACTAGTACATGCGGAAGAGAGAAGAGAGAGAGAGAGAGAAATCCTTTTTGCCTTTTCCTTCTTACCCAAAAGAGAGATCACAAGAGTATTTAAATAAAGGGGCCTCCCACCTAGGCCTGAGACAAGTGGGGAAAAGTAAAGCTAGAGTCGTCATGCCCCCCATTTGGGCTTAAGACACATGGGATAATACAAGGCATAAAGTGTACTCCTTGGATGACGTGATCCCCGTCATGTTGCCGTAATCTCCATCATAGTCCAGTTCTTCGTGCGCGTTGTTGTTGTTGCACTGATATGTCCTGTCCCAGTGCGAGTCGATGAAGGCACGGTTGGTAACAATAACAGTCAATGGAATCAAATGGAGATTTGGGTTAGGTTAATTATGATCGTGTGTTGTATATGTTATATGTACATGCAATTTTTGATAAGCTTGTTTCTTAATAAATAAATTGTTTGACTCCGCTGGTTGATGATTGAAGTATAGGTGGCTAGTGCTTTAAAGAAGTAGAATTATAGGTGACAATTAATTTCTACAAGGATTCAGTAAGTATTAAGTAATAATGTCTTTATTTATTCAGCTAATTAAACAGGACAGATTTGAGAAGCAAGATAAAAATAGAGAAGAGTATTAGATAATATTTAGCATAATATAAATTAATTATATTTCGTACATGACCATTGAAGGAGGCATACCCATTGCGTGAGTCTTCTTTTGGGGATCATTGTTGATGGAGATCGTTTGTGCAACATTGGAGATGATGATTCAATCAACTTTGGATCGTTCAAATGGATGATCGGAGTTCTTGATCTTTTCATGCTCATTTTTCTACATTTTCTCATGTATATGTTTTTTCTGGCGCATATTTTGGGAATTAGGTCAAATAATGTGATCGGGTGATTTGAGATTTCAGATCATTTAATCTAATTCCTCCCTCACCTTATATTATGCTAGCAGCCGATCCTTTATAGGGATCAAGAGTGTAGGTTTTCTAGAGAAGTCGTTTGATCCTCGCTCTCGGTGCGATGCCGAGAGCTACTTGCGATTCAATGCCGCAAGTTCCCGCCTCCGGGGGTGCCGATGCCCCTGTCCACCTCCCCACTTGCCTCTATCGTCCAATTTTGAGCCCACTGCCACTTATCCGTGCTCCCGACACTGTCAGTCGCGCTCGATCTCAACCAAATTGCTTGTTGTTGACATCCTAGCCTTCAATAGCCATAATCCCGCTGACAAAGACCTCTCCCTTTTTCTACTGCGCCACCACCTCCTCCCATCCCCATCAGCGACGTCTGAGCCACCAATCGCTGAGAATATCTTCCTCTGCCCTCCAAACTACCCCTCCAGCTCCTGAATTTCCCGAAGCCCTACCGGCGCCTCCGACCTCCAACAGTCCTTGCCTCCACCTCCACAACACTTCTCCCACCCTAAACAGATCCATCCTCATGTCTCCCATTGAAGGGGACAAATTGTGTGGTTTAGCTTAGTAGTTGAGTTTAACCAAAACTAACAATACCTTTGATATTGTGTGTGTTGGGTCGTTATAAATGACATTTGAGAATGACCTTCTTCAGTACGATGTGTGCTTTGGGCACAAACCATGCAGAATGTTGTGGGCATCTAACATCCCAAGTCTCTTATGGATGCAGAGCTCGTGTGAGGAGTCGAGACTATAGAGATCTTTTATTGGTGTTGAGCTCATATGAGGAGTCGAGACCATAGAGATGAACTAAATCTCATATTGGAATGAGAGGAAAAGTTAATGGACTTAAAGTGATAATTCATAATCCTAAATATTAGAGGTGCCTTTTGGAGCAATTTGGTGGAGTTGTATTGGAAGAACTTCATATTTAACTGTGCTATGTTGGAGTAATACTGGGATGGGTGACCTCCTGGGATGTGCTTGTTGGCCACTTATGGAAGGGAAAAAATACAGTTCAACTTAGTATGAGTTGGATTGAACGATAATGGACAATAACTCTAATATTGTGGGTGTTGGGTTGTAACTTGTAAGAGATACTGAGATTGCGAGGGAGTTATGTGGGGGAGTAGTTAGTGGTTATAAATTAGTGGAGGTGGTTATAGGTAGTTACTCGTTACCTATGATGGTTTTATGGAAGTTGTATGTTATGTTGATAGTGGGGTAGTGGTGGTGGGGGTAGCTAAAGGTGGTATTAGTGGACGGAAATGGGGGAAGAGGATTTTTGTGGCCGGCCAAGGAGGGGAGGGAGATGCCCTAGCTTCACACCCGGATTTTGGCTTCAGCATCGGTGATCTTCTTCATTTTCAATTCCTTAAAATGGAGCCTTCTACCTCTATATAGACTAAGGAGGAGACACAAATGAACATAATTCTCCAATCATGGTAGCCTCTAAAAACGAGCTAAATAAAAACTAGGAAAATACATAAATTCCTAGTTCGGCGATCCACTCGAAATGAACGGTCTCGGTCATTGTTGTGGACTCAGTGTGGCGCGATTCCCATTACACTGCTATAGACAGTTTAATTCTTATGTGACCATGCTTAAGTTTATCTTTAGTTGCTTGACTTACTGTGATGAACTTGGTTAATCAAGTAAGCATGGATTTTTGGTGATTTGTGCTTCTTGATGTATGCTGATGGCAACTCAAATATGAATCATTATGCACGTTGTAATTAAAGTGAAAATATAAGTATGTTTCTATATAAATTATTTGGGCCTAGTGCTCTTGGATCTTAGCAAAGTTAATTTGGACATAAACTGTGATTTTGTGAGATTGTTTTTTTAATTGTCTTGCTAATCAACATGTTACTCTAGTGTTTGGTTGATTCTATAACAATTTAATTGTTCATTGCTGAACCATGATTTAGAATTTCCCCTCTTTCTTAACAAGTATTTGGAAACTTACTATTCATGCAGGAAGTATCCTAACTGTCAATTCTACTACTTTGAATTCGTTGAACCTTTCGTCAAATTCGTTATCAGGCCAGTTACCGTCTAGTCTTGGGAGCTGCACTGCAGTTGATTTGAGTAAAAACATGCTATCAGGAGACGTTAAAGTAATGCAAAATTGGGACTATACATTAGAGGTTCTCAAATTGAGTTCAAATGAGCTTGAAGGCTCACTGCCTTCTTCATTAGGAAGGCATCCAAAGTTATCAATCCTTGACCTTAGTTTAAATAAACTCACGGGTTCTGTGCTTCGAAGCTTCTTCACGTCATTAACTCTGAGAAGTTTGAACTTATCAGGAAATCAGTTTAACGGGCCAATTCCACTACTGACATCACCTTCATCAGAATTAGCAATGTCTTCAAATAATCATTTACAAAGTCTTGATTTATCTAATAATTCATTATCTGGTTCATTGCCTCCTGAAATCAGTACTTTGCCGAATCTTAGTATTTTGATCCTCGGTAAGAATTCCTTATCCGGGGAGCTGCCTGTTGAAATTAGCAAGCTTATGGGATTGGCGGTTCTTGACCTCTCCCTCAATCATTTTAAAGGAGGTATTCCAGATATGATTCAACTAGATCTCAAGGTTTTTAATGTTTCGTATAATGACCTTTCTGGTGAAATTCCTCGAAGTTTGCTGAAGTTTCCGCCGTCGTCGTTTTATCCTGGAAATACTTTGCTAGCCTCCCCAAACCATATCTCAATGGGGAAGAATAACAGCGGAGTAGCAGAAAACATGAGCAAGCGCAATCACTCGAATGTTGGCATTAGAATTGCGTTTATTGTTGGCTCAATTGGGGCTGTTATATTGGTGTTTTGCATGTTTGTTGCATTCTATAAGATAAGATCCCAAGAATTTTGTGCGAAGAGTGGGTTCAGAGAAGTTACTGAAAGAGGTGAGGTCGCGAATATATTTGGTCATCCCAGCAGATTCAGCACATCAAAAGATAATGCCATCCCAACATCAACTAGTTTTTCAAATGACCACTTATTAACTTCTACTTCTAGATCTGTGTCTGCAAACATGGGTTTATTAACTGAATCAGTGGATTCGCATGGCCATTCAGATCCAAGGGGCAGTAATGTGGAACCATTACCCAGTCTTCCTTTGAGGGAAAGCAAATCTTCATCACAACATTATGTTGATTCACATGTGTCGGAGCAGCCGGTAACGTTGAAAGTATACTCACCTGATAGGCTGGCGGGAGAGCTCTTCTTCTTGGATAGATCTCTAATATTTACTGCCGAGGAATTATCAAGAGCACCTGCTGAAGTTCTTGGTAGAAGCAGTCATGGAACATCTTACAAAGCAACACTGGATAGCGGTCATTTGCTGACTGTGAAGTGGTTGCGTGCGGGCCTTGTCAAGCATAAAAAGGAATTCGCTAGAGAAGCAAAAAGAGTTGGATCCATTAAACATCCAAATCTCATATCTTGGAGGGGCTATTATTGGGGTCCAAGGGAGCAAGAAAGGTTAATAGTTTCAGACTACATAGTTGGAGATAGTATGGCACTCTATCTGTATGGTAAGCTTTCAACTTTATTTGAAATACTTTTTGTTTCTTCCTTATGTGTTGTGTGTGTGTCAATAGAGAGAGAAAGAGCGCTTTACTTGAAATATTTTTGTTAAGTGCTTTTTTCTCTGCCTTCACATGAAGATACTGAAACAGAAAGTTTTTAACAGGTTTTGGATTGGTTCTAATTGAAAGCTCTGGCTAATAAATTATTCTTTTCATGGAACTGTTTTTATTAGCTTTGAAATATGAAAAATGGATTGTATTATTACACCATTCTCTATTTGTTTGGTTGATACAGAAGGGGAGTATTGCCTATTAAGCTTATCTGCTTCCGTAATCTGCTTTATCTGACATTCGGTATCTTCTCAGAGTCGACGCCACGTCGATACTCCAGGTTATCTGTATGCCAGAGGCTAAAAGTAGCTGTTGATGTGGCTCGATGTTTGTGCCATCTTCATCATGACAGAGGGTTGCCCCACGGCAATCTCAAGCCAACTAACATAATATTGGCGGGGCAAAATCTCACGGCAAAGCTCACAGACTACGGCCTTCACCGTCTCCTGACACCGTGCGGGAATGCGGAGCAGATTTTGAATTTTGGTGCACTTGGTTATCGCGCCCCAGAATTGGCCACGGAGAAACCATTGCCATCTTTAAAGGCTGATGTTTATTCCTTCGGGGTGATACTAATGGAGTTGCTGACGCGAAAAAGTGCCGGTGATATAATATCGGGCCACTCCGGTGCGGTAGACCTGACGGACTGGGTCCAAATGTGCACCAGGGAGGGACGGGGAACAGATTGTTTTGATCGAGATATTGCGGGCTTAGAGGAAGCTCCGAGGGTGATGGACGAATTGCTTGCCGTGTCGCTCAAGTGTATTCTCCCTGTAAATGAGAGGCCTAACATCCAGACCGTATACCAAGACCTTTGTTCCATAACAATGTAAGCTTTTTTTTTTGCGGAACTTGCATTTGACACTCTTCTTGTAATCCTTACCTTCCATCTAATGGTGAGTTGTTAGTGTTGCCTTGCTGAAGGAGCAGATTTTCAAATGACATTGTAAAAAAATTGACCACCCATTGATTGATTTTATATTTCAATTTCTGTGTTGCTGAGTTAGAGCAGGGCTTCACAATCCTGATTTCTCATCAGTTCTTCCTGTATACATTGTTTTAAATGTCCTCCGACATGTCCGACATGTCTCCCGACATGTCATTTTTTAAGGTCAAACGATATGTTTTTCTAAAAAAATAGATTATGTCCTTTTGTAAAATATAGACCGACATGTCCGATTTTTTCCGATATATTGGCCGACACGATTTTTAAATATATCGTCCGCTATTTTATTTTATGATATATTAGCATACTAGCAAGTAGCAACATATATTTAAATCGCCTATGAATATTATATTATGTATGTTTAAATCGATTAAACTTATTGTTTTTATTTTTAACGTTTTATTTTTACTACCAATTTTATATAATTGTTTCACAATTTTTAATTTTATATTATAAAAAATATGAAAATATTTAATACCTTTATTATTTGATTGTTTGCATGTTTTTAAAATAAATTTATAAGTTTGGAAAGACATATAATTAATCAAAGATTTTTAACTTTTAAATATTTTTATTTCCAATAAGCTTATTATTATCAAATTAATTTTATTGCATACTATTAAATATATTTTACAATGTATCATTTTGTATTTATTAATAATATTTTATCTTCATTATTATTCGATTTTATTTTGTAATATAAATGACTCATTTTTATTTATTTGTTATATTATTTTTCTATTTTTATAACATATAATTATAGTTAGTATACATAAAAATAAAAATTTCTTTATATGATATGGAAATCCGATATTTTAAAATATCCCCGACATGTCTCCGACATCCGACATTTAAAAACTCAATCCGATATGTCGCCGACATCCGATATTTAAAACATTGCCTGTATATGTTCCTGATGCTTGAAGGTTGTGATAAATGTTTGTGTTTGATATAATTTTTTCAAAGGCTCGGCTTTTCTCTTTTCTCTACTTTCATATTTGATTGATATTTTTTTATAAAAGATGATGTTGCTGCTGCTGCTGCTACTACTGGATCATCTCTGCTAATGAATGAGAAGAATGGAAAACACAACAGTCGTTTTTAGCTATTTGGAAATGTGATGTGCCAGTGCGTGCATCAGACTGAGACTAGCTTGAAATGGTTCAAATCCCTAAACGTGAGGCCCTCAGGTTCTTCATCTAGTTATTTTTAGGGTTAATTACCAGTGGGAGTTTGCATAATTACAAGTTGCACCCTTCTATGTTTCAAAATTATTTTTATCTCCTCTCTAAATCTCCCCAGTTTACAAGAATGCTCCTTTCGTTAGAAATAGGGATGAAAATGTTAAAATCAATCAAAATTTTTATTATATTATAGTTTTATTCTTTATAATGATTCTAGATTCATTACAACAGCTAAAATATAGCAGACTCTGTAAAGTTATTACAAAAAGTAAAATTAGAATATCATAGAATAAGGAGATTGTTAAAGGCAGCTCACTTTTGACTAGTGACAGCTCATTGTTAATAACAAATTATATTTTTATACAAGTTGACTAACTTGTTAATGATTGCTCAAAAAAGTAAAAAAAAAATCATAAATTTTATGGAATAAATGTGAACCTTGGTAAGAAAATGTTCAAAATTAGATGAATTTCAACTTGTTACAAAATGGTCTCATATGAGAAGCATTTCAAAATAATTTGCTTTTATATGTCAACTTAATGGCATTCTTAATGGTGATCACAAATCCAAGATTTCTAGAAATATTGCCTGCTCAAGAAACTAAATCCTCTTTTGTTGAAAATGACATGCTAGTTGTGAAATGTACACTCAAATCTATATATGAAAACGGTGTCAAGCTTCTCTCAACATCTTCATCTGCTGATTCTATAATAACAAACATAAATTACAAAAAAAAAGGGCTTAAGTAATGACAATAAGTTTTTTTGTACATATTCTCATTCACTTTTTGGGAGGGAGTTAAAGATTTACCAAAGCACAAATCTGGGTGAGAATGCTTAGGAGGAGAGGATGTTGTTTGCACTGAATCTCCAGGAGTCAGATCTCCGACGGCAGGAGAGGCAGCGGCAGAAGAGGAGAAATCTAGATCGGGGGCTCGGGTAGGGCTGGAAGAGGAGAAATATGGTGGCTCGGGTAGGGTTGGAAGAGAAGAAATATGGTTGCCATCGCTGAGCATAGATGGATCGGGTAGGGCGTCAGGTTGGTAGTGCTCGACCATCTCTTCTGACGGTGGCGGTGGCGACAGAGGGGGCGTTGGAAGAGTCGTGACAGCTAGGGAGGATGGAGGTATCAGGCGAAAAAAAATCGGGGAGGGAGAATCACGGAGAAATGGGGCTGCCACGAGGTTAAATTATAACCCGGAAAAAAACAGCATTATTTTAAAAAGTTTGGGTTGCCACTAGCTTTTAGTGGGTTCTTTAACAATCCCCTAAAATAATATGACATATTTTATTACTTTTCATCTATATTTTTGAAGTCACATCTCTCAATGTAGAGTCATTATAAAAGGTAAAATCAAATATCATAAAATAATTTGGTTGATTTTATTATTTTTCATTCATATTTTTAATTGAAGGGACATTTTTATAAACTGGAGAAACTTAGAGGGGAGAGGTGGACAAGTCGATTTTCTCAAAGCAATCGGTTAAACTCTGACCATAACAGAATTTTGACCTCATTCATCAAAGTGGGGGTAAATACATTTTACAATATATTATTATTATTATTGTAACACACCCTCTCAAGCAAGAGTAGATGGAGTCATATTCCATGTGTTTTCTTATTAGTTTCATTATGTTCCATTAAATGAATTTCCTTTCACAAACATGGCTTCACTGTATTTAGTATTTACATGGATGCACATCATGTTTTCATAAAGGGTCAGTTTGGCACGGTGGCGGCACTCATGAATGAGGTTAAATTGTCATTCGTTAACACCAACCTAAGGAACTTCATCCGCTTTTATGTTCAAACGGATGATGTTTGTTAGGTGATCTTTGACGAATGACGATTAACCCATGTGTTCATGGCCTCCGCCACCGTGCCAAGCGGAGCCAAAATATCATATGACCAACTTGGACATCGAATCTTACCGTGATCTAAACGGAGATTTTATGCATCGATCGTTACGTAGCTCTTATGCCCCGATGGAGTGTTGCATGAGCCTCATGGAGGCAGATGACTGTTTTCTTGTTTTGTTACATTTTTGTGCTTCATTTTATTTTGTGTTTAGCAACACCAACAAAAAGATGTATGTTCATAATAGAAAGCAATGAGTTGGCGGCTCTAGACATGTATTTCTGCAAGTTTTGCAGATGAAAGCAATTCCAAGTGATTAAGCTCGAAGACCATAAACCCATTTCGAGACTACTATGGCTGAGCTCGCTACAGTCTACAGACTATAATATCGGCTACAACCATTTATGTCATTAATAATAACTTTCCTAAACCCGAAACTTGAAACCCTAATGTATAAATGTTATGACTTCTTATATCAATCTTTAAAACAAAAGACTATTGAATATAGACCTACTATAGACGCTACGACTTTTTACAAGAACCTAAAAGTAGTCGATGAGCGTTACCTGCCCTCCCTCTATATAATGAGTCCGAATTTGGTACGAGTAACGCACCTACCATAGGTGTGAGATGTGTATTTACCGTAGGATCTTGATATGATCTTGATTTTAACGGTGAGATCTAGGCTGCATCTTTTGCAGATACAGTCGTATGTACCAGCAGATACAACCAAATTAGATACGTCCGGATCTGTGCCGTTGAAATTCAAATAGAAGGCAAATCCTACGGCCGGATTTGCCCTTCTCCCACCTATTAATATGTGTGTTACTCTCACCAAAAAAATTCCTGTATAATGCGCCTTGTGAGCCGTCATTTGTTCGTCTTATGATTGCTTAAAAAAACATAAACAATAACTCTTAAACCCTACACCCTAAAATCTTAAAATCCTAAAACCCCTAAAACTGTAGACCGCACATTTCCAAAATCAATTATTATACCCGCACACTAGGAATTCAACAAAGGTTTTTCCAACACATCAAGCAAAATATGGGGTACTCATGAAGGAAGGCAGCAACGGAATAGTAGTTGCCACAAACAATCAGTACCTACACTGCAAATTCCAGGTAACGGTACTAACATACACCCCACATTCTTGCAAATTGCAGAGGAATGTTACAAGCTCATTTACCACCCCTAATTTGTTTCTCGAAAAAATTCAAATCTCCTTAAAACCACACTAAGTCTCTGTTTGAGGGGACTTATCTTCCCCGGTCAAGCGGTTACGACTGCATAAACCGGACCTTATTGGAGAGGAATGTTATGCCTTTTCATGCTTGCTTAATATTGTTATGATATATATAAAATATCCAGCCAAAGTATTGCACAGGATCCGTGGCGCAATGGTAGCGCGTCTGACTCCAGATCAGAAGGTTGCGTGTTCGATTCACGTCGGGTTCAAAATTTTAGGATTTTTTTTAATTCAAAACTATACGCCGTTGGCAAATGCGCCAAAAAATTGAACCCGCATAAATATTTACGGTGCAATTTGGTATCGTGCACATTTTTATGCAGCATCGCTTAACTAATGGATATTACAATCATTATATTCAATAAAAAAAAATCAACATCCATCCTCCCCCCATGTCCAGTGGTGTTCAAAAAGCCCCTCGGGCCTGGGAGGCCCGGGCTTTCCCGAACCGGGCCCCGGCCCTGGCCCTGTTTGCAGACGGGCCGCGCCGGGCCGGATTTTTGGCTTCGGAAGGGGGCCTACTAAGGCCCCAGGGCCGGGCCGGATCCAGGCTTAGCCTGGGCCCTGTTTTTATAAAAAAAATAATTTTTTTAAAAAAGAGAAATACGCGCTTTTTTGAACTGCGTCTTCTAGATGCATTTTCGGGAGAAGTGTTCAACATGAAAGTTGTAAATATCGTCGATTTACAACTTTCATGTTGATCACTTTTTGATTTGAAATATTTCGCGTGATTTTTTTCGAGAGTCAAATCGGGGGCCTAAACAGCTTCAAATTAAAATGTGTTCAACATGAAAGTTGTAGATATCGTCGAGATCTACAACTTTCATGTTGAACATTTCTCCTGAAAATGCCCCTAAAAGAAGCAGTTTTAAAAGGCGCATAAGAGCCGGGCCCGGGCATTGCCCGTCCCGGCCCCGGGCTTAGCCCGGGCCTAGAAACTTGGCTTTGCCCGGCCTGTCCCGAGCAGGGCACAGGGCCGGGCAAATGCTCATATATGGGGTCTTGTTAGGCCCCATAGCCCGTCCTGGGTCCGGGGCGGGCCTAACCCGGGCCCGGGCCTAGCCAGGCTTTTACCGGGCCGCCCCCCCGGACCCGGTTTTTATGCACACCCATACCCCATGACACAAATTAATTTAAGAGAACTGTTATGATTTATAAGGCATATCATGAATAGATATTTGCAAATTTTATTTCTGTCAATAGCTATTGCAAACGCTTTTTGTAATCAGCAAACATTGGAAAAAAAAAACTAAGCTATTTTACAAAAAAAATATATGGCACATAGAAATTGATTTATTTATATAATTTTTTACAGTATAATATTACAAAATTTTGAAAAAAATAAATGATTTAGCTAGTTTTTCCATCCTGTTAATTCTAAAATTGTCCACCTCTTCAAAATAACACTACACTCTACAAAAAAGAGAGTAAAATATGATTAGAACATTATGTACATGTCGTTTAAATTTAAAATTTGAGCTTAAGACTCCCATGCTCTGATTGAATTGAAGAGCTTTTACACTTGGCGCGAGTTGTCCAATTTTCCTTAAATCTGGAGAATCGGACCGTCTTATCTTCAGTCGGACCGGGCGTGTAGACGGTCAAAAGAGATCCAACGACAATAACACGTGAAAAATCCGAAAATGGTGAAAAATCACGTAGTCGGCGTCGTGTCAATATCCACTATATTTTTTGAGTATGCAAAAGTACGGAAAATGACTTAAGTCCACAAAACTTTGAAGAGAGCGTTCGTTAAAACTCCGGCAAGTGTGTTCCTCTGAAAACTTTCATGCGCCTGTTGCTACATCCGCGAGCATGTTGGGCATGAGCGGGCTAGAAAGAGAGCAGAACAAATTCTGAGCGATGAAACGATATAAATCTCACGTTCTCGTCAGAAAAACTCAGAGCTCTCTCTAGTATCCCTAGTTGTTTCTCCTCAATTGAAGGCCTGTGAGCTTTCTTATAGATTTCTTGAAGAGACGCGAATATAATAATGCCCGACTGAATCATGAGTTGCGAATGGCGTCCCGGTAACTTGGATTATTTTTTTTAAATGACTGACGCGCGCCCCGGGAGGTTTGGGCGAGCCGAGCAAGTTGCTCGGCGACAGCGACGGCCGGAAGCAGTGGCGGCCGTCAGCGCAAGGGCGCAAGGGGTGTGCACGCGCGCCCGTGCGGAGCGCGCACACGTCAAGGGAGCGCCCTGCACAGGGCACGCACGCGCCTGCCCTGGGTGTGTGCGCCTGCCTTGGTCCACGTTCATGTATGTGCGGGCCGCACGCATGTCCAGCCACATACGTGTGCATCCATGCATGCGCCTGGTGGGGGGATCCGTTTGCACGCACGGCCCCGGGTCGCGCGTGCAAATGTCGTGCGGCGTTGGTTGCGCTCAATGCAAGAACCCATGGACACTTTATTGAAGTGAAAATCTTCCATCTCACGAAAATAGCACGAGAAACAGCAGGTGACCCGACCTGGTGGAGCCTGGAGGTGACCTAATAGGAGTATAGGGCAGAGCTTTCTGGCAGAGGAAAATGAAGGTTCCTGCAGTTTTTCTGGCAGAGGAAATCACGCTGATCCATCACTAAAAACAACCATAGCAGGAGAACATTGAGATGGAAGCAAAAAAGAAAAAGATGGAACTCATGTCTACAAGAATTGGAGGTATCAGGATCCTCTCCATTTCAAGTGAAATGGAGGGTATCCATTTCACGGTCGAGACTGAAATGCTTTCGATCGGACGGGTTCATCATTTCCCATGTTTTTTTAGATTTTTTTAATCAAAAAAATCTCCACCACAAGATTTCTTTCCAACTTGTCTTGTCCATTAGATATTGAAATGAATCCCCTCCATTTCAAGTGAAATGGAGAGGATCCCGATCCGAATTGGAGAGCGCCAACCTCGAGCAGGATGCAGGGTTTGATCTGGCAAAAATTGCGCAGGAAGAAGCACGGTAAATGGCAGTACACGATTCCTTCTCTTCAGAAGCAGCGAGCCGGCCTAAAATCGTGAATGCAGGCAGGGTTTGGCCTGGAGCATGACTGAGCATGGCTTCCGTCGGTGAAGGGTTTGAGTTGCTAATAAAACACACATCGAGAGAGTTGCTAATATAACACCCATCCCCCTTATTTAATATTTGGTCTCAATGATTTTCATTCATAACTACTACACTCTCAGCAAGCCTCCTCGCACGTGTGCAATTATGACAAATGTGTGACTCGAAGCATATCATTCTGATTTCTGTGTAAGAGCATGGACACATAAATCTCATTGATTATGTAGAGACTAGCAACTCCCAAACCCACTGATATTTTTGCATTCAATCATGTATATATATTATTATTATTATAAAATACAGCACAAGCAATTACAAAGCTCAGGCATTATTCTGGAAGAAGCAGCAATAATAGGGGAGGGGAGGGGAGGGGAGGGGGCGCTTTATGTACAAATCATCCCTCATGCAGACAATTACATCCGTGGCTGGACGAAGATATGATATTTGTAATTAGAGTCGAAGGGAAAAGTCAGGCAGGCTCGCGAGGCCGAGCAGCCCACAACGCGCTGAGGGTACGAAGGCGCTGCACGTACTCGCCCAAGGCAAGCAGGCCGCGTGCGGCCTGGTGCGTTGTGAGAATACGATACATTTGCTGCAAGGCTCCTTGGCGGAGGCGGTCGGCCTGATCTACGAAGCTTATGAGAGCTTCTAACTTCCCCATTGCTTCTCCCATCTGCCCCAGATTGATCGTCTCCGAAACTGTTTGCCGGAGTCTTTCCAAACCCTGAGAGAGAGCATCCTCGGCCTGCACCGATGATTGCTGCAGGTTGTACACTGCCACCAACTGCTGTTCTGTCAATGGGTCCATCTGATGGGAAAGAACCTGTCTCTTCATCAAAGCATATTATTACCATTATATATATACATATATGCATGCATAGTTATGGATTTCAATTACCTTCATAAGTCCGGAAGGCCGAAACCCGCCAATCCAAAGGAAAAAGCGCTCTGCAGACGCTTTCCACAAGCCAGATACAATGTAGAACACATCAGACTTGGAGGCGACCGATTTCATGCGGAAGAGCTCGTCGTAGTGCCTCATCCCATTTTCAACGAAAATTCGCAGCTCTATTTCTGATGGAGAACCTTGAAGAGCAGCTCTAAGTTCACAAATCTGCCTATTTTGTTCTTCCACCCAGGGACCATATTCCATTTCAAAAGCAGCAGCACCTACATAATAGCAGAAGAAAAGAATCTGAGCCTCCTCTTATAATTATAGTACCAGTTAATTGGTTTATCTATACTGTCTTGTTTAACTTGGCTTGCCCTTCCATAAAAGGGGATGCCTTTAAGTTGGATGGATATTTCATATCTTAGTATTTTTGCTTCAGCTTAGAACTGCGCAAGGGAATCAACCCTAGATTGTATCTTTCGGTAAAAGCATGTCTCTCAAAGTGTCAATGTAATTAGCCAACTTAATGCAATTGCATCCCTCCCCTTCTCGGTACATAACAATGTGTTGTGTAAATCAAAACTCCTCCTTTAAGTCACCATGGATGAATGTGGTCCTCGCATTTATTGTTCAAGCTCAAGTTCCCTGCTAGCAACTAGACCGAACACTGCACGAATTAAAGTCATTTTGACCATTGGCATGAAGATCTCGTCGAAACAAATGCCATGTTTATGATCAAAGCTCTTCACCACTGGTGCAGCATTGTACTCACAAGTTTTCCATTTCTATCGTGTTGCACTTATTTATATTTCAATATTTTTCTGGCCTTTAGAAACTTGATCAGCGCATAAGTGTAATTCTTCTAAAAGGAACTCATCTCTTTTTGCATTGCCTTGAACCAATAGTAAGCAAATGAACTCAACTTCCTGATCACAGATTCCAACAGTTTTGAATGGAAGGAGCAAGTAAATGAAGTCAATCATTAAAACTCTGTGCAACAGATTTAAGAGATCATGACTTAGTGTTGATCCATCCATGGAAGAGAACCCATGTATTGCCCTTTCTTGGAAAAAGTCTTCATCTTTACCGAAGATAAGGGAAAGTATATCCCTGAGGTCACTCAGGAATGTTGTCCTAAATCCTTGATGAAGGAGAGAAGCTTCAAGGTAGGGAGCAATGCAACTAGAAATGATAATAAGCCTAAATATTTACAACTACCAGGGATGGAATCCTTAGAAAGCCTCCTCTACAAAAAAGGAATTTCATAGTACAATCTGGCAGCTTCCGGATCTGTCGAGACGCATTTCCACCTCAAACACCCTCCGCATGACCCCATCGCCGCACGGGCTCACCGCCCGTATCGCACCCTCGCGGCTCAAACAAACATGTTTGTCATGTGTTCTTCTTTCCCGGCATGGTTCAGTTCTCTCTTCGTGTATGACACAGACCCGCTCCAAGGGAAACACCCAACCCGATGCTTTGGACACCCCCATCATGCGCCACCTTGATGTGCATGATGAGTTGCTCGCATTCATTAAAGAAAATCACAAACTGTTGAACTTGATCCTTGACCAACAGTCCCTTCATTGCTCAGGATCTTCCATGATGTCCATCGCTGATGCTCAGTCCCTTCTCAGAGTACCGCCCATCCTGGCCGTTGCACGACCGACAACATTGGACGCCACCAAGCACGCACCACATTCCCTCGAGTGCTCTATTTCATGAATCCAACCCCATGGGATGGATTGTCAAGGCAAAGCAAATTTTCAACCTCCAACGCACAACAGAATTGTAGAAAGTTCCAACGGCTTTAATGGGAATGGAGGGTTTGACCCATCATTAGGTCCACGGGTTACACCAACCGAACACCATCCTAACCTGGTCTGACTTCAAACACGAGCTTATTTGGTGTTACCACATCAGTTACTTAGGCACCGTAGTGGAGAGGTAATGTGGTGTATGCCAATCGCGATCAAATTCTCGGAGCCCGAGCCCTCCACTAGAAGTCGCCGCATGCCCAACCAGTAGCGTCGTAGCGCCCCAACATACCCCTACCAACTCATCGTCTGTCCAACCAAGAGTACAATGACCTTCGTAGTAAGGAGCCTCTACTTCCTCTATAAGCAGACTTACTTTCCTAACCATGATTTCCTTATGAAAGAGTTGAGGCTCAAGGTCACTTTTACCAATTTTTAGGCCCTATAGGTGGAGGATGGTGTTGGTGGGGAGGCCCGACTCAAGAGCCTTCACTAGTTCGACTTGCCATGACAATGAAACTACTAGGACACATCTGCGATACTTCTATCATCGTGACGATTGATAGCGGAGCCAATCATGACTTCATCTCATAGAACCTATTGGAATATTTGGGTTTATCGACCACTATGTCTCCTGCATTCATGGTTTTCTTAGGGGAAGATCAACGTCGTCCTACGACGAGGCTTTGCAAAGCCCTCCCGTTGGTGGTGGGCTCATGCTAGTTGACGACAGACTTCTACGCCTTTGGCTTGGGTAAGATATATGTGGTTTTGGTCGAGGCATGGCTCTGAAATCTTAGTGATGTGAACGTCCATTGGGATAAGATGGCAATGAGGTTCGCACAAGCTGGCAGACTGCTCACGTTATCAGAGGATGCCTCTCTCTGCTCTGCAGCTATATTATGTTATATTCAAAAGACGATTGACGTGGATTTCTTGGCGCTACTTAGGCAGTCACCACACATGAATCTGAGCCCGTAGCAGTTCCTCCCCAACTTCATAACACCTTAAGCACCTTTTTGACGGTGTTTAAGGGCATCCAAGGATTTTTGCCACAGTGCCCTACTGACCACAAGATCCTTTTGCAGCCAGCACGACCAACATCTCCATCTGGCCATACCGCTAGAGACTAGAGTGACATTGATGTAGGACAAGCGTCGCACCTGCCTGCCACCCTGAAGCCCACTAGGAAGGCCACCTTGACGTCGATGCGGCTTTATCAGGCATGCGGGCCGTACACCCCAACCCGTCTCCGGTCCCATCACAGGAAGTCGAAAGGTTGTTGAGAGCGAGATTCGATCACGAGACCTCCTTGATAAATATCAGAGGACAAATACTACCATAGTACTTCTGATACCTTATGATGTTTTCCAATTCCTGAAGTTACCTTCTCTTTTTCAGGAACTTCCCCAAACATATTTGAGTAGAAGAGAAAGGGAAGAATTAGAACGAGAGCGAGTTGCGGTGACAGAAGAGGGTTACAGCTCCGGAAGGTCTAATCCTCCTTTAGCAGAAATTATGCAAGCCTTGGCAGAGGCAATCTAAATGGGAAATACTGCATCACGACCGGCTCAAGATGCGGAGGATCGACATTTAAAGCAGTTGTTGGATATGAGACCACCAACCTTTTGTGGTGGTGTTACACCAATGGAAACTGAAGACTGGATTAAGAAGATTGAAACTTAGTCCACGATATGTAGGACCTTTCCCAATCACTGAAAGGATTGGAGAAGTTGCTTATCGCTTGACGTTATCTGATGTTGTACAGAATCTTCACGATGCATTCCACGTGTTGTCCCTGAGGAAGTTTGTAGCTGATCCGGAAACTATAGTCCCGTCAGATCAAATTCAAATTGAAGCTGACTTATCAAGTCCAACTGAGCCATACAAAATAGTGGATTGGCAGAACAAGCAACTACGAAAAAAAGAAGTTCGATTTGTTAAAGTCTGGTGGAAAGGACAAAATGTACACGAAGCTACTTGGGAGACAGAAGAAATAATACATGACCTCTTTCCCTTCTTATTTGATGAAGGTACAGAATGAAGATTTCCGCGGACAAAAATCCAATAAGGAGGGGAGAATTGTGACGTTGCGTAAAATTATTACAGGTATGTTTTATTAAAATGTTATAATTTCAAGTCTATTAGGCTAGGAGAGAAGGGTTGATTAAGTAGAAATCGGTTGGAGGAGTTAGGGTGACCGGTTGGAGTGGTATTAGAGCGGCACCAGGCGGTCTAAACCGCGCGTGTCACGCTATTATGAAGTGACATCGAGAGTTAAGGGGGAAATCATTACCGAACTCCTCACTATTATGAAGTGGCCCGACGAAGCCGCACGGTAGACGCCCGCCACCAATCGCTCCTGCAACCTCAAATCTCCTCCGTTTCTCTTGATTTCTCTTCCTAAAGCAAGGTAATCTCTTCCTCTCTAGTCTTTTTGTTCCTTTTTCCAAAGATCTACACGGATTGAAAAGGGAGAAAACTATAATTTTGTTCACTCTAAGTATAACCCTATGTACCTATTTCATGTTGGAAGCTTTACCCTAACTACCTATCTTCTGAGGAAGAGGGCATGAGTAATATAGGGCAGAAACCCTTGTTATTATACTAGGGTTAGAATTAATTAGAGTTAGGGCAGTGATTTCCTGCCTCCTTTGACCAAATTAAGTTAAGGGGATTCCACTTAAAGCCGAGTAATGTACGTACCAACATCAATTTGACAAGTATTTGATGTTCTATATTATAGGAAATGGCGTCACAAGGCAGTGGTAAACGCAATGAAGAAGGAAGAAGGGATAAAGGCAAAGAAAAAGTACGAGAAACTGATCAACGCAAAGATAAGGGCAAGGAAAAAGTATGAGTGAGTTCTTCTTCCTTACACAATGCAATTTATTATGTTTCCATTATGCTTACATCTTCCCTAATCATGCGATGCTATAAGTTTCTAAGCAATGTAAACGATAATGTAAGCTAGTTAAAGGCAAAGAAAGCAAACATATGATTAAGCCACAAGAGAACATGTAACAATACAAGATGATGGGCTATAGAAAGTGTTAACCCAAATTGGAAGATGGGGAGAATAATCTTCCTTCATCGTGCGAGTTAAGGGCACGAATGGTAATACGTATGTGCGAGACAAGAGCACGTGAACGTATTATACTAGTGTGAGCTAAGGACACTCAATTTACCTTTCATACAGCCCACACTCAAAAGCGAACTAAGAACTAAAAGGCAATTAAAGAGATATTATGATTACGTAAGATAAGTCATGATATGACTGAAAATAAAAGGAAAGAAATATGCCAAAATAGTAAGAATTGATCGAAAAAGGAAAAACAAGGAAAAACAAGAATTCACATAGTTTTTTGACTAATATAAAATAAAAACTAAACCGGTCAAGGAAGAGGAATTTCCAGCCACCAGTAGCCAGCGTCAACCATGTACTCCTCGCCAGGAGAAGAGGTATAGACTTTGGGTTGAAGTCGCGACAGCGGTGTTCGGCGTCCTGGATGACCACAGGTCGAGGTGCAGTGACCCAGAGTGTCCCCATGAGGAGTTCCAGTTTTACTTCATGTAGTGTCAGTATGATATTAGTTATCAGAATATATATATATCTGTACATAGTAGCTGTGTGATATGAGTCAGTTGTATATGTACAGTATGGTAAGCCCCTTTTTGGATGTTAGGGCTACCTTTTTGGACTCATGTATATGTATGTATCAGAAACTCTTAAGGAAATGTAATGGTTTATTTTGTCCTGCTATTTTATTTCTCGTACTCTTTCATCTACTGTTGTACTCTGGTTGTTCGTACTTTGCTCTTTATGAAATGCTAAGTTATATTGTAGCGGTAGTCATAAGGGGGCCGTTCCACGTACACCCCAACCCGTCTCCGGTCCCATCACAGGAAGTCGAAAGGTTGTTGAGAGCGAGATTCGATCACAAGACCTCCTTGATAAAGAGCTCTCAGCGAGCTCTCATCATCAACTGATCTTTTAAAGCGCACATTTATGATCCAGGACAGGCGTCACACCTGTCTGTCACCCTGGAGTCCCGCCAAGGGGACCACCTTAGCGTCACACCAAGACGGGTTTATTAGGCCGGCGGTCCGTACACCACAACCCGTCTCCGGTCCCATCACAAGAAGTCGAAAGGTTGTTGAGGCCAAGATTCGATCTTGAGACCTCCTTGATAAGGAGCTCTCAGATGAGCTCTCATCATCAACTGATCCGTGGAACCCCCTGGTGGAACTCCTTGGTGGCAAGCAGGTGTGACGCCTGTCATGCATCAGATGTGCAAAAAGATGAAATTTCGTAGTTGGTTCACGATATGCTTTCTTATAGCCCTCGCAAACGTAATCAAGTGTGCACTTAACATCCTATTACAAATTATGTCCCTTATGACTATATCCAAAATATCATGTTTTTACAACACTTTCTTCTACGTTATTAAGACAGTTCAACTAGCTATGTTTGACTCTGGATAGAAGCAAGCATTGATGGAGAAATGAATGCACTCTATACCAATGGCACGTGGGATTTGGTGTATTTATTGAGAGGAATATTCGTAATTGGGTGCATATGGGTATATGTTATGAAGATGAATCCAGATGGGCCATTTACTTGGCTAAATGCAGACCGGTTGAAAAGGGTTACAACCAAACATATAGGATAGACTATAATGAAACTTTTTCTCTGGTTGTTAAAATTGTAATCATATCACAAGCTGCAATAAATAATTAGCCCCCAGCTCAATTGGATATCACTATTGCACTTCATGGTGACCGTGTGGAAGAAGTTTACATGGAGAAATCGCCTGATTTTGTTGCTCGTTGGACTATCGTAGTATGGTGTGTAAGCTCAAGAAATCGCTATATGAGCACAAACAATCACCTCAAACATAGTTTCGAAAATTTTTGAGTACCTTAGAGAAATTTGGACTATGCAGATTTAAGGTTGATCATTATGTTTCTATCGCATGCAGAAAAAAAGAGTCCTATTTTTGCGGTGTACGTGGATGATATTGTGATCACAAAAGGAGACAACAAGAGAATTTCAGAATTAAGAACATATCTTTATGGTTACTTTCAAACAAAAGATTTGGGTAAGTTCAAATAATTTTTGGTGTAGAAGTTGCTCATACCTCATTAGTCATATGACTAGTGCAAAGATAATAGAATATGGATCTCTTGACTGAAAAAGGTTTCTTCGATGTAAATATGCTGAAAATTCAATGGATTCAAACACTAAATTGATAAAAGATGAAGGGTACGTGGTTGAGAATCCAACAAGGTATGGATGATTAGTTGGCAAACTAAACTACCTTACAATTACAAAACTCAATATTGTCTTTGATGTCAGTGTGGTTAGTCAATTTATGGAAACACCAAGAATTCTCAAATGGATGACGTTATACATATTTCGAGATACCCGAAGGGACTCCAAGAGTGTGCATTATATATGAAGATATGAGGAACTTTGAAATAAAAAGCTTCTTTGATGCAGACTGAGTTGGATCACCATTTGATAGGAGATCTACAATAGGTTATTGTGTCTTTATGGGAGGAAATTTATATCCTAGACGAGCAAGAAAGAACATACCATAGAAAGATCAAGTGTTGAATTGAAAGAAGTAGGTTACATTGGGAATTATGCTATTGAGTTGATGTGCATCATAAGGTACTCATGTACATTGCATCAAACCCACTGTTTCGTGAACATACAGAACACATCAAAGCCTTCAAAGGGGATTGTCATTTTTCAAGGAAATAACTTATGCAGGGTGTGATTTAAACAAAGTATATGATAACAAATAATCAGTTAGTAGGCATATTCACCAATGCTTTAGCAGGCAGCCGCATCATGTACATTTGGAATAAACTGGGTACATCAAATTTCTTTGCTTCATCTTGAGGGGAGTACTGGAAATATATATGATATAAGATATATATATATATCTTATATATTCTAAGCTAATAAAAAGTGTATCGCTATGACTTAGACGACGGCAACGAGATGCGCGTGTGTAGAGCTCGAACTGCAGCGAGGTACTCTCTCCTTTGGAACAATATATATAGGGGATAATTTGGTTGGAATTGACCTTTCCATAAGAGAAATTTAAAATTTTAAGTTAGAAAAATGCTTTAGAAAGTATGAATAACTCACCAATTAAATGCTATTTTAACTTCCAACAAAATCATAAGGTCAACAAAGATACCTGAATTAACAGATCCTGTGAATCCAATAGTAGAACTGCCGACATCCTCGCCAATATACGCACCCTGCAACATATTTGTTAGTTTTTTGATAATTAAGATGAGTGGATGCTTCTTTGGATACAAAAAAGCCAGCCCATCATAATACCTGCTGCCTGACTTTCTGAACTTCCTGCTCAAGCTGGGCCAGCTTGATTCGGCTTAACTCAAGTTGTTGAATGTAAGCCTACAAAAAATACCCAATATTTGACTTACAATCGTTGTGGGAATACAATCATTTCTTGGAATTCTGATCCTGAGAATGTCGGTTTTCCACTCCAACAGTACCTTTTTCCGAAGTCGACTTTTTTTTGCAGCCTCCCGATTTTGAGCTAGGCGTCTTATGACCTGCCCATGAAGCCATGTTTTCCAAGTAGAATAAGATTATCATCATCACTAATTTTATACCAACCATTTGAGAAGTGGACTAATAGAGACTAAATTGCATGATTTATTTTTTTAAAAAATCGTATTATTCCTTATCCGTATTCAGAGTACATGTGGGAATGAATAAAAAAAAATCTCGACAAAACCATGCCCTCACGGGAGCACACTAGATCATAAGCTATTAAAGGCATGAAATGCTAGCAGGACTTAAGTCAAATTGAACAAAATAGATTGAACAAACCAGAATGCAGTTTTAATGCATACAAGCTAAAGGATTATGTATGAGTGATTAAAAAAGAATTGCATAAAAGTACCATCTTCATTTTATTAAACCATGCTAAAGTTTCCTAACTTGATTGTGATGTAGGACAAGGAAGACAGAGAGCATTTGCAATCTGGAATTTCAGGAAATGTCGGAAGCTGAAATGGTTGCTTTTTATGGACCAACGTTAGGGTCAGACATCAGTGCGAAGTCACTCAAGGATTGAGTGACTCATGCTATCTTTAATTTTTGAGAGTCTTTATTTCTGCAATCGCTTAACTCACTTGTAGTATGGCCTATGTGAGTGGCAATTTGGAGTACAGGACAATAGTGGGCTCCTCCTACTTAGGGGGAGGGGCGACAAGTTTGGGTTTTTATCAAATGAAAATATTTTAATGCTCTTTTTAAATATTTTCTCTCCCCACTTCTATTGATACTTAGGGTTTCCCATTCATGACACTCCACGGCTCATAAGCATGAACTGGTGTCGTGCATCCCACATCCGTCAACCTCCCCTCCTCTTCCACGCCTCCATCACCATAGCTACTCTTGATTCAAGGAAGGGATATCCAACCCTCTCCAAGACTTCTCCCTCGCTCCCCCAACACAAGATCACAATCTGGAGCACACAACAACTTGGTATCAAAACCAAACTGACGCCGACGATGAATCTGGCTCTTCCCTTTATCCCACGCGCCCCTTGCAGCAAGACGCCTCCTAGATGTTACACCAGATCTGATTCCGTCCGATAAGTGTCGGGACGATTTGCATCTGCTCGAGGCCAGCGACCCACCACCAACGTGTCAGCCTCCTTTGTGCAATCCATGTGATGCATAGCAGAGACGAGGACGAGCTTTGGTCCCATTCGGGGCTGATTTGGAGACTTATCATATATGACGTGCCCGGATCGACGATCCGACTCTGTGGATGCGTCCGGATTCGCGTTGCGAATCAATTTCATATATAGCTTCGTATTTTTCGGATTTTATTTCATGTAGTTTTGGCCCCGAGACCAACGACCAATCATAGTCGTTGATTCCGGGTACCCTAATTTTTATTTCTTATAAATAGGTGGTTTAGAGCTGTCGTCATTTCTCATTGCTGAATGTTTGGAGAGGAGAGCGTCTTCCTTCATTCCGGTGATCTCCTACGCGGTGTCGACTCCGTGGAGCCCATTGGTGACGACTCCTTGGGTAAGTTTTGTTTCCTTTTAATTCCTCCTTCTCTTCCACCCTTCTTCCCTTGTTGTCCAGCCGCCAGCCGCCCTCAAAAATCCCTCCAACCGCTCACTTTCAGGCCACCGGCCTGCTGTCCAGCCCCCCCACAAGCCACCACCCGGTCAGGCGCCTTCAGCCCGCCAGCCACCCACCTCCCTCCAAACAGCCGCCACCTTCAGGTGTGCCTCCAGCCTCCACCCCACAGGCCGTCGCCCAGCCTAAACCTAGATCCAGCCGCCGGCCACCCCAAATCCCCCTCCCCTCTTCCAGGCCGCCTACCCGCACCACCCCAAACAACCACCTGGTGGATTTCAGCCCCAAACAGTCCAGATTTGCCCTTTTTCCAGCCATAACTAGCAGTCAAGTCTTTCCTTATTTGCGGTCATTACTCCTCATCACGTAGATCCACCTCCCAACAACCGGTCATCACCAAATTTGTCCAGATCTGGGCATTTCAGACCAGATCCAGCCACTTACCTCTCCGATCCAACCTTCCTAATCCCCCAATCAGCCTTCCTCTTACCTGTTCTGCTCCACCAACCATCGGAACCCTTCTTTGAGCTCTCCAATATTCAGATTTGTTTTATTTACAACAACCCTATTATTCGTATTGTGTTTTGTATCAGTATTCAGTTGTAAAACATTGTTGCAGTTGTTTATTAAATGGTTGCTTGGGTTTTCAGTTTATTATAGTTATTTGTGCATAGATAAATCTCTAACTGCATGAAGCATTCATTCGTCGCGCGCTCTTGCTTTGGCCCTCCCCGCGGAGGAAAGTCTAAACTTGTTTTTGTCCAAATAAATTATTTTGACTTGTTTTGAATTATTTGCGTGGGATGTTAATATTTATTATCTAATTTGTGAACTAACCGTCGGACTGTTGCATAGCATGTAGGGTTAGACCGCAGATTTCTCACCGCCTATAGATTCTTCCTGCGTCAATTAGTATCACAGGCAGGTTACATGCACTTTCCGATACGCAGTCGTAGAGTTTTTTTTATATTTCTAGGTGTCACAATTATTCCTCTCCTCATTTTGGAGGTCTTGAGTCCACTTGCACCCGCCCTCATAGATCCCTTTCAAGGAGACCCTCACGACACTACGATGATTATCCTCAATAAAAACACACCACTTTTAGAGATCGTGTTGACTCACCGTCACGACCCAACTACACTGTAGACGATCAGTATGATGATTGTAGTCGTTCATATCCTTGCACGCGAGAGGATCCTGTTGACCCTTCGACACGACTCAGTTACCTTAGGAATGATTATTATGAGAATAGTCGTTCTGAGAATGATCTTGAGAGTCAGTTTCGTACTGCTTCCCCTTCCTTTGACGGCTCATCAAGTCCCGAGTCTTTCAGCTATTGGCTCGTGGATATGGAGTACTATTTAGATCATTTTGAGTTATTCGGTGAGCTTCGCGTCAAGTTTACGAAACTTAGACTTTTAAATTAGGCGAGGGCATATTGAGCTAGCGTTGAGAGGACCCGCTCGCATCACTAGTTGGGTGGACATAAAGCATACATTGTGTCAGAGGTATCTGCCTTCGTCGTATCGAAGTCTCTTGCTCGACCAATTATTTTTCCTTCAGCAAGGATCCATGTCTGTCGCTAAGTACATGGATCACTTTGATGAGTTAGTTGTGAGGAGTGATATTCGAGAGGACCCAGTCATGACCACTACAAGATTTCGGTCTGGGCTTCAATCTGACATTCGTACTAAGGTAGTTTATCATAGCTCGGAGTCCCTCGAGCAGACATATCAGCTCACCCTTCGTTATGAACGGTCATTGAGATCCGCAAGAGCTGGCGATGAGATTCTCACTTTGACCTCTGCAGTAGGAGTCCCTACCATACTGAGGCCACCACGACGCCTACCACTGTCCTGTCAGGTACGACAGAAGTGATACCAGATGTGGATTACTCTCACTACAGTGAGATGCGTAGCCCAGTGAGTGACCTATCTCTTGTTTCTGACCCGCCTCTTGTGACCCCAACTGAGAGCGAGCCTGAGCGACCTACTGAGTCTGTAGTGTTGTGTCTCACACCCACACCTCTTCCTCTGTCATACACTGGGTTAGTTAGCACCCCAACTACAGACCCATTTCCTGACACCGCACCCACGGATCTATTCTTGGGTGTAGGTCTGTGTCGCTCTCCCATTTTCATTACCCGGAATCACATCATGACTGAGAGCCCAGAGCCTGATGTTGATCTTGTAGTGACTATGTCACTTATTCACGGGGACACGGCCCCTTACGATAGTACTCACATGGAAGATCATGACCCTAGTGACGAGTTTTACAATGACCCCCTGTTGAGCCTCCTAATGAGCCGCCACATCCTGGTGAGGATACGATTCGGGTGAGACGCTCGTTTATAAGCTTTGAGTTATTGGCGTCTCTTTCGCTATCATCTATAGCTTTGCCCCAGAGAATTGATCTTGCGTGGAGCATAATGTATGTAGGGTCTTCCTTGAGTACGCTTGAGCATACACATATTTTGAGGGCCTACCTTATGACTTATTGCACCATCGATGAGTTTTGGGACGCACCTCCTGCTGACCCACCAGACGTGCTCTTTCTTTTTGGGAACACGCACCACACTCGAGAGTCACATCTTCTAGTTGGTGTACACGACTTTCACTCAGGTAGTCATCTTATCCGTGATGACTTTTCGTACACACCTCCTGGTGAGCCCCCTGATGTGCTACGTTCCCCGAGAGACATTTGGCTCTTTACGAGCTCACATTTAAGTATAGATGTCTATCACGGTCATCTGAGCACCCGTCACACACGGAATGAGTTTTTCTACACTCCACCGGATAGACCACCTTATTTTAGAGACGTCCTGGTCATTATTAGATTTTCCCGCAACAGGTACGTCGTATCGGTCATGTGTCATTTGCATCATTTGCATGAGTCTGTTGAGTCGTTTCATCATCTTTTGCATGAGCCTGTTGTGTTGTCTGTTCATCGTTTGCATGTGTGTCATAAGTCGGTCCGACAAATAATTCATATTGGTAATAAATCTTGTAAATCACATGCAGATGTTCATTGACAAGTGCAGGTACTTCATGAAGGCGAGCAGGTGATGGTAAGAATCTTAGCGTCCCTCCCGAGCCTTTACCACTGTTTTTACCACCCACCACTCAGTCTACCCCCGAGCCCTTGTCACCACATTCATTGTCCTGTGCTCAGCCCATTTCTGACCCCCACTTACCCGGGATCCAGTCCCCAACTGTTCCACCATTGACACCTCAGATCCCACCGTGTCCTTCTATTACTGTGTTGAGAGATGAGATTATCACTGAGATCTTTACGCATGAGTTCATCCCCTCTACAGACGATCTTGTGTGTCGCTACCTGGATTGCTGGCGTGGACGACCCTTCATTGACGACACCTAGATGCTACCAGCGGAGCTAGATCGACTCGCCCAGAACTTTGACCTCAGTACGACCGTCTCCATTCATTGGAGATGGAAGCTTTTCAGTATGGAGGAGTTGATTGGTGAGGACACTCTTTCATCGACGACACTTGGACGACCTCCGGTGGACCTCTTCGAGTATTACCTGGCATACAGCGAGAGACTTTTGATCCCTATTCATCGGGAGATGAATTCTTTCAAGCCGGGCAGATTGATGCGGAGCAGAGACAAGACCGAGCTTTGGGTCCATTCAGGGCTAATTTGGAGATTTACCATATAATGCGTGCCTGGATCGACGATCCGACTCCGTGAATGCGTCCGGATTGGCGTTGCGAATCAATTTCATATATAACTTTGTACTTTTCGGATTTTATTTCATGTAATTTTAGCCCCGAGACCAACGACCAATCATAACTGTTGATTCTGAATGTCCTAATTTTTATTTCTTATAAATAGGTGGTTTAGGGCTGCCGTCATTTCTCATTACTGAATGTTTGGAGAAGAGAGCGTCTTCCTTCATTCCGATGATCTCCTCCGCGGTGCCGACTCCATGGAGCCCCTTGGTGACGACTCATTGGATAAGTTTTGTTTCCTTTTAATTCCCCCTTCTCTTCCACCCTTCTTACCTTGCTGTCCAGCCGCCGGCCTCCCTAAAAAATCCCTCCAACCGCTCACTTTTAGGCCACCGGCCTGCTGTCCAGCCCCCCACAAGCCACCACCCGATCAGCCGCCTTCAACCCGTCAGCCACCCACCTCCCTCTAAGCAGCCTCCACCTTCAGGTGTGCCTCCAGCCTCCACCCCACAAGACGCCGCCCAACCTACACCTAGATTCAGCCGTCGGCCACCCCAAATCCCCCTCCCCTCTTCCAGGTCGCCTACCCGCACCACCCCAAACAACCACCTGGTGGTTTTCAGCCTCAAACAATCCAGATCTGCCCTTTTTCCAGCCATAACTAACCGCCAAGTCTTTCCTTATTTGCGGTCATTACTCCCCATCACGTGGATCCACCTCCCAACAACTGATCATCACCAAATCTATCTAGATCTGGGCATTTCAGCCCATATCCAGTCACTTACCTCTCTGATCCAGCCTTCTTAATCCCCCAACCAGCCTTCCTCTTACCTGTTTCGTTCCACCAACCACTGGAACCCCTCTTTGAGCTCTCCAATATTCAGATTTGTTTTATTTACAGCAGCCCTATTATTCGTATTGTGTTTTGTATCGGTATTCAGTTGTAAAACATTATTACGGTTGTTTATTACATGGTTGTTTGGGTGTTCAGTTTATTATAGTTATTTGTGCATAGATAAATCTCTAACTGCAGGAAGCATTCATTCGCCACGCGCTCTTACTTTGGTTCTCCCCGCGAAGGAAAGCTTAAACTTGCTTTTGCCCAAAAAATTTATTTTGTCTTGTTTTTGAATTATTTGCGTGAGATGTTAATATTTATTATCTAATTTGTGAACTAACCGTCGGACTGTTACATAGCATGTAGGGTTAGGTCGCAGATTTCCCGCCGCCTATAGATTCGTCATGCGTCACCCTGCAGCTGACGCTCCTTGCTCCCTATCACAATATTGAGACTCCTCATATAGTAATTTCCCTATTCCAACAGTCGCAGTCCCCTGCTTTCCCTTCTGGTCTTTGTGGTTACCTTGACACGTGAGACTCTTGTTGATTCTCCCGATGCTCTATCCATAGCCAGCTCTAATGGAGGAAACTCATGTAATCTCAAGTTATGGAGATGCTTCAAAAAATGATGGCAACCAACACCGCAAAGATGGATGCTCTCTTTGCTCATCTCAATAGTACACAGCCTCCACATCGGACCGCATCAGGCTCCTCCCACGATGGGCTGCCAAGACAACCTTGTTACAGCACCCCGATCATCGTCCGAAAGGGAGCAGCGTGCACACTACGTCAAAATGGGCTTCCTCATTTTTTACGGCCGCGACGATCCTCTTACATGGTTCACGCACTGTGAATACTTCTTTGCAAACCAACGAACATCATGGGAGGATTGGATCAGCATTGCTTCATTTCACCTCATGGGCTTCTCACAGTTCTGGTTCACACAACTACAACGTGAGCGACAACATCTGATTAGAGACGATTTTAAGGGCACTTGCAATCTGCATTTCAGACCACCATTTTGTGGCAACCCTACCGGTGACCCCGTCTCACTCAAACATACGGGCTCCATTGATGAGTATTTGGATAGATTCCATGTTTTTACTTGTTCTCCCTCTGTGAATCGCGAGAAATAAGTTTTCATCTTCATGGAGGGCCTTCACAAAAGCCTGCATCTCGATGTGGAATTCTAGACGTCGACGACCTCACTACTGTAATGATTTTTGCAAGGGTTTGTGAGAAAAGACTGTTGAATGACCGATGGTACAACGACCAATGGGATGGGGCCGGACAATCCCAGTGATTGAGCAACCCCACACCTCCGATCAACACCACCTCTACTAAGGTGACGTATACGGGCCGTCTCCCATTCCGACGACGCCTTTCATTCGCAAAGATAGCCGACCGTCGTGTCAATTGCATTTGATCAACTGTGACCAATACGAGTTGAGACACGGGTGCAAACACCTCTTCTGACTGGAGGTTGATGACCCCTCTGACATGGATGATGAAGAGGATGACCAAGGAGACCCACAGTTCTCCCGCAATGCCACTGTGGAACCGCAATTGGGTCACACTATTTAGATGCTTGTCACACAGTCACACGTAATGCTCAGCCCTTTCTTGCACTTATGAATTCACATAGTTTCATCAACAAGTCTGACGTGCAGTGTCTGCAATTATTTGTGAAGTCATGCCTTGTGTCAATGTTTTTGTGGCTAACTGGAACAAGATGGTGTCTTGTAATCTACCGCAAGGTCCCTATCGGGGTGGAGGGACCACTCATAAGTCGACCTCTTGTGGGCCTCCAAGGGTTCGAGGTGGCCTTGGACGTCAAATAGCTACAATTTTGGGGTCCATTGACGTGGGATTTTGAACACCTCACTATGTGTTGGTAACACAAATCCTTGATGGTGGGGTGGCATGGTGCCCCCCCCCACTACCACCACCCCCCCCCCCGAGACAACGACACTTACTTCTCATGTACTGACAACAGCGAATGTGGAGCCACCTGCTACACCAGGGCCGGACCAGAAGGAGCTCAACCATTTGCTACAAGAACTCAACGATACTCTTACATCGTCGCATGGGCTCTGCCCACCTGGCCACCCCGTCGTCAAGATACCACATATGTCTCATTCGGGGTACGACGCCCGTGGTGGTCCACCCCTACGAATACCCTTTCTACAGAAGGATGAGATCGAATGTCAATGTTGTACTATGCTCCAACAAGGATAATCCGTTGTAGTGTTTTCCTTTTTTCGTCTCTGGTCCTCTTGGTGCGCAAGAAGGACGATACTTGGTGTGTTTGCATGGACTACCGCGAGTTGAACACTAACAATGTGAAAGACAAGTTTCTCGTCCCGTAGTGGAGGAACTCCTGGATGAGTTGCATGGGGCCCATTTTTTATCTAAGTTGAACGTTTTCTTAGGATACCATCAAGTGCGAAAGCCCGACACCAACATGGAGAAGACCCATCTCGGATTACATGGGCTTTCTCCACACTACTACAGACATCCACCGGACCCATTATCCGTCGGATCGAGATCCATGTGTTCGACGACACTGATCCCCTCGGTTGGATCGCCTGTACCGAACAGTTCTTCGAGCTTCAGTACACCCTCTCCAACCAGAAGGCTCACCTAGACACTATCTATATAGAGGGTTCAACGCTAGCATTGGACGCGCCAACAGTTTCCTGACCTCTCCTGGTCCAAGCTGAAAGAGGAATTCCTACGCCACTATGATGGTTGTAAGGCGGGCAATACCTATGAGCGCCTCAACTTCGTGCGTCAGTCCGACATCGTGGCCTCCAACATTAACGAGTTCATCGAGGTCTCCACGCACGTACCCGACCTATCTCCCGACCATTACCTAGGGTACTTCCTTGGGGGGTCTACAACCCCACCTTCGAGCGCGCTTCCGAGTCCACAATCCGGCGACTCTTTCTCGTGTCAAGGAGCAAGCTCGTTGCCTCGACGAGGAACTCTACATAGCCCAGTCGTCCTCCTCGTCCTGCCCACCACACCAGTCATTGCCACTACCGTGTTGCCGCCAAAGTCTCCTCCGTCTCTTTCCCGCTTAGATCACTTGCCCTCGCATGGGCCCCCGCTGCTAGGCCCACCTCCGTCACCACCAGTTCCACCAGCCCTGCCTCCATCAGTGCCCCGACAACCCCACCGCTTATCTCACGAGCAGCAACTCGAGCTTCTATGCAAGGGCCATTGTTTTGCTATCAACAACCATGCCCACTCACGTATGCGCTTTCAAAGACTTGTCCGTATTGGTCGGATATGAAGACGACGGTCATGACTTCAGAGACTTGGATCCTCTGACGCACGCGAATGACCCTTATGGATCTCGACCTTGAGGACAAGGTCGTTTTTCGGGAGTTGAGTGTTGATACGGATACGACCTCCTGGACATACGTCTCCCTCTACTTATGTAGTCGTAAGAGCATTTATCGTAATTTATATGTCCTACTCCCCTATATTAGGGAGTGGTACGTATCTAGGAGATATTGTGAGCGTTAAGCACTCCTAGGTGAGAGAAACTCTTAGGGGAAACCAGCCCTCAAGATTTTGGGTTGAGCTTGTCTTGATATTTGCATCTCTATTTTGTATCTAATCTTACAATTTCAATTCTTGATAGTGTGTAACTATCACCACATTCCAAGGCTTGATCTCACAATCGATCCTACACCTCACTGATTTTTCCCAAGAGTTTCCAGTGGAGTGTTATGCATCGGGACAGGGTAGTGGGGTGTTTTTGTAGCATGAGGGGCATTTGATTGCTTATTTTAGTGGGAAGAACACTGTTCACCATCATATATTGCCCGCATATGAGCAGGAGTTGATTGACCTAGCTAAGGTTGTGCAACACAGACATCCATATCTCTGGGGACAAACCTTTCCAATTCGAAGAGAACATTTCAACCCGAAATACCTCATCAAACAGCGCCTCATCACAGAACCACAACAACAATAGGTCAGCAAACTGCTACAAGAAAACCTGTAGAACGTCAGTAGAGTTGTTAAATAAGTGGTCGGAGCCGGGGATGACTGAGGAGGATACTATGGAGCAATAATTGTGGCTGCCTAGGCGAGCTGTGCTTGGAAGAGAGAGAGACTGCAATCTCATAACAAGATAAGGGAAAATGGACTTAATTCTTAGATACTTTCATTCAACACATCGCGTGCATTTAAATAGGCTCGTATGATAGTAATGACAACTGATAACTCATAACAACTAATATCCTCATAATGACTCATAACCCTTAACAACTAATGCACTCATAAAGATTCATTATTTAAATACATAATTTAAATGTGTCAGACTCGATACACATAATACGATGATTAAATACGTAATAGAACATTAAATAAAGACACGACATAGCATTAATAAAACTACATAATTTATGGCATAATAGGGTGACTAGCTTACGTCCATAACACAAACTCCTTGCGTTTGACTTTCACGTCAAGTACAAGGCAGGAACTTTGAACCGTGTGGCGGTACCTTGCCCCCCACCCCAAAGATCACTCAGACGGCGTGACATTTTTCTCTATTTCTCGATCAACGACCGAGATTCTCTCTTCTCTTCATCAAGAGATCCAGACATCAACTGCATTGTCGGAGCTACACCACCACAATGGCGAAGGGCGTCTCCCTCCTTGTTTGGCCACACGTGGGGGTCTCATCCTCTATAAGGATCGTATCTAGTTGGACCCCATAATTGCACAATTCATCGTGCTCAACTTCTTGTAATTTGTCATCCTTAACTTCCCACAATTTCTCAACTTCTCTCTCCGGCCTACTGCAAATGACATCTTCCTCGAATCAGAGTCCATTCGCCTCCTTTTGATGTCGCCCCCCTCTCCACCTTCATACACCTTCCCTTTGATGCCCTCCCCTCGACCCCGACATGTTCTCTCGACAGTCGACAACGATTCCAACCTATAACCATTGTCCTAACCATCTCATGTTACTCTTACCCTCTCCATAGCCCATCATCACCCTTTTCCACCTCTCACATCCACCAAGCCATCTTTACAAACTTGTTTACAATTGCATCTACCATTATACTCCACACCAAAACCCCCCTCTCCAGCTCTCACAAACACCAACCTGCCTTCAGTTGTATCCCATGACCCATCCACTTGTTTACTCACAATCCTGCCTCTTTCCTCAACAATCATCCCATCCTACTATTTGTAGTTCCTTCAATTCAATTTCCCGCTACTACGACAAATTTCTTTTTGGCCACCTCTTGGAAAATCTACCACCCAAAATCCTTCTCAGAACTTTTCACTCCTCCCAAGAGATGCTACATCTGCATTGTTCATTAGTTAAAATGGTGCCTACACAAAAGAATAATACAAACATTAAAGCTTCCTACATTTTCAAAAATTTGAGCTTGTCAATCCTCCATGTCTAATTATGTGTGTCATCCATCATCTATATAAGGGAGAGGGATTTGTGAGTTGGAGTATCGTCTATCTTGGATGTAATAATTATTTTGGGCTCTCCTTTGAGAGAAGGATCTTGGAGGACCCAGTCTCATTGATCTTGTCTGGAGCTTGCTCCAAATTGTATGTGTTCTCTTTCAAATTAATGCAATCGTTGTTCATTCTTGCTCGCTCAACTTTCCACTTCGTAACACTATATGTGCATGATTACAAGGCGTGGACAATGTTGAGATGCAAATGAGAGTGCAAGCAGTTCAACCCCGAAGGTGAATGTGAGGTTTGAAATCCAGGTTATCAGTGGCGTTCATCACTGATTGACTTAGTGCCTGTTTGCCATGGTGGCGGTGGTCATGAATGCGGTGGTTATGAGCCGTGTTCATGAACGTCACTCTATCCACTTTTATGTTAAAAAATAGTTTTTTCCTTGGCGGCAGCCATAATTGTTGTCATATCAAACATATATTTTATGACAGTGGCATTTTTTTCCAAGCTTACCAAAGTAAAAATGTTGTGCCAAACAGACCCTTAATCCTTTGGATTGATGGATGTCCATCTAGGAATATGTTGGGCTCAAATTAGGTTCATCGGTGCTCCAGCCTACCATGAACTGACACCAAATCCAGTGTTTCCAATAAGACCAAATTTTCCATGAAATTTGTAGCGTCTATGGCTCTTAGACGACTTAATCACGATTGAGAAAAATTCAAAACCGAGTGAATCCAACTCAAGGTTCACAGGGTTGAGTTAGCTCCCGGCGCATGCCTGATAGTATTGAAAAACTACGCTTCGAGGGGAAGCTGTAATGGACAACGCAGCGAACTAAAGAGGATATTATTGAGATACAACTAGAGAGAAGAAACAGTCCAATATCAAAATTAAGTTCACTGCATAGTACTGGTGACTCTTATCAAAATGTAGGAATTATTCAATACGATTCCATGTAATCACATAGAGCTGTATGGAATGAAATATTCAAAACATAGAGTTGAAAGAATCGACCTTATCAGGGGGCTTGCTTGCTTCTTGCTCGTAAGGCTTCGAAGTCCCAACAATCCCATGGTGAGCATCTTTCAGCTGCAATAAAAACGATACAAGCATCGTCATAAACAGAAGGCGAAACGAATCATAGAATCCAAAAAAAAACAAGATTGTATAATCAAATTCAAATCGTACTGCCAAATTATCGATTCGCCCATCCGGCTCCTCCACAATCGCGGATGAACTAGTATTTTGGCTACTTTCAGCTTTGAAGCAGTCGGCCCACATGCCCGCTTGATGGCTCGCGTCGTACATGCCCATCTTCCTCAGCTCCAACATCGCAATCGACCCCATGTTCATAGCTTCGTATAACCTGCAAATAGAATTCAAGTCGTCAAATAGAACACAGCTTCTGCTGTCCGTCGTGAACAAGGGAGAAGGAATTAAAGGGAATTTCATGAATCTTTAGAGAGTCGGTAAACCCTAGCTTCTTCCCTCTTTTCGTCCTCCCGCCAATATACTAATCCAAATCCTATCGCTCTCTGAAGGAAAGGAAGATCATTCCGGCCATAAAGTGGAAGCCACCAAAATCGAATTTTATTCGTTACTCCACCTCCCTCAGAATATACTTCCTTCGAATCACACACACACACGAGTGAGGAGTGACAGTGCACGTCCCGCCCCCTCTGCCCGGCGACTGTTATCAGGTCTGCGCCTGCGGGCTTCGCCTGCCCGCGACCGCTGTTCTTAAATTTAAAAAATATTATATTTATTTTATTTTTTTATTATTATCATTTTTATATATATAATATTTTTAATTATGTATAACAAAAAAATTAAATTAACTAAACTTTTTTTTATTTTTTTTCAAATTAACAAAATTTTAAAAAAAATGAAACAATAAATATTTAAAAATAGGAAAATAATAAAAAATTGAATGTTATCGCTGCTGCATAAAAAACAGTAAATATTTAAAAATAGGAAAAATTAAAACAATCAAAATCATTCAATTTTGCTGCGAAAATTGAATGAAGCTAGTTCACTCAATGCCAGATACCAAAAAACGTTGAGTAAGGTATGGACAGTCAAAGCCCAACAGTCAGCAAAGTAATTCTGCAGTTATGTCTACAGGATTTGAGTGAACCCAGTTTGCTCCGCGCCAGACAGCAAAAGCGCTGAATAAAGACGAGAGAGTAAAAGCCCAGCATGTTGTAGAGACAATATTGCGGCTAAGTCCACAGGCGTTGAGTGAAGCCAGTTTAGTCAATGCTAGTTGAGCAGAAGCGTTGAGTCTTTCTGTTGCAGTCAAATCCTAAGAAGAATGGAAACAGAAATTGACTAAGTCCAGAAGCATTGAGTGAAGTCAGTTCACTCAACGCACACAACGCCTCAGCAAGCTTGCAAATTTCAGAATTACGGCTAAGTACATAAGCATTGAGTGAAACCAGCTCACTCAACGCCTCAGCATGAATACAGGCAAATCAGTGAAGCGGCTAATTTCAGGGGCGTTTAGTGATGGAGGTTCACTCAACGCACTCAATGCCTGACAGTGTAGAAAGTTTGGCCAAATCAAAAAGTATTGAGTAAAGTCCATTCACTCAACGTTCTCAACGCTTAAATGCAGAATGATGAGCCAAGTCTAAAAGCATTAAGTGATGAAGGCTTCAGTCAACTCACTCAATGCTTGACGAAGTATAAAGTTGGCTAAGTCCAAAATCATTGAGTGAAGCTTGTTCACTCAACACGCTCAACGCCTAAGGAAGTAGAAGATTGGCTAAGTCTATAATCATTGAGTGAAGCTTGTTCACTTAACGCACTCAACGCCTGGGATGGAACTGAGAATTTGGCTAAGTCTATAGATGTTGACGTCAACCAAAGTCAACAAAAGTCAACAAACTTCAAACTCAATGCGGGAAATCTGGAATCCACAGTTAATGGAGCCGATAGCCAGCTGTATGATATATTATATAAAAGGAAGGCTAAAAACAAGTAATTAAAGCTGGGTCCACAGGTCAAGAAAGCCGTTACATGGTGGAAGATAAAAGGAATGAAATCGGCGTAATCGAATTAAATTTTAGGTATTTGTCTTTTCATAAAGCAGCAGATCTTCATCGTCTTCCTCGCCATTGTACCTGAGATAAGAAGCGGGAATTTAAATCGATCAACCTGAAAGTATTCCTGTTAGTTGTTTTCTTCTTCATCATCAACATCAAGAAAGAAGGAACAACAAAGCTTAACCCTAGCTATGGCCACTTCACAACCCAAGCTGAGCAAATCCTGAAGATTTTTGTCTAGGGCTGTGAAGAAGAAATCTGGACTGATCTTTCTCAGGATAGAAGGAGAAAGACACAAATAATTTCTCTGGTGTCAAATATACATTAAACCGTATTCTCCCTATAAGATCCTTTTGGGTCTGAGCTGTAAGCCTGTGTTATAAATGATAAGAGAGTAGGATCTATTATAGATCTGAGATAGGATTCAAGAGTGAATCTGAGTGGTAGAATTCTGTCAAGAATCTGAGTGTAGGGTTGTCCTCCCAGCATGAGTTGTAGGGACTTTGGCCTGAGGTTGGTGATATTATTATCACTGAGTTGTAGGGATTTGTGCCCGAGTTGCAAGTCTTGGAGGAGACTGAGTGGTCCTATAGGATCGTATTGTAAGATCTTAAGAGCCGAGATATTGCAGAAGTTTCTTGTCTAACACACTATTAGAAAGGAGCGAGGAACAGTGGATGTACCCATAATCTAGGGAACCAATATAAATTGATGTGTCATCTGGGTGAATGTCTTGAAAGCTTTAGGAAGTAAATCAACACTCACATGCAAAACTTATAAAAGTTATAAAGATATACTAAAACAAATTCACCCACCCACCCCCTCTAGGTGGTTTTGCTACCCTTGAAAACAAAGACTTTCACTTATAACTA
Organism: Platanthera zijinensis; assembly: GCA_039513925.1. Classification (NCBI taxonomy): domain Eukaryota; kingdom Viridiplantae; phylum Streptophyta; class Magnoliopsida; order Asparagales; family Orchidaceae; genus Platanthera; species Platanthera zijinensis. The sequence goes on from CM077085.1 coordinate 31,156,297, forward strand.
TCTGCCTGCATTTTCTAACCCTTATTTCTGCAGGTTTCAATGCCATCTCGTCATCCGATGTTGATATCAGTGATGGGTACTTGCGTCCCCCTTCTGCGGACCGCATCTCAGAATACTTGGGCGACCCACAGGATACTGAGAAGATGAAAAGGCGTATGACCGGCTGTTCTAGAAGCACTCCCTGATGTTGCAGGAGGTCTGCAATTGGGCCCCCAAATCGAGGGTCTAAACAACTTCAAATCAAAAAGTGTTCAACATGAAAATTATTCGTCTCGGGGATATCTACAACTTTCATGTTAACCATTTTTTTCTGATTCCGCTCCATTACTTCGCAAAATCAGAACTCCACCCCCTGGAGTTCAAATAGGAACTCAAGGGGATCTGGATCCCTCTTTCCCATCCCATGTCTCTCTCTTCCCCCATCTTGTTTTGGGACTGACAAAAGTTTGGCAGCAAAACACAAATATCTTAACCGCAAAATATTCATCTCAGTCTCTAACTTTTAGTCACTTTAATATTTTAATGGGGATCCATCAGAACATGCACCAGGAGGAGTACACCGCAAGGCAGGACCTACGTCTGTGTACTTGTGTAAGAGACTTGATCGGATTGCCGATCATTATCCTCGGATGCCTCCCGATTTGTGTCGCGAATCAATTTCATATATTACTTTAGTATTTTAGCATTTATTTTGATGTATTTGAGTATTCCCACCTCCGGCCATTCATAGTCGTCGATGGTGGGATGCCCTAGTTGTCTTTTAATTATAAATAGAATGTTAGTGGGCTATTTTAGGGTTATTGCAAATTTTTGAGACACTATTCCTGAAATTCCGCGATCCTCTCACGGTGCCGACTCTGTGGAGTCTTAAGTGATGACTCGTAGGCTTGTATCTTCCTCCCCAAGGTATCCTCAAACACTAAGCATTATTTTCTCTCCTCTAATCACCACTAATACCGCCCCAAATCCCTCCCCCAGCCGGCTGTCCGCTGGTTCTGCTTGTTCCCACAACCACCGCCCTCCACCACTAATCCCAGCCGCTTGCCCCCCTTGTCTACTCCCCAACCACCACTGATCACCCCTCCTATATCCATCGTTGCCCCTCCCTTTTCCTCCCAGCAGCCTCCACCTCTTTCATAGTCACCAGAATTGGCCATCATTGTCACAACCCGCATTTTCCCAACATTTAAAATGCTATCAGAGTAGGGAAAGCTACGCGTTGCGATGCCACGTCACGTAGGGGGCGTCTACTGACGTTAAGGCAATTCATCCTTCTTCGCAGTTCAAGAAATATTATCATTAACTCAAGAGATTCAAGTAAAATTTATGCAGAAAAAATTAACAAGCCGCGTCCCTCGGCTTGGTGGATCAACCAGTCCACGCTTTAAAAAATATAGTTTTACGCAGCGGAAAAATACTTGATTTAACTACTTAGTGGCCTAAGTGAACATGAAGACTTAGTGAGGTGCACCATGCCAGATCGAACGTGTGGATTTACCATATATAAGAAATAGATTTATCACGCGTAGAAAATAGTGAGATTAGCATTTCAAAACATATTATGCAATGCAACAATTGCCTTAACATATCTAACAAGGGGGAGTCATAAATCCCACCAATATCCAACCATTCCAGAACAAGCGTTCAAAAGTGAACCATAAGTAACAGCAGCAGTTGAAGCAAAAAAAAAAACTAACTAATCGACTCCACGGGCGTCAACACCTGACACGAACCCATGGGCCGACAAGTCCACAGAAACTCTACCTCAAAGAGTCAGAAGACAGCAACTAAAACAGCTCTGCACTAACACCTGCTACTGTCCAGAACCTGAGGCATTCAAAGAAAGAACACCTCAGAAACAAGTACAAGTGGTGCAGAAAAAGAAAGTAAGCAAACCTCCGCGAGACCGGAGGGAAACAGGAGCTGCAAGGGTCAGTCATGACAAGCTAGCAGCAAGAAATCGACAAGAAATGAAATAACAGGAGTATCTAATCAGTAAAAATAAGCTCACCAAACAAAGGAGAGAACACAGGCGATGACAAAACTCGCCATAAGCAAAAGAAAAGCCATCCGTTTTCAAATTATTAATCATATTACTCTTGTTCAGAATTATAGAGACTGATCAGCTCATCAAAAAAAAAAAGGAACGCGTGCGGGGATATTCCATCTCACATCGTCACGAGTTTCCAACAGATATAACATTTTAAATGAGAGCGTGCGGGGATATTTCATCTCGCATCGTCACGACTCTCCAAACAAATTCATATTTTAAAAGGGGCATCGCACCGGTGGCACCGCCAACATCGTGTACGATCCCCAACATATTTATCATTTCCCAAGCAAAGGGGCAAGACCCATCAGAACATAACATAACCTTTCAAATAACAAGGTGAGGAAGAGAAAATTTTATTAAGCAAAGGGCTAAGCAGACAATGAAACTAGCATAACCGAAATTAATGGAGCAAAAGAGAAAAAAAGAGGGGTAATATGGCACAGTTAAATCAAAGCACCGGCTTAGAGCGGTTATATGGAAAAGGGAAAGAGCAAGGGCAAGAACACCACTTGCCTTAGGTTTTGCTGGAAAAACTCTCTGAATCGCTCCCCGTTGTAGATCGGGTTAAGAGAAGACGAGAGGAGTCAAGATCTACAAGAGATCGGGCTAAAAGAGGTTAAGGCACAAAAGACCTAACAAAAAAGTTTCACGAAACGGACAACGCTTACCACGAAAACGAAGCTCTCTTCGAGAGCTTTCCAGATCTATCCTCAAACTGAGAAACCGGGCACTGGAGCTCCGTCGGCGGTCACCGGAAGCCTTACGGACAAGAAAACTCACGCTCTCGCTTTTTTCTCTGGTTCGGCTGAAACTGGGAAAGGAGGAGGAAATTTGGTTATCTCAACCTATTTATTCTCAGCCAAGGTCATTATAAATTGCATAATAGGGCATTACCTAGGATATATAAATTGTTTTAAAGTTTTAAAACGAAAGGGGCAGTTTTCGAAATTCCTACGCGCAGCCACACGAGAACGATAAATAGAGGGTCAAGATGGCTTTATTTCGAAAAGTCGCCAACATGAAAGTTGTAGATCTCGTCGAGACGAACAACTTTGATGTTCAACACTTTTTAATTAGGAGTCGTTTTGACCCCCAAATCGTCGACCGAAAAGTCAGTACGCACAGGACCCAAATCGTCGACCGAAAGTTGCAGATCTCTGAGCTCCGCTCAGAGATCTCTGAGCTGATCTCTGAGCTCCGCTCAGAGATAAAATATAGGCTATAAAATTTATATCTCTGAGCGGAGCTCAGAGATAAAATTTAGGCTATAAAATTTATATCTCTGAGCTCCGCTCAGAGATAAAATTTAGGCTATAAAATTTATATCTCTGAGCTCCGCTCAGAGATAAAATTTAGGCTATAAAATTTATATCTCTGAGCTCCGCTCAGAGATAAAATTTAGGCTATAAAATTTATATTTCACATGCTATTACGAAGGCCCAAACGAGTGCCGAAACGGACGAAATTCGCGCTGTAGGCGAATGTCGACGCTACAAACCTAACGGCGAAGTCGGAATCAAAATCCGACGCACCGATCTTGAGTTATAGCCTAACGAAGTTAGGATAATTTATAAATTATTTAAAACTTCAAACGCGCGCCGAGCCTCCAAAAATGCTCGGATCGTGACGAAACTTGACGAGCAAATCAGAAATTATATAACTTAGCTTCCCGATGTAAAAAAATTTTTGGTTCCGACGCATATACCTAAAATATAGCTGGTCAAACCCAACAGACGCAAAAACGCACAAACGACGTCGCACCGTCAACTCACGGACACGTAACGCCCTTCCGTCATTATGACATCAGCAGGCAAAAGAATAATACCAGAAAAAATCGGGGGCGTTACAGTCACTCCTCCTAACAGAAAGTTTCGTCCCGAAACTTGACATACGAACGGAAACCGCTTCAGATCTTATGAAAACTACTGGAATACAACATTTGATAGTAAATAATGAAAGTAAGAATACAAAGACAAGAAAGAAGAGACTCACCGAGACGATCAGCTGAAGAGGTGCGGGTGAGATTCCCGCATGACTGATTCTAGCTCCCAAGTCGCGCTCTCGACGTCATGATTTCGCCATAAGACTTTGACCATGGGAATAGATTTCCTCCGCAACACTCGCTCTTGAGTCTCCAAGATTCGGACGGGTTTTTCAACATAAGACAGATTGGGTTGAATCTGGGGCACCGAATCGAGTACATGACGGTCATCGCGAACACACTTTCTTAACTGGCTCACATGGAATACATCATGGATGCCAGGAAAGGTAGCAGGCAAATTCAACTTGTAGGCAGATACTCCGATGCGCTCAACGACCTGAAAAGGCCCAACATATCTGGGATCCAACTTGTGATTCTTCCCAAATCGTTTAACGCCCGGCATCAGAGAGACCTTCAAGAAAACACTGTCCCCAACCGCAAACTCCAGATCCGCCCTTCTTTGATTGGCGTACTTTTCATACCGCTCCTGAGCAACCCGGAGCTTCTCCCGGATATTAGTCACCGCCTCTTCCATCTCCATCAAAGCTTCCGGACCTAGCAACGGTCTCTCACCGACTTCGGCCCAAAACAAGGGTGTCCTGCAGCGCCTCCCATACAGCGCTTCAAAAGGGGCCATCTGCAGACTTTCTTGAAAACTATTATTATAAGCAAACTCCATGAGTCTGAGGCGCTCGTCCCAAGCTCCACCATGCTCCAAAATGTAGCACCTAATCATGTCTTCCACGATCTGATTAACTCGCTCCGTTTGTCCATTGGTCTGCGGATGGTATGCGGTCGAAAACCTGAGGTCGGTGCCCAAAGCTCCTTGTAAGCTCTGCCAGAATCGCGACGTAAACCTGGAGTCTCGATCTGACACGATACTCACTGGCACTCCATGCAAACGGATGACCTCATCCAAATATAACTCTGCTATCTTCTTCATTGAATAACCTATCTTGAAGGGAACGAAGTGAGCACACTTCGTCAATCGATCAACTATAACCCAAACTGAATCATGTCCACGAGGAGACCTGGGCAATCCTGTAATAAAATCCATCGATATGCTTTCCCATTTCCACATGGGAATCTCCAAAGGGGTCAGTTTTCCTCCAGGCCTGCCATGATAGGCCTTCACTCGTTTGCACGTGAAGCACTCCGATACAAATTTGGCGATGTCGTTCTTCATGCCCGACCACCACACGATTTGCTTCAGATCTCTGTACATCTTGGTGGAACCCGGGTGGTAGGCCACACTAGATCCGTGAGCCTCCCTACAAATCATAACTCGAATATTTTCCACCGCCGGGATACAGAATCTACCTCTATACAAGAGGGTGCCAAGCTCATCGATGGAGAAATCAGATAATTCTCCTTTCTCGGTCCTTCCTCGGAGATGCTGAAGATCTGGGTCTTCTTTCTGATGTAACCTGGTGAGGGTGATCCACGAAGGCTCTTCTGCCTCCAACCGAGAGCGCTCGCCACAGCTCACCGCCGAAATATCCATCAAAAGAAACTCCTCAACTAAGGCTTGAACAGATAAATTGAAGATCTGAGCCGCCTTCCTACTCAAAGCATCGGCCACCACATTGGCCTTACCAGGATGATAAAGGATGTCCACTTCATAATCAGCAACATACTCCAACCACCGGCGTTGGCGCAAATTCAGCTCTTTTTGTGTAAATACATACTTCAAGCTTTTATGGTCGGTATAAATCTTGCACACAGCGCCATAAAGTAAGTGTCTCCACAGCTTCAAGGCATAGATCACCGCCGCAAACTCCAAATCATGAGTAGGGTAATTTTTCTCATGAACCTTCAGTTGTCTAGATCCATAGGCGATCACCTTCCCCTCTTGCATCAGAACGCATCCAAGCCCGATGTGGGAAGCATCAACATACACTGCAAACTCCACTCCCTCAATAGGCAGAATGAGAATTGGAGCCGAACACAACCTTCTCTTCAGCTCTTGGAAAGCCTCCTCACACTTATCACTCCAAATGAAGGCGGCATTCTTCTGCGTAAGCCGGGTCATCGGAGCGGACAACGTGGAGAAACCCTCCACAAATCTCCTATAGTATCCGGCCAAACCCAAGAAACTCCTGATCTCTTTCGGAGTAGAAGGTCTCTTCCAATCCATCACCGCTGAAATCTTGGTGGGATCAACAGAGATTCCATCCTTGCTAACCACATGTCCTAAGAAGGACACCTGAGGCAGCCAAAACTCGCACTTGCTTAGCTTAGCATACAACTTATGCTCTCTCAAGACAGACAGAACCAGACGCAAATGATAGGCATGCTCCTCATCATTGCGGGAATAGATAAGAACGTCGTCGACGAAGACGACAACAAAACGGTCAAGAAAATCCTTGAATACCCGGTTCATCAGATCCATGAACGCAGAAGGCGCGTTGGTCAAACCAAAGGACAACACGAGGAATTCAAAATGTCCGTACCGGGATCTAAAAGCAGTCAGGGGAATGTCTGACTCACGAACCCTCAGCTGGTGGTAGCCTGAACGAAGATCAATCTTCGAGAATTTGGTGCACCCACGCAACTGATCGAACAAATCATCAATCCGCGGCAACGGATATCTATTCTTGATCGTCACCTTGTTCAACTCTCGATAATCAATACACAGCCTCATGGAACCGTCCTTCTTCTTCACAAAGAGAACAGGAGCAGCCCATGGAGAAGTACTCGGTCTGATGAAACCACACTCCAGAAGCTCATCCAACTGGACACGCAATTCTTCTAATTCACGAGGCGCCATGCGGTACGGTGCCTTGGCAATGGGCCGGGTGCCTGGTTCGAGGTCTATGGAAAACTCCACCTCTCTTTCGGGAGGGAGAGCGGAAAGCTTGCCAGGAAAAACATCAGGAAACTCTCGCACCACCGGGATACTCTCCACGGTTGGCTCCACACGAGAAGCATCCACCGCACAGATAGAAACTAGAAAACCCTCGCAACCAGAAGCTAAAGCTCGGCAGGCACGTACCGCAGAAATAATCGAGGAACTCTCCCGAGGGAGACCATAAACGCTCAATGGACTTCCATCGCCCAACTTGAAATCTAGCCGCTTCTCCTTGCACTTGATCACGGCATCATACTTTGACAACCAGTCCATCCCAAGAATCACATCAAAATCTGCCAAATCTAGCATCTTCAAATCTGCCAGAACCTGGACACCACCCAAGGAAATGGGGCACTCCCGGATACCCCGATCTGACGTAACCTGATCTCCAGACGGAAACTTAACGGACAAGGCATCATCCAACCGGTCAATAGACCATCGGTGCCTATCAACAAAGCTCCTAGCAACGAAAGAGTGAGACGCTCCCGAATCAAACAGGACACGCGCCCATTTATTCTTCACCTTGAATTCACCTAAATAAGCGTGCGTCACTAGACAACTAGTAAGCTAAATTTAGAAGAAAAGAGAACAAGTTTGGAGGAAAGAAACTAACCAGATATCACGTGTGCTGAGGTTTGAGCCTCCTCTCTGGTCAGCACATTAAGCTTTCCTTTAGCCTTGCTCACGAACTGCGGGGGCGGCGGCAAGGTCTGCAGGGGAACCGCCGAAGTCACGGTCTGAAAGTATGGGCAGTCGGCCTTACGATGCCCTTTTTGTCCACACTGGAAACAACAACCAGCCTTCTTGTAACAACGGGGCGCCTCATGCCCGGGCTTAGAACAGAAAGAGCACACTGGGATCGCCTTAGGTGCGTCCTGAATTGCACTAACCTTTAACGGCTCCAACGCCTCGAGCCTCTTGAAACACCTCTCGAACGGATGGCCTCGCTTGCCACAGAAGCTACAGTGCCCCACACCCCTCTTCTTCGAGTCCGAGTGTGACGCCTTAGAAATCTCCCGCTCATCAGATTTCCTCTTATCACTCTTGGTCTGCTGTCCACGAATCTTTGTCTTCTCAATAGATTCGGCCTTCAATGCGGCCTCCACCGCTTCAGCATAAGTCCTTGACCCATAGGCGCTAGCCCATTGCTGGACGTCGCCAGTGAGACCACCCAAAAACCGCTTCACCCTTCCTTCCTCCGAGGCCACCAACTCAGGGGCGAATCTACTCAACTTGCTGAACTCGATCTCGTACTCACTGACGGTGAGCTGCCTCTGCTTCAGATGCAGAAAGTTGTTCATCAATCGGTCGCGCTCCACTGAAGGGAGGAACTTCTTAAGCAACAACTTCTTAAATGTCTCCCAAGAGCACCCCTCGGTGAGACCTTCCTTCTCCCTAGTCCACCAACCTTTCGCCAAACCCTTCAGTTGATAAGCAGCCACCATCACCTTTGAAGCCTCCGAGATACCTGAATAGGAGAACATCTCCTCCATGCTGATCACCCAATCATCCAGGGCCATGAAGTCTGCCCTACCATCATAGGTAGGAGGTCCCAAACGCTGGAAGTGAGAAATGAAGTTCATCTCCGGTGGCAATGCCACTGGAGGCACCAGGGGAGCAGGAACGGCTTGGCTCACCACCGGTTCTTGCACAACAGGCTGCTGCGCCGAGGCAGCAGACACCAAGGACTGAATCTGAGTCTGCATTGCAACCAACTGTCTCGTCAAGGCCTCGTTGCTCTGTCGCAGACCTTCGATAACGGACTCACTCTGACCACCAGAAGACTCTCCCTCAGGTAGGGGAGTCGATCGCGTCACTCTCCTACGAGACATGTCTACAAGATAGAGGCACATTAAATCAGAAATAGGCTTAAAATGCTTAAGCCAAACAGATTCGAAAATACTCCGGATTAATTCGGAACAGGAAAGAAGACAACCTGCTATTGCTGTTACCTTGTTCTGGAATTTCATGAAATGATGAAATGATTAAACTTAGGATGATGCACCATCATCCTATTGACTCTTGTGCTATGACATGAGTGCATGAACATTTAAATTTCTTTTCAAATCATGTGTGTACATATGTCATCTGTTATGTGTTTAACTTGACACGCGTGCTTATGCGATGATATGAATGTATGCAGTGCTATGCATTCTAGAAAGAGGCCTTGATGCATGTGATGAGCGGCGTACACATGTAATGTTATGCATCACATACTACATAACATTACATGTAACGAAAAAGAAAACGTGCTAATGGGCATCCATGTAATGGTGGTTATGCATCTCATACTACATAACCGTCACATGTTGCCACCTATGGTGGATCCATATACAAACACATATTATGCATCCCATACTACATAATATGCCCCGTATACTTCTTATCATGCTATGAGTGTAGTGACTATGCTTCGGTCAAGACATATTGATGACATATCGGTGTGTGGATACAATGAAATGATCTAATGAGGTTCTGCTTAGGATAGCGGTCGTTTGGCTCACACGCCAAACCACCAACTACCTTTTTCACAGAACCTCCCTCTGATACCAACTGTCACAACCCGCATTTTCCCAACATTTAAAATGCTATCAGAGTAGGGAAAGCTACGCGTTGCGATGCCACGTCACGTAGGGGGCGTCTACTGACGTTAAGGCAATTCATCCTTCTTCGCAGTTCAAGAAATATTATCATTAACTCAAGAGATTCAAGTAAAATTTATGCAGAAAAAATTAACAAGCCGCGTCCCTCGGCTTGGTGGATCAACCAGTCCACGCTTTTAAAAATATAGTTTTACGCAGCGGAAAAATACTTGATTTAACTACTTAGTGGCCTAAGTGAACATGAAGACTTAGTGAGGTGCACCATGCCAGATCGAACGTGTGGATTTACCATATATAAGAAATAGATTTATCACGCGTAGAAAATAGTGAGATTAGCATTTCAAAACATATTATGCAATGCAACAATTGCCTTAACATATCTAACAAGGGGGAGTCATAAATCCCACCAATATCCAACCATTCCAGAACAAGCGTTCAAAAGTGAACCATAAGTAACAGCAGCAGTTGAAGCAAAAAAAAAACTAACTAATCGACTCCACGGGCGTCAACACCTGACACGAACCCATGGGCCGACAAGTCCACAGAAACTCTACCTCAAAGAGTCAGAAGACAACAACTAAAACAGCTCTGCACTAACACCTGCTACTGTCCAGAACCTGAGGCATTCAAAGAAAGAACACCTCAGAAACAAGTACAAGTGGTGCAGAAAAAGAAAGTAAGCAAACCTCCGCGAGACCGGAGGGAAACAGGAGCTGCAAGGGTCAGTCATGACAAGCTAGCAGCAAGAAATCGACAAGAAATGAAATAACAGGAGTATCTAATCAGTAAAAATAAGCTCACCAAACAAAGGAGAGAACACAGGCGATGACAAAACTCGCCATAAGCAAAAGAAAAGCCATCCGTTTTCAAATTATTAATCATATTACTCTTGTTCAGAATTATAGAGACTGATCAGCTCATCAAAAAAAAAAGGAACGCGTGCGGGGATATTCCATCTCACATCGTCACGAGTTTCCAACAGATATAACATTTTAAATGAGAGCGTGCGGGGATATTTCATCTCGCATCGTCACGACTCTCCAAACAAATTCATATTTTAAAAGGGGCATCGCACCGGTGGCACCGCCAACATCGTGTACGATCCCCAACATATTTATCATTTCCCAAGCAAAGGGGCAAGACCCATCAGAACATAACATAACCTTTCAAATAACAAGGTGAGGAAGAGAAAATTTTATTAAGCAAAGGGCTAAGCAGACAATGAAACTAGCATAACCAAAATTAATGGAGCAAAAGAGAAAAAAAGAGGGGTAATATGGCACAGTTAAATCAAAGCACCGGCTTAGAGCGGTTATATGGAAAAGGGAAAGAGCAAGGGCAAGAACACCACTTGCCTTAGGTTTTGCTGGAAAAACTCTCTGAATCGCTCCCCGTTGTAGATCGGGTTAAGAGAAGACGAGAGGAGTCAAGATCTACAAGAGATCGGGCTAAAAGAGGTTAGGGCACAAAAGACCTAACAAAAAGGTTTCACGAAACGGACAACGCTTACCACGAAAACGAAGCTCTCTTCGAGAGCTTTCCAGATCTATCCTCAAACTGAGAAACCGGGCACTGGAGCTCCGTCGGCGGTCACCGGAAGCCTTACGGACAAGAAAACTCACGCTCTCGCTTTTTTCTCTGGTTCGGCTGAAACTGGGAAAGGAGGAGGAAATTTGGTTATCTCAACCTATTTATTCTCAGCCAAGGTCATTATAAATTGCATAATAGGGCATTACCTAGGATATATAAATTGTTTTGAAGTTTTAAAACGAAAGGGGCAGTTTTCGAAATTCCTACGCGCAGCCACACGAGAACGACAAATAGAGGGTCAAGATGGCTTTATTTCGAAAAGTCGCCAACATGAAAGTTGTAGATCTCGTCGAGACGAACAACTTTGATGTTCAACACTTTTTAATTAGGAGTCGTTTTGACCCCCAAATCGTCGACCGAAAAGTCAGTACGCACAGGACCCAAATCGTCGACCGAAAGTTGCAGATCTCTGAGCAGAGATAAAATATAGGCTATAAAATTTATATCTCTGAGCGGAGCTCAGAAATAAAATTTAGGCTATAAAATTTATATCTCTGAGCTCCGCTCAGAGATAAAATTTAGGCTATAAAATTTATATCTCTGAGCGGAGCTCAGAGATAAAATTTAGGCTATAAAATTTATATCTCTGAGCTCCGCTCAGAGATAAAATTTAGGCTATAAAATTTATATCTCTGAGCTCCGCTCAGAGATAAAATTTAGGCTATAAAATTTATATCTCTGAGCTCCGCTCAGAGATAAAATTTAGGCTATAAAATTTATATTTCACATGCTATTACGAAGGCCCAAACGAGTGCCGAAACGGACGAAATTCGCGCTGTAGGCGAATGTCGACGCTACAAACCTAACGGCGAAGTCGGAATCAAAATCCGACGCACCGATCTTGAGTTATAGCCTAACGAAGTTAGGATAATTTATAAATTATTTAAAACTTCAAACGCGCGCCGAGCCTCCAAAAATGCTCGGATCGTGACGAAACTTGACGAGCAAATCAGAAATTATATAACTTAGCTTCCCGATGTAAAAAATTTTTGGTTCCGACGCATATACCTAAAATATAGCTGGTCAAACCCAACAGACGCAAAAACGCACAAACGACGTCGCACCGTCAACTCACGGACACGTAACGCCCTTCCGTCATTATGACATCAGCAGGCAAAAGAATAATACCAGAAAAAATCGGGGGCGTTACAATCATTCCCTCCCCTCTTATGGAACCACCTCCATCAGCCACCCCCTTCCAGAGCAGTCCAGATTTGGACAGTCCAGCCCAGATCCGCTATTTTCCCTTACCCGCCCCTCATCCAATAGCCCAAATCCGCTCCCAAATCATTGTATCCATCCTCCCTCGCCCGGATCCACCCATACATAGTCGGATCTACTCATTTTTTGGCCTGATTCCGCCTCCCGTCGCTGAATTCCAACCACCCACATCCTCACCCGCCTCTGGTTCCACATTGGATCGCCGTCAAAATGCCTTCGGCTTCGAAATCTCCATTGCCTTGGACAACTCTCTATTCGGTGAGTCACAGTTATATTGGAGTATTGTTTTCAGCATTATTTATTGGATTGGGTATTTATTTTGCTTGAACATATTGCATGTGGAAAGATCGTCTTGAATTACTTGTGACTTGCAGGTGGGATTGAGTCGTTGCACGTTTTGCCTTGACCCTATGAGTAGAGGAAAGCCATTAACTACTTCCTAAACTGAATGCTTCTTTTTCTCTTTAATATTTTACATTGGTTAAATATTTATTGCCCGTATTAATTTATCATCATCACCAACGGTATCATTGCATATAGATTAGGGATAACATGTCTAGTTCTCATTTTCATCTCTAACTATCTAGGTCTTGTGCACCCCCTTAACCTACCCTACATCAATTGGTATCAGAGCCCAGGTCGGGCCGCTTGCATGCTTCGTAGTGGTAGTGTTTTTAGATCCAGCATGTCAGATTCACTGGTCACTGACAACCGACTGACGAGCTTGAATTCGGAAGCCACTTTTGTTGAGTTTCAATGTCATATTCTAGATCATTTAGACACTTTAGGAACCAAGTTTGACGACGTGCGTCATGAGCATGTAGAGGTGAACCTCCGTTTCGATCACTTAGAGAATGCGAGGGACACTCTTACACAATATGATGACTCGCTTGAGGATGATCATGATGTTCCTCCTCGTATTGACAAGCGTCCTATGGATGTCCAACCTCACATAAACCGTTACCGTCATGATATTCCTCCCCGAGCCCCAGCACCGTCGGCAAGGCAGAATCCCGATCATGCATTTGAGCGTTGACAAGCTCTGACTCAGGATAAACACCTACACCAGCGCGATGAGTATCGTGTTCTCGTCAGCTTCAGCCTGATCCCAGAGATCGTGTGCCCCACACGGTCACCACAACCATCACCGTGATGAATATTATCCCTCGGGTTAGAGAGATGAATATTATCCCTCAGGTTAGAGAGAGCATGACCCCATGCCCGTTCAATATGATTACGCCCGTGATAACTACCCTGAGGATTATCCTGATCCGCGGAGAGACGACCATGCCTACAACATCACTCGTCGTATTCGCCTCGACACCCCTTCATTTGATGACTATCTGGATGTGAAAGTCTTTAGCGATTGGCTCATTGATATGGACTACTATTTTGAGTGGTATGACATGAGCGACGAGTGTTGTGTTCGCTTACCTAAAATAAAGTTGGTCGGACAGACCAAGGTATTCAGGGAGTGTAGAGAGAGTTGTTGACAGGGATTGATATTATCTCGTCACCTGATAGGATGATATGAAGCAGAGATTGAAAGATAAGTATCTTTGTGCATCCTACCGAGACCAGTTGTTTGATCAGTTTCAGAACTTATGACAAATGACATTTATTATCGTTGAGTATATGGTTCGCTTCAACGAGCTTGTCGTTAGGAGTTACATGCTCATTTGCACCACCTCTTGTTTCAAGGTTTGCCTACATTTTAAGATTCATAGAGAGTTGATCCTCCATCGTCTCGAGATCGTCGACCAGATATTTCATCTTGCCCTAGAGTATGAGCAGTATCTTCTCTCATCTAGCACGAGGTGGTTCCCCTCTCAGATTAATACCTCGATTTATAGGAAACCCACTCAACCTTAGAATACTGCAGCTGCGCCACCACGTGTCCCCGCGGACATGAAGGGCAATGTCGTCACCATGATGGCCAACGATCTAGGGGCATTCAGTGCTTTAGATTGGGGTCATGATGGGGGTACTACGACCCTACATATGCAAGTTCCTGGTCGTCTACTTCGATGACATACTGATTTATAGCCAGTCCCAGACCGACCACCTTGACCATCTAAGGCTTCTCTTTGGCACCCTTTGCTGAGATAAATTATAAGTGAAGTTGAAGAAGTGCTCCTTCCTTTCTGAGTCTGTTTACTTCCTAAGATTTATTTTGTTATCCACTAGAGTATCTATTGACCCTGAGAAGATCTGGTCCATTTAAGACTGGTTTATGCCTGAGACCATCCACGAGGCTCGCAGCTTCCACGGACTTGCCACCTTCTATAGGAGGTTTGTTCCGGGGTTCAATACGATCATTGTACAACCCCATGTTCGCCGAGTAGGATTTAAGGGTGTGGGACCCAGGTTTGAGTGGGCTTTAAGCTAATCGGTCCAAATAAGAAGAATAGGCGAAAGGGTTCCCTCCCAGGGCATGCGAGAAAGCTTGCGCCTGGGTAAGCGGGAGGCCCTCCGAGTTGGCGTTGAGTGAGGCTTTTCCACTCAATGCTCTCAACGCCTCCGGGCCTACGGCGTTGAGTGAAGCTTTTCCACTCAACGCTCTCGACGCTTCTCGGCATAAGGCGTTGAGTGAGGCTTTTCCACTCAACACTCTCGACGCCTCTCGGCTTAAGGCGTTGAGTGTAGAGCATCATTACTTAGACAGATTCTCTTGAACTAGGGACGGCCTGATCGGTTAAGCTAAACTGGCGGAGGGGCTTCCGCCTAGGTGCGCTAGAAGCCTTCTGCCCAGTATGGTCCAGAAGTAGATTTACCTGGATACCCTTGGAGGTCTGCAATTAACTCCTCAGAACAGCGGAGTTTGGTTGTTAGCAGACCATTTTGGGCTGCATATAGCCTTTCTGAACAGCGGAATTACGCTGTTGACAGAACAGATACTATAAATCTATAAATAGACCGACATGATACCTCAGAAGGCAAGCTTTCTCATTTTCTGAAGTCTTGCAGCGCTTTCTGAGGTATCCTTAGCTCAGCACTTGGCTAAGGAGGGGAAGCGCACTGAGATTTTCCGGGTTAGTGGAGGGACCTCTGTGTTGTGGCCTAGTGTCAGTTTTTTTGTTCTTTGTGTTGGGTCAGGGGTCTGAGCTTGGGAGAAGTAGGTGTTAGCTACACCTCATGGTCCGAACTCTCGTTGGGGCAAGTTTTTAGTTCCAATAATCATGACCATATTCTCGAGCTGCCTTTGGAAGGGCGAGTTTTAGTGGACTGACGCGACTACTAGGGAATTTGAGGAGATTAAGGAGAGATTGATGATGACTCTTATATTGTGACTTCCTGATTTTAGTTGCGCGTTTGAAATCGTGTGTGATTCTTTTGGTGTTAGTATTGGCGGCGTGTTAAGCCAAGAAGGATATCTAGTTTCTTACTTTAGTGAAAAACTGAATGAGGTCAAGCAAAAATACTCAAATTATGGTTGGGAATTTTATGTTATCGTCCAGTATATGCGTTATTTGAGGTATTATCTCCTCCCCCAGGAGTTTGTGTTTTACTCTGATCATCAGGCTTTGTAATACTTGGACTTGCGGTGTAAGTTACGACATCGGTATGTCAAGTGAGTTGAGTACGTACCTCTAGGATTTCCATTACGTTCTCAAACATCGAGCTGGTGTTGAGAACAAGCCAGCGGATGCATAGAGTCACCATGTCTCCTTATTACAGACAATGAGCGCATGAGTAGATGGGCTTGAGAGAGTGATCTCGGACTATTCGACGTGCCCATATTTTGGCATGATTTATACTGCCTTGTCCCGAGACCCTCTGGATCCTCTTGGGGGATTTCAGATCTTTGAGGGATATCTATACCTGGGCTCTCGCCTGTGCATACCCCAGATGTCCTACCATGATTACTTGATTTGGGAGTTGCTCGCAGGTGGGGCCGCCGTTGGGCACTTTGGGCGGGATAAGTCCACAACCATTATTGAGGATCGCTTCTATTGGCCTAGCCTAAAGAAGAATATGGCACACATTGTCTGCCACTACTGTATCTGCCAGACTGCCAATGGCACTAAGTAAAACATGGATCTGTACACACATCTACTTATCCAACACTGCCCTTGGGAGGACATCAACATGGACTTCATGCTCGGACTGCCCCACACTCTTCGGATACGCGCTTCCATCATTATGGCGGTTGATTGATTCTCAAAGATGGCACACTTTTTTTTCTTGTTACAAGACGGTGGATGCGTCATACGTTGCATCCATCTTTATGAGGGACATTTTTAGGTTGCATGGTCTACCCAAGTCTATCGTGTCAGACCGCGATATGAGGTTTATGTACTATTTTTGGATAACCCTGTGGCACAAGAATGGCACCACCCTTGGGTTTTCTTCGTCCTATCATCCCTAGATAGACTGACAGACTAAGGTAGTGAACTGTAGCTTAGGAAACCTAGTGAGGTGTCAAGTGTGCGAGCATATAGCTAGTTGGGACTTTGATCTCCCCATCGCAGAATTTGCATATAATAGTTCGGTCAATAGGTCTAATGAGTTGAATCCATTTCATGTAGTATCAGGATACGGACCTAGAAAACCTATCAACTTTATCCATAGTCCCCTGGATTCATGTCTTAGCGAATCTGCTGAGTCATTTGCCCATCATTTGCATGAGTTATATGAGTCGATCCGCCAACAAATTATTACGAGTAATGAAAATAATAAAACTCATGCAGATATGCAAAAATGGGAACAAGTATTTCAGGAAGGTGAATAGGCGATAGTGTGAATCCGCCCTAAGAGGCTCCTTTTGGGGCTTGCCAAAGAACTAAGTGTCGAGCGAATGGGCCCATACTTTGTCATAAATTGCATTAGGACAAACACCTATAGGCTCAATATCCCTGCAAGTATGGGTATCCACCCGGTATTTGTTGAAGATTTTACGCCATAATAGGAGTCTCACAAGTATGTGGACCCAATCAGTGGGGACTCCCAATCGCCTGCACCTCCACTCTCGTTGCCTTGCCACCCTCATAGTTCGCCCACGTCTGATAGACACCATAGTTCACCCAATTCTGACACCCACTCACCTGAGGATTCGTCTTCATTGGTTTCACCTACGGCACCACCGATCACACCAGGAACCACCACTCATGAGTTGAGCGTTGAGAGCATTACAAAGATCAGTTCCCACTAGTTCATTTCTACTATAGACGGACCTCTATGTCGTTACTTAGTATACTAGTGCGGCCTCACGGATACATATGATACCTGGATACTACCAGCAGAGCTCGACTGGCTCACTTCTAGACTTCGACTTCAGTATGACCATCGTCATTTATCAGAGATGAAGGCTTTTTAGTCGGGAGGAGTTGATAGGGATCTATCATATAATGCACCATGAGGGGATCGCCGCAATACAGGACCCACATTCATATACTTGTGCAGGAGGACTTGATCAGATTGCATATTTGACTCTGCGGATGTGTCCGGATCCGCGTCGCGAATCAATTTCATATATTAATTACTTTATTATTTTAGTATTTATTTTGATGTATTTAGGTAGCCGCACCTCCGACCAATCATAGTCGTCGATGGTGGGAGGCCCTAGTTATTTTTTCTATTATAAATAGGATGTTAGTGGGCAATTTTAGGGTTATGCAGATTTCAGTGACTCAATTCATGGAATCTCGCGATCCTCTCACAATGTCGACTCTGTGGTGCTCTATATGACGACTCCTAGGTTTGTATCTTCTCCCAAGATATCTCCAAACACTAAGCACTCTTTTCCCACTTCCAATCCCCCCTACCGGCGCCCAAAATCCCCCCCCCCCCCGGCCGACAGTCTGCTGGTTCTACTTGTTCCCATAGCCGTCGACCCTCCCTATCTACTCCCCTCCTCTATCTGAGCCCACCGCAGCCCACTATCCCACCCTTAGAAGTCGTCGCCGCCCCTTCCATTTCCTCCTAGCAGCCGCCCCCTCTTCCACAGAAACCAGAATTGGACACCACCCCCTCCCCTCTCATGGAACCACCTCCATCAGCCACCCCCTTCAAAATCAGCCCAGATCTGGATAGTCCAGCCCAGATTTGCTATATTCCCTTATCGTCCCTCATCCAATAGCCCGGATCTACTCCAAAATCATCAAATCCACCCCTACAAAGCATCTGCTCATTTCCTGCCCGATTCCGCCTCCCTCTATCAAATTTCAGCCACCCACATTGTCACCCACCTCCGGTTCCACATTGGATCGCCGCCAAAATGCCACCGTCTCCAAAATCTCTATTGTCATGAACAACCCTCTATTCTTTGAGTCACTTGTTGTATTGGACTATTGTTTTTTAGTATTATTTATTGGATTGGGTATTTATTTTGCTTGGATATATTGTTTGTGGAAAGATCGCTTTGAATTGTTTGTGACTTGTAGGTGAGATTCAATCGATGCGTGTTTTGTCTTGGCCCTTTGAGCGAAGGAAAGCCACAAACTGCTTGCTTTTTTTTATTTTAATATTTTGCGTCGGTTAAATATTTATTGCTGACATTAATTTGTCGTCGTCACCGACAATATCATTGCATATTAACTGGGGATAGAGTCTCTAATTCTCATTAACTAGGGATAGCGGTCTAGGTCATGTGGACCTCTGAACCTATCATACATGAAATTTCAATCTCAAACTTTGTATTTTGATCAAATCAGTTTCCAATCTTACTATAAATTTAAATTTCAATCCTAAGTAACGACAAAATGAGTCAAAATATCAAACTAACAAACAAATTATAAAAATATAACTTTCATATGTGAATCATAACCTCTCTCAGAAGCAGAATACATAACTTCTCTTCTTATTGAATGCTAAAGGCTTGCGTCACTTTGAAATTCCCATGAATCATTCCACAGTTCTTTGATGATATTGAAGATCTTTATAGGCAAGAAGGAACCCCCGGCCACCAAGGGGGGGCCAAGGGGGTGGTGGCCGTCAGAGCCCTCGCCCGCCCGAACGTCGGGTGCCCAAAGGGGCGGCGCCCGGCCCTTAGGGGCCGGCCGACCACTTGACGGCCTGAACGTCAGGAGACCAAGGGGGCGGCGGCCGGCCCTTGGGGGTCGACCGAGCCCTCGATCGCCCGAATTTCGGGAGGCGAGCGGCCCTTAGGGGGGTGGCGGAGCCCTCGACCGCCTGAACGTAAGGAGGCCAAGGGGGCGGCGGCCGGCCTTTGAAGGTCGACCGAGCCCTTGGCCGCCCGAGGGTCGGGCAGCTGAGGGGGTGGTCAGTTTCACGGGGGTGGGCCTCGTAGCGGCCGGCCAAGGCCGCCGGCCACGCGGCGGTCGACCAAGGTCATCGACTAGCAAAGAGGGTGGCGGGCAGCGGGCGGCGCGCGGGATCCTGCACGATGGTTGGGATCCCGTGCGTGATGGTTATCGCATAGATCGGGCGCGCGGATCGCGTGTACGACAGTTTCGTCTGATAACTCCCCACTTCGTCAGTGGGTGAAGCGGGAATTCTGGCTTTTCACAGCCCGAAATTCCTATAAATCGGAGGCGTACCCATCAGTAATTTCTGGCAAACTTCATCACTTTGTCACGGGTTGCTAGTTCATGGCGCAGCAGTGACCATCAATACAAATGCAGATGACGCAAAGAGCCACATGGTGGTGTAGCAAGACTTCTAAAACGACAAATGCTTGGGTGTGGGAGCCCTTGGCATAAGTACGTCTCCATACTCAAGACATGCATGCACAATGAGAGAATGTCAAGAATAAAGCATCGTGTAACATGATTACCACATGAGCATTGCGGGATCTTAATTTTATGACAACAACCGTATAGCGCATCTTGGACGACATGGATGTAATGAAGATGGAACAGATATGGGCCAAGACTTTGCAAAGAATATGCATGACAAAGGTGTCACATATGCTCACAATATCCATGACATATGGTGTGAAGCCTAGCGCAAAAGCTTAACTGTGCAATGGAGGATTGTAACAAGAGATAGCAACATAAGTACGCCGTGCCACAATACAACATGGAGAAAAGATGATGGATTCATACAATATGGATTGCATCAAATAGATGATAAAATTATAAGTCATATGATTACCATGCATTAAATTCATTCATGTGCAAAAGGGGCTGGTTAGCACGGTGTTCAAGACTTAAGCTTGGAAAAACTATTCCATGACAGAATATTATAGAAGCCACCAAAAGGCTAGAGAGAAATATTGAAGATGACGGGGGATTCTAAGAAAGTATAGAGTCTTTCAAAATAAATTAGAATCACGTAGAATGCTCCCTAGAATATTATAGAATTGTGTAAAATTTTATAGAATAGATTTTTAGAATATTGTAGAAGATATAATACTTTAGAAGAGTGTGAAATCTTTTAAAGGACGCTAAGCGTGTGTAGAGATATCCAGAATGATATTAAATTTTGTAGGATTTGAGAGTAATCTCGAATAAAGCACTTTTGAATGTCATATAATAGTGTGAAAACTTGTATATGGTCATAAGAGGAATGTATAATAGTCTAAAGTAGACAATTTTTAGAGTATTCCCATTATTGGAGGGAAACCCCCTTGGAGGTTATAAAAATGGATGGGTATACATTTGATCGTGGCAATTGAAAAGTAGAGAAATCTAAAAATCCGAAAATTCGAGAATCCAAGCAATCAAGCAACTCAAGACTCCTTCTCAACTCTCTTGTCATCTCATTCAAAGTGTTCTCTTAATTTTCTTGCCACAACTATTGTTGAAGGTCAATACTGACTTAGCTAATTGCAAAGGGGTGCAAAAAGAAGTTAAGACCGCACTCAACATTGTCAAAAGATCAAGTATATGAAAATTTTCTCAAAAAAATATGTCTCTGTTATTTGGGGTCTAAATTATTATTTAACTTGATAGCTTTTTCTTTTCATGTTGATTTAAGATTCAATAAAATATTGTACCTTATTTTATCCAAAATCATGTTGTGCAACCCGTATTTAGCGAGCAGAAGAAAGTTCTGTCCCAATAAGCCACGAAGGGAGCGATTCCAACCTCATTGATTTGGTGGACGAGTTCGGCAAGACAACTAGACTCTCCGTTCAACAAGGTGATAATGACGAGTTCGACAAGACAGCCATACTCGCCACCAAGTACGGTGATAATAGTGAGTTCACATAGGACAGTCGGACTCGCCACCTGGTAGGTGATGCGAACCCCAGCCAGTCCAATCCTTGGACTCGACAAAGATTTGAGCAATGATCTCTTGAAGATTGGGATGGTTATCTGCAAACCGTTGGGGTCTGGGAAAAGTATTATTGTTAAGGCGGGGATGGCTATCCGTAAATCATTTGAGTCTGAAAATCATATTTTGGTTAAGGTGGAGACTGCTACTCGCAGATCAAAAAGACTGATATACACCCGAGTTGTTTTGCCTATAAATATGACCCCATGACACCACAGAGAAGTCAAACCCAACCCTTAGAGCTCACGCCTTTTGAGCTTTTTCTCTGTGTCATCCGAGGTACCGAGCTCAGTTCTTGGTTTAAGGAGGGGTAGTTAAGAACGGGACCTCCTCGTTGTCGCTCGCGGGTCTGTGAGTAGGCATTCCAATCTTCAATCAGTGAGGATACTCTTTAGGCTCAGAATGCTCAGTCTTAGGTGTATGACAGTGGGTTAAGTAACTAAATCTACTCCCTCTTTGTCCGAACTTCATTCATTGAAGCGGTTTTCAGTTTTCAATATTTTTGGTGTGGTGAGCATGGACCATAGCTTGCGAAGAAAATCTCACACGATGACGTTATGGCAGAACATGAAGAGCATAGAAATGAACAAGATAACTCGCACCCGTCAAGTGAGTCTGTAATGCGAAGCGACTTTGTGGAGTTCAGAAAGTTCATGGATGACATATTATGAGCCCTATTCGCACCTCACGATGAGGTGGCGGAACCTTCGCCATTGATCGTCATCTCAATCTGCGAGGCGAGATAGAGTAGGCGGCCTGACAAGGAAGCTGTTCTAGAGTAGGAAGACTGGAACCTGCAAGTGTGAGTCTCCATGTTGTACAACTACTCTTCCAAGTCTTGGACGTGAGCGTACAACCCTTAATCACTCTCCACTTGTTGTTGTAATTCTTCTGCCCTACTGAGGCGAGCTCGAATATCGATTATCCTCTTGTTTATGTAAGTAGGCGACATTGTCATGATGAATGAGTCGTAGGCCGTAACTAATGAGCATGGGACATGAGGAAGACAAGGAGGCAAGCCCTTAATTCGTCGTCAACATCTTGCGAGCTCTCCAAGTGTTTCCTCAAAGGAGTCATCTTAATGGGAGGAGGCGAATCTAAAAGCAAGTTCATCGACATTGAATTCCTCGAGAAGACAAACAAGGGAGGACTAGCTTGAGAGAATAGATGGACAAGGAGTTAGCAGAGAAAGGTGGACTGAAATTTGACAAGACTAAGTTGGTACAAAGCAAGAACGCGAGATTTCCACCTTGATAGTGGGGCGAGTTCTGAAGAAGATGCTCAATTCAATGAGGCCTTTGTATGGGGGCTCTATTTTAACCAAGAGGACCCATCGCCAACAACTTCCCGCTAGAAGATCGATGAGCTGGTTTGTTGGTGTCAAGATGAAGTTGGGAAGCCAAAGATCTGCATACATTGGTTTGAGAGAGGGCGTCAATGCTGGAGAGGAGGTAGGGGTGCCACTCTTAAAGGGTGTCTCGCCCTGTCGTGGTTTGTGGTGTAGGTCTATGAAAGAGTAAATAATTAAAAGAAGGCAAGATTAGTGCGCACTCCTCGGCAATGGCTAAAGTTTAATTTCTGTGGGGCGAGACGACGATGGGAGACATGGACTTGTGTTGTCTCGAGTGTGGCCCCTATCTGTTGACGGGCTCGACAATGCCAAAGGCATGGCTTGGTTAACGTTAATTAGCTCGAACTTGCGAAGGACGTCAGCCATCTCGTGATAATTTTTTTAGCGTATACTAGAACGAGCTGAAATTACCAATTTTGTCGAGTTGAGGAGGTCAGCAGTAGGTTGTTAAGTTATGAGTGAGCTCTCAATCTCCTTGAGGGTGGGCTATCACCTAGCAATTGACTCAAGAGGTTGGTGGGGGCTACCCCTTCAATGGCAGGAGTCGCAGTCTTCCTCTTCTTTCTTAACCCTCTCTCGTCGATCTCATAGGCGCGCTTTCCTGAGTGCCTGCCGATCAACCCCAAAACTGAGGCAACTGCGAGCTACTCACCTTTGAACTATGGTTTCACGGAAGTGACTATTGAATTTTTTGAAGTGACAGTCTGGGCGAACTTTCCGCGCGGTCTGTGCGGACAGTATTGGTGGTTTGGGTCAGATCGTGCGATCTGTACGGACAGAGCTGGCGACTAGCCAGCTCGGCCAGCATTCTGCAAGTTCACTAGCAGTTCCAAGCGGATAGGCCTTGTATCCGCGATTGGTGTGTTCTGGTGTTCGCCATGCTGGGTGGACTAGAGTTGGAGTCCGCTTGTTCCAGCAGTCTGTTGGTGAACTTGGTGTTGGTTCCAAGTCCAGGCGAGCTCGATTTTGTGGCGCAGTGCTTGCGAACTGCCCTCCTTATCCACCGAGTCCGGCAGCTGTCACCTTGGTGCCTTGGCTGCAGACTCGGTGTGCACTGTGCTATCCTCAGTTTGTGCGGAATGGAGCTGTGTCTGCATAGATGTGGGGGCTGTGGTGGTAACCGCAGGATTTGTTGGTTGCGACCTTCATGGCTTGGGTTTTGGCGACAAGGCAGATAGATTTATCTATCCTCCCTTGATGATATGTGGCGGTCTGTTTGACCTGCTTGTTGCGGCGGACTGGTTTTGTATTCGCGGGGCTTGTGGATACACTCTATTCTCGTCGCGAGCTCGGGTGGTGTTCCTATTATTAGGGTGGTGACCACACTCCTCTCCGTGCTTATAAATAGGACTCCCTGACACATCTACAGTAACTGAATGGATAGTAAGTCTACTCGCAATTAGTTATTGCGGCATGGATTTTCTATCTGTGCGGGTTAACGAGGTTAACCGGTTTTTGTTGTGCAGGTTGTGCAGATAACACTGAAGAATTAGGGATTTGGTTTTAAGGCAGTGCAGACACTACAGATTGTAATCGGCGGTTTACAGCAGGTCGTTTGCGACCATGAGGTTTCTCTTCTGCAACTTTTTCCAGTTCAATAAGTTGTCCGCTCTGGAGGCTTGTTCAGTTTTGCAGCAGCAGATCTGCGAACAGAGTTCAGTCTTGGAATAACGGGCAGTCTGCGTGACAAGGTTTTAGTCTGGCGACCTGTCGGTTGAGCGGACTCCATAGCGGCTAGCAGCAAAGTCAGCGGCTTCTCTCTTAGTCCGTGCGACTTGTTTCATCTTGTTTGTTCTTTTCTTGTTGTCCTCGGGTACATCGGCGAAGCTTGTCTCACCATGTATGCCTTTCTTTGTATATGAGTTTTTTGATATTACAAGATTCTTGCTCTGCTTTATGCATTTGGTTTATTTGACTCAAGAGGGTTGAGTGTTCCTGCGCCTGCTTTTTTGTTTTTCGCGACTATCAAATTTTTTAACATGGTATCAAAGGGAACAGAGGCCTGAGCAGTGTTCAACCGTCAGCTTGCTTTTTGCTTCTGTGAGTCTAAGTAAACCGAGGGTAGTGCAATGGAAGCTGGGTATGCAAGGGGTCTTGGTATTGAGCTTCTTACACCGACTAACTTCAAGAAGTGAAAGTCGTGTATGGAGAGCTATCTTCTGGGGGAGTACTTATGGGATGTCTTCTGTGGAGATGATATGCAAGAGGTTGCTACTACTTTTGGTGTTGAGGCCTTGAGAGCTTGGAGGAAGACTAACACGAAAGCAGAGTTTAACCTCAAACGGTCTATCTCACCTGAACTCTTCAACCATATTTTAGGATGTCGGTTTGCTGTAGAGATATGGACTTCCCTTGATGGGTTGTTCAACAGGAAGAACGTAGCAATGCTACAATTTCTGGAAAATGAGTTGGCTAGGGCAACTCAAGGAGATTTGCCCATCTCTACCTTCTTTATAAAAATGAAGAACTTGTGCACTGAGATTTCAGCATTAGATCTTGATGAGCCATTTTTAAAACCAAGATAAAGAGGCACATAATCTGCGGTTTACGGAAGGAATATGTGGCCTTTGTTACTTTCGTTCAAGGCTGGGCCACTCAGCCATCTTTGCTTGAGTTGGAGAACCTGATGGCTTCGCAAGAAAGCTTGGCTAGACAGATGACAGAGATTACTATCTCTGAAGAAGGTAGTGAGGCGCTCTTCACAGTAAAGAAGAAGAGATGGGAGAAGAAGAAGAAGAAGAATATTGATGTTGAGGATGGGTCTTCAACTTCTTATCAACAGGAGAGGAGCACTGCTCCTAAGAAGAGCTGGAAGAAGGAGTTGAAGTACTACAGGTGCAATCAGTCGGGTCGCTTCAAGAAAGACTGCAAGGTCAAGTTGTAACCTAGGCATGTTGTAGATAATGAGGGAGTTAGTTCTAGTGTTGAGGAAGCCGAGTGGGGAAGTGCTTTTCTGACAGGAACGTGTGTCTGTGTTCTTTCCACCATCGACTACCAAGATGATTGGATCACCGACTCAGGGTGTGGTCACCACCTCACTGGAGACGAGTCAAAGTTCTTATCACTGCAAACATTCTCAGGAAATGAAGCTATTATAACCGCTGATGATACTGTTCATACAGTAGAGAAGGAGGGTGTAGTGTCTTTGGGTAGTAATAAGGGTCCACTCACGTTAAGGAGTGTCTATCACGTACTAGGCATGAAGAAGAACCACTTCTCTGTGACCAATGCGGTTGACGCGAGCTATCACGTTCTTTTCGGTCTGACAGAAGTGAAGTTTCTCTGCAACATATCAGCGGTGAAGGCTGATGTTGCTCATGTTGGGAGAACGGGAGGGACTTGTTTGTGTTATCAATAAGCTCCTATGTTGATCAGATGAGAGTCAACGATAGTGCTGCTATCTGGTATGTGTGGCTGAGACATGTTTGGATGGATAAGCTGAAATCCATGACAATGAAGAGCCTTGTGAAAGGCTTGCCTAAGTTTTCATCCTTTGGTGATGGTCATGTATGTGCGGGATGTCAATACGGAAAGGCTCGTTGCCTTCCGTTTGACAAGTCTCAGACTAAGTGTAAAGCACCATTGGAGTGTATCCATGGTGATCTGATGGGGCCGACCGTCATAGCCAGCCTTGGAGGTATCAGGTATATGCTAGTCCTAATTGATGACTACTCAAGGTACACTTGGGTGTATTTCATGAAGGAGAAGTCAGATTCTTTCTGGTTGTTCGTGGAGTTTAAGGAGCTAGTGAAGGGCCGGCTTGGTCTGCGGATCAAGAAGTTGAGAACAGACAACGGAAGTGAGTTCATTTCTTCAGTATTCTCTAACTTATGTAGGAAACACGGAATCCAGTGAGAGCTCACTTGTGCTCATACTCCACAACAAAATGGAGTAGCAGAGCGGAAGACTCGTCATCTAATGGAGACCTGCAAGTGATGGCTTCATACAAAAGGCGTTCCTAGGGCCTTTTGGGTAGAGGGAATGTCTTGCGCATCTTATGTCATCAATTAGATGCCTCTGAGTCCGATCAATATGAATTCTCCCTTTCAGATGATGTTTAAGGAGAAGCCCAGCGTTGGACACCTTCAGGTGTTTGGCTCATCCTGCTACGTACACGTCCTGGATGCTCTGAGGACTAAGCTAGATGCGAAGTCAAGGAAGCTTATTTTCGAGGGCTATGACGAGCGGAAGAAGGGATGAAATTGTATGGATCCAGTGACGAAGAAGTTCGTCGTCTCTAGGGACGTGATCTTCGATGAATTGACGTCATATGGAGGTAGCTCATTTGTGGAGCTACAGGAGAGCAGGTCTGATGAAGGATGAAAGGAGGTTGCTAAAGATCTTTATGTAGAGTTGTCTGTATCACTAGGAGCTTCATGTGTTTCTAGCTCCGAGAAAGAAGCTTCTTGTTCAGGAAGCAGGGGGAGCGATGCTTCAGGTTTTCCTGGGAATGTAGCTAATTCAGATGAAGCAGCGGAGGTGGTTAGCATGGGTCAGACTTTTCGGAGATCAAAGAGGACCATTAAGCCACCAGCTCGGTACTGCGAAAGGAACAAAGTGAGCTTTGTCTCTTGTTTCTTCATAGTCCCTCTAGACGAGCAAGAGCCTCCTAGCTTTAATGAAGCCACTGGAGTTAAGGAGTGGTAAGATGCCATAGATAAAGAGATGGCTGCTCTCAAGAAAAATGAGACCTGGGACCTTATGGCCAAGTTTGATGGTGTTATTCATGTGACTTGCAAGTGGGTATATAAGCTGAAGAAGAATATGGATAGGAGCATTGAGTGGTACAAGGCTCGTCTTGTAGCTCGAGGGTTTTCTCAGAAGTACGACGAAGACTACGAGGAGACGTTTAGCCCTGTTGCTAAAATGACTTCAGTTCGTGTGGTGGTGACCTTGGCAGCTTGCCAAGGTTGGAAGATGTGGCAGCTAGACGTAAAGAATGCTTTTCTTTATGGGGAAATCGACAAAGACATCTTCATGGATCAGCCACAGGAATACGTGTCTGAAGATCATCTAGACTACGTCTGCAAGCTCCGGAAAGCCCTTTATGGATTGAAACAGTCTCCTCGAGCTTGGTATGGGAAGATCGCAGAATACCTCCAATTATGTGGTTATCTTGCTTCTAACTCAGACTCGAGCTTGTTCATTAAGAAGAAGGGGTAGCTTCTAGTCTTGGTGTTATTGTATGTGGATGATATGATCATTATGGGTAACTCTGAGGAGGAGGTAGCTAGGCTCAGGGCAGAGCTAGCTATAAGGTTCGAGATGAAGGACTTGGGTGAGCTCTACCACTTCCATGGACTTGAGGTGGAGAGGAAAGAGAGCGGTATACTTGTCTCCCAAAAAGGCTATGTAGAGCGGATCGTTCAGCGATTTGGCATGAGGGAGGGGAAAAGTAGCTATACTCCACTTGATGTTGACATCAAACTTCAGCGAGATGAGAGGATGATTCTTCCGGATCCTCTTGGGTTCCGTGCTCTGGTTGGGAGCCTTATTTACTTGACGATTACAAGGCCAGACATAGCTTATGTTGTAGGCTAAGTAAGTCGGTATATGGCAAAACCACGGAAACCTCATCTGATGGCGGCAAGGAGCATTCTGAAGTATGTCAAGTCCACCTCTAATACGGGTCTCCTCTACAGGAGAGACACGACTTTTAATCTACACGGATACTCGGACGCTGATTATGGGGAGATTCAGATGACCGAAAGTCAACATTCAGTTATGTCTTCACATGTGGATCAGCTGGTATCTCATAGTATAGCAAAAAGCAAGACTCAGTGTCTGTCTCTACTATAGAAGCAGAGTACAAAACTTCGGCTTTGACAGCTCGGGAAGCCATCTAGCATAGGAGGCTTGTAGAGGACGTGCATGAAGAAGTGCGCGGTCCTACTCTGCTACGCGGTGACAATGAAAGTGCCCTTAAACTGGTTAATAATCCAGTTTGTCACGCACGGACCAAACACATTGAAATTGAGCACTACTTCATTCGAGAGAAGGTATTGGAGGGATCTATGGTAGTTGGATATGTGCGTGGTGAGGACAATATTGTGGACATCTTCAGGAAACTGTTATCGAAGGGGCTGTTCTTACGGTTACGGGGATTGCTAGGGCTGATTTCCACTTCTCACTTCAAGGGGAAGTGTTGAATTTTTTGAAGTAAAAGTGGCAGCCTGGGCGGATTGTCTGCGCGGTCTATGCGAACAGTATTGGCTGTTTGGGTTAGATCGCGCGGTCTGTGCGAACAGAGTTGACGACTAGCCAGGTCGGCCAGCGTTCTACAAGTTCACCAACAGTTCTAGGCGGATAGTCCTTGTATCCGTGATTATTGTGTTTTAGTGTTTGTCATGCTGGGTGGACTGGAGTTGGAGTCCGCTTGTTCCAGCAGACTGTTGGTGAACTTGGAGTTGGTTCCAAGTCCAGGCGAGCTCGGTTTTGTGGTGCAGTGCTTGCGGACTGCCCTCCTTGTCCACCGAGTCCGGCAGCTGTCACCTTGGTGCCTTGGCTGCGGACTCGGTGTGCGTTATGCTGTCCTCAGTTTGTGCGGACTAGAGCTGTGTCCGCATAGATGTGCGGATTGTGGTGGTATCTGCAGGATTTGTTGGTTGCGACCTTCATGGCTTGGGTTTTTGCTACAAGACGGATAGATTTCTCTATCCGCCCTTGTTGATATGTGGTGGTATGTTTGACCTCCTTGTTGCGGCGGACTAGTTTTGTATTCGCGGGGCTTGTGGATACACTCTGTTCTCGCCGCGAGCTCAGGTGGTGTTCCTATCGTTAGGGCGGTGACCATACTCCTCTCCGTGACTATAAATAGGATCCCCTGACACATCTACAGTAACTGGATAAATAGTAGGTCTACTTGCGATTAGTTGTTGTGGCCTGGATTTTCTATCCGCGCGGGTTGAAGAGGTTAACCGGTTTCTGCTGTGCAGGTTGTGCGGATAGCACTGAAGAGCCAAAGATTTGGTTCTAAGGCAGTGCGGACTCTGCGAATTGCAATCGGCGGTTTACAACAGGTCGCTTGCGACCAGGCGGTTTCTCTTCTGCAACTTTTCCCAGTTCAATAAGTTGTCCGCTCTAGTGGCTTGTTCAGTTCGCCAGCAGCAGATCGGCGAACAGAGTTCAGCCTTGAAATAACGGGCAGTCCGCGCGTCAAGATTGCGGTCTGGCGATCTGTCAGTTGAGTGGACTCCAAAGTGGCTAACAGCAAAGTCGGTGGCTTCTCTCTTAGTCAACGGGACTTGTTTCATCTTGTTTGTTCTTTTCTTGTTGTTTTCGGGTACATCGGCGAAGCATGTCTCGTCATGTATGCTTTGTTTTTTAAAAAAGTTTTTTGATATTACAAGATTCTTACTCTGCTTTATGCATTTGGTTTATTTGACTCAAGAGGGTTGAGTGTTCCTGCGCCTGCTTTTCTGTTTTCCGCAACTATCAAATTTTTTTCAGTGACAAAGATTGCTTTTGAAGTCATTCTACTATCAATATAAGGTAGCAACGCCCCTTTATTTATAGGGGCGAAGAGTGGGCAGACCCGAAAATCATTTCTCTCTACGATCGGAGCTCTCAAAATAAGGGTTGAACAACTCTCTCCGATCCTAGTAAGCAACGTCGGGAGCGAGTACAACCTCGTTGATTCAATGAGCGAGTTCGGCAAGACATTCTGGCTCGCCATCCAGCGAGTCGATAATGGCTAGTCCGGCAAGACTGCTTGACTCGCCACTAAGTAGGGTGATAATGGGGAGTTTGGGTAGGACAACTGGACTAGCCTCCTGGTAGGCAAGGCGAGCCCAAGCCGGTCAACTCTCAATAAAACTCATCTAAGTCTTGAGCAATGGTCTCTTGAGGGCTAAAGTGGTTATATGCAGACCGTTGGGGCCTGGTAATTGTATTCTCGTTAAGCCGATGAGGGCTATCCGCAAATCATCTGGATCTGGGAATAACATTTTGCTTGAGGCGGAGCCCGCTACCCGCAAACCAATAAGACCGATATACCCCATGGGATATTTTTCCTATAAATATGACCCTATAGCACTTTGGAGAAGGCATACCCGACCCCGACCCCCTAGAGATCGCGCTGGACTTTTGAGTTTTTTCTTCGTGTCGTTCGAGATGTCGAGCTCAGTTCATTGTTTAAGGTGGGGAAGTTAAAAAGAGAACTTTTGGGTGTGTGGTGGGACCTTCTCACTGCAGTTCGCGGGTCTGTGAGTTGACATTCCAATCTTTAATCGATGAGGGTTAGTTCTATGCTCAAAATACTTAGTCTTAGATGTTCGACTATGGGTTAAGTAACTCTAGCTACATCCTTTTAGTCTGAAATTCGTTTAACCAATTTCCGAGTTTCAACACCTGTCATCCTAAAATCTTGTCATGAGTTACTCTTTGTGAAGGTGTTGTTGCATAGAAGACACTTACAAACCTCATCATAATATATATTATTGGATCATCAACTTTGGCTTTGTTTATCAATTATAGACAGTACCATGCATTGTACTATTTGACGTTTGACTTTGATAACATTTAGAACGACACATCCCAAGTTATCTAAAATTTTATTTGTTTTGGCCCAATGCAGTCCGTACTAAGCCTCTTTTGGCATGGTGGTGACAGTCATGGCCATGGGCGTTTAATTGTGATTTTTTAACGCCCATCTAAAAAACTTCATCCACTTTTTTATGTTCAAACGGATGATGTTTGTTTGGTAATCCTTAGGGCCTGTTTGGGAAGTCTTTTCAGAAAGGAGGAATAGTGGTAGCAAAAGAATGGGAGGAAAAGAAACTTTTGGAAAATGTCTATTAGAAAAGGAGAACTGTTTGGGTGAACTTCTTTTGCAGAGCTTTTCAAAAAGGAGAAGCATTTTATAAACCGTTTGGCAAATCTCCGTTGCGGTAAATTTTTTTATTAAAAATACTCGTCCGGGTAAAAAAGCGCAATTATTTCGCCGGGGCAGGTTTTTTTCGCTCGAGACCGAATTTTTCATCCAGAAGCGAATTTTTTCGTCGGGGCGCGGTTTTTTCGCACGGGCGTGAATTTTTTGTCCGGGTGCAATATTTTCGCCCGAGCGCCAATTTTTCGATCGGGCCCTATATTTTCGCCTGGGCAACAATTTTTCGGTCGGATGCAAATTTTTCGGACGGACGTTAATTTTTCGAACGAGCGCGAATTTTCCGGACGGACACAAATTTTTCGAACGAGCGCGAATTTTTCAGACAGGCACGAATTTTTCGGACGGGCATGAATTTTTCGACTGGGCGAGAAAATTTCGCCCGGGCGGAATTTTTTGCACGAACGAGAATTTTTCGCACGGACGCGATATTTTCGCTCAAAAGCGAGAAAACTTGCATTCGAGCGGAAAAATAGCGTCCCGGCGAAAAAAATACACGATCGGGCAAAAAAATAACGTCGAGGCGAAAAATTCGCCCACGTTTGAAAAAATCGTGCCCGGGCGGAAAAAATGTCTCGGGGCAAAAAAACGTGCTCCGACAAAAAATATCGCTCACGAGCGAAAAATTCGCGTCCAGCTGAAAAAATCGAGACTAGGCGAAAAAATCAAGTCCGGGCGAAAAAAATTGCCCACGGTCGAAAAAATCACGAACGAGCGAAAAAATCACGTCAAGGCCAAAAATTCACGTCCGAGCGAAAAATTCGCCCCCGGGCGCGTTCGGCGACAAAATCGCGCCCGGGCAAAAAAAACGTGTCAGGGCAAAAAAATATCGTTAACAGGCAAAAAATTCGTGCCCGACCAAAAAATTCCCGACCGGGTGAAAAAACAAGGCCCGGGCAAAAAATTCGCTGCTCGCGAAAATACCGCGTTTAGGCAAAAAAATTGCGCCCGGGCGAAAAACCGCTCTCCAGCGAAAAAAACAAGCTCTGATGAAAAATATCGCTCTCGGGCGAAAAATTCGCTCCCAGGCGAAAAAAATAGTGCTCGGGCGAAAAACCTCTCCCGGGCAAAAAAATCGCGCTCGTGCGAAAAAATCGCGCCCGGGCGAAAAAATTGCACCCGGGAGAAAAAATCGTCCCGGAGCGAAAAAATCACGCCCGCGCGAAAATAACACCTCCGGGCGAAAAAAACGCGCCCGGGCGCAAAAATCGCCCACGGGCGAAAAAATCGCGCGAGGGCGAAAAAATCGCGCGAGGGCGAAAAAATCACGCCGGTGCAAAAAAATCGCGTCCGGGTGAAAAAATCGCGCTAGTGCAAAAAAATCACGCCCGGGTGAAAAAAAAAGTCCGTCCAGGCAAAAAAATTGACTGGGGCGAAAAAAAATCGTGCACCGGAAAAAAAATCGCACCCGGATGAAAAAAACGCACCCAGGCGAAAAAATCACGTCCGGACGAAAAATCGGTCAGGGCGAAAAAAACACGCTCGGGCGAAAAAAACTCACCCGGGCGAAAAACCCAGCGCCCGGACGAAAAAACCCGCGTCCGGGCGAAAAATTCGCCCCCGGGCAAATTTTTTGCGACGGGCAAAAAAATTATGCCGGGAAAAAAATCACGTCAAGACAAAAAAATCAAGTTGTACATTTTTTTAAGAGAAGTGTTGTTGTATGCGGAAGTGCTTTTCGAAAAAGTTGAAAAGTAGGTGACAAGTGACTTTTCCAAAAGATGAGAAAATGGAGTTTTTCGCGGTAGCTTTTCCCACCGATAGACAATCCAAACGGTCTCTTAAGTGTGGTGGCGTTTTCCAGAAAACGAAAAGGAGGTAAAAAGCCCTACCAAACAGGCCCTTAATGAATGACGGTTTAATTAACCCATGCGTTTAATTATGACCGCCACCACAATTGCATTAAATTTTGATGTTTTCTTGCGACACCTGTGGGTCTGAGGAGGCGGCTTATCTCAAACTACTCCTGCCTAGAGCCCAATTAATAGCGGAGTTGCCAATAATACTCCACCACTTTCTTTGCAATTGTGCATCCGATGTTTGAGGTAAAACTGTTGTTAATTTGTTTTTGTCCAATGCAGTTCATATTAAGATTTCGTTTGGGAGAATTTATTTTCACCGGTCAAGCGATTACGATCGCAAGAATCGGATCTTAATTATGATCCGGTTCATGCGATTGTAACTGCTTGACCGGTAAAAATAAGTCCTCCCAAACAAAGCCTAAATAGAACCATGATTTGTATGTTCTGTTCAGAATACTATGGGTATTTCGGAGGAGGCCACTTATCTCAAACTACTTTCCCATAGAGCTAGTGGACAGTTACTAATAGTACTCCCCACTACTCTATTTGAAATTGTTTATCTGATATTTAATTTGAGATTAAACTATTGCCCGCTTAAGTCTTGTCACCGAATATATTTATTTAATAATACGTACTATTGGATAAATGGCTTGTATTCATGAATGATAGAGAATTTTATTTAATTTTTATTTTTCATCCTTTAGGTTCTGTTGGGCACGGAGAGATAGCAGTTGTGAATGCCGCAATTATGAACCGTCGTTTGTGAATGCCCGATCTCGATCACATACGTAGCTTCAATTCATTCACTTTTATGTTCAAAATTAGTTTTCTTTTTCTCGGGTGTCGGTCATAAGCATTGTTTTGCCAAATGTACATTTTATTACTGTGAGATTTTTACCCAATCTCATCCATATATAATAATAATAATAATAATAATAATAATAATTTATGGTGCATGTCATTCAAGGTGGGACTCAGGCTTTCTTTGGGGGGACTTATTTTGACCGGTCAAGCGGTTACGATCGCATGAACCGAACCTTAATTACCGGGCAAACGAAACCCCAATAATTTAGATCCACGATGTTAATGGGCATTCAGGTCAACTCCCTAAAAGGAAAAAAATAACGAAATGATTAATCAAGTTTTTCTCAGCCGTCCAAAATGAATCTAACGATCAAGTACCTTTAACTCCATCCTATCATTGTGGGGGGTATAGTACGGGATTCTTCTACAATTAAAACATTAATTGCAGAAATGCACTCAAAAGTTCTCAACCGTTGGATCTAGTTTAGAAAATCAGGAGCAAAATAATTTATTTACCAAATTAAACCGATCAGGCAATTCAGAAGAGCGATCAGAGTGAGTTCATGTAGAGTCGTCCAAAATGGATCTCAAAACTGATCAGAGCCTTTCCTTATGCACACAGCCACCGTTGTATGCAGAAAAAAATAAGACTAATTTATTTTATTTTTTAAAATAATTTCATTAAATTGAAAAAAATTCAGAATATGAATCATAATGATTATTATATACAAATATATATGAATATGAAAAATTAAATAGTGTGGCCATAATGATTATTATGAAAATTAACTCGAAAAAAAAGGGGCGGGGGTGAATCAATTAAGAGGGAGAGCGAGAGAGTAGGAGAGATGAGAGAGAAAGAGAGAGAGAGATTCACGTACGTGCGTTTACAGCCAAATAATAATCTTCTTCAAGTAATTAAGTGCATGTGGCTTGAAATGAATGCAGCGGGCAGCAGCAAATTAGGTTTGGGAATTAAGTGGGAAGACGAAGAGGAAGCTGAAAACTTTACTTCCTGGTGGCCGGGGCGGATGTGTATTTTACTATTTATAAAGAAAGCGATTCATTACATAAGGTGTGATCACTAACAACTTTTGTAAAAGATATTTAACTACTATTTATTAATGTGCGGGTCACTGGCCCCCTGGTGTATTATTGCAGTTGAGAGATATTATCGCAGTTGGCCGTAGGGGCAGAGCCTTTTGTCTGTCACTCATTTTTGCCGTGTGCACAAGAGGTTTGTGAGCGGAAGGGAGATCACATTTTTTTTATTGTAGTGTTGCGGGTCACACGGGTTTTTCCCGGTCTGAAGAATCAGACCGCCTTAGCTCAAAGTCGAATCGGGCGCGCAAACAGTCAAAGAAAAACAACAATAAATGACAAAAGGTTTTTTTTATGTGGCCGGAAACTCCGGAAATGGTGAAAAACCACGTGGATGGATCTGTGTTGAGCCAAAATCCACTATTTTCTTGAAATTTACAAGAGTTTGTGGATGATTCATCGGAGAATGACAGATCACCTCTCAGTCACAAGGACAAGGTACAAAAATGACAAAAATGAGAATAAGTCTCCAAAGCCTTGATGGAAGCGCTCCGGCGAGAAAAATGACTAAGTTTACGGATCCTCGATGGAAGCGTTCCGGCTAGGAGAAATCTCTAAATCTACAGAGCCTTGATGGGAGCGCTCCAACTGAAGCGGAGCCTTGGTGGGAGCGCTCCCACTGAGAAGATCGTCGTGCCTTGGAAGCCTGATGGAATCTTTGCGCTAGAAGAGAAGCGGAGCGATTTCTTGAGCAGAGGACTGACCTAAGTCCACGACATCACTGGTAGGGGCGGATCCAGAGGGGGCCCGAGGGACACTGGCACCCCCATTATTTTTCAAAATGGTTAGTATATTTGGATTCCTCTGGTCGAAGCAATGAATTTTGACTACTTATACGTTAAAAAACGGTGGGCAGATGAGAGAGAAACAACTCCGATAAGATTGAAACGTTCAAATTTTTTTTGAAGAAAGTTGATGTCTGGTCTCCCATGTTAAATTTTGTAGAATCACGTGACACATTCAAAAAAAATCTGTGTGCACGCCCATTATTAATTTTCTGGATCCGTCATTGTTCACTGGAAAACCTCAGAGCTCTTTTAACCTCTAGAGTTGATTGTCCTCAAATGAAGGTTTGAAGTCTGTTTATAGTTTTATGGAGGATCACGTGGGTAATTGTGTCGGGACGTGATTTGTACTGGCGAATAGCGTCGCTCCGTACATCCCGATCACCTGAATCACCAATTTTAGCAATATGACAAAAGTTTCACTCGTGTTGTCCGGGCAGGATGCCCAACGACTGCTTGAGTCTTTCGGCTTGACTCTGAAATTTAGAGAGCGGACCCCATCATGTAGGTAGAAGATTTTGAATATATAAGAACACACACATATATATATATATATATATATATATATATATATATATAATTTAAAAAACTTAAAAAATGTTAATTAAGAGGGATAAATTAAGGCTATACAATATTTCATAATTAATTATATAATCAATCTTGTGTATTAGTTAGAGAAAATATCTTTATAGAATAGTACTGATGTTTACGTAGTTCCTATTATTAACGCGACTGACTCTACGAGGATAAGAAAATCAATTACCAATCGATCACGCATGATGAGAGGTCATGACGTAGCTGGGCATTTGAGAAAGTGGCTTTGAACTAAATACGAAAGGGGGGAGAGAGAGAGAGAGAGAGAGAGAGAGAATTGAAGGCTGGGAAAAAGCAGTGCGTTGGAGAGAAAGTGCGTGCTAGAGAGAGAGAGAGAGAGAGAGAGAAGCCTTTTGAGTAGTAGAGAGAGCACTAAAACGGTGTCTTGGTGTATCCACAAACTCTGCTGCCTGCTTAATTAATTAAGCGATTGCTGAATATATAATTGATCAGGATGGGCCATCCACAATAATTATTTATAACCCCCCCCCCCCCCCCCCCCCCCCCCCCACTACGTACTATTTTTTAGTGTTATCATCACCCCCCCGGGCGCAGCAGGACTTTAAAAAGGATGCTGTCTTTATTTTTATTTCTTTACAAATAATAATAATACTAAAGGCAGTAGGGTGCGTTGTGCATCGATTCCGTCAAACCCCATCTAACTTTATTAATAAACTCAATTAATCTCATTCGTCCATCTTTTCAAAAATATAATACAAAATTGTATCTATCTATATATTATATCTTCTACTATATATAGGGTGATGTTAAAGGCACACCATTTTCGGCTATGTGCACACCCATCAAAAATATAATCCTTAATAATTTAGGTTTTCTAAACCCCACCCAACTAAAGCCGAAGCAGCCCGCCTCCCCCTTCTCGATACACGCTTTTTTGAACTGCGTCTTCTACGTTCATTTTCAAGAGAAGTGTTCAACATGAAAGTTGTAGATCTCGACGATATCTACAACTTTCATGTTGAACACTTTTTGATTTAAAGCCGTTTAGGCCCCTGATTTGGCCCCCGAAAAAAATCACGCGGAACATTTATGTTCCGCGTGATTTTTTTCGGGGGCCAAATAGGGGGCCTAAACGGCTTTAAATCAAAAAGTGTTCAACATGAAAGTTGTAGATATCGTCGAGATCTACAACTTTCATGTTGAACACTTCTCCTGAAAATAAACGTAGAAGACGCAGTTCAAAAAGGCGCGTATTTCATTTTAAAAAAAACTATGCAATCACGGCAACGTCATCCTCCCCACAACTCTTGTGGACATGTACTGCAGATGCGGGTGCGTTGAAGCAGCTTTGGAGGTGTTTCGCCGGGTTTCGAGCAAAGACGTCGTGCTTTGGACGTGATGATCGGAGGACTCGCGATGCCTTGCCGTCGATCTGTTTGCTCTGATGAAGGAGACGACAACGGCGTCCAACGAGTTCACATACATTGCAGCTATGTTTGCTCAGACTGTGCACATAGTATTGGTGTGCACAAAGCCGAAGATGGTGTGCACAAAGCCGAAGATGGTGTGCACATAAAATTTCAATGGGTGCACATAGTATTGGTGTGCACAAAGCCGAAGATGGTGTGCCTTTAACACCACCCTATATATATCGTAGTGTAATGTTGATCATCACTAAATCAATCTGCACTGCCTGATCTGATCACATCGTAAGATCTCAATCGTTCAATCACATAAACAAATTAGGACCGTACATATCTTTTTTCTAGGTCTCCAAAGCATACCAAGATAGAATGTCCTACTATATCACAAATGAATTTACTATTTTACCCTTCAAATTCTGAAAAAATACACAACTATGCATATGAAGGCCCATCATGCTCAGCCCGCCAAGTCGTTGAGGTAAGAAAGCCCAAAAACAACAGAGAGCTAATTGAGTGATGTGGATGTTTGTTATATACAGGAAGACAAGTGATTCAATGATGTGGGACTAAATCAACCCGCACGTTAAACAAAAAATTACAGCCCTTAGAGCATCTCCAACGTGAGATCTCCATATTTGCAGATGCAGTGGTACTATGTTCTTCAAATATGGAGAACATGGAGAACCAACTTCAACCATGTTCTCCATATTTGAAGAACATTGAATTTTTTAATATTATATATATAAATAAATATACATTTATTAATGCCAAAATATATTTATATAAATTACATATTTATATGTATAAATAAATATATATAATAATTAAAATAAAAAATAAAAAAAATTATATTTAAATAAAAACGTCGAGCTGAGCTCGACGTTACGTCGAGCTGAGCTCGACGTTACGTCGAGCTGAGCTCGACGTTTACGTGGAGCTGAGCTCGACGTTTTTCCTGAGCTGAGCTCGACGAACGTCGAGCTCAGCTCCACGTTTTTTCATATTTTTATTTATTATAATTAATAATTAATATAAATAATAATTTATATAAATAATAATAATTAGCTTGCCAAATTAAAATAAGCATTACATTATAAAAATAAAATAAGCATTACATATTTCAAAATTAAAATATTACATTTGAAATTTAAACTAAAAATCTGGGAGGTCATCACTGGGTTCGATACGATTTCCGCGTGCGCTATCCCCCTGTTGTTCTCCTCCATACCTTGGTATGTTGTAGTCGCTTCCTCCATACTGGCTTCCTCTCTGCTGGTCTCCTCCAAACTGATGTCCTTCAAATTGGCTTCCGTCGTACTGGTTTTCTCAGTATTGGCTTTCTCGGTACTGATTTCCTCCAAATGGAGGTCCTCCAAATTGAGGCCCTCCATAGCGAAGTTCTCCATGTCGGTCTCTTTCATACTGGCTTCCTCCGTACTGACTTCCTTCATGTTGACCTCCTCCAAATGGAGGTCCTCCAAATTGAGGCCCTCCATATCGAGGTCCTCCATGTCGATCTCCTCCATACTAGCTTCCTCCATACTGGCTTCCTCCAAGTTGACCTCCTACAAATTGAGGTGCTCCATATTGGCTTCCTCTATATTGGCTTCCACCGTAACCACTACCTCCGTATACGCCACCTCCATATTCAGTTCCTTCGAGTGATGAAGATCCTCCAAATAATGATTTTATAATATTTCTATTCATAATTTCTTATTTTTTTTGTCGAAAATACTGTCGTTCTGGAGTTCCTTTGATGCTATCCAAATCTATCATCATGATATCGTGATCTTGTTTAGCGCTCTGCAGATCTAGTTTTCTTTTTTTGATTTTCTGCTTTCATTCTCATGAGCTCTTGGATAGCAAATATATCGTTTACTCGTTGTTCTTGCCCTCTCTTTAAAACCTCTAAGATTTCTTCGTTTTTTTTAGTATGAGTCTCAATATCATAACCCTTACCACTCAATTGTCTTCTCCTCTCCTTTTCTTGCTTTCTCCCAGTTGGTCGTTTATTGGAAGTTGAGATTGGAGATTCTTCATCCCCAGTACTACCAAGATTCATGTTATTGTTATCTGAATTTAAGTCTATTCCTCTCCCTTGACTGGGAGTGTTAGAACTTAATGTTTGTGACATGTCAATATTTGGAGAGTTCTTATTTTTTGTAGACCCTGACGTTTCCATCCACTTCTCTGTGTTTTTTAAGATATGCCAAACATGCTCAAACATGAAGCCTTTCTTCTCTTTTGAATCAGAGGCATATAACATTTTGGCTTCATTGAGCTACAAAAAAATTACTTTAATAACACATTATTTAAGA
Organism: Platanthera zijinensis; assembly: GCA_039513925.1. Lineage (NCBI taxonomy): Eukaryota > Viridiplantae > Streptophyta > Magnoliopsida > Asparagales > Orchidaceae > Platanthera > Platanthera zijinensis. Next base: position 31,196,800 of record CM077085.1, read on the forward strand.
TATTTATGCATTTAAATTCTAAAAAATTCTTACAATATCAAGTTCAGAAGCACCGCTGGGGTTTCGTTGCTCTATCTGCCGAATACATCCTCGGAATTTGCTTGTTTTACTTGCCAAAAGGGACCAACGACAAGAAAGAGATTTTGAGGTTCTCTGTCCTACGCAAGTTTGAGGTCTTGTATTGTGAAAGATGGCGGAAATTCTTTCCCACATTCTTTGTTCTTTTTGATTACTCCCCATAATGGGGTCTTCCGAAACCTCAAGCCAAGCATAACATAGTGCTTGATCTTCTTTTGGGGAGAATGCTTGGCCACGAATAGATGACATGATGACGAGGAAAGAAATTAGAGAGTTCTTGGTTTTGGGGATAGAGTGATGAGAACTTGACTTCTGCAATGAGTACTTATAGAGAGTGCTAGAATGGGTACTTATGAAAAAGAGAGGCTTGAGTGGAGAAGGCATCCAATGCTTGAGAGAAGGCATCCAATGCTGGGAAAAAACAAGGCTCCAAATTATGAGATGACAGGATTGACAAGACAAGACAGAGGCTTGAGTGGAGAAGACATCCAATGCTTGGGAGAAAACGCCTTAAATAGGCTTCAGCATAACAGATCGTCGAGCTCGGCCGAACGTTGAACGGCGGTCGACGATCGTCGAGCTCGACCGAACGTCGAGCTCGGCCGAACGTCGAACGGCGGTCGACGATCGTCGAGCTCGGCCGAATGTCGAGCTGGGTTCGCCGCGTCGAACGTCGAGCTGGGTTCGACGTTCGACGTCGGGCTGGGTTCGACGATCGTCGAGCTGGGTTTGACGATCGTCGAACCCAGTTCGACGACTGGAAAAACAACTCCCCAAAAAATTTGGTCCGGGGGCGTTGCCCCCGAGCCCCCACCGGGGATGCTGTCCCCTGGACCCCTGCCCGCTGTCCTCCGCCGGGGGCTGCCGCCCCCGGACCCCCGCTGTCGTCGGCCCCGGAGATGTCGAAGGGGAATCACACTTCGATTCTTCTAAGCTCACGTGGGCAAACCCGGTGTGAGAAACAAGAGAACCGGAAGTGTTCCACAACCCCAACAAAGACAAGACAGAGGCTTGAGTGGAGAAGGCATCCAATGCTTGGGAGAAGGCATCCAATGGTGGGAAAAAACAAGACTTCGGGTTACGAGATGACAGGATTGACAAGACAAGACAGAGGCTTGAGTGGAGAAGGCATCCAATGCTTGGGAGAAGGCATCCAATGCTGGGAAAAAACAAGACTTCGGGTTACGAGATGACAGGATTAACAAGACAAGACAGAGGCTTGAGTGGAGAAGACATCCAATGCTTGGGAGAAGGCATCCAATGCTGGCGAGCTATATAAACGCCCTTTTAAGATAGTCAATGATACATTCAAAACATTCTTTTCTTCTAAGAAAAATGAACTATGGAGAAGGTTCACCCATTTGCGATCTTCATCATCTTCAGATGATGATGAACAAATACTTCTCAAGTGGGAAGAAGACCTTAAAAATTGGGAGAATGAAGATGAAGTTTTAGTTCGCATGCATGCCTCCAACAATGCCATAATCGCAGCTCAACTTCAAGAAGATGCACATCCGCGGCGCAGAGGTTCAATACCTGGCCACGTGGTAATCAATCAGGGCAGGATTGAAGGCAACACTAGACTTTGGAATGATTACTTCTCCGAACACCCCACATATGGGGAAACTTTTTTTCGACGAAGATTTCAAATGCGAAAAAATCTTTTCCTTCACATTGTTACTGAAGTGCAGGAGCACGACAATTTTTTTGTTCAAAAGAAGGATGGTGTTGGTAAGCCTGGACTATCAACAATACAAAAAATTACAGCAGCATTTCGTATGTTAGCATACGGAACATCAGCTGATAATTGCAATGAGTACATTCGAATTGGCGAGTCTACTGTGATTCAATGCTTGAAAAGATTCTGTAGGGCAATCGTACAACTATACAAAGATGAATATTTGAGATCTCCCAATACAAATAATGTAACAAGATTACTACAGAAAGGTGAAGAACGAGGTTTTCCAGGGATGTTGGGAAGCCTAGATTGTATGCATTGGCAATGGAAGAATTGCCCAACGGCATGGGCAGGCCAATATTCAGGACATCATGGTGGACCTACAATCATTCTCGAGGCAGTAGCATCATACGACCTGTGGATATGGCATGCATATTTTGGCTTACCTGGATTTAACAATGATATTAATGTCTTGCAGGCATCAAATTTATTTGCAAACTTAACCCAAGGTATAACGCCTCCTACCAATTATACAATACTGGGTAAAAATCATGATGTTGGTTATTATTTAGCCGACGGTATCTATCCGAAATGGTCAACACTAGTTCAAACCATTTCTCATACACAAGATAAAAAAACAACACTTCGCAATGATGCAAGAGGCATGCCGAAAAGATGTAGAACGCGCATTTGGAGTTCTCCAATCACGCTTTGCAATTATTAAGGGGTCTTGCCGTTTTTGGGATAAAAATGTGTTGCATGATATCATGACTGCTTGCATTATAATACACAATATGATTATTGAGGACGAGCGAGATGAAAATGAAGATATCGTTATTTCTCCACCGCCGCCAACTCAGAATGTTGAAGAGATGGACACAAGTGAAGTCGAAAGATTTCAGCAGTTCCTAAATCGGCATAAAAAAATCAGGGACAAGGCGTCACATTTCGCACTTCGAGATGCACTGATCGAACATCTGTGGGCACGACATGGTAATGAAACAATGTAATTTGGAAAATTGTATGCATTTTAATTTGAATGTATTTCGGTGTATGTGCAATTTTATTTAGTAAATCGTGTTCTCTAGCTATTTGTATGATCAATAATATTTAGAAAGTATGCAATATTAGTCTCGTTTTGTAGGTCTCAAAAAAACAAATTTATTGGTATATTATATGTGAAGTTTGAAATAATATTTTAGCGGCTACGAACGTAATTGTGTAATACACGTTTTCCTTAAATATAATAAATATATAATTAAAATAAAAAAAAAATTAAAAAAATATTAAAAAAGTCGAAATGGAGGGCCGGCATTTCCTCTCCTCCTTCTCTAAATTTAGAGGAGGAGGAGGCGGAAATGCCGCCTCCTCCATAATTGCAGCCTCCAATGCCGATGCATTGGAGGGCAACCGGCCTGCATATTTGAGAAATGCAGGCCGGTTGGAGATGCTCTTAGAGAGTTATAGGCCGGCCGCAATCAATGCTTCGGATTTTCATTTTTTTTAATATTCCACAAGGCCCTTGCAAGTGCCTTGGTTTTCATTTTTTATTTTTTTATTTTTAAAATTTTTAATAAAAATGCACGTACAAGATGTATTTCTAAAAATACTCTCTAAATTTTTTTTATTAAAAGTAGTACTTTGAAAATACGCTTAGGTTTCGCTTTTGGAAATACGCCTTGTACGTGCATTTTTAGGAAAAGTGTTCTACAACTTTCGTGTTGAACACTTTTCCTAAAAATGCACGTACAAGACGTATTTCCAATAACACGAAAAATTAGGAGAAAGTGCGGTGCGAATAGCCAAAACTGCGGTGCGGATAGCAGCGCCCTACTTTTAATATTATATAACTAAAAAAGAAAATAAAATAAACAAATAATTATTCAAATAAATAAACATAAATATCCCGTCTCGTCGTGGGCGGGCGGAGCCCCCGCCGGGGGCGGACAGAGCCCGCCGGGGGCGCCCAGGTAATGTCGCGCGGGGCATGGAGGGCCCCTCGTGCAATGTCGCTTGTGTGTGGGTGCGTATATATGTACATACTAGTGATATGCACGAGGCTCCGCTCCTACAACCAGTCGCGACAGTACCTCTGCGCGACATAATCCCGGCCACAATATTGTCTCAGGGCGACAACGCTCCCGTCGTTCGCAAATCCCTGAGTGTTATACTATGCTCCTCACTCATTTTTGCGGCGTGCACGAGGATTTGCGAGCGGCGGGGAGAACACATTTTATTGTAGTTAGACGGCTTTGTCTATATGAGAGCACGTTTTTTAAATAAAAGAAAAAAAAATACTAAATTTAAAAATTGAATTTTTTTAAAGAAAAATGGGCAAAACCAGAAAACGAATTTTTAACCAAAGGATGTTTCCCTTTTAATATACATCTGCTTAATATACGCGTAACACATATATATCCAGCGTCCGTGATACACCCTGAGCTGTTGGATTTAATCCAACGGCAAATAAAATTTAAATCACCGCCATCACTGCGGGGCAGCCGGCGGCTGCGGGCTCACCGGCCACGGACCGCCCTGGGTTCGACGGCGTCTGCGCCAACGAGCCCAGGGCGGACGGTGGCCGACGAGCCCGCAGCCGCCAGTCGCCAAACTGCAAATTTTTTTACAACAAGGTGGACGGAGAGCCCGCAGCCGTCGGCTGCCCCGCTGTCATGCGGGAAGATGAGCGCGAATATATACACGAGCATTTTCGCACTGGCTACGTTCGTGCTCGATGCTCTTCGCATCGACAGTACCACAGCTGCGACGGTACCTCCGCCCAAACTCGACCCCTCTACAACACTCGACCATTTGACCGGGCACAGAGAGCTCTCGTGCCCTACGCGACAGTACCCTTGTCACAACCCGCATTTTCACTGCATTTAAAGTTATATCAGAGTAAGGGAAAATGCGCGTCATGATGCCACGTCAGTAGGAGATAGCTACGGACGCTCAGGCAAAAACTCCTACTTAACGCAATAAGAAAGATCTTTAGGTTAATTTGAGAAAAATCCAGTTTTAAGTTGAGAAGTTAGCCGTATCTCTCGGTTTAGTAGATCAACTATTCCACGAATAAAAAATATAATTATACGCTGCGGAAAATACTTGTTTAGGTTGACTTCAACACCCTACATGAGTATAAATGTCCCCGATGAACAACTCATGATATGCAAACTCTAGATTTATAATAAGTATAGGAAAAAAAGTCTTTACGTTAACCAGAAAGTAGTGACTTAGTTTTGGAAGAGATGACATGTTTGATATACTCATTATAAAATTGTATAAGTTAAAAATATCTAACATATAATCCTAGCAATAAAACATCACAGAGAGCAAGTAATCCAAATCAATCATAAGGAAAACAATATTAGCTAGCAATTGTCCCAAAAGAATCAACAACCCTATAGGCGTCAACAATCTGACACGAACCCACAGTACAAAAGTATGTCTAAACTGAGAAAACAAACTAAAATGACAAACTATCTCGCTACGGCGAGGTGAAAACCACAACCAACACTCCTGCTCAGAACTCCAAGACCAGCTCCACTACCAGCTACTGCTCTGAACCTGAGGTATTCCAAAGACAGAACACCTCAGCAAGAAGGTACAAATGGTGGCGAAAAAATAAGCCAAAATAAACAAAGGTCAAAAGGGGTACTAACCCAAGACCAACAGTACTGAAGTAGAGTACGAAAGTAAAGCATCAAACAGGAAAAGAACACTTACGTGAATCGTCGCGTACATCATAAATATACCAGATGCACAAGGCTCTGAGGTGATAAACATGAGTAAATTATAAGGAAAAAAACTTTGTAACTTTTATTAGCCACCTGTGGTCACTCTACCCAAAAACACGGGCGAGGTGGTCACTCAACTGGACACACCCCCTCACGAATATAATATCTGTCTAACTGCGGGGGAGACTTATACACTCCACCATTAGGCCTGCGAGCGGTTCGGTTTGGGTCGGTTTGGACCCAAACCGAAACCGAACCGACATGCCTCGGTTTTTCGTTTGTCCAAACCGACCCGGACCGAATCCGGTCGGTTTGGTTCAAAGTCGGTTCGGTTTTTAGTCGGTTTTTTGCGGTTCGGTCTCGGTTTTTTGTAAACAAACATATAAACAGATATTATATAATATAATATCAAAACTGGATAGTAAGACGAAAAACAAATATTACAGATTGATAATCTGAACATGCTTCAAAAATTGAGCAAGTTGATCTCAGGCATAGAGTTTAGGTTGTTTAACTAGTTTTGAACATGCTTCACAGATAAGCAGATATTGCAGATTGATAATATGACATTTCGATAATAGTTAATATGAAATTATTTTTATTAGTTTGAATTTTTTTTACCCAGGTAGTATACAATTATGCAATGAACTCTCTAAAGAAAATGCTTTATACAATCAAGTATATCATACCATACAATCATGTTTAACAAGTAAGAAATTGAAAATACGAATAATTGAACTCAAAGCAATTGAATAACAACATCATGGGCAGAATCATATTGAAATCAATTGAAAATATATGAAAATACTACTATACATCAAGGAAATTGAATAACAACATCATGGGCATTTCTATACATAATTTAAAATTTAAAATATAGTATACAACTATACATAATTTAAAATTTTTATAACATTACTCGGTTCGGTTCGGTTTGATCGGTTTTCACAACTTGAAAATCGACCCAAACCGATAGTCCTTCGGTTTTCAAAAGCTCCAGACCGAACCGACACCGGACCTTGCGGTTCGGTGTCAAAATCGGTGCGGTTTGGTCGGTTCGGTCGGTTTAGTCAGTTTTCGGTTTTCGCTCCTCACCCCTATCCACCATACACCGTAGATGCCCAAAAAGTCGGTAGACTTCCACGAGGTACTAATAAAGGTAACAAACCTTGCGGAGGTGGTTACGTCCACTAACTCCCGCAATCAAGAAAACCCAAAGAAATCACAGCACATATATCTCGAGACGTGACACATCGGATTCTACTCGATATTTCTAGATTAAAGACGCGGTTGATCAACCTTTAGGAACGATTTACAATCCTAGATAAAATTCTAACGCGTCCTACATAATCCTTAAGGGACGGTGAACATGAGCAAGATACAATCATATCATCAAAACATATATCACTTTACAAGGTTAGACTTAGAATAAACAAGAACATTGTGAAATAAGTGGACATAGACAAAAGATTTAGGTCGCACTGTACTCAACAAGAAATTTATGATAATAACAAATGAAATTAGAAGTTGCAACAGATCATGAGAATGAAGAGAAGAGGGGGAGAAGAACCACCACTTGCCTTGATTTTATCGGAAAAAATCCTCTGAATCACTCCACGTCGCAGATCGGGGCAAAAGAACACGGGGGGAGTTGAAATTTAAACAAAAATGGCTGAAATAGATGTTAGAGCCAGAAAATCCTAACGAGAAAACTCAAGGAATGAGGAAAGTTTTACCACGATGGTGAAACTCTCGACGAGAGCTTTCCGGATCTATATTCGGTTGAAGATTTGGAGCACCGGAGCACCGTCGGCGGCCACCGGAAGATTCACGAAAAACTTTTTCTCTCTCGCTCACGCCACTCTGGTTCGGGAGATAATCTGGAGAAGATGAAGTTTTTTCTTTCTTTTCTAATTGTCTTTTAAGTATAAGTATAAACTTATATATATATATATATACACATTTTTTATAAAAAATTCTGTCTAAAAAAAAGAAAACGAAATATTTGAGAGTGGGCATGCGAAAAATGAAAATAGAAATTTAGGATGGCTTCAAATCGAAAAGTGTCCAACATGAAAGTTGTAGATCTCGTTGAGACGAACAAATTTCTTGTTAATCATTTTTTTATACGACTCTGTTTTGACTCTCAAAAAGGCGCACAAACGCAAACTATAGCGGACTACTCGAGAAGGGCTGCAGTACTCGAGAACACGCTCAGGATTACTCGAGAACAAGCCCAAGATTACACGAGTACAAGCCCAAGGTTACTCGGGTACAGGCTGAAGATAACTCGAGTACAGGTTAAAGATTACTCGAGTACAGGCTGAAGATTACTCGAGTACAAGGCTGTTACTGATGGAAAGCTGTTGATGAACTGTTGCTGATAGAAAAAGTGTTGATTCTGGAAAACAGGGTTTTGCTAAAAAACTGTTTGGGTGAAACAGAGTTTTCAAAAAATTGTTTGGATAGAAAACGGAGTTTTGAATAAATTTTTTTTTTCAAATATAACACAAAATAAAATTTCATTCATATATTTTTTCCAAATAAAATTGTTTCCAATCATAACATATATTTTTCAATCATTAACATCTTCTACATAACGTGACACCCAACGCAACAAATGTTTTATTCATCAAGACCATTTCTATGTCTATGCTCTACATTCAAATACCTGATCTGCTATAATATCACGAAGTGCGATCATCTCCTCTACACCAGCCGCATTGTCAGAGCAATCTTCTTGCCGTCTTTGAGAGGTCATCCCAAGATATGGATTCCTTTGCTCAGACTCAATGAAATCTATATCTATACGTGAAGGGTGACGACGAATGAAATTATGCAGTGTCATCGTGGCGATCACTATAAGTGCTTGTTTGTCGAAGTTATAGCTTGACATGTCCCGTAGTATGACTCACTTCTTCTTTCAAACACCGAATGAGCGCTCTATCACACTTCTAAGTGATGAGTGTGCATGATTGAACATCTCTCGATGTTCTTCTGCTCGACGACCACCACGAGCAAAGTCTGGTAGATGATATCGCGTGTCCTGATAAGGTTTTAAGTAACCCTTTTGTAGTGGAAAGTCAGAGTCAACCAAGTAATATTTTCCTACACATTAATAATAATTATTTAGTTGCCCAAATATTATTAGGAATAAATAGATAAAACAAATTTAATAGTTACCTAGAGGTGGATGAGGGAAATTATAACGTGGATCACTTAGGGCAACATTGAATATACGGCTATCGTGTGTTGATCTTTCCCAACCAGGCATAACAAAAGTAAATCACATATTAAAATCACAAGCTGCCATGACATTTTGAGTTGGACTACCACGCCTCCCAATGTATGGTACTTGACTTCCAACTGGGACGCACGCGTGAACATGTGTCTCATCTATCGCTCCAATGCAATTTCTAAAAAAAGGCATGTAACGACTGTCATATAGAATATCTGGTGGTGTTCCGCTGAAATTTCTATCTGATGGTTGTATCACTTCCTTCGATAACTGCATCAATGCGCAAAGACCACGAGAAAAAAACTGTTAATTGTCTCTGTTGAATGCTGAAATCGCTCGCACGTTTTTCTCATTGATTCATTATGTGACAATATGTATACCGTCAATGCTAAGATTTCCCTTGATGCAGTTCTTCGAGATCCTTGGAAGCCACATTTCTCCTCTAGAGACAGTAATAAATCCATAAAAAGTTCTTGACTCATCATAAAAGAGTCATGAAATCGAACTCGAGGCGCACGAAGAAGCTCGCCAACCCATTTGTCGTCTGTTTGTTTTGATGTCATTCGAGGAACTGGACTGGTTAACAGATCACGAGATTCTAATACCAAACATACTGCGGATACCACATATTGATGACTTGCAATAGCATAATTTCTTCTCGTAGTCTCCTGCTCTTCCGTCGAATATTCAGAATCATCGGTAAACATTTCCTATTAATATACACGAGGAATAATTACAGATAATGCCAAAAAGAGATAAACACAACCATGAATACTAGCATAATAATATCCACATCCACGAAAGAGATAAACAACACATAATAGATAAGATAACACGAGTCCACGCATAACAGATAATAGAGATAAACACAACCATGAGTACGAGCAACAGATAATATAAGCTAACAGATAACAAAATCCAAAAACAGAACAACTAAGATAGTATCATAGGCACCCTGTTAACCCCCACGAAGGAAACAGTTACGGAGCCACTTGACGTTCTGGGAATCTGGAAGTCTCAAAAAAGTCTCTCTATGAATTTTATCCATAAAATATGTGATGGCGAAGTCATTGAAGTCTTCATCAGCTACCACTTCCGGGTATATGACTAATTTGTCTAATGCTCGCTGAATGCTAAACTCAGAAGAAGCTTTTGGTGGTGGCTCTTGGATGCATCTGCTGATAGTCTTAGAAGACTCCGTCAAATCTTGTAATACAGAGCTAACAGGTTTGTTTTTTCATTTCCTTCTTTTTTTGGAAACTTCTGATGTACCGTCAAGAGACGCAGGACCCTTGTTGACCTCAACGTCTACATGTTTACCATCTGACATCACTCTTTCATCAAAAGATTCTGGTGGATCATTGATGGTGTTGGGGGTACATGAATGATGTCCTATCGCGACAACAGTACTGAACATCAGGGTGAGTTTCTCCTCTAACTCTGGATGGATGCCTAAATACCGAAATTTCTTGGCGGCCGGGACAACCTGAAAAATTATACATTTTGTTGAAGTTGGTGACCGGTCGGTCTGGCGGTCTGGCTTGACGGATTGATGACCGTGCGGTCTGGCGGTTTCCCTTCAGCGGTCTGGTTGCTGTTTGTTCTGTCTGTGGTCCAAGTGGTCTAGCGGTCTCACATGGCGATCTCTCTCTATCTCTCTCTAACAGTTGCCGAGCGGTTAGCCCTTCTGTCTAACCGCGCGATTTGTGTGGTTTGTGTCTGTACAGTTCGCTTGTGTCAGGTAATTTTTTAGTCCCACGTCTCTTATTTGTATTCTTTCTTCTCTCCTCCATTCTATATAAGGGAGGACATACCTTTGTAATAGATACCTTTTTCAGATAATAAAATTTCAGTTTAAACCGCTTTCGGCTTGTTTTAGTTCGTTTCTCACATGGTATCAGAGGGATCGGTCCTTTCCTCCTGATTGTGAGCCCTCCCTGTCCGCGCGGTTTGTTTCGCCTGCTTGCGACCTATTCGCGCGTTCTCTTTCTCTCCTTGTCGTTGCCTTCGGTGTGCGCGACCTCTTTGTTCCTGTGCTTAGTCGCCGCCCTTGTTCGCCGCGACCTGTTGCCCTGTTCGCCCCGTCCTGTTGCCATGTGCCTTGGTTTGCCTGTTGCTTCTGTTCGAGCAGACTGTCTTTTAGTCGCTCGACTTCTATCCCTCTGCTTGATTCTGCGGCTTGGTCGTGGCTTTCCTAGCCGCTGGTGTTTGACATTGTGACCGCTGCAGATCTTCTTCTTCTTAACCGCGCGGCTTGTTGCCTAACCGCGCGGCTTGTTGCCTTCTGCGGCTTGGTCGTGGCTTCTCTGGCCGCTGGTGTCTGACATCGTGACTGCTGCAGTTCTTCTTCCTTACCACGCGGCCTGTTGCCTAACCGCGCGGCTTCCTGTTATTCGCTCCTATGGCTCTTTCTGATGGTTCTACTGCCACCACTCCTGCCACTACCCCTATCGCCAATCCGGCTCCGCCTCTCCCTCCTACTCCTTCCGGGAACCTTGGTACCGTTTCCAAGCTAGTCGGCTCCAACTATTCGGATTGGAGCGTCTCTTTCACCTTTCTCCTTCGCTCGCAACGCAAACCCCACCTTCTCGTTGATGACCCTCTTCCTACAACTTCACCTCTCTTTGATGATTGGGATGCGAGTGACGCTCTTGTGCGTACTTGGCTCGCTAACAGCCTATCCGATGAGTGCCTTCCCGTCATCCGTCATGATGAGACGGTCAAGGCTGCTTGGCTTCATCTGGCCGCCCTGTACTCCAAAGGGGCTCAGACGTCCCGCATCTATACATTGTATGCGGGCCTCTTTGCCCGACCTTCCTTATCTCCTGATGCCGCCTACCAATAGGTTTAGGCCCTTGGGGCTGAGATTCTTCAAAATCGCCCCTTTTCTGCGGATTTGGCTCAACAACACAAGCACTTCCAGGAGCTTCTGGTTGTGTGTTATCTACTCTGGCTTCCTGATACTTATGATATGATCCGCCAGCAAATTCTGAGTGAGGCGGAATCTCCTACCTTAGATGCCACCGCTACCCGCATCGGCGCTGTCACCTCTCTCCTTCAGCGCCCGCTTCTGCCCGCTCCTTCTCCACCAAACCTCTATGCTAATCAAACTCAGCGGAGTGGCTCTGGTAACCGCAGTCACCAGTCTGGCGGACTTACTTTTTCCCGCTACCTCTGCTCTCACTGTGGCTGCACCGGACATACTTCAGATCGCTGCTGGACGAAGCATCCCCATCTTCGCCCCTCCGGTGACTCCTCCGGCTCATCTTCCAAGCCGTTTGCTTCTGTGGTCACATTATCAGGTAGTGCCCACGTGGTGACTCAAGGTAAATGACTTATTGACTCTGGTGCAACTAATCACATGACGGGCAATCCTCAGTGCTTCTCTCTTCTCGAACAGCATGATCGGTTGCCCCCGGTCCTCGTTGCAGACGGTTCTCCCTCCCCGTTTCATGGGTCGGGAGTGGTTCATGTTACTCCGTCCCTTCGTCTAGCGGACACTCTCTATGTGCCTAAGTTTCCGTACACTCTATTGTCGGTTAGCTCTTTATGCAAGTAGCTTCAGTGTTCTGTGACGTTTACTCCGACTTCTTGTTCTTTTCAGGATCCGAGCTCCCAGCAGACGATTGCTATTGGGACTGAGAGCGGCGACCTCTACTTCCTCAACAATGTTTTCGCTTTGTCTGCCTTCTCTTCTTCTTGTACGGATCTTCTCCAATGATATCTCCGTCTTGGTCATCCTCCACCACGGCTTCTACATCAGCTTCTACCCCACCTCCCACCCTCAAGTACTCCTCTCAACTGCGACGCTTGTCAACTTGGCAAGCATCACCGTTCCTCCTTCCCGCCGAAGCAAGGTCGGTGCTCCACTCATCCTTTCGATCTTATGCACTCCGATGTCTGGGGACCTGCTCCTACCCTCACCATTGGTCGGGGTAGTTCTTATTTTGTAACTTTCATTGATGATTTTTCTAGATGTACTTGGGTGTATCTCTTACGAGATCGCTCTGAACTTTTTGATGTATGACTCTCCTTTTATCATTTAATTAAAAATCAGTTTGGTGTTTCTATTAAAACTTTTCGCTTTGACAATGCTAAAGAATACTTGAGTCATGCTTTTTCCTCTTTTTGTGTACAACATGGAATTATTCATCAGACGAGCTGTGTTTATACATCCCAACAAAATGGGGTGGCAGAACGTAAAAACCGTCACCTCCTCGATGTCGCTCGCACATTGATGACTCAGATGCATGTCCCTCGCTCATATTGGGGCTATGCTGTTCTCCTTGCCTGCTACCTCATCAATCGCATTCCCTCCTCAGTTCTCCACGGGAAAACCCCATTCTCCATACTGTATCCGGGCAAGGAGCCTTTTTCTCTCCCTCTCCGAATCTTTGGGTACACTGCATTTGTGCATGCCCCGTCTGCCACCCGTGATAAGCTCTCCCCTCGCTCCACCAAGTGTGTCTTTCTGGGGTACTCCACCACTCAGAAAGGATACTGTTGCTTTGACCCTATTCTTCGTAAGCAGTTCATCTCCGCTGACGTTACCTTCTTCGAGAATGCCTCCTACTTCTCGGATGACTCCTCTTCTCTTCCCCAAGCTTCCTCTTCTCTTCCCCCAGTCTCTGATTCTCCTATTATTCCCTTCGTTCCCTCGTCTCCTCCTGCGATATCCACCCCTACTCCATCTTCGTCCACTCCTCTCTCTCAGCCTCCATCTCCCTCATCTCCGCTGTCGTCGCTCTCTCCTCCCGGGCCAGCTCTCTCTGCCACGGATGCTCTGGATGCCGAGGAACCCGACGACCTGGATCTTCTTATAGCTCTTCACAAAGGGGTGCGGACGTGTACCCTACACCCCCTTGCTGCTGTTGTTTTATATGATCGTCTTACTTCTTCTCGCAGGGCATTTGCACTGGCTATCTCTGCCACTGCCACACCTCGTTCCTACCAGGAGGCCCTTGCTATTCCTCACTGGAAGATGGCCATTGATGAGGAAATGGTGACCCTGACGGAGCGAGGTACCTGGACTCTTCTTCCTCCTCCCTTCGGTACTGAGGTTGTTTGCTGTCGCTGGGTCTTTGTGGTCAAATTTAGCCCGGATGGCGCTGTGGACCGTTATAAGGCTCGTCTTGTTGCAAAGGGCTTTACTTAGACCTATGGGGTTGATTACTTTGACACATTCTCTCCCGTGGCTCGCCTCAGCACTATACGGGTCCTTCTCTCTGTGGCGGTCAATAAAGATTGGCCAATTTCCCAGCTGGATGTTAAGAATGCCTTCCTTTATGGTGATCTTCAGGAGGCTGTCTACATGGAGAAACCTCCTTGGTATGTTGCTCAGGGGGAGACACGAGTATGCCGGCTGAGGAAGGCAATCTATGGTCTCAAGCAGAGCCCTCGAGCTTGGTTTGACAAGTTCAGCAGCATTGTGATGGCCGTTGGTTTTGCACGCAGCTCTGCCGATCACTCTCTATTTTTTCTCAAAACCTCATCGGGGCTGGTGGTTCTTGCTGTGTATATTGATGATATTCTTCTCACTGGCGATGACTATGAAGGGGTAGCCTTGACAAAGCGACATCTTCATCAACATCTGGTCACAAAAGATATGGGCTCTCCGAAGTACTTTTTGGGAATCGAAATCTCTCGAAAGCCCAACTCCTTAGTTCTCTCCAAGCGTAAGTATGCCCTTGACCTTCTAAAAGAAGTAGGATTGACTTGAGCCAAACCTGCCCGATACCCTATGGCTATTGGAGAAGACAAAACCTGGGCAGATGATTCGCCTCTTCTTTCAGATACTACGCAGTACAGGCGTCTAGTTGGCAAGCTCATATATCTCACAGTGATAAGGCCCGACATTTCCTATGTTGTGGGCAAGGTGAGTCATTTCATGCAAGCACCCAGGGAGTGCTATCTTCAGTTCGCCTTGCAGATCTTAGAGTATGTCAAAGAAGCCCCTGGGAAAGGATTACTCTTTCAGAAGAATGGTCATCTGAGGGTTGAAGCATACTCAGATGCGAGTTACGCTGATGACAAAGGGGATCGCAAGTCTACCTCCGGTTTCTGCACCTTTGTTGGGGGAAATCTGGTAAGTTGGAAGAGCAAGAAGCAGTCTGTTGTTTTCAGGTCCAGTGCTGAAGCAGAGTATCGGAGTATGACATCGACCACTTGTGAGTTAAAATGGCTACGAGCTCTCATGCTGGATTTAGGAGAGGTTTACAACCATCCTCTACCTATGTTCTGTGACAACAAGGCTGCGATATACATCTCCAAAAATCCAGTCTTCCATGAAAGAACCAAGCATATTAAGGTCGGCTGTCATTTCATTCGTGAAGAGATTTTGAAGGACCAAATTTGCACTCCTTTCGTCATTCTGATAAAGAGCTGGCTGACATCTTCACCAAGCCAGTATCCGCCTCGTTTTTCCATATTTGTGACAAGCTGTGCATTATCGATATATATGCTCCAGCTTGAGGGAGAGTGTCGAAGTTGGTGACCGGGCGGTCTGGCGGTCTGGCTTGGCGGATTGATGACCGCGCGGTCTGGCGGTTTCCCTTCAGCGGTCTGGTTGCTGTGTGTTCTGTCTGTGGTCCAAGTGGTCTAGCGGTCTCACATGGCGATCTCTCTTTATCTCTCTCTGATAGTTGCCGAGCGGTTAGCCCTTTTGTCTAACCGCGCGGCTTGTGCGGTTTGTGTTTGTA
This sequence comes from Platanthera zijinensis, assembly GCA_039513925.1. Classification (NCBI taxonomy): domain Eukaryota; kingdom Viridiplantae; phylum Streptophyta; class Magnoliopsida; order Asparagales; family Orchidaceae; genus Platanthera; species Platanthera zijinensis. The sequence continues at coordinate 31,212,229 of CM077085.1, forward strand.
CAGTCCGCTTGTGTCATTTAATTTTTTAGTCCCACATCTCTTATTTGTATTCTCTCTTCTCTCCTCCATTCTATATAAGAGAGGTCATACCTTTGTAATAGATACCTTTTTCGGATAATAAAATTTCAGTTTAAACCGCTTTCGGCTTGTTTTAGTTCGTTTCTCACACATTTTAGTAAACCTGAATTAAGAAAAAATTATTTTACGAAATTAATGACTTTAAAAAATAATACCTTCAATCGCTCATCCCACCACTCGTCGGAGGCGTCAATAGTTTTCCTTGATGTATTCCAACCTAAGTCGGTCTCATCGCGTTTCAACTCCATCCAGAGTTTCCATTCCTTCTTCAGATGATCCCATTTATTTTTGAATTGGACCTTATCATACTTCTTTTCAGCTGACTCTTCAAATTTCTTCATAATATTACTTCACCCCTCTTTATTAAAATGTGTCGTTGGTCTATTCCCGAGTTCTATCTCCTTTATGCAAATATCGCAAAAGAGCAGAACATCGACATTATCACACATTGCGGCAACACCACCATCTTTTGTTTTACCCATCTTTATAAGGCAAACACACGCATATACAAACAACATTCAAAAACATTGTAAATGTAAATCTAAACAATATATACACACACACACACACACACACACACACACACACACAAGCACACACACAATCACACACACACAATCACACACACATATATATACACACACATATACACACACATTCAACTCTCACACACATATATATATATACACACACACACACAAGCACACACACACTCATACACACACAATCACATACACATATGCACACACACACACACACACACACACACACACACACACACACACACAAGCACACACACACACACAACAATCACATACACATATACACACACACATATACACACAAACATATAACTCACTCACACACGCATACAACTCTCACACACACAATCACATACACATATGCACACACACACACACACACATTCAACTCTCTCACACACACAACAATCACATACACATATACACACACACATATACACACAAACATATAACTCACACACATACAACTCACACACACACAATCACATACACATATACACACACACATATACACACACACACATATATACAAACACACACACATTCAACTCACATACACACAATCACACACACATACACACATACACACATAAACATATAACCTACTCACACACACAAACATATAACTCAGACACACACACAAACACACGTACATACAACTCACACACACACAATCACATACACATATACACACACATATACACACAAACATATAACTCACTCACACACACACATACAACTCACACACACACAATCACATAAACATATACACACACATATATATACAAACACACACACAAGCACACACACATTCAACTCACACACACAATCACACACACACATACACACAAACATATAACTCACACACACACATTGCGGCACACACATCCAACTCATACACACACAATCACATACACATGCACACACACATATACACACACACAAGCACACACACATATACACAACCACACACACATATACACAACCCCACACACATATACACAACCCCACACATATACACAACCACACACACATATACACAACCCCACACACATATACACAACCCCACACACACATACACAACCCCCCCCCCCCCCCCCCCCCACACACACACAAGAACCCTAAACCCTAAACAAACCCGAAATTTTCAAAGGAGATGAAGGGAGAAGGAGTATACCTCAGTGGAAGAGTTAACGGTGGCTATCGCAGTTGGAACAACCCAAAAAATGCAACACACGAAAGAACCTGCGACAAAGAAGCAAGGTCACACTGCTCCGCAGACATTTTAGGATTTCTGGAAGATTGGAAGGCCGGAATCATGAGAGACAACGGAGAAACAAACCTGAAATGTGCCCCGGTGCAAGGGAGAGGCGGTGCGATTCGCCGGTCTTCTTCATGGACGGGAAACGGTGGAGATTCATCGGCCTTCTTCATGGACGGGAAGCACCGGAGATTCGCCGGTCGTCGGGGAAGATTGGTGGCCGTCGTCGTCGTTTGGATCGGGAGAAGGGCCACGCGCTAGGTTATCGGGAGGGAGGAAGAAACTTCTGCGGTGCGATTCGCCGGTCTTCTTCATGGACGGGAAACAGTGGAGATTCATCGGCCTTCTTCATGGACGGAAAGCACCGGAGATTCGCCGGTCGTCGGGGAAGATTGGTGGCCGTCGTCGTCGTTTGGATCGGGAGAAGGGCCACGCGCTAGGTTATCGGGAGGGAGGAAGAAACTTCTGCGGCTGAACGAGATAAAAAATCGGGGATGCCATATAAGAGGAAATCACAGTTAAAAGTAAACGTCGTTTCTATAATAAGCCGCGCCAAACAGTGCTTATTTGCAAAAGGGCGTTGCGTTTCCAACGCACCACAAGGCATAAGCCGCGCTAAACGCTACCTATGTCCAGCCAGTCGAGAATAAACAGCAGAACAATGGTTTTTTTCATGGAGAATAGTGATTTTTGCAAATATACCTTTGATCAAACTATAGAGATGAATAGCAAAAGACATTTGAATAGTGTTTTAATATTAAAATAATCTTATTTATATATTTTGAACAAGGAAGCACGAGTTCAAATCGGAGGTCCAAACGCGTGCCGAATTAAACGAAACTCGCACCATAGGCGAACACTGACGCTACGAACCCAACGACGAAGCCAAAACCAAAATCTGACAAGCCATTCCCGAGATATTAATTTTCAAAGTCTACGGCGAACATAAATTCTACAAAACTTCGGAAAAATCGCCGAGGCCCGAATATCGCTCGAATCGCGACGAAACTTGACGAGCAAGTCCAAAATTATTCAACTTAAATTCCAAATGCAAATTTTTTTAATTACAACAAGAATTTGGCCGACTCGACCGCACGAACGCGAAAATGCCTTAACGGCGTTGCGCCATCAACTCGACGTTAAAAGTAACGCTATGACGTCATAAATATGACGATACCAAATCAAATAAAAAATCATCGAAAAATCGGGGGCGTTACAACCCTCCCCTCGACAGTGTCCCGGCGCGACGGCGCTTCTGCAGCTCATCCGAGCTTGGAACGTTATTGGCCCTGCTAGCACCTCCTGCCTCGGCTGCTCTCTCTCCGCCACCCCAGCTTCCAACCTCCTCCTCGCCTCCCAAAACTCTGGCCAGGCCAACGTCTCATGCCCCTCTACCCGATGAATATCGCAGTTGAGGGGAATCTCCGCTTCTTGACGTCTTGCCTGCTGCTCCCTCCAGCGACGCTTATTGCCCTGACGGACAATGGCCATCGCTTCTCCTCCGGCTCCTCTCCGACCTCCGCTCTGTCAGTGGCCATTCCCTCTCTCCTGCTCCTGGAACCGCGACCTAGCTACCGGTCTCCACTAGGGCTGATTCGCTGGATGCTGGAACCGCCTCTCTTCTTCTCTCCTCTCCAGAGCCTCTGCGGGCCTCCTCTATTCCTGCTTCTGAGGCCTCTCCTGCCTCCGACGCTCCTTTTCCCTCCTGGGCTCTTCTCTCTTCCTTTGCTCCTCTCTTCTCGGCTCCCTTCTCCTTAGCTCCTCCCTTCTCCTCTCGACCTACCTCTCCGACAGCCTCCCATCCTTCACCTCCAGAGGTCCTCCTCTCCTTCTTCCTAACGGCTCATCTCCGTCCAGTCGCGCCAAGAAGTCCTTGTTCTTCTACTCTCCCTAGACGAATGTATTCTCCCTCTCCACCATCTCTTCGAAGGACCTCAGGGGTTTGGATCTCATCTCCATGCTGAAGAGACCCTGCTTCAGACCAAACTTTAGGGCCAGCATCAGGGTGAAGCTGTCCACCTCCTCTACCTCCAAGATCTCTTCCTTGAAACGGTCGATGTAGTGGTCGAGACTCTCATGCTGCCCTTGGGCGATCTTGAAGAGGGTCGTTGCCTCCTTCTTCCTCTTTTTGGATGTCGTGAACCTCGCCATGAGGCCCCGACGCAGATTCGAGAAGCAGTAGATGGAACCGGCTGGAAACTAGTGGAACCAATCTCTCGCATTACCCTTGAAGGTGATCGAGAAGAATCTGCACTTGAAGGAGTCAGACATGTTGCAGATGGAAATAACGTCCTCAAACCACTAGAGATGCCTGACTGGGTCATCTCTGTCGGAGTAGTAGGTCGAGTAGTAGGTGAGGACTGGTTCTCTAAACCCCTCAGGAACTGGGGATGCAAGGATCTCGTCACAGAAGGGGCTCCTCCCTCCCTTGCGGTAACGAGTTTCATCCTTGATTATATCATCCTCATACTCGTTCCACGGGCGAGTTTCACGATACCTCGCCGGCGGTTCTGGATCTCAGAACCTGATCCCTTAGCTGCTCCTTGGGTAGTGTCACGACTGCATCGATCACTCCTCTCTCGCCTAGGCGGGCTCCTTCCCAGCTCGCCTCAGCAACGCTTCCTCATCTGATGGTGTCACGCGATGGGGCGAGGTCGTCGTGACATCGGGGTGATGAGAAAACCCGGCGAGGACGGTGTTGGGTCCATTGATCCCAATGTCCTAGATTTGTAAGAAGTCAAACAGGTCAATGGTATACACATAGTTGTATTTGATGCATGTTTAAGTTCATGCATACAGTTTGGTCTTTGTCATAATGATTGGACATATAGTTCAAGAGTCAATGACAGATGAACTCAAAGTGATAGGCTGGAAATTAAGAAAAATGTGCGGCAAGCTCACTTAACGCCATATAACTAATAACGCTGAGAGAAGGCTGACAGTCAAAGCTTACAGTATTGAAAAGGCAGAAATGTGGTTAAGTCCACAAGCGTTGAGTGAGCTAAACTCACTCAATGTCATATGGACAGAATCGTTGAGTCAATGATATTCTGTCAACGCCAAAGTATAAGGAGACAGAAAATTCGACTAAGTACAGAAGCGTTGAGTGAAGCTCATTCGCTCAACGCCAAGTCAAAAGGCTTTGAGTCTAGTCTTTCTATGAAGAAACAAGAATTCGGCTAAGTCCAGAATCGTTGAGTGAAGCCAGTTCACTCAACGCACTCAACGCCAAAATTTAGCAAGAAGGCAAGATTGCAGAAAATCAAGCTAAGTATAAAAGTGTTGAGTGAAGCTTATACACTCGATGCTTTTTAGCATAAAGGGCAGAAGAATATGACTAAAATAAAAAAGCGTTGAGTGAAGCTTATACACTTAACGCTCTAAATATTTTTAAGTAGAAAGGGCAGAAGAATATGTCTAATGCAAAAAGCGTTGAGTGAGGCATATACACTCAACGCTCTCAATATAGCTGAAATATTTCTAAGTCCAAATTCGTTGAGTATGGTCTATTCACTCAACGCCTAGTAGAGCTGAAGAAAATTCTAAGTCCATATGTTGAAACCGTAAAATCGGTCTCTGTAGAGTTCGACCCTTGGGGAAGGGGTGGTCGCGCACCTACTTTGCTCCTGCAAGAAAACGACAAGAAAGTGAAGAACAAAGGACTAGACCAAGGGCCCAGCGTGGAGGTCCCACCACACACCCGGAAGATCTTAGAGCGCTTCCCCTCCTTAGCCAATTGCTGGGCTAAGGTACCTCAGAAAGCGCTTTGAGACCTGAGAATTAGTGAGCCTGCCTTTCTGAGATACCCCTTGGGTCCTATTTATAGAGAACTGAAAACGGCCTACAAATAGCCTACCTCTACTGGTCTGAAATTACTGAAAACCCCTTTGGGCTGGTCTGCCAACAGCCAAACTCTGCTGTTATGAGGGGCCAGGGGTAGACCACCTGGGGCGGGATGGCCACTGGATCCCCTGCTCGGCCAGGGCGGCGAGAACCCGATGGGGCTGGCACTCGCCGATTCTGCTCGGCCAATGACAAGTGCGATCTCGCCTGGCGAGCAGCTTCGGTTTGGCGAGTGCGGGCTCGGCTGGCGAGCAGCCCCGGTTTGGCGAGTGCGGGCTCGGCTGGAAAAACTCTGAGCTCGGCCCGACGATCTCCGAGCTCGGTACGACGATTTGCCGAGCTTGAGCCCGGCGGTGAACCCTACCCGGCCGTGAGGCAGTCTGGACCGGCCGATTTGGCCTCCGTGGACCCACTCGGCGGATACGGGGTTGTACACAATCCCCGCTCTTTGTGAGGTTGGGACAAGCTCGGAAAGATACATCCAACCCCGTAGGATTCGGCGAGAGGGGGGCATGCGCTGAAGGAAGAATCTTCTGGTAGGCCCCATAGGCAGCTATATATATGTACCCATACGCATTTAACTGACCCTTGCCCTTCCTGGAATCCTGCTAAGATGTCACTTCCCAAGGAAGTCCTAGAGCGGCTCATACGCACTCGTGATGAGATCGCCGCTCAAGCTTCTGGCCTGACCAGCCTAGAGGTCCCTGCTCGCCGCTTCACTGATTTTGGTTCGGCTAAGCGGGCGAAACCCTTTCCTCCGGGGGCCGAGCCCATTCTAGCCGATTTTTCAGCGGCCTTGGGGAGCGGGGCTGGCTCTTCCAACCAGCCGACTCTTGATTCTCCTGCAAAAGACCTCGTGGAGCTTTCTTCCAGCCGGGAGAATAGTGGCGAGGCGTCCACCCCGCGAGCCAAAAGCATTCCTGACAGCTCGCCAAAACGGGAGTCCGAGGTCAAGGAGCCGGACTCGCAGAAACTGGCGTCGCCGAGTCATCCCCCTTCTCGGCAACCGTCCACTGGTTCTGTACTCGCGGGGGGAGGCGTCGGGCATATCCCCGTCCCTGGCTATCAACCCATCCGTTAGGAATTAATGCATGGTCGTGGCAAGGACCTGCGCCACTTCTCTCCTCGCGTCAACCCGGAGGAGCCAGGCTCGCGCGGTAAGTCTTCAGCTCTATACTTTCCTGCTCTGGTGGTGCCCGCTCTTCAAACTGTTTCGATTCTTTATGTAGACCTTCTCGGCCGGACTGAAGACGGCGAGTCCGTGGATCGACCCCCTTACTCGCCTCTCCCCTCTCCACGCGCCCTGGACGCCTTCCTGGACCCCGAACTGAGCAGCTCCGAGCGTGCAAAACGGGAGCAGAAGGTTCTCAAGAAACTGGTGCGCGAGCTCCACGACCTGCGGAAGGACAACAACAGGCTGCAGTGGGAGTGCTCGCGGCTTGCGGACAGGGCGGGGGTCAGCTTGGCGTTCGAGGAGGCGTCTTCCTTAGTTCTGATGGATGAGATTGACGAGAACCTGCGGGTGGTGAATAGGAATATGGGGCGGCTTCGCGAGCTCCACGCGGGGCGATCTGCGACGGCAGACCGGCGAGACCGGGGAGAATAAGATGGCTCCTCTGTCGGCCGACCGGTGCTCGCGCTCGCCCTCGCGTGGTCCTCGCGCGGTCCTCGCGCCTCTACTTTTCCCTGCTTTGAATAACTCAACTGTCTGTAATAATTTAAACAAAATTTATGTGACTTCGTATATATATGAAGATGTGTTTTCGATATCCTGATAAGCGTCCTTTCGAATTCCTCCTTCTGGGACTGGGCTAGATCGCGGGTCTTGGTGAGCAGAGGGCGGCGAGGCGGCGTGGAAGGGCTGGGCAGATCGATCGGCTCGCCCTCGCCCTTCCCTGCCTTACTTTCTTTTTCTATAAATAGGCCCTCTCACCTACCCCCTGGATACGCCTTTATTGCTTCCGAACCCTTATCTCCCCTCCGTCACCCCGAGCTCGCGCTTTTCCTTCGTTTGCTAGAATGGTGAAAACCAACCCTAACGCGGATGGCCGATCCAAGTGCACCCGGCACTTCATCAACCACTGCTTCTTTATGGGGCACATCACAGAGGAGGAGCTCGCCGAGTTCACGACTGAGTTCGTCCCTCCCGGATTTCAGGCTCGCAAGCCCGCCAAGCACGAAGCTATCAACTCTTTCCCTGAGGGTGAGCTCGACTTCCCCATCTCGCACTTTGAGGTGGGGATGTGCCTCCCCCTCTGGCCAGAGATCCGACAAATTTTGAAGTATTATGGCGCGGTGCCCGCGCAGCTGAACTCTAACGCCATCGCTATAATGGTGGCGTTCGCCTGTTTTCTCCGCCGAGAGCGGATTGAGTACAATCTTATGGTCTTCCGCAAGTTGTTCTCCTACAAGGCCACCCACGATGGGGTCGCCTACTTCGGCGGGTCCCTCGTCAAGGTTCGCGAGCTCGCAAACAAGAACCATAACTGGATGACCCGACTCGTCTTTATCAAGGGCGAGCTCGGCAACATCCCCTTCCGGCCCCTGCAGAAAGGCGAGGACGTCTACCGTCCTCCTTCCCTGTCCGGCGGCGACGCCGACCTCCACAAATTCTTCCTTCACAAAGACTTCGAGGTCGCCTACCTCCGCCGCGGTCTCGACTCGCTTCAACTATATCTCCCTGGTGAAGGTACACCTCGCCCTGTCTTCTCGCGAGCTCTGTCAAAGTGAACCTCAGTTTTTCTGATCAAGTTTTTCCTGCAGGGGAGCGACTTCTGCTGGAGCACTCGCCGTTCGCCGACCCGGGGATATTCTCTGATCCCTTGGAGCTGGCCCGGGCAGCGGCGGAGGCCTGCCGAGACGAACAAGCGTGGGGCCAATCCCTTAGCAAGAAGCGCTTGGAGCTCGGGGAACCAAGCTCGCGCCCAGATCCCTCAGCCCCGAAGAAGAAAAAGGCCAAGGTGGTCTCGCGCGGGCGGCTGCATCTCCCCTCCTCGCCCGTCAAGTTCATGAGCTCACCGTAGGCTTCCTCCGACGACCCCCCGATGAGCCCGCTGAAGGAAGCGTCCTCCCCTCGAAGGGAGAAGAAGAAGAAGGACGCTCCTTCCCCCTCTGATTCTGCCGAGGGGGTCGTCCCTCGCGAGCCCGGCCTGCCGAAGGATCACCCCCACTTTGGCAAGGGAGGAAGGAGCAAGGATGCGGCCGGCGAGCCTATCCTGAAATGGGATGAGGGGGCCCACCGAGTCTCTGTTTCTACTCGCGCCCCCTCCTGGGGAGCTCGTCGGCCTCCCACTGGCCACGCCTTCGCCTTCGGCTTCGGCCTCTACGACCGTGACAGTGCCGAGTCGTATAAGCAGCTAACCCCCCGCCAGCTCGGCCATGAGGGGTTGCAGGCCCACCTGCGGGCCTTCGAGCTTCACCACATGATGGTCCGTCGCGGCTTCCAGCTCAGCAACGCCTTGTTGACTGCCGAGCAGGAGCGCAACCTGGCGAAGGAGAGCGCGGCCGACGCGGAAAGGCGATTCGGCCTTGCCGACGCTCTACTCGCAAAATCTGCCGGTGGCTTGGTAATCACTGGATATCTCTGCCCATCTTACTTAGGATTATTCTTGTACTTGTCCTGAACTCTAGTCCCGCAGGATGTCAAAGCCGCCGATGCGCTGCGAGGCGAGGTGGCTCAGCTGCAAGCTCAGCTTGCCTAGCCGGAGACCCAGCTTGCCGAGCAGAGGACGCACTCTCGCGAGCAGGAGGCTGTTGCTGCTCAGCTGAGGATGGAGGCGGCGGGTTTGAAGGAGAAGAACAAGGAGCTCCACGGCGAGGTCCTCCGCCAGGCTGAAGCTCTCATTCCCCCAGGCGCCAGCGAGCCACCCTTCCCCTACAAGAGGCCTCGGGTCTTTGGCGAGGCTGACATCGCAGAGTGGCTGCGAGTCAACTCCATTGAGTCTGTCGAGTGCCTCCTAAAGGCCATGCGGGGGACGGGGATTTTGGCAGAAGGTTGCGAAGGAGTCACCATCCGGGATCTCCTGCCGACCTTGTTCCCACCCAGCCCGATCAGCGAGAAAGAAGACAGCTTCGACTCGCTCTTCGCAGGGGTGGGACAGAAGGATACTCGGCTCGGCGGCGAGGAGGATCGCCACGTAGGGGAGGAGGACGAGAGCTGACTGGGCTCTTCAATCTTTGTTTTATTCTTTTTTGTATCTTGCCGAGGCAAGCCTTATCTTGTAATCATAATAGTAAAACAAACAATTTTCGCACAATTTTTCTATCTTCTTTTTAAGCTTGCTTGCGACATTGTAACTGTGCGCGTGATATCCCTTTAGGCGATCCTGTCGAGTCCGACCCTGTCTGTAGGATGTCTTTGAGCTAGGACGAGCGCTTGCGGCGAGACTCTAGACGCCGGCCATAGCTGGACTCGCTGATGTTACCGGTGCTTGCGGCGAGGTCGGACTCGCTTGAGGGAACTCCCCCCCTCTCCCCTGAGTCCGAGATGGGACCAGGACCTCCTTGGTAGCGAGCTGGGGGGAGGCAGAATATCCCAAACTCACCGTCTTGGCTGGTGAGCTCGCCCCTGGGGCTTTTCTCAGACCCACTCAGTCGTGCCAACTAGGTGGAAACCTGGCGGGGGAGCGACGAGACCTAACCCCAGAGCGAGAAGACTTGGAAACATTTGCCTATCCCGGGTGCTACCACCGGGCCAGTCAGCTAGGTGAGAGCCTGAGAGCGGGTGTTGAACATCCTCCGGGCTCAGCCCCAGGGTCATAGCGATGTCCATCGAGACTCCGCCGTGCCAACTAGGTGGAAGCCTGACAGGGGAGCGACGAGACCTAACCCCAGAGCGAGAAGACTTAGAAACATTTGCCTATCCCGGGTGCTACCACCGGGCCAGTCAGCTAGGTGAGAGCCTGAGGGCGGGTGTTGAACATCCTCCGGGCTCAGCCCCAGGGTCATAGTGATGTCCATCGAGACTCCGCCGTGCCAACTAGGTGGAAGCCTGGCAGGGGAGCGACGAGACCTAACACCAGAGCGAGAAGACTTGGAAACATTTGCCTATCCCGGGTGCTACCACCGGGCCAGTCAGCTAGGTAAGAGCCTGAGGGCGGGTGTTGAACATCCTCCGGGCTAAGCCCCAGGGTCATAGCGATGTCCATCGAGACTCCGCCGTGCCAACTAGGTGGAAGCCTGGCAGGGGAGCGACGAGACCTAACCCCAGAGCGAGAAGACTTAGAAACATTTGCCTATCCCGGGTGCTACCACCGGGCCAGTCAACTAGGTGAGAGCCTGAGGGCGGGTGTTGAACATCCTCCGGGCTCAGCCCCAGGGTCATAGTGATGTCCATCGAGACTCCGCCGTGCCAACTAGGTGGAAGCCTGGCAGGGGAGCGACGAGACCTAACCCCAGAGCGAGAAGACTTAGAAACATTTGCCTATCCCGGGTGCTACCACTGGGCTAGTCAGCTAGGTGAGAGTCTGAGGGCGGGTGTTGAACATCCTCCAGGCTCAGCCCCAGGGTCATAGCGATGTCCATCGAGACTCCGTCGTGCCAACTAGGTGGAAGCCTGGCAGGGGAGCGACGAGACCTAACCCCAGAACGAGAATACTTAGAAACATTTGCCTATCCCGGGTTCTACTATCGGGCCAGTCAGCTAGGTGAGAGCCTGAGGGCGGGTGTTGAACATCCTCCGGGCTCAGCCCCAGGGTCATAGCTAGGGGTGCACATAAAGCCTGGCAGGCCCAGTTTAGGCCTGGGTCTGCCAGGCCCAGGCTTTTTATGTCCAGGCCCAGGCCCAGGCCTTACAATAACCAGGCCCAGGCCCAGGCCCCCTGTATGAATGGGGCCTTACAGGCCTTTTCGGCAAGGCCTAAACCAGGCCCAACCAGGCCTAGATCTACCAATGAGGCAATGACCGTATTTTTAATATAAAAAATCATTTTTTAATAAAAATTATTTAATATTTAATATTTAATATTATAAGAATGAGCCTGGTGACGGCCGGTGACGGCCGGGTGCCGGCGGGGGGACCTGAGGCGGCAGATCTCCGTCAGCGTAGAGCGGGAGAGCTCGGATAGAAGAGGCGGACGGGAGTAGAGAGTGTCCGAAATGTCCTCCAGGTAAAACTTGCTCGAGCAGAGGCAGACGATTTTGGACCCGCCGATGCCGGAGTTATCCAAGACGAGAATCTTGCCGCTTCCGGTGATCATTTCCCGCGCCGAGGAAGAGCAGTAGCACGGCTTCCATTCCGCCTCGAAAGCGTAGTCAAGCAGCTTGAAGACCAAGCAGAGCACGACGTCGAGCAGATCCAGCGCCGTGAAGAAGAGAAAACTCACCACCTCGTTCAGCAGCTGCCCCGCCATGGACACGCGCTTCTCGAAGCCCTCCCACATCAACTCAAGATTTTGCTAAGAGGATCAAGTGGAAACAGAGGAGGCTAATAATATAAAGCAGGGGATGATGGCTAGCTAGATTTGAATGGCGATGAAGGGATGCATGGATGGCGGGGGACTATTTTTATTAATTAAAAAATAAAATTTAAATTAAAAAAGAGCCGTTCGGCTCTTTTATAATTTAAATTTTTTTTAATTAATAAAAATTGTGCACACATATTTGTATATTAATTTTGTTAATACTTAATAAGATAAAATGTTATATTTTATTCCATACTGAAAATATTACAACACACACAAATGGGTCGACCACTAATCCCGAGAAAAACTACCCGAACTTACAAAACACACAAAATCTAACAACTCTCAACCTACCCACCCACAATAAGTAAGGTGTCAAAGCACCGTATGGCAGTCAACCCAAAATAAAATAAAATACATCACTATTACTCAATCTTCATCGGTCAAGTTTAACAAACTCAGTTCTTCTTCGACTGACAAGGAGCTGTCTTCGATAGAAGCAGTATGTTGCTCTCTGTTCGCCTCATCTAAATAATCTTTATGGCAAATACAAATCTCCAACGACTCTTCGTTAAGACGACTCCGTCGTTCATTCAAAACCCTGCCACTTAAAGAAAATGCAGACTCCGAAGCTACTGTACTAGCTTGAACAGTTAATATATCGCGGGCCATTGAGGTCAAAATAGGATATGTGTTCGTTTTATTTTTCCACCACTCTAATATATTAAAATTTTCAATTTCATTTTTAGTCATATACTCTCTAAATTGTATTTTAGTGTATAGTCCTAATTCATTTAATGTACTAGTAGTTCGTGATTTTTTTCTAGATGCAACCTCATAAATTTCATTTTGAAAATCATCTGTTATTTGTACTTGTGTTGAATCATCTCGTGATCGCGACCCATATAAATCATAATAATAATTATAAAAATCTGTAAAAGATGTATTAAAATTTGAAATTATTGAATCTTCAAATTCCAAATTATTTAAATCTATGTGTAAATTTTTATTTATCTCTTCCAAAAGATTTTCAACACCTAAAACGCCTAATAAAGGATTTAAAGCCGTCGCACATGAAAACATAGGCGACATTTCCTTATAGTATTTTAAAATTTTTACTTCCATTGTTTCAATTACGGGTTGCCAAAACCTATATTGTTTGTAGTAATTTAAAGTTTTTGTTATAATTAAAAAATTTTCAATAACTCGGGAGCTGGTGGGATAATAAACGCCGGATAATTGAATCGTCGCTCTATAAAAACATTCTAATAAGCGCATATAAATTGAAATTGTTTCCCAATCATCGTCATTTAAATCATGATTTGTATTTGTCGAATAAAATTCCATTAGAAGATTTTTTTGACGAATTGCTCTTTTTAACATTTTATAAGTGGAATTCCATCTAATTGACATGTCATATTCTGGCTTTAAAAATTTTTCTCCCTGATTTGTTACAAATTTTTTAAAATCTTGTCGTCTCTTTTGAGAACTATATATATATGTTAACATACTTCTAATTTTAATAATATATGGTTCCATTAATTTTAAACTATCTTAGACAATTAAATTTAGAACGTGACAAACACAACGAGTATGAAAAAAATACTCCATTTAACATAGGTTTTAAATCTCTTTTTAAATTATCAATAGCCGCAGTATTATTACTAGCGTTATCAAAAGAAATACTAATAATTTTATCTTTTATTTTAAAATCACGTATACAATTCATAATTACTTGATAAATTGCTGTTCCGGTATGTGGAACTTCAAAACTATTAAAGTAAATGATGCGCTTGGATAACTCCCATGAAGTAGGATCTATCCAATGACTTGTAATGCAAATATAAGAATGTTCTAATTGTACACCGCTACTCCAAACATCACAAGTTAAACTAATTCTACTATCTAAATTGTCAAAATATTTAATCAATTTTTTTTCGCTTTAATATAAGCTTTATATGCGTCACGCCTTATTGTAGTTCGACTTACCTGATGATATTTTGGTTGGAGAGCTCGATGAACATAAGCGGTCTCACGGGCGTTGTCGTAATGATTAAACGGCAATCCGCGCCCGATGATGTTCTCCATCTGCGCTTCTCTTTGCCGCATTTGATCGTAAGTCCAAACTTGTCCGGCCGCTGATAGCTGTGCTTGACTGGATTTTGGAGCTTGCTTTGCAACACATGATTTGATGTGTCGCACGAGTGTGGAGTTTTCGGCCTCCGTCAACAACTTCGAACAATGTCGACATTTTGCTTTTAATTCATTGTTGATTTTAACTTTGTCGAAATGCTCTCAGATTGGAGCACTATGCTTGTGCTCAACAATCTCAGGAACGACACCAGATGAAGACGTCATTAATCAAAGCGTGTGAAGTAGAGAATTGAGTTGGAGTTCGTTCAAGAAAGGATGTGAGTTTTAGACAATGCAAGATTGCAAGCTATCTACTCTCCTATTTATAAATCCTAAAAATTAATATAAGAATTTAATAAATTATTATTATTTTAAAAATTAAAAATTAATTGAATTTATGACATTTGCCCGTTGGAATTTTAATGCCAACGGGCAAATGTCATTTCCAAGCACAGCCCGCAAAATGGCAAATGGCTGTGCTTGGATTTTATGACATTCCCACATCCCAGATGTTGCCAGCTGGCAACGTCTCTTCATAGAGACGTTGCTGGCAAAGTGGCAAGTGGCAACATCTCTATGAAGAGACGTTGCCGACAGCATGTGTCTTGCCATGTGTCTTGGCAATTTGGGGGCCCAGGCCCAGGCAAGGCCTAGGAGCAGGCCCAGGCAAGGCCTGGGACCGGGCCAAGACTGGGCCTAGTGATGGTTAAAACGCCGGCTCTTATTTAGGTGTGAAAGAGATGATGAAAGTGGAGGTTTTTATTTATAAAAAGAAGAGCGTTTTGTTGTTTTAGAAACCGAGTTTTAACGAGAGGGAGGCAAGTGCACCTATCGCGTGTAGTACAGGATATTCCGGTGTGGAATATCGGGGTCGTATTGTTCTCGGGGCCGGCTTAGCTAGATCTACTCTTTCCCTGAAATACCTATTATTCTACCGATAATATTTTAGGTGGATTATATAAAAAATGAAATGGCGAACATAAAAATAAAAGTAATACAGAAAATGAAAGCAGGAAATAAAATGCAGAAAGCCGATGAAGAACTCGGCGCGACAATATCAAAAGAGAATTTGAACTAAAATAACTTTTAATAAAAAGAGATCCTAACTTTCAAATTAATTAAGGCGGAGACTCGGCCGTGGAGGTTCCATAAGAATGAGCTCACTTATCTCTAGGACTATCGCTCACCTGAACGCTAAGACTATTCGACCGATCGCTAAACCGACGAAGGATTCCTCTTAACGCCCGCATTACGCTAAGAACCCCGCTATTGGGTGGGGAACCCAATCCGGTAGAGTCGCGCGCCTCCTCTCTCGAGGGTTAGCGCGGAGCTCTCTTTACCCAAGGGGGATCGGTCCATACGTGCGGCCTCTCGGCGTTGCGTATGGATAACGGAAATAGGGCCCGCACATCGATATGCGGTCCTACGCGTCGTTAACCCGGGGCAAACCGTAAGAAATTTAATTAAATAGAAAACAGGACCTTTAATTATTTAAAGCTGCTTTATCTGTCCCAATGCTCTTCGATATTGAGGGCTAAGGGCGGTTAGCCACTCATCGGAATGGGGACACTTACACTAGAAAGCATTAAAGAAAACTGTAAAGAAAGCATTAAGAAAGCAGTAAATTGCAAGTCCTACTCAAACGAGTAGGACTGAAGAAAGCAGTAAATGCGAATCCCGGCTCGAGCGAGTGGGCGGAGGTAAATTTATACTCATACACACACGCACTCTACAGAAAAGTAAACACACGCACGCACTCTACAATAAATGAAACACACACACGCACACAAGGTTTTCCTACTCAAGTGAGTAGGAAGAAAATGAAAGCAATAAAAGACAAATCCTACTCAAACGAGTAGGCGGGAAATGAAAGCAGAATGTCATTTAACTCTTAACGAGTAGGCGGAAATAAATGCATACGCACACACTCTACAGAAATTGAAATGAAGCAATAAAATCTAACTCATACACGCACGCACTCTTGCAGAAATAAGAAAAAGCAAAGTGACTGAAAAATTAAAACGACTGCATTTCTACCGCTAGAATGCGGTAGAAATGCATAAAAAGAGAAAATAAAAATTAAACGGAGCGAAAAGTTTTGCAAATAAACGCAAAATGGAAGTTGACGAAAAATTAAAACAAGTGCAATTCTACCGCTAGAATGCGGTAGAAATGCATAAAAAGTGCAAATAAAAATAAACTGAAGCTAAACGGGTGCGGAATATCAAAATAAAATGGGCATTACAACGACTAGAAAGTGTGATAAAATCCTAACTGAACGAGTTATAAAAGCTATAAAAAGATGAAAACATAAAAAGCACGAAAAAGGGAACGAAAAATTACTTAAGTTAGGACGCAACCAAATGAGATTCATGCTAAGCAAGAGAGAAAATAAACTATTTTTATAAAATAAAAAGCTATTACAAACTAAGGGAGTGGGGAGAAAATTCTCTTACATAGCATGGAATCAAAATGGGCAGCACCTCCCCTAAGGAACTTGGACCAAAAAGTGGACAAAAATCTCATTCAGCAGCTGCCCTTATATAGGCAAAAAATCGGGTTGGTCACGCCCTAGGTCACGGGCGTGACGGGGGCGTGACAGTACTATTCATGAGCTGAGTGGTGATTTGACTGAAGCCTTGACTTCGGCTGAAAACGTGGCGGTCACGCCCCAGGTCACGGGCGTGACAGGGGGGCGTGACGGGGAGCTGGATCTGGCGATTTGACGCGGCATTTGACTTCGGGGCGATCCACGTGGCGGTCATGGGCGTGACAAGCTTGTCACGGGCGTGACAGAGGGGCGTGACCCGGACAGCTGGCATTTCGATGTCGGCTGCGTTGACAGTTGACGGAGAGTTGCGTGCCGACATCGACACGGGCGTGACCAGTCTTGAACACGGGCGTGACTGGGGCGTGTCGGGCTCGGGACAGTGAATTGGTTGGTTTTGACTGCTGGTTGCGTTTGAGAGCTTGACACGCCCGTGTCGGGGGGTGACACGGGCGTGACAGGGCCGAAAAATTTATTTTCCTGAAAAAATTCAGAAAATAAAAAAAGCTAAGTTAGAATATATTTTTACAAAAAAGAAACATTTTATTAAATAAAACAAACTAAAAAATATAAAAATAAACAAAAATGACTTAAATAAAATACGAAAATATAGGTATATTTACAACTCATCACCTAGCCCGGGCCGGGCACCGGGCCAGGCAAAATCTATATTTTAAGGTCTTGTTAGGCCCCTCAGGACCGGCCTGGGCCTGGACCAGTCCTGCCCGGGCCCAGGCCTAACCAGGTTTTTTCCAGGCCGGGCCCAAGCGGGCTTTTTGGGCCCAGTCTTTTTGCTCACCTCTAGTCATAGCGATGTCCATCGAGACTCAGCCGTGCCAACTAGGTGGAAGCCTGGCAGAAGAGCGACGAGACCTAACCCCAGAGCGAGAAGACTTGTAAACATTTGCCTATCCCGGGTGCTACCACCGGGCGATTCAACTAGGTGAGAGCCTGAGGGCGGGTGTTGAACATCCTCCGGGCTCAGCCTCATGGTCATAGCGATGTCCATCGAGACTCCGCCGTGCCAACTAGGTGGAAGCCTGGCAGGGGAGCGACGAGACCTAACCCCAGAGCGAGAAGACTTAGAAACATTTGCCTATCCAGGGTGCTACCACCGGGCCAGTCAGCTAGGTGAGAGCCTGAGGGCGGGTGTTGAACATCCTCCGGGCTCAGCCCCAGGGTCATAGTGATGTCCATCGAGACTCCGCCGTGCCAACTAGGTTGAAGCCTGGCAGGGGAGCGACGAGACCTAACCCCAGAGCGAGAAGACTTAGAAACATTTGCCTATCCCGGGTGCTACCACCGGGCCAGTCAGCTAGGTGAGAGCCTGAGGGCGGGTGTTGAACATCCTCCGGGCTCAGCCCCAGGGTCATAGCGATGTCCATCGAGACTCAGCCGTGCCAACTAGGTGGAAGCCTGGCAGGAGAGCAACGAGACCTAACCCCATAACGAAAAGACTTAGAAACATTTGCCTATCCCGGGTGCTACCACCGGGCCAGTCAGCTAGGTGAGAGCCTGAGGGCGAGTGTTGAACATCCTCCGGGCTCAGCCCCAGGGTCATAGCGATGTCCATCGAGACTCCGCCGTGCCAACTAGGTGGAAGCCTGGCAGGGGAGCGACGAGACCTAACCCCAGAGCGAGAAGACTTAGAAACATTTGCTTCTTGGACTTTGAATCACGAGCCGTCCCGCCATTATAGTTTTGCAAAAGCACAAGATACGATGATGAGATTCATTTTTATTCATGGAATAAGAGTACCTACAATATTTTCAATGGTAAAAACGTTTCAGATCATCGCCATTCCAAGTGTGGCTGAGGGTATCCTCTTTTACATCCTGGAGGTGATACCCCCCTGATTTTAAGGTCTCCTGTACAATATAGGGGCTCTCCCAATTGGGATGGAGTTTTCCCACAGCGGCCGATCTTCCTGCCGCATCCACTTTTTTCAGGACAAGGTCTCCTTCCGCGAACTGCTTGACTCGGGCGTGCTTGTTGAAGTACTTGGCCATCCTCCGCTTGACCTCCTCCTGCCTAACGGTGGACAAGTCACGTAGCTCCTCGACCATATCAAGGGAGAGTCGGAGATCCTTCTCATTTTCTGATCTTCCCTTGCAGCCTCCGCCTCGGTGACCCGGGGTGTCCGGACCTCGAACTCGATGGGTAGAACGGCTTCGCAGCCATGAGAAAGTTTAAAGGGCGTCTCTCCCGTGGCCGTATTGGGGGTGGCCCTAAGGGCCCAGAGGACCGAAGGGAGTTGCTCCACCCAGCTCCCCCTCAGATTTTCCACTTTCTATTTCAAAAGGTTCACGATTATTTTGTTGGCCGCCTCCACTTGCCCGTTGCTCCTGGGGTGGTGGACAGAGGCGAACCGAAGGTCAATTCCCAGTTGTTCGCAAAAGCGAATGAACTCCGTGCCTGCAGATGATCTCCCCCCAGATAAAATTCCTGATCACTTGGGAGGTTACCTTGGTTAGAGCCTTCACCTCCAGCCACTTAGAGAAATAATCGATCATGACCAGCAAAAACCTTCTCTGCCCGCTGGCCTGAGGGAAAGGCCCTACGAGATCCAAACCCCATATGGCGAAGGGCCATGGTGTTATGATGCTCCTTAGTCTCTGAGCCGGCTGTAACTGGAGTGGAGCATAGAGCTGGCACTTATGACATTTTTTTACGAATTCGGCTGTATCTTGACCGAGGGTAGGCCAGAAGTACCCTTGCCTAATGATCCTCCCTTCCAAGGTCCGGCTCCTCGAGTGACTTCCACACTCGCCGGAATGGACCTCCTCCAAAATTTTATGCACCTCCCTTTCGGCCACGCAACGAGCCAGCATCCCCGAGAGGGTCTTGCGGTATAACTCCCCCTCGCGCAGGAGGTAGTATGCTGCCTTGTGCTTGAGCCCTCTACGATCCATCCCCTCCGGGTAATCTCCTGTGGACAGAAAGGTGACGAAGGGGTCCATCCATGAGGGATGCTGCTCCACCTTCATTAGTTCCCCCTCCTCGATGGAAGGTCGGAAGAGATCTGTGATGGTACCCCCCACCCTGGGGCCGTGCTTTGCCAGCTGGTCTGCCTGCTCATTTTCCTCTCGAGACACGTGCTTGATGGAGAAGGTCTGGAAGGTCCCTATAATTCTCTTTGCCTTTGTCAGATAGAGCTGCAGGGTAGGCTCCCTTACCTCAAACTCCCCATTGATCTGGGAAGCCACCACCATGGAGTCAGTGAGGACCTCCACGTCATGCACCCCTAACTCCCTTGCCAGGCGCAGACCTGCGATTACAGCTTCGTATTCGGCCTGATTATTGGTGATAGGGAAATGCACTACCACGGTTTGTTCGATTCTTGTCCCCTGGGGGCTTTCCAAGATGACCCCAACCCCCAAAGAATGTCTCCCCGAGGCACCATCCACCACGACTTTCCAAGGGACCGGACGAGTGAGTTGCTCCTCCGCCACCTCAACCACATAATCTGCTAAGAAATCAGCCATAGCTTGGGCCTTGATCGAGAGGCGGGGAACGAAGGAGATGTCGAACTCACTCAGTTCCACCGACCATTTGCCAACCTGCCTGAATGCTCCACCCCTTCGAAGATGCTGTGGAGGGGTGGTCAGTCACCACTCGGATCGAGTGTGCCTGGAAATAGGGTCGGAACCTCCGGGCCGAGATGACAAGAGCGAAGGCCAGCTTTTTCAAGATGGGATACCGAAGCTCGGCCTTCCTCAATACCCGACTCACATAATAAATGGGGAGTTGCTTCTTCCCCTCTTCCCGAACTAAAACTGAGCTCAAGGCCTCCGCCCCGACCCCCAAGTACAAAAATAGGTCCTCCCCCCTTTGGGCCCTTGGAGCAGGGGAGCCTGAGTTAGCTGTTTCTTTAAGGCCTGGAATGCCTCCTCGCACTCTGAGGTCCATTCAAACTTCTGATCCCCTCTCAAAGTTTTGAAAAACGAGGAGCACCTTTCCCCAGCCCGGGAGAGGAACCTGCTCAACCCTGTCAACTTCCCTGTCAATCGTTGTACCTCCTTAGTATTTCGCGGTGACCGTAGTTCCACGATTGCCCTTACCTTATCCGGATTAGGCTCCACACCAGCTGGGGTGAGGAGATGTCCCAAGAACTTCCCCCTGCTTGCCCCGAAGGTGCATTTCAGGGGGTTCAACCTCATCTTATATTTGCGGAGAGTAGCGAAAGTCTCCTCCAAGTCCCGGAGGTGGGAATCGACGTCCAGACTTTTGATCATGAGGTCATCCACGTATACCTCCAAGTTTCTTCCCTTTTGTTCTCGGAAGACCATGTCCATCATTTTCTGGTAGGTAGCCCCCGCATTCTTTAGCCCGAAGGGCATCATTTTATAGCAATAACATCCTTCCCCCGTAACGAACGAGACATCTTTGACGTCGGGGGGGGGGGGGGGTGGGGGTGCATTTTAATTTGGTGATAACCTGAAAAAGCATCCAGAAAACTCATTACAGGGAAACCGATGGCTGATTCAACCAGCGCGTCGATCCGAGGCAGGGGATAACAATCTTTCGGGCATGATTTATTAAGAATGGAAAAGTCAATACACATCCTCCACCGGCCGTCTCCTTTTTAAACCATTACAACGTTGGAGACCCAGCCAGGATATTGGATTTCGGACACAAAGCCAGCCTTGAGGAGCTTGGCGACTTCCTCCCTGATGGGCTCGACGAGCTTGTCCACGATGGGCCTCTTCTTCTGCTGGACGGGGCGGACCTCCGGGTCCAGGTTGAGGCGGTGGCAGACCACGGTTGGGTCGATCCCTGACATCTCCGCGGCATTCCAGGCGAAGACGTCCACATTATTCTGGATGCACTATAGCATCCTGCCCTGAGCCTTCGGAGTCAATCCTCTGCTGACGCGGACCTTCTCCACCCTGCCCCCGATGGTGAGAACCTCCATCTCCACCACCTCCTCCGCTGCCTCCAAACGAGACTGCTCCCCCCATTCCTCGGTACCTCCCCCTCCGAGGGCGAGGATTTCTTCCTCAGCTTCCTCCACGGCCATTGCCTCGACCGGCTCTCAGGCCTCTTCCACGACCCCCGCCTGGGTACGACACTCCTCCACCTTCATTTCTTCCCCGCCAGCTTCCTGCTCCACCTCCTACAACCTCCACCCCATCTCCTCGGCCCCCTCCCGCCAAGAGATGGAGTTCACTGTCGAGACGTAGCACTCCCTTGCCTCCTTAGGGTCTCCTCGGATCCGGATCTAAACCCCCTCGACGGTTAACTTTAGGCACTGATGGAAGGACGAGGGGACGCAGCGGAAGGCGCTGATGAGGGGTCTTCCGAAGATGGCGTTGTAACTGCTGGGGGAGTCTACGATGACGAACTTGCAGTTACGGGACTGCCCCCCCAGAGTGACGTGGAGTCCTACTCCTCCCTCGACCTCTTTCCTTTCTCCCGAGAAGCCGAACAGGGGTCCGTCCGAGGCCAACACCCTTCTGGCCTCTACTTTCATCGCGTCGAACGCCCTCTTGAAGATGACATTGACTGAGCTCCCGTTGTCGACGAGGATCCGGGAGACAGTAAAATCCTCGATGGCTGTCTGGATGACCAGCGCATCGCAAAAGGGGTCCTCGTGACCTGGCATATCCTCCCTAGAGAAGATGATTTTCTCATCCGGAGGCGGGGACTGGGACTTGGAGCCAACGCTCCTACGGTACATGGTATGGAGGCTTGACTTACTGGAAGCCTCGATCCCAGCCCCACCGTGGATTGCTCCAATCCTACCTCGGGTGCCTAAATCAACCCGGTCCTCACACCGATCCTCCTCCACCCGAGGCCGGATTTCCTCTATCTGAACTTCCTGATGGTTTCGCGGTTGTTGCTCCCTGTTCCCTCTCATTTCGAGGAGCTCCGGGCACGTGGACGTGAGGTGCCCTTCTTCTTGATGGAAATCACAATAGGGCAGGTCCACCCTGACCTCCCTCCTTCTCCTCAACTGCCCTCTCCTCCTTCCTCTCATGGCGATTGCCATTGCCTCCTCCTGGTCGGGGAGAGGGGGCCTCGTGCCCTGCCTACCTCCCTGGGGGTTGAACTGCCCCCGGCCCCCTGGCGGTTATCCCCTCCCTGATAACCCCTCTGTGGTGCCTGATCCTGCCACTCCGGTCTCCATCCCAAACGGTGGGTCTGCTCCGGACGCCCCCACCTGGGTTGTGGATGCTGCGGTGGCTGCTCCCTCTGCCGGGGCTCAGCCCTCCTCTCCTCCTGAGCTCGACCACCCCTTGGCCTCTCCTTCTCTACGGCCCACTTGGCCAACCTCCGCGCAAACTCCGGGTGCGCTGCCTCCATATCAGCCTCTCTGGCCGCCCTCTCCAAGAGTGCCTCAAAAGATACTGGAGGTGATCTCCTCAGCTCCATCGCGAAGAACCCGGACTGGAGACCCAGGGTGAAGGCCACCATCATGGTGTGTCCCGACATCTCCTGTACTTGGGACAGTTCCTCCTGGAACCTGTCCAGATAGCTTCCCAAAGTTTCCCCCACCCTCTGCTTGATGCGGAACAAAGACTCCGCCTCCTTCTTCCTCTTCTTGGAAGTGGTGAATCTCAACATGAACCCCCGTCGCAGGTCCTCGAAGCAGTAGACGGACCCGGTCGGGAGTTGATGAAACCACTTTCTCGCCTTCTCCTTGAGGGTGATGGCGAAGAGTCGGCACTTAAAGCCATCCGACATCTGTCGGATAGAGACCATGTCCTCAAACCACTGGATGTGGTGGACTGGGTCCCCCCTTCCGGAGTAGTAGGACATCTCCGGCTCACGGAACCCCTCTGGAACTGGGGCTGAAGAGACGAACTCGCTGAAGGGGCTCCCCCCCTCAGCCGGGCGAGATGGGAGCTCCCTCCCTGCTGTCTCGTCGAAGTGGTACTCGGCAGCCGAGCCGGGGAATATGACTCGCCCCTGGAACTCGCGCTCGCCTCTCTCGGCGGGCTCCTTCCCTGGTCGCCTGAGCGGCGCGTCGTCGCCGAGCGCGGGGGCGGCGACCACCGGGACTGCTGGCGTCGCGCTTTCGGCTCGCATGCCGAGTGCTGTCCTGACGAGCCCGATGATCTCCTCCCTGAGCTCCGCTGGCACACCCGGCACTGGGGGCGGAGGAGGGGGTGGCGAGTTGCCCCTGCCTGATCCTTGTCCTTCTTCTACGGCCATCGAACCTGCAAAAGATTTTCTCTGCTGACCACTCTCCATGCTCACCGCACCAAAATGTTGAAACCGTAAAACCGGTCTCTATAGAGTTCGACCCTTAGGAAAGGGGTGGTCGCGCACCTACTCTGCTCCTGCAAGAAAACGACAAGAAAGTAAAGAACAAAGGACTAGACCAAGGACCCGACGCGGAGGTCCCACCACACACCCAGAAGATCTTAGAGCGCTTCCCCTCCTTAGCCAATTGCCGGGCTAAGGTACCTCAGAAAGCGCTTTGAGACTTGAGAATTAGTGAGCCTTCCTTTCTGAGGTATCCCATGGGTCCTATTTATAGAGAACTGAAAACGGCCTGCAAATAGCCTACCTCTGCTGGTCTGAAATTACTGAAAACCCCCTTGGGCTAGCCTGCCAACAGCCAAACTCTGCTGTTATGAAGGGCCAGGGGCAGACCACCTGGGGCGGGATGGCCACTGGATCCCCTGCTCGGCCAGGGCGGCGAAAACCCGATGGGGCTGGCACTCGCCGATTCTGCTCAGCCAATGGCGAGTGCGAGCTCGCCTGGCGAGCAGCTCCGGTTTGGCGAGTGCGGGCTCGGCTGGCGAGCAGCCCCGGTTTGGCGAGTGCGGGCTCGGCTGGAAAAACTCTGAGCTCGGCCCGACGATTTGCCGAGCTCGGTACGACGATTTGCCGAGCTTGAGCTCGGCGGTGAACCCTACCCGGCCGTGAGGCGGTCTGGACTGGCCGGTCTGGCCTCCGTGGACCCACTCGGCGGATACGGGGTTGTACACCAGAATCGTTGAGTATTGCTTATCTACTTTTCGTCAAACTGAGCTCTGAGTTCGTCGAACTGAGTTCAAAGTTTGTCAAACTCAGCTTTCACTTTTTCGTCGAGCTGAGCTATGAGTTCGTCGAATTGAGTTTTGAGTTCGTCAAACTGAGGATTTCTGAAATGATGCTTGATTTTGTTAACTTCAGAATGATGCTGACGTCAGCAAAGTCAACAAGTCAACGAATTTCAGATTTGTTATTTAAATGCTGCAATTCGACATTAACGTCGTTGTCAGTCTACAGTGAATCTCAATTTGATTAAGCTGAGGTTTTAACCGCCGTTAAAACAGGGACACCTGTCAATCATCCCGCAAATCAACGGGATTATAAATAGCAGCTGAGATCGAGATTAAATTAACTTTCTGATTAACATTAATTCATTCTAAAAACGAGAAGCGGGAGTTCGTCGTCCTCATCCTCCATTGTTACAGAGCCAAGAACTTCAAATTGATAAATCCGAAGGGTTTCTGAGTTCGCTGGTGCAATCAACATATGCTACAGCAAGTGCAGAGGATATCTCTGGGGAAGACGAATCAGTCTAGGCAAGCCCTAGCTGAAATTGCTTCACGATTCAATCTGAGTCAAATCTGGAGATCATTTTTTGAATCGAAGAAGAAGAAGATATCTATGCCAGATTCTGACTAGATAGAAAAATAAGGCAGAGGAATTACAACCTTCCTTACAGGTTAGCTATTTAAAGATCGTCTTCCCCTCTTTCATCAGCAAGAAAATAATCAAGATTCTGAGGAATTTCCAGCACAAGCCGTAGACCATTGAAAATCAATTTTCTTGTTGCTGGGAAGCAGATAGGGCTGAGATTTTCTTAGCCTAGGAAGAAATCGACTTAGGGAGCAATTTTTCTTGAGTCGAATCAACATTCCACTTTCAAAATCTGTGGATTTGTGATAGATCTGTGTTGAAGCCTATATTGATTAGACTGTGTGAGAGATCTGTGTGATCTTATTGTAAAGCCTAAATTATAAAGGCTGTGAGAAGGATCTGTGAGATCTGTGTTAGGGCCGTAAGCCTGTGATTGGATCCTTGTGTGGATCTGTGTGAGGCTGTTTCTCTCAGCCTGTGTCAAGGGTAGTTGTGCCTGTGCATGGTAGTCAGGAGATTACTGTGTGGAGGGATGTGCGCCTGTGTTGTAAGTCTCGGTGGAGACTGACTGATCTAGTGGGATCGTGCTGTAATCTCTGAGTTGCCATAGTTTTTGGAGAAGAGCCTTGTCTAACATACTGTTAGAAAGGCAGAGAGGGAGAGTGGATGTACCCATATAATAGGGAACCACTATAAAATCTGGTGTGCCGTGTCTTGTGTTTTGCTGTGCTGAGTATTGTGTTCTTGAATGCTGAATTATGTATACACAATAGGACATAAGTCATAGAAAATTTTAAAGAACTATAAAAGACTGCAATAACCTATTCACCCCCCTCTAGGTGATTAACTACCCTTGTAATCAAAGACTTTCAGACGGTCCTCTCAATCATCCTCGTGAACTCCTCAAAAGCAGCTACGGTCACAAACTTGCCACCTCGCACGGGATTGCCAGCTCCGGCCGAGTTGCCGACTTACTCTCCATGCTTGCCTCCACTCACCATCTCACCAAACAACGAAACTTTCCTCCTTGACTGCGATCCACACTGACCGCACCAAGTGTTGTAGCCAGGAAAATTTCTAACCTCAAAAATCGGATCAAGACAACCTAAGGTTACTGGCTCAGGGTAAAGCTAGACGGCAAGGGGGACTCGAACGAAGAATAAAGTCAACAAACAGGACCCTAGGTGCTGCGGCAGGAAGGTCCCACCACGTACCCAGAAGCTTGAAAGAAGCTACCCATCCACAACCAAAATGGCCGAGCAAGGTACGAGGGAGATTAATTGACAACTAATGAGGTCGCGACCTGGTCTCTATGGAAAAGGAATCCAAAGGCTCAGCTGGTATCCAAGAAGTAAAGCTTGCGAGATCCTGACTGGGATTTCAAGTGTCTCTCCTCGTACCCCTGGGACCCTATTTATAGGGAAATCTAGAGGGGGGGGGGGTCTATTTATGCCCCCACCCTCCGGCGACTAGGCGACTTCCAAGAGGAATTCGCACGGCTGGGCGAAAAGCTGGCCTAGTCGCCTACCTGACGAGTATGCGAGGGGAGCTCGCCATACTCTCCTAGGCCTTCTGCTGCCTAGCGCGTTGACTCTGACTTCTGTCTTGACTTGCTGACTTTGACTTCTACTGACCTGGCTCTGGAGGGGTCCACCCTCGACGAATATGAGTTGTACAACTAACAAACTTGGACACCAACAATTGTTATACTTTCACTTGGTAAACTCAACTGTGAATCTTTGTAGTTTTAAGAAGTTATTAAACAAATTATAAGGAAACCATACAAACCCAGAATTGCACCATTACAAGCATTATCGCCGCCTCCTAATTGATGAGGGAAGAAAGCATTATTTCTGCCGATAAACACAAAGATCATGCAGACAACTAACATTTTTTGACTACTGATCTATGGATCTCCAGTGAGAAAAGATCCACAAGATAAGAGCGGAGGAAAAGGGGAGATGAGATGAGAAGCGGCTGCAACCTACAGTTTAAGTTCGAGAACATCCAACGGTAAAATACACAGAAGATGAATACGAGGAAGTAGAGGAGGAAGAATCTGGAGAAACATACCTCTGACGAGATGAAAAAGACTTGGGGGCAGTGGAAAGACAACGATCGAAGGAGAAGAACTTTTGCTAGGCTATCGGGAAAGAATGGCGCAGCGAAATCCGGAGAAAACCACGCCCGACCCCTAAGAATTCGGCCACAAGTTAAAAATGTTAAAAGAAATACTTGGAGTTGACCTAATTCCAATTCCGCCTTAAATCCTGCATGCCGAATGCTATAAATGATTTCCGCCTAACCTAATTCCAATTCTGAAATCCAATTCCTATCGGTCGAACAGAGCATTAGGGATTCCGACGAATCTCAGACTATTTTTTTCCTTACAAGTCGAGTTATATTCCTTACAATGATCAAATGCTCGGGGGAAAGTGATTGTCTAGGGTCGTCGGGCTCATAGAAGAAATGGACGATGACATTTGGACAAGGTAGGGGAATCTGGACTCAATTCTTATCGTCGTCGAGCTGAGGTTTCGCTGGACGCGAAGGAAAGTCGATAGGGATTCTTGGGAGGTCCGCCTTCAATGGACATAGGGAGGCGATCTACTTCGCAGATGCCCTCGATATGCACATGTGGAAACAAGGAGGGGAGTCACGGCGGAGGGGAAGAATACGACATGATCTGAGGTTTTATGCTAGGGATTCTTTAGTTTGCAAATAGAGACCTCAAAAAATACAATACAGTCATAAATTAAAATGAAAGAAGAATAATTTGCCTTGCCAACACACAAAAGCGTGCAACGAATAATAATTTCCTAAAAAATGGGCATAATAAAAAATTATGAAATTGTTCGTAATTACATAGTTAGATATTGAAGATACGCCAATGA
This sequence comes from Platanthera zijinensis, assembly GCA_039513925.1. Lineage (NCBI taxonomy): Eukaryota > Viridiplantae > Streptophyta > Magnoliopsida > Asparagales > Orchidaceae > Platanthera > Platanthera zijinensis. The sequence goes on from CM077085.1 coordinate 31,240,509, forward strand.
GACTTGATTCAATTGGAAAAGTTGAGGCCTCATAATAAAAGAGCATTGTTAATAGCACACCTTATCTCGCTATTAGCACACCTGCGATAGTAGCACTCCACCCATTTTTACTCCGGCTATTAGCACACCACCCCAAAAAAAAATCTTAGACATGAATTTGGAAATTAATAACACCTTATTTGAGAACACCACAACATAATCAAAACGTTAAAAATGATCAAATGAAGCTCCATCATTTGAAAATTTAAGAAGGTCACCCAAACATGAACATATGCATACTAAATCAAGCCATAAGCCTAATAGCAAATAAACTCTAGATGGACGTTAACGAAAAGAGGAACTTGACCAAGAGGAACTTGACCAAGATCCAAGCACAACCACACCTTAGAAAAGCCGGATGGAAGAGAACTTGCAAAGATCCAAAGAAAGTTAATGGAGGTTCCCTCATATACAAAATCAGAAAATACATGAAAAACGGCCTAATGGTGGCAGGAAATACAAGGAAAAATCGGAAAAAAAAGCATACCGAAATAAGTGTATCATTCGTTAACGCCCATCTAGAGTTTATTTGCTATTAGGCTTATGGCTTGATTTAGTATGCATATGTTCATGTTTGGGTGGCCTTCTTAAATTTTCAAATGATGGAGCTTCATTTGATCATTTTTAACGTTTTGATTATATTGTGGTGTTCTCAAATAAGGTGTTATTAATTTTCAAATTCATGTCTAAGATTTTTTTTTGGGGTGGTGTGCTAATAGCCGAAGTAAAAATGGGTGGAGTGCTACTATCGCAGGTGTGCTAATAGCGAGATAAGGTGTGCTATTAACAATGCTCTAATAAAAATGTCATGAGTTTGATTCTCGTCCTATATAAGTTTTGTCTATTTTTTTAGTAATTTATTGTTTTATTGAACGTTGTCTAATGATATAGTCATACATATTTAATTTCTCAATCTAATCTACATTTATTACTCCTAAACAAAATTATTGTACACAATTATACAAATATATAATAAGACATTTGCATTTTGCTATTATTTTGCCATGCATATATATATATATATATTTTTTTTTCAATTATTACAAGGGGAAAAAGGTGGAAGCCAAAGCGAGACGGACCGGCGGAGGGGACGAAGAGGAGGGAGGAGAAGGCTTTTCCATTCACAGAACAGATACCCTCTCCTTCCATTGCCTGCTTCAACGCCATCAATTCCACCGCAGCAATAATTATTTGTTCTTCGTCTTCCTCTCCAGTTCCGATGGCGGATCCAGGCAGCTCCTCCCCGTTGGTGCCCCCATCCCCGATTCCGGAGCTCGGTGAGATCGACCTCGAGGCAGGTCCCGGCGAGCAGTTCCAGTGCCGTATTTGTCTTGAGACTGACGGTGACTTCCTTCTCTATCTTACTCCGTCCGCCTTCCATTTAACCCAGGCACCGATTCTTGATCTTTTACGTTTTCTAGGTTTAGGTGCCGTTGATTGCTGGAGGGTTGTTATCTTTTCTTCTTTTGCGTTTTGCTTCCATCGCTGATTCTGCAACCCATTTTCCAGGAAGGGATTTCATAGCTCCTTGCAAGTGCAAGGGAACTTCCAAGTATGTTCATCGTCAGTGCCTCGACCACTGGAGGTCTGTGAAGGTAAGTGGCCCATTTATTTTTCCGCTTGCAGAACATTCCATATGAATGATTGGAAATTAGAAATAGTAAAGCCGCCAAATAGTTGGTATAGGCTGCTTTCGTTTCGCAGTAATTGGAGGAAGGAATTGGAATTGGGTACCTTCAATTTCAATTACGGTGTTCGTTTGACGTTTTTAGGAGGGAATTGACATTCACGGAAAACCTATGGGTTTTGGAGGAAGGTGTTTGACCAAAACCCATGACACTCCAATTCTTGTGTTTGTTTGCTTATTTTAAGAGAGGGAATTGGTTTTGGCCCAAAACCCATGAGTTTTGCTATTTAAGAATTCCTTCTATACCCAAAAACCACCTCTTTAGGTCGGTTTTGGCACGGTTTTGACACTGTAGCTTCTCCCCGACAAAGCTTCTCACCGGCGTTCCAGAAAAGCTTCTCCCCTATCTAACTGGCATAGCTTCTCACCGGCTTCCACTTCCGGTGTTCCAGCTTCCAGCTTCTCACCGGCTTCCATCTTCTCACCAACGAATCTTCTCCGACTTCCAACTTCTCACCGGCATTCCACCTCTAGCAAAGCTTCTCACCAGCAAAGCGTTTCCGGCTTCCAGCTTCTCACCAGCAAATCCATTTCCGACTTTTCCACTTCCGGTTTTGGAGAAGACGATGAACAGTAGATTCGTTCATCTCAAAACCTTCTCCAAACGAACAAGAAGAGGAGGGTTTTGACTCATTTCCAAAACCCACAAATTGAGGGTTTTGACCAAAACCAATTCCCTCCGTATAAAACCTAACAAACGAACACAGCCATAGAGTTTTTGATGATGATGACAATGATGTATGTGATGCACCAATTTTTGATATTTACATTTGTGTAATGCTAATGCCATATTTTTTGATATTTCAAAAAGGTATTGTTACGTGATAGTCTTTTGTATTTGATGAAATGCTAAACTTAGGCTTCGTTTGAGGGAACTTATTTTCACTGGTCAAGCGGTTACGACCACATGAATCAGATCTTAATTAAGGTCCGGTTCATGCGGTCGTAACCGCTTGACCTGTGAAAATAAATCCCACCAAACAAAGCCTTAGTCTGTAGATAGGTAACTTGCATAAGATCTATAGTTCTCATCCTACATCAATTTTTTGGTTAAACATCATTGTATATTATTCTGCTCATTGCAAAATAACACGTAACAAAGAACACAAGATTAAAAAAGAAGGATGGGGAGTACGATGGCAACTGGAAGGAGCTTGGGGATGTGAAGAATCCAAAATCTCTAATAACACTAGACATTAAAAGGGCAGCCTGGTGCACAAAGCATCCCCGTGTAGTGAGGGTTCGAGGTGGGATCCCACCGCAGGGGTGAAATATAGGCAAACCTTACCCTACATTTTTGCAAGAGGCCGCTTCCAGGACTCGAATCCGTGACGTCAAGGTCACACAACAACACGGGCCAAGACTCCCCGTCATAACACTAGACATTACCCGAGGAAATTCAAATTTACTCACTGAAAAAGTGAGAAAAATCTCCAAATGTGTAAATCTATTTTAGTATATAAATGGGAAGCTCTCTCTATGGTGAAAATGATGCTTCCTATCTTCCCCCACCTAAATAAATGAATAACAGTAAAATGTATTTTCTTTGTAAAGCCATTTCTGCCAATTGCTAGCAAATGAAGTAGAGTTTTCACCCCCCTTTTCTTGTTGGTCTCCACATGACGCTCATGTGCCTTCCTTAATTCTCTCCTTTCTTTTTAAACAGAAATTAGAACTTCACTTTTCTTCTCCTTTTAATGCTGACATGATCATGAGGTGAGTGAAGATGGGAAATGTCGACGATCAGAGATGTTATTGAACCCTAAGTCCCTAACGTAGGGACTGCGGGCAATACAACCTTAGGTCTCAAGCTGGAACAACAAATGAGATCTTGATGTACGACAAATGAGATCTTGATGTACGACAAATGAGATCTTGATGTCCGACAAATGGGATCTTGATATTCAACAAATGAGATCTATAAGTTCAACAAATGAGGTCTATACGTTAACAAGTGAGATCTACAAGTTCTTATCTTAGCAATTTGTATTAGAACAAGTGAACAACAAAGGAGAACACAAAAATTGTTGTAAGGAAGGAGATGTAGAGCGGTGATTTATATGCTTTGCTATAATATTTTGTTTATTTTTGTTACAGAGGAGCTCCACAATACGATGTTGAATCAGACATGGCACATTTACACTTGACGGATCAATGACATGATCACATGATGATTTATTTTATTTTGTAAAGCCGTTTTAATCTTGTATTAAGAACTCTTCAGGTTAAATGTGTCTATGACTATAAATAGCCCAACATATGTGTTTTTGGTATGTTTTGGGCTTTTGGGATGTTTGAACTTGAGTTATAGTCTGAACTGAACAATTTCCATCGTGAAATTGCAATCTCACCGCTTCCTTCTTCTTATCCCATAGCTCGCCACATTCTTCTTAGCTGACGCCTAACACTGGTTTGAGTAGACCATGCTGCCCGCCCTCTGTGGTCGTTAGCTTTTTCCTCGGCACCACACATGCGGTTGTTGCAACACCGTGTCCATCTTGAAATTTTTATACTGATTTTGGCAAAATTCATCGCTGACCTTTGACCCTGTCTCGATGCCTTCGAGGAACGCTTTGAAGAGCTGGCATCTCCATACTCACCCTCCTTCTAAAATTATAGTGACCCCGCTCCAACACTACCCACATTTTCGATCACAATCGAGCACACAACTTCTGGCATATGCAACTCTGCTTTGGCATTTTGGTGACTACATCGCTTCCCAACTGATGCAACCATTGGTTCGCCGCCTTGATGTCTTTCTCATCAACAGACATGACCTAGTGACCCATTGGAATGGGCCACCCGCGCCGATAGTCCTCTGAAAATCATGGCATTACTGTCGACCAACGAGTCGTCCCCTTTCTTTGATATTCACTCATCTTACTTTGTTCAGAACATAATTGGTTCTATCCTTTTTTTATTATCTTCTGGTTGTATGTTACGTACATGTGGCGACATTGACATGGATCCTTTTATTTTGTATGGTCATTATGTAATTTTATTTTGTATGGTCATTATGTAATTTTATTTTTAGGGGTATTATGGTAACTTGTAAGCGGGTTATTCTTTCTATATAAGGAGGACACTTGTGAGTTTTAGGCAACTTTTGATCATTAGGGTTTGAGATCTCTTTTTTGGAGATGGACTTCAAGGAAGAAGCAACCTCCTGAGTTTTGGCGTGTATCTGTCGTGGATTGTATATTATTTTCATGCTCGTTTGCAATCAAATTTCTGTTTTAATAACATTGATCCGACCTATCGGTTCCGCCCACATTTGGTCGCCGGATTTGAAGTCACGAGCAGTTCAGCCGCTCTTTCATTCGGCTAATTTTGCTTTATGCTTCGACATCGCCGCTCACTGCTCGCCAGCAGTCTACACTAGTGTACAACATATCACCGGTCTCTCCGCCTTCCGCATGCTTTCGCTCAGCCGCTACTAGGCGTCCCGTTGAAGGGTTTCAATTTCTTCAAATGAACGATTTGAACACCTATTGATTATAACAACTAATTGCAGAGTTGATCATTCAGACCTTTCAATTCATAGATGTGGATCTCGGTCCTATGAATGGGGTATTCCCAATGCTCACAAAGAAAAAGGGAAGTGACTTGGACAAAAAGAAACGAAGCGACTTAAACAAATCTTCTTTATCGATAGCCTCAGACCAATCGATCAAATATTGATTAATAAAATCGACCAAACATTGTTTGTACTACTTAAAAATGATTCTTTTGTTTAGAAACAAAATATTCTTGGAAATTCTTGCCCCCTTGGACCATTTGTATCTATATGCATCATGATCCCAATTCATGGATCTCTCAGTTCGAGAAATAAGAGGGTCAAAACATTTCTTTTGACTATTTTTCATATTCGATAAATTATGGTTGATTGTATATTTCATTATAGTTATATGATTCAGAGTATCGTTTCCTATTTGATCCCTTTGAATTCCATATTCAAAGTTGCGATCACATCTATTCATTAAACAAAATCCATTTGATACATTTCTTATATACCTATAGGTTCTATATTGGATTTGAATCAAATTTCAGATCAATCTATATTGATTGCCTGCCTTTATTATGTTATTGCTAGCAAATGCCACTATTTTGAGTTTGGAATCTTCCAAATCATTCCCGCAGTAGATCCTGATTTTTTATGATCCTTTGAGAAAAAGATTCATTCTCCTAAAAAACGAGGAGGTATAATCAATAAAGATTTCTTTTTCGATTCATCTCTGCAGTTCAAGAATTTTTTTGATCCAAATCAATAGAAAAGGCAAATCCCCTATGTTGCACCAGATCTGGCCCAGTTATTGATAGAGTGAATAGATTCGCCATTTCTGGGAATCTTTCAAAAATTGTGGCGTAGCTTGTATACCAATTTCTCCGCCGGCAGGCTCGATGAGTCCCTGCAAATGCTTCCCATGTCTCCGCGCAACCCACTCTATTATTGATCCAACTTTCACGTTCGCTTCGCCTGTAACGTCTGCACTCAGCGACGACTCCAGAAATCGCGCACTCCCCATTCAAATCAACGACTTCCACTGTAATGAGCTTTTCCTCACCCCCATCAATCTGGACATCTACTGCTTCCGCACGCAGTCCCCCGAACCCGTTTCGCCTCGTCGGCCCCTTCTTCTCCGCAACCGCCAGTAGACCTCCACTGTTTTTTTGCGCTCTCCTGCTTATGCCAAAGACTCGTCAATCAATGAAAACCCGTGTGGAGTCCCTGGAACATGCTCTCATTGCCATCAACGCTTTCCTCGAGGAACAAGCCGAGTAGTTTGTGTTGATTATGACACTGCTCCACAACATACAACCTGATCAACACTCTGGAACGAACGCCGCATTTGCCTTGAAAATTGTCTAAGGAAGAATCCGCTTTGGATGGATTACATCCTCCCCCCCCACACATTCAATGGTACAAACCTCGTGGGTTGGATTTCCCGCATCGAGCAGCATTTTGACATTCACTAGACCGCTCAGGCGCAAAAATTGTCCACAACTCTTTTTGGAAGGGCCCACACTCCATTGGGTCGGTGGCTTTGCTAGTCCTCTTTCGGCCTCACCTGTGCAACTCTTACAAAGGCACTTATTCAACGATACGATCACCTCTATTCCGACATCGAGATCGAACGCTTTTACGGGGTTTGCCAAATGGGCTTTTACATGAATGAATTTATCGAGTTGGTCACACACGTTCCGGGTCTTCCTCCCGACTACTACTTGGGCTATTTTATGCATGGTTTACAACCGCATATCTGAGCTCCCATCCGCACCCTCCACGTATCCACCGTCATCCAAGCCCTCGAACTCTCCCCACTCGTAGAGGCCGGATTCCTTGCGACTTCCTTTAACACTAATTCTACCTCTACTCCCACGAAGCCCCCTACTAACCATACTTTTTCCATACTCCTAATCCTCCAACACCACCACCTCCTCTCCCTCGCCCACCCATCGTGCCTCCACGCACCAATCATCCTAGTCACACTCACCACCTTTCCAACCAAGAGTATCACGACTTGTGGAATAAAAGCCCGTGCTTTCGTTGCAAGCAATCCTATCTTCCTCATGATTGTTTTGTCAAAGAATTTCACGCCATCATTTGCGATGACTTGGAGGATATCAACATAGCTGATTTTGACGCCCTTGAGATAGCTGATGCACCACCAGATTCATCCTCAACCACCTCAGCGGCGGCCAACTTGTGGGCATATCACTACTAGCTGATGGGCGGCGCTTCGACATTGATATGCATCATTTTATTTTGTATGATCATTATGTAATTTTATTTTTAGGAGTATTATGGTAATTTGTAATTGTAAGCGGGTCATCCTCTCTATAAGGAGGAAATCTATGAGTCTTTGTCAACTTTTGATAATTAGGGTTTGGGATCTCTCATTTGGAGAGGGACTTCAAGGAGGAACCAACCTCTTCAGATTAGACACGAGTATCTCTCGTGAATTGTACTTGTTTTCAAGCTCGTTTGCAATCAAATTTCTGGTTTGGTAACATTCTATTATTGGAAACTAGATTTTATTACAATTGAATGTATTTTTCCCCTTGTAAGCCCATCACGAATTTTAAGTTCTTAATAAAATTATGTGCGAAGAAGGTATCAAGTTCTTCGATGAGAAATCTAATAGTCCTCACAGATGTAAAAATATGGAGTTGCATGTCAACTGCAGACATGCAAATATAATATGCATAAAAGCTAGAAATATAAATATTCTCCTTAGAATCAGGAACTCTTCCAAGAAAAGATACAGAAAGAGCCAGTGAATGGGCAGGTAGCTTAGTTAGTCACTTGACTTGTCAGCAGTCAATCTCCTTTTCAGTGAACGACTGTCATGCCATGTAGGCGCCACTTGATTTGAAAACTAACTTGTTTTGTTTTGTTTTGAAGAATAAAACTATTAATCTAATTTGTTGTCATTTTTATAGTGATTATTAACTTTATACAAAGGTATTAAACGTCTTTTCTTCAACAACCTTCTGAAAATCATAATCGGTCCATATTTAAAAGCAATTCTCTATTTTTGTTCCTAGCAACTTTAAAACAGGGATAACGTCAGGGCTTTACAAAAATCCTTGCTTTTAGATTTTGTTAAATAAATTATGACATGAGTGAGACCAATGTATATAATTGTTTTTTTTCGAAATTTAAAGGACTTCTTTATAAATTCTTAAACCGGCTACCCTTTTCCGTTTAAAAAAACTTCTTTGTGAATTCTATACCAAAACAACCCATTATATTTAGTTTTATTTTTTACTATATGTAAGTAAAATTATCAATGAAAAATAATTTACTTATTAATATGAAAGTGAATGTCCTATAACTAAATTAGTATTATGGTAAGTTATAGAATTTTAAATATTATACAGATATGCAGTTTATTGTACTGTTAAAAAATTTAGTTTAATTGTTATGTCTTATATAGGTTAAACTACAAAACAGAAGTATATATATTATAATTTATAGCTATAGCATAGTTTAAAACTATATTAATACAACAAAGAAAAGCATAAATATTTTTATGTATGGTATATTAATAAATACATTAAATTTTATTATTTTAGGGAGTTGTTACTAGCAACCTTGTTTGGCTCTAGCAAATCATTACTAATAGTAAACCATTAGTTTATAAAATCTCTACTCGTAAATCATTTTGTTATTAGCAAACCATAGGAAACATATTTGTTTTGCAAAATATAATACGTAGTACCACACTACCACAATTGTTTTTGCACTGTACAATGAGTAATACCAAAATAGTTTTTGCACCAAAAAAATGTTTTAACACAAAAAATTATTATGTTTCAAAATTGTTTTTACCGAAAAATTGTTTTCAAATGCTCCAAATGATTCTCATCAAATGCTCCAAATGATTGTAGGGATGTATCATATTTTGCAATTAGAAAAAATTGATATTAGTGAACACTCTTATGTAAGAGAAGAGCTTATGTTAATAAAAAACAATGTTACACTTTTCACTCCTTGGACTTGAATATGCATTCCCATAACCTTGCTATTTGTGTATGATATCTCCTCCAAGGGGAGTAGTGTTGTGGTAGGAGTCTCTCTTCTCTCATGCACAATCCGATGAAATGATTACTGTTAAGTAATTCCTTTTGTCTTGCATTTCCAAAACTTGCATCATACAATAGTTCTTTTTTGTGCAACTCATTCATTGGATTTTGTCTAACTTGAATTGTGCTATGAACAAATGATTTTTTAATTTCCGTATGTTGTATATTTAATATTTGATCAAAAGCCTTCCAAATTGTAGCCAAATTTCTAATGGGAACTTCTGGAATTTCTTCAACTTACTATGATCGCCTTCTACACGATTTGTTGTTGAGTTCCGCAAGTAATTATCAATCCATGCACATGCAAATGACTCCTTCAATGGTTCAATCCAAGTTGTACTGATCGACGAGACAATGTTGGGATTTGTCGCAAGATAGCCACTCAAAATTGCATTTTCATATTGAACTCGTTTTCATTTTTTGCATTCACTAGCCATTGACAAATACCCAAAAAAATTTTGAAGTCCTTCCCATCTTAATTTTTTTACAGTTTGCAAGTATATTTCTGTGCATGTGTACTTGACATAAAATATGTATGAATTTTTGGAAAGGTGAACTTTAGGACATTCATCAATGCTAAGTCCCTTTCAGTGACTAGTACATTCAACACAGAGTTTTGATCCAAAATACCCTTGAAATGCTCTAGAACACACTTATAGCTTGACTCTTATTAGTTTGGAAAAAAATAAAGACCGAAAAAATGTTTATTGTGTCGATGTCACAACAACATTAAAAAGGAATGACAATTGGTGTCTATTTGTCTTGTAGATGCAATCCGTTAAGAATAAAATTAAAATATTTTAATTTAATAGCAACCAAATGTGCAAAAAACATAACAACAACAACACTTAAGCCTTTATCCCACTATAGTGGGGTCGGCTATATGGATCCTTTGTTGCCATTGTGCCATATCTTTAGTCATTATCTCACTAATGCCTAAGTACATCATGTATTTACTTATAGTTTCATTCTGAAAGTGAGGGGATAAGTTGTAAACTACTCTAGAGGGGGGGTGAATAGAGTATTCAAATTTTATGAATAACTAGTCAGCTCCCTTGGAGTTTATTTGCGGAATAAATAATCTGATACTTGAACCCTAAGAGCCTAACACGGTGACGTGCACAAGTGAGAGAGTTAACTGAAATTTCAGTTTAACTTTAAACCTATCACAGCAACTAACAATCCTAGGTAGTTCTATCACAGCCACAGAATAAGCAATTTAAACAAAACAGCCAGAGAGACACAGGATATATAGTGGTTCCCTCTTAATAGGTACTCCACTCTTCTACCACCCTGGTAGGAATCCACTACAGGTTTTTGCTAAGGTGCCCTGCCACCAATGATCTGATTCAGGTAGATCAAACAGACCCTTTGAGCTTTTGATAAAGATGCTCAACCACAGGTTGTTGATAAGGTGCCCTGTCACCAAAGTTCACTTTTGAAGAGGTGTGAAAACTCTTTTACAAAGGGGTTGAGAGGGTTAGATTGTCTTCTCTGTTGTTAATACAGATTAGAGAAGACTTGTGGATTCTCTAAAGAATCAAAGTCTCCCCCTGGCTCAGTGGAAGTCCAGGGAAAGCCTTTGCTTCAGGATGAAGGAGTTTCAGATACACTGAAACTAAATCCTCAGAGATCTGTAGACTGATTTTTATCAGGTCTTCAGATTCTGGAGCACGTGAAGCAGATCTGGAGCTCTTTCTGAAGTCTTGAAAACTCTAAGCAGATGCTCAGGAGACTTGAGAATGAAAGAAATTGCTCTGGGCTTATGCTTCAGGAAAACTTTTCTTCTTCTGATTGTGAGATTGTGAAGAGTTGCTCTGGAGATGCTTGAGAGAGTCCAGTACAAAAAAAAAGCTCTCTATATTTGTAACTTCTTATTTTTCTGAGAAAAAATCTCTCTTAAATATGTCTTCTCATTTATCTTTTGGAACGGCTCTATTGATTTGAATTCTCGAGCCCTGCAACAGATTATCTCAAAATAGAATATAGCAATAGGAATAGAATGACCTATTAGCTCTCTGTCAGTCCCAATAAGGAAATAAATGAATAAAAAAAATCTCAGCATAAAGACTTATCGTTCTTGGAAATAGCATACACCGCCAACGGCTAGAATACAGCCTGGCAATATATTTTGTATAATAAGACAAAAATGCTTTATCAAAATACGAAATCCCGTAATTTATGCTTAACATATTTGGTAAGTAATTCATTTGAATTTAAGTCATAAATTAGCAAAGACATTCTTCAGAAAATCTTTCTAACCACACGCTAAAACACTTGAGAATAAACCAAGGAATAAAATAAGTGCAAATTGTTAAAGGCAGACAGAAATCGTCGAACAGGGGTTCGATGATCGTCGACCTAGCTAACAGATCGTCGAGTAAAAGCAGAAATCTGTCGAAACGGAAATCGTCGAACGGCAATCGTCGACCAGCTCAAGATATCGTCGACTAAGGCAGAAAATCTGTTAACACAGAAATCGTCGAACATCTCATTATGTCGACGACTAAGGCAGAGATCTGTCGAGACAGATATCGTGAAGCAAGACCACGATCGTCGAACTGCTGATAGCAGATCGTCGACCAACCTTCAGAGCATAATAAGCTTGCTCTGAGATCGTCGACCATCGGTCGACGATAATTGTCTTGACTTCAACGATTCTATAGCCCTGCTATCGTCGACCACTGATCGACGATCGCGAGGCCTCGTTCGACGATGGTCAACGGAAAAAGCCTTAACCAAAAATACATTCTACAACTTCTAATCTAAACTTTAGGTCAGATATAAACTACCCTAGGGAGACTAAACAAAGTCTAAACATGATCATATATAGTTATATGGATCAAGAGGGGCTGGAAAGGGATTACATAAGCCAAATCACATCTATGGTACCAACAATCTCCCCCTATTTGGGTTATGTTGTCCAATCCGATCTAAAAAGTAATGCACACAATAACAAGAGCAGAAATTAACCAAAAATTTAAATCACAGGCAATCCACAGGAAAACATAAAACCATAAATCAGCAGAACTAAAGTATCAAGCAGATTTATCAGAGGTTTTAGCATCAGATGATTTCTTGGGGATTACAGCTGGTTTGAAGATAATTTCTCTGTTTGGATTTGCTACTTGTCTTTTGGATAGCATTAGATCGTGTTCACCAATAATTTTCTTTTCAGCATAGCTTGGTAGAACTGCAGCAGGGTGCAACCTCATGTATTCTTCAGTATTGAAAATTTCAGAGTTTACTTGAATTTTGCTGAGTTCCTTTTCTCTGAATTCAGACATAGTTGTATATGCTGTAGGGTCTAGTCCTTGAGCTTTGGCTCTCTCCATCATGCTTAGTGCAATAGATTCCTTAAATCTTGCCATAGAGGCAATTCTTTCAGATTCAGTCATATCTGATGGAGAGGATGGTCTGTCAGTATCAGCTTGAGCTGCAATCTCCATGTTCCTTTGAAGAGCTGTGGCTATTTTGCTTGAGTCAGAAGGAATTTGTGCAGCCTTCTTAGGATTAGTTTCAGCATATAGAGATCTTGGAGGAGCAAGTTCAATGAACTTCTTGTGGGATTTCTCTGAATAGACCACTCTTTTTCCTTTTGTTTCACTTGTCTCAGAGGCAGCAGGTTTCCTTGATGAGGAGGATGGACCTCTCCTGGGAGGAGAAGGTTTCCATTCTGGAACTTTCTTTTTAGGAGAAGGAGGAGGAGAGAAAGTAGGTTGCTGAAAAGTCATCTCCTTTATTTGTTCCATGAGAACATTTTCATTTCTTTTTCTTCCTTGTCCTGATGCATCTTGGCCTCCCTGGCTTTGGTTACTCCTTCTCTGGTAGGACTGAAAGATGTTAGAGCTGGCTGATCTTGCAGATGGGGCAGAAGAGAGACTTCCAGAGGCTCCAGCACCAGGAGGTGGAGGAGGACCTCTGGGGGGGAATTTCTGAATAGGAGTGTCATATCTTTTTGATCTCTTCTTCTCTCTTGTCTGATTCTTTGAGAGCCTCATCCAGGGTCGAAATTCTTTGCTCTTGGGATCAATTCCCTTCAGAATGAAATAGGGAACATCCTTGTCTGGATTGGCAGTAGGAGGAGCAGATGCTTTCCTTTTCTTAGACACAGTCTTTTTCTTTTTCTGGGAGCTATCAGAATCCTCAGAGTCATCATCATCAGAGGAGTGAGATGAGGTTCTGCCAGCATAATCATCAAAGTCTAGGTTTGAGATATCCTTGGCAGCTATAGCATGTTCAGCCTTCTGCTTTTCTCTATCTTCTCTTTCTCTTGCTTCCTCAATGGCATCTTGCTCAAGGAGGGCATCAAGATCAACATTTGGAGTGCTCTTCCAGAGTTCTGATTTAGGATACAAGTCAGGAACTATCCTGGGGACCAGTTCTGCAGTAGAAGGAATGGATAGAGGATAGGTAAGGATAGGAGGAGAAAAGATGACAATATCTGCAGGAGCAGATGCTTTTTCTAGAGGGGGGTGAATAGAGTATTCAAATTTTATGAATAACTAGTCAGCTCCCTTGGAGTTTATTTGCGGAATAAATAATCTGATACTTGAACCCTAAGAGCCTAACACGGTGACGTGTACCAATTGAAAGTGAAGGGATAGATACTACTCTAGAGGGGGGGGGGTGAATAGAGTTATCAAATTTTGCACAGACAAAACTTAATAGTCTACCCAACTCCCTTGGAGTGAAGTGCGGAATAAAAAGATTATAGATATTGATTTAACCTTAAAGCCTAACACAAGTGATGTGTACAAACACAAGCTAACTGTAATTACAGTTAAGCTTGGAAAAGCCTAACCAGCAACTAGCAACCTAGTTATATCTAATCACAGCCACAATACAGGAATTAAACAATGGAATCCAGACGACACAAGGAAATTTATAGTGGTTCCCTAAACAACTTGGGTACGTCCACTCTTCTACCCACACGGTAGGAATCCACTCAGGTTTTTGATCAGGTGCCCTGCCACCAACAGGATCTGCTTCAGGTAGATCCAGAAACCCTTTAGACTTTTGATCAGGTGTCTAAAAACCAAGCACAGGTTTTTGATCAGGTGCCCTGCCACCAAGGGATACTTTTGAAGGGAGTAATAACCCTGTACAGGAGGGGGAAGAAGGTTAAGATGTCTTCTCTATTTTACAAAGATTAGAGAAGCACAAAAACTTGCACTGAGCTAGAATGCTCTAAAGAATCAAGGCTCCCCCTGGCTCAAAGATGTCCAGGTGAAGTCTTGCTTCAGTGCAGAAAACTCTTCAGAAAGTTCTGAAGGAAAAGCTACAGGAAGAAAGTAAATAATAAAATCAAAAGATCTTCAAGCAGCTATCTTCTTCTTCTTCAAAGGGACTCTGAGCTTGAACTTCCTGAAAGCAGGAGAACTCAGGTGAAGAAGAGATGAAGATCTTAACACTTCTCAGTTAGATGGAGATTGCTGAGAGCAGGAAGCTTGAACTGGATGAAGGCTTGAGAGCTTGAGAATATGTGTAACACTAGCTTAAATCCTTCTTCAAAGGGTCCTTTTTATAATCATCAGCAAGCAACGGCTCTCTTCCATTTGAATTGTTTGTCTTCTTCTAAGCCTTGAGACCTGGGCTGTAAATATCAAGAAGACAGAAATATCTCTGCAGCAAAACATTCTATAAAAGGAATAAACCTCTTTCTAAGAAGCTGCAGGCTTAAAACAAATAACAGAAGGACTAAATAAAGTCACATCAGAAATAATCTCTTTATAGCAAAAGAAGACTTTTCAGTCTAACGGCTATAAAGGGCTGACAATAGATAAAGTAAATTAAAATGACAGCTAATAAGACAAACAACTTTATCTTAAAAAGATTTGACTCAGGCAAAAGAGATGGAACAAATATTGCCTGGAAATATTATCATTCAGCTTAAAATAATGTGCCAGAAAATGTATTAATTAATTAAATATAATAAATAAATACAAAATACAAAGGCAGACAGAAAACGTCGAACGACCCTCGAAGATCGTCGAACGACGCACGGAGATCGTCGAACTATCGGGCAGATAGTCGAACGATCCAGATAGTCGACCTATCGAAGAAGATAGTCGAACTACCCCGGCAGATAGTCGAACTATCAGAACAGATAGTCGAACTATCAGATAGTCGATCTATCTAGGACAGATAGTCGAACTATCAAGCGCACAGAGATAGTCGACCTATCAAGCAGATAGTCGACCTACCTCAGAAAACAGATAGTCGATCTATCAAAAGATAGTCGAACTATCAAAACCAACCAGATAGTCGATCTATCAGCAGATAGTCGAACTATCAAAGACAACAGATAATCGAACTATCAAGGCGGAACAGATAGTCGACCTACCAACAGATAGTCGAACTATCAGATAGTCGATCTATCAGAACAGATAGTCAAACTACCTCGCCAAGCAGATAGTCGAACTATCAACAGATAGTCGAACTATCAACGCAAAACAGATAGTCGAACTATCAACAGATAGTCGAACTATCAACGCAGACAAAGCGTCGACCAACTGATAGACGATCGTCGATCAGCCGATAGACGATAGTCGAGCGGCGTTCGACTATCGTCGAACGAAAAACTACTTAACCAAATTCTCAATCTGGAAAAGTGAGGACTCTACAGCTAGACTCCTAACCATTGACCATAGGTATTTCTTGGGTCAAGGGGCACAAAGGAGAGGACTGAACTCAAATCAAAACTAGGGTACCAACACATTCCGCTATAAATCTCAAGAGTATTCTGCTATAGGTTATTCACACCCCCACAACTACTGAGTTAACCCTTATCATTTCCTATGCATCGATGCATAATATTTTTTATTCATCTTTTGTCTTTGATTTCTCTTTATGTTTTTAGTCACATACATGTATTCTCTTTTAATATTCGTATTTATCTCGAATTACATATGTTGGAAAGAAAAGAGAGAATAGAAGAGTGATTTATTCATCCCACAAAGGGGGGTATTTAAAGGACATACTTGGACTCAATAACTCACATACACAATGCAGGACTAAATACTTAAATAAACCTAAAGACTTAAATATTACGATAAATTAAATAATTCTAACTGTACAACCCATATTCGTCGAGGGTGGACCCCTCCAGAGCCAGGTCAACAAGAGTCAAAGTCAGCAAGTCAATACATAAGTCAGAGTTAACGCGCAAAACAGTGGAAGGCCTGAGCGAGTATGACGAGCTCCCCTCGCATACTCTCCAGGTAGGCGACTAGGCCAGTTACTCGCCCAGCCGAGCGAACTCCCCCAAGAAGTCGCCTAGTCGCCGGGGGGTGGGGCTATAAATAAGACCCCCTCATCTTGGATTTGCCTATAAATAGGACCCCATGGGTACGAGGAGACTGACTTCGGAATCTCGCAAAGATCTCGAGAACTTCTTTTCCTAGACTTCGAGCTGAACCGTTGGATCCCTTATTCAGAGAAACAGGTCGCGAGCTAACGACTATCCATCTTAGTCGCCGTGATTTAGTTGCCAGCCAGTCTACCTCGTACCATGCTCGGACATTTTTGGTTGTGGAGGGAAAGCTTCTTGTAAGCATCCGGGTACGTGGTGGGACCTCTCTGCCGCAACGCCTGGGGTCCTTTTTGTTACCCGTCTTTTTCTTCGTCCTAGCCCGTTAGTCGTCGAACCCGACCGCTGAATCGGTAACCTCAGACTGCCTTGATCCGAATTTTGTGGTTGAGATTTTCTCGGCTTCAACACTAACACTCCCCCTCCAGCTAAAAGGGGAACCTTCAGCTTGGACACATCAAATAATGACAATGGTGGTAGGCAATGTGGGACAAAACAACAGACGAGCCACCAGGGGAAATTCCAATTCGGGGAATCAAGCCAGAGACATAACCACACACGATGCTGACCCACACACGATGCAGGACCCACACACGACATGGACTCGCTGGAAACCGATCAACCAACATCACCTACACACCCATCATGCAAAAGAGAACAAAAGATGTGGAGCAAATCATCAAACGAGTGATCGGGGATAATCCGTCATGGATAATCTGTCGAGGATAATCCACAAAAAGGGCGGTCCCTCACGACACAGTCCCGCACGACATGGTCCCACGCGACACAACCCGATGAGACTTGAACACCAACATAATCACACCCCAACACATGACCAATCGAAAGACAAAGTGGGGAGACGCTAACACCATAAGACATAAGCTGGAGGCTGTGCGGGACTAAGCCGAACAACGAGAAAGATCATCTGAGTCGCCCTCATCCCAAACACTCCTGCTCACGTGGAACACACGTGAATATAAGCATACTAAGACCACGCTAATCAAATACGAACAAAAATCAAACAAGGACAATTAAAGACACGTAAAAACCGACTAAGAACTAACATGAAACTTCATTATTGGCAAGAGATCATCCTCCGGAAGAGGGGGCAATAGCTGGAAGCATCAAAGACAGGAAGACAGAAGCCGGAAGAGGCTGGAAACCTCCAACAACTGAAGGGGCAAGAGAGCAGTGTCTAGAGTTGGAAGCTCCATACAAGGAAAGGAGTGGATACTCCAGAACAACAACAGTGAATAACCCATAAAGGCGTGGAGGCTCCGAATCAGCAGTAGACATCAATAGAACAACCAAGAATAGCGACTGGGACGTCTTCGACGATCAACAATGGGCTCGACGAATCGGCTCCAGAAAAAGTTGAGCCCGCGGAAGAAGCGGCGAATGTTTCCTGAAGGACGGAGAAGACAACGACCAGAATCCACGACCGACAGTAGCGTCGATGACACAGACGTGAGGAATGGCAGAATCGGCTCGACTGGATTGAGCGCACACTGGAGCAGAGGACTCCTCGTCGAAGGGAATCTGTAAAAAGCTCAAGGCCGCAAGGGAGGCCGCGACTGCCGACTGGAACTTCGAGTTTGGAGAGGCTTGCCGGCGCAAACAGGGAAGAGCGGACGGAGGCAGAGCGGCTTGCCGACGCAAACAGGGAAGAGCGGACGGAGGCAGAGCGGCTTGCCGGCGCAAACGGTGAGCGCCGTTGTTAAGCGAAGCGAGAGTGGTCATGAGCGGTAGAGCGGCGATTGGAGCAGGATATGGTGGAGAGTTAGGTCACGAGGCCCGATCGTTGACGAGGAAGGCCCGATGGGGATCGACTGATTTCGATAAGGGCTCCCGAAACAGGAAACGGGAGGCGGAAAGCAGTCTGAGAAAAAAAAGGTGGAAGAGAAGAAATCATGAGGAGCGGAAGCCACCAATGAAATATTGTCGTTGCCCTAATTTAGGGCAACCAAATTTCATGGAGGAGTCAATTCCTGCTCTGATATCATGTTGAAAAGAAAAGAAAGAATAAAAGAGTGATTTATTCATCCCACAAAGGGGGGTATTTAAATGACATACATGGACTCAATAACTCACATACACAATGTGTGACTAAAGACTTAAATAAACCTAAAGACTTGAATATTATGCTAAATCTAATAACTCCAACAACACACATGTGATCTTTCTTTGAAATTCCCCTCAGAATTCATCGCTTGATTCTTGCTATTTCGAATTTAGCGTCTCTTAGAGATTTTCATTTTCTTATCAGTGATTCAAATTTGCGAACTATTTCAATTTCATGTTAATGTACAATCACTAAATTACTTTCTGTATGAAACCTATACATGTATATTCTGAAAATAATTCAAAGCTAAGCATAATTAAAGAGATAAGTACGCACAACTTTCTCCTTGCCTTTATTAGCAGTAGGATTTTCATCGTTCCTATCCCTTGATGCCATTCTCTGCAGTATCAGTTAAATCATTTACTTTAGGGCTGCGTCCTGAATTAATTACGATTTAATTCCTATAATTACAACTACGACTCAATAGCAGTTGTCTAAAGCGAGGAAAAACTTAAATGAATTTACAAAACGTAAAACTACAAATTTTAGCCACTTAAACTTAACATGTAACACAAAACTCAATTCTATATATATATATATATATTTTAACTCACAAATATTTAGTTACATCAAAGAGGAAAATATGTCAATAAATGACATAGATGACAACCAACAAAAGTTACCAAGGGTAGCCAACAAGAGTTTCGAATGGCAGCCACGAGAACCATCAAGTACAACCTACAAGAGCCTCTCATGGCAGCCCATGACAGCTATGAACAACCCAAAAGGCGGCTACAGTCCAAGGTATTTCCAGCCGGCCAACAGGACAAAATTAAGGCAAAATGAACCAACAGCTAGGCATACCACCATAAAAATTGCAGATGTGAAAAAATAGAGGGGGGGGGGGAGGGATATTCATTTATCTCCCCCAACAAAACAACATTCCAACACCACTCTAGCCCGTCAACTAAAGAGCAGAACAATTACCTCCGGGTAAGAATCCCTCAATTGATCCAAGCATGCTACCACATCATTACACCCTAGCCCGCTAAGAAAAGGAAACAAAGTAACCCAAACCCCCAATTTCTGCCATGATACTAGAAAACCCTAACTCCATATTTCATGTTTCTATCAATAATGGAGGAAAGAAACGAAGAGAAGGAGAGCTCATAGCTCGGCTTACCGGCCTAACAAAACCATGGAGTTCAAGGCAACAGTCGGTCAACACCACTGAAGGCCTACCCTCATCGCTTGTTTTCTTGTTCAAAATCGGTTTCAAAACCCTAAGCTGCAATTCTAATCCATATAATTTCAATTCCAACAAGTATAAAGAAGAAGAAGAGGGGGAAGAGGGAGGAGGCTCACAGTGAAAGGATTGAAGCTGAGAATCTCCCTAATACAACAACAGTCCACAAAAGCCAAGCTCCAACCCTTACCGAGCCTTTCCAGCCTCAACAACGAGAAAATGAAATACTGTCGAACAACGAAAAGAGAAATCGAGCAAGCCCTAGCGTCGACCGGCGCTGTTGAGTTTTCCAGGAGACATAATTTACGAGAGGGGAACGTCTTGAGTGGCTAAATAAAGAATGGAGTCCACCGCCTCAATCCAATCCACCACCTAACCATAATCCGCCTCTTATAATTAATTATATTCGGTATCTACATAATAAATGGGCTGCACGTCTCAGCCAATAAGAAAATCCCAACCTCAAGCTTACTTTCAGCCAACACTTATAAATTACCAGCCAACTCAATTTAGCATTGCCAACATTCACCTCCATCATATGACTAAATATTCATAAAGCTATAAATACAATACCAAAAAAATGTCAATAATATATATATATATATATATATATATATATATATATATATAGCTATGGAAAAAGCGCGTTTTTCGCTAAAAAACGCGCTTCCCGGAAAAACGGAAAAAGCACCCCCTAAACAGCATTTTTAGAAAAAGTGGTCAACATGAAAGTTGTAGATCTCGTCGAGATCTACAACTTTCATGTTGACCACTTTTTCTAAAAATGCTGTTTAGGGGGTCTATTTTCAAAAGGCGCGAAGGGTGGTCCGCGCAAAAAATAAAAATCGTAATAATTACCGGGCGGAACCCCCTTCGCGCCTTTTGAAAATAGACCCCCTAAACAGCATTTTTAGAAAAAGTGGTCAACATGAAAGTTGTAGATCTCGACGAGATCTACAACTTTCATGTTGACCACTTTTTCTAAAAATGCTGTTTAGGGGGTGCTTTTTCCGTATTTCCGGGGAGCGCGTTTTTTAGAGAAAAACGGGGGGCGCGTTTTTCCATTTATCTGTATATATATATATATATATATATATATATATATATATATATATATATATATATATATATATATATATATGAAACTTAACACAAGACGAACGCCGTAAAAACACGAAAATTCTGAACTTCAAAATTGAAAGCGCGACGTCGTAGCGACACTGATTTTAGGTTATTTTCATCATCGAGAATTTCTTTTCATTACCTTTTTTACGTTCTATTTTCGTTTTGGGTCGTTACACACACATCCACCTAAACATTCTCATCTCCGCAACTCCTATTGTTTGCTCATGTACACAATTCACCGCCTAACACTCAGAATCATAGAGCATTGCTGGTCTAATTGCAGTGCGGTAAAACTTGCCTCTAAATTTTAATGGTACTTTACGATCACATAAAATCCTGGACACGCCTCTCCACTTCAACCAACCTGCTTTGATTCTATGCATCACATCTTTATCAACACCTTTATCTTTTTGAACTATCGATCCAAGACATTTTCATTATGGGAAATATATTGATCACCCAATATAACAAAGTTATCGGTCCTTCTTGCACTGCTAAGTTTAAGCTCCATATACTTTGTTTTTGCCCTGCTCAACCTAAAACCTTTTTTTTTTCTAAAGTGTCTTGGCAAGATTCAAGTTTTACATTTACACTCGCGCGTCTCATCGACCAAAACGATATCATCCTCAGATAATAAACACCAAGGTATTGCTTGTTGGATATGTCCGGTGAGCTGCATCTAAGATAAGGGTAAAGTGATAAGGGCTTAAAGCTGAACCTTGGTGTAAGCTAACATTGATAGAGAATTCTTGCGTTAATCCTCCAGATGCCTTCTCCCTCGTCCTCTAGATTCATCAATTTTTTTTTCGCCTTCATATACTCGATTAAAACTCAAATACCCACTCCCTGTTAAGCACTTATATAGAAATTGTACGAGTGTCGTATTATCTAGTTCTTTCTTTTGCAACTTACACATCTCACTATACACAGTCCGCATCACTGTATAATTATCTACATTCTTCTTTTTTTAGGATCGATAGTATTTTTTATAGTTTCACATTGGAGACGTACGTGTCATGCAACCACAATACTTCAAAGAAGTTTTTTTAACCCCAACATTTTTTTGTATTATTTCTCATGGTAAATCTCACCCTTTCACAACCTGTCTTGTTTACCATCTTCTAATTTGTCTGAACCCTTTATTGTCATTGCAAAACTCAGACTTATACCTAAGTTGCTAGCCCAATCAATCAATACATCCTGTGATGGAAAATGAATATTTGTTTCAAATTCGATTCCAACATCCACCTTTACAATTAATACTCTGCCTAAAGTTAATCAAACAACAATCATTATGGGATAATATTAACTAAACATATTTTATTTAAAAACATGTTTCATTTAAATTATATTTCTGCTGGAAGTTAAACAGGAAATAATAATATACTATGAGATCATCCGGTTACTTGAGTTCACAAACATGTTCTATTTAGCATGGAAATCATTTTCAAATCAAATGATTGATAACATCTTATCATTCTATTTAAGAGATGAGAAAGAAAAATGACTGTTGCGGATAAGATTGTCGAACACCAATCAAAAGGATAAATCCACATAGATGCCATGAATCATAGAAAAACATGGATAGGATAATGTGATCAAGGGAATCATCTTATGGTCCCTATCCTTGTTGAACAAGCTGAAAGCTTCCTTGAACTTGGAGATTTGATTTTCCATGGCTCGATGGAATGTTGGGAGGCAGAGGAGACTACGCGGAGGAGGAAGATCGTGCAAGGGAGAGCGAGCAGGGATTTCGTCGGGCAAGGGAGATCACATGAGGGGATTTTGTCGGGTCTAGGGACATCACACGAGGGAGAGTGAGTGGGGAGGTGGGGAAATGCTAGGGCATGAGAAGTGGGTTGGTTTTGGGAGGGTTTGCTCATATAAAATTATTGGGATTTCAAATAATGACGAAAAAAATGGGGTTTTTTCTTCTAAAAGCCAAGCATGGTGATGGTGATCCATCAGACCATGCTTCAGGAGGGTTCGCCGCAAGGCGGGACCCACGTTCGTGTATTCACGCCGATCCGACTCCGCGAATGTGTCTGGATCCGCGTCGCGAGTCAAAGTCATATGTTACTTTATTTTTTTGGTTTATTTTAGTGTATTTTGAGTGACCGACCTCCCGCCAATCATAGCCGTTGAAGGCGGGATGCCCTAGCTTTTGTTTTCTTATAAATAGTCATGTAGTGAGCTGTCTTGAGGGCATGCAGAGTTTGGTGATAGTATTCTCGGAATACCGTGATCTCGCCACGGTGCCGACTTCGTGGAGCCCTAGGTGACGACTCCTAGGTTGATATCTTCTTCCCCAAGCCCTCCCCTAACCCTATCCCGCTTTTCCCCCCTCCTAAACCACTAGCCGCAGCCCCCATAACCCTAAACCACCGTCTGTTTTGGTTGCCGCCGCCCCTCCACACAGCCACACCCCCTTCCTGTAACCATCCAAAACCTCCGACCCCTTTGCCCCCTCAGCAAGCCGCTGCCGCCTCTCTAGCTCCCCTCCCTCAGCCGCCACTCTCACGCCTCCCCTTTCTCTTTGCCGCCGCCCCTTCCTATAACATCAGCCACCGCCGCCCCATCCTTTCCCTTCCCAGGTCATCGCCGCCCCTCCAACATCCTCCCATCAAGCTGGCCGATACTCCAGCCGCCGGATTCCTTTCCTCCACTGTCCCTCCTTCTGTGGATCCACTTTTCCCAGCCCTCCCCTCTATATCAGTCCAGATCTAGACCCTCCAACCCCGATCCGCTATTTTCCCACTCGGCCACCATTCCCTAGCCCGGAGCCACCCTCAAAACAGCGGATCTATCCACCCCCACCCGGATCTCTATCGACGTGGACGAATCTATCAATTTTCGGTCCGATTCCACCTTCCTACGCCGAGGACAACCACCTACGTTATTTCCACGCCACTGGTTCCACATTGGATCGCTGTCAAAACGCATCCGGCTTCAGAATCTTCAGTGTCTCGGTCATCCCACTACTTTGGTGTATCCTTTGTTGCATTAGATTATTTGATTCATCATTTTTATTGAATTGGACATTGCATTTGTTTGAAATCGTGCTTGTGGAAATTCGTTCGCGATATCTTATACTTGCGGGTGAGATTTATTTGCCGCGCGCTTTGCTTTGGCCCTCCGGGCGGAGGAAAGCCATTAACTAATTATTTATTGAATGTTATTTTTTGTTCTTTTAATTATCTGCGTGGGTTGAAATTTTATTTGCTCAAATTATTCTGTCGCCGTCACCGACAGTATCGTTGCATTTATGTTTGAATTAGTGTGTCACATTTGCATTCCACCCCTAGTAGTATAGGTTTTGTGCACCCTGTAGCCTACCCTACATCAATTGGTATCAAAGCCAGGTTGGGCCGTTTGCATGCTCCGTAGTGATAGGATTTTTAGAGCAAGCATGTTAGATCCACTAGTCACCGACGATCGAGCGGCGAGCTCGAATTTGGGTGCCGCTTCTGCTGAGTTTCAGCGTCGTATCCTAGATCGGTTGGACACTTAGGTACCTAGTTTGATGATGTGCGTCATGAGTTTGCCGAGGTGAACCTCCGTTTAGATCACTTAGAGAATGCCAGGGACACTCCAGCACAGCACGACGACTCGCTTGAGGATGTCTCTGATACTCCTCGTCTTGAACAGCTTCCGATGGATGGTCAGCCTCCCATAGACTGTTACCATCGTGATATTCCTCCCTGAGCCCCAACACCGTCGGTGAGGCGGAATCCAGATCTTGCGATTTAGCGTAAGACAAGCTCCGGCTCGTGATAGACCCCCACACCGGCGTGATGAGTATCGTGTGCCCCGTCAGCCTCAGCCTGACCCCAGAGATCGTGCGCCCCCACACGGTCGCCGCGATCGTCACCGTGACGAGTATTATCCCCGAGTCGGAGAGAGCGCGGTCCCCCGCCCGCTCGATATGATTACGCCCATGATGATTACCTAGAGGATTATCCTGACCCACAGAGAGGTGGCTACTATCACGACATCACTCGTCGTATTCGCCTCAGTGCCCTTTCGTTCGATGGCCGCTTGGACCTGAAAGCCTTTAGCGATTGGCTCCTCGACGTGGACCATTACTTCGAGTGGTATGACATGAGCGACAAGCGCTGCGTTAGCTTCTTCAAAATGAAGCTCGTCGGACAGGTTGAAGTAATTTGGATTAGCATAGAGAGAGCTGTTGAGCGGGATGACTATTATCATATCACCTGATGGGATGATATGAAACAAAGGCTGAAAGATAAGTATCTCCCTGCCTCCTATCGAGACCAGTTACTTGATCAGTTACAAAACTTATGATAAGGGACACTTACTGTCGCTGAGTATATGACTCGCTTCGACGAGCTTGTCATTAGGAGTGATATCTTGGAGGAGCCCATTGCCACCGCATCTCTCTTCAAGGCGGGCCTACGTTCTGAGATTCAGAGAGAGCCGATTCCCCATCGTCTCGAGACCTTCAGCCAAATATTTCAGCTTGCTCTAGAGTACAAGCAGTACCTCCGATCATCTAGCACGAGGCAGTTCCCCTCTCAGACTGATACCTCGACTTATAGGAAACCTGCTCCGCCCCATACCACCGCGACTGCGCCCCCACGTGTTCCCACAGACACGAAGGGCAAGGACGTCGCCACGATGACCAGCGATCTGGGGGTATTCTGTGTTATTGATGTTCTGGCAGAGGACACGCGGCAGCGTAGTGCCCCACACAAAGTCTGCTAGTTGAGGACGGGGAGCAGGGTTTAGAGGAAGGTGAGGAGGTTACTGAGAACATCACAACCACTATCGAGGAAGGATGAGAGAGTGACGCTGAACGATCTTTAGAGATGAGAGTGATTAGGCACCTCCTACATACCCCACATGTAGATGAGGACTGGCGTCGCACCACCATATTCTATACGTACTTTTCTAGTGCAGGCGGTCCCTGCAAGTTGGCTATCGACAGTGGGAGTTGCGTGAATATCGTGGCCCAAAAGGGTCTTGACCGTATGCAGGTGAAGGCAGAGCCTCACCCCCACCCCTATCGCGTCGTCTGGGTTTACAATACATTGATTCAAGTTACCCAGCGCTGTCTCGTCCCGATTAGCATCGCATCATTTCAAGATCGGGTCTGGTGTGATGTCATTCCCATGGACGTCGCCCATGTGCTGCTCGGCCGCCCTGAATTATTGATCATGACGTCACTTGTTTCGGCCGCTCGAACACGTGTGTCTTTTATGACAAGGAACGAAAGATTACGTTGACGCCTACCCAACCCAAGGAAAAATGGCGTATGTGCATCGATGGCCGCGCCATTAATAAAATCACGGTCAAATATCATTTCCCCATCCCACTATTCGATGACCTACTGGATACTATGTCCGGTGCCCAGATCTTTTCCAATCTCGACCTTCGTAGTGGGTACCATCAGATACGAGTTGGTGAGGGAGACGAGTGAAAGACAGCCTTTAAGACAAAGTACGGTCTGTAAGAGTGGCTAGTCAGGCCCTTTGGGCTATCGAATGCCCCCAATACGTTCATGAGAGTCATGACGCAGGTCTTACAACCCTACATGGGCACATTTCTGGTGGTGTATTTCGATGATATACTGATCTATAGCCAGACCCAGGCCGATCATGTCGATCATCTGAGACTTCTCTTTGGCACCCTCCGTCGGGAAAAACTGTATGTGAATTTGAAGAAGTGCTCCTTCCTTTCTGAGTCCGTTCATTTCCTAGGATTCATCGTATCGTCCACTGGAGTATCTGTTGACCCTGAGAAAGTCAAGTCCATTCAAGACTGGCCCGTGTCAGCGAACATCCATGAGTCTCGTAGCTTCCACGGACTTCCCACCTTCTATAGGAGGTTTTTCTAGGGGTTCAGTATGATCATGGACCCATTCACGAGCTGCCTTAAGAAGGTAGAATTTTAGTGGACCCCCGCGGCCACTAGGGCTTTTGAGGAGATCAAAGAGAGATTGACGATGGCTCCTTTCCTGAAACTTCCTTATTTTAGCCGTGCGTTTGAGGTCGCGTGTGACGCTTCTTGTGTTGGTATTGGTGGCGTATTGAGCCAAGAGGGACACCCAGTTTCTTTCTTTAGTGAGAAGCTGAATGAGGCCAAGTAGAAATACTCGAACTACGACCGGGAATTTTATGCTATTGTCCAGTCTCTGCGCTACTGGAGTCACTATCTTCTTACCCGGGAGTTTGTGCTTTATTCAGATCACCAGGTGTTACGATATTTAGATTTGCAGCGCAAGTTGGAACACCGACACACCAAGTGAGTCGAGTACTTACATGATTTTCATTACGTTCTCAAACACCGAGCCGGCTGATGCGTTGAGTCGTCGTGTCTCTTTGTTACAGACGATGACCGCACACTTAGATGGGCTTGAGAGAGTGATTCAAGATTATCCGTCATTTTCCGACTTTGGCGAGATTTATACCGCCTTGTCCCGAGACCCATCGGAGCCTGTTGAGGGCTATCAGATATTTTGGGGATATCTGTACCGGGGCTCCCACCCGTGCATACCCCAGACGTCCTACCGTGATTACTTAATTTGGGAGTTGCACGCGGGCGGGGCCGATGGGCACTTTGGGAGGGATAAGTCCATAGCCATTGTTGAGGATCGCCTCTACTGGCCTAGCCTTAAGAAGGACGTGGCTCGCGTTGTCCACCACTGCCGTATCTACCAAACGGCTAAGGACACAAAGCAGAACACGTGTCTGTACACATCTCTACCTGTACCACATCGCCCTTGGGAGGACATCAGCATGGACTTCGTGCTCGGACTCCCCCGCACTATTCGGAGACACGATTCCATCTTCCTGGTGGTCGATCGGTTCTCGAAGATGGCGCACTTTATTGCGTGCCGCAAGATGACAGATGCTTCACACGTCGCATCCATCTTTATGAAGGACGTTTTTCAGACTGCATGGCCTGCCCAAATCTATCATGTCAGATTGTGATGTGAGATTTACGAGCTACTTTTGGAAGACCTTGTGGCACAAGACTGAAACCACCCTTAGGTTCTCCTCGGAATATCATCTACAGTCGGATGTGTAGACTGAAGTAGTAAACCGTAGCTTAGGAAACCTATTGAGGTGTTTAGTGGATGAGCATGCAGGTAGCTGGGATCTTGCTCTTCCAGTAACGGAGTTTGCATATAATAGTTCTGTCAATAAGTTTACTGGGTTGAGTCCATTTCATGTAGTCTCAGGATATGACCCTAGGAAGTCTATAGAACTTATCCCTAGTCCCCTGAAATCACGCCCTAGTGAGTCTGCTGAGTCTTTTGCACGACATTTGCATGAGTTGCATGAGTCGGTCCGTCGACGAATTATAATGAGCAATGAAAATTATAAAACCCATGCAGATAGGCGAAAGCGAGAACAAATAATTCATGAAGGCGAACAGGTAATGGTGCGAATCCGCTTTGAGAGGCTCCCTTTGAGGCCTGCCAAAAAACTAAGCCCCAGGCGAATGGACCCCTACTCGGTTATAAGTCGCAGTGGGACGAACGCCTACATGCTCGATAACCCTGCAAGTATGGGAATCCACCCAGTATTTAATGTTGAAGATTTGACGCCATACTACGAGCCTCACGAGTATGTAGATCCAAGCAGTGGAGGCTCCCAGCCTCCCCCACCTCCACTTCCGTTACCTTACTACCCTCATAGTCCACCCACGTCTGATGGACACCACAGTATACCCATTGCTAACACCCACCCACCTGTGGATTCGTCTTCTTTGGTTTCACCGCCGATACCGCCGATAGCACCGGGATCCACCACTCGAGAGATGAGCGATGAGAGCATCACATAGTTCTGATCCCACCAGTTCGTTCCTACAAAAGGTGGGTTGCGATGCCGCTACTTTGTACATTGGCAAGGCCTCCCAGACGCAGATGACACTCAGATACTACCCGCAGAGCTTGATCGACTCTCCCCTGGACTTCGACTCCAGTACGATCGTTTCCATTCATCGGAGATGAAAGCTTTTTCAGTCGGGGAGAGTTGATGGGGATGCATCAGACCATTCTTCAAGAGGGGTTCGCCGCAAGGCGAGACCCGGGTTCGTGTATTCGCTCAGGAAGGTTTGAATGGATCGCCAATCCGACTCCGCGGATGTGTCCGGATCCGCGTCGCTAGTCAAAATCACATGTTACTTGATTTTTTTGGTTTATTTTAGTGTATTGAGTGGCCCCACCTCCGGCCAATCATAACCGTTGAAGGTTGGATGCCCTAGCTTTTGTTTTCTTATAAATAGTCATGCAGTGGGTTGTTTTGAGTGCATTGCAGATTTTGGTGATAGTATTCCCGGATTCCCGCGATCCCGCGATCCCGCCACGGTGCCGAGTCCGTAGAGCCCTAGGTGACGACTCCTAGGTTGGTATCTTCCTCCCCAAGCCCTAGCCCTCTTTTCCCCCTCCTAAACCACTAGCTGCACCCCTCATAGCCCTAAACTGCCGACTTTTTTTGTTGCTGCCGCCCCTCCACCCAGCCGCACCCCCTTCCTGTAACCATCCAAAACCGTCGGCCCCTCTGCCCCCTCTGCAAGCCGCCGCCGCCTCTCTACCCCCTTCCTCAGCCGCCACCCTCACGCCTCCCCTTTCTCTTTGCCGTTGCCCCTTCCTACTGCACCAGCCACTGCCGCCCCATACTTTCCCCTCCCAGGTCACCGCCGCCCCTCAACCATCCTCCCCACAAGCCGACCGATACTCCAGCCGCCGAATTCCTTTCACCCATTGCCCCTCCTGTGGATCCACTTTTCACAGTCCCTCCCCCTAGATCAGTCCGAATCTAGACCCTCCAGCCCCGATCCGCTATTTTCCCACTCGGCCATCATTCCCTAGCCCGGATCCGCCCTTAAAACAACGGATCTATCTACTCCCGCTCTGATCTCTACTGACGTGGCCGAATCTATCCATTTCCTGTTCGATTCCACCTTCCATCTCCGAGGAGAGCCACCTACACTATTTCCATGCCACCGGTTCCACATTGGATCGCTGTCAAAACACATCCGGTTACGTGATCTCTTGTGTCTCGGTCAGCCCACTACTTTGGTGAGTCCCTTGTTGTATTGAATTATTTGATTCAACATTTTTATTGGATTGGACACCGCATTTGTTTGGAATCGTGCTTATGGAAATTCGTTCGCGATACGCTTATACTTGCAGGTCAGATTTATTCGCTGTGCGCTTGCCCTTGTCCCTCCGAGTGGAGCCATTAACTAATTGCTTATTGAATGCTATTTTCTGTTCTTTTAATTATCTGCGTGGGTTGAAATTTTATTTGCTCAAATTATTCTGTCACCGTCACCGACGGTATTGTTGCATTTAGGTTTGGATTAGTGTCACATTTGCATTCCACCCCTATTAGTCTAGGTTTTGTGCACCCCGTAGCCTACCCTACATCACATAGTTTTCTAGTAACATCCTTATTTTATTACATAAGTTATATATTGTTTAAATTTAGCTTATAAATTTTAATTTATTATAAATTATAGTAAATATTTTATGAAATAATAACATGTTAACTATTATATTTACTAATAATTTTCTATTATGTCTATGATGCTAATCAAAATTTTGTAGTTAAATTTAAAAGTTACACATACTTTATAGAAATCACAATTAGACCAGGTTTTACCGTACTGCAAGTAGACCAGTGATGCTCTACTATTCTGAGTGTTGGGCAGTGAATTGTGTACATGAGAAAAAATTGGGAGTTGCGAAGATGAGAATGCTTAGGCGGATGTGTGTACACACGAGACTGGATAAAGTTAGGAATGCATGTATCAGAGATAAGACGGCTGTAACATCCGTATATCTGACACGAATTTTATTGTAAATTTTAGGGTCGAGTCGCGACGGATTTTGACCGAGACAGCGCGTCGTCGAGGTACGTTGTTCTATGATTAAAAATCGCGACCGTTTATTTGAGAGTGAGGTGCCAATAGTGATTTAATCCCCTCTCCTTACGGTTAATAAGAAAATAAAATGCTAGCAGCCCGTAAAATCTCGCACGATTTCTCTTCAAGGGTCTTAGCCGCAAACCGCAAGCCGTCTGCTTCGTTTCCTTCCGCCTTCCGCAAGCGCGACGACGACGACGTCCAGACGGCGACTCCGCTGCCCTAGCCGACGGCCGATCTCCCTCCAGAAGCCCATTCCGACCACTCCTCCCTCCTCTGCAGGCGCCAACAAGCATTCCTTTTCATTCCTTGGCCTTGGAAGTGCCGGGTTCCAACCCTAGCCGGAGGTGTTGTGTTTCGTTTTGGTTCCGGTGAGTCGTTTCCTCCCTTACCTCGATTTCCTCTTGAAGATCCTTCGTTTTGGAGGTATACTAAACTAATTTTCATTCCTATTGCCCTAATTAGGTTTTGGGGTTCGAGTTTCACCGCGAAATTGGAGTTGGGCGCAGTGAGAGCCTCAATCACTCCGTCGTAAAGGTAAAACACTAAATTAGTTTTGGATTTTGGGTTACCCTAGTATTTTGGAATTTTTCCATAATGAAACCCTAAGGGGAAAATGGGTAATATAGAGTTATCTTGATTGCAGGATTTTGGTGGCCTCGGGGCAAGGTTCTGAAAGTCCCCAGTAGTCGGTTTACCTTTGAAATAGAAGATGCCGCCGCGCCGAGTGTACGAGCGCCGCACCACCGCTGTAAGGAAATCTAAATTTCTTTTAGTTAGATATATCAAGTATTGTATTTTTATACACATAAATAGATTTGTTTCAAGTACCATAATCATGCATAGAAAGGTGTGGTGATAGGAAAACGGTTACGAAAAGCGTGTAGGGTGACACGATTTCCCTAAGACCCAAGTAGTTGGATCATATACAACAACGTAGGGAATGAAAGCATTAACCGTATAAATAGGTTTGGAATTTGTCCAAACAAGGGCGTGAATGTCCCTTTAAGTCGACCACAAGAAAGTCAAGGGTCGCTTAGTAGTACACCAGAAAAGATATCCCTTGCAGAGTAGCGTGAAATTCAGTGAATTCGCTCAATTTCAGCGAATTGGGCGCCCAATTCGCTCAATTGGGGTGCCTCGGGTGCGTCTAGGATCACGTTTTTGACCATGTTAAATTTTTTTTTTAAAAAAAATACCTTGAAAGACCCAGGCGCGCCTTTGGTGCGCCTGGGAGCCTGTAAGGCGCGCGCCTGGGCGCGCCTGAGGCGCGCCTGGGGCACATCGCCCGCCTCAGCTGTGCTGAGGCGCGGCGGACTGCGCCTGGTGCGCCCGGCGCCTCAGGCGCGCCTAGGCGCGCGCCTTGACAACTAAGGCTGGAGAAACTGGATATTGTCGTTGTGCCTCGTTGCAGTTTTGGTTCAGCTTGGTTGAGTTGGATGGAGATTTCGTGCGATATTAGAGATAGGATCAGGACAGCTATACCGTTGGATCCAAAGATGGCAGAGATCTGGATAGCAGTGCAGTCAGGTCAGAAAGAGAGGTTCTCTATTCAGGATGAGTTACTATTGCATGATGGCAGAGTGTGCATCCCAGATGTTAGTCACCTTCGGGAGGACATTCTTTTCGAGGCACACAATTCCAGGTATTCTATACATCCCGGCAGCACGAAGATGTATGCAGATCTTAAGAAGGTAGTCTGGTGGCCAGGTTTGAAGAGTGATGTTGCAGTTTATGTAGGGAAGTGTGAGACTTGCAAGTTGGTTAAGACCGAGTGTCAGAGACCTGAAGGCAAGATGCAGCCACTTCCCATTCCAGAGTGGACATTTGAGGATATATCCATGGACTTCATTCATGGTTTGCGGAGATCGCAGAGTGGGAATGATTCCTTGTGGGTTATAGTAGATCGGCTTTCTAAGGTCGCCCATTTCATTCCTCTTAGGAAGACGGATCAAGGTCCGAAGCTGGCACAGTTATATATAGACGAGATAGTTCGACTTCACGGTGTTCCCAAGACTATAGTTTCAGACCGAGATGACAGATTTACCTCCAGGGAGTGGCGATATATTCAGGAGCGGTTGGGTACCAGGTTACATTTCAGCACCGCTTTCCATCCTCAGACCGATGGACAGACTGAGCGCACTAATAGGACTTTGGAGGATCTGCTTCGGATGTGCATTCTAGATTTTGGAGGAAAGTGGGAGAAGTATGTTACTCTTGTGGAGTTCTCCTACAACAACAGTTTTCAGGCGAGTATTGGGATGGCACCGTTCGAGGCCCTCTATGGTAGACGTTGTCGGACACCGTTATGTTGGGCAGAGAGTGAGGAAAGATCTTCTATCAGAGAGTCATGGATTGATAAGACCACTGATAGGATTAAGCTCATTCAGGAGTGTATGAAGACAACTCAGGATCGCCAGGCCAAGTATCATGATCAGAAGCACAGGACAGTAGAGTTCAGTGTTGGAGACTACGTTTATCTGAAGGTCAGACCAGTAAGAGGAGTCTCTAGAATAAAGCGGATGAAGAAGTTGAGCCCCAGATTCGTTGGTCCTTTTGAGGTACTGGAAAGAGTTGGTGAGGTTGCATACAAGTTGGCCTTACCTGAGGAAATGAGTGGTGTACATGATGTATTCCACGTCTCCTATCTAATGAGAGCAGTCAGAGATCCCAGTCAGATCATCAGTACCGAGGAAGCACCAATCGAGACAGATCTTAGTATTGGAGTTAGACCAGTCAGGATAGTGGACTCAAGGATTCAGAAGCTCAGAAATAGAGAGATTCGTATGGTCAAAGTCCTTTGGATGAACTGTGGCCGTCCAGAGTATACTTGGGAGCGGGAGGATGAGCTTAAGAACAATGCAGACTATTCTTTTCTCTTCGATTCAGGTATGGTTACAATTTTCGAGGACGAAAATTTTTTGTTAGGAGGGGAGATTTGTAACATCCGTATATCTGACACGAATTTTATTGTAAATTTTAGGGTCGAGTCGAGACGGATTTTGACCGAGACAGCGCGTCGTCGAGGTACGTTGTTCTATGATTCAAAATCGCGACCGTTTATTTGAGAGTGAGGTGCCAATAGTGATTTAATCCCCTCTCCTTACGGTTAATAAGAAAATAAAATGCTAGCAGCCCGTAAAATCCCGCACGATTTCTCTTCAAGGGTCTTAGCCGCAAACCGCAAGCCGTCTGCTTCGTTTCCTTCCGCCTTCCGCAAGCGCGACGACGACGACGTCCAGACGGCGACTCCGCTGCCCTAGCCGACGACCGATCTCCCTCCAGAAGCCCATTCCGACCACTCCTCCCTCCTCTGCAGGCGCCAACAAGCATTCCTTTTCATTCCTTGGCCTTGGAAGTGCCGGGTTCCAACCCTAGCCGGAGGTGTTGTGTTTCGTTTTGGTTCCGGTGAGTCGTTTCCTCCCTTACCTCGATTTCCTCTTGAAGATCCTTCGTTTTGGAGGTATACTAAACTAATTTTCATTCCTATTGCCCTAATTAGGTTTTGGGGTTCGAGTTTCACCGCGAAATTGGAGTTGGGCGCAGTGAGAGCCTTAATCACTCCGTCGTAAAGGTAAAACACTAAATTAGTTTTGGATTTTGGGTTACCCTAGTATTTTGGAATTTTTCCAAAATGAAACCCTAAGGGGAAAATGGGTAATATAGAGTTATCTTGATTGCAGGATTTTAGTGGCCTCGGGGCAAGGTTCTGAAAGTCCCCAGTAGTCGGTTTACCTTTGAAATAGAAGATGCCGCCGCGCCGAGTGTACGAGCGCCGCACCACCGCTGTAAGGAAATCTAAATTTCTTTTAGTTAGATATATCAAGTATTGTATTTTTATACACATAAATAGATTTGTTTCAAGTACCATAATCATGCATAGAAAGGTGTGGTGATAGAAAAACGGTTACGAAAAACGTGTAGGGTGACACGATTTCCCTAAGACCCAAGTAGTTGGATCATATACAGCAACGTAGGGAATGAAAGCATTAACCGTATAAATAGGTTTGGAATTTGTCCAAACAAGGGCGTGAATGTCCCTTTAAGTCGACCACAAGAAAGTCAAGGGTCGCTTAGTAGTACACCAGAAAAGATATCCCTTGCAGAGTAGCGTCAGACCAAAAAGGTCAGCCAGCACACAGAGTTTCTTCCGTGCTAGGTAGAGGCGCACTACCTTTCTCATAAGGCACATGGAACCTTATGAGTAGTACAGACTTGGGAAGTGTCTTCCCTTGAGCCAGCTAGCAGATTCGAGACCGTGTCCGTGGGACACTAGAACAATTGAGTTCGTAAGATGGTCTCGGGTCGTCAGTTTCAGTTGCGCGTTAGGAGCTACTCTGCCTAGAGCCTTCCTAGTAGATAAGCAGGTTAGAAGCCACCTAGAACTCAAGTATAGACCTGACGTGAGACAGTATGCTAGTTAGTGAACGTCAGGACTTGAGTTAGAAAAATAAAAGTCACGTGCTTTAGTACGAGTAGATGTTTGACTAGAGAATAGTGCGAAGACATGCATAGCACATAGCATAAAGGTTTTTAATGCATAAAATTATTTTTCAAAGGCATACATGCATTTATATGTAAAACTGGGTTTTAGTGTCACTAGGAGGAGTTATTTTTCCTTACTCTGACCCTTCGTGGGCACTGTTTTTCAGGTGACCCAGGTGGGAAACTGCGTCTAGGATGAGCATTATGGTGGCGTCAGTTTGTATTATTTATCTTGTTCAGTTTACTCTATTTCAGCATGTACTTGTAGATGAGAACATTGTAACAGATTAATGTTTCTATCTAATTTGTATCAGACTATTTATGGTTAACCAGATTTTCAGTTAATTCAGTTCTACATCTTGTTTAGTGGCTCTGTGAAATCCAGATATCAGGTATGTGGTTACCCTTAGTTTACTTTTTAAACTTCCGCTGTAAGTCTTAAATTGCTTAGTATAGATTTTATTACCTGCTGCTACTAGTTGTAATACTGTTTCCTAGTTTTCTTTATATCGCTGACCCGGCCGGACGGCTGATTTCTGAAATACTGGGAAGGGATGTTACAACGGCAGTGACACCAGTTGTAGAGAAAATGCGAGAATATCGATTAAGATGGTTCAGACAGTACAATGGAGACCATTAGAGACACATGTTAGGCGTTGTGAGAGTTTAGCCACTAGGCATGCTAAACAGGGGAGGGGTAGATCAAAAAAATGTCTTGGAAGGAAACTATAAGGAAAGAAATGTACTTAGGAATTAGTGAGATTATTACTAAAGATAGGGTACAATGACGACAAAAGATCAATATAGCCAACCCCACTATGCTGGGATAAAGGCTTGAGTATTGTTCTTGTATTTAGTAGGCAGATTTATCCTGCACAAGTACACCTCAACAGTTATGTGGCTTGTTAATCTGGCAATGCTTTGAATGAGCGAACAGATGCTAACTCAGTGAGTAATTCCTCTTTCATTGAGCTACATGACCTTCTCTGGAGCCTCCACTCACTTTGTTATGCATACCCTCTCTTCCTACTAATCATGATGTCATTGGGTTAATCATATTGCCCTCAGTGAGGGCCCTTGTCAATGAATTGCTGCTCATTCTGTTTCAACATTCGCACCATCATACCAGAGTTTTCCTTCATTTTCCACTATTTCTCTCTAGCCCTGACGCCACTCCTACACCTCATCATGTGATTTCTTCTCTTCTACATCCAAATGGAAGTAAGCTTTCTTAGAGGGATGACTGTCTTGACTCATAATCAGACTTGAAAATTAGTCTTGCTGCCATTTGGGAACATGTATATGATATCTCAGTGAATGCTCAACCTTAAATATTTCAATGGCTTAGTGGCATGGCACAGGACACCAAGTTGCCTGTGACTTGCCCAATTCTATATCAGCATTACTTTGTGCTGAATTTGAAATTTCAGTTGCTGCCCGGTCTAGGAACTTGTAGGGTTGTTATTGGTCTGACCTCGATTGACTTAAAGTCAAATCAGACATAATAGCGTCCGATTCAAAATTCGTTGACTTCATGGCATCTTAAAATCTTTTCGGGCTAGCTCAAAATTAAGTAAATTGTAGGCTAAAAATTCTAAAGAAAAGTAAGCTGCATAAACCAAGAGGCTGAGGTTGATAATGATGTAAAATATGTGAAGGTATTACTCGTAGAAATTTCCAATGTCCGGAAGTTAAGGGATGAGGAGCGTTATTTTGGCTCTTGTTGAGAAATTGGATTTGAGAACTGAGTAGAAAAAAGTTCCATTGGCTCGAACTAACAAAAGAAGCATCGCCTGGGGAGAATAGATCGGTAAGTTATCGACTGGGAACTGAGAAGATAGAATCTTGATCGATGAAGAACCTACTACATCGCTCCACAGGACTACAAAATGTAGATGAAGGGCAACACAAGAGCATGGCCACAAAGAACTGTTACACAACCGGGGAAATGAAATGCCATATCCTCAGAAGCTCTAGCTTTACTTTGAAACCATTTTTATCTACAAAAGTAAGATCTAAATCAAACGTAAAATAAATATATCGGTAAGTTATCGACTAAGAATTGAGAAAATAGAATCTTGATCGATGAAGAACCTACAACATTGCGCTCCACATGACTACAAAAAGTAGATGAAAGACGAAACACAAGAGCATAGCCACAAAGAACTGTTGCACAAAACGGCGGAAATGAAATGTCATATCCTCAGAAGCTTTAGTTTTACTTTGAAACCATTTTCATCTACAAAAGTAAGATCTAAATCAAATGGAAAATAAGTAGTGCATAAATGCAAATGTGCAAAACAACTGAATCGAATACGGGTTTGGGTAAGAAAAATGACTCTGAGCTAATCAATGAGTCAAATATGTAATTATGTATAAAATTGGGCATATATTAGTAATATTAAAAAATATAGTAAAATTAATTTCGATTCAATTTCGAGTTGGTTCAGGTAAAAATAACTTAAGGACATATTTAGCTCGTGGTTCAATCCGAGCTTATTCCCAGCTAAAACTTCGAGCTGCCATAAAAATTATAGGAACATGTTATAGGGATGTGTTATAATACCCTAATGGAGAGCTGAACAATTCAGCTGGAGTGAGGGAATGAACCTTCCCTTATTATGCTCCAAGCCTCCAATGGACCACTTAATTATCTTATATTTCCCTGTGTTTTCATATTTTGTTATTTGTCTTAGGTGAACTATTTTGGTTTTGCTTTTAGATATGTATACAAATTCAGTGACAAGGGTGAGGACATCTGGAGGATTAACACGGGAATTCCCTATCACTCTTGGCTTACATCAAGGTTCAGCTTTAAGCCCTTATCTCTTTACCCTTATCTTAGATGAGCTCACCTGACATATCCAACAAGCAATACCTTGTGTTTATTGTTTGCGGATGATATCGTTTTGGTTGATGAGACGCCCGAGGGTGTAAACGCAAAACTGGAATCTTGACGAGATACTTTAGAAAAGAAGGGTTTTAGGTTGAGCGGGCAAAGACAGAGTATATGGTGCTTAAATTTAGCAGTACAAGAAGGACAAACGACTTTGTTATTAAGTTGGGTGATCAAGATATTTCCCGTAGTGAGTGTTTTAAATATCTTGGATCAATAGTTCAAAAAGACGGAGGTATAGATATAGTGTGACACATAGAATCCATGCAGGTTGGTTGAAGTGGAGAGGCGCGTCAGGGATCTTATGTGATCGTAAAGTACCACTAAAACTTAAGGACAAGTTTTACCGTACTACAATTAGACCTGCGATGCTCTATGGTTCTGAGTGTTGGGCATTGAATTGTGTACATGAGCAAAAAATGGGAGTTGCGGAGATGAGAATTCTTAGGTGTATGTGTGGACACACGAGATTGGATAAAATTAGGAATGAAAGTATCAGGGATAAGACAGGAGTAGCACCAATTGCAGAGAAGATGCGAGAAGCTCGTCTAAGATGGTTTGGACACGTACAAAGGAGACCATTAGAGACACCTGTTAGACGTTGTGAGAGTCTTGTCACTAGGCATGTTAAACGAGGGAGGGGTAGACCAATAAAGGCTTGGAATGAAACTTTAAGGAAAGACTCATGTACTTAGACATTAGTGAGATTATGACAAAAGATAGGGCACAATGGCAACAAAGGATCCATATAGCCGACCCCACTATAGTGGGATAAAGGCTTGAGTGTTGTATTTTTTTTAAACTTTTGAGATGCACCAATGAGGAGCCTTCTTTTTACTGCTTGTCTTTAGGTAGAATGGTTTTCTTCCTTGTATAATTTTGAATCAGTTGTCTTTATATTCCATTCAGGTGAGTTTTGAGATCTTCTCATTGGTATCATCTTATTTGCTATCTCTTTAAATTATTTTTTCTTGGTGAAAACAATTCTGAATACCTATGATTGGTGTTTGAGATTCTTAGAAAAGTTAAGTTGTATGGAAATCTAGCTAAGTGCCATTTCTTCTAGGATTAAATCACTTTTTTAGCTATGTCATCTCTAGCGAATGTGTGAAAGAGGATATCCAGAACATTTGAGCCATGCAGGAGTGTCATATTCTCACTTCCATCCATAATGTGTTCGAAGTTTCCATGATTTTGTTTCTTTTTCCGTGAGGTTTGTGAAGGGGTTGAACACTTATTTACCCTATTGCCCGAGTGCTTTAAGAAAGGGGAGGAAGGTCACAAAGGTTCATGGGATAATTTTTGTAGTTGTCAAGGAAAAGTTGTGCACAACTCCCATTTTGGCACTCTACCAGATTTCTCTAAGGCTTTCAAAGTCGAGTGTGATGCTTTAGGGGTTGGATTCACAGCAGTTATGATGCAAGAGGGCTGCCCTATTGCAATAGTGAGAAACTTTTAGGTTATTATTCGTGCAGTTGAGATGATAATATTATCTCCTTCCAAGAGTTTGTCATACTGATCATGAGCCACTTAAGCACTGAGGAAACATACTAAACTTAGCCGTAGCATTCTTGTTATTTCAGAGTCTTCTCTCTCTCTCTCTATATATATCTATATATAAGGACGTGGAACGTAAAAAGATAACATGGCATTTTTTCACTTCTTTACAACTACAATAGCAGCAATTACCTGGAAATTTGTATTTTTGACCTGCAATTGCGAACCTTTATGCATAGCAATTTACTTTTTCATGTTTTTCAGGAGGGATTTGCTTTTGCTCATTGCACGACATGCAAGGCACCTTACTACCTGAGGGTTCATGTCCATGCGGACAGGAAGTGGAGAACCCTGAAATTTCGTTTCTTTGTGACCAGAGACATAATGTTCATATTTGCGGCTGTTCAACTGGTAAGTTTGTGGAAAGCAATTTGATGAACTCTACTGCCTGAATTGATATATATTCTCCACAGACTCCCTATTCCAACTAAGAAACACAGAAAACATAAGGCTGATCAGGTAATTTCTTCATGAACAGGTAATTTCTTCATTGGCTTACCTGGTGTATTTAACCGATAGCTACCAGCAATACTGGCTACGATTAGCTTGGGGCTTTGACAGCAAGTTCAGTTTCTACTATATTTGTGGTATGCCCTTGAACAGATATGATACAGTGTCTATTATAGACTTTACATTTGTGCGTCATTGATTTTTATGTTCCATGTTAGGGAAGTTTGTACTTTAACTGTTTCACTTAAATCCTTTCCACATTACGGGGTCTACCTGTAAGTATGGATGGTTCGCTTCTTATTCTTTTCCTTCATTCTTCTTGTGAGATCCCAATCCTTGTTATTTCTTCTTTCTGCATTGGCAATATCTTTTCTTCTCTTCTTGCAATGGCCCCCTTCGGTAGGACCCAACGCGAAAAACTTCAATTTGCTTGCCAAATTCTAGGGACCATTCTGAATGATCATAATTTGGGCAGGCTGCGAATGACTTCTCCTCTCCCTGAGGGATATTTTGTCAATGTCAGCCAAACTACTTAGAAGAAACATAATAACTCATTAAGGAGAGTAAACTTGTCTTCTACCCCGAGCAGTTCTACGCAGTGATGCAACCTTCTCTGTGGCCTAAGACAATCGATATGTCCCACTTCCCCCCATCTCCATTCAAATGTGATTGAGATGATCGTTGCATTTCATATCTACCTCCAATGTGAGATGGTCAAGTGGAGTTTGAATGCCTTTAAAAATGTGTTTTTTTACTCGCTCGCGCAATGATGGAGCCGTGTACTTCAATAGTTTTCACTTCTCCTAGATGAACATGCAAGATAAGATCAATCATTGCAATCACCGATTTCTATTTATGACCCTATGGGGACACACCTTAATGTTGGGTGAGTAGGGTTGCCTTCCGTTCCTCTAGAGTTGGATGGCTCTGAGCTGGTGAGTTCTTCCCGACGATCAATCTCGATGTTGTTGGGTGGTGTTATCATCTATGAACTCCATGATAGTAGGCCCTTTCACTTTTTTGACATGCGCATTTCCTCTGGGTGCATTGTTGTTTGTGTCACACCCTTGTCCAAAAAATTGAATTAACTTGACGGGAATGTAGGTGCGAGGTATGGATCTTTCACACTCTTGAACTTAAACATGCAATAATACATTCATCAATGCTCATAAAAGAAAGATTTATTACAACTATACTGTATTTGAATCCATTTGATTTTACTGCCACCTTTCGATTCACTTGGCGCTTTGTTATTAGCCTAGCCCATAACGTCGCAGTTGAGGCGGAGTGATGCAACCTTTATCGCATCATTGCCTTGTTCCTTTTTTTACTCACACATGTATCACACATCTTTGTTTTAGTGCACATTATTTTATATCACACATGTCTTCATCAATTTGTATCGCGCACATCGCTCGCGCTCGTTATTACAACTTATTCCAGTAAGATCCTGAGTAAAAGAATCTACCAAATTAGGTAATATATTAATTAATGAAAGATAGACAAAAGTCTATGTCAAGAAGGGTATTTTAAAATTCATGAAACATCATAACAATCCTAAATAATGAAGTAATCCTAAATAAAAGACATTAATAATGACTTGTTAATCCTAAATAATGAAACATCATAATAATCCTAAATAATGACGACATTAACATGATGAATTAATAATACACAAGGTTGTAAATGTCGGATATCGGGGACACGTCGGTTTAGGATTTTCATGTCGGTTTTAATATGTCGGGGGATATATCGGGGATATTTCATAT
Organism: Platanthera zijinensis; assembly: GCA_039513925.1. Taxonomy (NCBI): domain Eukaryota; kingdom Viridiplantae; phylum Streptophyta; class Magnoliopsida; order Asparagales; family Orchidaceae; genus Platanthera; species Platanthera zijinensis. The sequence continues at coordinate 31,282,624 of CM077085.1, forward strand.
ATCGGGTTTTAATATTTAATTATTTATATGTATAATTATTTATAAATTTAATCATTTTTTAATATATATATATTAATATGTTGATAATTTGATATTTGTTGAACTACTAAATTTATCAAACTAATATAAACAGTTTGTGTTACACAAGTAATAACGGTATAACGAGTGAAATAAATTAAGAGGAAGCAAAATGTCGTAAAGTTGTCGATGACAATGAAAGATAAAAAATCTTTAGTCCTGTTAGATAGGATAGGGAAAATTGATGTAAAAGCCCATTTATAGGCCCATTTCCTCTTTCTCCTAGTCTCACATCTCTTGTATAAGATTCTTTCTCCTTCTCTTCTCTTATATATTTGTACTCTCTCTTATATTTTAGTAATGAAGAAGTATTTACAAGGTTTGCCCATTACTTTCTACATGGTATCAGAGGGAAGCGGTCCGTCCTGTACATAACTGCCCAGTTCTCCTGTTTAACCGAGCGACATCTTTCTCTTCCAAACCGCTCGGTTTGGCGGCCTCTTTCTTTTCTATCCGCCTCCCTCTTCTCTCCCGTGGATCCACCTCCTCCTCCCTCTTCTACGCTCCTTTATAGCCTTTTTTTTTCCTCGGGCTCGTGGACCCCCCTCCATTTCTTGCTTACCGCTCGGTTTAAACTTTGTTCCTTTCCTGTTCGCTGCCTTCTTCTTGCTGGTCGCCGCAATCTCCTTTCTTTGCCTTTCTGCATCTGGCGACTTTCGGTTCTTCGCTGTTCGCTACTTGCTGCTCGCCGCTCTCTGTTTGCAGCTCGCTTTTCTGCGGGTTGTTTAACCGCGCGGTCTGTTCTTACCGGGTTGCCGAACTCTTCTCTCCGCCGTGGCCTCCTCTTTCCGGCAGTCGCGCTCGCTTCTAGTCGCCAACGACCTCTTCTTGTCGCTGCGGCCTCCCTAACCGCTGCGAGCTCTGCTTTTGGTCGCGACATCTATCCTTGCCGCTGGTGTGCTCACCGTGACCGTGCGGACTTCTCGCGCGGTTTCCTCTCTGCTTAGTCGCTGCGACTTATCTTATCACAGACGACTTCTTCTCTCTGCTGCGGGCTCCTTCTCAGTCCGACAGTCGTGCTCTCTTCTAGTCGCCGACGACCTCTTCTTGTCGCTGCGGCTTCCCTAACCGCTGCGAGCTCTGCTCTTGGTCGCGACATCTTCCCTTGCCGCTGGTGTGTTCACCGTGACCGTGCAGACTTCTCGCGCGGTTTCCTCTCTGCTTTGTCGCTGCGACTTGTCTTATCGCAGACGACTTCTCCTCTCTGCTGCGGGCTCCACATATTGGTCGCGGCTTCTTGCCGCTGGTGTGTTGCCACTGGAACCGTGCGGCTTCTCCTACTCTTTAGTCTTGGCGGCTTCTCCTGCTCTCTAGTCTTGGTGGCTTCTCTTCTCTAACCCCTTCAGATTTTGGTGCGGTCTGTCTCTAACCGCCCGGTCTTGTGCCTGCTCGCCGGCCTCTGTTCCTTCTATCCGCTGCCGCTTTGGGTTTTATCCGACTTGCTTCTGGTTTCTTGGCCGCTGAGGGGTCCCTCCTTCCCGCCGCGACTTATTTCTTTCCGCTGCGGGCTCTCTTCTACTCGTTGCTTCTCACGCGGTCGCTTCTAGCCGCGTGCGGCTTCGTCTCCTCGCTGTTCTCAGCGCTTCTTCCGTAGTAGCCGTTGGTTCTGTCCGGCAAGCCACGTGCCTTCTTGCCGCCCGGTTTCTGTGCCTTCTCGCAGCTCAGGATTATGACATCCGATTCCACCACTGTTGATGATATTGCTGCGTTGCATGCTCAACTCCATCAGCTTCAAGGGATGGTTAGTCGCTCCTCTGGATCCGTGGCCTCGATCTTCCAGGAAGGTATATCGTGCCTCTCACACAGTTCTCACTGGATTGTGGACTCGGGAGCTACACATCACCTCTCTCCGCAGCAGCCACCCAAATACTTAGATATTGCTTACCCCAAGCACATCACTGTGGCCAATGGTGACACGATCCCGGTTTCTGGCACTGCTCATCTGCCTCTTACACCTTCCCTTTCCTTATCCTCGGCCCTTCATGTTCCGAGCTCTCCTTTTAATCTACTTTATGTTAGCCGTCTTACGCAAGATCTTGATTGCTGTGTTACTTTCTCACGCTCTTCCTTTGTGGTGCATGATCGACTAACACAGAAAATACTTGGTAGAGGGAGACTGTCTAACGGGCTGTATCTTCTCGATGTTCCTCCCACTGCTCTCACCACTGTCTCCACCACTGATTGGCATCGTCGTCTTGGGCATGCCCCTCTTCCAATTCTCAAGAAAGCTCTTCCTATTGTCTCTCTTCAAGAGTTTTTTTGTGAATCTTGTATTTTCGGCAAATAACACCGTGTCTCTTTTTCTCCTTCATGTACTCGGAGCGATGCTTTTTTATCCTTAGTACATTCTGTTATCTAGGGGCCCTATAAGGTCCCTAGTGTTTTTGGGTATCGTTATTTTGTTACCTTTATCGATGACTACTCGCGGGTTACCTGGTTGTATTTACTTCGTGATCGTACCAAACTCACTACTACGTTCCGCACGTTTCTTACGGAAACTCGCACTCAGTTCTCTACTTGTGTCAAAACTCTTCGTACAGACAATGTTCGAGAGTATACTGGCCACACTTTCTCCAATCTATGCACTGAGTTTGGTATTATACATCAGATTTCGTGTGCCTACACCCCTCAACAAAATGACATAGCAGAACGGAAAAATCACCACCTCCTTGATGTGGCTAGATCTTTCATGATCCAAATGCAGGTTCCTCCTCTCTATTGGAACTTTGAAGTCCCTACTGCTTGTCACCTCATCAATCGCATGCCTTCGTCTGTCCTCAACTTTGTGGCACCCATTACTCTCCTTTACCCATCCACGACTCTCTTCTCTCTCACATCTCGTGTATTTGGGTGTACCTTTTATGTCAACCATCTTGGACCTTCCACTGACAAGTTAGCCCCTCGTGCTACCAAAGCCATGTTTGTTGGGTACTCCCGCACTCAGAAGGGGTATGTCTGCTTTTATTCTACCACTGGTAAGGTGGTTGTGGCTGCTGATGTCTCCTTTCATGAAGACCAACCTTATCACGCCAGCCCTTCTGATCCCCTTCTTCCTCCTCCACTACCTCGACCCACCGTCCCCGTAACATCTCCGCTTCCACCACTTCTCCCTACTCCTCCTCTGCTTCCGATTCCTACACCACCACCAGTCCCCTCCAAGTCTCCTATCATTGAAGTGTACACTCGTCGTCCTCCACGTCCAGATGCCCTGCAGTAGCTTCCCTCTACCGGTGTGATCTCACGGCTTGTTGATCCGGCATTCCCCTCGACGGCTCATCCTTTGGCCAACTATGTCTCTCTACATCGGCTCTCTCCACCTCTTCTTACCTTTGCTCTATCTCTCCTCTATCTCTATACCTAACTCTGTGCAGGAAGCTCTCCAGCATCCGACGTGCCGTGCCGCCATGGATGAAGAAATTACTGCTCTGTGGGGTAATCATACTTGGGATCTTGTGTCTCCTCCTCCTGACCACAGTTGTGTTACCCAACAGTACAACCGGGATTATGAGGAAACTTTATCCCCAGTCGTAAAATTAAATTCGGTTCGGGTCCTGATCTTTTTAGCTGTTCATCGCCAGTGACCCCTCCATCAGCTGAATGTCAAGAATGCTTTCTTGAATGATGATCTTCTTGAAACAGTGTACATGCATCAACCGCCCGGGTTTGAGACCACGGGGGAGTCTCGTGTATGTTTACTTCGCAAATCTATTTATGGTCTTAAACAGTCTCCACGGGCGTGGTTTGGAAAATTAGCAAGGCCGTTCGTGAGGTTGGCTTCAAACAGAGCTCGACAAATTCACCTCTCTTCACTCGTCACCAATCAACTGAGACTATAATACTTCTGGTTTATGTGGACGATATTCTGTTCACTGGTAATGACTCGCTGAGATACAACATGTTAAACAACATCTAAACCAAGCTTGTCAAGGCGACAAGACGACCAAGGCGTTAAAAGGTGTACCTAGGCGAGGCGACGCCTATGCGTCGCCTAGGCGACCAAAGCGTTTAAAATGCTCAGTAAAGTGTAACTCCCTTTAAAACCAAAATATGCAAAATAATTGGAATGGTTATTTTCACTCTCACTCACATGGGGTAATTGAGTTAAAATCACTCTTCAACTAGTCAATAGTTCTCTACATTTTCAACAAAATATAAGCATTCGACAGTAAATATTGAACACCCTAAATAAATTTCTAAATTTCATACAAAGCGTCCACAACCACTACAATGTTAGTGGTGACAAAAATAAACCAACTATGACATTACAAAATTATACTTAAACAATGTAAAAAATATATGCATTTGAAAAACATGAATGTGGGAAAAAAACACACGTGATTATATCTTTGTTAGTGATGATGTAACAAACATACAGTCATTAAGAAAAATTATCAAAGCTTTAAGACCAAGGAAAAAGTAAAGCTACAGTAGGTCAGTAGCAGGTAAGAAGTCTTCAATAACAAGTTTTTAAAATAATAAGTTAGGCACTTAGGCCAAATTCGTCTTCAATATCAAGTTTCAAAATATTAAGTTATCATCTTCTTCATTTGAATGTCCCTCCTCCACTGGACCAGTTATCCCAAAATCGTCTTCAATATCATCATCATCATGCACTTCTTCTTCAATCTCTAATGCCGTCTCATTAAATGACTCATCACTTCTAATCCTCCTTGATCTATTTTTATTTTAGAATGATGTAGATGCTCCAAATTCTCTGTCTATCATGCTCCACGTTAGATCTTAATTTGGATGAACCAAATCATCATCTGGATGGCCAGTCATCTACTCACTGCTCCAATTAAGCTCTTCAAGAACCAAAGGATTAAAATTTCTACAGCTTTCTCTTCTCTCTTGAAATCTTGCTTGAAGACGTCGATTATATTGAATGTAGACAAGATCATTCAATCGTTGATGTTCCAATCTATTCCTCCGCTTTGAGTGAATCTAAAAAGAGTATAACTTTTTTTTTAAAAAATCAAGAGATAATTAAAGTTAGTATAACTTTTTTTTTTAAATTAAAGTTACTTACAAACTCAAATGTGCTCCAATTGCGTTCACAACCTGATGATGAACAATAAAGACTGAGCAATCGTATGACTATTTTGCAAAGATCTGGTGCAGAACTTCCTTGTCTTTGCCACCATGAAACTGAAAAATTAAAATTTTAAGACATAAATTATTAACATATCAACATGAATAACATAAAGTAATTGAATAATATATACTCACTTGGACTTAGTATTTCTCTTTGTCTAATCGCCTTCTCTTTAGCAAAACTCCCATTTGCTTCACTATAATGAGTAGCTTGCTCAATAATTTTATCTTGCAAATTTATATCAGGTTCAAGTCTTGCTACCACATCGTTGAATGCATCACTTATATTATGTCATGATTTTTCCGGATGCATAAGAACACATTTGAAATATTTACTTGGATTGACAAAGAAAGCTGCAGAATATAGTGGCCGATCCATTTGATTTTCCCAACGGTTTTCAACAATTGTTATGATTTTCTGCCATTCTTTCTCTCTATCCCCAAAATTTTCCTTTATATTCTTTTTCGTCTCTTCCATCGCCATAAATACTTCTGGTAGAGCAGGTCTCTCATCACCATCTACTATCCTTAATAATTGTAGAAGAGGCAATGATGCTCTTAGACAATCTTTCACCACATTCCAAAAATGACTAGAAAGAACCGTGTCTTCCACATTTTTTCCTGCTTGTGTAGAAGAAACCTTACATTTCACCCAATCATCTGAAACAAATAACTGTCTCAATGGCTCTTGATGCTTTAATATACTCTGTAGTGTCAAAAAAGAAGATGCAAATCTGGTTACTCCAGCTCTTACTAAGTCTGCCCCCTTTGTTTTTCCTCGCATAGCATCAAGAATGCGAGCATGCCTATAAATAAAGCTTGTCATTTTCATTGTTTTGTTGATGACATTCTTGAATGATTTTATCTTTCCAACATCCTCAAGCATTAAGTCAATGCAATGGGCCGCACATGGAGTCCAAAATAATTTCCTCCTTCGCATCAACAATTCACCTGCTTTTTTACAATTAACGGCATTATCTGTCACCAATTGTATGACATTATCTTCGCCAATCTCACAAACCTTCTTATCAAATAAATCAAATAACATATTAGCATCTTGAATTTGACTAGATGCATCAACAGACCCAAAAAAAAATGTTATATCCGGGCTATTCACAAGGAAATTGATTAAATGCCTGCCTCTTTTATCAGTCCATCCATCTGACATCAAAGTGCAGCCATATTTTCTCCAAGCAGTCTGATGTTTCTCCTTTATTTCTTTAATAGCTTCCATCTCTGACTTTAATAGACTGACTCTATAGTCATGCATAGTTGGAGGTTTGAAGCCTGACCCATATTGTCCAATTGCCTCAACTAGAGTGTGAAAGCTTTTTGATTTCAACGCATTGAATGGGACACCACTTTCATATGCCCATCGAGCAAAGTAGGAACACAGTTTATGTCTTTCATCTTCTTATCTCATTCTGTTTTCCAAGGTTGTTTGGCTAGCTCCCTTGCTCCATCTCTCATCAATAACATCTTCTGGGGTACGCCTAACAAAAGTATCCATGGAACCCCTAACATGTTTATGAGCTTTCTCTTCAAAAAATATTTCTTTTCTTTTTTGTGCAACAGTTCCAGAACTCGGCTCAGTTCTACTATTTTGGCTTGCTCCCATTTCATTCTGTGGCTGCTCTTCATCGATCTCAATTGCGGCCTTCATTTTTTTATGTTTTGCCATGAAATCTCTCATTTCTTTAGAGATTTCTTCAGTAACTTTTAGATATTTTTTAACATCTCCATACCCTCCAGTCAAATGCTCTTTTAATCTTCTAATTCCTCCTTTAGTATCTTTTTCACATAACTTGCACCTAACCAAATTTTTATCATTTAAATCTGGCCAATACCCATACTTCCATCCAAGATCATTTGATTTTGCTCTGTGCTTTGGATCTGTTTTTGGATCATGGGTTGAACCTAAGCTGCTTAAATTCTCAGATCCAACATCTCTCTGAACATTGGACATCTTAGCTCCTTTCAAGGAAAAAAAATATGTATAAGTCACTGCAATTCAAGAAGAATTTAGAAGAATTCAAAATTTGGAAGCAATGACACAATCACAGCTCACGCACACACATCTCAAAGCAATGAAACAATCATTCAATTGTTGCAATGACACAATCAAATTGGTGCTATTTTTAATAAGAAAATGCAAATAATTCTTTTTTACTGGCTTTCTGTTTAAAAAAACAGAAGGAAATATGCAAAAACTCTTGTCAATTACTGCTCGTGGGCGACTGGGCATAGCCTATTTTGGAATACGCACACCACATAAACTTGTCTTCTGTGTTGTTGATTTTGCATTTGTTTTTCATTCTATGTTTGGACAAAAAAATGCCCATCATAGAATGTATGTTTGGACAAAAGCAGAAGAAGAAGAACCTGATGGCAGTCGTTCGATATTTTCTTGGACTAGAGGTAGCACGAGGACCCTGATGGCCTTGTCTTATCCCAACGTAAGTATTGCATTGACCTTCTGCAAGATGCTGACCTCTCGGGTTGCTAACCCGCGGAAACCCCGATCGAAGTCAACCACATGTTGTGTGCTCAGGGATCTGAGTCGAATTCTCTACTTCTGAATCCGGAATACTATCGTCGTCTTTTAGGAAAATTGATCTACCTAACCGTCACAAAACCAGATATATCTTTTGCGGTTGGTGTGGCCAGCCGGTTTATGCATACCTCACGAGTTTCTCACTTCCAGGCAGTGGAACGCATTCTCAGGTGTCCAATGACTTCCCCTGGGCAAGGACTTGTGTATAAGCCATCTTCCTCCCTTTCTCTTATTGCATACTCGGATGCGGATTATGCGGGCTGGATGATCGATGTTCTACTACTGGTTTCTGTACATACTTTGGAGGAAATCTTATCACATGGCGGAGTAAGAAGCAGATGGTAGTTGCTCGCTCGTCTGCTGAGGCTGAGTACCGTGCAATGACGGCTGCTACATCCGAACTAACCTGGCTTGAGAATCTCCTAATGGATTTGGGAGTTAAATTGTCCTCACCTCCAACTTTGTTTTGTGACAGTCAAACTGCAATACACATTACAAAGAATCTTGTGTTCCATGAGCGGACTAAACATATTGAGGTTGATTGTCTCTTCGTTCGAGAAAAGGTTCAATCAAAGGAGCTGAAGTTTGAACATGTTCCTGCGTCTGGGCAAGTTGTATTACCAGTTCTTATCCAAGTTTGGTGCCTACGACTTGTACGCTCCAGCTTGCGGGGAAGTGTTAGATAAGATAGGGAAAATTTATGTAAAGGCCCATATAGGCCCATTTCCTCTTTCTCCTTTAGTCCCACATCTCTTGTATAAGATTCTTTCTCCTTCTCTTCTCCTATATATTTGTACTCTCTCTTATATTTTAGTAATGAAGAAGTATTTACAAGGTTTGCCCATTGCTTTCTTCAAGTCCATAATTCAAAGATCAACATAATTGAAGTTGATGACGGACTTGAGCAAGGAAGAAAGCCAGAGGAAGGGAAAAAAACAACTTAAAACAATAAAGTGATTTTGGTCTATTGTCACTAATTATATCGGTCGATATGTTGGTCCCTTCAAATTGATCTTATCCTCAAGCTCAAACGAGGTTCAATTGATTTGACCGTCGGGTTCCTTAATTTTGCGACAAAACCACTCCTGATAGCTTGTTGTGGCGGTGACTGCATTGCGTAGCCGATCACTAAGTTATGAAAGGAGCGCCTGAGGCGCCGGGTGAACCGTGCTTATCGGGCAGAGACGGGCAAGGTGCCCTAAGCGCACCTTACTATATTGTCAGCCACGTTTTGCGGTTTCGAGGCCCTTTCAGTGAATTGGCTGCTTAGCTCACTGAATTTTTATTTGAAATCAGATTTTTTTAATGCTAGTTATTTTTGAGGTTGTTATATATGCAATTCTAATGTGTTGATATGGTGATAGGTTTATTTTATGTGTTTTTTGTATTTAATAAACTATATATCATTTTTTTTTTCATTTTTGTTCCTCACGTGCCTCAGGTGCGTGCCTGCGCTTAGGCTCTAGGACCCCTTTGCGCCTCGATGCGTCTTTAATAGCTTAGGCACATCATCATTGTGTGTGCATGTGTCACGATGAACTACATGTATTTGGCCTGGCGGGGGCGCTTGCGGAAGGATGACCGTCAGATAGGGGTGTGTGCGGTGCAATTTGGTGCGGTTTTTGCCCAAACCGCACCCGCACTGCAAGAGTGCGGTTTTGGCCAGAGCAAAACCGCACTACACCGAAATTACGTGGCGCGGTTCAGTTTGGTGTGGTTTTTTGCGGTGAGATTGCAGTTTCGGTGCGATTTTTAGCATATGATGTATATAAACACCAAAAAAGATAATGTGAGGTAAAATAAGATGTAAAAAAACACAATTATATGAGTTATATTATCATGAACTATATCAAATAAACAACTAAAACAAGAAAAAAGTGAGAAAAAAACTATATGCACTAATATAATTAGTTAGTTACTAATATTAATTAATAATTTATAAGTTATACTTTTATTTAGATGTTTTTGTTATGTCATATGTTTATGAAAAATAAAATATATAATAAGTCGGTGCGGTGCGGTTTTTGCAGTTTTCAAGATTCGAAAATCACACCGCACCGAACCAGGCTCGGTTTGTAAAACTTCAAAACAACACCGCGCCAAAAGTACGCGGTGCGGTTTAAAAATCGGGACGGTTTGTGCGGTGCGGACAGTTTTTGCGGTTTGCGGGTTTTTATGCTCACCCCTACCGTCAGATAGATTCTCCGGAGTTGAGGTAAGGGTTCCCGGTGGATGCAGACAGTCGAGGTAGACGAAGGACTGAGCTGAATTTGAGCCACATCCATGAGGACCGACGACGCCGACGTGGTCGTCAGAAGGAATGGATTGAGAGGGATCGTCAGAACAGGTGACTAGAGCGCAAACTACATAATGAAGATTGTCGGGACCAATGGAGGCAACACAAATTGGAGCTGCACCACCGCTGGGCGTGGAGGCAACGAGGCCGGTGGTGGGATGCAGCCTTGGGCACACTCACGCAAGAAGAAGAACGATGAGGGATAGCGGTGCGACTGACCGCGTAAGCACAAAAAAATGAAGGATGCGGCTGCTGGAACCGATGTTAGTGGCAGATGAAAATCGTGGATCGATTGGATCTGGAAGAAATGAGGTGGATTGAACCTGGCTCTGATACCAATATGTTATGGCCTAACACGTAATGTTGTGGCGGCGGCGGTGGAGGCAGAGATATAAGGGGAGTCGAGCCCAATCTGCAGAGAATGCAAGGGTAGATGAAGAAGGGGAGTCTTGCTCAACTCTAACCCTAAGAATGATAAGAGGGGAAAAGAACTAAAGAAAGGAATATAAGCTTCATATTTTCATTCATAATTATTCATGGACCCTTGGGCTCCCTTAAATAGAGATTATAGGACTTCAATAATTACCAAAATACCTTACATGAAATAAAAGACACAAAACATCATAATAAGTTAAGAACCTTAAATAACGACACATAATGACAATACTTACACGACAAATTAATAATACATATATAAAATTAATTGACAATGAGGATTATTGCGGGCCCATATCACGCTTTACCTACAGTAATATGTAGTATGAATATAAATTAGAGTTAAGCATCAAATGAATTCATACCTATCGTGTCCTATTTTCCATTTTTTAATCATAGCAAAATGTTTGCAGTAGCTATAGGTTGGGTTGAACTAGTTTTTTCCCCAACTGCTACCTACGTATTCTATGTCTGCATGCCTATGGTTTCAAACCCACAGTTCTTAATCCGTCGCATGGGTTTCTTTTTATATCATCCATCGCGCTGTTTGTCATTTGTAAGGTTTTGAAAATCGGACCGGACCGGACTCCTAGCTAGTCTGGCCCAGGTATAAGGATCGCTTCATCTATGGACCGCTCGGGAACCAGGAAACCAGACAGGTTGACCGAAAAACCAGGAATTTTGGCCGGTTCCCCGTAACTGGGCTGGTCGAATTAACATCTGATGAGTCTAATTAAAATGCTTTTAAAAACTAAAGCCGGCAGGATTCGAACATGCAACCTCTAAGATAGATCTCAAACAGGTCATCCACTGCACCAGCTTGCCTTAGTTGAACACAACTGAAATATATTTTATAATATAACGTTATTCATATTATGTTAATATAATTAATACAATAATTTTATTTTTAAAACATATGTGTGTATATAGGATATACCATGTTTATTTTTATTAAATATATGGATATATCATATTATATATATGGTTTTTAATTTTAGTTCAATTTTAAATTTTTATATTTATGAAACTTTGTTTAATATATATAAGATTAAATATATAGTTCCGTCGGTAGTTATCACGGTTCAACCGGTTGGATCGATTGAACCTTTCCCTCCACTGGCTGGATGTCAGGTCCGATTTTTAAAACCTTGGTCATTAGAGTAAAAAATCTTTGGTCATTCAATATTTTTGGGAAAGGCACCATGGGTCGTAACTCGTAACATCAAGCTTGCCTTTATAACCAAATCAGAACAGATAATTTCATGTTCTTACACATGCCACAAATCAAAGAGATCTTATCTTTTAATTCCTCCACAAGACTTCAAAATCTTGAAGAACAAATAAACACTATAGATATCTATCTATATTATATATAAGAAAAACATCCTCCGGTGAACATTCATCTTTCCAAGTTTACTCATTCTTTATTATAACTTTACAATTTTTTATAATCGGGTTTAATTTGTATTTTTTATTTTAAATTTTTTTGATTTTACCCCTTCAATTTTTATTAAATTTTATATTTGGCGAAACAATTTTTTTTAAAGATGATGAACGGTGTACTGCCTTGTCGGGGTACAGGAGAACCCCATGCACAATTACTTGTAATTGTGTGTAGGTTAGGTGTTATCATTATTGTTTGCCTTTAGCCTGACCCATAACATGACATTTCTGATTTCTCAGCTTGCCCAAAGCATGGTGGCATTTCCCAGCATGTCCGACTATGATGCACGGGGACGGAAACGGGATACGGGAAACGTGATTTTTAAAAAAATAAGGATACGGGAAACGTTTTTAATTATTTTTAATTATTTTAATATAAGTACTAATTAATATAAGAATAAGACAACTAATAAACTATTTGTACATATAAGCGATAAATTAAACATTCTATCACATGTCCACATCAATATATCATTACATCAATTGATCATTGTTTTGTTACATTCACATGCAAAATATCAAGTTTAAAAATTAAACATTCTCTCCAACAGTATCAAGTATCAACTTCATCATCTTCTTCAATAATCGAGAGCTCCAACTTTGGTTCATCAAGCGATAAATTAGCTATCTCCAGTGTACCTACATCTTCGAATGACTCAAAGTCATCGCCCGCAATATTCCACAATGTAGACTCTCCTTCATTGTATTTTTGATCTCTCCTAGAAAGAAGTCGAAGATTGCTATGAATATTTATTAAATCTTCTGCACGTTGTGGTGCCATTCCAATTTCTCTCGGCGCATGAAGAAGATGATTGTTGTACTAATAATTTTAATGCAATGGTTTGAAGTGAAGGGGCCGGCGATCCATGATTTAGCCACCAAGTCTTTGGATCTAAGAGATAACGATTTTGAATTGAATCATAATCATTAAAATCCCCTGATTTATCAATGAATTCCGCATACTCTTTGGCGACCACATTGCGCAGGATTGCAAACCTAGCGGGATTTGCGTAGATTAGCGGGATTGAAATAGCGGGATTCGCGTATCCCCCCAGCGGGATACGCGAATCCTAAATATTTTTTATTTTTTATTTTTAAGTGTGTTTCCTGGAGTTTCGGAAACGCGTTTCCGCGAGTTTCCGAGCGTTTCCCGTATCCGGTACGCGTTTGAGTCGATACGTTGCCCATTTTTAAGTATCCGTGCATCATAGATGTCCGAACCAGGGTGGCATTTCCCAGCATGTCCCTGTCACAAAATCCTAAAGAATTCACAATAAAATCTCATCTAAAATATCATCTTATGTGCACAAATAGTCTATCAATAAAGACAACTCTTCTAAACAATATTTAAATGTGTCAATTGTGGCAATAATGAATAAATGTGCTTTTATAACCCATAATTTATAGGCTCTGTCAAAGCATGGTAACAAGTGTCCAAATAGAAATTGATAAATAAAACTGAAATCGATTTCAAGACATCAAACATAGTAGAACAAAGGTTTTAAATCAATAATTTTCAAATCAATAAAATGATAAGTACCTTTCAATCCAGGAAACCCTAGAAACCACCCCTTTTCCTTGCAGTCATTTTAAAGGAAGAGAAGGTAACTAGAGGACGAAGAATAGAAATTGTGGTGCGATCCAATCTTGGCGGGGCGCGCACTAGCGATCATCTGGGGCATTTTGGGTATTTTTGTTGGGCAGTAGCTTTGTTATAAATAACTTTGTTGTATTAGGGTTGCGTATGCTTGAACTATTCTGTGAACCGGGGTCCTTATTGCTGTGTGGAGAACGGTAGTTCCTTCTCCTTCGTCCGATCATCTGTTCAGAAAGGTCTCACCTTCCTTAGGATTGATCTCTATCTGTTTGGCATTCTATTTGATGTTGTTAATTTCCTGCTGCATTAATATATAGTGGTTTGGTGTTATTTTCCCTTGGTGAAATCTTGGAGTAGAAACATTGCTCTGCTGCATTAATCTGGAACAGGAAGAAGAACACATCAATGTATCAGAGCACGCACGATGCAGCCGGCGAAATGCCTGTTTCTGACGCCACTAGGTCGAAGGAGGTACTGAGCGACGTGGATGCGCTCCGGCAGAACCGGGAAGACTTAGCCCGATCTCTCCAAACGCTGTCGGAGCAACAGAGCCAGACTTCCGATGAGGTCAAGGAGATCCTGTCCGTCCTCAAGGCAGATAAGTTCAGCGGCGCAGGAGGATCCTTTACCCCTCCAGACATTCGGAACCAGGCTGCCATCCCTCCTCATGTGGCAACTCGCTTCTCTCGCATAGAGTTTCCGCGTTTCTTTGGAGAAGGGGTTCTTGATTGGATTTATAAGTATGATCAATTTTTCGAAGTGGACGAGACACCAGAGGATATGAACGTTCGAATCGCCTCCGTGTACATGGAAGACAAGGCATTGTATTGGCATCGGGGATTCATGAAGAACTGCCTAACTCGGCAGTGGCCATCATGGGAGGAATATTGTAAGGCGCTCCACAGTCGGTTCAGATCTAAGTTGTTTGATGATCCCCTCAGCGAGATGAAGAACCTGCGACAGAAGGGCTCGGTGCAATATTACTTGGATGAATTCGACCTTCTCTTACATCCGCTGGCCATTCTGGAAGAACACGCCTTTTGCTTTTGCTTGGTGGGGACAAAGTGAGAAATTGAATACGCCATACGCATGTTCCAACCCAAGTCACTTCAGGAAGTCTTTTCACTAGCCCGATTGCAAGAGCAGAAGTTGATTTGTAGCGCCAAACGGAGCACTTCCGGCTCGTGGGATCAGTTTTTAAAGGAGACCAGAATGCATCCACCTTCGAAACCTACTGCGGCCGGCCCACCTCAGGGTGCCCCAATCGGCTTCGGTCATATAGGGGGGCAGCCTGGATAGGGCGGCTGGAAGCTCTCGTCAACCGACATGGATGAATGACGAAGTAAAGGGTTATGTTTCTGGTGCGACAACAAATACACACCGAGACATCGTTGTTTGGAACGTCGTCAATCGTATGCTCTAGAGCTTGTTACCGAGGATGAGGAGGGGTAGAAATTCCACAAATGGAGCACTTTACCGTAACTGAAGAGCAGGAGGCAGCACCTACACCGCATGTCTCAGTCCATGCTTTGGATGGGACAACACATTTCCAAACTATGCGGGTCACGACATCCTACCAAGGGAAACCAATCTATGTGTTGATCGACTCCGGCAGTACTCATAATTTTCTGGACATGGACACGCCGTAGCGGTGCGGTTGCAGTGTGAGCTGGCATCGATTCCCAGTTTTGATGTCGCGGTGGCGAATGAAAAGACGATCACGTGTTCATACAAGGCTCTGGGATTCAAGTGGAAAATGCATGGAATAATTTACACTTCAGATATGTTGATACTTCCGTTGGGGGGTTGTGAGATGGTCTTGGGGGTGCAGTGGCTCGTCACCCTGGGCGTAGTTCAATGAGACTTTCCAAATATGAAGATGGAATTCGTGGCTCACGGATGGAAGATCTCCTTGCGGGGCTCCCAGTACATGGCCAATACGTGGCTGCGATCGAGGCGGATGCAAAAATTGATAAGCAGGGACGGGCAACTCAGCATGTTGGCATTATATCATGTTACAACTAGTTCGACGGAGGAGGGGGAAAACATAGATGCTTCCAACATTTTCCCAGAAGAGCACAAGGTTGATTCCAACATTCAACCTGCTGATGGGAATCAACACCTCACCGAACAAGAGCAAAGCCAGCTTCAGGAGTTGCTAGAACATTTTCGGGACTTCTTCGTCGAGCCAAGCGGGTTGCCTCCAAACCGGCAGCACGAGCACCACATTCCAATCAGGGATGGGGCGGCACCGGTTAACATCCGTCCATATAAATACCCTCCTGTACAAAAATAAGTAATTGAGAAGATGGTGGGAGAGTTGTTGGACGCGAGAATGATTCGACATAGCAACAGTCCCTTCGCCTCTTCGATGGTTTTAGTGAAGAAAAGTGACGACACTTGGCGCCTATGTGTTGATTATCGACAACTCAACAAAGACACAATCAAAGATAAATTTCCGATTCCAGTTATTGAAGAGCTGATCGAAGAATTGCATGACACGGTTTTCTTTTCAAAGTTAGATTTGCGGGCGGGCTACCATAATGCTCGGATGGCACCCGACGATGTGTACAATACCGCATTCCACACTCATCACGGGCATTACGAGTTCCTCGTGATGCCATTTGGGTTATCCAACCCCCCGTCGACATTCCAAAGCTTGATGAATTTGATATTCCGCGAGCAGCTTCGAAAATTCATTTTGGTATTCTTCGACGACATACTCGTCTTCTGTCGGTTCTGATAGGATAACTTGGAGCATCTATCGACGACCCTCCAAATTCTAAGGGAGCAAGAACTCTTCCTAAAACGAAGCAAATGCCAATTCGGAATGCAACAAATACAATACCTCGACCATCTCATCTCGAGCCAAGGGGTGGCAACCGATCTGAGCAAAATCCAAGCAATGCTAGAACGGCCGGTCCCCACCAACCCCAAGAAATTGCGTGGGTTATTGGGTTAACCAGATACTATCGGTGCTTTATTAAAGGATATGGGTTATTAGCCAAAACACTCACTTCTTTGCTACAACAACACAACTTTAAATGGGGAAAAGAGGCGGAGGAAGCGTTCCAAGCACTGAAACGTGCACTCGCAGCTCCCTGTGCTTAGGTTACCGGATTTTCGGAAGACCTTTGTGGTGGAGACTGACGCGACAGACACGGGTGTGGGCGATTTTGTTGCAGGAGGGTCAACGGGTGGCATACTTCAGCAAGGCACTTGGGCTGAAGAATGCTCGTCTTTCAACTAATGAAAAGGAACTCCTGACAGTGGTTATGACAGTTCATCAGTGGAGGCACTATTGGGCTAACACAACATTCATCATCCAAACAGATCACCAGAGTCTGAAATTTCTTCTCGAGCAAAGGATCGCTACAACGATACATAACAAAGTTGATGGGGGTACGACTTCCAGATTCAGTATAAGTGCGGCAAGGAGAATGCTTGTGCGGACGCCTTACCCAGAAAATACGAGCAGTTGGAGGTGGAGCTGAAGGCAATGGTGGTAGCGCAATTAGAACTTTTCCAAGCAATTCGGAAATCGTGGGAGCAGGACGATCATATTCAACGCATAATCGTGGCCAAGGAGGCCGATGAAACAAGCAAATCACACTATCAATGGAGGCAGGGAGTGCTCCAGCGGAAGGGGAAACTCGTAGTCGGCCATGATGCAGAACTCAAGCATCCTAGCACAATGCTTAGGAAATAGTGATGCAGAACTCAAGCAACGGTTGCTCCACTTATATCACGATTGCGCAATGGGGGGACACTTGGGCATCACTGCAACCTACCACCGCTTAAAGAAGGTTTATTATTGGAAGAGGATGAAGCAGGAAGTCTATGACTATTGTTAGAAACCAGTCCGGGCCCAAAGCTCTGAATGATCTACGGGAATATTGGGTAATCCGGACCTGTCCGACTGCAGTCGAATGACAAGAACATCCCCAACCAAATCTCCGCGGAAGGCTCCGAATTATCTACGTGAATATTCCGCGGTAGGTTGTTGGAGGCCGCAGTCTCTCTTTGATGAGAAATGATCTAGTTAAGTGCTCATACAGGGACTTCCCAGGAGGTCACCTATCCCAGGAATACTCCAGCCCGAGCACGCTTAACTATAAAGTTCTTTCACTTCTCATCACCAATTGAGCTGCAGTTGAAAGGGGCGGTGCTACTCCCTTCTTATAAAGTAGGTCGGGTGTTTGATCTCGGCGCTCAACAACCTACCGCGGAATATTGCCGTAGTTAATTCGGAGTCTTCCGCGGAGATTTGGTTGAGAATGTTTGTGTTGTTTGACTGCAGTCAGCCAAGACCGGAATTCGCAATGTGCTGCCATGGCCTGGTTTCTAACATTGTCCCCGTAGGGGCGCTTAATTTGATCATTTCTCATCAAAGGGAGGCTGCGGCCTCCAACAACCTACCGCAGAATATTCCGGTAGATAATTCAGAGCCTTCCACAAAGATTTGGTTGGAGATGTTGTTGTCATTCGACTGCAGTTGGCCAGGTCTGAATTACCCAATATTCCCGTAGATCATTCAGAGCCTTGGGCCCGGCCTGGTTTCTAACAAAAGATGACCATCTTTTGTTAGAAACCAGGCCGGGGCAGCACATTCCGAATTCCTGTCCTGGCTGACTGCAGTCGAACGACAACAAACATCCCCAACCAAATCTCCGCGGAAGGATCCGAATTAACTACGGGAATCCACTATCCAACGCGGACTAGTGGAGAGACAAACAATACCTTCATTGGAGATGGAGGCAACAGAGGCAGGCGACATTTCTTGAAGTTGTTGGAGCTGGAGGCAAATTTCTTCAAGATCAACACGAGTGGCAAAAGGGACTGTGAGCAGCAACAAAAGCAGTCAGACGAGGAGGAAGATCATGTTTGCGGTAACAGGTCGCCTCAAAGTGTCCATCCTTACCGCAAAAAGCACACTTGGGTCGTGGCCGCCCACCTCGGCCCCTTCCCCGAGAGCCGGAACGTCCTCCACGAGCAGGGGGGGGGGGGAGAGGTAGTAAATGTAACGGCTAGTAGTCCGCACAATTCACAATAATCTCTTTTCATGAACATAACCAAGCATCAATAAAAACATATTTATTTTTGTCTCCACAATGAGTATAACCACACGCCCAAGTTCAATCCAGAACAATTATTTACAGGTTTTGCGCAACATAATAACATGCCATCAATAAACATATTTGTCAACATTTTTATATCCATAGTTACCATAGCCAAATCTAAACATGTTTCCAACAGGATATAAAAGGAAAGGTACAACAAGGCAGGTATATATATATAACAAAACCACAGTGTCCATAGGCACAAAACGAAAACATCGATATGCTTTCAATCACTTTATATACTCCAAGCAGCGCACTAATGTTAACTGGCATGCTGTTTTTCTTTTCCTAAAAAAAATTGGAATTATAAATCATTAGTCTTTTATAAAGACTAAGTGAGAATTTATCTGCTTACCTGGCTGTATTCAACATTGGCCTCATAACAATTTTAGCATAGTAATTCTAATAAACAGTATAAAAAAATTATGTTTGTATGGAAACTGTAAACTTCATGACTAATAGTATATCACAAGAACAAAACCATAAACCAAGAAAACAGGTTATCAATCAATGGAATCATTTCTTTAGTTTATTTAAGGTGGTGTTAAGGGTACCTGTACCATATCAGTATTGAGATATATCTTTCAGTCTTTGGGCCCAACCCTTTAGGGGTTTCTGTATCCAAATCAGTACGTTCAACACGCGTCTACGCCTTTCGGCCGACTGATTTGGCATTTGTGAACATCATTTATGTGCATGCAAGTTCATTATACCCTTAACAACACCATGTGTCGACACATTTTTGAATACATAAAAATAAGAATGGTTATTTAGATAATTATCTCCTCAGAATTCATTCGCCTGTTTGCCTTAGCCAAGACCATACATAATAGCGAGTATTAAACAATGATCTTAGAATTCATAACATCTCATGTCATAAGAATCTTTGTGGTCAGTAAATAAATTTGCATAAAATAGAGCATAAAGTAAGAAGATAAAGCTCACCGGCACTTTTTCCTTTCCAATGTCACGCCCAACGTCATCGTCATGCCCATCGTGAGATGCCATCCTTCGCGATAGCTGTTTAGGGATCGTATCAGTAAGGGCATCATTATCGGGATTGCATCGCATTATAGCTATGACATCGACGCATATGGACTATGGGTGACACGCCAAAAACACTAAAAGTACTGTTCTCAGTTCTCACAGTTCAGCAATAAGCTCAAACGTCAAGCCCAATCAGGAAACTTGGAAGATTTCACCTATGTATCAGCCCCCATCTCAAACACATGTAGGAGAAAAACTAGTGGATCAATACTAGAAATACAAGACAAGATTATTCATATCCCACTCATGCAACAGCCCTATATGATAATTTGCACAGATTATTACTAGCCCACCACTTGAAATATTGGAAGGAGCAACAACAAAAGGCCACTCAAGTACCCAAACAGCATAACTATCTGACCACAACAAAAAAAATCATCTTATATCCAAGTGAACGCATATATCCAAGTAACCACACAAACACAAGAACTTATGCACTTCGGAAGATCGGTCAGAACAAAACAAGAACAACAATCGCCGGCCACAACACATGCATAACTCTCTTCCACCGGCTAAATATAAATTCTGAAAAGAAACTTCACCAAAGAACAACCCAAAATCCTAATGACATGCCAAAATAAAACTAGAGAATCTTAACTCCGATGAAAGTCATAAAACTAAAACGACTAAATCTGAACTGAAGAAGAGGAGAGTAAGAAAGGGTAAATAAACTCACAGTGAGATATTTCGAGTTGAGATTGCTCAAGCAAGAACACAATCTTCACCCAAAATAACCTTTAATTACGATCTGCCGGCCAAATCAAGCCGAATCGACACACACAGAGAGGAAAGGAAATGCGATTTTGCCCTAGTTTCTTCTTTCGGAAAACTCTCCAGGCGGTGAGAAGGATGAAAAATGAGGAATAGAAAGCAACAGCTCAGCAATATGCATCGTTAGTACCGCCTCACCAACACCACCGCCTCACCCTAAGTAAAACTTTAGCATTTAATTCTTAATCATCCAAACAGTGTGCAGTACCGTCCAGATTCCCTTCACCACTTCCACGTTTAACTCATGTAAGACCCAATTTCTATGAATCATTCCTGTCGCATAACAACATGCATAGATCCAAATATCAATGTGTCGTAAAAGTGTTCAATAAACACTGATTTAGATATTTCTGTCATCATAGGGGATATAACATTATATTAATAAGTTAACCATTTATAAAATGTAACAAAAATGATTAGTTTTATAACGTCGAACATACTCACATGAAATGTCGAACGTCACAATTCTTCCCTCCATATAGATTTTCGTCTACGAAAATATTAAGCTATAGGCTCGTCAAATAGTAGAGGGAAATACTCTCGCATAGTGTCTTCCCGTTCCCATATCGCTTCATCTCGTGGGTGACCTTTCCACCATACATGTACAAAGTTCACATTCCGATTACGTAATTTCTTGCTTTGCTGATCAATAATCTGATATGGTTCTGTCGGGCTAGATAAGTCATTTTCAAGTTGTAGATTTTTAGTTGGAATAATCGTTTCAGGATCTCGAACATATTTACGAAGCGCTGACACATGAAAAACATCATGCAATCTTTGTAAGTCCCCCGGTAACGCTAAACGGTATGCGACTTCGCCAACACGTTCAATAACAGGGAATGACCACACATAACGTGGGCTCAACTTCCCCAATCGCCGCAGTCGTGAAACTCCTTTAAACGGTTTGATTTTTAAACACACAAGGTCACCAACTTGAAATTCCACGAGACGATGTTTAGCATTATAATATTTTTGCTGTCGATCTTGTGCCACCTTCATTCTTTGTTGAATGAGTCCAATTTTCTCGTGCCACTTATCCACTTTCTCGCGGTTATACAACTGTCTTTCACCATCTTCCGCCCAACTTAACGGTGTACGACATTGTCGACCATACAGTGCTTCAAATGACGCCATTTGTATGGAAGACTGATAACTATTATTATATGCAAACTCCACCAATGACAGATATTTCTCCCATGAGCCTTTGAGATCAAGGACAACCATTCGTAATAGATCCTCTAGGAATTGAATTGTTCGCTCCGACTGCCCATCAGTTTGGGGATGAAATGCTGTACTAAACAATAATTTCGTTCCCAAATGTTTATGAATCTGTCTCCAATTCCCTGAGGTGAAACGCCCATCACGGTCAGATATAATTGTTCGAGGTATACCATGCAATTTAACAATAACATCAGTATACAATTCATTCAATTTTTCTGGCGGTCCATCTTGTCGTACTGCGATAAAATGTGCACTTTTTGTTAACCGATCAATGATGACCCAAATACCGTCATGACCCAATTTACTACGAGGTAAACCGAAGACGAAGTCCATGGCAATATCCTCCCATTTCCATTCCGGTATTGGTAACGAGTGTAAATAACCCCCAGGCTTTTGATGTTCTGCTTTAACAACTTGGCATGTATGACATGATGCTATATAGGTTATCACGTCTTTCTTCATCCCAGGCCACCAAAAGTCTTCCTTTAAGTCATGATACATTTTCGTTCGACCCGGGTGAACTGAATAGGGTGTGTTGTGAGCCTCATATAGTATATCCTTTCGTAAATTGTCCACATTCGGAACACATAACCTACCATTCAGCAACAACAACCCGTTTTGTTCAGTAAAACTTTTAGTTTCCCCCTTTTTTACTTTTTCCACCAAGGACGTCAAATATGTATCCTTCGGCATGGCTTCCAAGATTCTATCCTTTAAGATATACCGAATTTGCATCTGAAATATCTGAGACTGTTTACCTTCGCATGACACAATGGGGGCTATCTCCATCTTTTCCAGTTCCCGCAAGAGCTGCACATTATATATTTTCACAGCTGATGGTTCAACAACACTTTTGCGGCTCAAAGCGTCGGCAACGACATTTGCTTTTCCGGGATGATATTGAATGTGTACATCATAATCTTTTATAAATTCTAGCCAACGTCGCTGTCGAAAGTTTAATTCTTTCTGTGTAAAAATGTATTTTAAACTTTTATGATCTGTGTAAATTTTGCATCTCACCCCATATAGATAATGTCGCCAGATTTTTAAAGCAAAAATGACAGCAGCTAATTCGAGATCATGAGTCGGATAATTCCTTTCAGCATCCTTCAGTTGACGCGAGGCATAGGCGATTACTTTCCCCTGTTGCATTAAAACACAACCTTATAAGACGCGTCACTGTAAATTTGAAATCCCTCTGACCCTGATGACAGTGTTAACACAAGAGCTGTTGTTAGTCGTTCTTTTAAAGTTTCAAAAGCGAGCTGACAGTTTTCATTCCATTGAAAATGAATACTCTTTCGTGTTAACTTTGTCAACGGTAAGGAAATTTTGGAAAAATCTTTCACAAATCGTCGATAGTACCTTGCCAACCCAAGAAAACTCCACATTTCTGTTACATTGCTAGGTTGTGGCCAGTTAATGATCGAATCAACTTTTGCAGGATCAACAGATAAACCTTGTTCGGAAATCACATGCCCTAAAAATGAAATTTCCTTCAACCAGAACTCGCATTTCGCAAATTTTGCGTACAGTTGATTTTCTTTTAATCTCTGCAATGCTAATCTCAAATGTTGGGCGTGTTCTTCCTCAGACGTTGAATAAATGAGTATATCATCAATAAAAACTATGATGAATTGATCCAGATAATCTTTGAAAATGCGATTCATCATATCCATAAATGATGCAGGAGCATTGGTTAATCCAAAGGGCATTACTACAAATTCGTAATGTCCATACCTTGTGCTAAAAGCAGTTTTGAAAATATCCTCCTCCTTTATTCGTAATTGATGATAACCTGATCTCAGATCTAGTTTTGAAAACACTTTTGCGTGTACAAGTTGGTCAAACAAATCCTCTATGCGTGGTAAAGGATATTTGTTCTTCACGGTTAATTTATTCAATTCCCGATAATCCACGCATAACCGCAGTGTCCCCTATTTCTTCTTTACAAACAACACCGGGGCTCCCCATGGA
The DNA here is from genome assembly GCA_039513925.1 of Platanthera zijinensis. Taxonomy (NCBI): domain Eukaryota; kingdom Viridiplantae; phylum Streptophyta; class Magnoliopsida; order Asparagales; family Orchidaceae; genus Platanthera; species Platanthera zijinensis. Next base: position 31,306,257 of record CM077085.1, read on the forward strand.
GATGTATTAGGACGAGTAAAGTCTTTGTCGATTAATTCCTGCAACTGACATTTCAGTTCAGCAAGTTCTTTTGGAGCCATTCGATATGGTGTCTTTGCAACTGGTTTCGCTCCTTCCAAATGAATTTCAAACTCGACTTCTCTTCTCAGTGGAAGTCCTGGTAGTTCTTCAGGAAAAGTTCTTGAAACTCATGTACCACGGGTACCATTTGAATATCTCTTGTTTTTACTGTCGTTCCTCGAATCATTACTAACATAGCTTCACATCCTTTCCGGATCTTCTTAGCAGCCTTCAATGCAGATATTAGCATTTTGGATACCGAGCCTAACCCTTGTAAAACAGTTGTACTCTGATCGAAGCATTTCACCGTTACTTCTTTTCGTTTACAGTTAATGACTGCCTCATGCTGTACTAACCAGTCCATACCCAATATCATCTCAAATTCCGTAAGTGGTAATACCACAAAGTCAACCGAAAAAGGTTTATCATTTAGTCTGAACGCAACTACCACTCGTTGTTGCGTAGGAAGGAGTTGATTATTTGGTAATGTGACGTGAAGAATATCTTGTGTTACGTAGGGTTTTGCTGAAATAACGCTCAATACACCAGTGGATATAAAAGAGTGGCTTGCACCAGTATCGAATAAAACCTTCATCAGGTGACCATAAACATAAATCATACCTGTCACCACAGTATCATCTGCAATAGCCTCTTGCTGACTTAAATTGCATACACGGGGCTGAATCTGACATTCTCCCACTGATGTCTCTACTGGAGCTGATGTTGAAGCAAGAGATTCACTCTCCTTCGTAACACCCAGCTGGTAAACCTTCTGACCTTGCGGGGCTGGAAACCTCCTCGAACTATTTTCTCCTTCCTTCCTTCTAGGACATTCCCTTTGGCGATGTCCCGGCTGACGACATAAATAACAGACATTGCTCCCCACTAAACATTGTCCTTTATGAGATGCCGCATTTCCCGCACTTTTGTTCTTGAATTGGAGCTTGCATCACACTGCTGCTGTCTGCCAGACGAGGTCGTTTCCCAGAGTTGCCAGATTTCCACGATGCACTTGATTTTGAAGGCTCCTTAGTTGCAGTCCACTGGGATATCTTCTTCCCAAATTCTCTTCTTCTTTGTGTCTTCTCCGCATCTATCTCCATCAGATGCGCTTTCTGTACCAAAGCCCCATACTCTTTAATTTCAAGTGGTACTAATATCGCCCGATTGCTGTCCCGTAAGCCTTCTTGAAACCTACGACACCTCTCTTTCTCATTTGATACGAAAGCGTCAGCATAAAATGCGAGATTAGCAAACTCGGTTTCATACTCGAGTACTGAGCGGGGACCCTGTACCAGACGTAAGAACTTATCTTGCAGTAACTTCTTCTCCGACTCAGACACAAACCATCCTGTAAATTCCTGTACAAAAGTGCTCCAAGAAACGCTACCTTGTCCTCGACCAGATAACCGTCCACGAACATTTAACCACCACCGTTTTGCCTCTCCTTCAAGGAGAAAAGTGACCAAGCCCACCTTTCGCTCCTCTGGGCAAAGCATTACTTCAAAGATCGTTTCAATACGAGATATCCAATCTTCTGTCTCCAGGGGCGATAAACTACCCCTAAATCCCGGCGGTTTCAAATCGAGAAATTGTTTTAAGTCCACATCAAAATGTCTCTGTTGCGACGGCCCAATAGGCTCTGAAGATGGTAGGGTTGGAGGGACATCCCGCACCATTTTAATAGCTTCTGCCAGGACACGAGCAAAGTCTGTCAATGGGGGTTGCACTGGTGGCTCATAGGGCGGGCGCACAGGCTGCTCCACTGACAGATGTTCTCGCTGAGGATGTTCTTGTTGGGCTGCATCACTACCCTCTGACATTGCTTCCCTTACTGTCGGTAAAGGATCCTTCAAACAATAGAACACAATATAATCAGTTTAAACACTCATGTGGTCACACTATCTATCTTATAACATTGAACTTTGGTTGTATGTACATACTCATTAAGTCGCCCTAAACCCTACGTCCTAAGTTTTTTATTTTAATTAACCGCTGCTCCGCCTGCATCCTCTGCCGCCTCTCCCTTTCCGCCTACCCGTGAAGGGTTCGTCGCCACCGACAAAGTTGTCGGCGGCCTGCCTAGCCCCCGCCGGCGGGTTTGCCGGGCCTCGGCAAACCCGCCAGGGGTTGTCCGCCTCACAGGCAGGGCCGCGCATACAATGTATGTTAATTAGATGAGCATTTTGTAATGTTCTAAGCTTTTTAGAAGGGAAATTTTTATAATTTTAAAAAATAGAAGAAAGATTGCTGTGATTATGCAAAAATCGTGTATTTCCTTGTGATTTTTCATTTTATTTTACCATGCGTCTTTTATGCTTTGCCAAATCATATGCTGCTCATAATAGAATTGTGTTCATTCGTAAGCTTGTTGCAGTTGTAGGAACTGAGGACACTAGGGCTCCCTTTGGAGTGGCGTTTAGAAACTCCGGAACAAACCAACAAAGAAGATGAAGGTGCCCTTCCGGCCGTCAGGAGAAAAGGGTGGAAGAGAAAAAAAAAATCTAATTTTTTGGAATTAAATTTATAATAAAAGAATCATTTAATAAAATATTTGTTATGGAGAGCAAATGGCAGCCAAAAACAGTCACCGCACCACATGCACTGAGGACCCATGCATAACTGCTAGTGTTAGTGTGTGTAGATGTTGAGTGCATTAAGCATGCAAAATTACATATTGCACCCTTCTATCTTTCAAAATTACAAAAACCTGAAAGAGGAAGATGGTATCCAAATTGCATTAAGCAACCGACAAGCAGAGAGCTCTGCAGATGAGACCGCGGCAAGAAGGGAAGGCCGCTGTACAACTAGAAAGAGGAGACCGCGGCAAGAAGGGAAGGCCGCTGTACAACCAGAAAGAGGAGACCGCGGCAAGAGAAACAAACCGCGGATGAGGAAATCCGGTCGAGAAAATCAAACCGCTAAGGAAGACCTCGCAGTTAAAAGAGAAGACTGCGTCAGCTAAGGAAGTCAGCACGAGGACATGAGTTAGGAGTCCGCGGCGAACACTAGAATACCACGCGATTAAAAGAGAAGACTGCGCGGCTAAGGAAGACCACGCGGTTAAAAGAGAAGACCGCGACGGTTAAGGAAGTGAGCAGGAGGACAGGAGTCCGCGGCGAACACTAGAAGACCGCATGACAGAGCGCGCGATAAGATCAAACCGTGCGAACACGTCGAGAAGAAGAAAACACGCGACATGGCGTGCGACAAGATTAAGTCGGCATGAGCAGATCACGCGACAAGCAACCCGCCAAAGAGGGAAACAACGGGTCACGGGGAGGCTGGAGGGCCCGCAGCGACTAGAGGAGAAGGCCACGCGGTAAGAGAGGAGGTGGGACCCACGAAGCAGACCAGAGAGATTATAAAAGGAGAAGAGGAGAAGGAGGGGAGAAGGGGGGTTTCATGAGAAGCATCAACAGAGAAACTTGCGGTTAGGAGTAAACCGCACGAGAGAAGCAGCAGTGACCGCAGAGAGGTGCGGACACTAAACCGCGAGGAGTGTCGTGCGGTTACTCAATTATTATCCGCCAAAGAGGGAGCTCGCCGAGTCCGCGGGAAGGAAGGAAGAAACCGCCCAAGGGGAGGCGGTTAAAAAAATCAGAGACCGCTTAAGGGAGACTGCTGGCTTTGATACCATGTAGAGAAAATACTGAAATCTTGTATATACTTCTTCAATCTATAAAAACAATGTATGAGTACATATATATAGGGAGAAGAGAGAGGGATGAGTCCCATTTACATGGTGTGGGACTAATACAAGACTAGTAGAATCTACACTAAATATGCCTATACATGGGCCTAAACATGAATCTTTTCTAACAGTAACCAACCACTTGAGTAAAACCCGTGGTTGATCTCTAAACAGCAGCCCCTTCATCAGTAATTGTGTGGTAATAATAGGCTGCAGGAATCCTTCTTTCAATAGGCTCCTCAGTCGTTGATAGTCCTCCAACTATATGCACAACGTGGAACACTTTTCCTAAGGGGTGGTAAAAATTTCTTCTCCCACGGTCTCATGGTCAATGATTTAGAAGGGTGAGAGAATTTTCTTTTTTTGCCAATTGATAGAGAGAAAAAGCCTATAGAATTATCGTCGGGGAGCTGAGATAGGGTGTTTGATTAAGTGATAATAGAGTTAGGTATCTATCCACGAGCCTCGATCAAAATTTATCGCGCCACGCCTATTGCTCTCCATATTTTGAAACAAACTCAAATTTATTATTTAAAACGATTTTGAGATCCCGGATTACATCAACGCCCCCCATAGATAAGGGAGGACATCGATACTTGCGTGGCAAGATTTATCATGCCACGCCTATCGGTATAATAGTATTTCTCCATAGAAAAAGGAAGATCTAGCAGTGCTCTTGCGATGCTTGGGAGGTGTTTAGGAGATTTGATCTATATCCCATAAATGGCAAACATGATTACTCTAAAATCATAGACAAGTATACTTGGTATTGTAAGAGATTTTCAAGTGTTGGTCATGTGGTCACTTTCTTGTGTCATCAGTAAGTATTAGAGGCTAGTACTTTTTGTACAATGAGTGATCTGTGATTTTTCTTAATGAAATGTGAAGCCATCTATTAATTACTTTCAGGGGATCAATATATGGTTTTGCAGGGGCTCTAATGTTCTTTGCTCTGCTTGGGCTTTCGGGATGCTTCATAACTTGTTATGATCGACGGGTGCGTAATGATTTGGCACAACCGTGCAGAGAGTTATGCCTCTGTTGCTGCCATCCTGGGTATGCTCTAGCTTGTCCTATATATATATATATATATGTATGCTATTAATTATTAATTTTTAATGATGTTTCTTGGATGTGCAAATAATAAATTTAAAATATATATGTTTTTGATGTTCCGAGGATGTGCGCGGACTGTCATCTGCCGGGCACGCTGTGCATGTGGACAGATTGCACGACATGCTTTGAGAGCTGCGTTAGTACGGCGGGGGAATGCGGGTGCTTGGGAGGAGGTGCGGGCGAAGCGGGGCTCCCTCTTCTTTTCATTATGGGACTCATCGTGCTGGGGCTATTCACCATCATCGGCATATTCTACAGCGTGCTTGTTGCCACGATGGTCGGGCAGAGAATTTGGCAGCGCCATTATCACATACTGGCAAAGAGGATGCTGACCAAGGTACGTAAAACCTTTCACCAAATCTCGAGCAAAGAGATTAGATGACTAACGCCCACACATACATGTTCATGCATGTTTTGATAATAGCTGGTTAATTGCAGGAATATGTTGTGGAGGATGTGGACGGGGAGGAGATGGCGGAAGGGAATAATTGGTCTCCGCCGTCTCTTCCACCAGAGCATGTGCAGCAGTTGAAGTCGCTGGGATTGCTCTAAGGAAATATATAGTTAAGAGAAGCCTGGATCTGATGATAGAGGGAGTCCTCTTTTTATTGCTCATTCTACTACACATATGTTTGTTTAAGGGAGGGTAAGGGCGCGCAGATCGGGGTGGATTCGCCAGCGGCCGCATTTGTAAATTGTGTCTAGTAACCTTTTCTCCATGTTTGCAATATATGTATATATATATATATATATATATATATGCATGAGTTTGTTAGTAGCAGCAGCAGTAGAGAATTATACAATAGAGCCATAGATGAGATTCTTTTGAAAAACATGAGCAACATCACATGATTCCTGCCACAGGCGATTAGGTTTTATTTATTACCAGGCAAAGAGGATATATGCGGTAGCCTGGATCATATATAGTTACATATATGATAAGTGATTAGAACGGCGGAATTTCGATTTGTTCAGGGATGAGGATAGGGATGGGTAAAGTGGAGATCTCCAGATAAGTGATGCTCTCCAGATATTCGCGAAGCTTTATTGCAGACTGCTTGAGGAACCTTGTTCTTCTAAATGGCCTCCAATTTAGAGTCGGCCTATCAATATAGTTGTAGTTTATGCTGGTCAATCCGAACTCACATGTGTACCCATCGACCCATTCGAAGCTGTCCAAAAGTGACCACACAAAGTACCCTCGCACGTCCACTGCGCTCCTGCACACACACAAATAAATTCATCAGATAAAATCATATGTATTTATAAAAAATTAAGTGAACTAAATGATCTCATATATACATATATATATATATATATATATATATATATATATGTTATTAATAAAAGCATAGTTTATTAATTACCTCAAGGCATCCTCCAGCACCTCGAGGTGAGACGCGTGGTACTCGGACCGGTATGCGTCCATCTCAATCGGTGCTATTTTTATGTCCACCTCTTCTCTTAGTTTGTTATCCTTGTTGTACTTGAGTACTCCTGCACGCAATATCATAATTAGGAGAATATATATATATATATATATATATATATATATATATATATATGAATATTCTGAATCTCTAAAGTCAATAATGGCTAGCACGCACCATTTTCAGTGATATAAATAGGAGGGTTGCTGTATCTATTCTTTATGTGCAGAAGAAGTTTCTTCATTCCCTGGGGGTACACGTTCACCCAACTTCTTGGCTGCAAACATAATATATTACTTTGCCTGTAAGCATGCCGTAATCCTGCACATAATTATAGGTAGAGGTAGATTTACCTGGGCCGGGCCAATGGGCCCTTTATCGTTTGCAACTGCAGAACACGTCGTACAAGATGATTAATTAATTAAAAGAAAATGATAATTTAGTTGAGCCCGCGCGCGGGGTTGATTGAATATTTACCGAGAACGTCCACCAGCTTATCATCTTCGCAAATGTTAATCTTGTCGGTAAACGTAGAATTAGATTTGTCTCTGGCATATCTGGCTGTGTAGTAGTTGAGGCCGATGAAGTCAAATGAGTTTTTGAGCTTTGCTGACTCCTCGGGCGTGAAACTTGGGAGCCTCTCCCTCACCAATGCCCTCATGGAAAATGGGTAGTTCCCAAACTTCAGTGGGTCCATAAACCTGCATGCATGCATATATGCGCCCATATATATAATATATATTAATTTATATATAATATTGCTTATTAATTAATAATATTGCCCGCAAGCATGCACATATATATATATGATCTGATTCCATCGTCATAACTTACCATCCCAGCATGAAGTCAAGGGCTCTACCTTGCGCCTCTATATTATAAGGCTGATCGTCATAAGGCTCGAACCAGAGTGTGATCAATGTGATGCCCACTTTTCCTCCAAATTTAGCCTTCATGCACATCGTCCAGTAATTAAATCAATGGTCCAGTAATTAAATCAATGGTCCAGTAATTAAATCAATGGTCCAGTAATTAAATCAATGGATGGTAATTAATTATAAGGCTGAATTAATCGTGCACGATGGAGCAGACAGACACGCACACAGGCACGCACACACGCTGACCTTATATTTATCCTTGTAGAGTTGGGCCGCTTCTGAATGAGCCAAGAGTATGTTGTGAGCAACCTTATAAGGTTCTCTGATAGAATCTCCCACGGGGCATACAAACTCTTGGTCACCAATCTTCAAACCCGGGGTGCAGTGGCCGGGCGCATGGATTCCCTTGGAATATCCCAACGTGGAAAACACGTATGGCTCGTTCATCGTGATCCAATGCTTCACCCTATCTCCAAACTTATTGAAGCATAGATCTACATAATTCTTGTAGTCCTCCCTGAAATTTAAACTTCGTTGATTAACCTACATGTAATATTTATAATGCTAGCTAGCTAGCTATATGCAACACTGGTTGGTACTGGCAATATGTAGCTTACACGATCTGATGACTCAGGAAGCCTCCGTACTCATCTTCTAATGCCTGGGGAACGTCCCAATGAAACAGAGTAACATACGGCTCAATTCCTGCATGCGCGCCACATGAGAAATATTAATAATAGTTAAATATTAAAGTACGCGTTAATTCCGCACATCGGTCAAATTGTTGTTTATAATTTACGCACCGTTATTTTTCAACGCATCGATCAAATTGTTGTAGTATTGGATCCCCTCATGGTTTGGTTCGCCGCGGCCCTCTGCATGCATGCATGCTCCCATGTTTGTATTAATTAACATAATACGTACTTTATGAATACTTGTATGATATAAATGGAAGAAGAATCATAAGTAACACTCACTCGGGAGAACTCTTGACCAAGATATAGAGAATCTATACCCCTTCAGCCCGATCTTTGCTAACACATTCACATCCTCCTGCGTGTAGGCGAACCCAATAAGATTTTTCAATTGGGGCGTGCAATAAAATAATGACGAAAAATATTGATACGTGCGATAGAATCTATACCCCTTCATCCCATTCTTCTTGAAGCGGGGCCCAGTGACGTCATCATGTAGAATAGACAAGGTTTATATAAAAACTAATGTTTATTCGAGTATAGACGACGGTTTTTACATGAACCGCTGTCTATTCCCATATTTTTTTTTTAAAAAATAAGGCGCCAGGACAACTAGGCGTCGCCTAGGCGACGCCATGACAAGAATGCTGGCGAGTGGCGGTTCGGTGGAGCCGTGGAGGAGAAAAACCTTGCAACTGAAGTGCCGAAGTGGTGAAGTCGACGATGTGCACTGTGCAGAATGCGGAAGTGGGGAGAATGCGTAAACAGGCGGAATAAATTGTGGGATTGGGATTTGCGGAAGACGGAAACGCCAAAGAGGGGCGAATAGCCTTAAAAATTAAACTTTTTTGTATTTTAAAACATATAGTATACAGTCCACACTGGGCCTTTAATAGGTCCGCCCATGACTCGTGCATGCATCAAAGTCCATTTTATAGGGGAATTTCTTACTTCAGAATCATCTTTGCAATAAATCAAGGTGATTTTTATTAGCACAACAGTTTTGGCTAGTCACACAACATTTTCTCCTAAATTTTGGCACATTTTGGAAATACGTCTTGTACATGCATTTTTAGGAAAAATGTTCAACACGAAAGTTGTAGATCTCAAGTCGTATTTCTAAAAGACGCGAAATCTGGGTGTATTTCCAAAGTACGCCTTTTACATGCATTTTTAGGAAAAGTGTTCAACACGAAAGTTGTAGATCTCGTCGAGATCTACAACTTTTGTGTTGAACACATTTTCTGAAAATATATGTACAAGACGTATTTCCAAAAGACATGAGAAATTAGGAGAAAATGTTGTGCGACTAACCAAAACTGCAGCGCTAATAACAATCACCTAAATTAAATACCGCCATCAAGATTAGTGCAGGTATGTGTGTGTGTGTATTCACTTGAATTTTGAATGCCTTTTGTTATCGATTATTAATTCTGCAGCATGCAGTTCTGTGATCTCCTGCTGAGGATCAGCATGGGCTCTTACTTCGTAGTGGTAGTATGAGCCTGCTCCGGGATCTCCGCTTGACCCATCAGCAATTTTTTCTGAGAAACAAAACTCATTAATTATAATTTATATGTGCATATGTATCTTTTGCATAAACAAATAAATATATAGATAAATAATGTGCATGAAAATCAATAAGGCAGCTCAAAGAGGAACCTGGATGTTTTTGACAGAAGGTATCCCAAATGCTTGCTCCTCTTCCGCCTTCTTTAGTTGCTCCTTCCACCTGCTCAATAGTAAATCATTATATATCTTTGTAATATTAAAATAAATAAACTGTCACATATATTGTTACGGTGACTTAACATATATTATAATTTATTAAAAAAATTAAAACCCAATATTAATTACATCTTAAACTCAAATTAAAATTAATGATGATAATCAATAATTAAATCTAAAAAATTCGTAAAATTTTATATCTATTAATATGATAGACTGTCATTGGACATGTCAGTGATCTTTTTGAGAATGTCTGTCTTCAAACATGTCAGCTATACAACCCGTATTCGTCGAGAATGAGTCCTACCATAGCCAGGTCAGCAGAAGTCAAGGTCAACCAGTCAAGACGGAAGTCAGAATCCGCGCGCAAGATAGCAGAAGGCCTGGACGAGTATGGCGAGCTCTCCTCACATACTCGTCAGGTAGGCGACTAGACGAGATACTCGCCCAGCCTGTGCGAGCTCCCCTAGGAATTCGCCTAGTCGCCGAGGGGTGGGGGTATAAATAGACCCCCCCCCCCATTTGGATTTCCCTATAAATAGAGCTCCAGGGGTACGAGGTGAGACACTCGAAATCCCTTCCAGGATCTCGCGAGCTCTCCATCTTGGATACCAGTTGAGCCTTTGGATTCCTTTTCCTTAAAGACTAGGTCGCGACCTTGCGACTTTGTTACCAGCTAGTCTCCCTCGTACCTAGTTCGACCACTTTTGGTTGCGGAGGGGTTGTTTCTTTCAAGCATCCGGGTACGTGGTAGGACCTTCCTGCCACAACATCTGGGGTCATGTTTGTTATCCCTCTCTTCAACCCAATCACTTTAGCCGTCTAGTCTTACCCCTGAACCGGTAACCTTAGACGGCCTTGATCTGAATTCTACTCGACTCCTGGCTTCGAGAGCGATCATCAGTATACCCCGCAATGGATTAGCGTTGAGGATCTTGACGGAGTCAGCCGGCGACGAATCTGTGAGCATCAGCGAAGTCAAGGTTAGCGAGGAGTCAGTAGCGATAAACTCTGAATAGGATCGGCGAGATGACGACCTAGATGGGCGGCGAGGTTTGTCCACCGCTGTACCCCGGAATCGACGACTTTCGAGGCAGAGACGTTCGACTCTGATTCCTGGGCGATGTTGGGGGCCGATAAGTCAAGGATATCTTCCAACCCGAGCTCATTAAGGAGTTGTTGGGTGCTAGAAGAAGGCGCAGGATTGATGGTCGTCACGACAACGTTCTCAGGAGGCGGAGGCGGGTTGTTAACCTTGGAGGCGAGGGTCTTCTTTGGGTTCTTCATTTTATTCTTCTTAAGGGTAGGCAAGTCGGCAACGATCTCCTCTCCCCGCGACCTCTTGAGTTTTGTATTCCCTAGCAAACCGGATAAAGCGGAAATGCTCTCCTGAAGGAGTTTCTCGTCGACTGTCGACATAACGTGTGAGCTCAAAAATGTGCCCCAAGAATCATCCCCCTATTTATAGAGTTCGGCAGGCGGATACCAGAAGCAAACAACTCAAATACTCGGCAGAACAGCTCGCCGAATAAGTGTTGGATGATTCATTCCGAGTTCCTACGTCGCTCGCAAAGAGTGGGGATTGTGTACAACCCGTATTCGTCGAGGATTGGCCCTACCATAGCCAGGTCAACAGAAGTCAAGGTCAACTAATCAAGATAGAAGTCAGAATTCGCGCGCTAAAATAAAAATTGGAAAGGACCATCTCTTTGGAAAGGGGTGAACGTTTTTAAGAGGGGAATATCATTCCTCAAAAGGGGATTGAAAATTTAGAGAGGAGATCTTATAACTATCATCTTGGAGAATGAGAAGAACGACTAGGGTTTGGACGCACCGACAAGGAGGAAGAAGACTCGGAAGCAGATTCTGAACGCAAATTCCTGCAGTATTTTCATTTCTAAACATCATGTCTAGTAAGATCTTTATTGTTGTGTGATTTCTTCCTTCGAGCATGAACTAAATTTCTTGGTATCGTATGTTGAGAGTACTTTGACTCATTGTGATGTGGTGTTTGTAATTTCTTTTTTATGATTGTTTATGAACGTATTTTTGTTGATTTTTTATGTTCTATTTTGTGAAATTTTTGGATCAATTATTCCACTTCTAACTTACGTGGCGAGATTCGAGAGAGGAGTTACGTATTTTAGGGTTGAATCCTTTATGTTGCACGACGAGATTCGAGAGAGGAGTAGTGTAGATCTTAAGCCAAAATTCCGTCTTTATACTGCGCTGTAAGATTCGAGAGAGGAGCAACGTAAGTGTAGCATAAATTTCAACATAGCATAAAGAAAGAAAGTGATTTCGTCTTGTGCTAACAACAGTGATTTGAGTGCTTTATGTTATTCTCATTCTACCTAAGTTAGAGATAACTAGGAGAATTTGGATAAACGGATTTCTGAGATCGAGAGATGATGATTTCCACTTTCAAATCGTTGCGGGATAGTAACTAATCATTTCATGAAAGATCACTTTAAAAACTCATCACAATAGGCAAAGGAAATCAACGTACGAGACCATTTCTCCAACTTGGTAAAAGTCTTTTTAAGTAAGCGTTATTTTATTTTAATTTTGTCTTCTTTTAATTGTCTTTAATCCAAATTCACTTTTAATCACTCCGCTTAAATTTAAAGAAAAGGTAGAGCTAGTACTTGCGATCACTAAATTAGTCAGTTCTCCGAGGGAGTTATTCTAACATAATTTGCTTCCTCAATGATTTGATTGAGTTGTTCTACAGTGAGTTGGACACTAGGTGTAGGGGTAGATAAAGAATCTAACCTCTTATTTATCAAGTTAAATTGAGAAGTCATTTGAGCGGCCAAAGATGTGATTTGGTCCACTTGATGAACTCAAACCGGATTACTATTCCCTTGTCTTTCATATGCTTGATAATTATTTGATGTAAGATCTTCTAATATTGCATAAGCGTCTTCAGGATATTTCTTCATTAAGAAACCCTCAACGGCCCTGTATACTAAAATCATAGTTGTGGTTTGTAACCAATTATAAAAACTAGAAACTTTTTGGTGTTGGGTCAACCCGTGGTGCGGACATTTTCTTAATAGCTCTTTAAAATGCTCACAAGCATCATAAAGAGTTTTCTCATGATTTTGCATAAACATAGTTATGTCCTTAATCAGTTTAACAGTTTTCGAGGGTGGAAAATATTTATTTTAAAATTTATCAACTAGTTATTTCCATGTAGTGATAGAGTCGTGTGGTAATGAGTTTAACTAGTCTTTCGCTCGTCCCTCTAAAGAAAATTGAAATAGCCTTAGTAAAATCGCTTCTTCAGACGCACCGTTAACCTTAAACATGTCACATATTGCTAAGAAGGTCCGTAAATGAGAATTTGCATCTTCATGATTAAGACCCCCGAACTTATTATATTGTACTTGTTGCATGATTAATGGGTTCATTTTAAAATTGTTGGCTTCACTAGCAATTCGAGCTATACTTGAATGCAAATTTCCTCTAAAAGGTGTGTTATAGTCTCGACATGTCATTCTTGGTGCAATGGGTTGAACATTTTTGTTCAACTTGACTCCCATTATCATTCATATTATCTTGTGCGTTATTATCCATCTCAGGATGAATAATATTGAACGTTCTAAAAGTTCTTCGTTTTGTCTACAAGTGCGTTCAATTTCAGAATTCAACGGTAATAATTCAGTGTCTCGATATCTAGACATACACTAAATAGAATTCCAAATAAGAAGCAAATGAACAACCACTCCATTGCATCCACTTCAGGGGAGTTATTCCAACTTCAAGTTTCTTTCTCCCTTAAAATTATTTGCTTATTAGCAAAAACAACTTAGAGTATCATTATGATAAAAAGACATCTTTGTTAGGGACTAGCAAAGGACTTAAGTGTGGAGGTGGGGGTGCTATAACCTCTACAAATTGATGGAAAAATAATTTATTTAGCCATGAATTGAATGATCTTAATTCTTATTTTAATTAATCATTAGGCTATTTTAGATATTTTCAATGATAATTAATTGGTATGACTGAATAATCCAAAGAGCTCAACCAATGAATTTGAAGTTAGTAAGATTTTTTCTGATAACTCACTCAAGCATTTATTTTATATACACAAAATATTTGTTTACTTCCAATGTAATATTTTGATATTGACCTTTAAAAATAATGGGAAGAGGTGAACAAGAACTAAGTAAATAATGTAAGCCTAGATATGAGTTTAGGTTGTATTCCTTTTGATCATCCACTAAATTATTAGAGCTTGAACTTTTTCATACATATTATTCAATGTTTTCATGTCATTTGTTCCTACTAGTTGTTCCTTAGTAAGTTATCCATTTATGGGTGTCAAATTTCTCTTAAAATGGTTGAATTTCATAGTGATATGTGGCCTAGGTATATATCTACATACTTGGAATGATCCTAACTATGATGAAAAAAATGGAAAAAAAATTTTGCGTCATAGTGATATGCGGCCTAGGTATGTGAAAACGTACTTGGAATGATCCTAACTATGATTAAAAAAATATGATGTAGAAAATAAAAAAATGGTTGAATTTCACAGTGATATGTGGTCCGGGTATGTGTACTTATACTTGAAATGATCCTTATTATGAATAGAATATGTTTAAACTAAAATGATGTATGTTGATAGACCCCATAATATGGTGAATTATTAAGATAACTAACTAGGGAACACCATACTATTATCAAAGCTATCCATAAATTCTTAACCAAGCCAAAAGCAATCCTACTTTCAATTGAACTACTAACTCGTGTGAAGGTTAAATCATAGACTTAGCTTATTCTGATCCTCTCCAATAAATGTGAAGGTTCAATATACAATTTTACATGGGAGTAAACTATTTTTAAAGAAAAGCACGTACTGCACTAAGATACTTGTTTGAGCTTTATCTTCCATCTAACTAATGGATTTGTGAATGTTTGAGCTTTTATTGATTGATAAGCTTATCAGTTAAGTAAAGCGGATTTCTTGAGTATGCTTTGATTAATTTGTTTTCAAGAACTAAAGATCATTTGAGTTCACATCTTATTACTTCTTCACTCATCCTATTGTTATGAAATATCTTTGCTAGGGGCTAGCAAAATTTTAAGTGTAGAGGTGAGATAACTTCCCAAAAAGAAGTTATCTAGTGATTTATTCTACTTTAATATTCATCTTATTGATAAAGAAATGAATTAAATAAGTAAAAATATAAGTAAATTCATATCTATTTTGTTTATGGTTAATATGTCTAATTTTTCTATATTTTTCTTGCTAGAAATGCCAAAGGAATCGATTCGGAGAAGTAAAACTGGAATTATTTTTGGACTGCAGGGTTGTTACAACAACCTGAAAATTACAACCTGAAAAGGTTGTTGTAACAACTTCTGTACTGATTTTAATTTCAAAATTCGAATTTTTGCATCAAAATAAAAATTGGAAAAAGACACCTTTTTGTAAAGGGTTGTATGTTTTTAAGAGGGGAATATCATTCCTCAAAAGGGGATTGAAAATTCATTAGAGAGGAGATCTTAGAACCATCATCTTAGAGAATGAGAAGAATGACTAGGATTTGGATGCACCGACAAGGAGGAAGAAGACTCAGAAGCGGATTCTGAATGCAAATTCCTGCAACGTTTTCATTTCTAAACATCATGTCTAGTAAGATCTTTATTATTGTGTGGTTTCTTCCTTCGAGCATGAACTAAATTTTTTGGTATCGTACGTTAAGAGTACTTTGACTCATTGTGATGTGGTGTTTATAATTGCTTCTTTTATGATTGTTTGAGAACGTATCTTTGTTGATTTTTATGTTCCATTTTGTGGAATTTTTGGATCAAGTATTCCTCTTATAACTTACGTGGCGTGATTCGAGAGAGAAGTTACGTATTTTATGGTTGAATCCTTTACGTTACATGACGAGATTTGAGAGAGGAGTCGTGTAGATTTTTAGCCAAAATTCCGTCTTTATACTGCACTGCAAGATTCAAGAGAGGAGCGATGTAAGTGTAGCTTAAATTTCAACATAGCATATAGAAAGAGATTTTGTCTTGTGATAGCAACATTGATTTGAGTGCTTTATGTTATTCTCATTCTACCAAAGTTAGAGATAACTAGAGGATTTTGGGTAAACGAATTTCTGAGATTGAGAGATGATGACTTCCACTTTCAAATCATTGCAGGATAATAACTAATCATTTCATGAAAGATCACTCTAAAAAATCATCACAATAGGCAAAAGAAATCAATGTACGAGACCACTTCTCCAACTTGGTAAAAGTCTGTTTAAGTAAGCGTTATTTAGTTTTAATTTTGTCTTCTTTTAATTGTCCTTAATCAAATTTCACTTTTAATCATTCCACTTGAATTTATAGAAAAGGTAGAGCTAGTACTTGCGAACGCTAAATTAGTCACTTCTCTGAGGGAACGATCTTTTCTCACTTTATATTATTTGATTCAGTACGTGCACTTGCGTTATTATATACATATTTCGGGCGTATCCGAATGCCTTTAACATGAAGCCAACATTTGCAAGTCTCCGTCAGATGACGGATCTTCCGCTCTGCTACTCCATTTTATTGTGCAGTATGAGCACAAATGAGCTCTCTTTGGATTCCATGCTTACTGTAGAAGTTAGAGAACTCGGATGAAACAAACTCACCTCCGTTGTCTGTTCTTAACTTTTTTATCCGCAGGTGAAGTCTGCCCTCCACTAACTCCTTGAACTCTACAAATAATCGGAGCGTATCTGACTTCTCCTTCATGAAATACACCCAAGTGTACCTTGAGTAGTCATCAACCAGAATCAGCATGTATCTGCTGTCTCCAAGACTAGCTGTGACAGTCGGCCCAATCATATCACCATGGATGCAAGAAACTTATACTATCAAAATCTTCTCTACAGGGCGAGCCATACATGGCGAGACATGATTCGCCGATGTATCTGAGGAAAATAGAAAAAAAAATACAAGGCAAGAAAACAAGTCGCGCGGTCTCAAGGAGAAGCCGCCGACCCTGTCGAGCTGCCTAGGGAGTTCGCTGAAGCCGCCTACCCGCAAGACCGCAACCAAGCCGCGCGGACAACATGTTATTCCAGTGCTGACAAGAAACTCTGTTCGCTGATTTGCAAACCGCCTGACCGTGAGGTCGCCTAGCCGCCAGATCAACCGAACTACTGTTTCCACCGAATAGAACAAACCGTCAGAGACGGACAACTTATTGAACTGGGAAACTAGCTGTAGAAGAGAGACCGCCAAGTCGCAGGTCGCGACCTGCTGTTAATCGCTAGTTGCTATCCGCAGAGTCTGCACTGTCCCTGACCGCAGTCAGAACCAAGTCTCTGGCTTTCCAGCGCTAGCCGCACAACCTGAACAACACAAGTCGATCAATCTCTTCAAACTGCGCGGATAAAAATAGTAGTGGAGGGCAAACTTCACATTGGCGCAACAGTACCCGACTGACGACGGCGGGCTCCGCCCGACCCGCAACATATACATATGAGTACTCAAAATGACCCTAAAAAATATAAATCAAGAATACAATTTTTATTTTGTAAAACAAATTATATTTTAACGTTAAAACATTAATTTTTCTCTTGTCATTCCTATCTAGAGATAATAGGTTTAGGGTATCTAACGTTTTTATTTTTTGTATTTTAATATTGTAAAGTTGTGTAATTACCTAAAATGATATTGTTTTTACAATATACTAATATAAAGTTGATATAATTGTGTAATTATGAATATAACTATAAGGGCAATATAAGGACATCAGGCAATGTTTCACCAAAGAGTAGTTTTCGTATAATAGTAGATATATATATATACACACACGAGTGCCCGACACGGGTCTCCGCCCCTATGACCAAGCTCGACAGTACGTAGCCGGCGTCGGCGGGCTTCACGCGCCCCGACTCGATACTCTTGGGCGGCCATGAAATTTATATATTGGTCTTAGACTTTATATTTAAATATTTAATTATTGGTCTCCCCTCTTTCTCTCTCTTCCCCTTCTATCTCTCTATCTCTCCCAAACCAGCGACACGCTGAGGACCGCAAGCACCCGAGAAGGCCGGTAGGACATGTCGAGCTTGCGCCTAAGCGCGCATGACCGCGCCCCGTGAAGGAAGCATGTGAGCGGCATGCGCCCACGCAGCGCGCACGGCCAGCCTACACGGTCGCTAGCTCGACATGCCCTACCGGCCAGCCTACACAGCCCGCCTTAGCTTTGTGCTGTTATAAAATCAGGTACACACACAGGCACGGCTATAAAGTAATGCAGTAAACTAGAACAAAAAAATAGCCACAGAATTTATAGATTGAAAATATAAATTCAAATACAAGGAAAAACAGGAGAAAATTGACCGTCCGATGAATACGTCGTGGATGCACCAGACACGCACGATCCGCGGCGAGAATCTGATATCTGGACTGCAATCCGCCTTGCGGACGCACAAGGTTCACCGAACCTTCAACGTCGAAGTCCGACAATCAACCGCACCGCCACAGGATAGGGGTGTGCATAAAAACCGGGCCCGGGCTAGGCCCTCCCCGGGCCCAGGTCGGGAGATGGGGCCTTGCCCCATATATGAGCATTTGCTCGGCCCGGTGCCCGGCCCGGGCCAGGCCGGGCAATGCCCGGTTTTTAGGCTCGGGCTAAGCCCGGGGCCGGGCCGGGCAAAGCCCGGGCCCGGCTCCTACGCGTCTTTTAAAACTGCGTCTTTTAGAAGCATTTTCATTAGAAGTGTTCAACATGAAAGTTGTAGATCTCGGCGATAACTACAACTTTCATGTTGAACACTTTTTGATTTAAAGCCGTTTAGGCCCCCGATTTGGCCCCCGAAAAAAATCACGCGGAACATTTCAAATGTTCCGCGTGATTTTTTTCGGGGGCCAAATCGGGGGCCTAAACGGCTTCAAATAAAAAAATGTTCAACATGAAAGTTGTAGTTATCGTCGAGATCTACAACTTAAATGCACTTAGAAGACGCAGTTCAAAAAGGTGCGTATTTCGTTTTTAAAAAAAATTATTTTTTTTTATAAAAACAGGGCCCGGCCTTGGGGGCCTTAGCAGGCCCCCTCCCGGAGCCAGAAGCCCGGCCCAGCCCGGCCCAACTGCAATCATGGCCCGGGCCCGGTTCGGGAAAGCCCGGGCTTGGGAGGACCGGTTTAGGCCCGGGCCCGGGGGTCTTTTTGAACTCGACTACCACCGGAGAACAACGCCACCACCGGAGAGAAACCTCCGTCTAGGCTAACTGTACACGCGCACGCCGTCGACATCACGCCTCTCCCTCCAAAGTTGCGAGGAATTAAATTTAAATAGGAAATTTATTTTCCTTATTTCATGATTTAGGCAGCTCTAAATAATGGTAAGAAATTAAATTTCAAATATAGATCCGAACCAAATCAGATCCGAACCAAATCAATAGGTGCCAAGCGGACTAGCTTATGGATCCGGATCCTCTCCATTTCGCATGAAATGGAGGGGGTCCATTTCATTATTTAATGGAGATGATAAGTTCAAAAGATATTAAGTGGTCAGGATTTTTTTGACTTTAAAAAAATATAAAAGTAGGGGAAATGATGAACCCGTCGGATCAAAAAGCATTCAATCCTGACCGTGAAATGAATCCCCTCCATTTCATCCGAAATGGAGAGGATCCTGGAGACGGAGGGTATGAAGAAACCTGATATGCAGCGCTAGCAGCACCAAAAACAAAGTTGCGAGGGAAGGTGATATGTGGCTTATAGCTTTGATCTGGAAGATCATTATCGTTGAGTAGCAGTCCACCATCGATGTTAGCAGATGCTTTACAAATACACGATTTCTTTGAGGACGATATTAATGCTCCTACGCCGGAAGTCGTAGAGGAGGAGGATGGAAAAACTGTAGGAAAACCCCGAGCAGCAGCTGTAGGTTTTAAATTTCCATGAGCTGCAGGGGATTTATGATTATTAGCCGTTAATAAAAGGAGTGCCGCCCCATCAAATTTCTTGCGAGAGGAAGTTGAGGGCACGGCCATAGTGCTATAAGCCATAGCCATCACAGCAGCAGCCATGTAATATATCGAAGATATTGCTTATTGGCGATGGTGGTGTGCTGATCACTTCTCAAGCAGCATTTGGAGGCTTTAAATAGCTAGCAGAGGAAACTGGGCACGTGACTTCACCCTTTTTCACATCCATACTTCGCTGATTAGGCGGCCTCTTCACGTGGCCTTAATGACCGAGTAAGTTAATGTCGGGGTCGTATTTGCATGAGTTTTCCGGCCCATCAATGATAAAGTGTTGATCCTTGAAGTAACTTTATCTGCTAGAACGATATGTAAATACATGTGTGTATACGAGTGACTGGGATCCCGCCGTGCGTGCAACAGTATCTCGGCCACAACACATCTCTAGGAAGGGTTTGAGAGCAGCAGGAACGTCGGGTGAAAATTTGTGAACCCGGGAAGGCCGCAGGAACACTCAGTCAAATCAAGCCAAATAAAATAGAAGCAGTAGAACAGCAAGAGTTGAAACCAGCGGCGCTCAAACACGGCTTAGAGATGGCTCGAAAGAGGCTTGAGTGTTGCTCGTAAGAGAAATCTAGCAGAGCTTCGGCCTGAGTAAGAAGAAAGTTTGGAGGAAAAAAAGTGAGAAATGTGAAGGCCTGAGACTCCTTTTATAGCCAACAGAAGGTGGTTATGGTTGTTACGCGACTATCCGCACACAATAACCATCATTAAAAATATTATTGCTATAGTTCAGGGGCGTATATTAGGATAATTAATTTAGCTATTTATACACCACTTGATTTAATAACAAAATTTCATCACTAACTCGGCGGTTAGTGAGTGGTTACAGGCGAATCGGACGACGGAGAATGACTCGAAAAGATCGAACGGCGGGGATGAGCTCCCATGGGCGGCCGACGAACTTGTCGCCGAACTCGCCGGCGAGGAGGGAGGCCGCCGCCGATGGCTGGGAGGGAGCGAAACGAAGAAACCGACGACGGAGAGGGGATGGCCGACCGCCTCCTCGGCCGCACGTCGGTGGCCGATGAGGGGTGGTCGGCTCGGCCGCACACCAGCGGCCGGCTCGGTCTCTCCCTCGGCAACGCGCCGACGGCCGAGGAGGGGTGGCCGGCTCGGCCGCCCTTTCGGCCGCGCGCCGGCGGCCGAGGAAGGGCGGCCGACCCGTCTGCCCCTTCGGCTGCGCTCCGGAGGCCAAGGAAGGACGGTCGGTGGTTGCGAGAGGAGGGAGCAGCCGGCGTTGGGGGATGACGCCGACCCCTCGACGCCGGCGAGGCGATGCTAGCGGTGGTTCTCGCATCATATGTGACGAGATCAGCGCGCAGGGGGATTGGGCGCGGTGATCGCGTGCTTGGTCAAACCTTTGAACCCACTCATTGTGGTGGAGATCATGGGGGGAGTGGCTATATGCACGTCCATCCTCTATAAGAGGAATCTTATTCCTATCAATTGTCACACAAATCCTTGTTGGAAGAGATCTACACGAGCAAAAGAAAAAGGATCACTCTTTTATTCATAGTGGCGATGACGACAAATGGTGACAATCTGAAACCATCGGATGGCGGCGCCCTGCAAACTCAAGTAAAATGTTAGAATATACTTAGGAGGAGAGGCGACGGGGCGCACTTATTGGGGGACCCACGCTGCTCATCCTGCGCACGATTGTGTACGGGAGCCGTCACCCCAAGGAAAAAGGGTCGCGTCGGCGAACACACTGAGGGGAGGCAGCCGGCATGCCCGTGCGCACCATGGCCCGCACGGGTGCGGGCGCACCAGGGCTCGCACGGGTGTGTGCACTGTAGGGCGCACACGTGGGTGCGAGCGCACCTGGTTGCGCGCGGGAGCGCGCCGGTGCGCGTGCAACAAGTCGCGCGCGCGCGCCTGGTCGCGCAAAGGCACGCGTATACCAGGTTGCGCGCTCGTGTGCGCGCAACCTAGTCGCATGCGAGTGCGCGCGCACCGGGTCGTGCGCGCGGGTGCGTGCAACCTGGTCACGCGCGCGGGTGCGCGCACACCGGGTCCCGCGCGCGGGTGCGCGCCACCTGGTCGCGCGCGCGGGTGCACACACCCGATTGCGCACGGGCATGCGCGCACTTGGTCGCACGCGCGTGGTTGCACATGCACCGGGTTGCATGTTGGTGCATGCGCGGGTGCGCACATACGTGATTGCATGTGTGGGTGCGTGCGCTCCGGCCTGCGTGTGCTCGCGCCCAGGATCGCATGTGCGCGCGTACTCGGGCCTGCCGAACTGGGACGCGTATGGGCTTGACTCTGTTGTGTGTGACGTGCTTTCATACGCGCGATTGTGGCGAAATTTTGTTTGACTTGTAGATTGTTTTTTTCTAAGACCCATCTTGATTTTTATTCCATGGTTCGAAGCGTACTGTGAGATCGTTGTGTCTGCGCTCTTCGCTTACCGATGATCAAATTGCGATTTAGAGGAAGAGGTTCGGGTTACCTGCCGATCTTGAAGTGAAAATACCTCGTGCCGAGGAGAGGGTCCAAAATCCTCCTCGAGGTTGGTTGACGGTATACGAGGCTACTTTGAGATCGGGTTTCTGATTCCCAGCATGCGAGGAAGTGATTAAGATTTTGAAGTTTTGCGATTTACCGATTTCTCAATTTACTCCACTGGGAGTAGTACGCCTCGTGGGATTGGTTGTCTTTTTTCGTGAACATGGCGGGAAACTCTCTTTGGACTGTTTCTGGGATTACTGCGACATTCGATCCGATGGTGGTGAACGTGTTGAAATTCTTATTAACAAGGGTTGGCTTGATTTCGGGACTCGGATTGACCTCCGTCACAGAAATACTCTATTTGGTTATGTAAAGAACTTTTGGGGTTTGCCGGAGTTATGGAATGCATTTCCTGATCGTTGTTGCCATCAAAAGAGGAAGGAGTGGGGGTTTCCCAAATGCTGGGATTTTCAGAGTCCCGTGAGTTGGCGAACCGATGGTTATGCTTCTCATATTCTGAGAGAGAGGCTGCTTCTCTTTTGATAGATTGATCAACTGCCCCCAGACTGGCGAGAAGCTGAATCTCTTCCTTCAGTTGATTGCATTCGTCTGTGCTGTGGCCAGCCCCTAGTGGTATTTGCAATATTTCGATGGATTTCCTCGACCTTGGGCGAGCGGTCCGGGCTTATGCAATGTTGGGCGATTGCGAATTGCTTGTAAAATCTTATCTTGGGGGGCATTAAGTGGCGTGAATTCTTGATGTCGGCGTGACTCCTTCATTCGGCATATATTTGCGCGTCTGTTGCAGTTCCTTTTAGGCTCCTGGTGCGTTCTTGTTTGCTCTTCCGAGGTTTGTGATTCGTTGCGTTTCTGACTCCCCCATCATATCAGGGATCACCGAGGTAGCGATCATGCGTATCTCGGGTTAACGTTGCCGGAGTGGGGGAGCTACTGGTGCTTGAGAACTCTTTTTCTATGTCGTAGTCCTTATTCGGGGACGACTTGGTTATGAAAGAGAATTCTCCTAGTGGCGGTGAGTCAACTTGCATGAAGGGCGCTGCGGAGGACAGCTTTACTCCTTGACAAATGGCAAACATCATGGCTTGGAGTACATTTATTTGTGTGGCGTGTTTGGCAAATATGCCCTCGAGCTTACCTACGACTGCTACTTGATCAATTTTACCCATGCGGGAGGGGGCTAACTCGATGCGCCCGTCGGGGACTGGTCCTTCGATGGTTCGGGCGTTTCTTCTTATCATTGTCCTTAATCTTTAGTACCACTGTGTAGGGGGTAAAGTCTTTTAAAGATGTTGGGAACTCACTTACTGCAGACGGTGCCAAACTGTTGCAGCCTAACTCGACGTCCAGGTCGGACCGGAATAATCTGGACCGTCTTAGATCTTGGAACGGTCGAGCGCGTACACAGTCAATGAGATGAGTCGATCGTACACACGATGTTTTAACGTAGAAAAATCTCTTAACTGGGTAAAAAACCATATGACCGGATCTGTTCCTGTCAAAGTCCATTGTGGGCGATAGACCGCTCCTCGTTACAATTTGGTGATGAAAGAACACTTAGCACTCGGCAGACGATAGACCGTCTCTCCCGACGTTTGTTACAAATTGCGCTTTGCGCTAGGCTTTGCGGGGCGTCATGCTGGCACTGAATGCGGGAGCGGAGCACTTGATTTTGCGGTCGCGGAGGCCTTCTGGAAGAAGAGAGATCAGGCTTCGTCAGGTGGCTCGAACACGGCTTGGAGATGGCTCGAATGAGACTTGAGTGCTACTCGTAGGAGAAATCTAGCCGAGCTTCGGCCTGAGTAAGAAAAAAGCTCGGAGGAAAAAAGTGGGAAATGTGGAGGCCTGCGGCTCCTTTTATAGCACGCAGGAGGTGGTTATGGTGGTTACGCGGCTATCCGCGCACCATAACCGCAATTATAAATATTTTTGTTATAGTTCAGGGGCGTATATTGAGAGAATTGATTTAGCTATTTATACACCACTTGATTTAATAACGAAATTCATCCACTAACCCGAAGGTTAGCGGGTGGTTACAAGCGAATCAGATGGGAGAGAATGACCCGAAAAGATCGGACAGCAGGGACGGGCTCCCATGGGAGGCTGACGAACTTGTCGCTGAACTCGCCGACGAGGAGGTATGCCGCCGCCGACGGCTGGGAGGGTGCGCGACGACGAAACTGGCGGTGGAGAGGGGTTGGTCGTTCGCCTCCTCGGCTGCATGCTGACGGCCGAGGAAGGTTGGCTCAGCCGCCTTCTCTATCGCACGCCAACAGCTAAGGAGGGCGATCGGCTTGGCCGCTCCCTCGGTCGCGTGTCGGCGACCGAGGAGGTTCGGCTGGCTCAGCCGTGCGCCGACGTCTGAGGAGGGGCGACCGACCCGGCTGCCCCTTCGGCCGCTCCCCGGCGGCTGAGGAAGGGCGGCCGGCTCGGCCGCTCCCTCGACCCCCACGCCGGTGGCCGAGGAGGGGCAGCTGGCTCGGCCGCCCCTTCGGTCGAGTGCCGATGGCCGAGGAAGGGAGCCCGGTGGCGGTGATAGGAGGGGGAGGCCGACGTCCGAGGATGACGCCAGTCGCTCGACACTGGCGAGGCGATGCTAGCGGCGGTTCTCACGTCATGCGTGACAGGATAAGCGTTCGGGGGGATCGAGCGCGGTGATCGGGTGCGCGGTCAAACCCATGATCCCACTTATTATGGTGGAGATCACGGGGGGAGTGGCTATATACACACCTACCCTCTATAAGAGGGATCTTATTCCCATCACACCCGATGGAGAATACCAAAAATAGACAAGTACAAAACTGGCGGACATCACACTGTAACTGGTCAGCCGCCTATCCGCCAAGGCTATCCGTCGAGACCACCAAGTCGTTGCACAATTCAAGCTGCCAAACCGCCGAACTGCCAGAATGCACCTTAGTCGCACAAATTGCCTACTTATTGAATGTTGAAAAAGATAATTGATGGGGATGAAGCCTCATTTATAGGTTTAGGGGTGCATTTAACCACACTTCCCCCATGAACCTTCTATAATGAAGATCATGGGTTTGACCGGTCAACCCACCCCCTTGATCTCCTCCATAATATGAGGATTATGGGGGGCAACCCTTTCAATAACTATCGCCGCCACCGCAGCCGCCGCCCGTCGGCGACCGCCGCCTCCGCCGCCTCCGCCGCCACCGCAGCCGCCGCCCGCAGCCGTCGCCATTGGCCGTCGTCGCCAGCCGCCACTGCCACCAGCCCCTGCTCGTAGGTTGGCCATCGTCCGATCGCTACAGAGCCTTCATCGCCGTCCGATCCGCAGGTAACCACCAACTAACCGCCAGGTTAGTAGGGGCACCATAACCACCTCCTAGAAGCTATAAAAGAAGCCCCATGCTTCCTCATTTCTCACCTTTTTGCTCCTCTAATCTTTTTCTTCCTCAGGCCAGAGCTCTATCGAACTCCTCCCTCGGTTCATCTTCAAGCCGTCTACGAGTCAGAGGAATGCCCAAGTCCCCAAGTATGCAGAGAAGGGAAGAAGACGACCATCACCAGCACTCAAGTACACCAGCCACCAAACAGCATCCAGCACTCCCTCGGCGCAGCCTGTTGCCCGTTGCGAGTCAGGAATTCTCTCTCACCACCAAGTTGTAACGAGGAACGGCCTGTCACCCTCGATTCTCCAAGCATACTGTAACTACAAGCTGATAGTGGACTTTGACCGGCACAGATCCGGTCACGTGGTTTTTTACCCAGTTGAGGGGTTTTTCCACGTTAAAGGATCTCCAACATCCCGAGAGCTAAGGCGGTCTAGTTTATTACGGTCCGACTGGGATGCTTAGTTTGTCCGCAACAATTTGGCGCCGTTTGTGGGAAAAGGATCTCCAACATCCTTCAGAAGCCAAGACCTCCATCCTTGCAACATCCAAGCTCCGCTTCAATTGCAAAAAGAAGCGCCCGCACTACTGAAGGATCCGTCCCCGAGGGACGCACTGAATCGGCACGCTCCCGCTCACTTGTGAGCGTACCGTTGGAGGTAGAAGCCGCACTCGCTCCTGTCACCGCTCTCAAAGGGAGAATTCGATAAATGGAAGAACAACAAACTGAAATGTTTGCTCTGCTCAAGAATTTGGGAGCGTCTCCTACTCCCCCTCCAGCACCACTTAACCCGCCGCCGCCAAATCAGGGCAGGGCGCAAGAAGCTCCATCAAGACAAGAGGCGCCCGAAGAATACTCTGACGCCGCCAAATCCACTCACCCGGCTCGTAGAGAAACTAAAATTGGGCAACACTGCCATAACTGGGGAGACGCGGCCCGATTTCCCCCACTCGAGAGGTTTACCCGGGAATAAATTCAGGAGGAGATCGCAGAAGAATACCAACAAGCAGGCCGACGGGATATTCGTACTCGCCCACTGCTCTGTCAAGGCTCCCCCATCACACCACAAATCCTGGCTCATCCAATTCCTCATGGTTTCAAGCTGCCCAATATTGAGATGTTCGACGAAACAGACGCTCCGTTGGAACATGTCAATCATTTCACTACCATTATGAGGATCTACAACGCACCTGATCAGTTACTCTACCAAGTGTTTCCATCCACTCTCAAGGGGAAGACCCGCACATGGTTTCACTCCTTGAGAGTGGGCACCATTGCCAACTTCACAGAGCTAACGAGACAGTTTGCGGACCAGTTTATAGAAAATCGGAAGATCGTCAAGGACGTCTTCGAATGAAAAATCACGTGGTCGGTTCGATGCCGATCAAACTTCACTATTTGTTGGTGGTTTACAAGGCTTTATAGAGAAGACGTGGGTGACATGACGCTCTTCGTTACAACTTGAGAGAGAGAGAGAGACGAGCTTGGAGGGTGACAAATCACCGCTCTCGTGGCTAAGTACTTAATTTGATCTTGCCTGCGGCGGAGAATGCGCGTGTTGGAGACTTGACAGACTTCTTCTCGTGCTTGGATGCGGAAGCGGAAGATACTTGTAACTAACGGACAAGCGCCGGGTGTTGAGAGTGTTGCACACAGAGGGCTCGCTGAAGGAGGCTTGATGAAGGGAGGAGATCTTCACGTAGTCTTCGAAGTGCTTGAAGATCTTCAAGGACGTCTTCGAAGGCGAAGGGGATCTCAGAGGAGCTCTGAAGCACATACGAGGTGTGACGGAGGATAAAAATTGTGGGAATGAAAGGAGGTCTGGGGTCCTATTTATAAGCCCCAAAGGTGGTTATGGTAATTATGTTGTTATCCGCAAACCGTCACCACCCTATTTACTAATTACAACCCAATTTAATATAGTTCAACACCCACATTATTTTAAAAATTTTACTACCTGCAGACCGATATTATTTTGGATATTTGCACCCACTAATTATAGGAGGTTACACCAGTGGTTATGTGGGTGATTACCCATAAATCAAACGGTGAAGATCGCGTCGGGACGATCAGACGACAGGGGGCAGTCAACGACGAACCTCGGGCTGCGGGAGGCCAGCTGGAGGTGGAGGATCGATGCGGTGGTAAGCCTAATGGAGGCCGGCCGGGCGAAGGTCTCCCGCGCGCGGGGGACGACCTCGTGGAGGTTGGCCTGGCAGAAGCCACCCGTGCGGCGGGCGGCCGGGGGAGGCCGCTCCTCAGCCGCCCGCGTGACGGGCGGTCGCGCGGGAGTCGTTCTCGCGGAGGCTGGCGAGGTTGAAGTTGTCGGTGCGGCAGGTAACCACACTAGGACCATCCCCGCGGAGGCCGGCCTTGGGGCAGTGCGCAACGATCAGGGAGATGGTGGCAGTCGCTCGTTGTAGCTAGCCGCCGACGGTTGCCGCGATGGTTAGGATTGTGCTGATTGTGACGGTTGGTCGTCGTAAAGGGGTCTCCAGGATAAGGGATTTTCTTGCGTGCTGATTGTGATTTGCAACTACATGCTTGGTGCGATTCGGATTGTGTCAGCTGCCCGTTAACTAGAAAATCTCTCAGTGGGTGGTTTGTTTTGTTGGGGAACTCTCCCATCTCTTGGAAAATAAAGAAACAACACACTTGTCACATTCTTCAGCAGAGGCGGAGTATCGAACTATGGTCACAACTACATGTGAGCTCAAATGGTTAAAAGAACTTTTATTGTGTTTGGGCATTAAACACTCTCGACCTATGCAGCTCACAATCAGTCTGCACTACATAGTGTTGTTAATTCTGTTTTCATGAGCGCACAAAACATATCGAGATTAAATGTCACTTCATGCGCGATGAGCTATTGCAAGGTACCATCACTACAAGCTATATCCCGTCTCATGCTCAACTCGCAGACATCTTCACCAAAGCTCTGAGAAAGAAGCAATTCAATTATTTCCTTCCCAAGTTAGGCATTCATAATCCCTCTGCTCCACCTTGAGGGAGGGTATTGGGAATAATTGTCGGGATTGGAATCACCGGGATTTGCCAATATCAATGCTATTGCCAATTATTCATATCATATTTCGGTTATAAATTTATGCAGCTGTATGCATTAATTGGTCTGTAATTATATTGTTTTTATTGCTTGTAATTAGCGTGAATTATGTAAGCTATTTATGGCATGATGTCATTCTTGTATTAGTGTATATATATATAAACCGTGAATCAATAATAGGGGAGAAATTCTTTTTTGCTCAATCATCCTCGCTGCTTCATCTCATTGCATATTCTTCTTTAGTTTCATATTCCTTACAATAGGATTCTTCAAAATCACCGTCCTCCGATGCTTCAACTTCTAATAAAAGCTTTTCAACTAGCAATATATTCTCGAATGACTCCTTCACCTATACAATAATTTGATGGTCATGTAATATTATTCGGCAAGTTGCCTTTTAATCAAACTATTGAAATTTATTAGAAGGTAGATCATACTCTCCCGCGAACGCTTAACTTTGAACGTAATTCTAAACAAAATTTTGCACTAAAACTAAACTTAGGAGACCACCAACAAAGTCATGTTATAAAATTTAGGAGTATGAGTCGCTACGACGAATTAATATTTTCAAAGTTTTCTATCAAACACAACGATACATAAACCTATAGAATCATTTAACCAAACACTACTAATCTCAATTTGGAGTGAATACACAAATCAATCTTTCTAAATTTAAGAACAGAACTTAGTTAAGAACACACACAATGAAACTCGAACAATTAATATACGACTGAAGCGCGGAAACTTAATGTATACCATTCATAGATTCTTGTTCGTGCTTCATCATGGTCGCGATTCTGAAAGGCCTTGTTGTGTTTCCCCTTATGAAATTCACAACATTAGCGGATTCCAATAACACACAAGATTGCCTTAGATTGTGTACGCTACAGTGAAAAACATGTTAGCACCACAAACACATACACATATATTTATGTTTCTTAAACTCTTCCAATCCTCCGAATGTATGTAGACACCTAGGAATCTTCATTATCTTTAGTGAAAAAAAATAACTTGCTTAGAACATACTTTACATGGGCCTCAACCCTTAGAGCCTCTGTCTCTTCGCTCCATTCTGCATTCGAAAGCCGCAACAACTCGGCTGCCAAATCCTTCTGCTCGTAATTTGCTAGAGGAGTCCTTTTAAATATGAAATGCAACCCTCTATTTGGTAGACCAAGCATTAATACAACCTCATTAATTGTATGTTAGTTTTTTAGTAAAACCTTCATATTAGGAAAGCCCTATGTTTTTTTGAGTATGATCGAAGCAATGTGGCAAGCAAAGAAAAATTTTGGTTTAGACTTAGAATAACAAATAAGGGAAGCATCCCAACTGCTTGTAAATCATTCCTTGAATTTTCACTCAAAGAGTTCATTGTTGAAATTTGTGAAGTGTAAGTGGAAGTTGATCAAGCAGACCGGGCGGCCTGGGCGGACTGTCCATGCGGACTGGTGGAGGAGCCTGGCGGTCTGGTATTGGCAGCCAGTTGTGGCGTTCAGGAGATAGCCGTGCGGATAAAATTGGAGTCCGCTTGCTTGCATCAGTTGCGGGTTGGTTATTCGCGGGCTGCGCGTACTGGTTGTGAGTCCGGCAGTTGGCTCTCGGTCTAGCTGTTGTGCGGATTGGAGCTTGCGAGTTTTTTGCTTTGCTCTGGTGGAGCGTTGTCGAGCTGTCTAGTGAGCTGGTGGACTGGTGCCTTGTCTGCTGAGCTCGCGCTTGTTGTTTGGAGGGTTGCTGGACTTGGTCACACATTGTGACAAGTCCAGGGTGTTTGCTAGTCCGCATTGTCCGCTGTTGACCGGGCGAAGTGCCTGTTGGTCGTGGACATGCTGCGGGCTGATGCGGTGTTCGCAGAGTCCGCAGAGTCCGCTGTGATCGGACGATCTCTTCCTGTTGGTCGAGGACGTGTGGCGGGTTGGTGCGGTATTTGCGAGCTGTGCGGGCTGGTGTCGTGTCCGCGTATAGCATGCGGACTATTGTAGTGAGTGGGTGTTGCTGTGTCCACATGTTGTGCATCGTGCGAACTGGTGCGGTGTCCGTCAGGTTGCGGACTGGTCTCCTTGCCGTTTGGTTGTTCTTGCATTGTCCTTGCGGACTGGGCGGACTGGCTGTGCTCGTTGCGATCAAGGGGCGGTTAGCCTATCTCAATAGGGCGGTGATCACACTCCTCACCCCGCCTATAAATAGGACCCCCCCAACACTTCATTTGTAACTGAGTGAACATTAAGTTGGACTCGGATTAATTGCTTCGGACTCAGTTTTCCTATCCGCGGGGTTTGAGCAGGCTTAACTGGTTGCTGTTTGCAGGTGGCGCGGCTAGCACTGTGGAGCCAGGAGTTTGGTTCTGACTTCGGTTAGGTTCAGTGAAGTTTGCGGATTGCAATCGGCGGCTTACCAGTTTTTCTCTCTGCTTCAATTTTCCAAGTTCAATAACCTATCCACCGGACTCGGCGATTACGCGGTCTATTCTTTAGTTCGGAGGCAGCTTGCAACAGTTAGCGAATAACGGTGTGTCCGCCCGACCTCGCGGTCTCGACGGACTCCGTGTTCTATCCGTCTTCCAGCAGCAGTTCGGGCGGTCTCAGCGACTTCGGTGGACTGAGTGGTCTCGGCGGTCTCTGACTCTGTCCGCCCGGATTATTTTCTTGTTCTTTGTTTTCCATTTTATACTGGCGAAATCATGTCTCACCATGTATACCTCGCCCTGTAAAGAAGATAATAAAAGTTTGATCTGCTTGTTTCTTCTGGTTGTTTCTGGTGTTTGAGCTTGCTTTCCTATTTCCGTTTGATCAATGTGTGATCTTGATAGTTCTGAGAATATTAATTTGGCATCAGACTATCTCGTTGATCATCTTGAGAAAATTCAACATGCTATCAGAGGGAGGTTCAGTTGCTTGAGCAGTGATCAACGTGTGTTATGCTCTGTGCTTCTGAAAGCTTAGACCGGGTTTGCTGCAATGGAAGGGGGTTATGCAAGAGGTCTAGGCATTGAACTCTTAATGCCGACTAACTTTAATAAGTGGAAGTCGTGCATGAAGAATTATATTCTGAGCGAGGAGTTATGGGAGGTGGTCGGTGGTGACGACAGGCAGGAAGTTATAGCTGTGTTTGGGACTGCTTAGCAGGTAAGAGTCTGGAGGAGAATAAATGCAAAGGCTGAGTTTACCCTCAAGCGGGCTGTTTCACCAGAGCTATTTGATCACATCATTGGATGTGAGTCTGCTGCAGAAATTTGGACTTTCCTTGATGGGTTGTTCAACAGGAAGAACGTAGCTAGGCTACAGTTCTTGGAGAATGAGTTGGCTAGGACAACTCAAGGAGACCTGACCATCCCTAAGTATTTTCTGAAGATGAAGAGTTTGTGTGCTGAGTTATCAGCGCTTGATCCTGATGAACCTATCTCTAAGGCTAAGTTGAAAAGGCACATAATTCACGGCTTGCGAAAGGCTGGGCAACTCAGTCATCTCTGCTAGAACTTGAGAACCTGCTTGCCTCGCAGGAAAGTTTGGTCAGGCAGATGGCTGGAGTTACTATCTCTGAAGAAGGTAGTGAAGTGCTTTTCACAGGCAAGAAGAAGAAGAGATGGGAAGGGAAGAAGAAGAAGACCGATGTTGAAGATGAGCCTTCAACCTCTTATCAGCAAGACAGGAGCGCTGCTCCTAAGAAGCATTAGAAGAAGAGTTTGAAGTGCTACAAGTGTCATCATCCAGGTCACTTCAAGTGTGACTTCAAGGTCAAGTTGCAGCCTGGGCATGCTGCAGGCTTTGTCCGTCATTGACTTCGAAGACGACTGGATCGTGGACTCTAGGTGTGGTCATCACCTCATCGGAGACAAGTCGAAGTTCTCCTCGCTGCAAGCTTACTTAGGTAACGAAGCTATTATTACTGCTGATAATACTGTTCATGCAGTAGAGAAGGAGGGGGTTGTGTCCTTGGGTAGTGATAAGGGGCCACTCACGTTAAGGAGTGTGTATCATGTACTGGGCATGGAGAAGAACCTCTTATCTGTGACCAATGCGGTAGACGCAGGTTATCATGTTCTGTTTGGGCCAATATAAGTGAAGTTTCTTCACAACGTATCAGTGGTAAAGGCTGATGTTGCTCACGTTGGGAGAAGAGTAAAGGACTTGTTTGTTCTTGCAACAAGTTCTTATGTTGATCAAATGAGGGCCAACGATATCGATGTTATTTGGCATGAGAGGTTGGGGCATGCAAGGATAGATAAGCTGAAAGCTATGACAAGCAGGAGCCTTGTGAAAGGTTTGCCTAAGCTATCATCCTTTGGCGATGGTCACGTTTTCGTAGGGTGTCAGTACGGTAAGGCTCGTCGCCTTCCATTTGATAAGTCACAAGCGAGGAGCAAGAAACCATTGGAGTGTATCCAAGGTGACTTAATGGGGCCAACTACAACTGCTAGTCTTGGAGGGAGCAGATACATGCTTGTTTTGATTGATGATTACTCAAGATACACTTGGGTGTTTTTCATGAAGGAGAAGTCAGAAGACTTCCAATTGTTTGTGGAGTTCAAGGAGCTGGTGGACGGCTTGGCCTGCGGATCAAGAAGTTTAGCTCAGACAACGGTGGTGAGTTTATCTCTTCCGAGTTCTCTAACTTCTGCAGGAAGCAAGACATCCAGAGGGATCTTACTTGTTCTCATACTCCACAACAAAATAGAGTAGCAGAGCAGAAGATCCGTCATCTGACGGAGAATTGCAAGTGCAGACTTCATACAAAGGGCATTCTCAGGTCCTTTTGGGCGGAAGGAACGGCCTGCGCAACCTATGTCATCAATCAGATACCTCTGAGTTCGGTCAACATAAAGTATCCTCATGAGATAATGTTCAAAGAGAAGCCAAGCATGGAACACCTTCAGGTGTTTGGATCAACTTGCTATGTGCATATCCCGGATGCTTTAAGGACAAAGCTTGATGCAAAGGCAAGGAAGCTTGTCTTTGTAGGCTATGATGAGCGGAAGAAGGGATGGAAGTGCATGGGTACTGCGACGAAGAAGTTTATTGTTTTAAGATACGTGGTCTTTGATGAGCTGATGTCGTATGGAGGAAGCTCGGTTGAGTTACCAGAGAGCAAGGTTGATGAAGAGTAGGAGATGGCTGCTAAAGTTATCCAAGAGGAGCTTGTTGTTTCACCAACAGCTCCTATTGCTTCAAGCTCTGGGGTAGAGGCTTCTGATTCAGGAAGCAGGGGGAGAATTGCTCAAAGTTTGCCCAAAGATGGAGCTGAGCCTGAAGTAGCAACAAAGGTGGTGAGTAAAGAGCAGACTCTTCTAAGATCGAAGAGGATCATCAAGCCTCCAACTCGGTACTGTGAATGGAATGCAATGAGCTATGTCTCATGTTTCTTTGCAGGTACTCTTGATGAGCGAGAGCCTACATGCTTCAATGAGGCCACTGGAGTCAAGGAGTAGGAAGATGCCATGGAAGAGGAGATGACTGCAAGGATTGATGGCATTACTCCAGTGACTTGCAAGTGGGTGTACAAGTTGAATAAGAAGGCTGATGGAAGCATTGAAAGATACAAGGCTCGCCTTGTTGCTCGAGGATTCTCACAGCAATATGGAGAGGACTATGAGGAGACGTTTAGTCCTATCACGAAGATGACTTCGGTTTAGGTGGTGATCGCCTTGGCTGCTAGCCAAGGATGGAGGATGTGGAAGCTTGATGTAAGAACGCCTTTCTTTACGGGGAGATTGATAATGACATATTCATGGATCAACCGCTTGGATTTGTCTCTGAACTTCATCTAGACTACATCTACAAACTCAGGAAAGCTCTCTACAGGTTGAAGGAAGCTCCAAGAGCTTGGTATGGGAAGATAGCAGAATACCTTCAAATCTGCGGATATCTTGCTTCCAACTGGGATTCAATCTTGTTCATCAAGAAGAAGGGGGAGCTTCAAGTCTTGGTCCTATTGTATATTGATGACATGATCATCACAGGGAATTCAGATGAGGAGGTAGCTAGGCTTAGGGCTGAGCTAGCTATTCGCTTCGAGATGAAAGACTTGGGAGAGCTTCATCACTTCTTGGTCTCGAAGTGGATAGAAAGGAGATCGGGATACTCATTTGCTAGAAAGGGTATGCAAATCGCATTATGAACTGTTTTGGCATGAGTGAAGGAAGAGTTGCTCTACTCCTCTGGATCAAGGGTTGAAGCTTCGACGAGATGAAGGAAGGATTCTTCCTGATCCTTTGGTCTTTAAAGCTCTAGTGGGGAGCTTGATCTACCTGACGATTATAAGGCCATACATTGCTTACGCTGTCGGTCGAGAAAGTCGGTTTATGGAAGAGCCAAGGAAGTCTCATCTGGTAGCGGCTAAGAATATTTTGAAGTATGTCAAGGCTACTTCTGATATGGGACTCCTTTATATAAGGGACTCAGGCTTTTCTTTGTTAGGATACACGAATGCTGATTATGGTGGTGACTCGGATGATCAAAGATCAACTTCAGGTTATGTGTTCACCTGTGGATCAGCAGGCATCTCGTGGTGTAGCAAGAAGCAGGACTTGGTGTCCATCTCTACTACGGAAGTAGAGTACAAGGCTTCGGCCTTGGCAGCTCGAGAAGCCATCTGGCTGAGGTGGCTAGTAGAGGACGTCCAAGAGGAAGTGCAAGGTCCTACTCTACTCCAAGGAGAAAATGAGAGTGTTCTCAAACTGGTGAACAATCCAGTTTGTCACGCAAGGACCAAACATATAGAGATCGAACACCACTTCATAAGGGATAAGATGTTGGAGGGATTTCTTATGGTCGGGCATGTTCGGAGTGAAGACAATCTTGCTGACATCTTTACAAAACCACTGTCGAAGGGGCCTTTTCAACGACTACGGGGTCTACTGGGCTTGATCACTACTTCTCACTTCAAGGGGGAGTGTTGAAATTTGTGAAGTGTAAGTGGAAGTTGATCAAACAGACCGGACGGCCTGGGCGGACTGTCCATGCGGACTGGTGGAGGAGCCTAGCGGTCTGGTGTTGGCGGCCTGCTGTGGCGTTCAGGAGATAGCCGTGCGGATAAAATTGGAGTCTGCCTGCTTGCACCAGTTGCGGGTTGGTTATTCGCGGACTGCGCACACTGGTTGTGAGTCCGGCAGTTGGTTCTTGGTCTGGCTGTTGTGCGGATTGGAGCTTGCGAGTTTTTGCTTTGCTCTGGTGGAGCGTTGTCGAACTGTCTAGTGAGCTGGCGGACTGGTGCCTTGTCCGCCGAGCTCGCGCTTGTTGTTTGGAGGGGTTCTGGACTTGGTCACACATTGTGAAAAGTCCACGGTGTTTGCTAGTCCGCATTGTCCGTTGTTGACCGGGCGAAGTGCCTGTTGGTCGTGGACATGCTGCGGGCTGATGCGGTGTTTGTAGAGTCCGCAGAGTCTGTTGTGACCGTGCGATCTCTGCATGTTGGTCGTGGACGTATGGAGGGTTGGTGCGGTATTTGCGAGCTGCGCGGGCTGGTGTCATGTCCGCGTATAGCGTGCAGACTATTGCAGTGAGTGGGTGTTACTATGTCCGCATCTTGTGCATCGTGCGGACTGGTGCGGTGTCCGTCAGGTTGCGGACTGGTCTCCTTGCAGTTTGGCTGTTCTGGCCTTGTCTTTGCGGACTAGGCGGACTGGCTGTGCTAGCTGCGATCAAGGGGCGGTTAGCCTATCTCATAGGGCGGTGATCACACTCCTCACCTCGCCTATAAATAGGACCTCGTGACACTTCATTTGTAACTGAGTAAACAGTAAGTTGGACTCTGATTAATTGCTGCGGACTTGGTTTCCTATCTGCGCGGTTTGAGCAGGCTTAACTGGTTGCTGTTTGCAGGTGGCGCGGCTAGCACTGTGGAGCCAGGAGTTTGGTTCTTACTTCGGTCAGGTTCAGTGAAGTTTGCGGATTGCAATCGGCGGCTTACCAGTTTTTCTCTCTGCTTCAATTTTCCAAGTTCAATAACCTGTTCGCCGGACTCGGCGGTTATGCGGTCTGTTCTTCAGTTCGGCGGCAGCTTGTAGCAGTTAGAGAATAACGGTGTGTTCGCGCGACCTCACGGTCTCGGCGGATTCCGTGTTCTATTCGTCTTCCAGCAGCAGTTCGGGCGGTCTCGGCGACTTCGGCGGACTGAGCGGTCTCGGCGGTCTCTGACTCTGTCCGCCCGGATTGTTTTCTTGTTCTTTGTTTTCCATTTTATACTGGCGAAATCATGTCTCGCCATGTATACCTCGCCCTGTAAAGAAGATAATAAAAGTTTGATCTGCTTGTTTCTTCTGGTGTTTGAGTTTGCTTTCCTGTTTCCGCTTGATCAAGGTGTGATCTTGATAGTTCTGAGAATATTAATTTGGCATCAGACTATCTCGTTGATCATCTTGAGAAAATTCAACATTCATTACTGGATGTGCTTTCTCCTTAAATGAAGAGACGTCACAACGACAATTTAATGTAGTTGAACTTGTCATCTGCAATAACATTTAATATTTACATATTGTTCAATGTAGCGCTTATACAACTGTATCTAAGAAAAAAAGTTAATATTGCAATCTTGAAGAACATTATACAACCATATTTTCATTTCACTTAGACAAATATGACTATATTATTACAGCACAACATCAATATATGGTCGTTTTTGCACAGCCCATAACCAATATACGACCATATTTACACAACATCTTTACCATGCCAACTATTAATATGATTTAATTACGAAAAACACTGAAGCTCAGATACTGCTAAATCTAAGTAACATATGGATTACCTATTGTAATTTTCAAACGATAATATATATATGCCCGAATCTGTGCAACTGTAATAGCAGGAATAAGACAATACTGGTAATATAATGGATTGGATACAAATGAAATATGGTTTTACATAACTATTTTAGGGCTTTATTTTCACTTCATCCATAGTGGAAGTAACCTAAAACTAGAAGATATAAATACAGCAGATCAGCCGCATAAATAACAAAAATCAGTGACAATAAGTTCAATAGGATGATTTATAACGTAAATATCATTAATTTGCGACGAAATGCAAATCCCTAAACCCTAAATATAGCAGTATCTGCAATGCATCCCGTCCCAATAGCAAAAATACGAAGAAATTAGTAACATTTTCCCTAAAATGTTACTGCTAATTAAGCGAAGGAACTACATTTCCAAACGAAGAGATTCACACCAAATGCTAGCGGAAAAACGGAACAAGGAGAACGAAAGGTACCTTTGTCGATGAGGAGGCTTTCTGCCGGCGACCGATTCTCCGAGTTCGACGTTGAAATTTCGAGGTTGCCTGGAAAATGCTAGGTGGCTATTGCTTTCTTTGAAGAGAAAAAGACAACAGTGCGACGTTTCAAAATTAGGAGAGGAAAAAGGCGAGTCCCGCGACGGAAATACTATTTATATACGTACAAAATAATAGGTACGTATATGTAAAAAAAAAAAAAAATCATGCCAAAGTGAGCCTAATAAGTGTTTCTGGATTTCAGGATAACGTTGCATTTGATTGGCTCATCACATCCACTCACTCTCTTCATTTTATTATTTTTAAATATTGCACTGCTCCAGCTTTTCAGCATGTGGTTTGCACGTTAATTCAAGCTCGCACATTAATTTTGAGGAAATTTGCATGTGAATTCGATCCGCAAAAGTATTTATTGAAATATGTCACACTCCTTCGCAATAATACACAGTTCATTGTTTTCACACATGAATAAACAAACAAATTAGGCGATTGTTATTCACACTACAGTTTTGGTTATTGCCACTACGTTTTCTCCTAATTTTTCACGTCTTTTGGAAATATGTCTTGTATATGCAGTTTTAGGAAAAGTGTTCAACACGAAAGTTGTAGATCTCGTCGAGATCTACAACTTTCGTGTTGAACACTTTTCCTAAAAATGCATATACAAGACGTACTTTGAAAATACATCCAGATTTCGCGCCTTTTAAAATTACGTCTTGTACATGCATGTACAAACAAACTATTCTAGTAGTTATTATTAATACACACTTCATTGTTTTCACACATGAATAAACAAACAAACTATTCTAGTAGTCATTATCATGAGTGGAGCGCGTGTTGATTGGAAGAGTGAGCACAGTAAGTCAAGTCTTCGCCAAAAATCTGTAGGGCTCTCTTCTCCTTTTCATGGTTTTCAAGAGAGCGCCACAAAGAGAATTGTGCTCTCCTGGAAATTGAATACACGAATGAGAATGTGCGATTCTGATCACCTGGATTGTCATAAAATGAATCTCAGCCATCGGATCTTTGAGATCATGGCTGCAAATAACCATTTCTCCAAAAAACGCCTCCCTGCCTCGCGCTAACAGCCCGATACCCCCATCTCCGTAACTCACAGACACCACTTATCTAAGCTGCCAGCGGAGGAGCCATCGACAGACTGACCAGAGCCCACTGACGGGTTCGTCGGGGGCCTACGAACTCGTCGGGGGGTTGTCCGACGGCTTACGGGTACGACCATTGCCGGCGGTAACCCTGTCTGTGAGGCCCCAGTTTTAGGGCTCACAGGCAGGGCCACCGTTGGCGGTGGCCCTACCAGTTCTCCGCCGGACAATCCCTGATGAGTTTGTTGGGTCCCGACGAACCCTCCGATGGGCTCCGATTAGGCCGTCGGCAGCTCCGTCGCCAGCGGTGTAGATGAAATGGGGGACGGCGGCTGCGGTAACATTGCTTTCCAAATAGTCCCACGTTAAACAAATTTAAAAACATTAAACAAAATAATTTTAAATAAGCCTAGGGTGGGCGAAGCTCGCCGGGGACCGGCCTAATAATTTTAAATAAGCCAGATGCGGGTGATGAAGTCAGGTGCAAGTCTATATATATATACCGGTTTTGAGTCCGGTTGAACCGATTGAACCATGAACCTTGTTTCTGCCGATTTGATATCCGGTTTAGTTTACAAAATCTTGCCTCATCGGTTAAAATATTATAATAAAAATTTTTATTTAATGAATTTAGTTTGATGGAAATATACATGGTAGATGATAATTTGACTGCAATTTCACTAAATTTTTTTTCCTGCGCATAGCATTCCTAGAGGAAGGAGCACGGACGGAAAATCAGCCGTCCGATGAGTCTTTAAAAAGAGTGCATTGCTTACGTTTTCTTTTATTTTTTTACTTCGGCTGACGGCAAACGTTGGATTTAAACCTGAGCGGCTTGGATCTCACCCCCTTAGTCGTGTCCAAAAGGTCCGGGCCCAGTGGGTCGGCCCGAGCCCGGCCCGGCGAAAGCCCGATTCGTCCCGGCCTGGAAAAAGCCCGGTCCGGGCCGAGGCCGGGCTCAGGGCCCTAATTTTGGGGGCTAGCCCAGCCCGATACCCGACCCGGGCCGGGCAAAACCCGAAATTCGGTCCGGCCCTGGCCTGGGCCCATGCGAAGCCCGACCCAGGCCCACAGGACGGCCCGACCCTGCTGGCGTTCAACGGCTCTAAGAGCCGTTGGATTTCCAACGGCTCTTAGAGTCATTGGAAGCAGCCAGCAGGGCTACTAGCTGTTGTGGCCTAGGGCCTAGGCAACAGCCTAGGCCCTAGGCCATTTTAAAAAAACTAAATTTAAAAAGAAAAATTTATTTTTAAAAAAAACCTATAAAAACTACCCCCCACCCCCTACCCGACCCCCTCTCTCTCCTTCACTCACTCACTCTCTCTCACTTACAATCTCTCTCTCTCTCTCTTCCACTCACTTTCTCTCTCTCTCTCTCGCTCCCTCTCTCCCTCTCTTACTCTCTCTCTCTCGTTGTATGACATCATCGTCCTCAACGCCGGCGTCGTCGTCTCAAAACATGGCCGAAGTGGCGGAGCATAATCGGAGGGCGCCCGTCTGGGAGCATTTCGATAAGGTTAAAGTCGGCGACAAATTCAAGGCGTGTTGCAAGTTATGCTCAAAGTTGCTAACTCTTACCAGCAACTCAACACTAGCGAGACACATTAAGTTGTGTTTTGCGAAGCAAGCTCCCGAGTCCAGTCAGGGATAAATATCAACACATGACAAATTTGGACGTACGATCAAGCAAGACAGCGAGATCTACAGGTGAAAAATGTCATCAGACGTGGGTTGACATTCAGTTACTATGACAACGATGAGCCGACGAAGTACATACACGAAAGACTTCAGCCCAAATATCATCAGGAAAGTAGATCCACTATTAGACGCGACGCACTTAAATTATATTTTAATGCAAAACAAGATTTAATAACAATTTTTGAAACTTTCGAGAGACGTGTGAGTTTAACGAGCGACGTTTGAAGTTGTAACGTAAAGGTAGGATTATCTTATATTTGTATCACAGCTCATTGGATCGATGTCGTTTCATGGGAGTTAAATAAGCGCGTAATATGTTTAAAAGGTTTTGAATTTCCGCACACATATATTCGGTAATTATTAAATGTTTGCGTGAATTTAAAATAAAAGATAACATAATGAGTTTTTCTTTTGATAACGCTAGTAATAACAACACCGCAGTAGAGTGGTTAAAACGTGAATTAAAACAAATGCTCAACGGTGCGTTTCTTCACACTTGATGTGTCTGACATGTTTTAAATTTAGTGGTACAAGATATTTTAGAAGCTATGCAACCATATGTTGAAAAAATTCGGACTATGCTTAGATTTATTTATTATAACAAAAAATGAAGTCAAGATTTTCGAAAATTTGTGATCGCACTAGGTCAAAAATATTTGAAACCTCAATTTGATATGTCTGTAAGATGGAACTCAACATATAAAATATTAAAAAAAACGTTTCAACAAAAAACAATTCTTATGGAATATTTTATTGTGACAAATAATCATGATTTAATTGATAACGATTGAGACGTATTATTAAATTATATTGATTTATTAAAATGTTTTTATAGGACGACTGTTTTTTTATCCGGTGTGTATTATCCAACTACCTCGTTAGTAGTTGAAAATTTTGTAAATATCGCACAAAAACTTAATTATTTTAAGCAACACACCGGATGGCTTTCATTAATTGAAATAATAGAAGAATTTTTTTAAAAATATTATAGAGAAATGCCTACTGCATTTTCATGCGCCGTCGCTTTAAACCCGTTATTTGCTATAGACAGCTTAGAAAATTTAATAAATGAAATTAATGTTAACTTAAACATAAATTTAAGTTTCGATGACATTGACGATGTTGATACTACTAAATTTAATTCAATTTTTACTGAATGTTTTAATTATTACGACAACTTATATGACTCACGATCCCGAGAATAAATAACGCAACGTAGGGCAAAAAATTCTTTTACAAATAAAATTTTAGAGTTAACTTCCAGGAAAAAAAATCACGCACATCGAGTAGTTTAAATGAATTAGAATTGTATATGAAAACACAATTTCGTGATTTTATAACTACGGAAGAGATCGAAAACTTCGATATCTTAAAATGGTGGAAACGTAAAGCTAATACGTATCCTATTTTGACTTGTATGACCCATGATTTACTAACAATTCAAGCTAGTACAGTAGCTTCAGAGCACGTTTTTTCTCTTAGTGGCAGGATTTTGAACAAGCGGAGGAGCCGATTAAATGAAGAATCACTGAAACTATGCATCTGCTACAAAGATTATTTAGATGCTACGAAGAGGAAACAACACATTTCAACCTGAATTTGTAAAAGTGTAAATTTTTTTTATTATTATTATTAAAAATAATAAATTCCATTTTTTTTCCTAATTTTATTTTGTAAAAGTATAATTTTGATTTTTTAAATTTTAATATTAATAAATTATTTTTATTCGATTTTTTATTTCAACGTTTAAGATTTTAAATAAAACAATTTTTTAAAAAATGATAAGCGCCCGGGCTAGCCCGGCCCGGCCCGGGGGCAGGCTCGGGCCCCTTCTTGGGGTCAAAGCCCGAGCCCGATAAAGAAAGGGCCCGGGCTCGGCCAGGTTTGTAAAAGCCCGGGCCCGATCAGGCCCGGTCCGGGCCGGCCCGATCGGACCTTTTGGACACGGCTACACCGCTCCTTCCTCTAGAAATGCTACCTGTACCAAACAAATTTTCCAATTGAACGGGAAAGCCAAAGTGAGCTGCTCCAATGTACGGAGAGAATAATGTGTGCGGGTCCGGAACCAATAGCAGTTCATGGTTCACGGCTTTACGGTTACCTCTGTGCATGTGAACTTGTATTATTAAGATTTGACAGTTGGCCTGGCAGCATTAAACTTGTTTGTCTCGTTCTGACTACATATATTATTAAATATTTTTTGAAGAAAGAGTTAAAAGTTCACAGTTGGCCGCATTCAATTTGACGACGATGGGACCATGGCTGAAAGTTTAACTATTAATTGGTTCACGGTGCTTCATCTGCTACATAGATGATTGGATCCAAGTGGAATAATACTTTTTGCCGCTCACTTGAGAATTGAGACTCACTTTGATCGATTTAAATTGCACCGTCTTAGCAAGTCCTCTGCGGCAAAAGGGCCGCTCGGATTTGGGCGACCAGAAGGCCGTCCGATCCGGATGGCGAGAGGGCGGGGCGGCCAGGGGGCCGCCCAATCCGGGTGGCCATAGGGCGGGGCCTCTAGGGGGCAACCCGCCCTCTGCGGCAGAGGGGATGCCCGGATCGCCGCGATTCCTCCATAAACTATAGATATTAGCGGCGCTTTTTTAAAAAAACGGCGCCAAAAATAACGACATTTTTTTAAAAAAAACGCCGTCATATGTGTCGGCATTTAAAAAAATAAATTAAAGCAGAATCTCTAAACCGGTGGCATTGGTAGATGACCGTGTTGAAGTTCATATCTAAGAAAATATATCAGGTTATTGCAGGTACAACGAGAACAGAGAAGAGGAGGAAGAGAATACCTGAAGATGAAGATTGCAGCTCAACGAAGCTGATCTTCCCTGTTCCATTACCGCAGGATAAAGAAGTTCAAAAAGCTTTTGCAGACAACCCAGAAAAAAAGATACAATGGGCATAACAACACGCTCCCCAAAAACATAAAATAACGTTGCAAGATAAGGTAAGATGGACGACCTAGATTAAGGCTTCATTTGGTTCGGCGGTGGCGGGTCGATCCGGCGGGTGGAAACGGAGTGTTCGAATCGGAGGGGGGAGGTGGCTGCTCTAAACGGAGCTTTTGGGGACTTTTCTCAAGGCGGGCGGGTGGAAACGGAACAAACGCCGCCGGAGGTTCATTTGTTTACCCTCCTTCCGGCGGCGTTTGCCCAAAACGAAGAAGCGAAACGCCCAAACAAATAGAGCCTAAATGATATAATATATAAGCTTTGTTATATATTATAAGAGCTTAGATATTATAACATTCCCCCCTTTAATCAAGGGCATGTATGGGATTGTCTTCCACTCCTTTGTTGATCACGCCGAGCTCATTTGTGTTGCAATGCGTTACTTCTATTTCTCCTTCATCAATTTATTCTCTCACACAGTGATGTCTTAATTGGATGTGTTTGGTTCGATTGTGGAACACGAGGTTTTTGCTAATGAAGATAGCAGACGTTCTATCAACGTTTATGGTAACTGTTTTCTTATCTCCTCTTCCAGTTCACTGAGAAGATTGTTATGCCACATCACCCTTTTGCGGCTTCCCCAATTGCCACATATTCCTGTTGAAAATGGTGAAGTGAAAGTGGGGGATTTGGCAACCTGGGCGACATGTCCGCGCGGTCTATGCGAACAAGACTGGCGGTTAGCCAGGTCGGCAGAGCTGTTGCAGACGGCTTGTTCTTTGGCGGCCTGGGTTGTCTGTTCGCGCGGTCTGTGCGGGCAGAGGTGGCGGCCAGCCAGGGAGGTGGCGGCCAGCCAGGGAGGTGGCGGCCAGCCAGGGAGGTGGCGGCCAGCCAAGCCGGCTTATGCTCAGCTGGCAGTTGGATCCCAAAAGGTAACCGAGCGGATAGCTTCTCTATCCGCGGAGTCCGACAACATACGGACTGGGCTGGAGCTCGGCAGACCGGAATGGAAGATGCCTTGGTCTAGCTCTGGTGGTGCGGCTGGTGGAAGCCGCAAGGATCGCCGGTTAGAGCGGACAAGTGTTGGAGGTCGCCGGGATTGGAGGACTGTTTCCAGTGTCTGCCAGTAAGCGCGGACTGGCCCTTGTGGCCAATGGTGTGGACTTGGATGGTTCTGAACCAAGTCCATGTTGGATCAGTTCGGGAGATCACGCGGTTGAAGTGCGGAATGCTTCTCAGTCCGCCAAGCTCGGCAGTAGTTGTCGTGTCTTGGTTGCGAGCTTGGGGAATACAGACTGAAGTTGAGTCCGCAAGGCATGCGGACTAGAGCCAGGTCCGCTAGGTTATGTGGACTGCTTTCAGAGTCCGCTAAGCTCGGCAGCAGTTGCCTTGTGATTTGGTTGCGAGCTTGGTGAATGCAGACTGGTGTTGTATCCGCCTAGTCATGCAGACTGTACTCCTTGCCCACCGAGTCCGACAGTTGTCAGCTTGGTGCCTTGGATGCGGATTGAGGTACGCGGCCTACAGTTGTGTCCCCAGGGCGTGCGGATTGGAGCGGTG
Organism: Platanthera zijinensis; assembly: GCA_039513925.1. Lineage (NCBI taxonomy): Eukaryota > Viridiplantae > Streptophyta > Magnoliopsida > Asparagales > Orchidaceae > Platanthera > Platanthera zijinensis. The sequence continues at coordinate 31,351,249 of CM077085.1, forward strand.
TCTGCTGATAGGAGGACATGGTGTTGTTGCAGAGTTTGGCTGGCTATCCTGCACAACTCTCAGCGGGCTGGTTGTGTATCCGCGGCTTACGGATACACTTGGTGCTCGCCGCGAGATGAGGTGATTTTCCTATCGGCTAGGGCGGTGACCACACTCCTCATCATGCCTATAAATAGGACCCCCTGTCACATCAACAGTAACTGAATGAACAGTAAGTTGGACTTGGATTAATTGCTGCAGCCTTGGATTTTTTGTCCGCGTGGTTTAAGAAGGATAATCGGTTTGCTGTTTGCAGGTTGTGCGGCTAGCACTGAGAAGTCAGGACTTTGGTGCTAACTGCGATCAGGGATAAGTGAAGCTTGCGGTTTATAATCAGCGGTTAGTAGCAGGTCACAGTTGAGGCCAGCCGGTCTTCTATACTTCAGAAATTCCAGTTCAATAACCTGTCCACCGGTCTGGGCGGTCTAGGTGATCTATTCTTCAGTTCGGCAGCGGCTTGTTCGTGTTCTAACTGGAGGCTAGGCGACCTCAGCGGTCAGGCGGCTTGCAGTTTGCGGACAGCTCTTCTTCAGCTTGAATAATGGGTAGTCCGCGCGACTTCGCGGTCTCGTCGGACTTCGCTATTCAGTTTGGCAAGGGCGGCGGTCTCGGCGGTCTCGACCTCAATCCGCCTGGCTTCTGTTTTTTGTTGTTCTCTTTTCCCTTGGGTACATTGGCGAATCATGTCTCGCCATGTATGTCCCTCCTTGTAAAGATTGTTTAGTACACGATTCTTGCTTTTCTGTTTTGCATCTGGTTTATTTGGGATCGGATTGGTTGAATGTTCTTGTGCCTGGTTTTCTGTCTTCTGCTATATCAAATTTTAACATGGTATCAGAGTTTGTCTCTTGGTATTTGTGAAATTTAACAATTCTGCCTCTGCGGAAGATAGAGCAGTTCTCTTCCGCTTCTTGGAGTTCCAAGAGACTGCCATCCCTCCAATTTGAAAGGCAAATCCAATAGTGCTCTTCCAATCATCAACAAACCCAGCCCAATCACTATCTGAATACCCAACCAACCTTTCTTCTTCATCTTTGTTTCTCTTAAATGGAATACCATACCCCTGATTCCCTTGAAGATATCGCAGAATTCGTTTCTCTGCTTTCATGTGAGTAGTGCTTAGTTCACTGGAGAATCTGGACACGATGCCTATCACATGTTTGATGTCTGGTCTACTATTGGTAAGGTAGATCAGAGCGTCGACAACACTACGATAGGTTTCTGCATTAATTTTTTCTTCTTCGTCTTCCTTTTGCAATCTTTCACCTGTTTCCAAAGGTGTTTTGACTGGCTTACATTCGGCCAGGTAGAATTTTTGAAGGATTTCTGTGGTATACTTTTCCTAATGCAAGAAAATCTCACCTGGTCATTGATCGATTTGCAGCCCAAGAAAATACTTCATTAGGCCAAGGTCACTCATTTTGAATTCACGTTTCATGGTGGATTTAAACTCTTCAATCAATTGAAGGTTTGATCATTTGACCAATAGGTCATCCACATATATCAATACCATAACAAAGTTGTTACTCGCTTGCTGTTTGATATAAAACGAGGCATCATATGGGATTCTTATATACATACATTGATTAAGATAGCCAATGCGCTCATTCCATGCTCTGACTGCCTGTCGCAACCCTTAGAGGGCCTTCCTCAATTTGTTGACCTTATCTTCTTCTCCATTTTGTATGTAGCCCTCAGGTTGGTGAACATATACATCTTCATGCAGTTACCTATTGAGAAAAGCCGATTTAACATCAAGCTGGTTGATTCGTAGATCATGGTGAACAGGAAAGGAAATTACCATTCTTATAGTCTCCATGCGGGCTACTGGTGCAAATGTCACAGTGATATCCCATCTAGGTTTTTGCGAGTATCCTTTCGCCATAAGTTTGGTTTTTTGCCTTTCTACTTTTCCTTTCTCATTCAGTTTCAGCTTGTGAATCCATTTGACCCCAATGATTGGCTTGTTTGGTCGTGAGACAAGTTCCCATGTGTTATTTTTATTAATCATATTTATTTTTGCACCCATTGCATCAATCCATGACTGCTGGGTGGCTGCTTTGGTGTAGTTGGAAGGCCCCTTGCACATAAGTGCAACATTACATGAATCATATGTATTTGTTACCAAACAAAATTTCTTTGGCGATGAGGAAACACAGCCCAGGTGATCTGAGCCAACAATAGGTTCTGGAGGAGATGATGACTCGCCTTCTACATTTCCAGTATTATTGTGGGGACTACGAGGGTTGGGCGGCTGTGTGAGACCATTCTCTGCAATGTTTTACACAACATCATCCTTAGGAAAAAGGAAGAGAGGATTATGATCCTGAACAACATCACCCTTATTCCAGCTGCTATCCTCATCAAATATTATGTCTCTGCTGACAACTAACTTTTTGAAAGTTGGATTGAATAGCCGGTAGCCCTTTGTCTCATTACTATACCCCACAAAATTTTTTTCCCTTAGCCTATAGCTTATCTCTATTTTCATTAGCTGGTAAGTCATATGCTATGCTCCTAAATATCCTCAAGTGATGGAGGTTTGGTTTTCTATTGTGCTACACTTCATATAGAGTAGAATTTTCCAGTGCATTGGTGGGGGCTCTATTTAATAAATAAGTGGATGTGCTCATTGCCTCTCCCCAAAATTCTTTTGGTAAATTTTTTGTGTATAAGTACACACTTTCCCATCTCAACAACAGTCATGTTCCTCCTCTCGACAACCCCATTTTACTAAGGGCAATGATGAACATTAGCTGACGCCTTATCCCATTTAGTTCACAGTAGGTGAAGAATTCTTGGCTAGTAAACTCCCCTCCTATTTCGATTCGAAGAGTTTTAATCTTGTAATCAGTTTCTATTGGGTCCATTGTCCATAATGTTCTGGATTTGAGTGAAGTCAATCTTATCAATGATATACACATATCAGTAGATGACTATGATAGGTCAGGTAGCCTAAGTGGCTAAGTCAGGTAAACACTTACCTAAGGTGTGGGATGAAAGAAATTATTTATGTCCACAGGCGTTAAGTGAAGGAACATCACTTAACGCCAGATGACTTATAGCGCTGAGTGTAGCTTATACTGTCATAGCCTAAGTTGGAATGAGTTTAAATGTGGCTAAGTCCATATGCGTTGAGTGAAGTCAACTCACTCAACGCCATGCTACTAAAGTGAAATTTGGCTAAGTGTTTTGGCGTTGAGTGATGAATACACACTCAACGCCATACATAAAAAAGGTTGTAAGTTGAACTAGTTGAACCATGTTCAAATTCATCGAACTTAGTTCAGAGTTCGTCGAGCTCAGCTCACCATTCGTCGAGCTAAGTTCAGAGCTTGAGATTCTGAGTTCGTCGAGCTCAGTTGAGAATTCGTCGAACTAAGTTCAAAGTTCGTCGAGCTCACTTCACTATTTGTCTAACTCAGAAAGACAGTCTAAGCCTAGTGTTTTTTAAACACAGAAAATTAGCTAAGGCAGAAGGCGTTGATTGAGGTGTGCCCACTCAATGCTCTCAACGCTTAAGTTACTGAAGAAGCAGAAATTTGATTATGGCAAAAAACGTTGAGCTGAGGTTACTAACTCAACGTTGTCAACGCCTAGTGAAGACAGAATTTTGTCTAAGGGGTTTGGCGTTGAGTGATGCTTACTCACTCAACGCTAAGCAACAGAACGCTGATAAATCAAGTTGGCGTTGAGTGAAGCTGAATCTCTCAATGCCTAGAAACAGACTTTACATTCTAAGAAGTTTGGTGTTAAGTGATGGTTACTCACTCAACGCCAAGAGACAGTAAATCTGTTTAGGTGTTTTGGCATTGAGTGATGCTTACTCACTTAACGCCTATTCTCTAATGCTCGATTTTGGCTAAGTCCACAAGTGCTGACGTCAGCAAAATCGACAAAATCAACTTAGGTCAAATCAGGTATGAGGAAGATCCAATACACGACAAATCCTGTCGTGAAGCTACTATACGTCTTCTTCTGTTAAAGCAAGGTGCAGCTGGAAGCTATAGGTGGGGCCCACCGATCTCTAAGAGCCGTTGGTCGGCGAACTACAAAAGGAAGAGATAGGGCCAAGAGAAAGACTGTTGAAGCCAAAATTAACCTCAACGGGAGTTCAAAAACAGGGGTGCATCCAACACGTACTTCTCTCAAGTCCCAACCCTCGGCTGGTTGCTAAGTACTTAGGACTGACCCAAAGCCTCTGCAGGGAGGTCCCACCTCACACCCGAAAGATCTCTGAGAGCTTCCCCTCCAAAGCCAAAATCTGGGCTAGGAGCTCCTCAGAAAGCACTGAAGTTTGGAGAATAATGAGAATCTGCTTTCTAAGGAGCCCTTGTGGGTCTATTTATAGTCTTTTGCTGACGTGAAGTTACTGAAATACCCCTGGCTGGTCTGCCAATAGCCAAATCCCGTTGTTTGTAAAGTACTAAATGCAGCCCCTGGGGGTATATGGGTAATTTTACCCGAGGGTAATTAGCTAATTTTACCCTGAGCTCTGGGCCCGACTCGGCGAGAACCCTTATGCCGAGAACCCTCTTGCCCTCGCTTGGCGGGAGCTAAAAAGGAGTGTCAAAAGTCTCGAGCCGAGCCAACCCCCGCCTTCCGCGAGGCGCAAACCTTCTCGTCGACTCTGCCGGAAGCGGGTCTCGGCTGACCGATGGTGAACGTTCTCGCCTGCTTCTAGGCGGGAGCTCCTCTACTCTTGACGTTATTGCTGCTGGACGCGACGTTGAGTGAGTGGAGCTCACTCAACTCCCTTGCTGCTTACCACGGCGTTGAGTGAGTGGAGCTCACTCAACGCCCTTACTGCTGGACGCGACGTTGAGTGAGTGGTGCTCACTCAACGGCCTTGCTGCTGACCACGGTGTTGAGTGAGTGGAGCTCACTTAACTCCCATGCTGCTTCACGACGTTGAGTGAGTGGAGCTCACTCAACGCGGCGTTGAGACCACTCAACGACTTCTCGCCCGCCTCTGGTCACGGGCGGTATCTCGCCTGCTCCTAGGCGGGAGCTCCTCCAGTGTGAGATCTCTTCTGGTCTTCAGGTCCAAGCTAGCCCGAGGCTGGTCCAACCCCGATCGTTGATGCCTCTGGGTCCTACCAAGCGAATATGTGGTTGTACACAATCCCCGCTCTTTTTGAGCTAGCCCTGCGCTCGAAAAGGCTCGTCCAACCCAAAAATATTCGCTGGACACGTGTCATTTCAAAAGGAGAATCTTTTGGTGGGCCATACCATGGCTATATATATGTGCGGATAGACGGCCGTAAATCTGTCCGAGTCGCCGCTCTCTGCCTGACCTCTCGCGGGATCTCGCTATGCGTTCCAAATGTGTTGACAAGCCGCTCTCGCAATACCTCCAAGACCGTATCAATGCGGCCCAAGCTCGCGCCCTAGCCAATAGTGCTTTGGTTGTTCCTTGGCTGCCAAGAAAGTCACCAGCTGCTGGGCCCTCCCAGCTAAAGAAGAAAAAGAAGAAGAGGGTGAAGGTGGTCTAACGAGACCTTTCTCGCGAGAACAGGGGCTCGCCAAAATTGACCCCATCCCGTACGGATGATCCTTCTCCTCCACGGTAGGTATCTCTCTTAGATTTGCTGATCCCTAAGATTGCGAGTCGATTACGATCTGATTATGCGAAAGGGTTGGTAACTGGTGTAATACTTCTCCCACGAAACTGTTCGAGATGACGATGCCGAGTCCCCGCTGGTGCCTCAGGACTCATTATCTCGCAATCTCGAGAATCAATATGGGGTCACAAAGGCAGCTCCTCCGGTTGACCTCCCGAGAACAACAGGTATCCTTTTCTCTGTTACTCCTTTCTAACCATTTCAATCATAGCCTCCCCTACTATCGAACTGACTTCTCGCATCCTCAGCTTCCTCCAACCCGGGTCTCGCCACCCGGGAGGGTGAAATAATGGCTTCGAACCTGCTCGGCCAAGCGGCTAATCCCGCCGCACTGGCGGGAGGGGTGTCTATCGACCCCTCCAAAGCTCAAAAGGAGGTCAGCCATCTCACGAGAGAGAACGACTTCCCTCTGCTTCCAGCCAGGCCGGGATCACTGTGCGCGAGACTTTTCGCCCGGGACGCGGAAAGCCGCTCCACCTCCTCTGTGGGACTGAGGGGGGGGGGGGGGGGTTCTCGCCAGCCGCCGACCAGTGGCTCTCGTCATGCTGCAAGTAAGCAAAACATTAACATAGCTCTTACTCAGCTCTCGCCGTAACCATGAAACTGTTTTCTCAGAGGATCCGGACTCGCGAACGGGGGTCGATGAAGATGATGAAGACGATGATGAAGACGGAGAGGAAGAGGATGGCGAGAGCTCCCCCTTCCTTCGTCTGGCGAGATGGAGGACATTGTGAATGACACCGGGAGCGCGAAGAGACGAGGGAAAAGGTGGGGAAAGGAGGTTGTTGTCATCCTGTCGAAGCTTGTGCGGCGGGAACGAGCCCACGCCTCCGCGGAGAAAGTGTTCTGCGAATCGGTGGAGCGAAGGCTGGAGGCTCTGGAGCAAGACTACTTTTTGGGCGAGACGGAGCGGCGGGGGGGGGGGGGGGGGGGGGGGTATTGCGGAGTCTTCCCCTAGGAGGTGTATCTCGCGGATCCGAGACCAGGCCCGATGAATCAACCTAGGATGCTCCACCCTATCGTCCTACTTCAACCCGCTAGCGCCTCAAAAGACTAGGCGGCGAGAACGAGGATGATGACGCTGGGAGCCATATTGATCTGCGAAGTCTCGCCCTCTCTCACCCCTTGGCCTTCCCTTCCCCCAATGTACCCTGCTGCTTTTTTCTTATCTGCCTGTAATTTCAACTTTTAACTCATTATTGTTGTTTATTATTCAGCTCTCGCCCGGCGAGAGCGATCTTTGTTTTGATTTATTGTTACACTGTTATCTCGTCATGTCTGCGTGAATCAAACTGTAGGCCAATAGCTGTCACCCTGGGCTGGAAACCGAGGAGCCGCCGACCTAGGGCATGACAACTGTACTTCCGCTGTCTTTTCGGGAACAGCCATCAGGATCATGGTTTTCTATAAATAGAAAGTCCACCAACTTCATTTATTTCTCCGATCTGGAACCCTTATTCCTCTCCTCGTTGCTTTTGCGACTTGCCGAGAACTCCCCCTTGCTTCCGCCTTCTTCTCTTGTTCTCGCCTAACTTTCGCTTTCGCCCATTCTTTTGAGATCTTGTCTTCAATCCTCCAATCAAAATGCCGGGCGAAAATAAGGGATGTTACCATTGCGCGGAAGTCTTCCGAAAGCATCAATTCCCCACTTGTCGCCTAACCCTTTAAGATTACAAGATGATCACTTCTCAGTACATTCCCGCCGGCTTCACCGCGAGAAATCCCGACAACTAAGACAGGGTAAACAGCGCGGGAGAGGGGGAGCTTGCCATCCCCCTCGAACACTTCGAGGTAGGCTTCCGCCTTCCCCTCTAGCCGGAGATGCGCCTGGCCCTCCGTTACTATGGAGTGGTTCCCACGCAGCTGAACCGTAACTCGGTCGCCATCCTTGTAGCGTTTATCTGCTACATGCGATCGGAGAAGAACGAGTTCAGCCTCCCGATCTTCCGAAAGCTGTTCACCTTCCGCGCGAAGGGAGGGGTGGTCTTCTTCTCTGGGCAACTGCTCAAGACCACCGGTCTCGCCAACAAGCATCATCATTGGGGCGAGAAGTTTATCTTCGTCTCTGGCAACTTCGGCAGCGTCCCTCTCACGCCTGTCCAATATGAGGACGCCGCCTACAAGCCGCCCACCCTGGGATCGCACGAGAGCGCCATTCTGGAGTTATTTGGGACGAAGGAATTTGACGTCCAATTCCTCCGAAGGGACGCCGACTCTCTCCCTCCCATGCCTCCCAATGAAGGTACGGTCTCGCCTTTAACCTGATTCCCCGCAAAGATTTTTGTGCTGAGTGATGTCACCTTTGCAGGAGAGCGTGAGGTTCCCCTGCGCCAACCCTTCCCCGAGACCCAGGCTGCCGAGAGCTAGGCTGCGAGAGATCCTCTAGCTCTCGCGAAATTCGCAGCTCGCGCCTGTCGGGACAAGCCGGCTCGGCCTCTGTCATCCAATGCTGGGAAACAGAAGGCCACCGTTTCCGCCTTCCGGCCGCTGAAAAGACCAATGCCAACTGCCACCGAGAAGGGGAAGTCCGTAGCGACTACGCCCACCCGACCTCTCGCGCCAGGCCGGTCCTTCGAAGAGATCCTGCAGACGGCCAGTGAGTTGACCGATGCCGCCCAGGGTAGCACTAGGGTCCCTACTGAGAACCCTCTAGCCGCAAGCGGGGCTGGTGGCGAGGGGGCGGCTGCCGATACCTCCACTCGGTCTCCGCCCAAGGAGGTGCCAAAGGGGAACATGAATTTTGGCCTCGGCGCGAAGTTCCTTGACGCGGAAGGGAAACCCCTGCTTCAGTGGGATCCCGAGTCCAACCAAATCACAGTCTCGTCCCTTCTCCCCAGCTGGGCGGAGCACGACCAGGTCACCAGCGAGGCCTTCGCGTTGGACTACGACCTTTACAGCCGAGAGAACGGCGACCTTTACGATCAACTGCCCACATGACTCCTGGCCTTCGACTCCGTCCGGGCTCTGATGCGTGGGTTCTAGCTTGCGTACATGTGCGCGCGCCGGAGAATCACCATCGACCGTAACTTTGGCGAGATGCTTAAGGAGCGGGACTAGGCGGTGGACCAGGCGGCAGTTCTGAAGGCACAGCTGGCAGATGCTATGGGATGACTTTCCTTGCGCCCAGCGGAGGAGGTAAGCGAGATCTTTCAAGCACTCAATCTCGCCTCTGTAATCCACGGGTCGTCTCGGTGTTGATTTGTTTCTCCCTTCTGCAGGATTCTGCTCAGAGTATGGCCCTTCACGCGGAGCTGACCGAGCTAAGATATGAGAACATCCTACTAAAGGACCAGCTCTGGCGCACGGAAGCGGCTGCGGTTCCGCCTCCTACATCACTGGACGAGAGACTGAGGAGCCGTCACTTCTCGGAGTATGACATCGATAAGCTGTTGCAGGCCAATGCCCAGGCTACCGTCAAGCTCACCATTGAGACGTTGCGGGACATGAAGTGTCTACGGGAGGGCGATGAAACCATCGTCGCTCGCCAACTCCTCCCGTGGGTCTTCGAGCACGTCCCTAAGCCCCCGGGCGCACCTGACTCCCCGCCCTCGGATGTCCCGAAGTCTCCTGTTGCTGGTGAGACGTCCGAGGAGGGATTTGGCGAGAGCTCGAGCGAGAGCTCGAGCGGGGGGTATAGTGTGTATAACACCCCTATCCGTCACATAGTATATAACAGTAGGTCCGGCCGGGGCCCGACGCCATATACTACGGACAGACCGGTTGGTTACGTATTGAAACCATTCACAACTTCCTACACAACACCTAGCGGAAGCAATTATTAAGTTGCACAATTAAGAATCCTGCTAGCATGAATGTCCACTAAACCAAACACAAAGGAATGTTTAATACATGAATAACAGTCTTATAGCCTTACAAGAGTTTGCTTAATAAAAATGTCTTCCATACCACGGCACGCAGGCCGGTCACACATGAGTACAAAAAGGAAAACACTCAACATTTGGCCTTCGAGGGCCGGCACAACAACTTGGGCTTTAGCCCGCTAATTACCTCTCGGCTCCGCAGCACCTGCAAGCAACAATCCACCGCACGGTGGTAAACAAAGGCAACGGTCAGCTATGCTGACCAAATTATAACGATTCCGCCCCCAAACCGGGGCGACAAAGCTTCTTCCCTGCACTTGTTAGCAAAACAAGCAATACAGCAAAATAAGCATCACATCATAGGTGCACGCTCACACGGCCGTACACCCCGTGCTCTCAGGGCACTACTCGGCGGGCCAGTCCGAACCCCGTTCGGTCCTTGACTCTGCCACCACCCCCATGATGGAATCTCGTGAGCATTTAGTCATTTCAGCCGTAGCCTAGACTCGATCTCCAAACCTCGGTAAGTCCCACGTAAAACTTTAGGTCGCTTTAACCGAGCAGGTGGAGCGGGTAGGGGTCCACTAGTCCGTTGCTCACCCCGCCGTTGCCATTTGGCCTTTGACGCGGACTAAGCTTCCCCAGTCCCAAATACCGTTCAAACATGGTACATAGCCCTGCTATGTACCTGGTTAGCTCCCAGGCCACCGATATGACAGAACTGCGTTTCCGTCTAAATTTCCGGGTGCACCTCGGGGTTCATCCCCAAGGATCCCTGATGCATTCAAATATGGTACATAGCCCCGCTATGTTCCCGGCTGGCTCCCAGGCCACCAAAATGGCAGAACCTCGCTTCCGCCCAAATTTTCGGGTGCACCTCGGGGTTAATCCCCAAGATTCTCTGATGCATTCTATCGCATAGCAACCCGAAAACAATCAAAATGCTCGGAGTCTTCTCCGGCTAAAAAATGCACATCAAATCATCACCGATCCGGAAAACACGTCCGGGTAGGCTTCACACAACATGCCTATATCCGTACTACGATTCCGGACTCTAACAAGGGGGACTTCACATATTTATCCCAAGGAATACCATGATCTCGCCGCACACTCGCGGGAGAGGGGTTTTCCCATGCAAAGGAAGAACAGCTTCACATGCTCAAGAAGAGAATCATTACCCTTTCGTTTTTCCTCAGCGCCATGACGATCTAGCCGGATGGAAAGCACCGTATCGGCCTCGCCTTCGCGGATCCGGACTCGGATCATGATTTGGAGCTCCGAAGCTCCGTCGGTGACTGGATCTTGGTCTTCTTCCTCCTCCTTGCTCTCCCTTCTCTCTAGGATTTAGAGAGAGATGAACCCAAAGAAATGATAGGGTTTGTAACCCTATTCTCGGATATAACATCCCAGCAACAGCCCTGAGCCATCGGATCCCAAACCAAGGAAACGAACGACCACGATTCAGCCCAATAATACAAAATCTGGGCCGAACACGGGTTGCAACACGACCGTGTGCAAGGCCGTGTCACCCATTCGCCATCTCGACTGACTAGAAAACCAGTACACGGCATTCGACACGGCCTCCGACACTCCCGTGTCACATATGACACGCCCGTGTCGAGACCCGTGTCACGCCCCCCCCCCCCCCCCGTGTGCAATCGGCCAGCTTTCCCAACTCGAGAAGGACACGGCCTGCGACACGGCACCCGACACGCCCGTGTCTCATGTGACACGCCCGTGTCTGGGCCCGTGTGCATGACTCAAAAAACAGCCCAAAGTGACACGCCCTAGGACACGCCCGTGTCCCAGGCCGTGTGCCTCAACTCGACGATCTCCGATCGTCAAAACGTCGACCACATGACCCGAGGCCGAACACGCCCGTGTCATGCCCGTGTCACGCCCGTGACACGACCCGTGACACCTGCTCCAAGTCCCAGACTTGGCTTAAAAAGTCGCCCGTCCCTCTTTTGAGTTTCGGGGTGTTACAACTCTCCCCCTCTTAAAAGAATTTCGTCCACGAAATTACCAAGAGGAGAGAAAACAGAATCTCTCAGCGGTACCCAGGCAGAAAAACTCCGGGTACACTTCCAGCATAGACTGCTCTCACTCCTAAGAGCTCCTGGCTAACACAAAAGTCCCACCGGACCACGACTATCCTGATCTCTTTGAGACAGAGTCGCTCGACTTCACGGTCTCCAAAACGAAAGGGTTTGACCCTAGTCGTCAACCTTTCGTCCACCAAAACTTGAGCACTCACGATCAAGTTCGAAGGCTCTTGCGCCGCCTCACCAAACCGCTCTAGAATTCTCTAGTGGTCCAAGGTATACCGGGCTCAGCTTCCCCAAGCGTCGCTCTCGTGAAACACTCTTGAACGACTATAGCTTCCAACACGCCATCCGATAACTCATCATTCCGTTACGTGGCGTTAAAGCACTAAGTCTGCCTCTCCTGAGCGATTAGCAAAAGTTCTCGCATGGTTCGCACCAAAAAGGGTAGTGTTTACCACCTCTTACTTTAAATACAACTTCGTGTCATCCGTTTCTAGCCTCGACAACGGCATGCGACGACTCCTACCAAAAAGGGCCTCGAAGGGCGCCATTTGTATGCTCGCTTGGTAGCTAAAGTTGTACAAAAACTTAAACAAAACAGATGGCCTTCCCACTGCTTCCCGAAGTCCAGAACGCACATGTGAAGCACGTCCTCCAATGTCCTGTTGACCTACTCGGTCTGCTCGTCCGTCCGCGAATGTAAGACTGGACTAAACTACAACTTAGTCTCCAGCACTTTCTGCAACCACCTCCAATCATTGGACGTAGAACACCCACCTCGATTGCTCGCAATGTTGCGGGGCACACCGTGCCGTCTAAAGATGTTATCCATAAACATTTACCAGCTACTCCACCGAATTATCCTTCCTATGCGGAAGGAAGTGCGACACTAGTGTCAACACAACTACGATCGCCCAAACGGCGTCGTTACTCCACTGCGACTTTGGCATGCCATGCACACAGTCCAGTCAAACTTCTATTCCGAACTAGGCAAGGATTCAAGAATCCCCCGGCACTTGGCACTCTGCCTTCGCTAAGGCGCAAGGCTGGCATTTTGTCACATATAGTGCCACGACCTTCTAGAGTTCTGGCCACCAGAGCACTTCTTCAGATGTCGGCACAACCTCGTGCCTCCTAAGCGAGTTGAGTACTTGATATAACGTATCACAACTCCACCCATAGCTTACCCATGCTTGGGCCGCACAAACGATTGTCTTTCCTTGGTAGCCCACCTACAACCGTCGATTTGTGATTTTGACCCATCGAGCCGCACCCATGATTTCCTTCATGCAACTACACAAACAATAGTCTGCCAAATACGATCAGCCAGGTTATACTGAACTTCCGTCCAGTTCAACAACGCTTCGGCGCTAGTCCGCTTGTCAACACAAAAGATCTTTAACGCTTCCAATTCCCGATCTAGCCTCTCATCATACACCGACAACCAATTGGCTTGGGCGGGAGCCCTGCGACTCAACACATCCGCCACTGCATTGCCTTTGTCGGGTGCACGATGAATATTGAACGTATAGTCCCCCAGGAACTCCATTCATCTACGCTGCCTCAAGTTCAGATCTGATTGATCCAACAGGTATTTCAGGCTCTTATGGTTGGTATGAATGTCGACCTTAACGTCGTATGAGTAGTGCCTCCACAGCTTAAGCGCAAATATCACGGCCGCCAACTCCAAGTCGCGGACCGGATAATTCCTTTCAAGCACTTTTAACTAACGCAATCCATAAACTATCACGCTCCTACGCTGCACAAGCACGCAGCCCAAACCACTACCTGAGGCATCACAATAAACCTCGAAGCCCTCGGTCCCACTCGGCGAACTAAGCACTGGCGCCGTGGTCAACCGACTCTTCAGCTCTTCAAAAGCTTGCGCACACTCATGCGCCCACACAAAACTCTGATCTTTCCTTGTCAATGTCATGAGAGGTAGCGCTATCCGCGAGAAGTTCTCCACGAAGTGCCTGTAAAAGCCGGCAAGCCCCAGCAAACTCCGGACTTCCGCTACCGAAGACAACACAGGCCACTCTCGTATTGCAACAATCTACGCCGGATCCACCGCAACTCCTTCCCCACTGACTAAGTGACCAAGGAACGTCACTGAAGATAACCAAAACTCGCCTTTGGAGAACTTTGCGTATAGCTCGTTCCTCCTTAGCGTCTCCAAAACAAAACGCAGATGCTTGAAGCGATCTTCTTTGCACTGCGAGCACACCAATAGGTCGTCAATAAAGACGATCACAACATGGTCTAAGTACTCCCTGAACGTTCTGTTCATCATATCCATAAACACCGATGGAGCATTAGTCAGCTCGAACGACATGACCATAAACTCAAAATGCCCATATCTTGCGTTGAACGTTGTCTTTGGGATATTGCTTTCCCTGATTCTCAGCTGATAGTAACCAGACTTAAGATCCAACTTTAAGTACACCGATGACCCACCCAACTGATCAAACAGATCGCCAATTCTTGGGCTTAGGTACTTGCTCTCTTTTATCAACTTGTTCAGTTCTCCATAAACGATTCAGAGCCACAAACTCCTGTCCTTCTCCTACCCGAAAAGGACTGGTGTGCTCCAAGACGACAAACTTGGACGCACATGACCTTGCTCCAGAAACTCTTCCAGTTGAACTTTCAGTTCTGCCAACTTATTAGGCGTTAACCGATATGGAGAGCGTGACCCAGGTTTGGCACCTGGCGCCAGCTCACTCGAAATCGATCGCTCGCTACGGAGGGACTCCAGGGAGCCCATCAGAGAAACATATCAGGATATTCGGATACACACAAGATACTACCCAATGTAGGCTTAGGATTCAAAGCCTCCCATGGTGGCAGTAACGACGCTTGCACGTCGAATCCCTGACCCCTAAACCATAATCTTGCTACACAGAAACTCTCTTCGCGCGCATTGAACATCCATTACGCCACAACGCATCCAATTTGTCCTTTGCCATCGAAGAAGGTTCTTCCATGCACGATATAAATCCTTTGGACAAAAGGAGCGTGAAGCTTCCGTATCGAACAATGCTCTCGCCGGATTGCCAAAAAAAATCCAAACAAAGCCTAGAACCTCCAGTCCTAAGTTAACACGCAAAAGGTAACAGGTATAAGAAGCTAAATTGCTATCAATTAAACCATACATGTCTTCCCAACAATCGGCCACATGGCCTCCTGCTGGCCAAGGATGTCCATTCCCAGTTGGGCCAGAGTAAACAGCAGTGCGGTAGACGCCACCGCCTTTCCCTTCTCCTCAGATATTGACCCCAACTTCTTTTTGGACATTGGGCATCCACTCCAACAATTCCGGGCATAGTGCCCCGGCTTCCCACAGACAAAGCATGCATCCGGGGTTTGGACTATAGTCGCTCCAGATATGCTAGAGGAAGGGACTAGACCCGACCTCCTAGCCTTCTTGTACCACCTACGGTACCCAGATTTTGAGGTTGTCAACTTGACCACCGAATTCTTTGCCATAACATCTTTGACTGCTCCTGCCAAAACCTTCCTTGTCTTCTGAGCATTCTCCCAACACTCTCTGGCGAGGTGCCCTTTCTTGCCACAAGAATAACATTTGAGGGTAGTTTGGGTATTAGATGACCCAGCCTCTTTCCTCGGCGTCTTTTGATAGGCAGTCCTTATAGGATCTGTAGGGTTTGGTACCCTATACATTGACACTTGGTGAGTTTTCCCCAACTCCACTTCCAAAGCTCTTGCTGATTCCACCAAAGCTCGGAATCCCAACAACTTTGGTCCTAGCAGTAGGATACGCAACTCGATGCGCAGACCGTTATAAAATCTATTCACTCTAGATTGCTCGCTTTCCCATTCAAAGCTTGGGTAGCGCCTTAACAAAAGGAACGTCTGCAAGTATGCGTCAACTGAATGCGCTCCCTGCGCCACAGTCATGCTCAACTACTGCTCTAAATGACCCCCAAATGCCCTTTGGTCCAACATACCGCTCGATGTTGGGGCCATCTCAGGGACAAATGGTTGCACATTACTCCCATGATGTGCGTTGGTCACAACGAACACCGCTTCAACCACCCTTCTTATGGTTTCCAAAGACATAGGGGTCTCCGGCACGTCGCTGGGTGCAGTACTTTTCTCAGAAAGTGTGCATTCAGACTGCCACGCGCCACTCTCGGACACCTACAATCGTACAGAACACCAATAAGGGACCGAACAAAATTGCAAAAAGCAATTATAGGAACACTCAGGTTCCCCAAACATGTGTATTTTCATTCCTTAGTTGACATTCATGGGTTCTTTTCATGTTATAACGATGACGCACATACATGTGCTCACCACCCCTTAAAGTGAATTCGTCCACGAATTCATTTAAGCGTGACCGAAACCAGTAGTCTGATACCAATTTGTAACACCCCTATCCGCCACATAGTATATAACAGTAGGTCCGGCCGGGGCCCGATGCCATATACTATGGATAGACCGGTTGGTTACGTATTGAAACCATTCAACCAATCACAACGTCCTACACAACACCTAGCGGAAGCAATTATTAAGTTGCACAATTAAGAACCCTGCTAGCATGAATGTCCACTAAACCAAACACAAAGGAATGTTTAATACATGAATAACGGCCTTATAGCCTTACAAGAGTTTGCTTAATAAAAATGTCTTCCATACCACGGCACGCAGGCCGGTCACACATGAGTACAAAAAGGAAAACACTCAACATTTGGCCTTCGAGGGCCGGCACAACAACTTGGGCTTTAGCCCGCTAATTACCTCTCGGCTCCGCAGCACCTGCAAGCAACAATCCACCGTACGGTGGTAAACAAAGGCAACGGTCAGCTATGCTGACCAAATTATAACGATTCCGCCCCCAAACCGGGGCGGCAAAGCTTCTTCCCTGCACTTGTTAGCAAAACAAGCAACACAACAAAATAAGCATCACATCATAGGTGCACGCTCACACGGTCGTACACCCCGTGCTCTCAGGGCACTACTCGGCGGGCCAGTCCGAACCCCGTCCGGTCCTTGACTCTGCCACCACACCCAGGATGGCAACCTCGTGAGCATTTAGTCCTTTCAGCCGTAGCCTAGACTTGATCTCCAAACCTCGGTAAGTCCCACGTAAAACTTTAGGTCGCTTTAACCGAGCAGGTGGAGCGGGTAGGGGTCCACCAGTCCGTTGCTCACCCCGCCGTTGCCATTTAGCCTTTGACGCGGACTAAGCTTCCCCAGTCCCAAATACCGTTCAAACATGGTACATAGCCTCGCTATATACCCGGTTGGCTCCCAGGCCACCGATATGACAGAACTGCGTTTCCGTCCAAATTTCCGGGTGCACCTCGGGGTTCATCCCCAAGGATCCCTGATGCATTCAAATATGGTACATAGTCCCGCTATGTTCCCGGCTGGCTCCCAGGCCACCAAAATGGCAGAACCTCGCTTCCGCCCAAATTTCCGGGTGCACCTCGGGGTTAATCCCCAAGATTCCCTGATGCATTCTACCGCATAGCAACCCGAAAACAATCAAAATGCTCAGAGTCTTCTCCGGCTAAAAAATGCACATCAAATCATCATCGATCCAGAAAACACGTCCGGGTAGGCTTCACACAGCATGCCTATGTCCGTACTACGATTCCGGACTCTAACAAGGGGGACTTCACATATCTACCCCAAGGAATACCATGATCTCGCCGCACACTCGCGGGAGAGGGGTTTTCCCATGCAAAGGAAGAAGAGCTTCACATGCTCAAGAAGAGAATCGTTACCCTTTCGCTTTTACTCGGTGCCATGACGATCTAGCCGGATGGAAAGCACCGTATCGGCCTCGCCTTCGCGGATCCGGACTCGGATCGTGATTTGGATCTCCGAAGCTCCGCCGGTGACCGGATCTTGGTCTTCTTCCTCCTCCTTGCTCTCCCTTCTCTCTAGGATTTAGAGAGAGATGAACCCAAAGAAATGATAGGGTTTGTAACCCTATTCTCGGATATAACATCCCAGCAACAGCCCTGAGCCGTCAGATCCCAAACCAAGGAAACAAACGGCCACGATTCAGCCCAATAATACAAAATCTGGGCCGAACACGGGTTGCAACATGGCCGTGTGCAAGGCCGTGTCACCCATTCGCCGTCTCGACTGACTCGAAAACCAGCACACGGCATTCGATACGGCCTCCGACACGCCCGTTTCACATGTGACACGCCCGTGTCGAGACCCGTGTCACGCCCCCCCTGTGTGCAATCGGCCAGCTTTCCCAACCCGAGAAGGACACGGCCTATGACACGGCACCCGACACGCCCGTGTCTCATGTGACACGCCTGTGTCTGGGCCCGTGTCATGGCCCGTGTGCATGACTCAGAAAACTGCCCAAAGTGACATGCCATGGGACATGCCTGTGTCCCAGGTCGTGTGCCTCAACTCGACTATCTCCAATCGTCAAAACGTCGACCACATGACCCGAGGCCGAACACGCCCGTGACACGCCCGTGTCACACCCGTGTCACGGCCGTATCATGCCCATGACACGACCCGTGACACCTACTCCAAGTCCCATACTTGGCTTAAAAAGTCGCCCGTCCCTCTTTTGAGTTTCGGGGTGTTACAATGCGTCTCCCTGACAGGTCTCCTCTCTTTTTGTTTCTGTAACGAGCGAGACGCTCTGATTTTTGTAATCACATTTGATTATATAAATTGTTAGTGTTTGTACTATTTTTGTTTCTATTGATAATGAATGCTGCTCATGAAAGCTTCCGTCGAGGCCCTTGGCCCCCTCTAGGATAGTCTCCCTTAGCGGTTAATAGGTGGGAACCTGCCGAGAGCTCAAGGCTTAAACACGTCGTTCCCGCGTTCTGCCGAGAACCATTTATCGTGAGCGTCGTTCATAGGCATTTTAAGGGAAGACCGCCCCTCCTTACCTTGTACGATCGATCGGGTCTCTTCGCCTAGATCCGACGGGAACTTCATTTGGCGAGATCCCCCAGCTGAGACCTCCTGGCCGAGATCTTTCCTGGCCGAGACTTCTCCTGGCCGAGACCTCTTCTGGCCGAGACCTCTCCTAGCCGAGACCCTTTGGGGTCTGCCTTCAGGGTGTGTCTTTTGTATAGCCTAGAACATCTGTGTCGAAATATTTCTAAAAACTAAACCTATCCCCCATAGGCGAGCCCTCGGACCTGCAAGCTAGATGAGAGCCTGCACAGCGGGTTTACCTAGGGCCGAGCCGAGCTCGAAGTAGTGCAAAAGTAACTAAGGATCAAGAACCAAGAACCAAGCCTCTCCCCCATAGGCGAGCCTTCGGACCTGCCATCTAGATGAGAGCCTACGCAGCGGGTCTACCTGGGGCCGAGCCGAGCTCGGGGTAGTGCAAAAGTAACTAAGGACCAAGAACCAAGAACCTAGAACCAAGAACCAAGCCTCTCCCCCACAGGCAAGACTTCAGACCTGCCAGCTAAATGAGAGCCTGCACAGCAGGTCTACCTGGGGCCGAGCCGAGCTCGGGGTGTTGATGAAGATTTCATAACCAAAACCTCACCCCCACAAGAGAGCCTTCAGACCTGCCAGCTAGATGAGAGCCTGCGCAGCGTGTCTACCTAGGGCCGAGCCGAGCTCGGGGTGTTGATGAAGATTTCATAACCAAAAGCTCTCCCCCACAGGAGAGCCATCAAATCTGCCAGCTAGATGAGAGCCTGCGCAGCGGGTCTACCAGGGGTCGAGTTGAGCTCGGGGTGTTGATGAAGATTTCATAACCAAAACCTCTCCCCTACAGGAGAGCCTTCAGACTTGCCAGCTAGATGAGAGCCTATACAGCGGGTCTACCTGGGGCCAAGCCGAGCTCGGGGTGTTGATGAAGATTTCATAACCAAAACCTCTCCCCCACAGGAGAGCCTTCGGACCTGCCAGCTAGATGAGAGCCTGCGCAGCAGGTCTACCTGGGGCCGAGCCGAGCTCGGGGTGTTGATGAAGATTTTATAACCAAAACCTCTCCCCCACAGGCGAGCCTTCGGACCTACCATCTAGATGAGAGCCTGCACAGTGGGTCTACCTGGGTCCTAGCCGAGCTCAAGGTGTTGATGAAGATTTCATAACCAAAACCTCTCCCACACAGGCGAGCCTTCCGACCTGCCAACTAGATGAGAGCCTGCGCAGCGGGTCTACCTGGGTCCGAGCCGAGCTCAGGGGGTTGATGAAGATTTCATAACCAAAACCTCTGCCCCATAGGCGAGCCTTCAGACCTGGCAGCTAGATGAGAGACTGCACAGCGGGTCTACTTGGGACCGAGCCGAGCTCAGGGTGTTGATGAAGATTTCATAACCAAAACCTTTCCCCCACAGGCGAGCCTTCGGACCTGCCAGCTAGATGAGAGCCTGCGCAGTGGGTCTACCTGGGGCCAACCCGAGCTCGGGGTGTTGATGAAGATTTCATAACCAAAACCTCTCCTTCATAGGCGAGCTTTCGGACCTGCCAGCTAGATGAGAGCCTGCGCAACGGGTCTACCTAGGGCCGAGATGAGCTCGGGGTGTTGATGAAGATTTCATAACCAAAACCTATCCCCCACATGTGAGCCTTCAGACCTGCTAGCTAGATGAGAGCCTGCACAGCGGGTCTACCTAGGGCCGAGCCGAGCTCGGGGTATTGATGAAGATTTCATACCACACCTTTTTCTAATTCTAACTTTAAAATGAAAAGAGTTGACAATGGATCAAAGTATGAAATATATTATGATAGCATTTGAAAACAAAAATACAGTCACCTCCTCCCCTTCATGGGTAGAAGCGCTTTAGATTATTGCCGCTCTAAGTGTGGCTCAAGGTCCTCCTTTCCACATCCTGGAGGTAATAACTTCCCGTTCTTAGGACCTCTTTTACTATGTAAGGCCCCTCCCAGTTTGGGTTGAGCTTGCCCACGGGGGCTGACCTTCCCTCCACATCAACCTTTTTCAATACTAGATCTCCTTCAACAAACTGCCTGATCCTGATGATAGTTTTAACTTCAAGAAAACCTAAACACCTAGAGGGGGGGGGGGGGTAAATAGGTTCTTATCCTTGTTTTAACTTAAGGTAGAATTTAACTTCAGTTCTTTAATATAAATCAGATATCTCTACAGCTAACACATCACATACAATCATAGAAACTACAATAACTCAAATCACAGATTGCACACTGATTTATAGTGGTTCCCCAAGGTCTGGGTACATCCACTTTCCCCCTTCACCTATCGAGCAGTGTGCTAGATTCAGCCTAACTTCTTCCTTCTTCTCAGATCCACAGATCTTACAGCTCAGAACCTTGAAAGGTTCCTACAACTCAGAAACCTATAAGGTTCCTACAACTCAGGCTAACAGCCCTACCTCAGCCTTGCCACAAGGCCTACAACTCAGAGAACCAATTCTCCTACACTCAGGCTCAATCAGCCTTACCTCAGCCTTGCCACAAGGCCTACAACTCAGAGATAAAAATCCCCTACACTCAGCCTTTATAACATAGGCTTACAACTCAGATCTTTGAAAAGATCCTACAGAATTTGATAAGTAATTTGATGGTCTCTTACCCTTGTTGAGAGAGAAAGGATAAGAGGATTCTTGATCAGCTTCTTGATGAGACTGATGACTGAAATCAACCTGTGCTTAGCTTTCTTCAAAACTTCTTGAATCTGAACTTTGTTGGGTTGATCTCCTTTGAAGTTGACTAACTGCCAGCTTCCTTCTTGGATTCCAGATATGGATCTGGATCTTCTTAGTAGATTAGTTCAGGATCTACTTCTTAAGAGACTTGTGATTGTCTCCTTCTTGACCTCAAAATAGCTGGAGCTCTCTCTCCCCAAATCTTCTGAAGTTTCTTCTGAATTCTGGAATGAATTCTCCTTAGACAAAATCTGAGTGGATGAACACTACAGAATGTCTTCTTAGATCTTCTCACGAAGATCTTCTTCTGTGACTTGCACTTTCTTGATCAGAGATCAATCTGACAATAGTTGTGTTAGTTGTGTGTCAATTCATCATCTTTTTTCTTCTAAATCCATCTATATATAGACTTCATCCATGGTAACCGGCTGATCCGGTTTCTAACTAACTTCTGACAAGTCTGACAGCTTCAGTAAATCTGTTGTAACTCACAGCTGTCAAGTCCTCAAACAGTTCTTGAGCCTTTGTCTCTGTCAGCAAAGTGTCGAGACTGACTGTCTTAAAGTGTCGAGACAATCTGTCAATATGTGTCGACACAAGTGACTTAAGTGTCGACACAGACTTTGGTTATGTCGACATAGCTGCCTTGATGTCGACACAGCTTCTTGACACTACATCTTGAGAATGTGTCGACACTGATGACTTGTGTCGACACAATCACTTCTTCACTCTACAACAATCAACTATGTTGAAACTATGTTGTGTGTCGATACAAGTCCTGTGTATCGACACAGTTGTTGTAGACTAAGAATTCTGTGTGTCGACACTATATCCAGGTGTCGACACAGTTGATGTCGACTCTACTTCTGTGTGTCGACACAGTCTCCTGGTGTCGACACAGTTGATGTTGACTATCTATTCTGTGTGTTGACACAGTCTCCCGGTGTCGACACAGTTGATGTCGATTATATATTCTGTGTATCAACACAGCCTTTTCCAAGTGTCGACACAAACTTGCTGAAGTGTCGACACAGCTTCCTCTGGTGTCGACACATAGACTTAGAAACTTTTTCCTGCATTTTAGCCAATACTTAACCTGCACATATATACTCAAAATAACATCAAATCACCTTGATGTATATCATTGAGCTAAGTGAGGCTTCTCCAAATTAGGTACATATTTTCCAATGTACCCAACACCTGACATGCTTGTCGAAGTATTTTACCATACGCCGCTTGATCTCTTCTTTCCTGATGGTTGCGACATCCCACGCTTCTTCTGTCATGTCTAGCGAGAGGCGCAACCCTTCCTCATTTTCCAACCTCCAAGCCTCATCTCCTTCCCCTGCGGCTGTGACCCGCGGGGACCGAACCTCGAATTTCACTGGCAGGACCGCCTCACACCCGTGGGAAAGCTTGAAGGGGGTCTCGCCCGTGGCCGTGTTTGGGGTCATTCTCAAGGCCCATAGAACTGAGGGGAGCTGCTCTACCCAATTTCCCCTCAAGTTTTCTACTTTTTTCTTGAGTAAGTTCACAATGATTTTGTTTGCCGCTTCCACCTGGCCGTTGCTCCGGGGGGTGTGGATAGAGGCAAACCGGAGATCTATCCCCAGCTGGGCGCAGAAGCTGATGAACTCTTCGCTGGCAAACTAGGGTCCATTATCTGTCACTATCGCTTGGGGTAGACCGTGCTTGCATATTATCTCCCCCCCAGACGAAGTACCTTATAACTTGTGAGGTGACTTTGGCCAAGGCCTTAACCTCCAGCCACTTCGAGAAGTAATCGACCATGACTAGGAGGAACCTCCTCTGCCCACTAGCTGGAGGGAAAGGCCCGACCAAATCCATCCCCCAGATGGCGAAAGGCTATGGCGATGTAATTCTCCTAAGTCTTTGAGCAGGCAAGAGTTGGAGGGGGGAGTACAGCTGATATTTTTGGCATCTCTTTGCAAACTCGGATGCGTCCTTCCTCAGGGTCGGCTAGAAGTACCCCTGCCTTTTCACCCTTGCTTCCAGCGTCCTTCCTCTCGAGTGGCTGCCGCACTCGCCCGAGTGCACCTCCCCCAGGATCCTCAGGGTCTCTTCTTCGGTCACATATCTTGCCAAGAGCCCTGATAACATCTTACAATGCAACCCCCCTTCCAACATCAGGTAGTGAGCTGCTTTGCGCCTGAAGCTTTTTGCATCCTTAATCTCCTCTGTCAGCTTGCCCGTGGTTAGGAAGGTTACCAACGGATCCACCCACGAGGATCGCTGACCTACCTCCATCAACTCCCCTTCCTCGATTGCTGGTTGGAACAGTTCAGTCAGGGTCCCTCCTCCCTGAGGCCCAAACTTTGCCAATCGATCGGCGGCTGCACTCTCCTCCCGGGGACATGCTGGATTGAGAATGATCGGAACCCTCCGATGATTGCCCTTACCTTGGATAGGTACTTTATGAGGGTAGGCTCCCGGGCTTCAAACTCTCCTCGAATCTGCGATGCTACCACCATCGAGTCTGTGAAGGCCTCCACGTCTTAGATCTCAAGCTCCTTTGCCAAACGAAGGCCGGCTATCACGACCTCATACTCTGCTTGGTTGTTGGTTACCGGAAAGTGATAGGCCACCACTTGCTCTATGGAGACCCCCTGGGGGCTTATCAGCACCACTCCTCCCCCAAGGGAATGCTTTCCCGAGGCCCCATCAACCATCATCCTCCATGCCCCCTGCGGCTGCGGCTCCCCTTCCTTGATTTCAACAACATAGTTCGCTACCGCCTACGCCTTAATGGAGAGTCTTGGAACGAAAGAGACGTCGAACTCGCTCAGTTCAATTGACCACTTGGCAAGCCTTCCCGAGTGATCTATTCCTTCAAAGATCTATTCCTTCAAAAATGCGCACTTGTGTGAAAAATGCATGTCCGAGCGGAATATGAGCGACTAGGCGAAAAAATGCACGTCCAAGCAGAAAAATGCGCTTTCGGGCAAAATATGCGACCATGAAAAAAATGCATGTTTGAACAAAAACACGTGACATGATAAAAAAACATCATTTAAACGAATAAAACTTTTCCACCGCCAAAACTCTATTTCCTGAAATACTCTTTTTCCACTGCTGTGCAAACAAACACTAATAAAATTTTGGTGGCGGTGAGAATAGAACTTTTCCCACCGCCACCACTATGCCAAGCAGACCCTTAATATCATCCATTAATTATTTTTACTTATATATACACGAGTGACAGTGCACTGGAACCTCTCGTGCTCCGCGCGACAGTACTAGGACTGCGGCAGCGGGCTTCGCCCCCGACGGTTCTCAATATATATATTTTTATCATGGTTGTTTTTATATTATATTTATATATTTTTTAATTATAAATTTTTTCTTTTTATTATTTATTTATTTTCCACATATAATTTATTTTCTTAATTAAAAAATTTAAAGAAAAAACAATAAAAAACCCAAAATAATTTAAAAATCAACCACATGCTTCGGTGGTAGCTCTGCCCGGTCGCCGCCGGACAACCCTCAGCGGGTTCCCCGGGGTCCGGCGAACCCACTAGTGTGCTCCGGGCAGGCCACCGGCGACAGCAGAACCTAACCCGTGTGTCCAATTGTTTTATATTGTTTTTGGTTTTGTTTTGTCCCACATCGTGAGATTCAAAATATTTTCCGGGTTTAAATAGTTGGGGCGGTCTGCTTTGTTTGATGTCTAAAACATTGAGGGCTAACCCGAGCGGGTGGGCTAACCAGAGCAGACTAAAGCAGGTTTTTGGTGTTTTGCCAGTTGCGGCGGCGGAGCCTCACTCATGAGCTCTATTTTTTTAATTTTTTCTATTTTGTTTTGTACCACACCGTGGGATTCGATATATTTTTCGTGTTTAAATAATATGGGCTTCTTCCCCTCTTCCCCTCTTCCCTGACCAGAAAAGTGCGCTTGATCCCTGAGCTTTGTTGTGATGTTCCCTTCTTCAATCTTCTTTGTTGAGCATGTCAAGTTCTATTTTGAAGAATGAGAACTTGGCCTCGTCCGGCAGATTTGTGAATGTATGCAACTTGCCTCTCAGTTGGGATATACTGGAGGTTGATGTCTCCATGCTCCACATGCTCCCTAATGAAGTGATACCCCTAGCTCTTTATGCTTTGTCCTGCTGTGAGAGACTGCGTTATTGGCGATTGCAATTGCACTAGAAGAGTCGCAAAACATTAGAATATTTTGGAACTTCACGTTGTAATCTTCAAACTGATTCTTTATCCAAAGCAGCTGTGCACATCAATTGCCTGCAGAGATATACTCTGACTCGGCTGTTAAAATTGCAACACAGTTCTGCTTCTTGCTACTCCAGGATATAAGCCTTCTTCCTAAGAATTGACAAGTCCCGGAAGTGCACTTCCTATTATCTTTGCTTCCTGCAAAATCTGTATCCGACTCACGTAGTAGATTGACAGCTGCTTCTTCCCCTCTTCCCTGACCAGAACAGAGCTCACGACCTCCACTCCTACCCCAAGATATAAGGCCAGGTCCTCTCCTTCTTTCGGACTTTGAAGTAGAGGAGCATGGGAGAGCTGTTTCTTCAGCCCCTGTAAAGCTTCCTCGCACTCGGCGGTCTACTCAAACATTTGGTTACCCCTAAACACTTTGAAGAATGACGAACACTTATCTCCTGACCTGGAGAGGAATCTGCTCAGTCCGGCCAACTTGCCTGTCAAGTGCTGGACCTCCTTAGCACTGCGAGGTGATTCCAAATCTAGGATGACCTTCACCTTATCTGGGTTAGGCTCTAGTCAAGAGATGCCAAAGGAACTTCCCGCGGCTGGCCCCGAAGACACACTTCAAGAGGTTTAGCCTCATATTGAACCTCCGTAGGGTGGCGAGCGTCTCTTCTAGATCCCGCAGGTGCGAATCCAAACACTTGCTCTTGACCATTAGGTCGTCGACATAAACTTCCAAATTCCTCCCCCTTTGATCTCGGAAGACCCGATCCATCATGCGTTGGTATGTAGCCCCTGCGTTTTTCAACCCAAAGGGAATCATCTTATAGCTGAAGGATCCCTCCCTTGTGATGAAGGAGACATCCTTGAAATCGGGAGGGTGCATCCGGATCTGGTGATAACTTGAAAAAGCATCTAAAAAGCTCATAATAGAAAACCGACGGCTGAATCGACCAGCGCGTCGATCCGAGGCAGGGGGTAGCAATCCTTAGGACATGATTTATTTAATAAAGAAAAATTGATACACATTCGTCATTTCCCACCCCATTTCTAAACCATTACCATATTGGAGATCCAGCCCAGATACTGGACCTCCGAGATGAAGCCGGCTTCCAGGAGCTTCCTGACCTCCTTGCGAATGGGCTCCTCCAGCTTGGTGGTGATGACCCTCATCTTTTGGCATATGGGGCAAGTCCGGGGGTCGAGGTTTAGGCGGTGGCAGGCCACATCCGCATCGATGCCCGGCATGTCCGCCGTGCTCCAAGCAAAGATATCGATGTTGCTCTGGATGTAAGCTCTCACCCGTTCCTGATCCTCGGGTCCTAAGAGCCCGCTGATCCGCACCTTCTAGACCTGTCCCGCGCTGGTGAATACCTCCATCTCCACCACTTACTCAGCTGGCTACAACCGCGACTGCTCCCAGCGAATCCTTGCTTCTTCCTCCAGCTCCTCCTCCCTTCCTATCGCCTAAACCTCCATCGCCTCCTCCAGGCCCTCCTGCTCAACTCCTACTGCTCGCTTCTCCTCTACCTCCATCACCTCCTCCAAGCTATCCCACTGCTGGTGCTCGACTTTTACGCCCTCCTAGGCCTCCTGCTCAACTCCCCTCTGCGCCTCTGTGCTCTCACTCCTCGCCTCCCCTAGGCTCATCTCTTCTCCCCCGACCTCCTCTTCTTGCTCCGCCAGCTCTCTCTCCAGCTCTTCTGCTTCAGCCATCCAAGATACAGTGTTAACCGCCATCACACAGCATTACCTCGCCACCTTTGGATCCCCCTAATCCTGACCTGCACCCCTCCATTATTGAACTTAAGGCATTGATGGAATGAGGAGGGGACGCAGCGAAAGACGCTAATGAGGGGACGCCCAAAGATGGTGTTGTAACTACTTGGGGCATCCACTATCACAAACCTACAGTTCCATGACACGCCCCCAGCTTTACATGCAATCCTACCCCTCCTTCTACTTCCTTCCTTTCTCCAAAAAACCCGAACAACGGTCCATCCGAAGCCAAGATCTTTTTCCCTTCGACCTTCATCTCGTCAAAATCCTTCTTGAAGATAACATTTACCGAGCTCCCATTGTCCACCAGTATCCTGGAGACCGTGAAGTTCTCCACTGCTGTCTGGATCACCAGGGCGCCGCAGAACGGATCCTCATAGTCCGGCATGTCTGCTGATGAAAAGGTGATATTTTATTCCGGTGGAGTAACCTGGGAGGTAGAGGCGACCCCCCTACGATACATGGTTTGAAGGCTCACCTTGCGGGTTGCCTCGATCCCAACTCCTTCGTGGATCACCCTGATCCCTCCTCGGGTCCCCACGTCTACTCTGTCCTCACACCTATCTTCTCCCTCCACCTACTGCACTTCCACGATCACCGACGAATCCTGCCTACCCATTCCTCTAGCTTCCCTCATCTTTAAGAACTCCGGGGAGGTGGCCTTCGCGTGACCTTCCTCCTGGTGGAAGTCACAGAAGGGCAACGCCACCCTGCCCCCTCTTCCTTCTCCACCTCCCCTTCTTCCAGCCCCTCGAACTCCTCTTCTTCCTCCTCTTCCTCTATCAACCTCCATTGCTTCTTGCGGCGGCGGGAAGTGATCCCTCGGTCCCTGCCTCCACGCCTGCTAATCGAACCTCCTCGGCTCCCAAAGGTTATCTCTTCCCTGAAAACCTCCTCCTTAACCCTAGGGGCGACCCTCCTTAGGCCTCCAACCCAACTAGTTGTTTGGCTCCCGGGCCCCCATCCATGCTGTTGCCCCTGTCCTCGGGGTTATTCCCTCCTTCTCTCTTCTCTTTGCTCCCTCCGCCTTCTCGCTGCAGGCCCCTTCACATCATCCTCCGCCAACCTGGCCAATTTCCTGACAAACGCCGGATTCGCCCTTTCGAAGTCTATCTCTTTCGCCGCCCTCTCCATGAGCTCCTCGAAGAAGAGGGGGGGGGGGGCACTCTTTTCAACTCCATGCCGAAGAAACCCAAACTTAGTCCCAGAGTGAAGGAGAGCATCAATGCGTACCCTGGGACCTCTTGGAACAGGAAAACCTCTTACTGAAATCGTTCAACATAATGACCCAGTGTCTCCTCCGGCTTCTGCCTTACTGCAAACAGGCACTCCGCCTCCTTCTTCCGTTTTTTCGACGTCGAGAACCTCAACAGAAACCCCCTGCACAGATCTTCAAAGCTGTATATTGAACTTCTCGGCAACTGGTGGAACCAGTCCCGAGCCTTCTCCTTCAACGTGATGGCGAACAGCCGACACTTGAAAGCATCTATCATCTGCCTGATCGAAACTACATCCTTGAACCATTATACATGATGCACAGGGTCATCCTTCCCAGAGTAATAGGACATGTCCGGCTCCCAGAACCCCTCTGGCACCAGAGCTGAGATGATGAGCTCGCTGAAAGGGCTCTCGCCTCCTGCCTGGCGAGAGGGCACGTCTCGTGGCCTCGGATGACTGGCCCGATCTGCGAGACCGTGCCCAGGGAAGAGTTCTCGCACGGCCGCCTCCCTCTCGCCTAAATCTGCCGGAATCTCCTTTCCGGGGTGCTGGCCTTGGAAAAGTTCCTACACAGCCATATCCCTCTCGCCAACCTCCACCGGGATCTCCTTACCGGGATGCTTCCCAGGAGCGTTCTCACCTAAAAGCGGGACCACCTCCACCAGAACCTGAGGTGTCGCCCACTCACTCCTCGCCGAGAAGTCCAAGCTGATGGTTTGCAGTACCTCTCGCCTGAAGTCTTCTAGCATCTTCCTCGTTGCTTCCTCTCCCTAGGTGGGGAAACCCCCCCCCCCTGAGCCAGACCCTTCACCATCACCTCCAGTCATGGGACCAAACTCAAGGCTTTCTTGTATCTACTGCCTTCCACGCTCACCGCACTAGAACTGTTGAAGCCAAAATTGACCTCAACGAGAGTTCAAAAATAGGGGTGCAACCAACACCTACTTCTCTCAATTCCCGACCCTCGGCTGGTTGCTAAGTACCTAGGACTAACCCAAAGCCTCAGCAGGGAGGTCCCACCTCACACCCGGAAGATCTCTGAGAGCTTCCCCTCCAAAAACTGGGCTAGGAGCTCCTCAGAAAGCACTGAAGTTTGGAGAATAATGAGAATCTGCTTTCTAAGGAGCCCTTGTGGGTCTATTTATAGTCTTTTGCTGACGTGAAGTTACTGAAATACCCCTGACTAGTCTGCCAATAGCCAAATCCCGCTGTTTGTAAAGTACTAAATGCAGCCCCTGGGGGTATATGGGTAATTTTACCTGAGGGTAATTAGGTAATTTTACCCTGAGCTCTGGGCCCGACTCGGCGATAACCCTTTTGCCGAGAACCCTCTCGCCCTCGCTTGGCGGGAGCTAAAAAGGAGTGTCGAAAGTCTCGAGCCGAGCCAGCCCCCGCCTTCCGCGAGGCACAAACCTTCTCGTCGACACGATCCTTGTACTTCTCAATTACAATTTGAGCATTAGTTCTTGAACTCGTACCAAAGATTACACTCTCATCGTATGAATTGCCAAATCCATAGCAACGACCATTTTTAAGACCACCAGAAGCCTCAATCCATAAATCCGAATAATATGTCAAAGAAGCATTGGTAGAAGCCAATATCGTTGTATCATTGCTTTTAGCTTGCTTCTCATTAAACTTCAAGGTGTAAGACTCCTATAAAGAAAATCAAAAACTATAAGTAATAATGACATTAAGAATTAAAATATTAGCATCTATTAAAAACTAATGGAAAAAAATACTTACAAATGTTTTCTTTGATTTCTTATCGACAAATGGTCCTCGCCCTTTATTGGTTCTATGAGTTCTGTTGAAAACCTTTTCATGAGGAACCAGTAACCCTGCATTAGCATGAGCCTGCATTATATTTAACATAGATGATGATTAGAGAAAACAAGAAATATATTCAAACTAGTGAGACAGACATGGCGCTTGGCCTAAAAATGCTCCAAAATGTGAAATAAAAAGTAAATAGGTGATGCTGCAAATATAAGCACCATACAACAATTTCAAAATGGTCAAATTGATAGAATGCAAATGGCTATATGAATGGTTATTGGAGGATCAATATGTTTTTTGACCTTTTGCAAAAAGGCACTAACTTTAACCATAAGGTCCTATCATATTGATAACAGCAAGAGATTGGTGACTACATTCAACAATGTCAGTAAAATAATTAAAATCAATACCTTCCAAATTCCCATCATATTGATAACAACAAGAGATTGGTGACTACATTCAACATTGCAGTAAAATAGTTAAAATCAATACCTTCCATGAAGAATATCTATATTGTCAATATTAAAAATTTAATCACTTACCATTCATGAAAACATTGAGTTTTGATGAAAACCTTTTCATGAAAATTTTGAATGCCAATATTAAAAATTCAAAAAAAAGCTGCAATGTCCAAAGATTTAATCACTTACCATTCTAAAAGCATGATGTGGAATGGAAATAGATCTCGCTGTACTTTTAACTACCCCAAGGCCATCTCTATCAGAGAT
Source organism: Platanthera zijinensis (assembly GCA_039513925.1). Lineage (NCBI taxonomy): Eukaryota > Viridiplantae > Streptophyta > Magnoliopsida > Asparagales > Orchidaceae > Platanthera > Platanthera zijinensis. Next base: position 31,382,081 of record CM077085.1, read on the forward strand.
TCTATTTCTACGATTATTTGTTTGAAGATCTTTGTATTTATCAGATACCCATATATTCCATAATTCTTCAAAAATTTCTTTTCGCATCCATGTCGCCGGAGGTGCGGACTTTGACTTTGTAACTCTTCGAATGCGTCTCATCTCTGAAGTCATTATTCTACTAAAATAACTCTTCCAAATTTTATAGATTTGTTGTTCTGTTGTTGGAGCACGCCAAGTAAATTTCTCCTACAATTATCATAAAATTTGAAGTTATGAACATTAATTTGACAAATAAATCAAGAAAGAAATGGAAGATTTACCTTGAACATATTGAAGAAGTTTTGTTTTACATCATCTAAAATTTTACTAAATGTCGGCCAAACTCCGTTGAACCAACCTCTTAAACAGTTCAACATAAACCTAGGTGTTGCAATACTAATGAAACTACAAATAAAAAAAATATATTAGAATATTATTAATAGAAAAAATTGAATTATAAAGACAAAATTTACCATTTTTTAACGATGATCAATATCTCTCGTCCGACTTCATCATGCTCAACCTCATCTTTGCAATCTGAATTAGTCGACTCTATTTGGTCCAAAGGAGGATCCAAGCAATCATGTTGAGCATTATTCACCTCTTCAGATATAACATGTTCAATATTCACCTCTTCGGATATGACTTGTTCAATACTCACTTTTTTAGATATATCATGCTCCTCATCTTGTGAGTCGGAATCAGAGGTCGAGTGATGATTCACATCTTGCATTAAAAGACTTAAAAAGGATCTTCGCGGCTTCTTTTAGATAATAATCTACCTCCCGTTCCTCTAGTTCTCATCATGCTCGAATAATGGTGTAAATTTTATTTGAGATGCTAGAAATAACATACAACAACATTTAGAGCAAAAAATGTTGGAAATAGAACAATATATTCTTATTCTCATGCAGTGAAAACATCATCTAATACAACATGGTGAACAACATAGTAGACATGATAGAGATATTAATTTTAGGTACTTTGATAGTAGAAGAAAGAGAAGATATTTTAGAAGATATTTGCATAAAAAAAGTGAAATAGTGGAATGGTACTCTTAAATACTGAAATAGCACTCTTAATCAGTGAATAGAACAGAAGATCAGCAAAATATGAATACTAAAAAAGAAAGCTTGGATCAAACACAACTGATCAAATGTCTTCATCCTCTGATAAGTTCACTTCATTTAATTCATCAGAATCAACATTTTTTCAACATCCCTCCTTGATTGTTGTAATTCATCTGGGCATACTTCTTCCGCTTGACAATGAATATTGCTTAGAATAGGAACTTCATCTAATACAATATGGGTTGGATTAATAGTTGACGCCTCTTGGTAGAATTCCTCTGGTGGTGTTTGTTGACAATGCATGTGAGTATAATTTATCTCATATGTGCTTCTTGATTTAACCTTAAAAATAGTGCGCCAACGACGATCAAGTGTTTTCTTTCTCCAAGGATATGATGTGAAATATACTTGATGGCATTGGGAAGCAAGCACAAAGGGGTTATCTTCGGCCATGCTACGATCATTATTAATATCAATAATCTTATATCTTGGATGAACCTTTGTTCCTCATTTTCCGGTATCGAACCATTTGCACTTGAACATCACTATAGTATTGGTAACGGACCCTAAGAAACTCAGCTCAAGAATTTCCATCAATTCTCCATAATAGTCTAGCTTCACTAGAATCATCATAATAACTTCCATTAACATAGACGCCGCTATTCATTGTAGATTTTGTTTCTTCGTACTCGAGTGTGTGGAATCTATATCCATTCACTAGACACCCATTCCAAGTTTTGGCAATGCTACTAAATCTACGTGCAAAGACTTTTATTTCATTGTCCGTTATTTGGTTGACTGGATTCTCAACCTATTAAGCAAAAAAATGATTTTTTGATCTTTGCACGAACAATATAAAGAAAATAATCACATAACTTATAATAACATATCAACTTACATATTCTTCAAACCATTTGGCAAACTCTTTATCGAGCATAACTCCTAATGCCTTAGAAGTTAGATTCGGTATTTGAGCCCGTTGTTTAACATCATAAAGTTTGCAAAGCATACCTTGTGTAACTTTTAAATAACAATGAATGTTATGAAGAAATATTAATTATGATGTTACTTACTCAACATATTCAGCTATCTCTGGACAATTAAGCATTATATAGACTGTGCATGCAGCCTTTTCAGTTGAAGTTAAAATACACTTGTGATCTTTTGGGCTAAAGAGTGTAATAGAAGAATTAAACATAGATATGTGACCAAATGGTTAAACTTGATTGATCATATTATCATTACGCCCAATAATTGTAGATCTTGTTTCCACATTAGGAGCAAAGAAATGAGAGCAAAAGGTTGAAGTTTCTTTGATCAAGTAAGCTTCCATAATTGATCCTTCAATATGTGCCTTATTCTTTACCTTACGTTTCAATGTGTTCAAACACCTGTGGATATAAAACTAATATACACATATATATAATTTGAAATAAAAAAATAAGTTAAAGGATTTTACCTCTCAAAAGGATACATCCATCGATATTGAATAGGCCCACCAACCCTTGCTTCATATGCCAAATGTATTGGCAAATGCTCCATTGAATCAAAAAAAGCTGGAGGAAATATCTTCTCAAGCTTGCATAATATTACGACTATGTTCTTCTCCATTTTTTTCATATTTGATTCATACAAAATAGTTAAATACAAATCTCTAAAAAATTGTGATAATTCAGTCAAGCCATTCCATATAAATTCTGGTAATAAATCCCAAAATGCAAGAGGAAGCAATCTCTTCATAAAAACATGACAGTCGTGTCTCTTCATTCCATACATACTACAATCATCCAAATTAACACAGCTGCCTAATTTGGATGCATACCCATCTGGAAGTCTCAAGTTTTTTATCCATCTCAAAACAATTTCTTTTTCATCCTTAGATAATGCATAACTTGTCTTAGGTTTAAAATATTTTCCATTAACCTCATTAAGCTCAAGATCTCGACGCTTACATATATTCTGGAGGTCAAGACGAGCTTTAACATTATCTTTGGTCTTACCTTTTACATCCATAATAGTGTTAATACATTATCAAACACATTTTTTCAATGTGCATTACATCAAGATTATGACGTTTTATATTTGTTTTCTAATATGGCAAGTCCCAAAAAATACTTCTTTTCAACCAATTATGGGATTCACCAAATCCTTCCAATCTATACTTGTCCTTTGTCTTACAAAATTCAATGCATGGTAATGATGCAACTATTGCCTCAACCTCATGGCCTGTTAAGTGAATGAGAGGTGTATCTGTCTCAATCCTTCCCTTAGTGAAGTTGTCTTTTTGATATCTATAAGGATGATCTAAAGGCAAAAATAAACGATGACAATAAAAAAAACATGGTTTCCTACCATTTTTGAGTCTAAATGACTTGATATGATTCATGCAATATGGACATGCTAGTTTACCATGTGTACTCTAACCTGACAACATTCCATATGCAGGAAAGTCACTGATGGTCCACATTAGTGCTGCCCTCATTAAAAAATTTTGTTTTGTAGAGATGTAATAAGTTTCAACCCCAGAACTCCATAGTGTATTCAAATCATCTATCAAAGGTTGTAAATATACATCCAAGCTATTACCTGGACTCTTTGGACCCGACACGAGTAAGGTAAGAAACAAATAAGGTCTATCCATACACATCCATGGAGGTAAATTGTAAGGTGTGAGAATAATCGGCCAGCAAGAATAAGGTTTAGATCCTTGATTATGTGGACTGAAACCATCAGTAGAAATCCCAAGTCTAACATTTCGTGGCTCGGCAGAAAATATAGATTCAGTTCGATCAAGTGCTTCCAAGCTTCGCCGTCTCTCGGATGGCATAATTTTCCCTCCTCACTAATGTTTTCCTTGTGCCATCTCATATGTTCTGCAGTGACTTTAGACATATACAACCTTTGTAGCCTTAGCGTAAGTGGTAAATAACTCAATTGTTTAAATGGCATAGATTTACGCTTTCTTTTTCCACATTTATTTCTAGGCTTAAACCTAGGGTGGTGACATATCCGACATTCTTGTAAAACTTCATCACGCTTCCAATACAACATACAATCATTTTCGCATGCATCATTCTTTTGAAGTCCAAGGCCTAGTGGAGCAACAATCTTCTTGCATGAATAAAAGCTATCAGGTAACTTATGGCCCTTAGGCAACATCTGACCAAAGGCCTTTAAAAATTGATTAAATGTTTCACGCTTAAATTTGACTCAGACTTGATATTTAAGTGTTCTGTCAATGCTGACAACACTGAATAATTCTCACAACTAGGCCAAAGAGGACTATCAGCAGCATCCTTCATGTTAAAGAATTTCTTTGCCATCGGGTTAGGATCTTGTGGTTCATCTCTAATATTCATATTAAATTCAGGACCAGCGACATCAACAACCATATCCCTCAAATAATCTTGTTGCTCTTCCATGACTCTTTGCTCAAACACAATCTGCTCATGCATATGCATAGTAGAGACTTTAGTGGATGGTTCATCCCAAGGTGGTTCCCTATGCCTAACCCAATTAATATAATCACGTTCAAATTCTCTAGAGATAAGGTGAAAATTAACCATATCAGGCACAATAAATTTCAAGCTCCTACAATCACAACATGGACATCGAATTTTTCCTTGATCCATATATTCAAGATATTGTTGGCACAATTCTATAAATCCCCTCACCCCCATTCTGTACTCATCTGTAATACCATATCCTCATGGACAAACACGATTTTAATCCATCTCCTATCTGAATGCATGATTGTTTTTCTGCATATACAACATATAAAATTATTATTCACTACATATTTATTATAAACATGTATACAAGCCATCAAATTCAATTGAACATCACATAAAACTATCGTATAATTTTCAAATATATTTATATATACATGAAGTAAATATATGCAATTATAACATCTTACCAATTGACACCACCATAGAAACATATTAAAGTCTAAATATATCTATTAGTGTCTAATGTCTATTTGTGTCTAATGTCTATGTGTTAGGTCCCGTATTTAGTCCCATACTGGCTATTGGTGTTATGCATCTCTTTACAATCCTTTATATACCTATCCCCTTTGAAGGATGAATAAAATGCACTTATCATTCTCTTTCTCTCTTGTAACATCCATTCCCTCTCTCTTTTAACTATAAGGATCTTAGGATACCTGCTAGAAGTTGCTATCTTATTCTTCTCATTTTGGTTATATATATAAACCATGATACACACTTTTTAAGCGACACATTTTTTAAAAGAAGCTCCATTATATTTCTTTTTGTATGTCAACATATTTTCAGCGTGCTCTCTAATAGTCTGATATTGCAATTATTATACTTGCAATATCACACTAAATTGAAATCACTGTCTCTAGGAAACGACTCTTTAGTGAGATCATACTGACAAGTACTGCAAAAAGTCTTGTTCAACACTTTTTTGCTGAACGTGCAACTTCCAAGGTACATATTTTCAATTCAGCCAACCGCCTTTATCAAAGCTCAATGCAATGTTGTAGTTTCCTTGATGCTAACAATTTTATAGAAATATTTTGAATTAAACTTCGAACTGTTTAATTCCAGTCTAAGCTCATGGTTGGACTATTTTAGAAGGTTTGAACATATAACAATCTCAATTGATTGTAATTAGATAGAGATAATGGCCTAAGTGTGTCAACTTGTTTAGGAACAACTCAATATATTCAAAACTTAGTCATAGAAGGAAAGTCTTGGAACAACAAACCATTAGGCATGGTCAAGACATGCAATTTCAAGTGTTGTGTTAGGCAGAAAAACAAACCAAAACAAATTTTATTACAAGACACAAGGAAGTTGTAATAACCTAAATTTTCATGATCTCAGTAGGCCTGCACAATTTTACCTATGATTTTGGTATCTTAGAATATTTTGTCATTTAATATTTAATATCTATAAAAATATTAAGCATAGAGCATACTTATCGTGGAATATGTAATGCAATACATTTATTGGAGTAAGATCATACAAAATTATTCATCGACAAAGTTTTTAGTCTTGAACTTGTGTTGGTTTTGAAGTACAACAGGAACAAAGTTTACAATCGAAGTTACAAGTTACAATAAATGGCTTGCTAATATATGGAATTGAATGCATTTGATTTTTTAATATATTTCTTTTAATTTTATTTGAATGATGGAAGAAATCATATGAACTTTTGCGAACATAGTAAGAATGTAAGATGCATGATTGTCCCTTTGCTTGCAATCTCTAACAACATTGTACAGCAACATACACCCATAAAATCTACAAGAATATCAAAGTTTGAAGAATATTGACGCCATTATTTATTCCTTATGCATTGTATAAATATAAGCCATTAAAAGGTAGAAAAATATCAAAATCACTAAATCAAAAGGTTAGACGGTATGCAGTTGCTGCATCTCAAAATGCCATATTTTTGCAAAACATGGGCTTATTCATGTTGGAGTTGTGGAATACTTCCGGCCCTCTTGTTTCTCACACCGGGTTCGCCCACGTGAACTTAGAGGCATGCGTTTCCGGCGGTGGTTCCTCCAGTTCTTGTCCAAAGGAGATTGAGAGAAGGTAGGATCGGTGAGATCGTTGTAACCTTTGTAATCGTTTATTTTTGGGTGAATACAAGAAGGAAGAGGAGCAAGGGGGAGACGACGTAGCCCGGGTTTTGTGTGAACCTCTGTAAATCTTGTTGTTTGTGGTTTGTTTGCTTGATTTTTTATTTATTTTTCCGTTCGAATCGATCTTCTCGGCGCTCCGATTTTCCAACAATTCATGTACATATCATTCATCGAACCTCAAAAGATAACGTACCACACAAAAAATCAAGCTTACCATGCTCTAAAGAAAGACTCAATCATATATGAACAACACAAAATCCAGCTTAACATGCTCTAAAAAAGACTCAAGCATATAAACAAAACGTCACTTTGATTAAGTGATTGAGAAGGTACCATAAGAAAATCAAAAAACCAAAGTCAGTTTTTTGTTGATAACTACAACTCAATATGTTGATGCCAAAAAATGAGTTTGTGCTGCAAATGATAGGTTGCTAATTTCAAGATGGAGAATAATAATTCATTTACATAATCTACCCAAAGGACTGAGTTTAGAATACAGTGAAAAAATAAATAACCCCACACCGCACTGCGTTTTTGGTTTAGATCACCATTACAGCGTACTCTTAAATAGCCATTGCTCTCAGTTGGAGGGGCTACAACATAACCCAATAAAAAATTATTATAAATTTCACATCAGACTAACTAGAAAATGTAAAATAAAATAATGTGACTTTTCAAAAGAAAATATTATCTCAAGAGAGCATGTATATACATACAAGGCCAATATGACAGGGGAGCTGAAGATGGTCCCCAAGCAGCTGCAGTAGCAAGTTCCCAAAGCTTATTTATATCAATATCCTTCAATAGGGACAAGATAATCAATTAGGAAATAGTACTAGAGATGTGGCGGAGTAGGGCGATCATCCACCTAACAACAAACCATTAGGAAGAAATAGTTTGCACAAATCATCAAATCTTACCTTGGGAGATCGTCCACCTAAGAATGGCGGCACTGGAGATTATCTTCCAGCAAGCTGGGCGATCTATCTAGGGCACGCGAGGTAACAGGAGCAGAGCAACGGGAGGAGACCGACTGGCCGGAGTAGGGCGATGGGAAGATGATGCTTGGAGTGGGCCGGATGGAGTGCGACGGGAGGTTGGCGGGAGGAGGACGACGCCGGCAATGCGACTGGAGGAGGGCGACGGGATATATATATATATATATATATATATATATATATATATATATATATATATATATATACACGAGTGACAGTGCACGGGGGGCCCCCCGTGCCCTCCGCGACAGTACACAGCTCGGGACGGTGGGCTTCGCCCGCACCCCGGCGTGCTTCGCCCGCCCCGCCGGCGGGCTTCGCCGCCCAGACTTTTCGATTCCCAAATCGAAGGTCACGGAGTCTCTAAATCAAAAAATGATCAACATGAAAGTTGTTCGGATCGCCGAGATCTACAACTTTCATGTTGATCACTTTTCGATTTGAAGCCTCCTTGACCCCCAAAATCTTATGTCCGCATATGAACGGGTCACGGAGGCTCCAAATCAAAAAATGATCAACATGAAGGTTGTTCGGATCGCCGAGATCTACAACTTTCATGTTGATCACTTTTCGGTTTGAAGCCTCTTTGACCCCCAAAATCTCATGCCCGCATATGAACGGTTGGGATTATTTTGGAGGGCCTCATTGTTGAGTCGTCCCTCGGGGACACGTATGCTCATTTAGGATGTCAAATCAACCTAACCAAAGTATTTTCTGCTGCGTATATATATATATATATATATATATATATATATATATATATATATATATATATATATATATATATATATATATATATATTAATTGTGGACTAGCTGATCCACTGTGCCGAGGGATACGACCGTTAAATTTAAATTATTTCCTCTCATAATAATTTATGATTTTCTTTAAAGATGTAGAGTATGGATTTTTGCCCTAGCGTATGTAGTTATCCCCTGCGCGACGTGGCATCATGGCACGTATTTTCTCTTGCTCTGATACAATCTTATTTGTGAGAAAATGCGGGTCATGACAACGAATCGCCCTGAAACTCAATTTCCTGTGTCAAACACGGCCTGCAACACGCCTGTGTCACAGGCTGTGTGCCTTAAGCGGCAAAGAAACCGACTTTGCCAGGCAAGGACATGTCCCAGACATGCCCGTGTCACATGATGTGTACCTAGACACGGCTTATGACACGCCCGTGTCCATCCCGTGTTCAACAGACCTCCCAGACCTAGCCAAAAAAGAGAAGGATACGACCCTTGACACGCCCGTGTCACAGGCCGTGTGCCAAACATGGCTTGCCTCTCGAGGATCATCGAGTGCATTTCGTCAAGCTCATCTCGTTGAAATCATAGGACACGGACCTGGACACGCCCGTGTGCCCCACTCGAGATCGCCCTGTGCCACACTTGAGACCGTCCTATATAGAGAAGGAAACGACAATCCTATTGGCTGCCCATATTCTTTTGTATATATGTATATATATATATATATATATATATATATATATATATATATTGGTGCTAAAGTTTTGGGGGGAATTTTTTATTTTCCCTCCAACATTTTGAGGGGAGATTATTCACCAACAAATTTTGAGCACAAAATAAATCCTTCCTAATTATCATGTGATATTTTGCAACAAATATATTTGATTCTAAATCATCAACAAAAATTTTCGTTGATAATCTTGTATCAAAAGACAAAAATTATTTACATAGCTAAATTTGTAGCCAATTAGCAACAAATTATAATGCCTTCATAATTTTTGTTCCTAATTGACATATTTGTTGTAGTGAAAGAACAAGCCGTCTGCAGCACCTCTGCTGACCTGGCTAACCGTCAGTCCTGTCCGCATAGACCGCGCGGACAGGTCGCCCAATCACCCACTTTCATTTCACAATTTTCAACATGTTTCTTTAAGGGAGGGGATGGGCGCGCAGATCGAGGTGGATTCGCCAGCGGGCGCATTTGTAAATTATGTTTAGTAACCTTTTCTTCATGTTCTCTCTCTCTCTCTCTCTCTCTCTCTCTCTCTCTCTCTCTCTCTCTCTCTCTATCTCTCTCTCTCTCTCTCTATATATATATGCATGAGTTTGTTAGTAGTAGCAGTAGTAGAGAATTATGCAATAGAAGCATAATAGCTGAGATCCGATCCTTCTGAAAAACACAAAGCAACATCTCATGATTATTGATGATTCCTGTCATTGGCGATTAGGTTTTATTTATTACCAGGGAAGGCAAAGAGCCAAAGAGGATGCTGCAGTCTGGATAATATATATGATAAGAGATTATTGCGGCTGAGTCTTAATTATTTGAGGGATCGGCGGCGGCGTATTGGGCTGCTGCTTCTCCTCGAGATAACTGATCTTCTTAAGATAATCACGAAGCCATATGACAGACTGCTTGACGTAGTCTTTCACCACCGGCCTATGATGATTCGGAATATCAGGAGCCGTGTAGTATCTGTAGTGCAATCCGAACTGGCATGTGTACCCATCCCGCCATTCAAAGCTGTCCAGAAGTGACCACACAAAGTACCCTCGCACATCCGCTCCGCTGCTGCATTATTTTTTAATATACACCATATCAGATAAAATCCTGTGTCGTATATTTATATATAAATAAATACAAGTTAACTTAGGCTCCGTTTGGGGGTGCTTATTTTCACCGGTCAAGCGGTCATGACCGCATGAACTGGGACTTAATTAAGGTCCGATTCATGCGGTCATGACCGCTTGACCGGTGAAAATAAGTCCCCCCAAACGAAGCCTTAATGATCGAAAGCAAATGTGATTAATTACATCAAGGCATTCTGGAGCTCTTGGAGGTGAGAGTCGTGGTAATCGGACCGGTATGTGTCCTCAATCAGACAGAAGGATTTTATTTCTGTTGGAAACGTTAAGCACGCTCCTTGCTAAAATGCCTTGACGATCACTCACAACAATATTACCACCGCGACGCGAGTTTACTCTGGCGAGAGCTACCAGCACGAGCTCAGGCGAGAGCTACCTTCAGCTCGAGCTGCTCGGGCGAGATGTCGACCACCGGCGAGGGCTTCCGGCGAGAAGTCTCCTGCGAGCACCAACTCCACCACGCGAGACCACCACACTTCAGCGAGGAGACACGGGCGGGAGCGGCGCTGGCGAGTGCGAAAACTTGCGAGAGCTACACTCTCTCTCTCGCTTCTCTCTCTCTCTCTCTCGCTCAACCTTTCTCTCGCTCCCGCACAACCTCTCTCTCGCTCCCGCTCAACCTCTCTCGCTCCCGCTCAACTCTCTCTCTCTTTCTTTTCTCTAACTTTCTCGCCTAACTCCCTCTATTTCTCTCTCTCGCCTACTTTTCTCTGCCAGACACACACAGCCAAAAAACCCTCTCTCTCTATCTCTCTCTAACTCTCTCTCTCTCTCTATTTCTGTAAATAAAACAACCAACCAGCTACACTCTCTCTCTCTCGCTCAACCTTTACTCTCACTCTCTCTCTCCCGTGAACTCTCTCTATTTCTCTCTCTCGCCTATTCTCTCTCTTACAAGGTGGCGGGAGATCACTCGCCCAGCGAAAAAGAAAAACTAGTGCTGCTGCACTCTACTCTCTCCTCTCTCTCTCAAAGCACAAAAGTGGGAAGCTTTTCTCCTTTTCTTATCTTATATAAATTTACAAAGGGGGGGCCTTTATATATAGGCAATGAAAATCACCACACTCTCTCACCATAATAAATGCATAAAAAATAAAACACATAAAATACATAAAAACTCATAATAATTCCCCACTTGCAAGTGGGCCCGGTCAACGGTCAACCTATTCCAGCAAACTCCCCCTCAAACTTGGCATAGCATGCCGAGTTTGCCTTTGAGCTTTAGGAACGTGTCCACCTTCAACGCCTTGGTAAAGATGTCCGCCACTTGCTCTCCGGTCGGGCAATACTTGACCTCCACGGTCTTCAGCTCCACCTGCTCTCTCAAGAAATGATATCTTGTATCTATGTGTTTGCTCCTCCCATGCAGCACCGGGTTCTTCGCGAGCTGGATGGCCGACATGTTGTCCACCAACATGGCCGTTGGCCCATCCACTCCATGCTGCAAGCTCTCCAACAAATTCCTTAGCCAGATGGCTTGGCAGGTGCCAGCTGCTGCCGCTATGTATTCCGCCTCGCAGGACGATAGAGCTATCGTTGCCTGCTTCTTCGAACTCCAAGAGAACACTCCTGTTCCCATATTGAAAGCATATCCGGAAGTACTCTTCCGGTCATTCACATCACCGCCGTAGTCACTATCAGAGTAACCTACTAGCGTCAGCTCCTCTCCAGTTGAGTACTTCAACCCATGTCCTCTTGTCCCATTGATGTACCTCAGGATCCTCTTCGCCGCAGTGAAGTGGTCCTCCTTCGGTTCCTCCATGTGTCTACTCACCACCCCGACCGCATACATGATATCTGGTCGGGTGAAGGTCAGGTAGCGTAGACTACCCACCAAACTTTTGAACAGGGTGGAGTCCACCGCCCCTTCCTTCGATTCTTTACTCAGCCTCATCCCTGGATCAGCAGGAGTGGAGATAGGCTTGCTATCCTCCATCCTGAACTTCTTCAGAATCTCTTCAGCATACCTTTTCTGGGATATGAAGATCCCGTCTTCTCTCTGCTGCACCTCTACTCCCAGAAAGTAGCTCAGCTCACCCAAGTCTGTCATTTCGAACTCTCTCTTCATCATACCCCGGAACTCTTCATACATCCCAGCATTGTTCCCTGTGAAGATTATGTCATCCACGTATAGGCAGATAATCATCATGCCTCCATCCTTGTCTACCTTGGTGTAGAGTGCGTACTCATGCGGGCTCTTCTGATAGCCATGCTTCTGTAAGTAAGCATCTATCCTGCCGTTCCAAGCTCTAGCTCCCTGCTTCAGCCCGTAGAGTGCCTTGTCAAGCTTGCAGACCTTTCTCTCCTGCCCTTTCACCACGTACCCTGGAGGCTGCTCGATGTACACATCCTCCTCCAGGTAGCCATTCAAATAAGCAGAGACCACGTCCATCTGCATTATCTTCCACCCGTGATGTGCGGCTAGCGCGATGATCAGCCGGATGGTATCTATCCGCGCTACCGGTGCGAAGACTTCATCATAGTTCACTCCCTGAACTTGGCGGTAGCCCTTTACGACTAGCCTCGCCTTGTGCTTCTCCACGCCTCCATCTTTATTTTTCTTCACCTTATACACCCACTTCACCCCGAGGGGTTTGTGGCCTGCAGGTGCATCTACCAGCTTCCAGGTATCGTTCTTCTTGATGGAGGTGATCTCCACATCCATCGCCTTCCTCCAAGTTCTCTCTTTGGCGGCCTCTTCATATGAGCACGGCTCAACATCTGCAAACAAACAGTATAAAGAAAAATTATTATGAGTTGCCGCCGTCTCTTCATAGATCTCCTCCAACCTCCTTGTCCGAGGTTGAGGACGATCATCCTTAGTTCCGCTGGTGCTAGCTCCACTAGATCCACCTCTGCTTGAACTCGTCCCACTTGAGTAAGGGGTGAGAGCTCCCCCTGAACCTCCGCTAGGTGGTGATGGTGGCTCAGCTCCACCCATCTCCGCTTCATCTCCCTGACCACCTTCTTCTTCTCCATCATCGAAGAACATCCCCTTGATGTTCCTCACCTCCTCATCCCAGCTCCAGCTGCTGTCTTCTTCAAACACCACATCCCTTGAAATGATGGCCTTCTCCGTCACCGGGTTGTACAGCTTGTAAGCCTTGCTCGCAGGAGCGTAGCCTACAAAGATGCATTTCTCACTTCTATCGTCTAGCTTCCTCCTCCTCTGGTCCGGGATGTGAGCATAAGCTACGCACCCGAAAACCCTCAGGTGCTTCACACTGGGCTTTCTCCCACACCAGGCTTCAAACGGTGTCTTGAACTTCACACTCTTGGTTGGGCAACGGTTCAGCAAGTACACCGCTACCTGCACTGCTTCCGCCCAATACTTCTTTGGCAACCCCTTGCCCTTCACCATGCTCCTTGCCATGTTCATAATGGTTAGGTTCTTCCTTTCCGCCACTCCGTTTTGCTGAGGCGAGTACGCCGCCGTCAGCTGGTGTGAGATCCCCCATTCTCTGCAGTAGTCATCAAACAACCTAGAGGTGTACTCCCCACCTCTATCTGTCCGGAGCACCTTCAGTGGCTGCCCAACTTCCTTCTCAGCCATCGCCTTGAACTCTCGGAACTTGTCCAGAGCTTCTGCCTTCTCCTTCAGAAAGTACACCCAACACTTCCTGCTGAAGTCGTCGGTGAACGTGATGTAGTATTTGCTTCCACCTATTGAAGTAGTCTCAAACGGACCAGCGATGTCCGAGTGAACTAACTCCAATGGCCTTGTCGCTCTTCGGGACTTGCCACCTTCAAATGTCTCCCTCCTTTGCTTTCCCTTTGTGCATGCCTCACAGACCCTTTGAGGAGGTGTGATCATAGGCAGCCCTTCCACCATCTTGGATCCAGACAGCAGCTTCAGGCCTGTGAACCCCAGATGCCCCATCCGGTGGTGCCACAGCCAAGCTTCCTCCTCTTCTCCTGTCTTCGCAAGACATGCTGTCTCCTTGGCATCCAAACTTAGAGGGAAGAGGCGATTCGTCGCCATCTTCACTCTCACCACCTCCCTTCCTTTGCTATCCTTCATCGCCAAGATGCTATCCCTCAACAAGACGCGATAGCCCTTCTCCACCAGCTGTCCGAGACTTAGGATGTTACTCCTCAAACCCGGCACATAGAAAACGTCATTGATGAGCACCTCCTTCCCATTCATCGTAACCGCGATCACTCCTCTTCCTTCCACGGAGATCTTCGAGGCGTCGCCAAAACTGACATCTCCTCCATTCGCCTCAAGGCTGGTGAATAGCTCCTTCTCACCACACATGTGGTTACTAGCTCCAGTATCTAGGTACCACACTCCATTCCTCCCTCCTGCAGCGCCTTGGATGGTAAGGAACATCATCGGGTCTCCTCCCGTGCTGCTTGCTTCCGCATAGTGGTTGGCTTCACCACCCTTCCTAGGAGCCCAGCAGTCATAGCTCATGTGTCCGAACTTGCCACAGTTGTAGCATTGGGTCTGGGACATGTCTCTTCCTCCTCTTCCTTGACCTCTTCCTTGGTCTCTTCCCTGTCCTCTGCCTTGACCTCTACCTTGGCCTCTTCCTCTACCTCCTGCATCTCGCCTCCAACCATGATGTTGCTCTACCGCTCCCTGGTTGAACTGATTTCTCCCGAAGTCTCTTCCACCTCTTCCTCCTCTACCTCTGCCTTGGTAGCCTCGGCCTCGCTGGCCTCCTCCTCTTCCTGAACTTTCTCCAAAATTGAGTTGAGTCTGAAGTGCTTTCCCCAAGCCACTCGACTCCTCCTCATCTTGCACCATCCGATACTCATGTGCTTGTAGCGAGCCTATCAGTTCATCCGCCGTCATCACTGTGAGGTCCTTCGATTCTTCGATGGCCACCACCACGTGTCGGAATTTCTTAGACATAGAACGCAAGAGCTTCTCCATGAAGCTGACCTCGTCTATCGTCTCCCCATTCCTCTTCATCTCGTTCGTGAGCGTCCGTAGACGGGTCACGTAGTCGCCCACCTTTTCCGAGCTCTGCATCCTCATCACCTCGTATTGAGCTCGGAGTGATTGCAACTTCACCTTCTTTGCTTTGTCCACTCCCTGCATGGAGCGTTGTAGTATCTCCCATGCTTCTCTCGATGTCTCCGCATCCGAGATCTTCTCAAACGTCGCCTCGTCAACTCCTTGGTACAATAGGAATAGGGCCTTCTTGTCCCTCTTCTTTGCTTCCCTCAACGCCACCTTCTGAGCGTTAGTCAACGCTGCTTCCGCTTCGGCAGTAAGCATCTCGACACCTTCCTCCACAACATCCCATAGCTCCTTAGAGGCGAGCAGCACTCGCATCTGGATACTCCAATTTCCATAATTTGTTTTGCTCAACTTAGGGACCTGCCCCGGCATCCCGCTTCCCATCTCCATCTCTTCTCAACTTCAAACCTTCCGAGTCACCGTAAAGGTTTGCAACCTCCCTCTGATACCACTTGTTGGAAACGTTAAGCACGCTCCTTGCTAAAATGCCTTGACGATCACTCACAACAATATTACCACCGCGACGCGAGTTTACTCTGGCGAGAGCTACCAGCACGAGCTCAGGCGAGAGCTACCTTCAGCTCGAGCTGCTCGGGCGAGATGTCGACCACCGGCGAGGGCTTCCGGCGAGAAGTCTCCTGCGAGCACCAACTCCACCACGCGAGACCACCACACTTCAGCGAGGAGACACGGGCGGGAGCGGCGCTGGCGAGTGCGAAAACTTGCGAGAGCTACACTCTCTCTCTCGCTTCTCTCTCTCTCTCTCTCTCGCTCAACCTTTCTCTCGCTCCCGCACAACCTCTCTCTCGCTCCCGCTCAACCTCTCTCGCTCCCGCTCAACTCTCTCTCTCTTTCTTTTCTCTAACTTTCTCGCCTAACTCCCTCTATTTCTCTCTCTCGCCTACTTTTCTCTGCCAGACACACACAGCCAAAAAACCCTCTCTCTCTATCTCTCTCTAACTCTCTCTCTCTCTCTCTATTTCTGTAAATAAAACAACCAACCAGCTACACTCTCTCTCTCTCGCTCAACCTTTACTCTCACTCTCTCTCTCCCGTGAACTCTCTCTATTTCTCTCTCTCGCCTATTCTCTCTCTTACAAGGTGGCGGGAGATCACTCGCCCAGCGAAAAAGAAAAACTAGTGCTGCTGCACTCTACTCTCTCCTCTCTCTCTCAAAGCACAAAAGTGGGAAGCTTTTCTCCTTTTCTTATCTTATATAAATTTACAAAGGGGGGGCCTTTATATATAGGCAATGAAAATCACCACACTCTCTCACCATAATAAATGCATAAAAAACAAAACACATAAAATACATAAAAACTCATAATAATTCCCCACTTGCAAGTGGGCCCGGTCAACGGTCAACCTATTCCAGCAATTTCCGCCTCTTCTCTTAAATTGTTTCGCTCGTTGTATTTGAGAACTCCTGCGTGCAGACAGTTATGATCGCCCCCATGAAAAAAAAAACTAATTTTTATGGTAAAGGTGAATGAAGTTCTTTAGGTAAGGTCAGACGTTCACGAACGATGATTCATAATCACTGCGTTCACGAAGGCCACCGTCATGCCAGGTGGAACTTAAATCCCTAAACCCGAGGATATATGGTTAGCACGCACCATTTTCAGTGATATAAATAGGAGGGTTGCTGTATCTATTCTTTATGTGCAGAAGGAGTTTCTTGATTCCTTGGGGGTACACGTTCACCCAACTTCTTGGCTGCAAATATAATATATTACTTTGCCTGTAAGCATGCCGTAATCCTGCACATAATTATAGGTAGAAGTAGATTTACCTGGGCCGGGCCAATGGGCCCATTATCGTTTGCAACTGCAGAACACGTGTACAATATGAATAATTAAGAAGATGATGCAGCTGGCAGGTTTCATAAATTTAAAGAAAATGATAATTTAGTTGAGCCCGCGGGCGGAGTTGATTGAATTATTACCGAGGACGCCCACCAGCTTATCATCTTCGCAAATGTTAATCTTGTCCGTAAACATAGAATTAGATTTGTCTCTAGCATATCTTGCTGTGTAGTAGTTGAGGCCGATGAAGTCAAATGAGTTTTTGAGCTTTGCTGACTCCTCGGGCGTGAAACTTGGGAGCCTCTCCCTCACCAATGCCCTCATGGAAAATGGGTAGTTCCCAAACTTCAGTGGGTCCATAAACCTGCATGCATGCATATATGCGCCCATATATATAATATATATATTAATTTATAGATAATATTGCTCATTAATTAACAATATTGCCGGCAATCATGCACTTATATATGATCTGATTCCATCGTCATAACTTACCATCCCAGCATGAAGTCAAGGGCTCTTCTTTGCGCCTCTATATTATAAGGCTGATCGTCATAAGGCTCGAACCAGAGTGTGATCAATGTGATGCCCACTTTTCCTCCAAATTTAGCCTTCATGCACATCGTCCAGTAATTAAATCAATGGTCCAGTAATTAAATCAATGGATGGTAATTAATTAAAGAGCAGACAGACACGCACACAGGCACGCACGCTGACCTTATATTTATCCTTGTAGAGTTGGGCCGCTTCCGAATGAGCCAAGAGTATATTGTGAGCGACCTTATAAGGTTCTCTGATAGAATCTCCCACGGGGCATACAAACTCTTCGTCACCAATCTTCAAATCCGGGGTGCAGTGGCCGGGCGCATGGATTCCCTTGGAATATCCAAATGTGGAAAACACGTATGGCTCGTTCATCGTGATCCAATGCTTCACCCTATCTCCAAACTTATTGAAGCATAGATCTACATAATTCTTGTAGTCCTCCCTGAAATTTAAACTTCCTTGATTAACCTACATGTAATATTTATAATGCTAGCTAGCTAGCTAGCTATAGCAACACTGGTTGGTACTTGCAATATGTAGCTTACACGATCTGATGACTCAGAAAGCCTCCGTACTCATCTTCTAATGCCTGGGGAACGTCCCAATGAAACAGAGTAACATACGGCTCAATTCCTGCATGCGCGCCACATGAGAAATATTAGTAATAGTTAAATATTAAAGTACGCGTTAATTCCGATCATCGGTCAAATTGTTGTTTATAATTTACGCACCGTTATTTTTCAACTCATCGATCAAATTGTTATAGTATTGGATCCCCTCATGATTTGGTTGGCCGCGGCCCTCTGCATGCATGCTCCATGTTTTATTAATTAAGACGAGGAGCATTAATTTTATGTATAAATGGAAGAATCATAAGTAACAACACTTACTGGGAAGAACTCTTGACCAAGATATAGAGAATCTATACGCCTTCAGCCCGATCTCTGCTAACACTTTCACATCCTCCTGCATGAATCAAAGTCCATTTTATAGGGGAATTTTCTTGCTTCAGAATCATCTTTGCAATAAATTAAGGGAATTGTTAAAAGCACCGCCCTTTTGACTAATCGCACCGCATTTAGGTCTTTTAACACTTAAAATTTGTCACTCTAAAAATATACCCGCACCGCACTGTTGCTTCCTCGCACCGCACTGTTGCTTCCTCGCACCGCAGTCCTAAAATCCCGATCTTCTCCTCACGCCTACTGACGCGTCGCTGGCTCCTCCCGCCTCCTCCAGCCCCCTCCAGCCCTTTCCGTCGCCGACACCGGCAGATATCAGCGCCAACGCCGCCTCTCCTCACGCTCAGATTTTACGCCTTTCAGAAATACGCCTTGTACATGCAATTTCAGGAAAAGTGTTCAACACGAAAGTTGTAGATCTCGTCGAGATCTATACAACTTTCGTGTTGAACACTTTTCCTGAAATTGCATGTACAAGGCGTATTTCAAAAAGACGTGAAAAGTTAGGAGATTTTTGGGTGCGACTAGTCAATAAAGAGTTGCGGTTAACTATCACCTATATTAAAGGACTTCTGAAATTTCTTTGAGAGTTCATTACTGTTTCTATGTTTAGAAGTAAATTGTTGCAATATTATTGGTCCTTATCGTGAATTGTGCCCCAAGTATTATTGAGTCATATTATAGATGTCATTGATGAAGATCACAAATATTTGAAGAAAAGAGTATAACAATTTGGACAACACATTTGATGGTTTTTTTGTATCAAATATTTTTTCTATTGAGTATATATTAATATTGTAATTCAATGAGAACCTATTTTAATTCATTAATTAAGTGCAGTGCGTTTATCTCAATTGCGGTGCGGATAACAATGCGCGGTGCTTTTAACAAAGTGTGAAAAACTGCGGTGCTTTTAACAAAACGGTGCGATTAGCCAAAAGTGCGGTGCTTTTAACAATTCCCTAAATTAAATACCGTCGTCAAGATTAGTGCAGATGAGTGTGTATATATATTTATATGAATTTTGATTTTTGAATGCCTTTTTTTTTAATTTTTGATATATATATATATATATATATATATATATATATATATATATATATATATATATATATATATATATATATATATATATATAAAGTGGACTGCATCGATTATTAATTCTGCAGCAGTTCTGTGATCTCCTGCTGTGGATCAGCACGGGCTCTTACTTTGTAGTGGTAGTACGAACCTGCTCCGGGATCTCCGCTTGACCCATCAGCAATTTTTTCTGAGAAATAAAACTCAGTTATTATAATTTATATGTGCATATGTATCTTTTGCATAAATAAATAAATAAATATATAAATAAATAATGTGCATGGAAATCAATAAGGCAGCTCAAAGAGGAACCTGGATGTTTTTGACAGAAGGTATCCCAAATGCTTGCTCCTCTTCCGCCTTCTCTAGTTGCTCCTTCCACCTACTCAATAGTAAATCATTATATATCTTTGTAATATTAAAATAAATAAACTGTCACATATATTGTTATGGTGACTTAACATATATTATAATGAATTAAAAAAAATTAAAACACAATATCAATTACATCTTAAACTCAAATTAAAATTAATGATGATAATCAATAACTAAATCTAAAAAGTTCGTAAAATTCTATACCTATTATAATAGACTGTCATTAGACATGACCGTGATCTTTTTGATAATGTCTGTCTTTAGACATATCAACAGTATTTTCATTAAAGTTAATTTGACTTACACGACAATATATGTATCATGATCTATCATGATCTGTATTTTTTTAACAAAAAAATAAAAAATTAGTTTATAATTACTTTCCACATTAATTAATTTATAATGCGTTTACTTTAAGGTGCATTAATTAAATGTGTGTTTATTTTACGTTGGATGATAATATATACATTAGAGTAAAATAATTGATTGTGTGTTTATTTTAAGTTGTATAAATTAATTAATAGGGATGGATCTTATGTATTAATATATATATATATATATATATATATATATATATATATATATATATATATACTATATTAAAAAGAAAAAAAAAGATTTGGTTAAACATTCAATTTTTTGATTTTACCTCTCATTATTACAAAAAATTAAATCTCATTAATTTATGTATTTTTTAAAATTTTAAAATATGTACTCTCATATACAGTGACGAAGTCAGGATTTTATCTCAGAGGGTGCGAAAATTAATAGTTAAAAAATGCTTAAGACAACGGTTTTTTTAAAAAAACCGTTGTTTAAAGTAAAATAAATTTTTTTATTTAAAATGGTAAAAAAAAATTTAATACTTTAAACTGCGATTTTTGTAAAAAAATGATGTCTAAAGTATTATAATTTTTTTTAAAAACGGAAAAAAATTTAATATTTTAGACAACGGTTTTTATAAGGTTTTTTTTATAAAAACCGCTGTCTAAGTATAGTATTTTTTATAATTAAAACGCGTCTTTTGAAAATAGACATACTATATTACATTTTTAATCGAGATCTACAACTTTTATGTTAAACACTTTTCCTAAAAATGTCATATAGTACGTCTCACTTTTCCTAAAAATTTCATATAGTACGTCTATTTTCAAAAGGCGCGGAACCCGGGCGATTCGCATATATATAGTTCCGCCCGGGTTCCGCCCCTTTTGACAATAGACCTACTATATGATCTTTTAAGGAAAAGTGTTTAACATTAAAGTTATAGATCTCGACGAGATCTACAACTTTCATGTAGAACACTTTTCCTACAAATGTCATATAGTAGATCTATTTTCAAAAGACACGTGTAATCCGAGTTCCTTGAAATTAGTGCCCGGGTTTGAAAAAAAAAATTTGAGGGGGGCCGGCCGCCCCTCCTCTGTTAATAATTACTTTGTCGGTTATGATAATTAAGTCCAATCTGGACGTTTCATTCTTGAGAGTTATTCCTATTCAAAGCTATTTCAGTTTTCTTTCTTGCCTTAATTGTTTTAGGCAGTTTTTTTACCGTTTCTTTTGTTAGTCCTCTCCCTCATCTATATGTACTCAGTGTTTGTGTTGAATGAAGAGAAGAAATATGAAGTTGTTTTTTCCTCATATCAAAAAGTGTGATGTCTTTAGTAGGTTCTAACAATTGGTATCAGAGCCCTTTGTTGAACTTTCTATAGGATAGACATCGCTGTCACTTTGCTATCATTCTCGGGAGGAGATCGTTCTATTGTGAGGAAGAAACGTTGTTTCTTAAATGGCGGAGACATCTTCAAAATCGGATGGGTTCCATGGACACTTCAAATACCCGGTGCTCACGAGGAGCAACTACGGCGTCTGGGCTATCAGAATGAGGGGGATCCTCGATGTCCAGGATGTTTTGGAGGCGGTGGAACCACTCGATCCGACGGCAACAGTGGATGAGAAAAAGAACAAAATAGCTTTTTAGATCATCCAACAAGCACTTCCAGATGACGTTCTCCAAATGATTGCGGAGAAGAAAACTGCGAAGGAGATATGGGACATGCTTAGGATCATGTACCAAGGCGCGGACCGCGTCAAGGATGCAAAGATCCAAACTCTGCAGACGGAGTTTGAGATGCTTCGCATGAAGGAGACGGATTCAATAGATGATTTCACAATGAAGCTCACCACCAACGTCAATATGCAAAGGGCGTTGGGAGGAGAGGTAGCGGAGGCTGCGGTTGTGAAGAAGTTCCTGCGATCCGTCCCATCGAAGTTCGTCCAGATTGCTTCGACGATAGAGCAATTTGGCGACTTCACGACGATGACCGTGGAGGAGGTTGTCGGCCGTCTCAAGACTCATGAAGAGCGTGTTGGTGGGGCTACCAACAAAGACGAGGAAAAACTCCTCTTGATGATGAGGGAGTTTATGGCTCGTGACAAGAAGCCATATAATGGTGGAGGACACCAAACCGGAGGCCGTGGAGGCCGCGGCCGTGGACGAGGGCGCGGCGGACAACATCGCAACAACGATCGACGCGACGGTCAAGATCGCAACGACGGTGGTAAAGATAAGTCAAAAATTGAGTGCTTCTATTGCCACAAAATGGGCCACTATGCATCGGAGTGCCGCTCGAAAAAGAAGGACAACGAGGAGAGAGCGCACATGGCCGAAGCCTTCGAGGATATCGAACCGGCTCTTTTATTGGCGGAGGGCGAAGAAGATCACCCGAAAATGGTATGTTCAAATTTTCTCCTTAATGAAGAAAATGTGCAACCGGGCATTTTTCCCGGCGACGTGGAGAAATCGGATTGGTACCTTGATACGGGGGCTAGCAACCATATGACAGGTTGCAAGGATTTCTTCTCCTCGCTAGATGAGACGGTGAGAGGCAAGGTGAAGTTTGGCGATGGCTCTTCGGTGGAGATATGTGGTCGGGGAGCAGTCTTCCTCAAAGACAAAAAGGAGCAGCACAAAGTTTTTACCAACGTCTACTACATCCCGAAACTCCGCACAAACATTGCGAGTTTGGGACAATTGGAGGAGAACGGATGCAAGATCGTCATGGAGGACGGATTCTTGTGTCTATTCGATCAAGAGAGGCGTCTCTTGGCGAAGGTGGAGAGGTCCAAGAATCGTCTCTACATCCTAGACATGAAGACGGATTCTCCTGTGGCCTTGCTAGCGGAACAATACAAAGATGAGGCGTGGCTATGGCACGCTAGATGGGGACACCTCAACTTTCGAGCACTTCATGACATGGGGCGTTTCAAGATGGTGGAGGGAATGCCCTCCATTGAGCACTCACAAGAACTTTGCGACGGGTGCTTGGTGGCAAAACAAAGAAGGTTACCATTTCCGAGTGTTGCGGCGGGCCGTGCAACAAAGCCTCTTCAACTTGTACATGGAGATTTGTGCGGACCCATCACTCCGGCCACTCCGGGAGGTAAACAATACTTTTTCTTGCTAGTGGATGATCATAGCAGGTTCATGTGGGTGGAGTTATTGAGATCCAAGGACGAAGCCTTGGATGCATTCAAAAGGCTAAAGGCGCGAGCGGAGATGGAAACGGAGTTCAAAATAAAGGGCTTCCGTAGCGATCGAGGTGGGGAGTTCACCTCCAAGGGGTTTGATGCCTATTGTGAGGGAGTCGGGATCAAACGATTTCTCACAGCCCCTTACTCTCCGCAACAAAACGGCGTGGTGGAGCGCCGCAATCAAACTGTCATGGGAATGGTTCGAAGTCTTTTAAAGTGCAAACACGTACCGGCGAAGTTTTGGGGAGAAGCGTTGACAACCGCGGTGCATCTTCTTAACCGGGCGGCTACTCATAGTGTTGTTGGGAAGACGCCTTACGAGGCGTTCTACGGAAGGAAACCAAAAGTGCACTACCTTCGCACTTTTGGTTGCCTTGCGTACGCGAAGACAACAAAGCCTAATCTTGCAAAGCTAGAAGATCGGAGCACCAAGATGGTACTCATCGGCTACGAGGCGGGTTCTAAGGCGTACAGGTTGTTCAATCCAGAGACGGGCAAGCTCGTGATCAGCCATGATGTCGTCTTTCGTGAAGAAGCAAAGTGGGACTGGGAAGAGAAAGATGGAGAAATGCTCTCTGGCTACGATCAGTTTTTGACGATAGAAGGAGCAGCAGCTCCTCTCGCTGCACTAGTACCAGCCACCCCCACCGGCGACGGGCCGGCCTCCCCCCACCGCGGCTCACCCGCGGCCAGCGCGTCGCCCGCAGCAAACAGCTCACCCGCAACCTGCACCCTTCACCGCGGCTCACCCGCGGCCAGTGCCTCCCCCACTTCCGAGGCAACTTCGAGCTCTAGCGGACCGATTCGATTCCGGTCACTTGAGGAGATCTACGGCGAAACTGAAGAGATGCAGGAGGAGGAGGCTGGACTCTGTTTCTTCGCTGCAGGAGAGCCAACAACTTATGAGGAAGCTAAAGACGATCAAAGTTGGAAACGAGCTATGGAGGAGGAACTAAATTCCATCCGGGACAATAATACTTGGGAGATCACCACCCTCCCGAATGGTCAAAAATCCATTGGACTCAAGTGGGTTTTCAAGACGAAGAGGGACCCGGAGGGAAACATTGTGAAACATAAAGCTCGTCTTGTGGCAAAGGGGTATGTGCAGCGACATGGGGTTGACTTCGACGAGGTTTTTGCACCCGTGGCGAGATTGGAGACGGTCCGTCTGCTCATTGCTTTGGCAGCGGAAGAAGGATGGGACATCCACCACATGGATGTAAAATCGGCTTTTCTCAACGGGGATCTAGTCGAGGAGGTATACGTTTCTCAACCTCCCGGTTTTGTGATTGTTGGTGAAGAGCACAAGGTGTTGAAGCTCAAAAAGGCGTTGTATGGCCTTCGACAAGCCCCTCGGGCTTGGAACTTCAAGCTGGATCAAAGTCTATCCTCATTGGGCTTTGAGAGGAGTCCGATTGAGCACGTTGTTTACAAGCGAGTTATGGGAGATTCAATCTTACTGGTTGGAGTCTATGTGGATGATCTCATCATCACCGGATCAAGCGGCGTGGAAATAAACAAGTTCAAAGCTCAGATGAAGGAGTTGTTTTGCATGAGCGATCTCGGATTGCTCACCTACTACTTGGGGATAGAGGTATCCCAAACACCTCAGGTAATCACCCTTTGTCAGTCTTCGTACACATTAAAAATTCTTGAGAAATTTGGGATGGGAGACTGCAATAGTTCTCAAGTTCCGATGGAACCAAGGCTCAAATTGAGCAAGACGGGTGATTATCCTTTGGTGGATCCTACGAAGTACAGGAGCGCAATAGGATGCTTAAGATATTTGGTAAATACGCGTCCGGATATTGCATATGCCGTTGGGATAGCGAGCAGGTTCATGGAGAAGCCCAATACCCAGCATTTTGCGGTGGTGAAGCAGATTTTGCGGTATCTGAAAGGTACAATTGGGTTTGGTCTTTCTTATGAGAGGAATCTTCGTGGAGGAACGAAGCTTGTTGGCTACTGCGACAGTGATCATGGAGGGAGCATTGATGATAGAAAGAGCACTACGGGAGTCGCTTACTTCCTAGGACCGAACATCATTAGTTGGATGTCGCAGAAGCAACGGGTTGTAGCCTTATCTTCTTGCGAGGCCGAATATATATCAGCTTCGATTGCGGCGCAGCAAGGAGTATGGTTACTCAACCTACTCGATGATATTCGGAAGCGGATCAGGTGCAAAGCAACTCTCTTTGTTGACAACAAGTCAGCAATTGCGCTAACCAAAAACCCCGTATATCATGATCGGTCAAAGCACATTGATACTCGTTACCACTACATTCGGGACTGCGTGGAGCGTGGGATGATCGAGGTCGAGTATGTACATACTAACGACCAACTTGCTGACATATTCACTAAGGCACTCGCAAGGATCAAGTTCGTTGAAATGCGGGAGCGACTTCGAGTGCGTGACGTGAAGGACAAACTAATTAGGGGTTGAATGTTAATAATTACTTTGTCGGTTATGATAATTAAGTCCAATCTGGACGTTTCATTCTTGAGAGTTATTCCTATTCAAAGCTATTTCAGTTTTCTTTCTTGCCTTAATTGTTTTAGGCAGTTTTTTACCGTTTCTTTTGTTAGTCCTCTCCCTCATCTATATGTACTCAGTGTTTGTGTTGAATGAAGAGAAGAAATATGAAGTTGTTTTTTCCTCATATCAAAAAGTGTGATGTCTTTAGTAGGTTCTAACATCCTCGACCTAAATTGGATCCGTTATTGCTCATATAAGCAAAATTTCTTACCTACAATAAAAATATAATGTCACCGTCTCTCCCAAACCCCCATGCAACCCCAGAACAATATTGGCCTAATGACACTTTAGTTAAAGTTGTATAATTTTTTCGGTAAAAATATATATATTAAAGGATGTGATTCGTGCACCCGACGAATTAGCCACAAATAAATTTAAATGGATGCTATATGTCTATTTGGACTCAAACAAAGAGGATAATGGTTCCAAGCGAAACCTGATATGCAGCGCTAGCAGCACCAAAAACAAAGTCGCGAGGGAAGGTGTTATCAGGAAGATCATTATCGTTGAGTAGCAGTCCACCATCGTTGTTAGGAGTTGATTTACAAATACACGATTTCTTTGAGGACGATATTAATGCTCCTACGCCGGAAGTCGTAGAGGAGGAGGATGGAAAAACTGTAGGAAAACCCCGAGCAGCAGCTGTAGGTTTTAAATTTTCATGAGCTGCAGGGGATTTATGATTATTAGCCGTTAATAAAAGGAGTGCCGCCCCATCAAATTTCTTGCGAGAGGAAGTTGAGGGCACGGCCATAGTGCTATAAGCCATAGCCATCACAGCAGCAGCCATGTAATATATCGAAGATATTGATTATTGGCGATGGTGGTGTGCTGATCACTTCTCAAGCAGCATTTGGATGCTTTAAATAGCTAGCAGAGGAAACCGGGCACGTGACTTCATCCTTTTTCACATCCATACTTCGCCGATTAGGCGGCCTCTTCACGTGGCCTTAATGACCGAGTAAGTTAATGTCGGGGTCGTATTTGCATGAGTTTTCCGGCCCATCAATGATAAAGTGTTGATCCTTGAAGTAACTTTATCTGCTAGAACGATATGTAAATACATGTGTGTATACGAGTGACTGGGATCCCGCCGTGCGTGCAACAGTATCTCGGCCACAACACATCTCTAGGAAGGGTTTGAGAGCAGCAGGAACGTCGGGTGAAAATTTGTGAACCCGGGAAGGCCGCAGGAACACTCAGTCAAATCAAGCCAAATAAAATAGAAGCAGTAGAACAGCAAGAGTGACGGTTGGCGTGAACACGGGCGTGTACTGTATGAAACGGGCGTGTACTGTATGACACGGGCGTGTTAGATTCGGCACGGGCGTGTCGCCACCCGTGTCCACTATGGGACATGACGCTTATTTGCGACACGGCCCCTGGTCACGGGCGTGTCGATGACCCGACACGGGTGTGTCAGGTTATTTTTCTTGTAGTGAAGGAGGGGGGGGGGGGACAGTCATCGGCGAACCTCATGCGGCGGGAGGCCGACCGGAGGAGGGGGATCGATCCGGCAGTAAGCCTCTCGGAGACCGGCCGAGCGGAGGTCTCCCGCGCGCAGGGACGGCCTCGTGGAGGATGGCCAGGCAGAAGCGTGGACAAAAACGCTACCACCATAGAATATAACTTTGACATCATGATAACAATTATGATCGTCATCAAGAAAAAAAAACTAATTTTTAACATAAAAGCGAATGTAGTTCCCAAACTCATCAATCCTATTACCGCACGGGCGAACAGACCTCGACCCTTCGTTTCAAAGGATCGTACGTGAAGAGATTCATGACAAAATTTCCGAAGAGTGCAGACAAGACGAGCAGTGGGCCGCTCTAGCCGAGCGCCCCACACACCGCCATCCGCCATTGGCAGCAGGAGCTCATCAACAAGAATTCAAAGGCTGCCAAAAAAATTTGAGATACGCCCCAACGAAGATGCTCAAACTGAGTGACAGACCTCATGGTCAATCCCTCCAAGCCAGGGGCATTCCGACTGTCAAGCCTTCACGCCCCTTAATACCTCCAGAACAAACATACTTTTCACGATCCAAGGCACCAAAACACTCCGTAAGCCCAGACCGCTCGCTAAAAATACAGACGACCAGTCAAAATACTACGAGTTCTACCGTGGATAAGGACACTCCACAGAAAGTTATTCTATATTCAAGGAAGAAATTGAACGTCTCATTAGACATGGGCGGTTAGAGAGGTTCTTACAAAACCAAACATAGGATTGCACAACGAAGGGTGTGCCATATGCTCAGCAGGAAGGGTCGAGGGGCAACCCCCAAGGCAATTGTCCCAAGAGGAGGCTCTATATCCAGCATCAGATCTCTACCCGCGCTTCTGTGCTGCTTTGTCAACTTAATTTTTCGCAAATTACCACAAGACCAGGCTTGTGATTGTGACTAATGATTTTCGAAGTGTGATCATTTCAGGTCTATAGAGGGCAAACATATTCCGCGTCATCAAGACTACAAATGCATCTTGTCCAAAAGAAAGTCATCCACAGCACTTGCCTTTGGGCAGTGTGCTCACAACACCTGCCTTCGGGCAATGCGCTCACAGCACCTGCCTTCGGGCAGTGCTCTCACAACACCTGCCTTCAGGTAGTGCTCTCACAACACATGTCTTCGTGAAGTGTGCTCACATCCCTTGCCTTCGGGCAATGCGCTCACAACACCTGCCTTCTAGCAGTGCGCTCACAAGAATTGCCTTTGGGCAGTGCGCTCACAATACCTATCTTCGAGTAGTGCGCTCACAACACCTGCCTTCTGGCAGTGCGCTAACAACACTTGCCTTCTGGCAGTACGCTCACATCTTCTCTCAGGCGAGACTGATGAAAGTCCTTTTGCACCTTTCAGGTGAGACAGGCAGAAGTCCTTCTGCACCTCTCAGGAGAGACAGACAAAATTCCTTCTGTACCTCTCAGGCGAGACAGATAAAATTCCATATGCACCTCTCAAGAGAGATGGACAAAGGTCCCTCTACACCTTCACTCGGAAGAACTCCGATCCTCCTAAGGTGCTGACAAATAAAAGTTCTTTGCCACCTCCACCCGGATGGACCCAAATCCTCCTAAGGCGCGAACGAACAAAGGTTCTTTGCCACCTCCACCCGAACGGACCACGGTCCTCCTGAGGCGCAAACAAATAAAGATTCTTTGTCACCTCCACCTAGACGGACCCCGGTCCTCTTGAGGCACGAACGGACAAAGGTTCTTCGCCACCTCCACCCAGACGGATCCAAGTCCTCCTAAGGCGTAAATAAACAAAGGTTCTTCACCACCTACACCCGGACGGACCCCCTGAAAGTCTTTGTTTTCAAGGATAGATAAATCACCTAGAGGGGGGGGGGGGGTGAATAGGTTTCTTAGTCTTTAGTGACTATCTTTTATTTTCCTTTTGTTGGATGCTTTATTAGTTGATTAATTTCCGCTTTCAAGACATTCAACCTGCAATAAATCTGAAGTATGTGGATACGCAGAAGGAGCTGAACATTAGACAGCGGAGATGGGTGAAGTTCCTGGCAGACTATCAGTATGAGATGCACTACCATCCGGGTAAGGCAAATGTGGTAGCCGATGCCTTGAGCCGGAGAGCTACTACTTCAGGAGCAGGGCACCAGGTCATGTATTTAGAGATATTGCAGAGCTTTGAAGATATGCACATCACCTTGGTATCGTCCGAAGACGCCGATCTGTACGAGGAGTATTTAGCTGCGACGAGCGCCACCGACATTATTCATGACAGAGTTAGAGATTGGCAGAGGCAGGATGCCAAATTGGAGCCGATTTTCAGGGCCATAGAGGCAGGCTCAGTTGGGGACTATTCGATGCGAGGTGATCTGTTGTGCTTCAAGGGTCGGACTTACATACCGGATGGAGGGCAGATTCGGGAAGACATTATGACAGAGGCTCATCATAGCCGATACTCTATACATCCCTGGATTACGAAGATGACAACGGATTTGAAGAAGACACTCTACTGGCCGGGCATGAAAAAGGACATCACTTATTTCGTGACCCACTGCGAGGCGTGCCAGTTAGTGAAGGCAGAGTGCAGACACCTCTCTGGACTGCTGCAGCCGCTCCCAGTGCCGGAGTGGAAGTTTGATGATATCGCGATGGACTTCATCCATGGCCTCCCTCGTTCACGCACCGGAAACGATTCTATCTGGGTAATCATTGACCGGCTGACGAAGGTGGTTAGGTTCATCCCGATCAGGAAGGATGGCTCTGTTGGAGTGTTGGTTCGGAAGTTCGTGGAGCAGTTTATTCGTTACCATGGAGTGCCCAGGACGATTGTATCTGATCGAGATGGTCGGTTCACGTCCAGAGAGTGGAGATCAGTGCAGTCTTACCTTGGCACACTACTGACCTTCAGTACAGCCTTCCATCCCCAGACTGACGGGCAGACAGAGCGTACCAACAGGACGTTGGAAGACTTACTGAGGCTGTGTATTATGGATCATGGAGAGCCCTGGGAGTGGATGTTGCCCCTAGTGGAGTTTTCATACAATAACAGCCATCAGTCCAGTATACGGATGGCTCCGTATGAGGCCTTGTATGGGAGGAGATGCCGGACTCCCTTGTCTTGGATACATGATGCGGATCTGAAGATGGTAGATTCGGAGTTTGTTGAAGACACCGAGGCTCAGGTGCGATTGATTCGAGAGAGGATGCTAGAGGCACAAAGCAGACAGGCAAAGTATTATGACGCTCGGCATCGTCTAGTAGAGTTTCAGGTTGGGGACCGGGTGTTCTTGAAGATCCGGCCGATGCACGGGGTTTCACGAGTACGTGGTCGGCGGAAGAAGCTCAGTCCGAGATACATGGGGCCTTTCAGGATCCTGGAGCGGATCGGTCCATTAGCTTACAGACTAGAGCTATCGCAGGAGCTGTCCGGCCTACACGACGTGTTCCACGTATCTTTACTCAGGAGGGCTCTACTACGCCCGGAGCTACAGATTACCACCACTGATGGGCCGGTAGCTACAGATCGGTCCGTACAGGTGGAGCCGATACGGATTGACGACCAGGGGATACGGGTCTTGCGCCGCAAGAAGATCCCGCTAGTCAAAGTCTTGTGGAGGAATCATGGGCAAGAGGAGCATACTTGGGAACCCGAGGACTTGATGCAAGAGAAGTTCCCGGAGTTGTTTAGCCAGGTAATATCTTCTAACTTCTCAAGATGCTTGTAATTATTTTTTTTTCCTACTTGTTTTACACCGGAGTATCACCTAGGATTAGAGGCTAATCCTTTGTTTATTGGGGCTATCCCCTGTTTATTATCCTTGGTTAAGCAATTCAACCCTCGTGGGATGTTACAAGCTTAAGATAACCGGTAGGAAAGCTCCCATAGACTTAACCTTAATTTCGGGGACGAAATTTTTGTTTTGTTTATTGGGATTTGTAACATCCCATTTTCAAATAGACCCCCCCTTAGGAGTGACTTGAACATACCTAGGTCATAACAAGGCCTAGGTTGAATCTAGGAGGTCAAGTGACCCAACATGCTAGTTGAGACTCACTAGGGCTGCAAATAGTAAAATCTTAAAACCCTGATTTTTGGTGGCCTAGTGGGTTCAATCTGATTCCAAGACATTCCTAGACCTATATGAGATCAATGGGTCACCAAGGACCCATTGGGTGCAAACCTAGTGGCTAAGTTGACCCAAGTCAACTTAAGCCCTTGTTATGCCAAATTAACCCTGCCTTGGGTCAACTCACCCTCATTATGCCAAGTCTACCCTACCTAACCATACCTAGGCCTTAGGGGAGGTCAATGGGTCCCTAGGGGTCTATTGATGTTGACTCTGAAGGTCAAATTGACCAAGTCAACCCTAAACCCAAATCAAGTCAAACCTAGCTCAATTGGGTTAACTCAAGCTCAAGCCCCCTCATGTAGACTCATGTGGTTTTATTAGAAGTTATTATGGCTGCCTATAGCTTAAACCCTAGGCTAGCCAACATGTTGACTAGGAGTGAGAAAGAAGTGAGAAATAGGCTAAATATAGGAGAGAGAAAGTAGAATAAGGGGTATTTTCATGGTAGAATGGTGAGCCCCCCTCTCATATGACATTTAAGGATTTAATATTCACTTGGGCTGCCTTTAAGCTTTTTAGGAGGAGGAATTCGTGAGGGTGACTAGGAGAGAGAAAAAAATGAGTTTTTGGTTATATAGAGGAGAGAGAAAATGTGGTGGAGAAGTGAAAGGGTGTTTTGAAGAGGGAGGAGGCATGAGTTCGGCCAAGGAGGGGCCCACAGCCACCTAATGGCTGGCACCTCTTCCCCCCAACCCTTTCCCGGCCACCAAGAGGTGGCTCCACCCCTCCTCACCTCTAACCGACCCCCACCATGAAGGGGTGTTTTGCCTCTTGGATGAAACCGCCCCCTCTTCCCCTCTCCCCCTTATATACCCACTTAGGAGAGAGGGGAGACCATTTTCGAAACCAGAGAAGGAGGAGAGAGGCTTGCCGGAGCCACCAAGGAGAGAAACGCCGCCACCGCCGCCACCATGGCATCCCGCCGTTCAACCCGCATTCGTGCCCGAACTCAGGTCCTCCCTCACCTCTTCTCTCATGTTTAGATGCTAGGACTGTTTAGGAGTGGAGTTCATGCTCAAACGAACCGAAGCCAAGGTTTAAAATTTCAGAAAAATTCCATTTTTATGGAGCTTTTGAAGCTCTCGGGTAGGGCGGCGCCGCCACCTCCGGCCGCCCTAACCGCCGGCAAGGCCAACCCCCACCACCGGGGACATATAAGAGTGAATCCCCGGTGGTGGCGCCGCCCCTAGTGGCCGGGAATAGCCCTGTGAAAATCATCTCCCACGGTTTCTGGTTTTGGCGTTTTGGAGAAGATGAAGTACAGCTCCCGTCAGATCTCTTTAAGATTCGTGCAACCCTAACATATGCATTAATGATTTATTATATTAAATTTCTGTATTTAATTTAAACAGATTCACTGTAAATGAAATTAAGGCCACTTCTAGACACCTCCTGAGAAAGGTTACAACATGAAAGTTATAGGTCTTCTATAGACCTACAATTTGATATGCAGTGGTGAAAAATTGGATGAGGGGACTGCCCTGTAGAGCATTTTTAGTGAGGGTATGTCCTACAACTAGGGCAGATTTCTTCTAAAAATTATTTAGGCCCTTTAGGGGGATGTTCATCAAAAATGATCAACATAAATGTTATAGGCATTTTTATTATCTACAGTTTGATATGTAATAGAAAATTTTAGGACAAGTCTACTGACTTTTTTGGGCCATTTTTCTAGGGTAGGTCCTATACGTAGGGCAGATTTTCAAATAATTTTCCACACCTAACCCTTGTTCCAAATTCTTTAAATTTTGGACAGCAGCTTAATGTAATCTAATACTAGCTCCTGTAAAATTTGGAGACCATTTGGAATAGTGTAGCTTAGGGTTTTGCCATAACCCTAGAATAGCTAGGGCAAGATAATTAAAGGGTCAAATGACCTCCATACCCTCCCAAATTTTGGTGAGGTGTCCCTGGTATAGTTATCTAGGTCTGGTTCAAATTTCAACTCATTTGGTTGAGTTTTGAATAGGAATTCACTAAACCCTAGTTTGGACCTAGGGAAGGGAAATTTAGGGAAAAGGTACTTTTGACACTTGAGAGATCATCTCACCTAAACAGAGGTTGAGATTTTGACCATTGGTTTGAAATGATCCTAAGAATCCCCTTGGGGAAAATGGGATGGATTAGGGTGAGTTTACCCTAGGGCCCAGGTTCAAACCCTAAATGAGGACTTTGGGGGCTTGTGAAGGACATAGAGGCAAATGCCCTTGTATGGCCTTGAGTTTTGGTGGAGTGGTTGTTAATGGGTATTTAAACCTCTGGTTGAAATATTAGAGAATTTAGAGGTAGGTAGGTACCTCAAAACTTAAACCCTAGTTTTAGGGTAGAAGGGCTTTTAGGTCAAATCAGTAAATTAAATTCATTTAAAAGCTATGAAACTTGGGTAGAGTGTTTCTAGGGTAGTTAGGACTCTTGGATGATTTTACTAGAATTTTTGTGATAATTATTTCTAGTACTTCACTTATGAATGTGGGTATAGCCCTATTTGATATTTTATTTATTTAAGATTTATAAGTCAAATAAGACCCCATGAAACTCTGGAATTAGATGTTGTTGGTCAGTAGTAATGCTTCTGAATTTTTATTTTAATTTTATGTTGATTTAATCTAGTAGTTCTTTCACAAGTGTTATAAAAGGGCTCTATGGTTTTAAGATATATTATGACTTAAATATTTTCTGGAAAATTATGAAATTTGGTAAACAGGGTTCTTAAACCAATATGTAGCAGTGGGAATTTATTCAGAATTTTTGGAGTTATGAATATAGTACTTGATTCACAAGCATGCTAGATTAAGAATTTAGTAAATGATTTATTGTAAATTAATTCCTAGTAGGAAAATTATGAAACTTATCTAGTACTGTTTTCATGGTGTTATTGGTACCATGTAATTGATTCAAATTATTTGAATGAAGATTTGAAGTAGTTTATTCATTAGTCATGAAAGAAATGAATTATTGATAAAACATGATTAGGCCCCTTATACCTTAGAGAAAAATGTCAAACCTTGGATATATCCTTTTTAGATATAACAGAATTTATTATGATTTTTACATAGCTAAAAAGTCCACTTCATGTTCAAATTGGTAGACCTTAGATTTGTAGGAAAATTAATTAATTATTAGATTAATTGAGAAAATGGTTATAACCTGGAATTGATTTATTTATGACATGATAGGACCCCAGTAAATAACTTAGGTCATTCGGATGAAGACACAAAGGACATCCTATCAAGGTCATCATATAGTGTAGGCTGGTCTGCATTTAGCGTTTTCGTAAAAGATCGCATTTGGAGACGACTTAGGGCAATGTTGGAGTTTCTCAATGTGCTGATTGGGATGGATTTAGATAGGTTGTCATGGAAGGTTCTAAGGAGTGATGAGAAGTGAGTGGTTGTGGTAGAAGGAGCACGGATCTGACGAAAGATCGTCGTCCCCGTAAGAGTGAAGAGTCAAATTCACCCTAGGTTTAGTTGGATGCAATTTATTAAGGGATAGAGTAAGAGAAAAACAACCAATAATAATAAGTGCCTTGCGAAAGGGAACTTTGGGCCGTAATGCCGCCGTCTTGGTTCCTAGTGCCTATTGAGAGCCCCTCACAGGGCATAATCCGGAGGCAGTCCTGGGCTAACGTAAATTTTAAATAAATTCAAAGAGTAATTAGTTGAAATAGGTTTACACTTCACACACTAGTTAGATAGACATTTGGAAAAGGTTAAGCCAACCCGCGGTGCTCAAAGGGATGAGGTTTGAATTTGAGCCGGATGGTTTAGTCCGGGGAGCTTAGTCTCGGTTTGTGGTTGAGACGGACAGTTTGGTCCGGGAGCTTTACTCTTGACTTCTTATATTAAATGTTGCATGTGCACAAATAGGAAACTTTAAGGTGGTGGGTCTTCGATATTGGGGAGTTCGATTGCACCGACACCAATATCGTTGACTCGGCAAGGTGGCTAGCACTTAGCCAAGGTTAAGTCCGGCGGACCAGTCAGCAAGAGTACGCAGGAGTCCGCCTCGTGCACCAGGCATTGAGGGCGTACGATAGGTCAGACCAGTGTTGCTTTTACTGGTTATGAGGTGGGCGAGGCCCAACCCACCGCTTCCGTCTGCCACTACGGAGGTATCTTGGGAGGTAACGGCTCTGAAAGGGGGAACTAAAGGTTTGTGTACACAAAGTCGTGTATGTGAGTTGCACTGCATGAACATCATTAACCCACCATATAGTTGCATACATAATAATCATTCGTAAGAATCTTGACACCTAATGTATAAGTGGAATGAGACGCTTATACATTAGGACCTGCAAAACGACCCCTTGGTCTATAAGCTTGTGTGGGCAAGTTTTATAGATTAAGGTCACTTTTTTAAATATTTAAATAATGCTTGTGATAACCGACACCCCAACGTATAAGTGGAATGGGACATTTATACGATGGGAGCCTTGTAAAAGATCCCTTGGCTTATGTGTACTCACATAAGTGAAGGTTTATTTTCTTACTTACTTACCTTCCTGTTTTACCTATTACAACACTTATATTGTTCGCATGTCATAACTTGCTAGTTAGGTCCACCGTCATCTGCTTTTGACTACTCTCCACCTTCATGTCCTTCCCTTTCTTCCTCTCCGCTCGGTGCCTTAGGGCATGGGGGAAGGGGTGGGGGATGATAGGGCTTAGTCTTATAGACTAATGGTTTTCGAACCATATCATTTTAGAGAATCGTGGAGCCCAGCCCGGAGGAGCAGCCCAGGAGGCCGGTGCGCTTGGAGACAGGGCAGTCTAGCTCAAGAGTTCAGACAGCCGGGACCGTAAGTTCCGTTCCTTAGTAGCAGTTTGTTTTTCAGCTTCCGTTTGAGTGACCATGTAGTGAGGTGTTGTTGTACCGGGCTTAAGCCCTCTTCCTTTCAGTACTCTGTTTTTACTCTGATGTTATACTGTGGACGCTCCCCTCGTGGAGTTTTTATTTATATGTGATATTATATTGTGGACTGCATTTCTCTTTACTGTTCTACTTGCTACTTGATTGTGATCGAAAAGGCCGGCAGAATCGGCGTGTTGTAGTGACGACCTTCCCAGGTGCGAAGGTATCACCGCAAAGCGGCGGTTCTGGGCATAAGACCCCGAGTTATAAATCGAGTTTTCAAAAAAAAAGGGGTCTTACAAAGTGGTATCAGAGGCAAACCCCGATCGATCAAATAACAGTCCCCAAAAACCCTAGGTCACCCCCGTTCGAGTTTAGTTTGCGGACAAACTAAGCAGCGGAAGCAGTGGTGGGCCCATATGAGTATCACATAATATATGTCCATTTTAGATTGAGTTAACGTTTTCTGACGATGAAGTTTTGTTGTGCAGCCTCCAACACTGCCTGCATTACAGGGTGGGGCCCAGCAGACCCCGGATACTGCACCGATTCCACTAGTTCCCGCTCAGTTCCTACAAACCGACATGGGGCAGACTTTGACTGCCATCTTGGATGCTTTCAGGGCCCAACAGGCCCCGGCTCCACAGCAAATACTAGGAGCCAATTGGCTCAGCATCTTCCGAGGACTTTCTCCTCCGTCCTTCTTGGGGACGGAGTCAGCAGTGCGGACAGAAGAGTGGCTGGACATCATGGAGGAAATGCTGACAGGGATACGGAGCCAGTGGGAGGAGAGAGTACCTTCGGTTGTGTCCTGCTTGGAGTCTCAAGCCAAGCGGTGGTGGAAGACAGTTCTGGATACTACTTTTGCTGGGAGACTGGCTGCTGACGTTTCATGGGATGAGTTCAGGCCTATGTTGTTGGAGCATTTTATTCCACAGTCAGCCCGAGACGAGTTGGAGGACCGCTTCTTGCAGTTGAAGCAAGGTACCAGGACGGTGGTGGAATACCATCGAGAGTTCAACCATCTGGCTCATTTTGCAGACTCTTACCAGCTAGATGAGGCAGCGTACACGAAGAGGTTCTTCAAAGGTCTGCGGGAAGACATGAGGGATGCCCTTCTATTTGTGTCGGACGGGCCTATCTCCCGTATTCTGGAGATGGCAAAGAGGTTAGAGGCAGATTGGCACACCACCAGAGGCCGGAAGCGGCCAACGGAGGATCAGAGCTGGGGAGCCCGGAGCGATCAGCGTCGAGGCCATGCAGCAGATGGCAGGAGGACAGAGGTTCAGCCTCGACAGGAGGTGAGGCAGGAGCCGAGGGAGCAGGTGACACTGGCCCCTCAGCCTATTCAGGTGCGGGAACTGCCGAGACCTCAGATGTTAGACGTGCAGAGACCGGGAGGTGGGGCTTACACTCCGCCGGAATGCTTCTACTGTCACTAGTTGGGGCATATCAAGAGGAACTGTCCTATGAGGGGAGCACCCCCTCCAGCACCGCAGATTGCCCCACCGGCTCAGCACTATGGAGGCCGAGTACACGACCAAGGTCGTTGATATCAGGGCAGAGATCGCCGGCAGGAGAGGGAATAGGTATATGCATTAGATCTGACCCAGCCTCGACATCCTGAGGAGGTAATCACAGGTACGTCAAAAGTTTGTATATTTCCTTTGTTTAATAGTTAGACTCTAAACTAAGAAATTACAAACTGGGAAAGAAAACTTTAACTAGACTTCAAAATTTTGTTACCCCAGGCATTGTCCTCATCAGCGACAAGCCCGCATATACTTTGTTCGATAAGGGTGCGTCACACTCATTTGTATCAGAGGCCTTCATTGCTGGCTTGGCAGGCGTGGAGAGATTCATCGACTTGGCATTAAGGGTACGACTAGCTGACGGGTCCGAGCTACACACCACTGCGCATTGCAACATGGAGGCACAAATTGGCGGGAAAGCATTCGAGGCACCAGCTGCAATCCTGAGGATGCCTTCATATGATTTGATTTTGGGCATGTCATGGTTATATTGGAACCATGCCCTAATTGACTGCGTGGCCAAGAAGATTATTCTGAGGCATGGAGATTCTTCCGTCGTAATAGAAGGTATAAGACATGCCTCATTTTCATTTTTGTCATCTATTCAGGCCGTCAAGGCCCATATACAGGGCGACGAGATTTACCAGGATTTATTCGAGATGGCGGAGGCCAATGTTCTTGTAGCGGAGATTCCTGTTGTGCGAGATTTCGAGGATGTTTTTACCGAGAAGTTACCGGGGCTACCCCCGCACAGAGAGCATGACTTTCAGATTTTGCTGGTGCCAGGGGCTAAGCCAGCATCTAGAGCCCCCTACCGGATGGCCCCAAAGGAGCTGGTGGAATTCCGGAGCCAATTACAGGAGCTGGTGGAAGCCGGTTATGTCTGGCCAAGTTCCTCGCCACGGGGAGCCCCTGTATTGTTCGTCAAGAAGAAGGATGGGAAACTTAGACTGTGCATAGATTACCGGGCCTTGAATCGACTAACGGTCTGAAATACTTATCCGTTGCCAAGGATAGACGAACTATTCGACCAGCTGGAGGGAGCTCACTTCTTCTCGAAGCTGGATTTGAGATCGGGATACTACCAGTTACGGATCCGAGAAGAGGACATCCCGAAGACTGCTTTTAGTAGCAGATATGGTCTATACGAGTTTACCGTGATGCCCTTTGGGCTCACGAATGCGCCATCAGCGTTCATGACTCTCATGAACCAGGTTTTCGAGTCTTACTTGGATGTGTTTGTCATCGTTTTTATTGATGACATTCTCATTTACTCTCGGACGGAAGAGGAGCACTCGAGGAATTTGGCATTGACACTACAGAGATTGCGAGAGCATCAGTTGTACGCAAAATTCAGCAAGTGCCAGTTTGGTTGAAGGAGGTGGCCTTTTTGGGTCATGTTATCAGTGGAGCTGGGTTGGCAGTGGATCCAGCGAAAGTTCAAGCAGTCCGAGATTGGCCACGATTGAAGACAGCTACAGATGTTCAGAGCTTCTTAGGACTTGCCGGTTACTACCGGAAGTTCGTAGAAGGATTTTCTAGTCTTGCACTCCCTCTCACATCTTTGATGAGGAAGGAGACACCTTTTGTGTGGACCCCGAAATGCGAGGCAGCTTTTCAAGAGTTGAAGGAGAGACTTACCTCGGCTCCTATACTGACTCTCCCTTCGGGGAAAGAAGGATTCCAGGTGTATACAGATGCCTCCTACCAGGGCTTGGGAGCTGTTCTGATTTAGAATGGGCATGTTATTGCTTACGCTTCACGCCAGCTAAAGAAGCATGAACAAAACTACCCAGTGCACGATCTGGAGTTGGGTGCGGTTATTTTTGCGCTGAAGGTTTGGCGCCATTATCTCTATGGAGTTCACTACGACATATTTTCAGATCATTAAAATCTGAAGTATGTGGATACGCAGAAGGAGCTGAACATTAGACAGCGGAGATGGGTGGAGTTCCTGGCAGACTATCAGTATGAGATGCACTACCATCCGGGTAAGGCAAATGTGGTAGCCGATGCCTTAAGCTGGAGAGCTACTACTTCAGGAGCAGGGCACCAGGTCATGTCTTTAGAGATATTGCAGAGCTTTGAAGATATGCACATCACCTTGGTATCGTCCGAAGACGCCGATCTGTACGAGGAGTATTTAGCTGCGACGAGCGCCACCGATATTATTCCTGACAGAGTTAGAGATTGGCAGAGGCAGGATGCCAAATTGGAGCCGATTTTCAGGGCCATAGAGGCAGGCTCAGTTGGGGACTATTCGATGCGAGGTGATCTGTTGTGCTTCAAGGGTCGGACTTACATGCCGGATGGAGGGCAGATTCGGGAAGATATTATGACAGAGGCTCATCATAGCCGATACTCTATACATCCCTGGATTACGAAGATGAAAACGGATTTGAAGAAGACACTCTACTGGCCGGGCATGAAGAAGGACATCACTTATTTCGTGACCCACTGCGAGGCGTGCCAGTTAGTGAAGGCAGAGTGCAGACACCTCGCTGGACTGCTACAACCGCTCCCAGTGCCGGAGTGGAAGTTTGATGATATCGCGATGGACTTCATCCATGGCCTCCCTCGTTCACGCACGGGAAACGATTCTATCTGGGTAATCGTTGACCGGCTGACGAAGGTGGCTAGGTTCATCCCGATCAGGAAGGATGACTCTATTGGAGTGTTGGTTCGGAAGTTCGTGGAGCAGTTTATTCGTTACCATGGAGTGCCCAGGACGATCGTATCTGATCGAGATGGTCGGTTCACGTCCAGAGAGTGGAGATCAGTGTAGTCTTACCTTGGCACACGACTGACCTTCAGTACAGCCTTCCATCCCCAGACTGACGGGCAGACGGAGCGTACCAACAGGACGTTGGAAGACTTACTGAGGCTATGTATTGTGGATCATGGAGAGCCCTGGGAGCGAATGTTGCCCCTATTGGAGTTTTCATACAATAACAACCATCAGTCCAGTATACGGATGGCTCCGTACGAGGCCTTGTATGGGAGGATATGCCGGACTCCATTATCTTGGATACATGATGCGGATCCGAAGATGGTAGATTCGGAGTTTGTTGAAGACACCGAGGCTCAGGTGCGACTGATTCGAGAGAGGATGCTAGAGGCACAAAGCAGACAGGCAAAGTATTATGACGCTCGGCATCGTCTAGTAGAGTTTCAGGTTGGGGACCGGGTGTTCTTGAAGATCCGACCGATGCACGGGGTTTCACGAGTATGTGGTCGGCGGAAGAAGCTTAGTCCGAGATTCATGGGGCCTTTCAGGATCCTGGAGCGGATCGGTCCATTAGCTTACAGACTAGAGCTGTCGCAGGAGTTGTCCGGCCTACACGACGTGTTCCACGTATCTTCACTCAGGAGGGCTCTACTACGCCCGGAGCTACAGATTACCACCACTGATGGGTCGGTAGCTACAGATCGGTCCGTACAGGTGGAGCCGATACGGATTGACGACCAGGGGATACGGGTCTTGCGCCGCAAGAAGATCCCGCTAGTCAAAGTATTGTGGAGGAATCATGGGCAAGAGGAGCATACTTGGGAACCCGAGGACTTGATGCGAGAGAAGTACCCGGAGTTGTTTAGCCAGGTAATATCTTCTAACTTCTCAAGATGCTTGTAATTATTTTTTTTCCCTACTTGTTTTACACCGGAGTATCACCTAGGATTAGAGGCTAATCCTTTGTTTATTGGGGCTATCCCCTGTTTATTAGCCTTGGTTAAGCAATTCAATCCTCGTGGGATGTTACAAGCTTAAGATAACCGGTAAGAAAGCTCCCATAGACTTAACCTTAATTTCGGGGACGAAATTTTTGTTTTGTTTATTGGGATTTGTAACATCCCATTTTCAAATAAACCCCCCCTTAGGAGTGACTTGAACATACCTAGGTCATAACAAGGCCTAGGTTGAATCTAGGAGGTCAAGTGACCCAACTAGCTAGTTGAGACTCACTTGGGCTGCAAATAGTAAAATCTTAAAACCCTGATTTTTGGTGGCCTAGTGGGTTCAATCTGATTCCAAGGCATTCCTAGACCTAATATGAGATCAATGGGTCACCAAGGACCCATTGGGTGCAAATCTAGTGGCTAAGTTGACCCAAGTCTACTTAAGCCCTAGTTATGCCAAATTAACCCTGCCTTGGGTCAACTCACCCTCATTATGCCAAGTCTACCATACCTAACTATACCTAGGCCTTAGGGGAGGTCAATGGGTCCCTAGGGGTCTATTGATGTTGACTCTGAATGTCAAATTGACCAAGTCAACCCTAAACCCAAATCAAGTCAAACCTAGCTCAATTGGGTTAACTCAAGCTCAAGCCCCCTCGTGTAGACTCATGGGGTTTTATTAGGAGTTATTATGGCTGCCTATAGCCTAAACCCTAGGCTAGCCAACATGTTGACTAGGAGAGAGAAAGAAGTGAGAAATAGGCTAAATATAGGAGAGAGAAAGTGAGAATAAGGGGTATTTTCATGGTAGAATGGTGAGCCCCCCTCTCATATGACATTTAAGGATTTAATATTCACTTGGGCTGCCTTTAAGCTTTTTAGGAGGAGGAATTCGTGAGGGTGACTAGGAGAGAAAAAAATGAGTTTTTGGTTATATAGAGGAGAGAGAAAAGGTGGTGGAGAAGTGAAAGGGTGTTTTGAAGAGGGAGGAGGCATGAGTTCGGCCAAGGAGGGGCCCACAGCCACCTAATGGCTGGCACCACTTCCCCCCAACCCTTTCCCAGCCACCAAGAGGTGGCTCCACCCCTCCTCACCTCTAACCGACCCCCAACATGAAGGGGTGTTTTGCCTCTTGGATGAAACCGCCCCCTCTTCCCCTCTCCCCCTTATATACCCACTTAGGAGAGAGGGGAGACCATTTTCGAAACCAGAGAAGGAGGAGAGAGGCTTGCCGGAGCCACCAAGGAGAGAAACGCCGCCACCGCGGCCACCATGGCATCCCGCCGTTCAACCCGCATTCGTGCCCGAACTCAGGTCCTCCCTCACCTCTTCTCTCATGTTTAGATGCTAGGACTGTTTAGGAGTGGAGTTCATGCTCAAACGAACCGAAGCCAAGGTTTAAAATTTCAGAAAAATTCCATTTTTATGGAGCTTTTGAAGCTCTCGGGTAGGGCGGCGCCGCCACCTCTGGCCGCCCTAACCGCCGGCAAGGCCAGCCCCCACCACCGGGGACATATAAGAGTGAATCCCCGGTGGTGGCGCCGCCCCTAGTGGCCGGGAATAGCCCCGTGAAAATCATCTCCCACGGTTTCTGGTTTTAGCGTTTTGGAGAAGATAAAATATAGCTCCCATCAGATCTCTTTAAGATTCGTGCAACCCTAACATATGAATTAATGATTTATTATATTAAATTTCTGTATTTAATTTAAACAGATTCACTATAAATGAAATTAAGGCTACTTCTAGACACCTCCTGAGAAAGGTTACAACATGAAAGTTGTAGGTCTTCTAAAGACCTACAATTTGATATGCAGTGGTGAAAAAGTAGATGAGGGGACTGCCCTGTAGAGCATTTTTAGTGAGGGTATGTCCTACAACTAGGGCAGATTTCTTCTAAAAATTATTTAGGCCCTTTAGGGGGATGTTCATCAAAAATGATCAACATAAATGTTATAGGCATTTTTATTATCTACAGTTTGATATGTAATCGAAAATTTTAGGACAAGTCTACTGACTTTTTTGGGCCATTTTTCTAGGGTAGGTCCTATACGTAGGGCAGATTTTCAAATAATTTTCCACACCTAACCCTTGTTCCAAATTCTTTAAATTTTGGACAGCAGCTTAATGTAATCTAATACTAGCTCCTGTAAAATTTGGAGACCATTTGGAATAGTGTAGCTTAGGGTTTTGCCATAACCCTAGAATAGCTAGGGCAAGATAATTAAAGGGTCAAATGACCTCCATACCCTCCCAAATTTTGGTGAGGTGTCCCTGGTATAGTTATCTAGGTCTGGTTCAAATTTCAACTCATTTGGTTGAGTTTTGAATAGGAATTCACTAAACCCTAGTTTGGACCTAGGGAAGGGAAATTTAGGGAAAAGGTACTTTTGACACTTGAGAGATCATCTCACCTAAACAGAGGTTGAGATTTTGACCATTGGTTTGAAATGATCCTAAGAACCCCCTTGGGGAAAATGGGATGGATTAGGGTGAGTTTACCCTAGGGCCCAGGTTCAAACCCTAAATGAGGACTTTGGGGGCTTGTGAAGGACATAGGGGCAAATGCCCTTGTATGGCCTTGAGTTTTGGTGGAGTGGTTGTTAATGGGTATTTAAACCTCTGGTTGAAATATTAGAGAATTTAGAGGTAGGTAGGTACCTCAAAACCTAAACCCTAGTTTTAGGGTAGAAGAGCTTTTAGGTCAAACCAGTAACTTAAATTCATTTAAAAGCTATGAAACTTGGGTAGAGTGTTTCTAGGGTAGTTAGGACCCTTGGATGATTTTACTAGAATTTTTGTGATAATTATTTATAGTACTTCACT
Organism: Platanthera zijinensis; assembly: GCA_039513925.1. NCBI lineage: Eukaryota > Viridiplantae > Streptophyta > Magnoliopsida > Asparagales > Orchidaceae > Platanthera > Platanthera zijinensis. Next base: position 31,426,714 of record CM077085.1, read on the forward strand.
TATGAATGTGGGTATAGCCCTATTTGATATTTTATTTATTTAAGATTTATAAGTCAAATAAGACCCCATTAAACTCTGGAATTAGATGTTGTTGGTCAGTAGTAATGCTTCTGAATTTTTAGTTTAATTTTATGTTGATTTAATCTAGTAGTTCTTTCACAAGTGTTATAAAAGGGCTCTATGGTTTTAAAATATATTATGGCTTAAATATTTTCTGGAAAATTATGAAATTTGGTAAACAAGGTTCTTAAGCCAATATGTAGCAGTGGGAATTTATTCAGAATTTTTGGAGTTATGAATATAGTACTTGATTCACAAGCATGCTAGATTAAGAATTTAGTAAATGATTTATTGTAAATTAATTCCCAGTAGGAAAATTATGAAACTTATCTAGTACTGTTTTCATGGTGTTATTGGTACCATGTAATTGATTCAAATTATTTGAATGAAGATTTGAAGTAGTTTATTCATTAGTCATGAAAGAAATGAATTATTGATAAAACATGATTAGGCCCCTTAGACCTTTGATAAAAATGTCAAACCTTGGATATATCCTTTTTAGATATAATAAAATTTATTATGAATTTATTATGATTTTTACATAGCTAAAAAGTCTACTTCATGTTCAAATTGGTAGACCTTAGATTTGTAGGAAAATTAATTAATTATTAGATTAATTTAGAAAATGGTTATAACATGGAATTGATTCATTTATGACATGATAGGACCCCAGTAAATAACTTAGGTCATTCGGATGAAGACACAAAGGACATCCTATCAAGGTCATCATATAGTGTAGGCTGGTCTGCATTTAGCGTTTTCGTAAAAGATCGCATTTGGAGACGACTTAGGGCAATGTTGGAGTTTCTCAATATGCTGATTGGGATGGATTTAGATAGGTTGTCATGGAAGGTTCTAAGGAGTGATGAGAAGTGAGTGGTTGTGGTAGAAGGAACACGGATCTGACGAAAGATCGTCGTCCCCGTAAGAGTGAAGAGTCAAATTCACCCTAGGTTTAGTTGGATGCAATTTATTAAGTGATAGAGTAAGAGAAAAACAACCAATAATAATAAGTGCCTTGCGAAAGGGAACTTCGGGCCGTAATGCCGCCGTCTTGGTTCCTAGTGCCTATTGAGAGCCCCTCACAGGGCATAATCCGGAGGCAGTCCTGGGCTAACGTAAATTTTAAATAAATCCAAAGAGTAATTAGTTGAAATAGGTTTACACTTCACACACTAGTTAGATAGACATTTGGAAAAGGTTAAGCCAACCCGCGGTGCTCAAAGGGATGAGGTTTGAATTTGAGCCGGATGGTTTAGTCCGGGGAGCTTAGTCTCGGTTTGTGGTTGAGACGGACAGTTTGGTCCAGAATCTTTACTCTTGACTTCTTATATTAAATGTTGCATGTGCAAAAATAGGAAACTTTAAGGTGGTGGGTCTTCGATAATGGGGAGTTCGATTGCACCGACACCAATATCGTTGACTCGGCAAGGTGGCTAGTACTTAGCCAAGGTTAAGTCCGGCGGACCAGTCGGCAAGAGTACGCAGGAGTCCGCCTCGTGCACCAGGCATTGAGGGCGTACGATAGGTCAGACCAGTGTTGCTTTTACTGGTTATGAGGTGGGCGAGGCCCAACCCACCGCTTCCGTCTGCCACTACGGAGGTATCCTGGGAGGTAACGGCTCTGAAAGGGGGAATTAAAGATTTGTGTACACAAAGTCGTGTGTGTGAGTTGCACTGCATGAACATCATTAACCCACCATATAGTTGCATACATAATCATTCATAAGAATCTTGACACCTAATGTATAAGTGGAATGAGACGCTTATACATTAGGACCTGCAAAACGACCCCTTGGTCTATAAGCTTGTGTGGGCAAGTTTTATAGATTAAGGTCACTTTTTTAAATATTTAAATAATGCTTGTGATAACCGACACCCCAACGTATAAGTGGAATGGGACATTTATACGATGGGAGCCTTGTAAAAGATCCCTTGGCTTATGTGTACTCACATAAGTGAAGGTTTATTTTCTTACTTACTTACCTTCCTGTTTTACCTATTACAACACTTATATTGTTCGCCTGTCATAACTTGCTAGTTAGGTCCACCGTCATCTGCTTTTGACTACTCTCCACCTTCATGTCCTTCCCTTTCTTCCTCTCTGCTCGGTGCCTTAGGGCATGGGGGAAGGGGTGGGGGATGATAGGTCTTAGTCTTATAGACTAACGATTTTCGAACCACATCATTTTAGGGAATCGTGGAGCCCAGCCCGGAGGAGCAGCCCAGGAGGCCGGTGCACTTAGAGATAGGGCAGTCTAGCTCAGGAGTTCAGACAGCCGGGACCGTAAGTTTCGTTCCTTAGTAGCAGTTTGTTTTTCAGCTTCCGTTTGAGTGACCATATAGTGAGGTGTTGTTGTACCGGGCTTAAGCCCTCTTCCTTTCAGTACTCTGTTTTTACTCTGATGTTATACTGTGGATGCTCCCCTCGTGGAGTTTTTATTTATATGTGATATTATATTGTGGACTGCATTTCTCTTTACTGTTCTAATTGCTACTTGATTGTGATCGAAAAGGCCGGCAGAATCGACGCGTTGTAGTGACGACCTTCCCGGATGCGAAGGTGTCACCGCAAAGCGGCGGTTCTGGGCATAAGACCCCGAGTTATGAATCGAGTTTTCAAAAAAAAAGGGGTCTTACACCACCTATCTAACTTCTTTATTAGACTAGGAACTTCTCCAAACTCATCTTTTAAGAGCTTACACCTCAGATCACTCAGGATCTCTCAGTCTCCTCCAAAACTTACAACTCAGCCACAAAGACCTACAAATCAGTGATCCTAAGATCACCTACCTCAGGCTCAAATGCCCTACAACTCAAGCTCGGAGGACAACCCTACCTCAGATCCACTAGGGATCCTACCTCAGATTCACAAGTGAATCCAACTCTCAGAGAGTAATACTCTCCTACAGCTCAGAAAAATTTTCCCTACCTCAGGCCAATGACCCTACAGCTCAGATACATAAGGATCATACAGAAAAATGAGTTGGTGAGTTTATCTTGACACCAGAGATATTTCTCTTTGCCAAACTTCTAGACTGAGATAATCTCAGCCCAACTATGACCCATGAATATATTTCCTGAGTCAACTTTTAACTAGACTAAAATATACTCAGTTCTAACTTCTTCTTCTCAGCACCAGGGAATTTTCCTACTGGAATTGAGAAATAACTGTTGTTAGGGCTTTTTCCCTTAACAATAACCTGAGCTGCTAAATACTCAGCTCTATCTTCTTGACTGCAGAAACCAGATGGTTCTGTCTCTTCTTCTTCCTCAGAAAGAACACATTCTGAACTTGCTGGTGTAGGTGAGAGAGGCACCAGCTATCTTTTGATGGCTTCAGATCTCAGATCTTGCAGGTAGGGTTTCTCCCTTGGCTGCTCCCTTTTCTCAGAGACAAAGTCTCTGACCTTGCTGGTGAAGATGAAGATGGCGCCAGCTATCCTGTTGTTGATGTTGATGAAGAAAACAACAGCTAACTAGTTTTGCCTTCAGACCTCCAATCTTCAGCTCTCTGTTCTTCAGTCTCACCAGCAATGACGACGATGATGAATAACTATAACAGCTGCTTTTATTTTAGAAAAGCTTCTCCTTTTAATTGATTGCAACCCAACGATTATTTTAGTAGTGGGCCCCACCCATTAATGGCTTAGTTGCAACCTTGCTTTAACACCAACTATCGTACAGTAGATATGCGGCACCTTTTGTCATGTACTGTAGCTTTCTCGCTAACAGTTTGAATAATGTTGACTTGTTGACTTGCTGACGTCAGCGCATGTGGACTTAGTTAAAATCAAGCATTAGTAGAAAGGAATTTAGTGAATGAGCTTCACTCAATGCCAATGTACTTAGACAGAATTCTGTCTATTTAGGCGTTGACAACATTGAGTGAGCAAGCCTCACTTAATGCTTTTTTGCATTAGCTTATTCTTCAACCTTTTCTGCATGCTTGGTGTTGAGAGCGTTGAGTGAGCACGCCTCACTCAACGCCTTGTGCCTTAGCCATGCTTTTTGTATTTTAGGCATTGAGAGTGCTGAGTGAGCACGCCTCACTCAACGCCTTTTGCCTTAGCTATGCTTTCTGTAAGTTGGCGCTGAGTGAGCACGCCTCACTCAACGTCTTTTGCCTTAGCTAAAATTGTGTCTGAAAACACAGGCTCTTTCTAGATGAGATTCAATCAACGCTTTTATTACATGGCGTTGAGTGAGTTCTCCTCACTCAACGCCTGTGGACTGAGACAAAAATCAGCATAGATTTTCTGTAGCTTTGATTTGTAAGGCAATACTCAACAAATAAAGAGTATGTGTTGAGTTAGTGATACTCACTCAATGCCTGTGGACTTAGCCACTTTTCTGCCAACTTCTCCTTAGGCTAAGATTGTCTCAGCCTAACTCACTTCCTTTTGCTGTATGGCGTTAAGTGAATGAGATTCACTCAATGCCAAACTACTTAGCCATTTTTCTGTCAGTTTATTCTTAGGCTTTGAGCGGTTGAGCATTACTCAACACTATTGGTCATATGGCGTTGAGTGAGTTGACCTCACTCAATGCCTATGGAGTTAGCCATATTTCTATCAAGCCAATCATTTGGCTAGATTGACCATGCTGCACTCACAGCCTTGGGTCATATGGCATTGAGTGAGTTGACCTCACTCAACGCTTGTGGACTTAGACAAATTTCCATCTTTCCACTGGCATGCCTAGACAGTACATGTTTCAGCCACATAGATAACCTGTCCAATCAATGCATAGTGGACATCCTGCAATCACTAAACTTGAGCACAAGTTAGATCACCACATGTGTATACATTATTTGCTAGGACTTCTTCAAATCTAGGATATTGGGATCAATGGACCCAACAATCTCCCACTATTTGAAGAAGTTAAAACCTATGATAATGTATACACTAACACAATTATACAATATAAACAATAACCAATATACTGCATCAAACAAAAATAATGATTATCAACACAATGATTTTCATTTAACTTTTACTGAAGAACAGTTCTTGTGCATTTAACAAATATTACACATTCCTTTAGCCTACAAGCAGAATCTGAAACTTTTCAAGTTTCAGGTTCCCTTATAAATATTCAACTGCCCTTAGAATTCTTTGCAGGCTTGTCTTTTGCTCCAGCTTGCTTCTTTCCCTTCTTCTCTACCTTGTCTACTTCTTCAACTGCAGTTTCAGGTTTATCTTTCTGCCTTTGGAAGTACCTGAAGGGCTTGGGGAAGTACTTGGTAGGTTCTACTTCACCAGGAGCCAGAAGGTTGGCATTTTTGTTCTTCCAGTACGGTATCCTTGCTGAGTCCCTCTTTTCCATTTTCTTCCATTCAATGGAGCTGTACCATTGGCCTCTGTATGATCTCTTATCTTTGACCTGATCCCAATCAAGCAGTATGATGGATCTGGACTCAGGGCTCCATTGTTCGAAATCAGTGCTCTTATCCATTTCTTCTCTATATCTCTTCTTCCTTAGCATGATTTCCTCTTCAGTTTCAGTAGTAGTCCTGTATTTGGTCTGTAGTGACTGGTCTATAATGGGGCTGAAGGAAGGAATCTCAGCAGTAGTGAACTGTTCTCCCCACTGAGCACCAGCACTATCACCTTCTTTTAAATACTGATAACTTTGATGATCTTGCTGAGCAGGAACTCTGTTCAAAGCCTCTTGCACTTAAGCAGACATCATTGGGATGTTATCATATTGCACTAGCTCTAATCCCAGTGAGACTCTCATGATATTGGTGGCCCAGACCATATTTTCTGTATTGGTCCTGATGACCTCACTCTCCCCCTTTTGACTTCTTCAATTATTTTCACAGTCTGGGAGGTGCTTTCCTTGCTCCTGGCTGATTCAAGGTAATTAACCCCAGCAGTTACATCATTCTTGACTTGCAATAAATGGTCATTAAGGAGCTTTGTGCAGCCATCCATCTTGTGAAAAATGGCTTCAGACTGCTTCTCTAGTAGTTCTTTGTCTGCATGGTGTATTGCCAGCATATTCTTTGCTTGAATATTTTGATTTTCTATTGTTGTGGCTGCATTCTTGCTTACTTCATCTACCTTATCCAAAGTGTAGTCTACTGTTGGTGCAACCCTGGTGAAGAACTTAACAGTTTCTCCTTTCATCAAGTTTACCTCAAATCTTATAGATTTGATCTCTGTGGCTAGATCATTTCTGGTATTTTTAAGTGCATCATCCACAAAATTTTCAAGAGTCCTCCTCTGCTCATCCAACAAGCTTTTCAGCTGAGCCAGAAGCATTGGAGGAATATGGTCCATTCTTGCAGAAGTGCCTTCATTATAAGGTTCTTGAATTTGTCTGACCTCTTCCCTCTCTTCAGAATCAACCATATCTGCATCATTCTCTTTTTCTGAAGAATCTGTCTTCTTCTCTGACATAGAGGAATCTATGTCATAAACTTCTATATGAGCAGGGAGCTCAGATTCAAGCTCCCCCTCAACCTTATCCATGTCCTCCCTTGCATGCATGATACCAATATCAGTAGTAGCATCCTGCATTATCTTTTCTGTTTCAATAAGCTGATTATCTTTAGGAGGTACCTGAAGTTTCTCCCCCACCACTAATGCTTCCTGCATTATCTCTTCTGCCAGTTTCTCCCCCTCAACTGGTGCATTCATCATTTCCTTATCCAGGGGTTGTTCTTCTTCATTCTAAGGGATGGGAACTTCAGCAACATCAGATATATGCAAGTGATCATCTGTATCAACAAGCCTTGAAGCATCTTCCTCCATCCTTGCAGAAATCTTATTAACAATTTGTTCAGCTATTTGCCCAACATTCTTGGCTGAAGGCAATTCATCTTCATAAACTGAGGTTTCTTCAGACTGAGCCCTGCTCAACTGATTTCTAGTAGCAAGATCAGAGGAAACTAATACCTGTGCAACATTATTCTTCCTGATATCTCTATCAGATCCTGTCGAACTTGAATCCACAGGCTTATCTTCATCCTCAGTAGAGCTGCTTGAGCTACTTTGCTCCGGATCTGTAACCTTCTTCCATTTCTTCTCTGCTGCTGATGGTCCGCGAGGTTGAAGGAATCTATCCCATCTCTCAATCATTTTGATATCCATTCTTCGCATGTGATGTATTCTTTCCCCAAGCTTCATATTCAGAATCTCAGGGACTGTCTGCCGCAGAAATAAGGATAGAATTCTCCCGAGGTTAGGTTCAGAGATGCACTCTAAGATTTTGTCAAACAGAACTCTACCCTAGTCGGTCTTTTTCGAGAGAATAACCCTTGTTATTAGCTCAAACATCTTCTTTGAAATTTTATCATGGGAGCCGATTTTGCAAAGTAAGGCTTTTCCAATGATATCGGCCAAAAACTTACCCCTTAGGTTTAGTTCTTTCCTTGGGATTCAGCTGGTGGAGTGCTTGGACAGCCCACACCATTTCATCGCCGATTTTACATCATCCAGCATCAGTTCTTCTTCGTCATCAGTCACAGAGAGCTTCAACAACTGCAGAACCTTGCTAAGCCTTATAGGGGTAATCTTGATCTTCTTCCCACTTACTACAGTCTTAACTTTGCCTGCTGATGCATTTGCCTTGGCATTTGCGAACAATTCTAGCACTTCCCTCTCTACAGCAGACAGGGCTCCGTCAAGACGAAAGTTAGGTCAGATTTTAGTAGAAGATGAAGCACATGCTAAACCTCTTCCGGCACGTCAGTGAATCCATTGCAAACAACCTTTACTCCTTCAAAGAGAAAATCCTATCCTTTTGGTGCCATTTCGCTAGGGAATTTCTTGGAGGTAGCGAGAAAGGCTTTCCATCGATTCGGCAAATACGGGCGAGAGAGGGTAAGGAACATTGACTTTGCTTTATGCACAAGCTTTTCTATTTATAGTTATTCGTAAAAGAAGAGAAGGTGGAAAGGAATTTACCTGTTTGGTGATCAATATTTGATCAATCGGCTAGGATTGATTTCTGTTACTTAGCCGCAGGCCGACTTTTCGACAAGATTTGATAAGTAGGCTTATTTTACTAAATCTTGGTTTTATTTAGTCTTAATTGACTCGCCTTTCCTACAAGTATTAGCTTGTCCAGGCAAAATAGATTGAACAAAATTGACATAGAATTTGATAGAGCTACTTATCTGAAAGTATTTATTTTCAAGATAGCTTACAACCTAGGGGGTGAATAGGTTGTTTCATTGATATTATAAGCTTTTAATTTTATCTTCCTTAGTACTTAGTGTGTTGGCAGTAGTTAGCTTTCAAGTACTTGCACAAAGAAAACAATACATAAAAGCACACACAGATTTATAGTGGTTTCCCAACTTTTAGGTACATCCACTCTTCTCCCACCTTGCCAACTTCCTGTTAGTCAAGGCACTTCTCCAAACCACTGCTCCAAAGAGCTTACACCTTAGATCCCTCAAGATCTCTCAGTCCCCTCCAAGACTTACAACTCATCCATAAGGGCTTGCAGCTCAGTGATCAGCAGATCACCTACCTCAGGCCAAAGGCCCTACACTCTACCTGAGAGGACATCCCTACCTTAGATCCACTAGGGATCCTACCTCATACCCAAAGGTCCTACTCTCAGAGAGTATTCCTCTCCTAAACCTCAGTGATCAATTGACCACCTACCTCAGATCCAAACAAGATCCTACAGCTTAGGCAAATTTGTCTTACCTCAGGCTCAGAGAGCCCTACAACTCAGATCCAAAAGGATCCTACTGGAGTGAAATCGATTTATATTTATCACAGAGAAATTTCTCTGTGATAACTCCATGAGCTGAGTTATCTCAACTCTAATTTTCTTCACAGCTACAAGGAACTTGAGCTGGAAGTAACTAGCAGTAAACTACTCTACTTCTTCTTCCTTCCCAGGACAGAATTAGCAACTTTAGTTCTCTCTTCTTCTCAGCTTCAGAAGTAGATCTTCAGATTTAAGTATGCTGAACTGAGAAGCAACTTGATCTGCAATAACCTGTTATCTGTTTTTGCTTCTCCCTCATAAGGAATACCTTCTGAACTTATTGATGCAAGTGAAGATTGCACCGGCTAACTGAACTTTTGGTTCTTGCAGGAAGGCTTCAAGCTTTTTCTCGACGGTAATGGCGAGGAGGATAAAGTCCAGCTGTAACTTTTGAAATCAATAAAGCCCTAAAAGTTGTTTGCGCCTTGGACAATCTCATCCTTTGTAGTTCGGCGATCAATGGCTCTTTGGAATCAGTGGGGCCCACTTGTAGCTTCTAGCTGTGCCTTGCTTTAACTAAAGAAGAAGTACAGTAACTTCTAGGCAAAGTTTGTAAAGTTTTGTAGCTTCTCCGTACTTGATTTGAAATTAGTTGACTTTGTCGATTTTGCTGAATTCAGCACCTGTGGACTTAACCAAAATCGAGCATCAGTAGAATAGGCATTGAGTGAATAAGCTTCACTCAACACCAAGACACTTAGATAGAATTCTGTCTATCTAGGCGTTGATAGCGTTGAGTGAGTAAGCCTCACTCAATGCTTTTTTGCATTAGCTTATTCTTCAGCCTTTTCTGCATGCTTGGTGTTGAGAGCGTTGAGTGACCATGCCTCACTCAATGTCTTGTGCCTTAACCATGCTTTCTGTATTTTAGGCGTTGAGAGCGTTAAGTGAGCACTCCTCACTCAACGCTTTATGTCATAATCAATTTACTGCTTCTTCAGCATATTAAGCGTTGAGAGTGTTGAGTGAGCACGCCTCACTCAACCCTTTTTACTTTAGCCAGATTTTCTAAATTATGCCATTGAAAGCATTGAGTGAGCAAGCTACACTCAACGCTTTCTGCCTTAGCCAAATTTTTCAGTTCCTTGGCATTGAGTGAGTAAGCTCCACTCAACGCATTTGGACTTAGCCAAATTTCTGCGTCTGAAAACACTCGTTCTGGCTGAATGATGGTCAGTCAATGCTTTATCATATGGTGTTGAGTGAGTTTGCCTCACTCAACACTTGTGGACTTGACTTACAAGGCAATACTCAACAAATATAGAGTATGGAATTGAGTGAGTGATACTCACTCAATGCCTGTGGACTTAGCCACTTTTCTGCCCATTTCTTCTTAGGCTTTTACTACATTAGCCCATCTCACAGCCTTTTGTTGTATGGCGTTTAGTGAGTTGACTTCACTCAATGCCTGTGGACTTGACCACTTTCTCAGCTTGCCACTATGTTGGCTTTGACTGTATAGGCTCCACTTAGCGCTATAAGTCATCTGGTATTGAGTGAATAACCTTCACTCAACGCCCGTGGACTTAGACAGATTTCTGCCTATCCATATCTTAGGTAAGTGTTTACCTAACCTAGCCACTTAGGCTACCTGTCCAATCGCTATTGCTAGGACATCTCTGCATGCATGAACTCAGGCACTCATCAAATACAACTTTATGTATGTCATTGACAAGATTGACTTCCTCAAATCTAGGATATTGTGGGCAATGGACCCAACAATCTCCCCTTATTTGAGAAAGTCAAAACCCTTAAGTATAATGAGTCAATGACATATACAATAATATGCAATAATAAGAATTTGAAAAAGCATATAGCTGGAGAATGATCTATAGTTATCACACCTCCTTGCCTGCAGGGTGAACATTACCACACACATGCTCCTCCTAAATTGCTGCTACCATTCTTGATCATACACCTGATCATCTTTTCCTCCCCCTTTTTGACTTTAGCAAATAGCCAGCAAGGTTTTGATCATATGCTCCCCCTTTTTTATTATAACTAGGTAGTATTTGATCCTCATGAGAGTGATGGACATGCTCCTCCTCAACTTATGCATCATCTGTCATATTTCTTGTTAGACAATCTAGTCTATACCAGTTTGGATAGTAGTTGACCATGATGCCACTAAAGGTATATCACTTGAAGAGTCTTCACTTTTCTAAAGAACAATTCCATCTGCAAGATACAAAATAACCTACAACTAAATGAGGAGCAACTGAAGCTACACCAAGTTTAACATACCTAACTCAAACTTGAAGGTGTTAAACTTTGCTTCATCTATCGGTTTAGTGAAGATGTCAGCCACTTGCTTGTCGATTGAGACAAACTCAAGGTTGATATCTCCACATTCCCAATGCTCCCTAATGAAATGATATCTGATATCAATGTGCTAAGTCCTACTATGGGAGACAGGATTCCAAGCAATTGAAATAGCACTAGTAAAATTACAAAATAAAGGACTTCTACTTATCTGAAGGTTGTAGTCCTAGAGCTGATGCTGGATCTACAACAACTGAGCACAACAGCTACCTGCTGAGATGTATTCTGACTCTGCAGTTGAAATTGCAACACTAGTTTGCTTCTTGCTGCTCAATGAAACTAGTCTTCCACCTAGGAATTTACAGGTGCCAGAAGTGCTCTTCCTATCCTCTTTGCAGCCTACAAAGTCTGTATCTGAATAGCCAGTTAGTTTAAACTCCCCATTACTAGAGTACTATAAGCCAAGATCTAGTGTGCCCTTATAATACATCAGAATTCTCTTTGTAGTGGAGTAATGAGATTCTTTGTGGCAAGCCTGATACCTAGCATAAACACATGTATCATACATGATGTCTGACCTACTTATAGTTAGATAGAGAAGGGAACCAATTATCCCCTTATACAAAGTTTCATCAACAGGTTTCCCTGCCTCATCTTTATATATAGGCATACTTGCCCCCATGAGAGTTCTCTTGGTGGAGGAATTGTTCATACCAAATTTCTTTATTAACTCTCTAGTGAACTTAGATTGGGATATGGACAAGCCATCATCAGTCTGTCTTACTTGGAGACCCAAGAAGTACTTAAGTTCACCCATACTGCTCATCTCAAACTTCCCCTGTATAAGTTTGGCAAACTTCCTACAGAGGTTGTCATCAGTATATCCAAAGATGATGTCATCTATATAGATCTGAACTAGGATGATCTTAACCTTAGACTCCCTTAGGAATAGGGTCTTATCTATCTTCCCCCTTGAGAATTTGTTCTCAATGAAGAAGCTAGACAAAGTCTCATACCAAGCTCTAGGGGCTTGCTTGAGCCCATATAGAGCTTTCCTAAGTCTATAAACAGAATCAGGTGAGTTAGAAACAACAAAACTTGGAGGCTGCTCAACATAGACTTCCTCTTTTAATTCACCATTCAGGAAAGCTGACTTCATATCCATGTAGTAGACCTTGAATCTCTTGTACGCAACATATGTAAGGAACAATCTTATGCTCTCCAACCTTACCACATGGGCAAATGTTTGATCAAAATCAATGCCCTCTTCCTGCCTGTACCCCTTAGCTACTAATCTTGCTTTGTTCTTGATTATAATGCCATTTTCATCAAGTTTGTTTTTGTAAATTCACTTGAATCCAATGACATTATGTCCATGAGGTCTGGGAACCAGCTTCCAGACATTACATCTTTTGAACTAGTTCAGTTCCTCTTGCATAACCACTATACCAAATTGATCTATGTTGGTCTCTTCAAACATCTTTGGCTCCACTTATGACAAGAAGCTTGCATACATAATTGTATTCAGATTTCTGCTTCTTGTCACTACTCCATGGCTTGATTCACCAATGATTTGGTGAACAGGATGGTCTCTTAAATGCTTAATTGATAGAGGCAATCTTCTTCCAGCAATAGCTTCAGGAACAACCTCTTGCTGATTATCCTCTGCTCTAAGTTTTTCTGGCAGACCTTCTGGAGTATCCACTTCATCTTGGATAACTTGTTCTTCTTCTTCAATGGTTAGATTATCCATCATCTGTTCTGTACCTGCAGTACTGGAAGATGAGCTTGGCAGCTCCCTATTAATCATGCTAGACTAATCAAAGACTACATGCACAGACTCTTCTACAACTTGATTTTTCAAGTTGTATACCCTATAGGCTTTACTATGATTATTATAGCCAACAAAAATTCCATCAAAGGACTTGGCAACAAACTTAGTTATATAGGAATTTCTATTATGGAGCACATAAAACTTACTTCCAAAGATTCTGAGATAGCCCAGATTTAGTTTTCTGCCCTTCAAGATCTCATAGGGAGTCGTCTTTTGGCTTTTGGTGATAGATGCCCTGTTGAGGACATGACATGCAATATTTACTGCCTCAGTGCAGAAATATTCTGGGAGAGATGTGTCACATAACAAGGTTCTTCCAGCTTCTATGAGAGTTTTGTTTTTTCTCTCAACAATCCCATTTTGCTGGGGAGTTCTAGGAGAAAAAAATTCTTGATGAATCTCTTGCTCTTTATAGAACTCTATCATGCCTTCAGACTGGAATTCAGTTCCATGGTCACTTCTGATTTTGACCACAGAACTGTTAAACTCATTCTGAACTTGCTTGATAAACTTGATGAAGATATCAAGGGTCTCATTCTTTTTCTTGAGAAAGAACACCCAAGTAAACTTGGAATAGTCATCAACCACCACAAGGGTGTAGACTTTCCTACCAAGACTATGAATATACATAAGACCAAATAGGTCCATATGCAAGAGGTATAAGCACCTCACAGAGTCTTTGGATCTAGTGCCCTTGAAGGAAGCTTTGGTCTACTTGCCCTTATGACAAGCTGAGCAAATGCTATCCTTGGTACATTTCACATTTAGACCATTCCTAACTAACTCTTGACTAAAGAGCTTGCCTATAGTCTTGTAATTTAAGTGAGCTACTCTCTTGTGCCACTGGACACAATATGAGACTTTTTCATTTGCTACGGGACAAATAGGAGAATCTGAGTCCAAACATAGAAAGTTTAAACAGTAAATATTTCCACTCCTAGTGTCTGTCAATATGATATCTTGGTCACATGACATCCTAATCAGGCACTCATCCTTGTGGAAGATAATATCATAGCCAATATTAGAAAGTTGGCTTATGCTTATAAGGTTGTGTTTCAACCCTTCAACATAAGCCACTTTTGTGATAGTGACTATGCAATTGGTAATCTTATCATAGCTTCTAGTTACCCCTCTATCAGAACCACCAAAGATAACCTTGGGTCCATTTTTTACTGGGGTGAACTCCTTCAAGTTTCTCCTTATCCCAGTCATGTGCCTGGAAAAACCACTGTCCAAGTACCATATAGGGGTATGGCCACTTGGACTAACATGTAATATACAGTTTACTTTACCTTAGGACCCCAATATCCATTGGGCCCTAGTTGCATATTAATCTGAAACTGAACATGTTTACCAGCAAGTTTTATGACTGGTGGACTAACTCTGGTCCTGTCCATATTAAGATTATGCCAGCAGTCAATGGCATAATGGCCTATCTTGCCACAACACTAACAATCATGTATGTTGTATCTTCTTTTCTGTATAGGCCTTGCAGCTGGATTAACTGTAGTCTTGACAGAAGGAAGAGGTGCAACTGCCATTTTTTGATTTCTTTTAGCATGGATTTGACTGAAGGTTAGTCTGCTTGTTGGCTTGTGTGGCTTGATCTGAATCCCATCAGCAGCACATTTCTTTTCAGACAGCGTGCTCTTGATAGCATCAGAAACTGTCATATCAGGCAAGCTGACAGACTGACCTTTAGTCAGATTCTGTGCTGACAGGTTCTAAAATTTGCAGTAGCCACATTTTTGAGAGGGGGCTGTAACACTAAAAACAAATGGTCTATGATGGGTCATTTGAATTTCTTCATGGGAAGCCTTAAAGGCACTTACCCTGTTATACCTTCCACAATGGCTGAGAACATTTTTTGTTCTACTTGTGGAAGCACCATTCATGTAGTGACCATATATATATATACTTTCATGGTCATACCTATTTGAAGGAAATATCACCCTCTTGAATGAGATAGGTGGCCTAGATGTCATAGGCACAACTGGAACTTTTCCTTTCCCTTTGGGATGGGCAGGTCTTGTGTTACCCTTGAAGCCCAACCCCTTCTTACCCTTCTGTGAGAAGGAGTCTATCAAGGGAAACATTGTATTGGGCTGAGAAAAACTGGCCACAATACCTTTCTCCCTCTAGATCTTTTTCTCAAGATCTCTAATAAGACTATTTTTGCTTTTGATAGTCTCCATCTGGATGCCTGACAGGGCTTTCAGTTGACTGAGTTCCTTCATTGTCTAATTCAGTACAAATACTGTTTCAGCAAGCTAGGTAGTAGCTGGCTGAAGAGATAAAATCTCCTTAGCTTGCCTCTTAGTCAACTTCTATCACTTCTTAAAGGCATCTATAAGTTCAACATATCTGTCAATCAGTTGATTGACATCACCTTCTGAGCTAGAATCATCTTCACTATTAGGTGAAGAGGCTTCTGTATAGGGACTAGTCTCATACCTAGACACATAATTGGATAGGAAATGTACCTTAATTTGACCAGGCTGATCCTATGTAACACCTCCCCTGTAAAGACCATATAATATGGGTCCGGCCGGGGCCCCACAACATACGGACGCCACAACTTTAGTATTAAAAGATGATATGAAAACTACCCAATCTCAAGACTCCAGACAAACACAGCGGAAACAGAACAAACCGACAGAAGTTATCCACTAACGATAGAGTATCAAATGGCCTTAAGGCCTTACACAATAATAGTCCAAAAAAATATAAATGTGCCAAGCACTCCTAGGCTACCTCAGCATGCAAGCCGGACATAAACATAACAAAAGTAGCAAACACACAAGGAGAAACCAAGCACAGCAACACTTCATGAGGCTTAGGTCTTTTCGCCCGGCGCGCTAGCTCCTGCATGCGATCCTTGCCCTGTAAGGATTTAAAGTAACGTGGGTCAGCAAAGGCTGACCTCTACTGTGTAACAAACACATCTCCTCTCGGCCGTCCCTAACGGACCCCGGGGTACCACTCCACCTGCAAGTTAGCACTTCGTATACCAAAAGAGTATATATATTAAAGCGGTAAAATAGGCTTGGATGTCTCATACAGCATACATGTTCTCTATGTTTTGTACAAAGTGAAAGGGGCCTACTATGCAACATGAATGCAACCCGGGTTTCACCCAAGGTACCCTAGCTCGAATGCATCTAGCACAACATCAAACACTGGGTACTTCCGTTTCCCCATTGGCTTAAAGCCGCAAACACAAGGGAACCACCATGTCCCTAACAGCACACACGCCGTCACACGGAACCTTGCAAAGGCCCCACCCGCACAAGGGTCATATACCCCGGGGCTTGCCCGCACATTCTGACTTCGCACGTCAGGGTTCCGTCTCACACTGACCGATTCTAAGAAGCCTTGCTGGACCCCACCCGCTCATGGCCACATTGCCCGGGCTTGTCCTCCGCTCGACATTCTCGTCAGTCCACACAAGGGGCTAGTCTCGCCGGGACACTTCCCCCATATGACTTGCGCGCCACGGGATAGCCAGCCGACCACAGAGACATAGCCGCGCCTTTGCACAGCACAAACAAAGGTTTCCCCACCCCAATCACCATTCGCACCGTGTCTTTCCCGTGCTCCAAGGAAATCATCTACCGCACAATACGGAGCTAACCTTGTCCGGTTCCGACCACGAGTACTCACTCAAATATAAGGGGGAAAACACATACATACAACGACGTATTGCCACAACGGATTTCTACCGAATCCCCGAAGCTCGCTATGCAACATCACCGGGTCAGACTGACGATCGCGACCACGGCTTCACCCACAATGCCTAATCCTCTAACGAAGCGGATCTCTAATGCAAAGCATGCCGGGATGAACATACTCAACCCGGAGGTTCCTCTTGAACCTAGGCTACACGAATCCCTCTCATTTGAGAGATTCGGTACTCAAAATACGAAAGGAAGGGGATGCTATTCATGCATCCTAAATCCTAAAAACTGAGAGGAGAAGTGTCGTTACCTTCCGTCCCCTCTTCCTAGCCATGGAGAAGATATGCTCGGTTGAAAACCACCACAACGCTCCCACCTTCGCAGATCTGAACTCCGCTCGCGAAACGGACCTCCGAAGCTTCGCCGACGGCCGGATCTTGGCCTTCTTCCTCCTCCTTGCTCTCCCTTCTCTCTAGAATCAAGAGAGATAAAGATAGGAGAAAAGTGAGGGTTTCAAACCCTATTCCCGAGTTTAATCCCTCAGATCTAGCCCCCAGCCGTTGGATCTCAATTAAAGAAACGGACGGCCACGATTCGCCCTAAAATCACAAAATCTGGGCCGAACATGGGTTGCAACACGGTCGTGTGCCTGGCCGTGTCACCCATTCGCTGTCTCGATCGAGTCGAAAAACCAGCACACGGCCTTTAACACGGCCTCCGACACGCCCGTGTCACCTGCGACACGCCCGTGTCGGGACCCGTGTCACGCCCCCCGTGTGCACTCGACCAACATTTCACAGTCAGAGAGGTACACGGCCTTGTGACACGGCATCAGACACGCCCGTGTCAAATTTGACACACCCGTGTTTGTGCCCGTGTCACGGCCCATGCACCACACTTGTAGAATCCCTGGAGTGACACGGCCTGGGACACGCCCGTGTCCTAGGCCGTGTTCTACAACTCGACTAGCATTGACCGCCAAAGCGTCGACCGCACGACCCGAGGCCAAACATGCCTGTGTCACGCCCGTGACACGCCCGTGACATGCCCGTGACACGCCCGTGACACGCCCGTGACACGCCCGTGACACGCCCGTGACATGCCCGTGACACCTGCTCCAAAAACCAAACTGGGCTAAAAACATCACCCGTCCCTCTTTTGAGTTTCGGGGTGTTACATCCTAGATGCCCTCTTCATCAGTCATTTTCATCAGCCCTTTGCATCAATGGTCATCTTTATCATCTTCATCCACCTCTGAGTCACTGTCTGATACTGTCAAAGGGGCACTGATTCCTATCCTTACTAAAGGATAGACTTCTCCTGCTATTACAGCTTTATCTTTAGCAGCAGCAACTAGCCTAATATAGGCTTCCTCTTCTTCAGACTCAGATGATGATGAGTCAGTCCAGCTCTTCTCTTTCTTAGCCACAAAGGACTTCTCTTTCTTACCCTTGTGATTTTGGTGAGATTTCTTCTCACCATCCTCCCTTCTCTTCACTGGGCAATCAACAATGACATACCCAAGCTTGCTGCAGTAGGTTATACGCCGGTAACGTATATAAAAAATAACACAAGTGTACGTGCCGGTTCAAGTAATACAAAGTGAGTAGAGATCGTTCCCTCGGGTAAATAACTAAATTAATGTCTGAAAATACTAGCTTGACCTTTTATTTAAATTCAAGCTATTTAATCAGAATATGTTCGTTGATGGAATAAAAAGAACAAAAGAAGAACACTCATAAACTAAGCAATTACTTAAAATTGACTTTTACCAAATTGGAGAAATATCCTCGTATGTGATTTCCCTTGTCTGTTATGATGAGTCTTTAGAACAAACCCTCGTGAACATTTATTTGATATCTTGCGACGATTTGAAAATAGATTTCTTTATCTCTCGATCTTAGGAACCTGTTTACCCTAGTTCCCCTAGTTATCTCTAACTTAGGAGAAATAATAAGAACATACACACACAAATCAAAGTCGCTAGCGAAGGATGAAATCTCTTTCTTTCCAACACTATCTCGAAATCTATATTGTACTTTCGCCGCTCCTCTCTCAAATCTCACGGCGTAGTATGATGGTGGAATTTTGGCTAATGATTTGTACGACTCCTCTCTTGAATCTCGCCGCACAAAATAAAGGATTCAACCCTAAACAACGTAACTCCTCTCTCGAATCTTGCTACGCAATCAAGAAGAAGAACACTTACTCCAAACATTCCATAAAATAAATATAGATCCAAGAAAAATAGTTTCAAAACGTTCATCAAGGAAAATTTAACATCAAAACATCACAACACTACAAAGTACTTTCACATACAAGACTTATGAAATTAGTTCATAGTGGAAGGGGAGAACACCACAAAAATAGGAAAGATCTTACAGCACATGATGGTAAGAATGCAAAATAGTACCGGAAATGCTCTCATATTCGCGTACAAGCAACCCTTCTCCAAGATCCGGTCTTGCCCTAGTCCTTCTTTCTCCAAGATGATAGCCTTCCCTTTCTCCACTCGTTGAATGAATAAATCCCCTTTTCTCCAGCCAATTTCGTTCTTTCATTTCGTGCCTATCTCTGAAAGGCTGGCTCCTTTCATTTTTCAAACCGCTGCAGGTTTTGAAAATTCGAATTTTGAAATTTTGAAAGTTGTTATAACAACTAAAAAGTTGTTATAACAACTTTCCTAGCACAAAAATCTGCATCAACATTCCTTCTCCAGATTGGGTTTTTTGACGATTCTGATAAGAAAACATTGGAAAATGATCAAATTACTCAAACATAAGTTAAATATGAATTTTATCATCTTTTTATACTAAATAAAACATCTTTTCACTATTTTTGCCGAATAAAATAGACATAGATAACTTCATTTAAGAAGTTATCATACCCCTACACTTGAGTCTTGCTAGTCCCGAGCAATGACAATTCATAAAATTGATTTGGGTGAATGGATAACTATTGAGATGAGATATCAATGATTCTTTTCCTTAACCCAACTCAGTCGAAGCATAATCAAGACTACACAACGAATAAGCTTGCCAATCATTAAAAGTTCGACCATCACAAATTCATTAGTTTGATAAAAGAAAAAGTGCAATTAAAAATTTTGGTGATGTGTGTGATTTCTTTTTAATTTATTTACTCCCACACAATTGTTTTAGCCTCCGCATGAATTAAAAAGGATGAGAATATGCTAAGTTTTTGATCTTAACCTCGACAAGATCTATTAGTTCATATGAAAGTGGGTTTGGCTTTGGCTTGGTTAGCAATTTTTAATGCTTGATAGTGGAGTGCAAAAATCTCTAGTCGATAGTCCTAATCAATTACCATATTTTGTGGCTCAATTCATAAGCATTAAATATATAAATATAATGCTCATAGTTGGGATCATTCTAAGTATGTATTAGCCTACCTAGGCCACATATCACTATGACAAAATTGATCATTTTTTCTGCTTTTTTCCTCTCTTTTTTTGTTACAGTTGGGATCATTCCAAGTAGGCTCCTACATACTTAGATGGCATATCACTATGACATTTACCCATTTTTTTATATGCTGAATTGAAACACCTATAAATGATTAGTGAATTAAGATAAGACTAGTCGACATTAAGGAATTTAATTATTTGATACTGTGTAGCAAAGGATAAGGAACAAGCTCAAAGAAACTCATGAATGCTCAAAATGGTTTAGCTACATAATCCCTTATCTTAGTCTACATCATCAACTCAGTTCTTGCTTATCCCTCCCTATTCATTTTCTAGAAGTCAATTATCAACAAAAATTTGCAGGGAAGAATAAATAAATTAAAGAAAGTTGTGCATAAAAATAAACACTTAAGTCAAATATCTCACTAACTTCAAATTCAGCGTCCGAACTTTTAAGATTGTTTAGCCTAATCATAATTGGGGTAAGAATTCGGATCATTAACCTCAAGCTCAATCAAAATATTAAGCACCCCAAATAGTGGAGGATAAACCCCCCCCCCCCATACTTAAACCATTGCTAGACCATAACAAAACTACATGCAGTATATAAGTAATAATATTGGTATAACATACGATACTAGTAATGAAACATATAAGGATATAAATAAATAAATTCAAATAACTCCCCTGAATTCAGAAGTGTGGACAGTTGTTCAACTTTCTTCATTCATTAAGTATCCATTAGTACTAATCATAATGAATAATCAACTTGTTTTGCAGCCTGAGTATATACCAAAGTTTAGAAAATTCTTATGCCAAAATAAAAGGGGGCTAAATCATAAAAAAAAATTAACAAAAGAAAACAAATAAATCTTTCGATCAATAAAGGTGTCTTCTTTTCCTGAAATAAGTTAGCTCCAAAATGAACAAAAACTTGCAACACATACATAACATTGCTTGAAATAATCATCAGTAAACAAATATCATTCTAGAGCATAGAGCATTTAAACCATTATAAAGCTTGAAACGAGCCAAAAATTATCGTCCAAAATTATGACAAAATAGAAAGTATGTTAGCACATAATATAGTCCAAAATAAGGCATAAAGTATAAGACATCAAAATAGTTCCAAGCAGATTAATCAACTAGTAAATAAGTGGAAGTGATTTTCAGTTGCTAGGGAGAACCATCTGCTTTGTTCCCCTCGTCTGCCTCCTCTTCGTCTTCTTCATCTCCTGTGTCCTCATCATCATCAGCATCTTCGGCCTCCTCCTCGTTCAGAATCTTTGCTGGATCCACTCTAGACCCGTCCGATGTCAGAAGGTAGCCAGCAATGTCGTTCAGAATCTAACCTTAGCCGGCGGATCGTGAAATGAGGAGAAGGGGGAAAAATTCTTATAATGAGAGAGAATTTAATTATTTGATTAAATCCGGTTTAGGTTAGATTACATTGGATTAATGATTTAATTAAAGCTTGAACCTCCATCTAAAGATAAATAGGCGCGTTGGTTCAGTTGATCCCGAACTAAACCGTCAGCCGCCCGACACTAGAGGAAAGTGACAGAGAAATATTTTCTATTACGCATGTAATGAGGTTGTTACAACAACCAACGTGCGACACCACAAGGAACAGGCAGAAAGATAAATCCCATTATGCATGTAATGGGGTTGTTATAACAACCAGCGTGCGACGCCACAAGGAGAAGACAGAAAGATAAATCTCATTACGTATGTAATGAGGTTGTTACAACAACTAGCGTGCGATGCCACAAGGAACAGGCAAAAAGATAAATCCCATTACGCATGTAATGAGATTGTTACAACAACCAGCGTGTGACGCCATAAGGAGCAGGCAGAAAGATAAATCTCATTACGCATGTAATGGGGTTGTTACAACAAAAGTCAGAATTTTAAAATTTAGCCATTTTCACCATTTCTTAACCTTTCTTAATCCAATTTAATCTCATCCAAAGCTTCTAAATATTCTCTTAGAGATTCTCAACCAAAATTTAGTAAGGGTTACGACATAGTTCCTCCTTAAATGAAAAATTCTGTAGCAAAAACAAAATAACTGCTTTATATAATTATATATATATCTAATCGATGAGTTGCCTCCCACCAAGCGCCTGGTTTTGAATGTCCCGGCCAGACGGTTCTCGTCAACTTGTCATTGTAAATTTTTGACCATCGCCTCACGATGATCATTATCTGTATAATACACTTTCAATCTTTGACCATTCACTTTGAATTCAGAGCCATCCTTCTCATTGCAGATCGTTACTACTCCAAACGGGTGCAACTCTTTTACTCTAAACGGTCCCGACCATCTATACTTAAGTTTGCCTGGAAAGAATTTTAGTCTCGAGTTGAATAACAAGACTAATTGTCCTGTCTTGAACTCTTTTACACTTAGTCTTGAATCTTGCCATTTCTTTGTCCTTTCCTTATATACCCTCGAACTCTCATATGCATTCGATCGAATCTCGTCCAATTCATTAATCTGTAGTAATCTTTTCTTCCCTGCCTCTTGAAAATCAAAATTCAAATTTTTTTACGGTCTAATAAGCTCTATGTTCCAGCTCCACCGAAAGATGACACGCCTTCCCAAAAATCATTTTGTACGGGGTCAATCCTATACGAGTTTTAAATGTCGTTCTATAGGCCCATAAAACATCATTTAGCTTTTGCGACCAATCCTTGTGAGTGACATTTAACATTTTTTTCTAATATTGATTTAATTTCTCGATTTAAAACTTCCGCTAGACCATTGGTTTGCGGGTGGTTGGCAAGGGAAACTTTATGAGTTACTCCATATTTCTTCAAAAGTGATTTAAATTGCAAATTGCAAAAGTGCACCCCTCCATCACTAATTATAGCCTTAAGAGTACCAAATCTAGTGAAGATGTTAGCCTTAAGGAATTTTAGTACAACCTTGCCATCATTTCTTTGTGTGGCTATTGCCTCTACCCATTTTGAAAGATAATTTATCGCTAGCAGAATTTACAAGTTCCCATTTGAATTTACAAAAGGACCCATGAAATCTATCCACCACACGTCAAATACTTCGAATTCTAGAATATTAGTCATAGGCATGCTTGCACCACGATGAACATTTCCCACTCTTTGACATCAGTCATAGTGTTTTACGAAGGTATGAGCATCCTTAGACAGTGTCGGCCAATAAAATCCTGCTTCTAAAACATTCATAGCAGTACGGTCTCCCCGAAAATGGCCTCCGTATGGAGAAACATGACATTTTTCCAAAATATTTTGGACTTTAACTTCCGGGATGCATCTGCGAATCACTTGATCAGCACAAATCTTAAACAGATATGGGTCATCCCAAAGATAAGATTTCACCAGATGGAGAAATCTTTTTCTTCGCTGATAATCCATATCTTGGGGAAATACATTGCTCACTTTGTAGTTTACAATGTCCGCATACCATGGAATGCTACCCTCAGTGATAGCTAGAATCCTCTCATCAGGAAAATTCTCTCTAATCTCTACTAGCCTATTTCCTTCACCGCTCTGTTCCAAACGTGACAGGTGATCAGCAACTGGGTTGTCAGCCCCCTTTCAGTCTCTGATTTCAAAATAAAATTCCTGAAGGAGGAGCACCCAACGGATGAGTCTAGGTTTTGCATCCTTTTTCTCCACTAAATAAAGAATTGTCGAGTGGTCAGTGTAAACTACAACCCTTGAATTTATCAAATATGCACGAAACTTATCGAATGCAAAAACTACAGCTAATAATTCTTTCTCAGTGGTTGTATAGTTTACTTGGGAATCTATAAGTGTTTTACTGGCATAATAAATGGTGTGAAAGATTTTGTTATGCATCTGCCCTAACACTGCCCCAACTGCATAATTATTGGCATCACACATTAGCACAAAGGGTAAAGACCAATCCGGTGCCTGAACGACAGGAGATGTCACTAGATTTCATTTTAATGTTTGGAAAGCTGTTAAACAATGATCATCAAATATATATGGCGTGTCTTTTTCGAGGAGGTTACATAGAGGTTTAGATATTTTTGAAAAGTCTTTGATGAATCGTCTATAGAAGCCAGCATGACCTAAAAAACTATGAATGCCCTTGACATTTGTAGGTGGGGAGAGTTTTTCAATAACCTCTATTTTAGCTCGATCGACCTCTAAACCCTTGTTGGATACTTTGTGACCCAGTACAATTCCCTCGCGTACCATGAAGTGGCACTTTTCCTAATTCAGGACCAAGTTGGTCTGCACACATCTTTCCAATACCTTCTTTAAGATTTCCAAACAAGCATCTAATGATTGTCCAAACACCGAAAAATCATCCATAAATATTTCTATTCCTTCATCCATCAAATCAGTAAAGATAGCAATCATGCATCGCTGAAAGGCCGCAGGCGCGTTACATAATCCGAACGACATCTTGTGAAATGCAAACGTGCTATAGGGACACGTGAACGTAGTCTTTTCCCAATCTTCTGGTGCAACCATGATCTGATTGTATCCTGAATATCCGTCTAAGAAACAAAAATATTTTCTTCCCACTAACCTATCCATCACTTGATAAATGAATGGCAGTGGGTAGTGGTCCTTCCTAGTTGACTTGTTCAACTTCCTGTAATCCACACAAATTCTCCAACTCGTCACAGTTCTTGTTGGTATCAGCTCGTTAGTTTCATTCTCTATAATCATCATTCCCCCTTTCTTTGATACACAATGTACTGGACTCACCCATTTACTATTTGAGATGGGGTATATAATGCCAGAATCTAACCATTTAATTATCTCTTTCATTACCACTTCCCTCATGGGTGGGCTTAACCTACGTTGATGCTCTATGCTTCCAATGGCTTCATTTTTTAACAAAATTTTATGCATACACACAGATGGATTAATCCCTCTAATGTCAGCCAGGGTCCATCCCATATCCCCCTTAAACTCGCGCAAGACTTCAAGAAGTTGTTCATGATCTTGTTCTAAGGAAGGATTAATGATAACCGGGAGAGTATTACCTTCCCCAAGGAAAACATATTTTAAATATTCAGTTAAGGGTTTTAACTCTAAACTCGGGGGATCAACAACCGATGGTTTGAAATCTTTGGGTGCACTGACCTAGTTAGTGGTTCAAATTTCCGACTAAATGGTAATCTCTCATGAGAATCAAGGGCTTTGACGTATTCTTCGGTTTCAACGTCCTCCTCGCATTCTTCATTAGTTAGAATTTTCAACAACTTGCGTTCTATGTTACCTTGGCCATGCATTAATTTAGTAAGATCTTCGACTTCATTAATTGAATAACATTCATCTTTATCATTTGGATATTTCATTGCTTTTAGAATGTTAAACATAACTTCCTCGCCGTTAACTCGCATTGTTAATTCTCCCTTTTGGACATCGATAAGAGTTCGTCCCGTCGCTAAAAATGGTCTTCCTAGGATAATTGGTACGTCCTTATCCTCATCCATATCTAATACAACAAAATCAGCAGGAAAGATTAATTTTTCTAACTTAACTAACACATCTTCAACAATCCCCTTAGGAAATGCCAAAGTCCTATCAGCCAATTGAAGAGTAAGAGATGTTGGCGCAATCTCTCCGAGACTTTATTTTGTATAAATAGATAAGGGCATCAAATTGATACTAGACCCTAGGTCACATAATGCTTTTCCAGCAAATTTAACCCATATCAAGCAAGGTATTGTAAAGCTTCCGGGATCTTTTAGTTTCGGTGGAATTTTCTTCTGAACGATTGCACTGCATTCTTCTATTAATGTAACAATTTCCTTATCTTCAAATCTCCTCTTCTTGGATAATGTCCTTCATGAACTTGACATAACTCGGCATTTGCTCGAGCGCCTCAGCGAATGGAATATTTATAGTTAGTTTCTTAAAAACATCCATAAATTTTTGGAATTGTTTATTGAGTTTTGTTTTCGCAAGCCTAGATGGAAAAGGCGGTGGAGGATATACAATTTCTTTCTTCTTTTTATCTGGTAGTTCCATGCTAACTGTCTCTAGATCTATGTTCTCTATCGGTTTTTCCTGTTGTGGTTCACTTGCTTTATTACTTTTCTCTCTTTTCTCATCTTCTCTGATTTCTTCTAACAACCCATCCCCACTTGGAATTTCTACCCCACTCCTTAAAGAGATAGCTTTGCAATGGTTATGATGTTCATCTCTTGTAGGATTAGGTGTAATGTCAGAAGGTAATGATCCCATTAGCCTTTGACTTAATGAAGTTGCTAAGGTAGTTTCTAATGATCTAAAGGAAGATTCAATGCCTATCATTCTAGATTCATTCTTTTGAAAAGCTCCTAATATAAATTCATCAGTCAATTTCCTAGGATTTACTTGGTTATACGGTGGGTTACTCTGATTTGGGTTTGTATTTGGATTAAATCCGGGTGGTTGAATCATTCCTTGATTATTTTTCCAAGAGAAATTGGGTTGATTTTTCCACTCAGGATGATAGTGATTAGCAAAACTGGGTGGTAATTGCCTTTGTTGCCCTCCCACGTAATTTGCTTCCTCAATGATTTGATTGAGTTGTTCTACAGTGAGTGGGGAAATTGAAGTAGGGGTAGATAAAGAATCTAATCTCTTATTAATCAAGCTAAATTGAGAGGCCATTTGAGCGGCTAAATGTGTAATTTGGTCCACCTGATGGACTCCCACTGGATTACTACTCCCTTGTCTTTCATAAGCTTGATAGTTATTTGAGGTTAAATCATCTAATATAGCATACACATCTTCAGGATATTTCTTCATTAAGGAACCCCTTGCAGCTCTGTCTACTAAAATCATGGTTGCAGTTTGTAATCCATTATAAAAAATAGATACTTGTTGGTGTTGGTGTAACCCGTGGTGCAGACACTTCCTTAATAACTCTTTAAATCTCTCCCAAGCCTCATAAAGGCTCTCCCCATGATTTTGCATAAAAGTTGTTATATCCCTAATCATTTTAGCAGTCTTAGAAGGTGGGAAATACTTATTCAAGAATTTCTCCACTAATTGTTCTCAGGTAGTGATGGAGTCATTAAGTAAAGATTCTAGCCAGTCTTTAGCTCTTCCCTCTAAGGAAAATGGAAATAGCCTTAACAAGATTGCATCCTCAGATGCTCCATTAAACTTAAACATGTCACAGATCGCTAAGAAAGCCCGCAAGTGAGAATTCGCATCCTCATGACCAAGACCCCCAAACTTATTATATATATTGTACTTGTTGCATAATCAGCGGGTCCATTTTAAAGTTATTAGCCGTAATTACGGGTCGCGCTATACTAATGTGCAAACCTCCTCTTAAGGGAGTATTATAGTCACGACACGTCATTCGTGGCATAGCATGTTGGTTATTCTGATCATCATGACCATTATGGTCCACTTGACCCTCATGATTATTCATGTTCTCGTGATTGTTATTATTCATCTCAGGATGGATAATACTAAGCATTCTCAAAACTTTTCTATTATGCCTAAAGGTGCGTTCTATTTCTGAATTCAAAGGTAGTAATTCAGTATTCCTATATCTGTACATGCACCAAACAGAATCACAGGTAAACAAACAAAACAAAAATAAAACTTGAGCTCTATTTACTCGGGGCTTACTAATATTGCAAGAATTAAACACTAAATTAGTTGTCTTCCCCGGCAACGGTGCCAAAAACTTGATATGCCGGTAATGTATATATAAAATAACGCAAGTGTACGTGCCGGTTCAAGTAATACAAAGTGAGTAGAGATCGTTCCCTCGGGGAAATAACTAAATTAATGCCTGCAAATACTAGCTTGACCTTTTCTTTAAATTCAAGCTATTTAATAAGAATACGTTCGTTGATGGAATAAAAAGAACAAAAGAAGAACACTCATAAACTAAGCAATTACTTAAAATTGACTTTTAACAAATTGGAGAAATAACCTCGTATGTGATTTCCCTTGTCTGTTGTGATGAGTCTTTAGAACAAACCCTAGTGAACATTTATTTGCTATCTTGCGACGATTTGAAAATAGATTTCTTTATCTCTCGATCTCAGGAACCCATTTACCCTAGTTCCCCTAGTTATCTCTAATTTAGGAGAAATAAGAATAACATACACACACAAATCAAAGTCGCTAGCGAAGGATGAAATCTCTTTCTTTCCAACACTATCTCGAAATTTATATTGCACTTTTGCCGCTCCTCTCTCGAATCTCGCGGTGTAGTATGATGGTGGAATTTTGGCTAAAGATTTGTACGACTCCTCTCTCGAATCTCGCCGCACAAAATAGAGGATTCAACCCTAAACAACGTAACTCCTCTCTCGAATCTCGCTACGCAATCAAGAAGAAAAACACTTACTCCAAACATTCCATGAAATAAATATAGATCCAAGAAAAATAGTTTCAAAACATTCATCAAGGAAAAGTTAACATCAAAACATCATAACACTGCAAAGTACTATCACATACAAGACTTATGAAATTAGTTCATAGTGAAAGGGGAGAACACCACAAAAATAGGAAAGATCTTACAGTACATGATGGTAAGAATGCAAAATAGTGCCGGAAATGCTCTCCTATTCGCGTACAAGCAACCCTTCTCCAAGATCCAGTCTTGCCCTAATCATTCTTCTTTCTTTAAGATGATAGCCTTCCCTTTCTCCACTCCTTGAATGAATAAATCCCCTTTTCTCCAGCCAATTTTGTCCTTTTATTTTGTGCCTATCTTTGAAAGGATGCCTCCTTTAACTTTTCAAACCGCTGCAGGTTTTGAAAATTCGAATTTTGAAATTTCAAAAGTTGTTATAACAACTAAAAAAGTTGTTATAACAACTTTCCCAACACAGAAAATTGCATCAGCATTCCTTCTCCGGATTGGGTTTTTTGATGATTCTGACAAGAAAACATTGGAAAATGGTCAAATTACTCAAACATAAGTTAAATATGAATTTATCATCTTTTTATACTAAATAAAACATCTTTTTGCTATTTTTGCCGAATAAAATAGACATAGATAACTTCATTTAAGAA
The DNA here is from genome assembly GCA_039513925.1 of Platanthera zijinensis. Lineage (NCBI taxonomy): Eukaryota > Viridiplantae > Streptophyta > Magnoliopsida > Asparagales > Orchidaceae > Platanthera > Platanthera zijinensis. Next base: position 31,455,713 of record CM077085.1, read on the forward strand.
GTTATCAGTAATAACAGATAACATTAGTAGAATTCTATTTATTGGGTTTAGATCCATACCTGTCCTCCTTGGAGGATTTCTTCCAGTGATTTGCTAAGGATGAGGGTTTGCTCTTCTAGTGCTTCTTCTTCATCAGCCTATGAAGCTGTTTAGAGAAGACAACAAAGTCCTCATCAGACATGTTGTTGTCTGATGCTTTTGATTCATAGCAATCTGAATCTGCTAGTCTTCTTGGAAGAGAAGGGGTCTTTCTCCTACTTTTCCTTGTGGCTTCAGCTTTGAAGGCCACAGAATTCTCTTTGGCTTGAGACTTGCAATTGGTCTCTTCCTCTTTCCTGACAGTTAGTTGCATCTCATATGAGAGCAATTTTCCAAATAGGGTGTAGGGTGGAGTGTCACCCAACTTGGGCACTTTTCTGATGTCACATATTTTTGTGTCCCAATCTCTGGTGAAATACCTAAGGAACTTATCATTTAGCTCATAATGACTAAAGATCCTTCCATAGGTCCTTAGTTCATTCACAATCATAAAAAAATTCATAATAGGTAGCTAGGTCTTCTCCCTTGGACTGTCTGAAAGCTTCATACTCCTGGTTGAGCATAGACTTTCTATCATCCCTGACCTCCTCCGTGCCTTCCATGTAGATCACCAGAGTATCCCACATTTCCTTTGCATTTGTGCAGTGAATCAGATTCTGAAGGGTAGAATCATCAATTTCACTAGCAATGATATTCTGAGCCCTCTTATCTATGGTGGTAAGAATGACTTTATCCTTTGTCATCTCAGCATAAGTCTTGTGTGTCTGGATATTTGCATCCAGAACAAATACTTTCATGGGGATGAAAGGTCCTTCCTTAACTATTATAAATATTTTAGGGTCAGTTGCTTCCATGAATAGCCTAACCCTTTCCTTCCAGATGCCAAATCCTTCCTTCCTATAGATAGGAAGCTTCATAGCACCCAGCTCCTTGTAGTTCACTCCTGAACCCATAAGGACGGTCTGTAGCTATCTTGGAAGATCACTCAGATGGTTAGATCCTTTTAAGCAACCTCCCTTTGATACCACTTGAAAATCTTTATTTTCAAGATAGCTTACAACTTAGGGGTGAATAGGTTGTCTCACTGATATTATAAGCTTTTAATTTTATCTTCCTTAGTACTTAGTGTGTTGACAGTAGTTAGCTTTCAAGTACCTGTACAAAGAAAACAATACAGAAAAGCACATATAGATTTATAGCGGTTCCCCAAATTTTGGGTACATCTACTCTCCTCCCACCTTGCCAACTTTAGGTTAGTCAAGACACTTCTCCAAACCAATACTCCAAAGAGATTACACCTCGGATCCCTCGAGATCTCGCAGTCTCCTCCAAGACTTATAACTAAGCCATAAGGGCCTACACCTCAGTGATTAGCATATCACCTACGTCAGGCCAAAGGATCTACACTCAGACTGGGAGGATAAACCTACCTTAGATCCACTAGGGATCCTACCTTAGACCCAAAGGTCCTACTCTCAGAGAGTATTCCTCTCCTACAACTCAGTGATCAATTAACCACCTACCTCAGATCCAAACTGGATCCTACAGTTCAGGAAAATTTTCCCTACCTCAAGCTCAGAGAGCCCTACAACTCAGATTCAAAAGGATTCTACTGGAGTGAAATAGATTTATATTTATCACAGAGAAATTTCTCTATGATAACCCCTTGAGCTGAGTTATCTCAGCTATAACTTTCTTCACAGCTATAAGGACCTTGAGCTGGAAGTAACTAGCAGTAAACTGCTCTACTTCTTCTTCCTTTCCAGGATAGAATCAATAACTTTAGTTCTCTCTTCTTCTCAGCTTCAGAAGTAGATCATCAGATTTGAGTATGCTGAACTGAGAAGCAACTTAATCTGCAGAAACCTGTTATCTGTTTTTTGCTTCTCCCTCAGAAGAAAGACCTTCTGAACTTGCTGGTGTAGGTGAAGATGGCACTGGCTAATTGAACTTTTGGTTCTTGTAGGAAGACTTCAAGCTTTTTCTCGGTAGCATTGGTAAGGAATATGAAGTCCAGCCGCAACTTTTGAAATCAATAAAGTCTTATAATTTATTTGTGTCTTGGCCAATCTCATCCTTTTGTAGTTCGCCGATCAATGACTCTTAGGAATCAGTGGGGTCAGCCTGTAGCTTCCAGATGTGCCTTGCTTTAACGGAATAAGACGTACAGTAGTTTCTCGGCAGAGTTTGTCGTGTTCTGTAGCTTCTCCGTACTTGATTTGAAATTAGTTGACTTTGTTGATTTTGCTGATGTCAGTACCTGTGGACTTAGCCAAAATTGAGCATCAGTAGAATAGGCGTTGAGTGAATGAGCTTAACTCAACGTCAAGACACTTCGATAGAATTCTGTCTATCTAGGTGTTGACATTGTTGAGTGAGCAAGCCTCACTCAACGCTTTTTGTCTTAGCTTATTCTTAAGCCTTTTCTGCATGCTTGGCCTTGAGAGCGATGAGTGACCACGCCTCACTCAACGCCTTGTGCCTTAGCCATGCTTTCTATATTTTAGGCATTGAGAGTGTTGAGTGAGCACTCCTCACTCAACGCTTTCTTCCTTAATCAATTTCTCGCTTCTTCAGCATCTTAAGCGTTGAGAGCATTGAGTGAGCACACCTCACTCAATGCTTTTTTGCTTTAGCCAAATTTTCTGAATCATGGCCTTGAGAGCGTTGAGTGAACAAGCTACACTCAACACTTTATGCCTTAGCCAAATTTTTCAGTTCCTTGGCGTTGAGTGAGTAAGCTCCACTCAACGCATTTGGACTTAACTAAATTTCTACATCTGAAAACACAGGTTCTGACTGAATGATGGTCAGTCAACGCTTTATCATATGACGTTGAGTGAGCTTTCCTCACTCAATGCCTGTGGTCATACATACAAGGCAATACTCAATGAATATAGAGTATGTCGTTGAGTGAGTGATACTCACTCAACGCCTGTGGACTTATCAACTTTTCTGCCCATTTCTTCTTAGACTCTTACTGCATTAGCCCATCTCACAGCCTGTTGTTGTATGGTGTTGAGTGAGTTGACTTCACTCAATGCCTGTGGAATTGGCCACTTTCTCAGCTTGCCACTATGGTGGCTTTGACTGTATAAGCTCCACTCAGCGCTATAAGTCATCTAGTGTTGAGTGAGTAACCTTCACTCAATGCCTTTTGACTTAGACATATTTCTGTCTATCCATATCTTAGGTAAGTGTTTACCTGACCTAGCCACTTAGGCTACCTGTCCCATCATTATTGCTAGGACATCCCTGCATGCATGAACTCAGGCACTCATCAAATACAACTTTATGTATGTCATTAACAAGATTGTCTTCCAGTAATCTAGGACATTGTGGGCAATGGACCCAACATTATCTTTATGTTGTGAGCTATCAAGGTACAACACAACATCACCATGTATCCCTCCAGAGTTCTAGCATCTTTAGCAAGTGTTCCTCTTTTCCTTAGTGATTGATCTGCCTCGTGCTCCTTTAGTTTCAGTGTATTTGCCTAGCTTGATTATCTCTTACTGATCCACTTTGAGCAGAATGTTTCCTATCATCAATCCTCTTAATAAGACACAAGCTTGTCTTACACTTCAGTGTGCTAGCTCCCCCTCAGCAAGAGCTACTAGCTTGTTAGTCTCCCCTTCAAAGATTGCACATGTCTTTGACATCTTGTGTTAGAGGGTCAGTTCATCCACCTTCATCTATTGATGAAAAATTCTAAGGAGGGCTTCCCTGTACTAGTTCTAGGTCTGGCAGATCTCTGTCCAAGGACCATAATTAGATATGGTCACTTGATCTGTCCTGCAAAACAAATTTTACCTTATCTTAGGACCCCAAGAAGACTTGGGTCTTAGGTTCTTGTTAGTATAAACATGCATATGTCTTCCTACAGGAGTCTTGTCAGAAAGACTCACCCTTGCCCTTAACATACTAAGGTTATGCCAACAGTCTATGGCAAAGTGGCCCACTTTTCCACAACACCAACATTCATGGATGTTGTATCTCTTTTTTGAACATTCTTTGGAGAATGCAAACCATTCATGGCAGCATGTTCAGTGGGGAGAACTGTGGCATTTTTCTTATTTTTGTCAGCATGAGCTAAACCAAAAGTGAGTCTACCAGTAGAGGTACTTGGCTTACCTTGAACTTCATTAGCAATAACCTTCTTTTCAGTTGGCATGTCCTTAATGACTTCAGAGTCAACCAAATTAGCCTTACTGACTGTCTTGCCTTTTGTTTGGGTTCTTGCTTGAAGAACTTGAGAAAAGGCCACTCCCTTACCCTTGATTGAGTGGGATGGGGCACAAAATACAAAAGGTCTTGGATGGGCCTTTTGGACTTTTTCAGGGGGAGCCTTCTGTGCACTCAATCCCATGACCTCTCTTCTTCCATTGTAAGGTACTTTTGTAATCTTACAAGAAAGATTCCCACACTTCCAGTGACCACACTTACAATCTTGTTCATATCTATTGGATGGGAGAATTACCTTGTGAAAGGTTGACTGAGGCCTGATAGGATCTTGGCCTCTCCTCTAAGATTGAATAACTTTAGAAATCCACTCAAATTCAGATTTTCTCTTGATAGAATCTATCTTAGAAAAATTAGCCATAATCCTCTTCTCCCTTTCAAGTTTCTCTTCAAGATTCTTGATAATAGAGTCCTTATATTTGATGGACTCAACATGGATATCTACCATGGTCTTCAGATGGCTACTTCTCTCACTTTTAGATATAGCAAAGATGAAGTCTCATCTTGCTAGGAAGCAGCCAGCTGTAGGGAAGCAATTTTCTCAACTTGTTTCTTAACAAGCCTCTTGCTTTCCTTGAAAGCATTCAGAAGGGCACCATGATTTTCAATCAATTGATTGATATCATATTCTAGCAGAGGAAACTCATCATAACTTGACGAGGATGCATCAGAATCTGGACCTCATATCCATATTCTGAGGAAGAGCTAGAAAGTGATTTTACCTGATCTTGACCAGGCTGATCTTAGCATGATCAATCTTCTGTCATGGCAATTAGACCACAACAACTGCAGTCATCATCATCCACCTCTGTATCACTGTCTGAATGTGATAGAGGGGCCCTGATCTTTGTCTTTGCATTTGGATGGACTTTATCAAGAGCAGCCAACAACCTAATGTTGTTCTTGTTTTCTCTACAGTCTTGAAGCTCCATTGAGCTCCACACCTTATGACTCACTCTTGAAACCATAAGTGCAAACCTTTTAGCTATCCTTGGGGATCTCTCAGATTGTTAGGTCCTTTTTGAGCAACCTCCCTCTGATACCACTTGAAAGTCTTTGTTTTTAAGGATATCTAAATCACCTAGAGGGGAGTGAATAGGTTTCTTAGTCCTTAGTGACTATCTTTTATTTTCCTTTTGTTGGATGCTTTATTAGTTCATTAATTTCTGCTTTCAAAACATTCAACCTGTAATAAATCCAACACAGAGAAAGTATACAAAGTACACACAAGATATATAGTAGTTCCCTAGATTATGGGTACGTCCACTTTTCCTCCCACATATCTAACTTCTTAGTTAGACTAGGCATTTCTCCAAACTCAGCTCTTTAGAGCTTACACCTCAGATCCCTAATGATCTCTCAGTCTCCTCCAAGATATATAACTCAGCTACAAAGGCCTACAACTCAGTGATCTTAAGATCACCTACCTCGGGCCCAAAGGCCCTATAACTCAGGCTTGGAGGACAGCCCTTCCTCATATCTATTAGGATCCTACCTCAGATTCATAAGTGAATCCTACTCTCAGAGAGTAATACTCTCCTACAGCTCAGGCAAATTTGCCCTACCTCTGGCCAATGACCCTACAGCTCAGATCCAGAAGGATCCTACAGAAAAATGGGTTGGTGAGTTTATCTTGACACTAGAGATATTTCTCTGTGCCAAACTTCTGGACTAAGATAAACTCAGACCAACTATGACCCCAGGAATATATTTCCTGAGTCAACTTTTAACTAGACTAAGATATACTTAGTCCTAACTTCTTCTTCTCAGCACAAGGGATTTTTCCTACTGGAATTGAGAAGTAACTGCTATTAGGGCTTTTTCCCTTAACAGCAACCTGAGCTTTAAATACTCAGCTCTATCTTCTTGACTGCAGAAACTAGATGGCTCTGTCTCTTCTTTTTCCTCAGAAAGAACACTTTATGAACTTGCTGGTGTAGGTGAGAGTGGCATAATATAACATATCCATCTGTTAAATGGAATATAATAGAGGGCCCGGTCGGGGCCCCACAAAATAGTTCACAAACAGGCGGAAAGGTTACAGGTTAATACCAAAAACTATTCGCATCCTAACTCAGAGCATGCTAACGGAAGCTTTAAAGTTATTTGAACTCAAACTCATTTGAAGGTCCATAGTATATAAACCATCAGTTATATATCAACAAATGAATGCAGCTTTATACATACATAAAAGTTGGCCTTACGGCCTTACAGTTAATCTTCACAAGTGTGGATTACATACATCAGCATGCAGGCCGGCCACACATGAAAATAGTAAACTTTACTTCATTTGTCCTTCGAGGGCTAGTAGCAGCAGCAAGGGCTTCAGCCCGCTATTTCCCGCTTGGCACTCCAGCACCTGCATGGGGACAATCCACCGCAATATTGGTAAACAAGGCAATAGTCAGCATTCAGTTGACTAATTTATAACGACCCTACCCCTTTCTCAGAGCAATGGTATTCCTTCCCTACAGGCATAGCATTTTCACAAGAAGACATATCACAAGATGTGCACTCACGCACAATCAATATATCACAAACGTCGACCACGCGGTCCGACGCTCCGTAAACTCATGGCACATTATCGGTGTACCGGAAAACATGGGTCCCACCACCGTTCTCAGGTCTCAAACCCAACGGTAAACTTTGAGCATTCATGCTCCATGACCCACGGTCGGAGACTTTAGTCTTGATGGAAAATAGCCCAAGACTCTAATTATGTGATCCTAATGAAGACAATAACTTAGGTACTCAAGTTAGACAACCATAACGCGGATATAGTTCAGCCCTTACCCGTTGCTCAAATCGCCAGTTCAATGTCTAGACTGATACGGGTCGGCTTCCCCTTGTCCATTCGGCTCACCGGACTTTAAGAGCTCATAGCTCACAATAGCCACAACGTCCCCGTAGGAATGGCTTCATAATCAAAGCGAGAGTCAATGTCAGCGTTCATCATGATCGCTTGACAGGGTCAACCGAAGCTCTCTTTCTACGTCCAAACTCAACACAACCCCTGCAACATCCTGCACTGTCAGCATATAGCACACAACTTCGAGGGTAGTTTCCCGGAACTCCATTCCAAAACTTCATATTACTCCACTTTACAGGCACAATGTAACACCCCAAAACTCAAAAGAGGGATGGGTGACGTTTTCAGCCAAGTCTGGGATTTGGAGCAGGTGACACGGGCATGTCACGGGCGTGACACGAGTGTGTCACGGGCGTGTTCGGCCACGGGTCGTGTGGTCGACGTTTTGGCGATCGGCGATCGTCGAGTTTAGGCACACGGCCAGGGACACGGGCGTGTCCCAGGCCGTGTCCCGCTCGGGTGGTTCGCAGGTTTGCACACGGGCCATGACACGCGTATATACACGGGCGTGTCATGTGTGACACAGGCGTGTCGGGTGCCGTGTCACAGGCCGTGTCCTTCTCGGGAAAGTCCTGGAAGTTTCACACGAGGCGTGACACGGGTCTTGACACGACCGTGTCACATGTGACACGAGTGTGTCATAGGCCGTGTCGAAAGCCGTGTACTGGTCGAGGTGCCATGCGAGACGGAGAATGGGCGATACGGCCCTGGATACGGGCGTGTCGCATGCCGTGTTCGGCCCAGATTTTGTAATTTCAGGCTGAATCACAGCCGTCCGTTTTCTTGGATTGAGATCCAATGGTGGGGGGCTGTTCCATATGAGTTATAACCGGGATTGGGGCTTGAAAACCCTTATTTTCACTTAGCTTTCTCTTTCTAAAGCTAGAGATAAGGGAGAGCAAGGAGGAAGAAGAAGGAGGTCAACTACGGCCGCCGGTGGAGCTTCAGAGCTCTGATTCTCGATCCGAGTCCGGATCCGCGAAGGCGAGGCCAATACGGTGCTTTCTATCCGACTAGTTCGTCATGGCGCCGGGGAGAAATGCTAGGGTAACGATTCTCATCTTGAGCATGTGAAGCTCTTCTTCTTTTGCATGGGAAAACCCTTCTCCCGCGAGTGTGCGGCGAGATTGCGGTATTCCTTGGGGTAGATATATAAAGTCCCCCTTGTTAGAGTCCGGAATCGTAGTACGGGCATAGGCATGATGTGTGAAGCCTACCCGTACATGTTGGTCTGGATCGGTGATGATTTGCTATGCATTGTTGGCCGGAGAAGACTCTGAGCGTTATGATTGTTTTCGGGTTGCTATGCGGTAGAATGCATCAGGGAATCTTGGGGATTAACCTCGAGGTGCACCCGAAAATCTAGACGAAAACGCATTTTTGTCATATCGGTGGCCTGGTAGCCAACCGGGTATATAGCGGGGCTATGTACCGTGTTTGAATGATATTTGGGACTGGGGAAGCTTTGCCCGCGTCAAAGGCCAAATGTCAATGGCGGGGTGAGCAACGGGCTGGTAGACCCCTATCCCCTCCATCTGCTCGGTTAAAGCGACCTAAAGTTTTACGTGGGACTTGCCGGGGTTTGGAGATCGAGTCTAGGCTACGGCTGAAAGGACAATGCTCACGAGATTTCCACCCTGGGGGTGGTGGTGGAGTCAAGGACCGGACGGGGTTCGGACTAGCTTCGCCGAGTAAGTGCCCTGAGAGCATGGGGTGTACGGCCGTGTGAGCGTGCACCTGTGATGTGATGTGTATTTCGCTATGTTGCTTGCTTTGCTAACAAGTGCAGGGAAGAAGCTTTGCCGCCCCGGTTGGGGGCGGAATCGTTATAACTTGGTCAGCATAGCTGACCGTTGACTTTGTTTACCACCGTGTGATGGATTGTTGCTTGCAGGTGCTGCGGAGCCGAGCGGTAAATAGCGGGTTGAAGCCCAAGTGCTGTGCCGGCCCTCAAAGGCCAATTTTTGAGTGTTTCCCTTTTTGTACTCATTTGTGACCGGCCTGCGTGCCGTGGTATGGAAGACACTTTTATATTCAGCAAACTCTTGTAAGGCTTTAAGGCCAGTATTCGTGTATTAAACATTCCTTTTGGTTTGAGTAGCGGACATTCATGCTTGGCAGGGTTCTTTATTCTTTGTACAACATAATAATTTGCTTCCACTAGATGCTCTGTGTAGGACGTTGTGATTGGTTGAATGGTCTCAATATGTAACCAACCAGTCTGTCCGTAGTATATGGCGTCGGGCCCCGGCCGGACCTACTGCTATATGCCATGTGACGGATAAGGGTGTTACAAATTGGTATCAGACTACTGGTTTCGGTCAAGCTTAAATGAATTCGTGGGCGAATTCACTTTAAGGGGTGGTGAGCACATGTGTGCGCGTCATCGTTATAACATGAAAAGAACCCATGAATGTCCACTTAGGAATGAAAATACACATGTTTGAGGAACCTGCGTGTTCCTATAATTGCTTTTTGCAATTTTGTTCAGTCACTTATGGTGTTTTGAACGGCTATAGGTGTCCGGAAGTGGAGCGTGGCAGTCTGAACACACGTTTGCTGAGCAAAGTAATATACCAAGCGACGTGCCTGAGACCCCTACTTCTTTGGAAACTATAATAAGAGTGGTTGAAGCGGTGTTCGCTGTGACCAATACACAACATGGAAGTAATGTGTAACCCTTTGTCCCTGAGATGGCCCCAACATCGGACGGTATGTTGGAGCAAAGGGAATTTGGAGGTCAATTAGGGCAGCAGATGAACATGACTGTGATGCAGGAAGCGCATTCAGTTGACACATATTTGCAGACATTCCTTATGATAAGGCGCTACCCAGGCTTTGAATGGGAAAGCGAGCGATCTATAGTTGATAGATTTTATAATGGTCTGCGCAGCGAGTTGCGTATTCAACTGCTAGGACCAAAGTTATTGGGATTCCAAGCTTTGGTGGAGTCGGCCAGAGCTTTTGAGGTGGAGTTGGGGAAAACTCACCAAGTACCAGTAAATATGGTACCAAACCCTGCAGGTCCTATAAGGATTGCCTATCGAAAGATGTCTAGACAAGAGGCTGGGTCATCTACTACCCAAACTAACCTCAATTGTTATTCTTGTGGCAAGAAAGGGAACTTTGCCAGAGATTGTTGGGAGGGTGCTCAGAAGACAATGAAGCCTATGGTAGGAGCAGTCGAAACCTCTGGTGCAAAGGAAAAGACGTTCAAAATGCCAACCTCAAAATCTGGGTACCGTAGGTGGTACAAGAAGGATAGGAGGTCGGGTTTAGTCCCTTCCTATAGCACATCCAGAGCGACTACAACCCAAACCCCGGATGCATGCTTTGTCTGTGGAAAGCCGGGACACGATGCCCGGGATTGTCAAAGTGGATGCCGAATGTCTGAAAAGAAGCCGGGGGCAACATCTGAGGAGAAGGGAAAGGCGGTGGCGTCCACCGCATCACCATTTACTCCGGCCCAACCAGGAGTGAACATCCTTGGCCAGCAGGAGGCCATGTGGCCGACCATCGTGTTGACAGGTATGGTTTAATTGATAGCAATCTAGCTTCTTATACCTGATACCTTTTGCGTGTTAGCTTAGAACTTGAAGTTATAGGCTTTGTTTTGGAATTTTGGTAATCCGGCGAGAGCATAGTTCTGATACGGGAACCTCAGACTCCTGTTGTCTGAAGGATCTCTATCGCGCGTCGGAGTATCCCCTCCATTGGTAAAGGAACGATTTGGATGGGTTATTGCCCAATAGTCGTTTAATGCGCACAGAGATAAAATCTGTGAGGTGAGGTTCATAATCGAAGGCAAGAGTTCGACTTGCTAGCGTCGCTGCTGTCGCTAGTGGATTTCGACGTCACCTTCAGTATGGATTGGCTTTCGGAGCAGAAGGCTTTATCGATTGCGACCTTAAGGAAGTCAAGCTGGGTGTTGGGCGGGAGATATCGTTTGCGGGACAGAAGGGGTGTCGAGCAAGACGTGATGTCTGCTCATCAGGTGGTCAAGACAATTCGTGCTAGCGCAGAACCGTTCTTCGCTTTAGTGGAGGCTGTGAAGCCTAAGTCCACTTTAGGTAATATCCCTGTGGTTTGTGAGTTCCCTGATGTGTTCCTGGACAATCTTCTTGGAGCCCCGCCGCAGCGAGAGATCGACTTCACGATTGAGCTAGTGTCAGGTGTTAAACCTGTGTCATGCTCGCCTTATAGTTTGGCGCCTAAGGAGATTGCAGAGTTAGAGGTTCAACTAGAAGAGTTGATGAGCAAGAGTATGTGCATCCAAGCTCGTTGCCTTGGAGCGCACCGGTCCTTTTTACCCAGAAGAAGGACGGGAGCTTGCAACTTTGTATCTGTTGCAGAGAGCTGTATAAGTTGGCAGAAAAAGGACAAGTACTCGATACCAATGATCGATGATCTTTTGATCGGTTAGTCGGGTCTTCAGTGGACTCAATAGTAGATCGTAAGTCCGGTTACCCTCAACAGAGAATAAGGGTAAGTGATATCGCAAAGATGGCATTAAGCACGAGGAATGAGCAATCCGAGTCTACGATCGTGCCATCCTGGCAGTCAAATGCGCCATCAGTGTTCATGGAAGTGATGAACAGAACGTTCAGGGAGTACCTAGACCACTTTGTGATCGTCTCACCGGCGACGTGGTGATGTACACCAAGTGCGAAGGATATCACTTCTGAATATCTACTTTTGGTCTTGTGGACGCTAAGGAGAAACCATTTATACGCCAAGTTCTCCAAACACGAGTCTTGGGTTATCCTCGGTAGCGCGTCCTATAGTTGGTAGAGTGGGAGTGTGTGGGTCCAGTGTTGTTAGTCTCAATACGAGGGTGACCTGTGTTGCCTCGGTAGCGGAAGTCCAGAGTTTTCTGGTGTGGTCGGCTACCACAGGCGAGGACTTCTCACGGATAGATTTACCCCTCACAACGTTGTCAAGGAAAAGCTTAAAGGTTGTTTAGATGCGCGAGTGCGCCCATGATTTGAAGGGTTGAAGAGTTGGTTAACCACGACGCCAGTGCTAAGTTCGCCGAGTGGAACCAAAAGTCGTGAGATCTACAGCACTGCCTTAGGCAGTGGATTGGACTGCGTGCTGCTGCAGCGTGGTAATGTTATGGCTTAAGGCTCGCATTAGCTGAAAGAGCACGAGAGGTATTGCCCAGTCCGCCATCTGGAGTTAGCGGCCGTGTGTTTTGCGCTTAAGCTGTGGAGGCATTATTTGTACGGCGCATAAGTCGATGTTTATACCGATCATAGGAGCCTGATATATCGGTTGGATCAAAAGGATCTGAAATTGAGGCAGCAAAAATGGATGGAGTTCCATGGGGACTATATGTTCGAAAGTTATTTTGTGCCCATTGTAATGCAATATAGTTGCGCATGCGTTGAGACGCAGGGCTCCCACCCAAGCCAACTAGTTGTCGGTTCATGTTGGGAGACTGACCCGGGAGTTGGGGACGTTAACTATCTCTTGTGCTGACAAGCAGACTAGCGTCAAAGCGTTATTGAACTGGACGGAAGTTCAGTATGACCTGGCTGATCGCGCTCGGTAGGCATTGGAGTTGGATAGTAGCATGTAGAAGCCTATGGCTGCAGCGTTGGATGGGTCAAATTCCTAGTTTTCAGTTGAGGATGGGCTGTTAAGGAAGGACCATCGTTTGTGCATCTCAATCAGGGGAAATCTATAGGCGAAGTTGATGTACGAGACTCATAATACCAAGTAATCAATCTACCCAGGGAGCACAAAGTTGTACCAAGATCTAAAGATGTTGTTCTGGTGGCCAGGATTCAAGAAGGTTGTGGTACTGTATGTGGCGAAATGCCAGACTTGCGCCTTAGTGAAGGCAAAGTGCCAAAAGCCGGGGGTTTCTTGCAATTCTTGCCTATTCCGGAGTAGAAGTTCGACTGGACTTTGTGCATGGCTTGCCAAGGTCACAGTAGGGAAACGACGCCATGTCGGCGATCGTGGCTTGGTTAACAAAATTATCGCACTTCATTCCGCATAGGAAGGATGATTCAGTGGAGAAACTGGCGAAACTATATGTGGATAATATAGTCAGATTACACAGTGTGTCGCGCAACATCGTGAGCGATCGAGGTGGGCGTTTCACGTCCAATAATTGGAGCTTGGAGCAGCAAGTGCTGGGGACTAAGTGTAGTTTAGTACAGTCTTTCATCTGCAGGCGGATGGGCAGACCGAGAGAGTCAACAGAACTATGGAAGACATGCCCTGCATGTGTGTTCTAGATTTCAGGAAGCGTTGGGAAGACCACCTATATTTGGTGGAGTTTGCGTACAACAATCAGTTACCAGGAAAGTATTCAGGTGGCGCCCTTCGAGGCCCAGTATGGTAGGAAGTGTCGCACGCCGTTGTCGTGGTTAGAAACGGGTGACGCGAAGTTGTACTTAAAGCTAGAGGTGGTAAACGCTACCCATTTGGTGCGAACCATACGAGAGCGTTTGCTGATCGCTCAAGATAGACAAGCTAAATACTTTAACGCCACGCATCGGAATGTGGAGATATTGGTTGGCGTAATTGGAAGTTAAAGCCGTTCAAGAGTGTTTCACAGGGGCGATGCTTGGAGAAGATGAGCCCGATATACCTTAGACCACTTGAGATTTCTGGAGCGGATTGGTGAGGCGGCTTATTGCCTAAGACTATTAGTGGAGTTGAGTAGTCTACGCAATATAACCCTCATAGCAGTGTTGCGAAAGGCGGTGCAAGAGCCTTCGAACTTGATCACGGGCGATCAAGTAGCGGTGGACGAAGTGTTGACGACTAATGTCAAGCACATTCGTATTGAAGATCTTGAAGACAAACGACTTCGTCTCAAGGAGATCAGGTTGGTCGAGGTCCGGTAGGACTATTACGGTTGGGGAGAGTGTTGAAGCCGAGAAATTTCTCAACCTCAGAAATCGGACTAGGCAACCTAAAGTTACTGGTCGGCCGGTCGAGAAGATGATCTCTGGTCGGGAAACAGAAGCAAATTGCGCAAACAAGACCCCAGGTTGCTGCGGCAGGAAGGTCCCACCACGTACCCAGTTGCTTAGGAGAAGCAACCCCTTCTCAACCAGATTGGCCGAGCTAGGTACGAAGGAGGCGAGCTTGAGCAATAACGAGTCAAGGGCAGTGTTGGAACTCGCGAGGGCTCAGGCCGAGATTTGCTTGTCTCTCCCTCGTACCCCTGGGGTCCTATTTATAGGGAAAACCAAAGAGAGGGGGGGGGGTCTTACTTATACCCCCACCCTGGCGAGTTGGCGACTTCCCTGGGGAGCTCGCCTGGAAGAGGCGAGTATCTGGTCATAGTCGCCACCTGGCGAGTTGGCCTGGGGAGCTCGCCACACTCGCCCGAACCTTCCGTGACCTGGGGTGCTGATCTGGACCCAGGTCTTGCCTTGTTGACTTTGACTTTTGATGACCTGGCGGTGGTAGGGCCCACCCTCGTCGAATATGGGTTGTACACAATCCCCGCTCTTTTTGGGCGACGTAGGAGCCCGGAAAGAATCATCCAACACCTATTCGGCGAGCATCCCTGCCGGGTATATGGTCAGCTCGCATCGTCGTCTGCTGGTAGAGTAGTCTATAAATAGGGGGGGCTTCGTTTTTGAGACGGTCCCTGGAGCTCGCCGAAGATGTCGGACGCTGAGCAGTTGTTGAGGGACAATCTCGCCGCCCTGTCTGGCCTCCTCGGCATAGCCAGGTCGAAAAGACTGCGCGAGGATGATCCTACTGCCTTGACCTCGCCGAAGAAGAAGAAGGCGAAGAAGGTCAAGCAGCCCGCCACTACGGTGGTCAGCTCGCCTCCACTGCCGAACCAGGTCGCCGCGGCGACTGAAAATCCCGTAGTGTCGTCCAGCACCCAGAGGATGTTGAGCGACCTAGGGCTCGACGACCTCCCTGGGTCGACCCGGGGTAGCCCGCTGGAGAACCCGGGAGTGACCGAGGAGCTCGCGGCTGCGAAGGAGTCCGCGGCGTCTCAGGCCGAGGTCGTCACCGTGACAGGTCGCTACCTCGAACTCTTCCCTGCTGGGTTGTCGCTGCTCCTTTGCTGACTTCTTTTCTTATGCAGATTCTCCGATTGTCGCGGACGCGGCACTTGATGTCGTCCCCCTCAGCTCGGCGCCCTTACTCGCCCTGGCGGCCGACAGGCCGTCCAAGACCGCCTATACGGTCAGGATAGGCCTCAGCTCGGGGAAGGCGTCTGGGGCGGCATTGGTGAAGGGCCCCCCGCCTGCGAGTAAGGAGCTGCCGGCGAAAGCCACTCCTGCCGGGTCATCTGGGCCGGCGCGCGAGGTTCCTCCAGCGAGTACGGCGGCCTCTGTCGTTGCGAGCGGCGGGAAGATACCCCCGGTGAGCGCTCCATTGCCGCCGCCGCCGCCCGTGGTCGCCACTCCTGGCCAGACGCCGAGCACCGGATTGCCCCCTCCGCCGCCTCTGTCTGCTCTGCCGAAGTCGGACCATCCGCGACCTCCTCCACCTGCGCCGAGGGCTCCGCACCACTCTGTGAGCCCGTCCCAAGCCCCGCCGCCGTCGAAAAAGCCGGAGAGGCAGCGGTCGGCCTACTTCCCCCCGCGAGTTGGAGATCCCGACTACGTCGGCCGAGGGTCGGGAGAGCGGGGGCAGGGCAGGCCTGCCGAACTTCCGGGCACCTCCTCGGGGAGGCGAGATACCTCCGGGCGATTTCCCTCGCCGCGCCGATCCAGATCTCCTCGCCGCGGTGAGCCTTCAGTTACTTCGATTATCGCTCGGCTTTTTCTGACCTAACGATTTATCTTCCTGCTTCGTCAGATCGCCCGGCGACCCCTGGGGCGGCTTTTATCGACGCCATCGGGCTGTCCGCGAGCGAGTATCGCCAGGCTGCTGCTCGCGCCTACATGGAGCTGGAGAGCAAGTTCGACCGGCTCGCAATCTGCGAGCCCCATCGACGCATCTCGGCCCTGGAGGCGAGGATAGCCAAGGTCGAAGGGCTCCAGGCGACCTTGGAGAACTACGAAGCTCGCTTCCACATGGTTAAGGAGAACGATCGCCAGCTGCAGTTGAACAACCACCGCCTGCAGCTGGTGCTTGACGAGCTGGCCGGCATCTGGGCGAGCATGGGGTCTGCTGGACGCCTGGAGAGGATGGAGGAGCAGCTGAGGCTCGGCGATGACGCGACGACTCTGGCGACGGAGCACTACCGGCGTGCGCGAGAGATTGGCTGGGCTGGGCGACATCCGCACCCTCCTGAGCGGCCGAGGGCGCCATAGTTTTTTCTTTGCTTTTTGAATGTAACTCGCCTCGCGCGACTTGTACTTCCGGACATCCATTTTTAATTTGATTAATTCATCTGTGTGCGCGCTTTATTTCTTGATGTGCCGAGCTTTAGTTCACCTGATAATGTCGCAGGTTTATCTTCATCGTGCGAGCTCGTTAGATACTCGCCGGGACGGCTGACCCCCCCTGGGCTTGTCATATCTATAAATAGGAGGGGTAGGTGGGTCATAAAAGCGTATGTTGTAGCGACCTTCTTTCCTCCTGGCGAGTATCTGAACAACCAACTCGTCTCTCTTGTTGCTTACGGATCTCGCAAACATGGTCGGCGACGACGCCAGCGCTCGCCGACAGGCCCACACAATTAACTTCGCAGACGCGGCTTTCAAGAAGTCCATAACCACCGAGAAGGAACTGACGACCTTCAAGGAACGCTTCCTGCCTGACGAGTACTCGGCGAGACTCCCCACTCGCAGCGAGCGCCTCAATACCCATATTGAGGGTTCGCTGGTAATGTCGCCGCGTCATTTCGACGTTGGCCTGCGGCTTCCTTTCTGGCCCGAATTCTGCGAGATCCTTCGCTACTTTGGGATCGTCCCCGCGCAGATCAATCCCAACAGCGTGGCGATCATCATGGGATTCCTATGCTTCCTCCGGGAAGAGAGGATCGCCTTCGACCTCTCCGTCTTCCGCCGCATATTCGCCTTTGCGGCGACCTCAGAGGGAGTCATCTTTTTCAGCAGCCACGTCTGCACCTTGGTCGGGACCGCGAATAAGGTCCACCGCTGGAGCGAGCAGTTGGTGGTCGTTCACGGTGACTTCGGCGGTATTCTTGGCAGGCCGCACCAACCGGCCGACGTCGCCTTCCTTCCTCCCATCCTCGAAGGAGCTCGCGAGCAGCTCTTCGAATACTTCCGCGGTCGGCGCTTTGACGTCATTTTCTGGCGTCTAAACGTCAACGTGCTCGAGGCAGTCCACCCTAATGAAAGTGAGCCGAGCTCAAAACGCTTTCTGGTTACTCGCTCGCCCTTTTGCCGCTGAAGCTAACTTTGTCGCGCGTTTTGCAGTTTCCAACGAGCTTCCGGAGAAGCCGCTTCCTTTGGCGAAGGAAGTCGCCGCCACGCAGTCGGATGCTCTCCCCCCTGCCGACGTCGGGGAGAAGAAGAGGCCGTCCAAAGGAAAGTCCCGGGTCAGCTCGCCAGGCCCTGCGAGGAAGAAGGCAAAGGCATTGTCGCCCCATTCCGTCGATCGCAGGTCGCCGACGGATGCCCAGTCGCCCCACTTCCACCCCAACTACGGCCTCGGGCAGGGGGTGGTGGATTCCTACGGTCGCCCGCTCGTGACCTGGTCGGCGGAGGACAACTCGGTGTCGCTGAGCACCAACCTCCCGTCCTGGTCGACTGACTGGGAGGACAAGGGGGAGGCGTTCGCCGTCCTCCATGCCATCTATGGTCGGGTCGACGCGGAGTCCGTCCTGGAGCTGACCCCGTCGGAGCTCGCCCACCAGTCGGCCTGTGCGCTCGCTCGGTCTGCCGAGCTGGGTCACTACTCGGCGAGGAAGCTGTTGGAGACGACTGATGCCCTCAAGGTCGTCTCCAAGAAGGCCATCGACCTCGGCATGCAGTCAGTCCGCTGGAAGGACTTCAAGGTGAGCTGTCCTTGGGTGGGTTTGCTCGATTTGCTTCATTGATAGATCCTGACGTCGATCATTTCGCAGGCTGCCGAGATAGAAGCGGCGAAGAAACTCTCCGAGTGCGAGGAGAAGCTCGCCGCCTCCCAGGCCGAGCTGGAGGCGGCCCAAACTCGCGCAGCGGTGATGGAGACGAGGCTGGTCACTGCTGAAGGACAGCCGAGCTCCTCAACCCCGCTACCCGAGGACTCGGCGCGAGTGGTGAAGCAATCACGCGTCCTCTGGGAGGAGAGATCCTCTGTTCGCCGCGAGATTGCGCGGGCGGCGGGGAACGTCATACTTGCGCGCCTCAGGCTCGGGGGCCAGCTCGTCGAGGGGGAGAAGCCGCTCACTGTCGACGAGCTCATTCCCGAGCTGCTCGTCGAGGGGACTGTCCCGCCGTATAGCGCGTCGTCGCTGACCAGCTCCGGTGATTCTGACAGCAGCGGCAGCGGAAGCAGCAGCGGCAGCGGAAGCAACAGCGGCGAGAGCGCAGAGAGCGACGACTTTGCAGATATCGGCGATATCGGGGACGATGAATATCGGCCCGATACTGGCGACGACGAGTCCTAGTTGCTCGCCGATATTCTTTTTGTAAATCAAATTTTTGACTTATGATTTATACAAAGTTTCGGTTTTTGCCTTTCTGACTGGATGTTACTCGCTAGGCTCATAGGCTCGGAGAGGAACGCTCGCTAGGTCGCAGGGGGATGGTCCCGACATCGACCATCCGCTCGCCGGGACCTACTCGCCCCTGCACCCGGATACTCGTGAACCTGCTGAGATAACCGCGCGGGTGGCGTGTGGGACATACTCGCATGCCCCCTGGGGCTCGCTTACTCGCGCGGTTCCAGCTCGCTTCCCCGCATGGGATCAGCTCGCCTACTCGCACGAGATCAGCTCGCCTGCTCGCGCGTGGTCTGCTCGCCTGCTCGCGCGAGGCCTGCTCGCCTGCTCGCGCGTGACGAAAATTCCCGAGGAGAGGAGCTCGTGGGGATACCGGGCTTACGACGTTGCTCAACTCGAGGTCTTGGATTACAATCGAGGAGATCGGCCGATTCCCGAGGAGAGGAGCTCGTGGGGATACCGGGCTTACGACGCTGCTCAACTCGAGGTCTTGGATTACAATCGAGGAGATCGGCCGATTCCCGAGGAGAGGAGCTCGTGGGGATACCGGGCTTACAACGCTGCTCAACTCGAGGTCTTGGATTACAATTGAGGAGATCGGCCGATTCCCGAGGAGAGGAGCTCGTGGGGATACCGGGCTTACGACATTGCTCAACTCGAGGTCTTGGATTACAATCGAGGAGATCGGCCGATTCCCGAGGAGAGGAGCTCGTGGGGATACCGGGCTTACGACGCTCCTCAACTCGAGGTCTTGGATTACAATCGAGGAGATCGGCCGATTCCCGAGGAGAGGAGCTCGTGGGGATACCGGGCTTACGACGTTGCTCAACTCGAGGTCTTGGATTACAATCGAGGAGATCGGACGATTCCCGAGGAGAGGAGCTCGTGGGGATACCGGGCTTACGACGCTGCTCAACTCGAGGTCTTGGATTACAATCGAGGAGATCGGCCGATTCTCGAGGAGAGGAGCTCGTGGGGATACCGGGCTTATGACGCTGCTCAACTCGAGGTCTTGGATTACAATCGAGGAGATCGGCCGATTCCCGAGGAGAGGAGCTCGTGGGGATACCGGGCTTACGACGTTGCTCAACTCGAGGTCTTGGATTACAATCGAGGAGATCGGCCGATTCCCGAGGAGAGGAGCTCGTGGGGATACCGGGCTTACGACGCTGCTCAACTCGAGGTCTTGGATTACAATCGAGGAGATTGGCCGATTCCCGAGGAGAGGAGCTCGTGGGGATACTGGGCTTACGACGCTGCTCAACTCGAAGTCTTGAATTACAATCGAGGAGATCGGCCGATTCCCGAGGAGAGGAGCTCGTGGGGATACCGGTCTTTCGACGCTGCTCAACTCGAAGTCTTGAATTACAATCGAGGAGATCGGCCGATTCCCGAGGAGAGGAGCTCGTGGGGATACCGGTCTTACGATGCTGCTCAACTCGAAGTCATGGTTAATATCCTGCATCCTTATATAACTTGGAGATTAATCGCAGAGATACCTTGACAAGAAAGAAACTCTCCGGAGAGATGCTCTTGACCCTGCCGAATCGGGGGATTGGCGTCCAGACCCGTTCCTAAGAATTCCTCTAGTCGGAGGAGAGATGCACTCGGGGAGACCTAGGCCGGCCTGCAAGGGGGGGCTGACCTCAGCCGACAATGCAGAGGCTCGGTCTTACAAGAGCGCTTAAAATCCCGAAGCATCGTCCCATCATCCGAACTAGGCTATTCAGTGAGAACGGGTTGGAGTCCCGTATCCCGATTTGACAGTGAAGGTCGCTTCCATCCTCCTCCTCGCTTCCCAGAACTCGGGGCAAGCTAAGGTCCCGTGCCCCTCTACTCGATGGATATCGCAGTAGAGGGGAATTGCTGCTTCCTGCTGCCTCTCCTGCCTCCTCTCCTGCTGCCTCTCCTTTCGCTGGCGCTTGGCGGCTCGCTGGGTGATGGTCATGGTCTCCCTTCTTCCTCCTCCCTGCTCCCGAGGGTTGTAATTCCTCCTCTCCTCTTGCTGGGCCGGTCGCCTCCACTGAGGGTGATCCCTCGGGTACTGGAATCTCCTCTCCTCGCTCCTTGCCTCCCGTCCCCCGACGGGCCTCCCATCCTCCTGTCTCCGAGACCTCTCCTGCCTTTCCGCCTTTCTGAGCTCCCTTCCCCATTCTCTCTTCTCTTCCTCTCTCCTCCGCGGTCTTTCCTGCTTCCTGTCACTGCGCCCCTCCGGCGCTCTCTCCTTCTCTAGCAGCCTCCCTTTGTCTTGCCCAAGCGGTCGGTCTCCATCGAGCCGTGCCAGGAACTCCTTGTTCCTCTCCTCTCCCTGGATGAACACATTGGCTCTCTCCACCATCTCCTCGAACGATTTGGGCGGCCTGTGCCCCAACTCCATGTTGAACAGGCCCTGCTTCAGCCCGAACTTGAGGGCCACCATCAAGGTGAACCCGTCGACCTCCTCTACCTCCAGCACCTCCTCCTGGAACCGATCGATGTACCGGCCCAAACTCTCGTGCTGCCCCTGCACGATCTTGAAGAGGGCGGTTGCCTCCTTCTTCCTCCGCTTGGACGTCGCAAACCTTGCTAATAGACCCCTTCGAAGATCTGAGAAGCAGTAGACTGACCCTGCTGGCAGCTGGTGGAACCAATCTCTTGCGCTTCCTTTGAAGGTAATGGAGAAGAGCCGGCACTTGAGAGCATCGGACACATTGCGAATAGACACCACATCTTCAAACCACTGGAGATGTCTCACCGGGTCATCCTTGCCGGAGTAGTACGAGAGGACCGGTTCTCTGAAGTTGTCGGGGACGAGGGCTGCGAGGATCTCGTCGCAAAAGGGGCTCCTCCCTTCCTGGCGGCGGCGAGTATCCTCCCCACTCGAGCAGTCATACTCGCTCCATCGGCGAGTATCTCCATACCTCGCCGAGAGTTCCGGATCTCGAAACCGGATTCCCTGACCACTCGCCGGGTGATGTCGCGGCGGGCACACCTGCTCTCCACTCGCCCAAGCGGGCTCCTTCCCTGCTCGCCGAGTTGGTAGCTCCTCGCCCGGGGGTGTCCGGCGACGGGGAGAAGTCGCCGTCACCTCCGGCGGATTAGAAAACCCGACGAGTATTGCCTTCTCCATCCTCCTCGCGAACTCTTCGAAAGCCGCCACTGTCACATACTCGCTACCTCGCTCCTGGACTCCAGTTCCCGCCGAGTTATCTCCCAACTCGCCACGGTCTCCGCCATCAGCCATCTTCTAACCACGACTTTCTTCTTCGGTCGCAATCCACACTCACCGCACCAAGTGTTGAAGCCGAGAAATTTCTCAACCTCAGAAATCGGACTAGGCAACCTGAAGTTACTGGTCGGCCGGTCGAGAAGATGATCTCTGGTCGGGAAACAGAAGCAAATTGCGCAAACAAGACCCCAGGTTGCTGCGGCAGGAAGGTCCCACCACGTACCCAGTTGCTTAGGAGAAGCAACCCCTTCTCAACCAGATTGGCCGAGCTAGGTACGAAGGAGGCGAGCTTGAGCAATAACGAGTCAAGGGCAGTGTTGGAACTCGCGAGGGCTCAGGCCGAGATTTGCTTGTCTCTCCCTCGTACCCCTGGGGTCCTATTTATAGGGAAAACCAAAGAGAGGGGGGGTCTTACTTATACCCCCACCCTGGCGAGTTGGCGACTTCCCTGGGGAGCTCGTCTGGAAGAGGCGAGTATCTGGTCATAGTCGCCACCTGGCGAGTTGGCCTGGGGAGCTCGTCACACTCGCCCGAACCTTCCGCGACCTGGGGTGCTGATCTGGACCCAGGTCTTGCCTTGTTGACTTTGACTTTTGATGACCTGGCGGTGGTAGGGCCCACCCTCGTCGAATATGGGTTGTACAGAGAGCTTCCTTGGGAACGGGAGCAGACTATGCTGGTAGAGTACCCAGAGCTATTCCGCTCAGGTACCGCTTAAAGTTTTTCATTTTCTTTCCTTTAGTAATTTCGTGGGCGAAATTCTTTTAAGAGGGGGAGAGTTGTAACACCCCGAAACTCAAAAGAGGTACGGGTGACATTTTAAGCCAAGTCTGGGATTTGGAGCAGGTGACACGGGCGTGTCACGGGCGTGATACGGGCATGTCAAGGGTGTGTTCGGCCACGGGTCGCGTGGTCGACATTTTGGCGATCAGCGATCGTCGAGTTTAGGCACACAGCCAGGGACACGGGCGTGTCCCAGGCCATGTCCCGCTTGTGTGGTTCGCAGGTTTGCGCACGGGCCATGACACGGGTACAGACACAGGCGTGTCATGTGTGACACGGGCGTGTCGGGTGTCGTGCCACAGGCCGTGTCCTTCTCGGGAAAGTCATGGAAGTTGCACACGGGGCATGACACGGGTCTTGACACGGCCGTGTCACATATGACACGGGCGTGTCAGAGGCCGTATCGAAAGCCGTGTACTGGTCGGGGTGCCGTGCGAGACGGCGAATGGGCGACACAGCCCTGGACACGGGCGTGTCGCAGGCCGTGTTCGGCCCAGATTTTGTAATTTCAGGCTGAATCACAGCCGTCCGTTTTCTTGGTGTTGGGAATTGTCTTCACAATATCCCAGATTTGTGGGAAGTCAGACCTGAAACTAAGATGAATTAAGTTG
This sequence comes from Platanthera zijinensis, assembly GCA_039513925.1. Taxonomy (NCBI): domain Eukaryota; kingdom Viridiplantae; phylum Streptophyta; class Magnoliopsida; order Asparagales; family Orchidaceae; genus Platanthera; species Platanthera zijinensis. The sequence continues at coordinate 31,479,013 of CM077085.1, forward strand.
TATTTGATATTGTGTTTAAGTTGTGCATGCATGACTCTATTGCCAAGTGTAAACCAATGTCAGTCTATAGTGGGTCATCAAACACAGGACCATACAATGTAATTCCTCATTGTGTGATCCAAGGTGTTGAGTCATGTATAGCCTCTCTATTGGGGTACACTTTGTTTCCATGCACTTGGACTACTGGAATCTGGAGTATTGAAGACTTTCTCAGAAGAAATTTTTTCTAAGTCCACATACTCGAGTAGTATCTTCTATATACTCGAGTAAGTGACTTAGTACTCGAGTAGATTGGATTACATACTCGAGTAGTTCTCAAGTTACTCGAGTAAGTGTTCTGATCGTACTCGAGTTGATCTGGACTTCTCATCTCAGAAAGTTTCTAAGTCCATATACTCGAGTAAATCCATTCATATACTCGAGTACCTCTTTTCCTTACTCGAGTAGGTGTTTGTGTACTCAAGTAGAGCCTTAGTCATACTCGAGTAGTCTCTTAGTTATACTCGAGTAGGGCTAACTGTTCAGTCTAAATATTTCTAAGTCCACATACTTGAGTAACTTCGCTCATATACTCGAGTAAGTTGCTTAGCACTTGAGTAGATCCTTCTTATACTCGAGTAGACTGGCTTAGCACTCGAGTAGATTTTTCTTATACTCGAGTAGTTTGGATTAGTACTCGAGTAGATGTTTCTACTTACTCGAGTAATCTATTTAGAGTAACTCGGGTAGTTCTTCCAAGGCACTCGAGTAGTCATTTCTATTACTTGAGTACATGTTTCTCTTATCTACTCGAGTAGCAGACCTTTATACTCGAGTATCTTATCTAACCCGAGTATGTCGGCTCAGAATTCCAGAAATCGTTAAGTCCAGAATTGACGGAGATTTGAAATTAACCTTTTTCTGATTGGTCCACGTGTCAATCTTAATTATGATTATGACCGTTGGAGATAACCTATAAATAGGTCTTTTCAGATTTGACTAAATACGTGTTTTATAGAGATTATCTTTTAAGAAAGAGAAAATCCCAAAAACCCTAATTTTCTCATCCGCCGCCATTACCGTTTTCGGAAGAAGCTCTGGATCGTCTTCTCTCAGCCGCAGCTATCGATCTCTGATTCTCTAGCGATCCAGACTCAAGAAGAATCATCCGATCTCTCCGTGCTTCATCGTCTCTGATTTACTTTCTTGATCGTGGTGAGTCCAGATCTCAGAATCGTGGATCTCAGTCAAGTCTTCTTGTACTGTTTCTGTTCAAACCGAAAAGCTCTCAAGAAGAAGATTACGTCAAAGATCCAGATCTGTGATATTCTTGTTTGTAAACTTTATTCAAACTAATTTCATTGTAGGAGATCTTTCTCCGAGTGGTAGGAAGTTTTATCTTCCGAGTGTAGATCCGTTTGGGATCGAGTTTTGTAGGAACGTGGTTCCGAGGTGTATGATTGTTTTTGCAATCCGAGATAGTGGAGTAGCCGAGTCTAGTGATTTGCTAGATCGGTGAGAAAAGTGGACGTACCCAAGATTGGGGAACCACTATAAATCTCTTGTCGTCTGTGTGATTGCTTGATTACGGATCTGTGCTGTGTTATATTTTTTTTATTCCGCATTTGACACGAAATTCACCTATTCACCCCCCTTTAGGTGATTTAGGTTGACAACTTAGCGCTCTCAATTGGTATCAGAGGCGGTGGTTGATCATTAAAAGGTTAACACCTTGATCTAATCCTCACCAAGTTGTCTCCAGTGAAGTATCAAGCATGAGTAAGACCAAGGATTTTGCTAAGCTCCCTATCTGTACCAAGAACAACTTTCCTATGTGGAAGGAAAGAGTTAAGTTCTTCATGGAAGCAGTAGACCCTCGGATCTTCATGATTGTGGAAGAAGGTCCGTATGTTCCTATGACTGCATCAACAATAGACCCAACCAAAAAGGTCCCAAAGAAGTTGATGGACTTGGATAAGGACGAGATTGCACTTGTCTCCCTGGACAAGAAAGCTGAAAATATTATCGCAAGTGCAGTCGATGACTCAATGCTGCAGAATCTAATTCACTGCCAATCAGCTAAAGAGATGTGGCAGTCCCTAGTTACTTTAATGGAAGGTACTGAAGAAGTGAGGGATGATCGGAGGTCCCTACTGAATCAGAAATATAAAGCCTTCCGACAAGGTCACAAGGAACCCATAGCTGACACATTTGAAAACTTCTTTAAGATAGTCAATGGACTGAGAGTGTATGGCCGATTCTTTACTAATGGGGAGCTGAATGATAAGTTTCTGAGATCTCTCACCAAAGAATGAGACAATAAAGTCTGTGCCATCCGAGAGTTTGGCAGACTAGCAGAGACAGATCCACCGAATCTATTTGACAAACTGATGTCCTATGAACTGCAAATCAACTCCAGAAAAGCCGAAGAAGAGATAATGTTGGAACACCCTTTTTATATTTGGGTCAGGATAACTATGCTAAGGATTCATGACCTCATTGTATAGCATAGGTCATTGAGTGTGAGTTTAGAACTTAGGATATTTGAGAATTTAGTTCTGCTCAGCTCGACGGATAGTCGACCCCAGCTCGACGTGTCGTCGTCCTCAGCTCGACGCGTAGTCGACCGCTGCTCGACGCATAGTCGATCGCAGCTCGACGCAGCGTCGTCCTCAGTTCGACGTAACGTCGACTTCAGCTCGACGTTCTGGCGTGATTCTCTCTGCATCCTTAATCACTCTCTGATCGACGGATAGTCGTCCTCATATCGACGATTTATGATGAGTTCGATGTTTTGAGTTCTCCCGTCTGTTGACATTTGAAATTCAAATTAAAGATCATCAAAGCAGTTATTGCAAGAGATCCCCTGGCCGTTTCAAGACTTAATTGGTCCATATCTCAAGGAATTTTCATTGGAAATCAATTAAGGCACTTCCTTCCAAGGCATGGACAGTTAAGGAATGCATTGAATGCCCTGCCAACGGCTATCTATCAGACAGTAGTAACTCTATTACTCAGAGATTTTTTCGAGAGAGGCAGTAACACAGTTATTCAGATTTGTTACAGAGAACATTCTTCATCATCTCTCTCTCACAGAATCTGCTGCAGAGAATTCAAAGAGAAGAACATCACTCAGAGAAATATCACCTAACTTTCAGATAAGTCGCTTCTCCTCAAAAGAGAAGTCGGTTGCTTTAAAGGCTGACAGTTCAAGGAAGAGCAAAGCTGCCTCGCCAGCACCTCCTCAAGAAGTAAGTGAAGAAGAAGGCTCCGAGCCAAGCACCTCAGGCTCAGAACTATCTGAAGGAGAGTTCTTATTGCTCTCGCGGCAGTTCAAGAAGTTCTTAAATAAGAAGAAGCAATGGAGAGGCAAAGATACCTCATACAGAAGATCACGACATAACAGTGATCAGCGAAAGAATGGCTCGAGCAGCCATGACAGGTATAACTCCAAACAGAACAAACAAATTTCAACTGACATCGTTTGTTATTGTTGTAATAAGCTAGGTCACGTCATCGCGGACTGCCCTCATAAGAAGAAAGAGGGTGGCATAAGAGAGGATAAGAAATCTTCATACCACAAGAAGAGGATAGAGAAGAGCTTATTAGCCAAGAAGAGCAAAACTCTCAGCGACTCCGACTCATCTGAGTCGAGTGAAGAAGAGGAAGCTTACTTCAGGCTCATGGCTCACTCTGATGATGAATAAGTCCCCCAGTTCACTGGGGAGGTAAAATATCACACTCCTCTCTCTGAATCTGATGATGATAATGAGCAAGAGGGCTATTCCTCTGAAGATGAATCTGAACTCATGGGACAGTATAAGGAGTTACTCACGGCTTACGAAAAATTTCGCAGAGTCGTGAAAACTCAAGCCAAAGAGATAAAATCTCTACAGGCTATTGAGAGCAGCTTGAGAGAAGAAGTCACCAAGACTAATTCTCTTCAAGAGAACTTCAATGCTACTATGGAAGAATACAATCAAGCTCTCAAGCACCTCGACCTTAAAGATGAAATCATCAAAGAATTGGAACAACTACTCGAAGCTGAGAAGAAACTTGTTGAGAGTTTCTCCAAGCCTAAGACAGTTCTTCCACTCGTTGCTGAGTTCTCAGCTAAGGCCAAGGGTGCTGGTATAGGCCACATTGGTGCTTCTAGTAAATCTTCTAGGAGAAACAAGGCCAAGAGAAAGAATAAGGCTGCCCGGAAGGCTCTAGCTGAAGAAAAGGGGAAAGCTCCCTTGGAACCGGTATTGTTCAAGAAAGTTATCTTTCCTACGAACGAACTTGACTATGAGTCCACCTATGGACACTTCTCTAGGCCGATCCCCGAGAAGCCTGAGTCAAGATAACAAGGTTGGACTCGTCCTCGTAACTTTGGCGAGAGTGTCTTTAAGGCACCTTATGAAGAGATTCAACTTCAAAACTATGGACCATATGCTCATGGTCATAACATCAAGAAGACACCAAAGGTAAAACCTATTGCGGAAAAGCCTATGAAGGAGAAGACTTCATGTAGCTGCCATCATCATGAAGCTTCTTCCTCCAAGAGTGAAGTTCCTGCTAGACCATCACTTAAGAAAATCAAGCAGGAATATACTAGGCAAAGATACAACAGGTTCGACTGTTGGTGCTGCGGCAAAATTGGTCATTTTGGCGTCGATTGTTGGTTCAATCCTAGAAATGTTGCAACCCCTCAAGTTAGCAACATGAGAATGACCACTCATTAGGCTAATGCTCGTAGGGGGAGTATTCTAACTCGAGACTAAGGACCCAAACTTGTTTGGGTTCCTAAGGCTAAGTGATTGTAATTGCAGGTATGTCCAAAGACCACCAAAATGCCAATCTGGTACTTGGACAGTGGATGCTCTCGGCATATGACCGGGACAAGAAGCCTACTCCAGAATTTCACCTTAGTCTGCAATGGACCAAAGGTCATCTTTGGAGGTTCAGATCGAGGAATAACTAAAGGCTACGGTATGATTACTAACGGTAGCGTATCCTTTTCGGATGTAGCCTATGTTGAAGAATTGGAACACAATCTCATCAGCATAAGCCAACTATGCGACAAAGGATACGTGGTTGAATTTCATGCTGACAAGTGTTTGATAAAATCGGTTGACAACATGGAAACTATTTTATCAGGCACTCAAAGCAGAAATATTTTCTGTTTAAACTTCATTTGTATAGACTCGTCTACACCAGTGTGTCTTTTAGCAAAAAGTAGTGCATCTCTTGCTGACAAATGGCACAAGAGACTAGCACATATTAATCTCAAAACTATTAATAAACTATTCTCTCAAAACTTAGTACGTGATGAATCTAATGTCAAGTGCATTATGGACAGTCTTTGTCACGCCTGTATCAAAGGCAAGCAAATAAGGAGCTCATTTAAAAGCATAATAGGCAAGGATTACAATAGAAGCTTACAGCTTCTCCATATGGACTTGTTTGGTCCACTGCAAGTTAGAAGTTTGGGAGGTAAGGAATATACGTTGGTTATTGTGGATGATTACTCGCGCTTTGCGTGGGTGTTCTTTCTGAAACACAAGTCAGACACCTTCAGTACTTTCACTAGTTTTGTTAGGCAAATCCAGAATGAATACAACTGTTCCGTAGTCAAAATCAGAAGTGACAATGGAACGGAATTCAAGTCTGGAGCCATGACAGAATTCTGCGAAAGTCAAGGTATCTTTCATGAGTTTTTCTCTCCTCGCACTCCACAGCAAAATGGAGTAGCTGAGAGAAGGAACAGAACACTCATAGAGGCTTGCCGGACTATATTGAGTGATGCCTCACTTCCAGAGTATTTCTAGGCTGAAGCCGTCAACACCGCTTGTCACGTGCAAAATCGAGCTCTCATCAACAAGAACCATGATAAGACTCCTTACAAACTTCTAAAAGGCAGGAAACCAACCATTTCATATTTTAGAATCTTTGGCTGTCAGTGCTTCATACTTAACAACGACAAGTATCACACTACCAAGTTTAGCGAGAAAAGCTTTGAAGGTATTTTTGTAGGTTATAGTAGCCATAGTAAGGCCTATAGAGTATTTAATAGAAAAACTCTGGTGGTAGAAGAGTCGATACACCTTGTATTTGATGAGACGAGTTTGCTGCAAAGCAACTCTTCTAGTGTGCTCATTGAAGATGCAGGTACCAAGATGAAGGAACTTAGCTTGGATGAGCCTACTCAAGATCAAGATGAGACGTTCATCAAGATCACCTCTACAACCCCTATTGGAGAGGTAGATGATCAAGATGAAGAACACATCCCAGCTGAAGATGCAACACCAGTGGCTGTAGAGATCCGAGATGCAAGGACTCTAGAGTTTAGACACTTGAAGGATCATCCCTTAGATCAAATCATAGGAGATCCTCAGGATGGTGTCAGAACCCGGAGAGGTACAACTAACGAGAATTTATTCTTGAGCTTTCTATCACAGGTTGAACCTAAGAAGTTCGAGGAAGCAAACTCGGATGCATCCTGGATACTAGCCATGGAAGAAGAGTTGAATCAGTTCAAACGTTGCAAAGTTTGGACACTTGTTCCTAGACCCAAGAGTAAGAATGTCATCGGGACAAAATGGGTCTACTGGAATAAGATGGACGAAGATGGAACAATTATAAAGAATAAAGCAAGACTTGTCGCCAAGGGATATCGTCAAGAAGAAGGAATCGACTTTGATCAAACATATGCTCCAGTGGCAAGACTGGAGGCGATTAGGCTATTCCTTGCTTATGTTGCACTTAAGGGCTTTACAGTCTATCAAATGGATGTAAAGTCTGCCTTCTTAAATGGTAACATTAAGGAAGAAGTGTATGTAGAGCAACCGCCAGGTTTTGTTGATTCAAACTTTCCCAATCATGTTTACTTACTGCAAAAAAGCATTATATGGTCTTAAACAAGCTCCCCGAGCTTGGTATGAGATGCTGTCTAGCTTCCTTTTTGAGAGCAAGTTCACAAGAGGAAAGATAGACAAGACATTATTTCTTAGGGAAATAAAAGGCAAGATTTTGCTGGTACAAATATATGTTGACGACATTATTTTTGGCTCTACGGATGACAACCTCTGCAAGAAGTTTTCTAAACTTATGCAAGGGAAGTTTGAAATGAGCAGTATGGGAGAGCTGAAGTATTTCTTAGGGCTTCAAGTGAAACAATTTGAGGATGGAATTTTCATCTCACAGACCAAATTCACCAAAGAGCTACTTAAGAAATTCGGAATGGAGAATGCAACCTCTATGAGGACTCCAATGGCCTCAGCTATGTCTCTGGACAAGGATGAGAAAGGGAAACCTTTTGATGAAACCAAGTACAGAAGCATAATTGGGTCCTTGCTCTACCTTACCGCAAGTAGACCAGACATAATGTTTTCAACATGTGTATGTGCTAGATTTCAGGTGAACTCTAAGGAATCTCACTACATTGCTGCAAAGCGAATCTTGAGATACCTCAAAGGTACACCAAATCTTGGCTTATGGTACCCAAGAAGTAATGACAGTGAACTAATTGGATTTTCAGATGAAGATTTTGCAGGAAGTAAAGACGACAGGAAAAGCACTTCTGGGACTTGCCAATTTCTCGGAAGGAGACTTATTTCCTGGAGCAGTAAGAAGCAGAACTGTGTAGCCATTTCAACGGCTGAGTCAGAGTACATCTCTGCAGGGAGCTGTTGTGCACAGCTTCTATGGATCAAGAATCAATTTGAAGACTATAACATGAAGTTCCAGAACATCCCTCTGCTTTGCAACTCTTCCAGTGCAATAGCAATTGCCAACAACCCAGTCTCCCACAGCCGGACAAAGCACATAGAGCTTCGATATCACTTCATCCGGGAGCATGTGGAGAATGGAGACATAGATCTACAATACGTCTCCACAGATAGGCAAGTTGCAGATATATTCACGAAGCCGCTAGATGAGACCAAGTTCTCATTCTTCAAAACTGAACTTGGGATGCTCAACAAAGAAGATTAGTGGTCTCTATCAAAGTCTCAGAGTTAAAAGTTGGTGGAGGTAAAGATCAGTGCTTCGAGAAAAATATTTTGTCAAAGTGACTTACTCGAGTAAGTGTACTCACATACTCGAGTACTTGGAAACAATCACGAGTAGTTACACGACTACACTCGAGTATATTACAATATACTCGAGTAACTCAAAGTATCTACTCGTGTAGGTAAAAAATTCACTCGAGTACATATTCTTCATACTCGAGTACTTTGTTGGTTCCCTAGTTTGATTTGAGTTTAGTCCTCTCCTTTGTGCTCCTTGACCCAAGAATTATCTATGGTCAATGGTTAGTAGTCTAGCTGTAGAGTTCTCACTTTTCCAGATGAAGAATTTGGTTAAGTTGTTTGTTCGTTCGACTATCGTCGAACGCCGCTCGGCTATCGTCGACTAACTGTTCGACGATCGTCTATCAGTTGTTCGACTTTCAGTCTGCGAGGATAGTTCGACTATCGGTTGATAGTTCGACTATCTGTGTGTTTTGATAGTTCGACTATCTGCTTGGATAAGTCGACTATCTGATAGTTCGACTATCTGTTGATAGGTCGACTATCTGTTTGTCTTTGATAGTTCGACTATCTGCTTGGATAGGTCGACTATCTGATAGTTCGACTATCTGTTGATAGGTCGACTATCTGTTTGGTTTTGATAGTTCGACTATCTGTTGATAGGTCGACTATCTGATAGCTCAACTATCTGTTGATAGTTCGACTATCTGTTCTGCGTTGATAGTTCGACTATCTGTTGATAGGTCGACTATCTGTTCTCGCTTGATAGTTCGACTATCTGTTTTGAAAGTTCGACTATCTGATAGTTCGACTATCTGTTGATAGGTCGACTATCTGTTTGTTTTTGATAGTTCGACTATCTGTTGATAGGTCGACTATCTGTTCTCGCTTGATAGTTCGACTATCTGCTTTGATAGTTCGACTATCTGATAGTTCGACTATCTGTTGATAGGTCGACTATCTGTTTGTTCTTGATAGTTCGACTATCTGATTGATAGGTCGACTATCTGATAGCTCGACTATCTGTTGATAGCTCGACTATTTGTTTTGCCCTGATAGTTCGACTATCTGTTGATAGGTCGACTATCTGATAGTTCGACTATCTTCTGGTAGTTCGACTATCTGCTGTGATAGTTCGACTATCTCCTTTGATAGTTCGACTATCTGGATCGTTCGACTATCTGTCCGATAGTTCGACGATCTCCGTGCGTCGGTCGACGATCTCCGAGGGTCGTTCGACGTTTTTTGTCTGCTTTTATATTTTGTATTTATTTATTATATTTAATTAATTAATACATTATCTGGCATATCTTTTTAGCTGTATTATGATAATATTTCCAGGCATATCTGCTCTATTCTTTTTGCCTGTGTAAAATCTTTTTAGATAAAGTTGTTTGTCCTATTAGCTGACATTATAAATTACTTTATCTGCTGTCAGCCCTTTATAACCGTTAGACTGGAAAGTCTTCTTTTTGCTATAAAGAGTTTGTTTCTGATATGACTTTATTTAGTACTTTATTATCAAATTGCTTCCTGCAGCTTCCTAGAAAAAGGGTTATTCCTTTTATAGAATATTTCCACTGCAGAGATTGTTTTGTCTTCTTGATATTTACAGCTCAGGTCTCAAGTCTCAGAAGAAGACAAGTAATTCAAACTGAAGAGAGTCGTTGCTTGCTGATGTTATATAAAGGACCCTTTGAAGAAGGATTCAAGCTAGCTAACTAGTTACCCAGATATTTTCAAGCATTCAAGCCTTCATCAAGATCAAGTCTTCTGCTCTCAGCAATTTCCATCTAACTGAGAAGTGTTAAGATCTTCCACTCTTCTTCAACCTGAGTTCTCCTGCTTTCAGGAAGTTCAAACTCAGAGTTCTTTTGAAGAAGAAGAAGAAGAAGATAGCTGCTTGAAGATCTTTATTTTATTATTTATTATCTTCTTGTAGTTTTTCCTTCAGAACTTTCTGAAGAGTTTTCTGCACTGAAGCAAGACTTCACCTGGACATCTTTGAGCCAGGGGGAGCCTTGATTCTTTAGAGCTTTCTAGCTCAGTGCAAGTTTTTGTGCTTCTCTAATCTTTGTAAAATAGAGAAGACATCTTAACCTTCTTCCCCCTCCTGTACAGGGTTATTACTCCCTTCAAAAGTATCCCTTGGTGGCAGGGCACCTGATCAAAAACCTGTGCTTGGTTTTTAGACACCTGATCAAAAGTCTAAAGGGTTTCTGGATCTACCTGAAGCAGATCCTGTTAGTGGCAGGGCACCTGATCAAAAACCTGAGTGGATTCCTACCGTGTGGGTAGAAGAGTGGACGTACCCAAGTTGTTTGGGGAACCACTATAAATTTCCTTGTGTCGTCTGGATTCACTTGTTTAATTCCTGCATTGTGGCTGTGAATAGATATAACTAGGATTGCTAGTTGCTGATTAGGTTTTCCAAGCCTTAACTGTAATTACAGTTAGCTTGAGTTTGTGCACATCACTTGTGTTAGGCTTTAAGGTTAAATCAATATCTATAATCTTTTCATTCCGCACTTCACTCCAAGGGAGTTGGGTAGACCATTAAGTTTTGTCTAGTGCAAAATTTGATAACTCTATTCACCCCCCCTCTAGAGTAGTATCTATCCCTTCACTTTCAATTGGTATCAGAGGGAGGTTGACTGACTGAATAGGCTAACACCTAAGTCACAAGATCCTGATAGATACCAAAGCTTATAGATATTCACTATCATGGCCCAGTCCAAGGATTATTCTAGTACCAGACCTCCAACATGCAACTTAGCTAAGTTTGGCATTTGGAAGGCAAGGATCAAATTATATATGAATTCTATTGATGAAAGCATCTTTGCTTCTATTTTGTCAGGTCCCCCAAGAGCACCTGCTGCTGCTACTGCCTCATCATCTGATATGAGCGCAGTGCCTCCTCCAGATTACAATGATGAATACAAGAAGGCCAAAATAGCAGATGCCAAGGCAATGAACATACTGGCTCAGACAATGTCTGATGAGGTATTCCAGAAGGTTGCTGACTGCTCTTCAGCAAAAGCCATGTGGGACACACTGAACCAGATTGTAGCTGGTTCAGCTGATGAAAGGAAGGACAGAAGGTCCAACCTGATCTCACAGTATGAGAACTTCAAGAAAACTGATGCTGAATCAGTTGAAGCCATGTACACCAGGCTCAACTCAATCATTAATGAGCTGAGGACCCTGGACAAGGACATATCATTGACAGAGGTCAATGATAAGATTCTTATGTGCTTCCCTAGCACATGGGATCTAAGGATCTGGCCCATCAAGGAAGCCAGAAGTACAAATGAGATCTCCACTGAAGCCCTCCTCTGCAAGCTCAAGTCTTTTGAGCAAGTGCTGAAGACAAGGGAAGCAGAAGCTGAAGCAAAGACCCCCACTCCAACAAGAAAAGAGCAATCTCTAGCTCTTAAGGCTGCTGATACTTCTGAAGGCAGCCAATCTAATGAGGAACTAATGGCATTGTTTGCCAAGAGGTTTCTCAAGATGGGAAGAAAGGAGTTCAGAAAGAAGTCTTCACGCTATGAAGACAAACCAAGGTATGATCGCTCCCCTGCTAAAGAAATTATTTGTTATGGTTGCAGGAAGCCTGGACATATCTTGCCAGAGTGTCCAGAGGAGAAGAACAAAGAAAAGAGAAAAGAAAAAGAACAACACAGGAAGCACTCCAAGCCATCCTCCTACAAAAACAAGAAGAAGGAGAGAGGTTTCATTGCTGAAACCTGGAGTGATTCTGATGAAGAATCCTCCTCATCAAGCTCCAGTGAGGATGAGGAAGAGAAGAAGGCAAAAGAAGTTTGCCTAATGGCAATAGATGCCTGCAGCAACCACTCTGCTGTAGAGAGTTCTAATTCTGATGAAGAGATGCCTACAGAAGATGAGGTACTTTCTTCTTATGATTTTACTTCAGAAGAATTTAAATTAGACTTTAAATCTTTATGCTTAGATTTGATTAGCTCAGAAAAGGAAATAAAAGAACTTAGAAATAGGTTAGCTGACTCAGAATCAATAGCTACTGAAAATGTTAGGTTAAAGGAAGATCTCACTACTTGTAGTGAAGAAATTAAATTTCTTAAAATAGAGTTAGCTAAGTCTAAGAGGCTAGAAGAATCACTTAATGGTAGAAGCCTTAAGTTGTTAGAAATTACCAGCATGACTAACACTAGGTCAGGTAATGACAAACTAGGCTTAGGAGCTTCTCCCAGTGAACCCCCAGTTCTACTTAAAAATAACCTTTCAACTCCAGTAAACTTCATTTCAGCTAGTGGAATGAAGAACACTGAGCAAGTAAACCTAGTTAATAAAACTTTAAATAAAGCTAAGAGAGAAAAGAGAAAGAAATTTTTTAAAGAAATGCAAAGAGCGTCGAACGCCGCTCGACGATCGGAAGCTCAATGGTCGAACGAAGCTCGACGATCTGAGCGCCCATCGTCGAACGTCGATCGACGATTTCAACATGATTTTCAAAATCATAATCAGTACCATAGAAACCTAAATGAAAATAGAAACCCTAGGTTTGATGACCCATCATCTGCATGGAGAATCCCACCTAGGAGATCTCACCCACTAGGTTATCACCCTCAGCCTGCATTCTCATATATTTCCAGTTTTTCTTATGTGAAAACAAGGGACCCAAGGTTACCTGGGTCCACACTGTCTAAATAAATGTCTTGCAGTTGAAGGCCTATCCAATCACTCAAAATAAGTGGTATTTGGATAGTGGATGCTCTAAGCATATGATAGGAAATAAAGATCTTCTGTCAAAGTTCAAAGCTAAGCTCGGCCCAAAGGTTATCTTTGGAGACTCCAGCTGTGGTCAGACAGAAGGCTATGACAAGATCACAATTGGAGCAGTTACTTTCAAGAGAGTTGCATATGTCAATGGACTGAAGCATAATTTGATTTCAGTCAGCCAGCTATGTGATGCTGGCTACCAGGTTTCATTTTCTAACTCCTCTTGTAATATTACTTTAAATAATAATGTTGTTTTAGTAGGTATTAGAATAGGTAATATTTATTTAGTAGATTTCAATTCATCTCATTCTGAAATCTGCCTGTTTAATGAAGTAACAATTAATAATAATTCTTTGTGGCATAAGACGCTTAGTCATGTTAACCTTAAAAATATATCTAGGTTATCTAAACACAACCTTGTTAGAGGCTTACCTTCTTGCCCCTACAAGAAGGAGAGCCTATGCAAGGCTTGTCAGCTAGGCAAGCAAACCAAAAACTCTTTTAAATCTGTAAATAAGAGTGATTCTCCTAGAATCCTGTATCTATTACACTTGGACCTTTTTGGCCCAATAAATGTACAGAGTTTAGGAGGGAAGTATTACACATTAGTAATTGTAGATGACTTCTCTAGGTTCAGTTGGGTTTTCTTTTTGAGAACTAAATCTGATAACTTCAAAGCCCTTACAGACTTTCTACTATGTGTGCAGACTGAGTACTCTACTCATGTGGCCTTGATCAGAAGTGATCATGGTACTGAGTTTGACTCTCTTCTCATGCAAGAATTCTGTGAGAGAGAAGGTATCAAACATAGCTTCTCAGCTCCTAGAACTCCTCAACAAAATGGGGTAGTTGAAAGGAAGAATAGAACACTCATTGAAGCTGCTAGCACATTGTTGGCAGATGCTAACATGCCTCTCTCCTATTGGGCAGAAGCTGTTAGTACAGCCAATTATGTCTTGAATAGAAGTTTGATACACAAGCTTAAGTGTAAAACTCCTTATGAGTTGCTTAAAGGAAAGAAACCTAAAATTAATTATTTTAGAGATTTTGGCTGTATTGTTTATATTCATAATAATAATAAAGAATATATTAGAAAGTTTGAAGCAAAAGCTTCAATGGGAATTATGCTTGGATATTCCCAAGTAAGCAAAGCTTATAGGGTTTATAACAAATCAACCTGTAAAATTGAAGAATCTGTGCATGTGTCTTTTGATGAGCATCAGATGTTTTACAAGGAGAAAGAAAATTCTCCTTCCTCCAGTTCATTGCAGGTACCTGATGCCCCTCAAGAAATTCTTCAACTATCAACTCTTCAGATCACTGAATCAGACAGTGATGGAGACATTGCTGAAGCAGTTGTTGTTCCACCAACAGTAGATCAAATTCCTCCTGAGGAATTAATCCCAACTGTTGCTGAAGATCACATCCCACCTGCTGATATTGTCACACTTAGAGATCACCCCACATCTCAAGTGATTGGAGACATATCAGCTGGTGTGCAAACAAGACACCAATTAAGACAGGATGTGATGCATGCTTGTTTCCTCTCACAGGTTGAGCCCCTCACCTTTAAAGATGCAGAGCTAGATCCCCACTGGATCATTGCAATGCAAGAGGAGCTCAATCAGTTTGAGAGATGTAAAGTTTGGACTTTGGTTCCAAGACCTAAAGGCCAACTGATCATAGGCACCAAGTGGGTGTATAGAAACAAGTTGGATGCAAATGGAATTATAGTAAGGAATAAAGCAAGGCTTGTAGCTCAGGGCTACAGACAGGAGGAAGGTATAGATTATGACCAAACCTTTGCTCCTGTTGCAAGGCTAGAAGCAATAAGGATCTTCTTGGCCTATGCAGCCTACATGAAGTTTAAGGTGTTCCAAATGGATGTCAAAAGTGCATTCCTGAATGGTGAGCTTAAGGAAGAGGTGTTTGTTGAACAACCACCAGGGTTTGTTTCTTCAACTCAGCCCTCACATGTTTTTAAGTTGCAGAAAGCTCTATATGGACTAAAGCAAGCTCCCAGAGCCTGGTATGAGACTCTAGCTAGTTTCCTTTTAGAGCACAACTTTACTAGGGGAGTAGTTGATAGAACCCTTTTCGTCAAGCATCACAAGGACCCAATCCTGTTAGTTCAGGTGTATGTAGATGATATTATTTTTGGCTCCACTGATCCCAAACTTTGCAAAAGGTTCTCTGACCTGATGCACTCTAAGTTTGAGATGAGTAGTATGGGTGTGCTGTCTTACTTTCTTGGTCTCCAAGTTAAGCAAGATGCTGATGGTATCTTCATCTCCCAATCCAAATATGCCAAGGAATTGGTAAAGAAATTTGGGATGGCTGATGCTTCAGCAATGCCTACACCTATGACTACTAATGTAGTTATTGATTCTGATGATCACGGCAAGCCAGTTGATCAAAAGAATTATAGGGCCATTGTTGGTTCCCTATTATATCTAACTGCAAGTAGGCCTGATATAATATTTGCTATATGCCTTTGTGCTAGATTCCAGGTCAACCCCAAAGAATCTCATCTGATTCTTCTAAAGAGAATCCTGAGATACCTGAAGGGATGTCCAGATCTAGGACTTTGGTACCCAGCTGAGTCAGAATTTGAATTAATTGGATATTCTGATTCTGATTATGCTGGTTGCAGAGTTGACAGGAAGAGCACCTCAGGAACTTGCCAGTTCCTGGGAGAGAGATTGGTCTCTTGGTTCTGTAAGAAGCAGGCTTCTGTCTCAACTTCAACTGCAGAGGCTGAATATATAGCAGCTACTAGTTATTGTTCACAGATCCTGTGGATTCAAAACCAGCTTGTGGATTATGGTTACTCACACAAGAACACCAAAATCATGTGTGATAGTACCAGTGCTATTTCAATTGCACAAAATCCAGTGCACCACTCTAGAACGAAGCACATTGAGATTCGGCACCATTTCCTGAGAGATTGTGTGGAAAAGAACAAGATTTGTCTTGAGTTCATATCCACTGAGTTTCAGAGAGGTGATATATTCACCAAGCCTTTAGATGAACAGAAGCATCTGTTCTTTTTAGTTCAACTAGGCATGATCAATGGACGAGACTAAGTGTGACTTTATCTGCCTATGTTGAAATCTGCTTGAAGATCGTCGAACGATGATCGAAGATCGTCGAACGGATTAAGCCTATCGTCGACCTCTGGTTAATGGTAGCTTATCTATTTGAAGATCGTCGACCGGCGTTCGAAGATCGTCGAACAGGTCTAGCTTATCGTCGATCTCTGAACGACGACAGCTTGTTGTTTGAGAAGCCAGAAATAGTCGAACGATGGCTCGACTACTCTACTTCTGAGCCGATCGTCGAACGGCCGTTCGACTATCGGGTCTTGTATCTTTTTAATAGATCGACTATTTCCGGTCTAATATAAAGCCGATAGTCGACCTAGGTTAAAAGATCTTTTGTTTATCGTCGACGGAGCGTGACTTTTCGCATTCTGTCTTCCCGCTTGCGATTTTCTGCCGCTTCGCCTCCTTCGTCTTCTCCGTCCTTCTCGAGCTTTCTCCAGCAAATCAATGGCCGTCTCTCCAGCAGTTCTAGCCGTCGTGAAGTTTGATGCAGGCTTTAGCGTTGATTTCGACGCGTTCAGTAGCTGCGAAGCTGGGATCGTAGAAGTTCTTCAGCATTGCCGGGATCAAGGACTCGAGAGGTTAATGTCTTCAAGGATTAAGATAAACATCCCAGAGATCAAGGAATGGGCCTTCACGTCGTCCTCCACCGACGACTCGATGACTGGTACCATCGGCGGAGAAGAGGTAATCCTAACTCCGGCCGTTCTGACTGATATTTTTGGTTTAATAAATGGTGAAGAGGATTATGAGCAAGATGCTCAAGAATTTGGAAGAATGTTAGTTGAGCTGGGACATGCAGAGGGCATTCTCACGAAGCTGCTCAAAGTAAATTTCCCTTTCAAGATCAAGTTTCTTGCTGAGTTGGTAGGAAAAGTGCTCCTCGGTAAGCACTCTGCTCATGATAATATAACAAGGCAACAATTCGCACTAATGTGTGCAATTGTTAATCGGAAAAAGATCAATTGGGCAGCAGTTATGTTTGATTTAATAAGGAAAAAAAATGGTAAGAAGGAAGTTACCCTCGGAAGGGTTATTGGAATCTTCCTAAAGGAAAAGTACCCCCAGCTGCTGAGTTCAACCGCAACAACAATTAACGCAAGCAAGAAGATGGATCCAAACCTGTTCTCTAAATGGAAGAGAACCTTTGTGAAACCCGCTCTCACAGGGGTTGCTCCAGCAACATCTGAGAGCACCAGGACCGATTCGGTCGCTCCTCACCATGTTGAAGCTGGCTCAGCTCTTCCCTCTTCCTCTTCTGCTATGTTATCTGCCTCAGTTGAAGTACCATCAACTTCAGTTGAAGTAAGACTTTCCCCTTCTCCTGTTAGAGAAACAACTACGGTTGTTCTTTCTTCCCCTCTAGCATCTCCTCTTCCTTCTCATCAGGCTAGGATATCTGCTCCTAGCTTTGATTTGTTAGGATCTGAGAGGATTCCTACTCCTCCTCTGTCTCCCATTCATTCCCCAGTTAACACTCCTGTTAACTCTCCAGCTCCATCTCCAGTCCACACCATTCTTCATCCCAGCACTACAACCATATCTGCTGCAGCTCCATCCACTACACTTCCATCATCTTTTGAGATTACTCCTGAACTTATCTCCCGCATTGTGGAGTTGATTACCCCTTCAATCAAAACCATGATTGAAGAGGCAATCGCTCCCCTTGCATCCTCCATTGATATCTTAACTGCCTCCATCAAATCTCTTTCCAAATCTGCTGAGCCATCTTCCTCAAGGGGCCTGGTTTCAGTCTCCACTGAAATCAGGCAGGGGGAGATGTTCTGTGAAGATGCCTCAGAACCTCCTGCCTCCCTTCCAGCTATAACAGATACTGTAATGACAGCCCTGGAAGAGTCTGCTCCAGCTAAAAAAGAAGTAGTTCCAGTGTTATCTGATAAGGAAATAGCTGATGGAATCATGCTATCTGAAATTGCTGTAAAAGTCTGCCTAGAAGATCTCACCACTCCCGTGGTTGCTAGATTCCTAGAAGGTATTATAACTTCATATCTAGATGAATCATGGGAGATGGTCAAGTATGAAGGTAATTCACTTATTCGATTTATTGACGAGTCAATTAATTTGCTTGCTAGTGAATACCTTGAAGGAATGATTATTGCTTATTTAACAGATCTGTATTCATAATTCTACAGATTATATTAGAGGAGATTTAGCTGCTCAGATCATAGCAGTTATTTCTGAAGCTGATCCAGTTGTTCTTGATATCCAAGTAGATCCAGAATTGGATTCTTTTTTAGATGATAGAGAAGATGAGACTGAGAATCAAGATGAAGTCAAAGATGACACTACTGTTCTGAGTGTGGAAGAAAAAGCAAGAGCTGCCTGGAATCAAAGAATACAAGATTCTTTAAAAGAGAAAGAAAAAGAGCTGCAAATTGAAAAGTCAACTATCTGGGATGATTCACCAGGGTTGGACTTAGATTTCCTTCTGGCTCAAGATGCCATTGAAGAGGAAAGAGAGAAATCAGATCTGAAGTTAAAAGAAAAGGCTGTTTCTGAAGCCTATGATCCTTATGATAATCTTCCATCATCTCACTCTGATGATGAAGATGATTCTGATGTATCTGAGAAATCAAGGAAAAAGAAAGCTGCTCAAAAGAAAAGGAAAGCTGCTGCTCCTCCTCCTCCCAGTAAAGACAATGATACTCCTTATTATATTCTGAAGGGCATTGACCCTAAGTCAAAGGAATTTCAGCATTGGATGTGATTCTCTAAGAACCAGCAGAAAGAGAGGAAAAGATCTAAAAGATATGATAGTCCTGGTTCAAGATGGACTCCCAGAGGTCCTCCTCCTCCTCCTCCAGGTGCAGGAGCTTCTGGTAATCTTTCTGCCAACCCTTCTGCCTCTTCAGGAAAATCTGCTCCATCAGCAAGATCTGCTTCGTCTCAGCATCAATCAAGGAAAAGCTCTCATAGCTCTCATGGAAAGTCTCATTCTGGCAGTCAAATGCATGAAGCTGAAGTGAAAGAACAAGTTAAGGAGGTTGTGTATCTAAAGCCAACTTTTTCACCTCCTCCTTCTCCTAAGAGAAAGGTTTCAACTGCTGTACCAGTTCATGTTGATAAGAACACTGCAAAAGGAAAAAGAACTGTCTTTTCTGAAAATTCAAGTAAAAAGTTTACAGAGTTTGCTCCTCCGTCTTCTCTTGTGATTTAAGAAGTAAAAGGTTCAGCTGATAGTTTGTTAGATTTGTCTACAAAGTTTAAAGCTGTTAAGCCAGTTGATACTTCCTCTGAAAACCTGTATGAAAGCCAAGAACTAGATCCTGACTATAGGATGGCTAGGTTTCTTGAGACAGTTGGCTCAGCTCAAATTTAGAAAGCAAAAGCTGAAGGTAAAGATTCTACAGGATTCACTACTATGTCTAGATTCAGAATGAAGGAATTGGATAAAATCCAGGTTAGCCCTGAAGTTTTTGATCCTTCAAAATATATGGAAAAGCATCCTGAAGCAGTAGTCCCAAGAGCTGCAGAATTGAAGATCATTGGTGTGCAGGACTTGAAGCTGTCAAAGAAAGAAGCTGTTGATCCTCTAAGGAAAATTTCTTTTGTTTCTAGCTCTTCTGTATCTAAGCCTGACTCTGTTGATCCTTAGTTTTGTTTGACTGTTATCTATCTGGTTGATAATCTGCTAGTTATTTGCTATCTATTTCCTGTATTGTTTATAGTGTTCTATAGCTAGCTGTATGTTTTAGACTTTGAAGGACTCAACTCAAATAGGGAGAGATTGTTGGTACCCTAGTTT
The DNA here is from genome assembly GCA_039513925.1 of Platanthera zijinensis. NCBI lineage: Eukaryota > Viridiplantae > Streptophyta > Magnoliopsida > Asparagales > Orchidaceae > Platanthera > Platanthera zijinensis. The sequence goes on from CM077085.1 coordinate 31,498,635, forward strand.
GATTTGAGTTTAGTCCTCTCCTTTGTGCTCCTTGACCCAAGAATTATCTATGGTCAATGGTTAGTAGTCTAGCTGTAGAGTTCTCACTTTTCCAGATGAAGAATTTGGTTAAGTTGTTTGTTCGTTCGACTATCGTCGAACGCCGCTCGGCTATCGTCGACTAACTGTTCGACGATCGTCTATCAGTTATTCGACTTTCAGTCTGCGAGGATAGTTCGACTATCGGTTGATAGTTCGACTATCTGTGTGTTTTGATAGTTCGACTATCTGCTTGGATAAGTCGACTATCTGATAGTTCGACTATTTGTTGATAGGTCGACTATCTGTTTGTCTTTGATAGTTCGACTATCTGCTTGGATAGGTCGACTATCTGATAGTTCGACTATCTGTTGATAGGTCGACTATCTGTTTGGTTTTGATAGTTCGACTATCTGTTGATAGGTCGACTATCTGATAGCTCAACTATCTGTTGATAGTTCGACTATCTGTTCTGCGTTGATAGTTCGACTATCTGTTGATAGGTCGACTATCTGTTCTCGCTTGATAGTTCGACTATCTGTTTTGAAAGTTCGACTATCTGATAGTTCGACTATCTGTTGATAGGTCGACTATCTGTTTGTTTTTGATAGTTCGACTATCTGTTGATAGGTCGACTATCTGTTCTCGCTTGATAGTTCGACTATCTGCTTTGATAGTTCGACTATCTGATAGTTCGACTATCTGTTGATAGGTCGACTATCTGTTTGTTCTTGATAGTTCGACTATCTGATTGATAGGTCGACTATCTGATAGCTCGACTATCTGTTGATAGCTCGACTATCTGTTTTGCCCTGATAGTTCGACTATCTGTTGATAGGTCGACTATCTGATAGTTCGACTATCTTCTGGTAGTTCGACTATCTGCTGTGATAGTTCGACTATCTCCTTTGATAGTTCGACTATCTGGATCATTCGACTATCTGTCCGATAGTTCGATGATCTCTGTGCGTCGGTTGACGATCTCCGAGGGTCGTTCGACGTTTTCTGTCTACCTTTATATTTTGTATTTATTTATTATATTTAATTAATTAATACATTATCTGGCATATCTTTTTAGCTGTATTATGATAATATTTCCAGGCATATCTGCTCTATTCTTTTTGCCTGTGTAAAATCTTTTTAGATAAAGTTGTTTGTCCTATTAGCTGACATTATAAATTACTTTATCTGCTGTCAGCCCTTTATAGCCGTTAGACTGGAAAGTCTTCTTTTTGCTATAAAGAGTTTGTTTCTGATATGACTTTATTTAGTACTTTATTATCAAATTTCTTCCTGCAGCTTCCTAGAAAAAGGGTTATTCCTTTTATAGAATGTTTCCACTGCAGAGATTGTTTTGTCTTCTTGATATTTACAGCTCAGGTCTCAAGTCTCAGAAGAAGACAAGTAATTCAAACTGAAGAGAGCCGTTGCTTGCTGATGTTATATAAAGGACCCTTTGAAGAAGGATTCAAGCTAGCTAACTAGTTACCCAGATATTTTCAAGCATTCAAGCCTTCATCAAGATCAATTCTTCTGCTCTCAGCAATTTCCATCTAACTGAGAAGTGTTAAGATCTTCCACTCTTCTTCAACCTGAGTTCTCCTGCTTTCAGGAAGTTCAAACTCAGAGTTCTTTTGAAGAAGAAGAAGAAGAAGATAGCTGCTTGAAGATCTTTATTTTATTATTTATTATCTTCTTGTAGTTTTTCCTTCAGAACTTTCTGAAGAGTTTTTTGCACTGAAGCAAGACTTCACCTGGACATCTTTGAGCCAGGGGGAGCCTTGATTCTTTAGAGCTTTCTAGCTCAGTGCAAGTTTTTGTGCTTCTCTAATCTTTGTAAAATAGAGAAGACATCTTAACCTTCTTCCCCCTCCTGTACAGGGTTATTACTCCCTTCAAAAGTATCCCTTGGTGGCAGGGCACCTGATCAAAAACCTGTGCTTGGTTTTTAGACACCTGATCAAAAGTCTAAAGGGTTTCTGGATCTACCTGAAGCAGATCCTGTTGGTGGCAGGGCACCTGATCAAAAACCTGAGTGGATTCCTACCGTGTGGGTAGAAGAGTGGACGTACCCAAGTTGTTTGGGGAACCACTATAAATTTCCTTATGTCGTCTGGATTCACTTGTTTAATTCCTGCATTGTGGCTGTGAATAGATATAACTAGGATTGCTAGTTGCTGATTAGGTTTTCCAAGCCTTAACTGTAATTACAGTTAGCTTGAGTTTGTGCACATCACTTGTGTTAGGCTTTAAGGTTAAATCAATATCTATAATCTTTTCATTCCGCACTTCACTCCAAGGGAGTTGGGTAGACCATTAAGTTTTGTCTAGTGCAAAATTTGATAACTCTATTCACCCCCCCCCTCTAGAGTAGTATCTATCCCTTCACTTTCATACTTCATGATCTACTTGGTCTTCGACTTACTCGTGTAGGTTACAACAAATTACTCGTGTATGCCGATATATATACTCGAATACCTGGAAATTCCAGAACTTTGAAAATCTCATTTTTCTCTTTTCGCACACCTCGATTTTTGCCGCCCCCATAAGGTATGTTTTATTTTAAAACCCAATCTTAAACCTAATTAGGGTTATGTATATAAATAGAATGATCCCGTAATCCATTTCCACGAAACCTTTCTCGAGTACTCGCTGGCGCTTCGCCTTCCAGAACCGCAGAGCGTTGTCTTCTCCAGAATCCGTTACTCCAGAACTCGATGGCTCCTCCATCCAAGATCAAAATTGGGTCCGAACTGGTTATAGATGGAATCGCCGATCTCTCTGATGACTTCTGAAACCTTCTCATTCTCCTTGACACAGCCGGGCTGTCGTTCCTATTACAGACGCCGTGTAAGATCCCATTTTCTGCAGTGGAAGAGTTCTACAAGAATCTGAAGGTCAAGCGAAATGATACAGTTCTCAAAACCAAGGTCAGTGGGATAAAAATCCGTCTGGACAAAACTTCCTTAGCTACTCTGTTAAAATTGCCAGTGGTGGATGAAGAAGATGATCTGACTCCTGAAGATTCCGAGAGAACCAGTTTCTTCTGTGGAATAAACCCGTATGAAGGATATTCGTTCCAACGTGTAGATTTCAATTTAGAGGGCAAATTTCTTGTGGATGTCATTGCCAAAGTTCTTCTCTGCAAAACCTATTCTCTCAGAGAAATTTCCCAAAACTTTTTTGATGTGATGCAAGCCATAGTATGCTGGAAGAAATTCCAGTTTGGAATGATGATACTGGACAAGATCAAAGAAACTGTGAACAAACGAAGCTATGCCAGGATTATCTCCCTCCTCCTCCATGAGATTAATCCTGCAATGTTTGATTTCTCCAAAGGAACTCCCCTCCATCACATGAAGAAGGTATCCATCTCCTCCATCCAAAGATATGAAATCCAACTCAAGAACACTGCCCAAGCCTCCAAAGTCATTATGGATGAAGATGTCCCCAGCCCACAGCATGTTGCTGATGACAGGACTCCATCTCCTCCTCTACATCAAGCTACTGACACCCAGGGTGCAGTAGTTGAGGGGGAGCCTACCTCATCTAGCTCCCAGATTCTGATTACAGAACTTCCCTCCCAGACAGTCAGAGATCCTTCTCCTCCTCCTCCTCCAGCAGATAATCAAGTTTCCCCAAAGATTCAAGTTCAACAAGACCTTCTGTCCACAGCTGCAGAGATTGATAAACTCATTGAAGAACTAAGGTCAGACAGTCCCCTACCTCCAGCAGACCCAGTTGTTGGTACTCCTGAGGTTCAGGATGAACAGATCCCTCTCAAGGAACCCTCTCCATTTTCAGCTCAGTCTCCCATTGAAGAAGCAGAACAACATGATAGTATCATCCTGTCCGATGAAGAGGAGTTATCCCCAGAACCTGTTGAGCCTCCTCTAAGGACATTAGCCTTCACTCTCCCCTCCTTCACAGATCCCCTGGAATCAGTAGAAATCACTCCCACCAAGAGAACTGCTAGCTCAGTGGTTGTGAAAGAAATCCCTCCTTGGGCTCCCTCAGTCTCTCCGCTCCCTCAGGTCTCTACTTCTCCCAGTGCTCCATCTTCCGCTTCCCTCAGCTCCTTAGACATCATCAGTAAGATTAAGAAGATGCTCCAAGAACAGAGAAATTACTTAGATGTGTCTCTGAAATCAGTTAACAACAAGGTCTCTGCTCTTGAAACTGAGATGAGCAGAGGCTTTGCAGAAATTCAAGCCAACACTGATGAACTTAAACAACTCTTCAAAATAGGTGGAAAAGCGATAGATCACACCATCACCAGCATGGGTGAAGTCAGAAATCAAGCTGAAACAGTGGCGTATAACCAGATTCTGCTAGACCAAAGAGCTGAAGCCAATGTGATGAAAGTTTGTGACGAAGTAGGCACATTCAGAGATGAAGCTATTGAAAAGCTATCTGTAGAAATCAGCAAGGGGGAGAAAATAGTGAAAGAACAAGTTGAGAAAATTTCTGCTGAAATCTCTACCAAGTCTAAAGAGACCCTGGATGGATTAGTTAACACCATGAAAGCAGATATTCTAGCCCAGCTACAGTCTGTCAAATTCTACATTTATAACACTGCAGTTTGGGTACATAATCAGAATTTTTTAGAATTCCAGCTCGACCCCTCCATCATTCCTAAAAGCTTAGATCCTCTTGAGGAACATCCTCCATCTGATGCCCAAGTTCATGCTATCATTACAGAGGCAGTGCCAGCCTTCTCTCCCAGACCTGCTGGAGAGATGTCTGAGCCTCCTCTTTCATATTCTGATGTGTGGAAAGAGGATGTCCCTGCCAGCTCTCAAGGGCACTTTGATCGAGGTACTTCCTCCTCTAGAAGACCTGCTAATCAAGGTGGCCCCAGCAAGAAAAGAAAATATGGTGACGGCGCTTCTGCTAGCCGTTCTGCACCTAAGAGAGAGCAAGCTCAAGCTTCAGAGGGCAGATCAGAGTCAGTACATTCAGAAGTTTGGAGTCAAACCTCCAAATCTTTAATCTTTGATACTCTAAAGCTGGTAACTGATTTTGGGGAAAATAAAGACAAATTCTACAGCTACTCAGAATGGAAAGCCTATGATGTATCTCAAACCAAGATCAGATTACATGACAGATAATGGAGATTCAACAATCCAGCAGCTCCTCCAAGGCCAAAGACTTATTTTCCTAAACCCTTCAGTTATTTGGAAAGGCAAGAGCTGAAGAAAGCTAAACATCATAGAGAGAATTACCCCTGAAAGTGTTTTGTGGAACTGGAAAATCTTTCTATTTAATATATCTAATTCTGATTATGGTTCCCTTATTTGCTATTATTCTCTGTTTTAGTCATTTTCTATTGCTTGTTGTTATAGATGATCATTTCTTTTCTATAAATTCATCTTAGTACAAAGGGTGCTGACTTCTATAAATAGGGGGAGATTGTTGAGAATTGTCTTCACAATACCCCAGATTTGTGGGAAGTCAGACCTGAAACTAAGATGAATTAAGTTGTATTTGATATTGTGTTTAAGTTGTGCATGCAGGACTCTATTGCCAAGTGTAAACCGATGTCAGTCTATAGTGGGTCATCAAACACAGGACCATACAATGTAATTCCTCATTGTGTGATCCAAGGTGTTGACTCATGTATAGCCTCTTTATTGGGGTACACTTTGTTTCCATGCACTTGGACTACTGGACTCTGGAGTATTGAAGACTTTCTCAGAAGAAATTTTTTCTAAGTCCACATACTCGAGTAGTATCTTTTATATACTCGAGTAAGTGACTTAGTACTCGAGTAGATTGGATTATATACTCAAGTAGTTCTCAAGTTACTCGAGTAAGTGTTCTGATCGTACTCGAGTTGATCTGGACTTCTCATCTCAGAAAGTTTCTAAGTCCATATACTCGAGTAAATCCATTCATATACTCGAGTACCTCTTTTCCTTACTCGAGTAGGTGTTTGTGTACTCAAGTAGAGCCTTAGTCATACTCGAGTAGTCTCTTAGTTATACTCGAGTAGGGCTAACTATTCAGTCTAAATATTTCTAAGTACACATACTTGAGTAACTTCGCTCATATACTCGAGTAAGTTGCTTAGCACTCGAGTAGATCCTTCTTATACTCGAGTGGACTGGCTTAGCACTCGAGTAGATTTTTCTTATACTCGAGTAGTTTGGATTAGTACTCGAGTAGATGTTTCTACTTACTCGAGTAATCTATTTAGAGTAACTCGGGTAGTTCTTCCAAGGCACTCGAGTAGTCATTTCTATTACTCGAGTACATGTTTCTCTTATCTACTCGAGTAGCAGACCTTTATACTCGAGTATCTTATCTAACCCGAGTATGTCGTCTCAGAATTCCGGAAATCGTTAAGTCCAGAATTGACGGAGATTTGAAATTAACCTTTTTCTGATTGGTCCACGTGTCAATCTTAATTACGATTATGACCGTTGGAGATAGCCTAAAAATAGGTCTTTTCAGATTTGACTAAATACGTGTTTTACAGAGATTATCTTTTAAGAAAGAGAAAATCCCGAAAACCCTAATTTTCTCATCCGCCGCCATTACCGTTTTCGGAAGAAGCTCTGGATCGTCTTCTCTCACCCGCAGCTATCGATCTCTGATTCTCTAGCGATCCAGACTCAAGAAGAATCATCCGATCTCTCCGTGCTTCATCGTCTCTGATTTACTTTCTTGATCGTGGTGATTCCAGATCTCAGAATCGTGGATCTCAGTCAAGTCTTCTTCAACTGTTTCTGTTCAAACCGAAAAGCTCTCAAGAAGAAGATTACGTCAAAGATCCAGATCTGTGATATTCTTGTTTGTAAACTTTATTCAAACTAATTTCATTGTAGGAGATCTTTCTCCGAGTGGTAGGAAGTTTTATCTTCCGAGTGTAGATTCGTTTGGGATCGAGTTTTGTAGGAACGTGGTTCCGAGGTGTAGGATTGTTTTTGCAATCCGAGATAGTGGAGTAGCCGAGTCTAGTGATTTGCTAGATCGGTGAGAAAAGTGGACATACCCAAGATTGGGGAACCACTATAAATCTCTTATCGTCTGTGTGATTGCTTGATTACGGATCTGTGATGTGTTATATTTTTTTTATTCCGCATTTGACACGAAATTCACCTATTCACCCCCCTCTAGGTGATTTAGGTTGACAACTTAGCCTCTCACTTGGTTTGAGATCTAATGGTGGGGGGTATTCCTGATGAGTTATAACCGGGATTGGGGCTTGAAAACCCTTATTTTCACTTAGCTTTCTCTTTCTAAAGCTAGAGAGAAGGGAGAGCAAGGAGGAAGAAGAAGGAGGTCAACTCCGGCCGTCGGTGGAGCTTCGGAGCTCCGATTCTTGATCCGAGTCCGGATCCGCGAAGGCGAGGCCGATACGGTGCTTTCCATCCGACTAGATCATCATGGCGCCGGGGAGAAATGCTAGGGTAATGATTCTCATCTTGAGCATGTGAAGCTCTTCTTCTTTTGCATAGGAAAACCCTTCTCCCGCAAGTGTGCAGCGAGATTGCGGTATTCCTTGGGGTAGATATGTAAAGCCCCCTTGTTAGAGTCCGGAATCGTAGTACGGGCATAGGCATGATGTGTAAAGCCTACCCGGACATGTTGGTCTGGATCGGTGATGATTTGTTATGCATTGTTTGCCGGAGAAGACTCCGAGCGTTATGATTATTTTCGGGTTGCTATGCGGTAGAATGCATCAGGGAATCTTGGGGATTAACCCCGAGGTGCACCCGAAAATCTAGATGGAAACGCATTTCTATCATATCGGTGGCCTGGTAGCCAACCGGGTACATAGCGGGGCTATGTACCGTGTTTGAATGATATTTGGGACTGGGGAAGCTTAGCCCGCGTCAAAGGCCAAATGGCAACGACGGGGTGAGCAACGGGCTGGTGGACCCCTACTCGCTCCATCTGCTCGGTTAAAGCGACCTAAAGTTTTACGTGGGACTTGCCGAGGTTTGGAGATCGAGTCTAGGCTACGGCTGAAAGGACTAAATGCTCACGAGATTGCCACCCTGGGGGTGGTGGTGGAGTCAAGGACCGGACGGGGTTTGGACTGGCTTCGTTGAGTAAGTGCCCTGAGAGCACGGGGTGTACGACCGTGTGAGTGTGCACCTGTGATGTGATGCGTATTTCGCTATGTTGCTTGCTTTGCTAACAAGTGCAGGGAAGAAGCTTTGCCGCCCCGGTTGGGGGAGGAATCGTTATAATTTGGTCAGCATAGCTGACCGTTGCCTTTGTTTACCACCGTGCGGTGGATTGTTGCTTGCAGGTGCTGCGGAGCCGAGTGGTAAATAGCGGGTTGAAGCCCAAGTGCTGTGCCGGCCCTTGAAGGCCAATTTTTGAGTGTTTCCCTTTTTGTACTCATGTGTGACCGGCCTGCGTGCCGTGGTATGGAAGACACTTTTATATTCAGCAAACTCTTGTAAGGCTTTAAGGCCAGTATTCGTGTATTAAACATTCTTTTTGGTTTGAGTAGCGGACATTCATGCTTGGCAGGGTTCTTTATTCTTTGTACAACATAATAATTTACTTCCGCTAGATGCTCTGTGTAGGACGTTGTGATTGGTTGAATGGTCTCAATACGTAACCAACCGGTCTGTCCGTAGTATATGGCGTTGGGCCCCGGCCGGACCTACTGCTATATGCCATGTGACGGATAGGGGTGTTACACACAACCCACTGACTCCACAAAATACTCATTTATACGCGGAGTCTTCTCTGGTGCGCAAAATAAAACATCACCAATCTAGACCAACCTATCCAGATGGGCTTCACACAGCATGCCTATTCCGTACTACACATTTTCAGATCTATATGCAAGACTTCTTAGGGATTTCAAGAATCAACCTAACGGAAATCCCTCAACTCATCTATCAAAGGTTGTAAATATACATCCAAGCTATTACTTGGACTCTTTGGACCTGGCACGAGTAAGGTAAGAAACAAATAAGGTCTATCCAAACACATCCATGGAGGTAAATTGTAAGATGTTAGAATAACCGGCCAACAAGAATAAGGTTTAGATCCTTGATTATGTGGATTGAAACCATCATTAGAAAGCCCAAGTCTAACATTTCGTGGCTCGGCAGAAAATATAGATTTAGTTCGATCAAAGTGCTTCCAAGCTTTGCCGTCTCTCGGATGGCATAATTTTCCCTCCTCACTAATGTTTTCCTTGTGCCATCTCATATGTTCTGCAGTGACTTTAGACATATACAACCTTTGTAGCCTTGGCGTAAGTGGTAAATAACTCAATTGTTTAAATGGTATAGATTTACGCTTTCTTTTCCCACATTTATTCCTACGCTTAAACCTAGTGTGGTGACATATCTGACATTCTTGTAACACTTCATCACGCTTCCAATACAACATACAATCGTTTTCGCATGCATCAATCTTTTGAAGTCCAAGGCCTAGTGGAGCAACCATCTTCTTACATGAATAAAAGCTATCAGGTAACTTATGGCCCTTAGGCAACATCCGACCAAATGCCTTTAAAAATTGATTAAAATGTTTCACGCTTAAATTTGACTCAGACTTGATATTTAAGAGTTCTGTCAATGCTGACAACACTGAATAATTCTCACAACCAGGCCAAAGAGGACTATTAGCAGCATCCTTCATGTCAAAGAATTTCTTTACCATCGGGTTAGGATCTTGTGGTTCATCCCTAATATTCCAATTAAATTCAGGACCAGCGACATCAACAACCATCTCCCTCAAAGAATCTTGTTGCTCTTCCATGACTCTTTGCTCAAACACAATCTGCTCATGCATATGAATAGTAGAGACTTTAGTGGATGGTTAATCCCAAGGTGGTTCCCCTTGCCTGACCCAATTAATATAATCATGTTCAAATCCTCTATAGATAAGGTGAAAATTAACCATATCAGGCACAATAAATTTCAAGCTCCTACAATCACAACATGGACATCGAATTTTTCCTTGATCCATATACTCGGGATATTGTTGGCACAATTCTATAAATCCCCTCACCCCCATATCCTCCTGGACAAAAACGATTTTTAATCCATCTCCTATCTGAATGCATGATTGTTATTCTGTATATACAACATACAAAGTTATTATTCACTACATATTTATTATAAATATGTATACAAGCCATCGACTTCAATTAAACATCACATAAAGCTGTAATATAATTTTCAAATATATCTATATATACATGAAGTAAATATATGCAATTATAACATCTTACCAATTGACACCACCATGGAAATATATTAAAGTCTAAATATATCTATATATATACATGAAGTAAATATATGCAATTATAACATCTTAAGTAAAAGTAGTCGATTATAGTTTTGCACATGCTAGCTTGTAATAGATTTTAAATTCAAGTTAAATAAAATTCTTAAAAACTCGACAATATATCATCCTTAACTAGCACAAGATACAAATAAATTGTCAAGCTATTGCGCATAGATGAATAAAACATAGAGACATGACATCATGTAAAACATATAAATGTAGACATACATATCAATTGAGTATATGCATCTATATTCTATCCTACAATAACAGAGTTCATTTTACAAATTTGTGGTTCGCTAAATCGATCTACCAATTGACACCACAAATTTTTGAGGTTCTCATAAACATTTGGATGCTTTCATCAGCTACATTCATGTTCTTGTTTTCATTTCAAATAGTATGACAAATAATAATTTTATAGTAAATTAAAAAAAAATTGGGCTAGCAAGAAAAACTTCTAATTATAAGCTTACTGAACAAGAAAAACTTACATTCATAAAATATAGCACACATAAATTATTATAACTTCACTTTTAATTTTGATGTCATATCACGCAATTGAAACATCAAACATTCATTTGGAAACATTTAAACATTTTTCATTGTATCTAAAAAGTTGGTGAAATTATTAAAGGAAGATGCATTGTTCAATTGACTTCTCCAACATTTTTCATCTTCACATCATTCATTAACTTCTCCAACTTTGATCTAATTTGTTCAATTGAATAAATGTTGTTCTCATGGCGCCCATATATAATCCTTAATCCAACCCTCCAAGCGTCGTAGGTGTATGTTTGGTTAAAATTTTTAAATCTATCTAGATTCAATATTCGGGACTTGAATGCAAAAAATCTGAATATATCAATTGGTGCTAAAATTTGGGGCATTTGAATAAACCCTAAACATTGGAGCATATATCAATAAATTGGGGCATTTGAATGAAATTGAAGTGGTGAAAAGGGAGAAATCGAACCTAAGAATAGTATGCACAAAGCATCAAATCTGATCTTAGGAGATCGTCCACCTAAGAATGGCAGCATTGGAGATTATCTTTGGGCGAGCTAGACAACACTTCTATCTAATTTGACAGCTTTCTATCTGTACATTCATGATGTTTAAAAAGGTAGACTTCCTGATGATATTGTCGTATGCTTTAAATATGGTTATGGACACATCTCCTAATCACTTATAAAATACCACCTTAAGCAGAAAGATCTTTATCCTATTTCAAAAAGGGGGGCCAAGCCAAACCAATAAAATGTGGTATGCATTATTAATGCAAAGTTGCTAAATCAGTAAACCCTCCAAGCATGATTACTTGATGTAATCTTCTCATTGATGCATAACAGAAGGAAAAAAGTCATCAAACAAATATTATATAATACTATTTGGCTCCTTCCGTAGCAAATCTCCTTTCATCCATGAGCCTCTAGAAAGTATATCAGAGGTTATCTGACAAGAAATTGTGCTACCTTAAATACAGTTATAATCATTTGTGCCAACTAGGTGAATTGAGTTTGTTCGCCCTTGTACACATGTAATTACTTGTACCAATCTTTGTGGCACTCACATGTGCTCCCACGGATATGGATCAATTAACTTGCGATGGAGCAGTTAATAAGGTAAGTCAGGTAACATGAAATCATTACATTAGACCCATTTTACAACTAAAAAATTTGGACATCAACATTTTTCATGGATAAATTAATGCTTCACAACTAATGAAAGCATATGAGTCAATTTAAAAGGATGAATCAAGTTAGCATGGAAAGCATATTACCGATCACAGCAGTAATAACTTGTACAAGCTACTTGAGGTCTGCTTTTAGCCTTTCATGTGTCTTGCATTTGAATGAAATTGAAGTGGTGAAAAGGGAGAAATCAAACCTAGAAATAGTTTGCACGAAGCATCAAATCTTCCCTTGGGAAATCGTCCACCTAAGAATGGCGGCACTGGAGATTATCTTCCCGCAAGCTGGGTGATCTATCTAGGGCGTGCGCGGTAACATGAGCAGAGCAACGTGAGGAGGGCGACTGGCCGAAGTAGGGAGATGGAAAGATGGTGCTTGGAGTGGGGCGGACGGAGTGCGTCGGGAGGTTGGCGGGAGGAGGATGGCGCCGGGAAGGCGACTGGAGGAGGGCGACGAGATATAGCCGGACGGTTCGTGAGGAGGGCGACTAACAGGAGCAGAGCAACGTGAGGAGGGCGACTGGCCGGAGTAGGGCGATGGGAAGATGGTGCTTGGAGTGGGGCGGACGGAGTGCGACTGGAGGTTGGCGGGAGGAGGACGACGCCGGGAAGGCAACTGGAGGAGGGCGACGGGATAGAGCCGGGCGGTTCCTGAAAATGAATTGGTGCTAATAAAGTATATATATCTATACTATATTAAAAAGAAATATGATGGCCTGCCTATAACCATGAAATAAAAATTCATTGAATAAATTTTAGCCGTTGGATGTAAGCAATCTGGCCTGCAAATAAATTTTCATTTAAAAAATATCTCCATCAGCATCCGTAAAACCCCGATCGGCATTTCGACCTTCTCCCTCTCCGTGCCCTAATGGATCCACTCCCTCTCTTCTGCACTGGGCCGCTTTCGCCGCAGATACATCTCCTCTCCTGCTGCTATTTCTCAACTCCATGCCAGGCGATGGCCGTGCTTCTCCTCGCGTACGCCTCTTCTTCGTTGCTGGCATCCGACGACGTTGCTCTCGCTCTCCAATAGCTGCTCTTGGATCTCCGGTAACTTCTTTGATTTTTTTATCGTTTGGTTTTCTTCTTCGATTGCAGGAAAAACTACTACTTTTGGATTGGTTTGCTGATGTGATTAGAGGGAAAACTGCTGATTGTTGGTTTTCAGCTTCCCCAATCCTTCATCTTCGGTAAACTGTCACTTTCCATTTACTGTATCTTACTTTGTTGTTGATGGGTCTTTCCATTATGCATTTACATTCAATTTGTTAATATTATGCAACTCATCAGATCCCTTACCTCATATGATTTCAGTAAATAGTTCCTCTGCTTAATTCCATTTCATATTGTTATTTACTAAGGCCGTACCTATTGTCAAATGGAAGAGTGTTCTGTACTGATTGTTGGGATTCGAAGCGGTGCTGTCGTGCAGAAAAACCTGATGCTGGCACAAGTAATAATAACAGAAAACACAAAAGCACAAAAGGACACCAGAAATAACGTGGTTCCCCAAGAATGGGTACGTCCACGGGCGGGAATGACAGTCACAATCTCATTCAACACAAAATACACAGTGTTACAATTGGGGATAAATTACCCCTATACAAAATGAGATAAAAAGGTGACTCCCGGATACCTTGCGGCAAAACGGCCGAAGAAAGAGGAAGATCCTCACGGCCAAGCACGGCGGCAACCCAAACTCCGACGGCGTCTCCACAAAACTGCAGCAAGCAGTGGCCTTTCCCAAACCCGGCGCAACGGTGGCGGCGCCGGCAATCCTCCCCTCACACAGCGGCGGCGCTCTCCTCCAAAGCAACGGCGGCGGCGGCTCTCCAAAGTACCGGCAGCAGCCCAACAAGGCAGCGGCGGCGACGGCGGTCAGAGCAGCGGCGGCGGCGGCGGTCTGCCTCCAGCGAGAGGCAAAGAGAGAGAGAGAGAGATCAAAAAAAATGGTGAGGGAGAGGGAGAAACGGCGGAAGAAAGGAGATGAGTCGGGCTTGATTTCCTAGGGTTGCAGGAATAGGTATTTATAGGTTTTAATATAGCCAATAAAAAGAACCAAAATAATAAAAACCAAAGAATTCCGGTTCAGGAAATCTGAATAAAGGCAGAACTCGCGAGGTTGCAACCTCTTTTTCCAGGTTGCAACCTCTCGGCCAGAATTTGGAAAAATGCAGGAATTCGCCCCGAAAAATTTTCTAGCGCGCCCGGAGGAATTGGTACGGTGTTGGGGAGTTAATGGAGGCAAAATCCTAACAAACTCCACCTGCCGAGATAACTCCAACCAACCAAGTTGCCATCAAGAACGATGCAAATCGCATCAACTGAATCTGCTCCCGCCAAGGGCAGATAAAGTGAACTCCTTCAATCTGAGTAGTACACAAACTGGACTGACGTGACTACTCCAGAAATGCTCCACCTGAAGCAAAGGTCTAACTGCTCCACCTCCAGCGGTGGTCTCCCAAAGCAAAAGAAAATATCACAGACTCCAGAAATGATGTGCGCGGGGAGAGAAATGATAAATGCAAACACATCAACAATTGAATGCAGACAAAACTGATCTCAACATGGATAAAGAGAACCCCTATACGAGCTAATCAGGAAATGTTGATTAGACACACACACTAAGCTCATGTGACGAAGGAGTAACAATGAAAGAGCTTAGGTACTAGGGTGAAACAAAAGCATTCATACAACGGAGTAGTGACCAGAATAAATAACCCAAAGACAGGTTATAAGAAAGATAACAGGAATAACATGAACATAATGAGGGGAAAGGAAAGCAAGCAACATAGGGAACAAGCGGAACAGGAAGCACGAACATATAAACGGAAAGTAGAAGAGTAGAGAGAAGAATGACCTAGATGAGGTTATCCCCCACATCCTCAAAGCACAAGGATATGTCAGACTTCCCCTTTTCATCACCAGTGCTCTTCCCTTTATCTTTATTCTGAAGCTTCCAGCAGTCCTTGATCATATGACCCTTCTTCTTGCAGTATTTGCAGTATAAATCTGAGATGCCCTTTGACTTAGACTTGCCCCCTCTATCAGAACCAGAATGACCCCGAGAGTATAGAACGGAGTCTTCAGTAACACGAGAACCTGAAGACCGCTTCCGGATGTCATCTGAGAGTAGGGCCGCAGTCACCTCTTCCAAGTCCAAGACGTCCTTACTATAGGTAAGGGTAGTAACCATGCTCTCATAGAGCTTTGGAAGAGAGTTCAAAAGGATCACTGCTTTGTCCTCTTCATCCACCTGAATATCCATGCTGAGACACTCAGATAACAGTCTGTTGAAACTGTTCGGGTGGTCATGAATATAGGATCCCTCCTTCATGCTAAACTTATAAAGCTGCTGCTTGAGGTAGATCCGGTTGGGGAGAGACTTTGTCATATAGGTACTCTCCAACTTTGCCCAAATGCCAGAGGCAGTCGTCTCTGAAAGAACTCCATATAGCACGTCATCATGTAAGCAAAGCTGTATGGTGGACAAAGCTTTGAGATCCATGTCCTCCCACGTACGATCAGAAACCTCAACATCCTTACTGGCCTTTCCCAGTAGGGCACGGTGTAAGCCTTCTTTTATAAGAAGTGCACGAACTTTGACCTGCCATAGACCAAAGTTTTGTTTCCCATCAAACTTGGCCACAGCACCAGGAATAGACGAAGCCATCGAGAATGGAACGCAGAAACTGCACGAAACCCAAAACTTGAGTTGGCGACCTCAGCAGTGCACAACTAAGGGGATAGCCAGCGGACCAACGGTCGTAAACTACCGCACCCAAGTGTACACTCGAGATCGGAAACAACTCGTCCTTTAAACAAGAGTGTCAGCCCGCAACCTGGCTCTGATACCACTTGTTGGGATTCGAAGCGGTGCTGTCGTGCAGAAAAACCTGATGCTGGCACAAGTAATAATAACAGAAAACACAAAAGCACAAAAGGACACCAGAAATAACGTGGTTCCCCAAGAATGGGTACGTCCACGGGCGGGAATGGCAGTCACAATCTCATTCAACACAAAATACACAGTGTTACAATTGGGGATAAATTACCCCTATACAAAATGAGATAAAAAGGTGACTCCCGGATACCTTGCGGCAAAACGGCCGAAGAAAGAGGAAGATCCTCACGGCCAAGCACGGCGGCAACCCAAACTCCGACGGCGTCTCTACGACGACGGCGTCTCCACAAAACTGCAGCAAGCAGTGGCCTTTCCCAAACCCGGCGCAACGGTGGCGGCGCCGGCAATCCTCCCCTCACACAGCGGCGGCGCTCTCCTCCAAAGCAACGGCGGCGGCGGCTCTCCAAAGTACCGGCAGCGGCCCAACAAGGCAGCGGCGGCGACGGCGGTCAGAGCAGCGGCGGCGGCGGCGGTCTGCCTCCAGCGAGAGGCAAAGAGAGAGAGAGAGAGAGACCAAAAAAAATGGTGAGGGAGAGGGAGAAACGGCGGAAGAAAGGAGATGAGTCGGGCTTGATTTCCTAGGGTTGCAGGAATAGGTATTTATAGGTTTTAATATAGCCAATAAAAAGAACCAAAATAATAAAAACCAAAGAATTCCGGTTCAGGAAATCTGAATAAAGGCAGAACTCGCGAGGTTGCAACCTCTTTTTCCAGGTTGCAACCTCTCGGCCAGAATTTGGAAAAATGCAGGAATTCGCCCCGAAAAATTTTCTAGCGCGCCCGGAGGAATTGGTACGGTGTTGGGGAGTTAATGAAGGCAAAATCCTAACACTGATCCTCTTATCTTCAACTGAAAGAATAGATCCATCTACATCTGTTAACTCATTCAAAAACATGCTTTCCCTTTGTTATGCATTGGTTGGCATGTTTACTCTACAGTTATAGTGGTTTGCATATTCATCAACATAAATACAATATTTGTTCAGTGAAAACGGAAAATATACCTCCATTTCATGAACAAAGTTTGCATATTTATGTTTACAGGTCATGGAAGTTAGTAAAAAGTAGATGACATTTAAAAACCAAAGATTAAGTAGATGAATATAATAACCGACGAGGGGCGGGTGAAGCAGTAGGAGTCAGGGGCGGGCGAAGCCCTCCTTTGCCGGCTGGGTACTGTCGCGGTTGGCCGTAGGGGCGGAGCCCCGTGTCATTTTGAGTACTTATATGTATATGTTGCGGCCGAGGCCCGCGTTGATGCAGGTGCAGCCCAAAGACGAATCGAGCACGTGCAGAGGCGAGTGAAACCCGCTTGGATGCGGTCGAATGCCGCTCAAGAGCATCGAGTCGGGGGCGGGCGTAGCCCGCCGTCGTCGGCCGGATATTGTGGCGCGTGGCCATCGAGCCGGACGACAAATGTCGCACCCACAAAATATGTCTACCCCCAAAAAATGGCCCCATGACAAATGTCGCACCCACGACAAATGTCGCACCCACGTCAGATGTCGCCCCCACGACAAATGTCGCTACCACGTCAGATGTCGCCCCCACGACAAACGTCGCCCCCACAACATATGTCGCCCCCACGACAAATGTCGCCCCTACGACAAATGTCGCATGCTCGACATTTGTTGCACCCATGACAAACGTCGCCCCTATGACAAACGTCGCCCCCACGACAAACGTCGCCCCCACAGCAAATGTCTCCCCCACAACAAATGTCGTCCCTACGACAAATGTCGCACGCTCGACATTTGTCGCACCCATGACAAACTTCGCTCCAAGGACAAACGTCGCCCCCACGACAAACGTCGCCCCCACGACAAACGTCGCCCCCACGACAAACGTCGCCCCCACGACAAACGTCGCCCCCACGACAAACGTCGCCCCCACGACAAACGTCGCCCCCACGACAAACGTCGCCCCCACGACAAACGTCGCCCCCACGACAAACGTCGCCCCCACGACAAACGTCGCCCCCACGACAAATGTCGCCCGCACGACAAATGTCGCACCCTCGACATTTATCGCACCCACGACAAATGTCGCACCCTTGCACCCACGACAAATGCCCTTGGGCCGAATGCCCGTGCCTGTCACTCGTACGACCATGCGCGACAGTACCCGGGCGACGACGGTGGGTTCCACTCGCCCCCGACGGATCGTTGCGGGCTGCGCCCGCATCAAGGCAAGTTGCACCAATATCAAGGCAGACTACGCCCGCAATATATACATATGAGTACTTAAAATGATTGTAAGAAAATATACATAAATATTACAATTTTTATTTTGTTAAGTAATATACCTTTTGACCTAAAAATATTAATTTTGATTTTAATAAATTTGATTAGTTGAATAGATCGCTGACATGCCTATTGACAACCTAACAAGGTAGGTATATGAGCTCTATTAAAAAACTTTTAAATTTAAATAAATTTTCATCATTACTTTCATTTTTTTAATAATGCAATTACTTGAATGAATATTGTATTTAAATTTTTTTGAAATATATTATAATATATATCAAGCCAATAAAATATAAAAATGAAGACATAATTGATATTTTTGAATGTTTCAACAAAGACAGCTTTTCCAATAGTGAAAGATATACAGGTTTTGAGTCGGGTTGAAATATTCTAATGAAATTTTTATTTAATGAATTTACTTTTATGGAAATATACATGATTGATGATGAATTGACTGAAATTTCACAGGAAAGCCAAAGTGAGGTGCTCCCAAGTAGGGGTGTGCATAAAAATCAGGCCCGGGGGCCCGCCCCGGTAAAAGCCCGGCTAGGCCCGGCCCGGGCTAGGCCCGGCCCGGGCTAGGCCCGGCCCGGGTCCAGGCCGGGCTATGAGGCCTAACAAGGCCCACATATGAGTATTTGCCCGGCCCGGTGCCCGGCCCGGGGCCGGGCCGGGCAAAGCCCGGCCCCTGCTCCTACGCGCCTTTTAAAACTGCGTTTTTTAGGGGGATTTTCAGGAGAAGTGTTCAACATGAAAGTTGTAGATCTCGAAGATATTTACAACTTTCATGTTGAACACTTTTTGATTTGAAGTTGTTTAGGTCCCCGATTTGGCCCCCGAAAAAAATCACGCGGAACATTTGAAATGTTCCGCGTGATTTTTTTCGGGGGCCAAATCAGGGGCCTAAACGGCTTCAAATCAAAAAGTGTTCAACATGAAAGTTATACATATCCTTGAGATCTACAACTTTTATGTTGAACATTTCTCCCGAAAATGCACCTAGAAGGCGCAGTTCAAAAAGGTGAGTATTTATTTTTTAAAAAAATTATTTTTTTTTATAAAAACAGGGCCCGGGCTAAGCTTGGGCCCGGCCCTGGGGGCCTTAGCAGACCCCTCCCGGAGCCAGAAGTCCGGCCCGCCCCGACTGCAATCAGGGCCCGGGCCAGGGAGGCCCGGTTTAGGCCCGGGCCCGAGGGGCTTTTTGAACCCAACTACTCCCAAGCACCGAGAGAATAATGTGTGCGGGTCCGGAACCAATAGCAGTTCATGTTTCACACTTTCACGCCTTTACGGTTACTACCTCTGTGCATGTGAACTTGAATTATTAAGAGTTCACAGTTGGCCTGGCAGCATTAAACTTGTTTGTCTCGTTCAGACTGCATATATTATTAAATATTTTTTTGAAAAAGAGTTAAAGGTTACAGTTGGCCGCTTTGAATTTGACGGCGATGGGACAATGGCTGAAAGGTTAACTATTAATTGGTTCACGGTGCTTCATCTGCTACATAGATGATTGGATCCAAGCAGGATAATACTTGTTGCCGCTCACTCAAGATTTTTGTAGACCAGTTTAAATTGTACCGTTGTAGCAAATCCTCTATAGCAAAAGGGGTCGCCCAGATCTGGGTGACCAGAAGGCCGCCCGATCCGGGTGGCCAGAGGGTGGGGCGGCCATGGGGCCACCCGTCCTCTGCGGCGAAGGGGCTGCAGGGATCTGGGTGGCTGGGCAGGAAGCCTCCGGATCCGGGTGGCTAGAGAGCGGCGCGGCTAGGTGACCGCCCGCCTTATGCGACAGAAATGATGCTCGGACTCGGGCAGCTGGGAGACTGCCCGATCCGGGAGGCCAGAGGGCTGGGCGGCCAAGGGGCCACCCTCTACGGCGAGGCCGCACACAGATGCACGCGGTCGTGGAGCCGCGCGGTAGTGCGCGCGGCCACCGGCCATGCGCAGGAGCGCGCGGCCATGGGCCCCGCACAGGAATAGGCCTTCTAACCTTACCTACTTGGCGGGCACTGGTCACCAAGGGGGGTTGTACACTACAACAATACAGGTCTACCATAACGTTTTTTTAGGCCCTTCGTCTATTTTCAAGGGCCACAAAATCGCCACGATAGGAATCACCGCCATTAACTATAGATATTCGCGGCGCTTTTTAAGCAAGACGCCGCCAAAAATAACATCATTTTTTTTTAAAAAAAAAGCGCTACCACAAGTGGCTGCATTTAAAAAAAATAAAGCAAAATCTCTAAACTCGTTGTATTGGCAGGTGGTCGTGTTGAAGTTCATAGCTAAGAAAATATGTCCTATTATTGCAGGTACATCGAGAACAGAGAATAGGAGGAAGAGGATGCTCGGAGATGAAGATTATGTAGATGTTGGTTCGAAACATCCGGAGGGGTGTCAAAGTGGAACGTCCTCCCCGGTTCCCCCAGCTAGATATATATAGAAGAATACCTAGGATTTCCACGCGCAAAGCCTTCGAACCCGTTATTCGTCCGAATATACATTTATAATCTGCTCATATATTCGTGACAAATAACGTTAACATTTCGGGGTACTGGAGAGTAGACTAAATAATAATCCAAACTAAACAAAATATTCAGGACAAATCATACTAATTAACAAAATAAAAAGGTTTTGCCTAAACAGCAAAGCATCACACAAATTCTATATCCCAAAACATAGTCTGAATAATTATTACAAAACAAAACAAAACATGAATTAAACGTTTGATGATTCTACTCATCTAGTAGATCATCGTCATCCATGTCCAGGTCTACTTCTCCTCTATAATCTCCACTATAGCCTGCAAGAAATTTCATGAGTCAGACTCTATGAATTCATAAACATATGCAGTAACGTTTAAAATAAACTAGCTCTTACTAAATGAGTTCAGCACTTCTAGCAACGGTGAAGTAACTCTGTCAGCATCTCATCCAGTCTTACTAGGACTAGCCACGTTATCTTACTCATTACTGATTACAATGTGCCTCACCAACACATGTGGGCACATATCACGTGTAACATTATCAAATGTAGAATAATGTGCTGTGACCAATAATGTTTAGATTAACATTTACAACGACTTTCAATTCTCAGTTGAATAATTCTTGAATCAACTTATAATGAGAGGACATTAGGTTATCAAATGTGGAATAACAAACATCCAACCATCTTGGGTTTTCATCAAAAAATTATTTGGGGTTTTCAGTCTGTTACTTATTAGATGCTTGAATGTTGTCAGTTATACGCTTGTACGTATTAAAACATAAACGTTGGAGGAAAGTTTCATATTTCTATGAACTTTAATCTCATTTCTCTCGATGTTTTTATTGTGAGAGCTCTATTTAATCATTTAGTCAAGGCATCTGTAACATTATCTTTCGATCTCACATCAACCAGAGTCATAATCCTTTGGCTTGTAAGAGAGGTCAACCAGGCCTGTTTCATCCTAAGTTGCCTTTTTTTGTCATTGAACAAAGTGTTCGTGGCAATCGTTTTAGTAGCCTGATTGTCGCAGTAAATTACAACAGAACTCAGTTTCAGGCTCGATAGTGGAATGTCCATCACCAAATCTCTTATCCACTCTGCTTCTTCACCAGCTGAAGCTAGAGCATAGAGTTCGGATTCCATAGATGAGAGTGCAATGCACGACTGTCTCTTGGACTTTCAGGCTACAACTGCTCCTCCTAATATGAAGAGGAATCCACTAGTGGACTTATTGTCGATTACTTCTAAGCACCATGATGCATCAGAATATCCTTCCAGAATTAGAGGATGACCACTATAATATAAAGCATACTGTCGGGTGTGCTTTAAGTATCTCATCAGCCTATCGAGGGCATCTCAATGGTCTTGGCCAGGATTGCTAGTGAACCTACTTAACATGCCGACCGTAAAGGCTATGTCAGGTCTCGTACAGACCATAGCGTACATGAGGCTACCAAGCAGTTTAGAATAATCTAACAATCAAACCGCAACTCCATCATTGGGCTTTAAGCGGTTAGAATAGTCATATGGTGTCTCAGCCGCCTTACGTTCACTGTATCCCCACGTGTCCAACATGGAGTGGATGTAGTGGCTTTGACTTAGGGAAATGTCATGTTTCCCAAAGCTCACTTGCATACCTAGTATAGTGTCAACTACACCGAGGTCTTTCACGCTAAATTCTTTAATATGACTAGACTTTACGTCATCCACTTCGGATGGTCAGATTCAAGAATAAGCATATCATTACAAGCATATTATGATGACTTTGTCTGATCTATGATGTATGTAAAAACATTTGTCTGAGAGAATCGACATGAATCCCATGTTCTTTACAGTATAGTCAAACTTCTCATGCCATAATTTTGGTGCTTATTTTAATCCGTATAGCGATTTTAATAGCTTACAGACCTTGTTTTTGTGACCGTCTACAATGAAACCTTCAGGTTGACTCATGTAGATCTCTTCGGTCAGATCTCCGTTCAAGAACGCAGTCTTAACATCCATTTGATGAACAATAAAATTCTCAATGGCCGAAATAGCAAGAATAACCCTAATGGTTGCTAAGTGACACACGGGTGAGTATACATCAAAATAGTCTACTCCGCTTACTTGTGTGAAACCTTTAGCCACCAGGCTTTCTTTATATTTAGCTACGCTACCATCAGGATTTAGCTTCTTTTTCAGAACCCACTTGCACCCTACAGTTTTAGCTCATTTTGGCTTATCAACTAACATCCAGGTGTCGTTCTGAAGGAGAGAGTTCATCTCATCCTCACTGGCTTCTTTCCAGAGTAGGGAATCCCTTGATTTCATCGCTTCCTTAAAGGTGGATGGATCAGCCTCAATGTGGTAAGTGACAAAATCACTACCGAAGGTCCTGGGGGTTCTCTCTCTCACTGAAGTCCTCCTAGACTCTAGGCCAGAGTTATCTACCAGAACGGAATAGGAGGTGCTCGGTACTGATTCAGGATCTTCCTCAGTAATAGTTTCTTGCATACCTGGGATCGTTAAGTTCTTAGCTTTGAAGAATTTATCCTCGAAGAACACCGCATCCCTAGATTCTATTATGATATTATTAAAAATATCAAGGAACCTATCTACAACACTATCTTCAGCACAACCAAAGTAGATAAATGTATTGGTCCTAGGTCCAACCTTAGACCGTCTAGAGTCAGGAAACCTGACATAGGCTATATAACCCAGGTCTTAAGTCTAGTCAAAGACGGGGGTCTCTTAAACCAAAGCTCGTAGGGTGTAACCTTTAACTTAGCATGAGGAACTTTATTCAGAATGTGATTCACAGTCAAGACTGCTTCTCCCCAATAAGCGGAAGACATGACTGCAGTGAGCAACATAGAGTTCAATATCTCTGTTAATGTTTATTCTTGCGCTCGGCTATGCCGTTAGATTGGGGAGAGTAAGGAGCAGTGGTTTCTGCTATGATGACCTGTGAAGCAAGGAAGCATCTGAACTCACTGGATATATATTCTCCTCCTATATCACTCCTAAATCTCTTTATTTTCATGCTTAATTGGTTTTCTACCCTTGTTTTGAAAAGGCAAAACTTTTCAAATGCTTCGTCTTTAGTTTTAAGCAATGAAATATGATATAACCTTGTGCAGTCATCTATGAATGTGATCATATACTTCCTTCCACCTCTAGTGACAAAACTCTTAAAGTCACAAATATCGGAATGTATAAGCTTAAGAGGTGTTGTTGTCACAACAACATTTACTCAACAATTAAAACATATCAGAGCAAGAGGAAATACATATCTTGATGCCACGTCGTGCAGGGGATAACCGCACACGCTCAGGCAAAACCCCATACTTTAAATCTTCGGAGCAAATCATAGTATAATATGAAATAAAATTAGTTAAGTTTGATGGTCGTATCCCTCGGCACAGTGGATCAGCTAGTTCACATTAAAAAAAATATTTCTACGCAGCGGAAAATACATTGGTTAGCTTAATTTGACATCCTACATAAGTATAAACGTCCCCAAAGGACAACTCATGAAATGCAAGACTTTAGATTTATCATAGTATAAGAAACTAGCTTTTACGTTCTTTGGAAAGTAGTGCTTAGTTTGATAAATATGCTATGCATGAGGTACATATAGTAATACTTTTAGGGTTAGATACCTAACATGCAACCTATCATAAATCTTTCCCAGAAATAAGTAAACAACCTCCAAAATAGGCAAAGTAGCAGTTGTTAGTTCATATATATATATAGCAACAAAAGTAAACCACCAGTGGGCGTCAACAACCATACACGAACCCACTAGTGAGAATATATGTCTGTACAGAAAGGAGAAAACTACCTCACAAGATTGAGGTACCACACTCTTAGCCACAAGCAAGCTCCACTAGAACACTAGCTGCTCAATCGACTACAACCTGAACCTAAGGCATTCAAAGAAAAACACCTCAACAAGCATAAATAAACAAAATGAAACTCGAGCATTAAAAAGAAGTGCTTACCAACCCTACAGCAGGTGCTATCAAAAGAGCAAAAAGGGAACAGTAAGTTAAAACACTGCCCAAGGCAAAAATCAAAATGCACCAAATGCAAGAAATAAACAACATGATCTGCTAAAAACTGCAGGAAGCAACAAGGCAAGCATATGAGGAAATAAATAGTTTCAACAAAGGAACTAATAGTCCTAACTTGTGAATCATTAGCAGTGGCAGAGCCATGGATCTGGGATGGTGACAAAAAAACAGTCCTCATCCAAACACCCAGACCCATAAAACTCAAGGGTACAACTGTGGCAGCCTAAAGGTCCAACACACCAACAAAACCAGCTCAATACCAGGGTCAAAATGGTGCCAACACACCAACAAAATCAGCCCAAATCGGGGCCAAAATGGTGCCAACACACCAATAAAACCAGCCCAAAACGGGGCCAAAATGGTGGGACCACGGCTCTATACCTAAACCACCCCTTATAGAGTCCACAAGCAAACCACTTGCCATAATTCACAATTCGGCCATCAAAACTAGCCGAAAAACCTCAACAAACTGAAACGAACCAACCCTGACCACCTCAGGAGGCAATTACTAGCTTAAGGAAAAGGCATCGAGTCCATTCGACGCTAAGGACTTAGCCGCAAAATATGCCTGGACAATGGCATTGAGTGAGCTCAGCTTACTCAACGCCAAAAGACTTAGAGAAAAGTCTTCTGGCTAGATGGCGTTGAGTGAGTTCAGCTCACTCAATGCCAAAAGACTTTGATAAAAATCTATGGTGAGATGACGTTGAGTGAGATCAACTCACTCAACGCCAAAAGCAGACGGCATTGAGTGAGCTCCACTCACTCAACGCCAAAAGACTGGGCAATGGCGTTGAGTTAGCTCCACTCACTCAACACCCTTACTCTGGGAAACGGCGTTGAGTGAGTGCAGCTCACTCAACGCCCTTTCTCTGGGAAATGGAGTTGAGTGAGTGTAGCTCACTCAACACCAAAAGCTGACGGCGTTGAGTGAGTTCCACTCACTCAACGCCAAAAGACTTAGGCGAAACTTCTGGTGGGATGGCGTTGAGTGAGTGTAGCTCACTCAACGCCAAAAGCAGACGACGTTGAGTGAGCTCCACTCACTCAACGCCAAAACACTTGGGCAAAACTACACGGCCTAATGGCATTGAGTGAGTGCAGCTCACTCAACGCCAAAAGCAGACGGTGTTGAGTGAGCTTCACTCACTCAACGCCAAAACACTTAGCAAAAATTCTCTGGGTAATGGCGTTGAGTGAGTACAGCTCACTCAATGCCAAAAGCTGACGGCATTGAGTGAGCTATGCTCACTCAACACTTTTGGACTTAGACTCAAAACCAAACCAGCTAGGCATTGAGTGTGTCCACCACACTCAACGCTTTTGGACTTAGCCAAAAAAAATCCACTCAATGCCTGCAACTCGAGAGCTTTGTTTTAGACTAAAAAAATTCCTCCTTCCCTTTCTACCCAGCTACAGCTATCACCCAAGCTAAAACTAACTTAGTAAAGTCAATCTTACCTCCAGCCACTCTATGGACACATGATCAGCAACTAGGAGAGAGAAAAAGAGAGAAATTATATATTGGCTCGGGATCAACTAATATCAGTCCTAGCTTTAGGAGAGTACATTAGACTAATAACCAGGAAAAATATATGCATGAAAACAAAGTTTGGCAAGGGTGAGGAGCACCACTTGCCTCAACCTTCCGGATAACAGCTGCTCTTCCAATCCAGCACAGCTAGGCCACAAACCGGCCACAAAACACCAACCTGAAGCTAAAACAGGGGGAAAACCTGAGAAATCCGACAGCCTCACGTGTCTTAAACAGCCCTAGAGCACGGAAGACATACCTAGGAGGGAAGGCCTAAGCGAGAGCAGCCCAAATCTGCCTATTCCCGAGGAAACCGAGCTTGCACTCACGCAAAACAGTCGGTCAAAAGCTGGAAAAAGCTACTGCCTGAAACCAGAGATGGAGGCTAACTGAATCTCTCTTTGGGGAAGAAGAAGAAAAATAGAATACGTTTTCTTCTATCTTATCCAGCCATTAGCAATAAATGAATGTTATTATATTATTATTATCCAAACAAGGGGGTCGGCCACTAGTTCTACCGCCACCAGCTATACCTCCCCCCCACATAAACAGCATATAAGTTGATACAACCACTTTGCTAATAAACAAAGCATTCCTAACAGCCACTAAACCAAGCATCCACTCTTGACTCTTAAGTCAAAGAAAAGTATGCCAGATGAATATAATAATATAATACTATATTAATTCATCAAATATCACGTCAAAATGATGTGACAATTCCAATTATCTCGGAATTTAACGAAATTCACACCGCAGCGAAATACCCACGCTATGAATCTAGTGGCGAAGTCGAAATTGTCATCCGATAAACAAAACTCGGGCTCAAATTTCCCGAAGCTAAAACACAAGCATTCCCGAAGAGGCTCCACCGAGTCACCAAAACAGACTCCAACTTGCTAGGGAATCTTGCAAACAGGCTACAAAACAAGCCACTCATGGGCCTAAAGAGCTAAGACTACGCTTTAACAATGGCAAAGGCCAAATATATGCCAACGTAATGCCAAAAAAAGATTAAATAGTCGTAGAAAAATCGGTTGTGAAAGTTGAGGAAATGCGGTTGTGATAGTTGTGCTCCTAGTAACCATGCCAAAAAGTTTCCTAGTGAACTTAGTCTGAGCACATACTTCACATTTTCCAAGTGGAGAATTAGTGTCTAATGTGATCTTGTGAGTTCTAGCTACTTGGAACATTTTCCTGTAGTTTACGTGTCTTAGTCGCTCATGTAGAGTCCTAGGGCTAACTAAGTTCAATTGAACTTATTGTACTACCTCATTTGCTAGACTCAGACGGTATATCCTATTTTGGACATAAGCACATCCAAAGTAGTGAGAGTTAACTGACAGAGTCACTCTACCGCTACAGAAGTAAACTGACATACCAGTATCACATAATAAACTTATAGACACTAAGTTAACAAATAAAGAAGGAATAAATTTTACTTTCTTTAAAATTAAAGACTTACCTAAGGAGAGCAACAGAGTTGCGTTCCCCACCTTCAGTAAGTCAGCTGATCCTCCATTGGCCACAGTCACTGATTCCTTTGCATCCTTTAGCTTTGTCAAAAGATTAACATTATTGCAAACATGACACGTTGCCCCAGAATCCAGGTACCACTTCGTGCTAGCCTGCACATGTCCTACCATGGAAACAAAGTCAGATGGCTCAGCTTGTCTAACTAGATGGGCCTGGTTGCCTTCTTGTGGTGCTCTAGTTCACTCCTTCCTCGGCAACTTGCAGTTAGATGCGCAGTGTCCCTAATTTTTGCAGTTAAAACATTTACCCTTAAATTTCTTAGAGGGTCTACTCGGTCTTACAACCTGGGGGCTACTACGAGACATTTTGGTCTTGTAAGGGGGAGCAGCGCGCTTAGAGCTTGAAATCATGTTGGCAGCAGCCTTCTGCTTGCCAACAGCTTCCAAGGCGTGCTTCATCATGTTCTCGTTTTCAATACGTATGAAACGCTTGAGGTCGTTCAGACCAACCTGCATCTTCTTGAGGTACATTTCCGTTTTGAAATTGTACCATGAGGAGGGTAACTTATACACAATCATGCCCGCAAAAAAGCTATCGGGCAGACTAATAGACTCACTATGCAAGGAATCAACTAATTATCAAATTCTGATACCTGAGGGAGAATGACTTTCTCCTCGTCGAAGCTGAAGGAGTGGAATTTGTCCACCACATGAGCCTTTGAGAGGCCCTCCTACTGCTTGAAGTGCTCCTCCAGTGCCTCCCAGACCTTCTTGGCAGACTGCATCTTGATGTAGTTCTTGGCCAGGCTGGAGAAGAGGCAGTTCAGCAGGTAATCCCTGCAGAAGTCCTCGTCTTCAATCCACTATGCCTCATCTTCAGTCCCAACAACGTCAGCACGAGCAGTCTTGATGGTGTAGAAGACGTTCAGGTACTTCATCCCGAACTGGGTGTTTAACTTCCAGTCGTTGAACTCTGTGGCCGTGAACTTCTCCATTTTGTTCATGAGCACTGGAGAGGAGAAGCTGGAGTTCCTCATCTCTTGACTTATTGTGCAAACCCTAACTGGAACCAAGACTCCTAGAACAACACCTCCACTGCACTGTAGGAACTCAAGAACCCAGCACTGCAGAGAGAGCAGATCTGAGACCTAGGGCTGGATGGCTTCACTGGATTGGCTACACTGGAAGACCCACTGGGATGCTGGATCGAGACCTGCCGGTAGAGGAGAAGGCAGCAGGGCACTGCAGATCGGGAGCAGAGCGACGTCTTCTCCTTTAATCGCTGGCGGTAAGGAGATCTCGGTCGGCAGCGATGTTATAGGCGACT
The DNA here is from genome assembly GCA_039513925.1 of Platanthera zijinensis. Taxonomy (NCBI): domain Eukaryota; kingdom Viridiplantae; phylum Streptophyta; class Magnoliopsida; order Asparagales; family Orchidaceae; genus Platanthera; species Platanthera zijinensis. The sequence goes on from CM077085.1 coordinate 31,527,649, forward strand.
GCGGGTTGGAGGAAACACGATGAAGAAGGAAAAACGAGCCTCCTCCAATAGCGACACAGACCTAATCGCTGGCGGTAAAGGCAGAATCGCACGCAGCGAACGACGGGAGACCGATCAGGAGTCGAAGCAGCCGATCGGGAATCGTTTCGGCGAGAACCCTAACTGCGGTGGAAGGAGATTAAGATCTACAGAGACCTATCGCCAGAGAAGGGTCGCAGGATCGGGCGTTGGAATCGGCTTCGGAAGCGAAGGCTAGGGCGATAGGGGCAGCGACGTGGAAAAACTTGCGTTGTATCAAGAATGTAGATGTTGGCTCGAAACATCCGGAGGGGTGTCAAAGTGGAACGCCCTCTCCGTTTCCCCCAACTAGATATATATAGAAGAATACCTAGGGTTTCCACGCGCAAAGCCCCCGAGCCCATTATTCGTCTGAATATACATTTACAGATTGCAGCTCAGCGAAGCTGGTCTTCCCTGTTCCATTATTACAGGATAAAGAAGTTCAAAGAGTTATTATAGACAACCCAGAGAAAAAGATACATTGGGCATAACAATATAGTGGTGCACAAAAAGACTGGGTATGGAAACCCGTCTGGGGCCGACCTGACAAAAGCCTGGTTAGGCCTTGGTCCTGGCAGGACTGGTCCAGGCCCAGGCCCGTCCTAAGGTGCCTAACAAGACCTTCAAATAAATGTTTTACCTGGCCGGGTGCCCGGCCCGGGCTAGGCATAGTATTGGCCCGGTCCCAGGCCTTGCCTGGGCCTAGACCTGGACCAAGACTGGCACGGGCTGGAACTTGCAGCCCAAGTTTCCACTGCAAGTCTTCAAGTTGCCCAACGTCTTTATGGAGAGACATTGCAGTTGGCAACGTCTCTTCATAGAGACATTGTTATGGCAACTGGCAAATGGCACTGTGCCATTTGCCACCAGCGCTTGGAAACTTGGGTTGTTGCAGCCCATGTTTCCAAGCAGCTCAAGTGCCCAACGTTTCTTTTGACGTTGGGCACTATTTGATTATTTGGCATTAATGTCATTGGGACAGTCAAATCTGTAGAGAGTTGTTTCAGCGGCTCTCTATAGAATTAAAATTATTATTATTTTTTTTAAAATTACAATTTAATAAAATTTAATATAACTTTTTAGGAGTTATAAATAGGAGAGATTGCATTGTCTAAAATCCTACATTCACTTGTGATACTCAAACTCATAGCAATTCTCTATTTCACCCGTTTTGATCAATGGCGTCTTCATCTGGCATCATTCCTGAGATTGTCGATCACAAGCATAGTGCTCCAATCTGGGAGTATTTCGACAAAGTTAAAATCAACAATGAACTCAAAGTAAAATGTTGGCATTGCTTGAAGTTATTGATGGACGACGGAAACTCCACACTCGTGCCCCACATCAAATCATGTGTTGCAAAGCAAGCACTAGAATCCAGTCAAACATAACTATCAGCTGCCTAACAAGTTTGGACTTTCTATCAAATGCGGCAAAGAGATTGAAGCACAGATGGAGAACACCATCATGCATGGATTGTCGTTTAATCATTACGACAACGCCTGTGAGACCGCTTATGTTCATCGAGCTCTCCAACCAAAATATCATCAGGTAAGTAGAACTACAATAAGGTGTGACGCATATAAAGCTTATATTAAAGTGAAAAAAAATTGATTTAATATTTTGACATAGTAGAATTAATTTAACTTGCGATGTTTGGAGTAACGGTATATAATTAGGATATTCTTACATTTGCATATATTACAAGTCATTGGATAGATCCTACTTCATGAGTGCTATCAAAACACATCATTTATTTCAATAGTTTTGAAGTTCCACATACCAAAACAATAATTTATTAAGTACCTACGAATTATATACGCAAATTTAAAATAAAAGATAAAATTATTAGTATTTTTTTATAACGCTAATAATAATACCGCGGCTATTGATAATTTAAAAAGAGATTTAAAACTCATGTTAAATGAAGTATTTTTTTTCATACTCGTTTGGTTTGTCGCGTTCTAAATTTAATTGTCCAAAATAGCTTAAAATTTATGTAACTATATATTATTAAAATTAGAAGTATGCTAACACACACACATATATATATATAACAAATTTTTAAAAATTTGTAACAAATCAGGGAGAATTTTTTTTAATGTCAGAGTATGACATGCCAATTAGGTGGAATTTCACTTACAAAATGTTAAAAAAGAGCATCCGTCAAAAAACCCTCCTAATGGAATTTTATTCAACAAATACAACTAATGATTTAAATGACGATGATTGGGAAACAATTGCGATTAAATGCGCTTATTAGAATGCTTTTATAGAGCGACGATTCAATTATTCAACATTTATTGTCCTACTAGCTCCCGAGTAATTGAAATTTTTTTAATTATTACAAAAATTTTAAATTATTATAAACAATATAGGTTTTGGCAACCCGTAATTGAAACAATGGAAGCAAAATTTTAAAAATACTATAAGAAAATTGATATGCCAGTAACGTATATATAAAATAACACAAGTGTACGTGCCGGTTCAAGTAATATAAAGTGAGTAGAGATCGTTCTCTCGGGAAAATAACTAATTTAAAGCTTGCAAATACTAGCTTGACCTTTTCTTTAAATTCAAGTAGATTAATTATAGCGAATTTTGGATAATAAATGAAGTTCGTGACACTAATACGATTACGTGACTCTAACGGAATGTAAAAGTAATTTAATCGATAAAGAGAGATAGTCTTGTAAATTGGTTTCCCAAGCCTATTGCGATGAGTTTTAAATGGACTCTTTATGCATTACTTGATTGCTACTTTGTAACAATTTGAAAGTGAAAATCTTTATCTCTCGATCTCAGAAAATCGCTCGGCCTCATCCCCTTAGTTATCTCTAACTTAGGTAAGAAAAAACATACAAAAAAAATGCACAAATCAGTGTTGCTAATATGAAAAAGAAATCTCTTTCTCTCTGTTATATTATACTGAGAATTATACTATACTTACGCAGTTGCTCTCTCGAATCTCGCAGCGTATTATAAAAATGGAACTTGGTTAAAGATTTATGCAACTCCTCTCTCGAATCTCGCCGCGTAGATAGAAGCGTTCAACTCTAGATTAACTTAACTCCTCTCTCGAATCTCGTCACACAATTTAGAAGAAGAAACATAATCAAACATCCCTCATAAAACAAAACATAGATGCAGTAAAAGTAGTTTCCAAGAAAACATGAAAGATTTTTAAATTATAACATCACACAACAGGACAAGGTACTACTAACATACAAGACGCAGATATTTTAGTTCATGATGGCGGAAGAACATCATAAAATAGGAAAGATCTTACAGCACATGATGTTAAGAATGCAAAATATTGCAGGAAAATGCACTCCAATTCTCGTACAAGCAACCCTTCTCCAAGATCCGATTTTGCCCTAGTTCTTCTTCTCCAAAGCAATGTCCCTCTCTTTCTCCTTTCCAAGAATGAATAATACCCCTCATTTCCAGCCAAATTATCCTTTAATTTCGTGCATCCATCTGATGGGATGTCTCCCTTCATTTTGTAAGTACTGCAATTTTTTCAAAAATTCGAAATTTGAAATTCCCCGAGTTGTTATAACAACTTTCCCAGGCCAGAAAAACTGCTCAGCATTACTTATTCAGATTGAATTTTTTCAATGATTCTAACAAGAAAATATTGAAAAATGGTCAAATTAATCTAACAAAGGTTAAATATAAATTTTATTATCTTTTCATACACATTAAAATATCTTTTTCACCATTTATGCCAAAGAAAATGAACATAGATAACTTCTTTTAAGAAGTTTTCACACCCCCACACTTGAGTCTTGCTAGTCCCGAGCAAAGACAATTCATAAGATTGAATTGGGTGAATAGATATATAACTATTAAGATGAAAGTTCAATGATCCTTTTTCTTAACCCAACTCAGTCCAAGCATGCTCAAGGATTCCACATTACTCAAGTTGTAAACTTATCAATCATTAAAAGTTTAACCATCACAAATCCATTACTTTGATAAAAGATAAAGCGTAATTAAGAATTCTGGTGTAGTGTGTGTTTTCTTCAAAATTATTTACTCCCACACAATTTCTTTCATTGAGCCTCCGCATTAATTGGAAATGATGAGAATAGGCTAAGTTTTTAATTTAACCTCGATAGGAGTAAGTAGTTCACATGAATGTGGGTTTGTCTTTGGCTTGGTTAGCAATTTAAAGTAGGCTTTGATAGTGGAGTGTAAATTCCATAGTCAATAGTCTTAATCATTTACCATGTTATGAGGCTCAATTCTTAAGCATTAAATATATAAATATTATGCTCATAGTTGGGATCATTCCAAATATGTATTCGCCTACCTAAGCCACATATCACTATGAAAAAATTATTTTTTGTTTTTCTTTCTCTTTGTTTTTTTTATATATTGTACAACCCCATATTCGCAGGGTATGAATCAAATGCACCAACAATCAGGATTGGGCCAGCCTTGGGCTAGCTTGCGCCTAAAAAACCGGAAGAGTTCCCGCCTAGAGGGATTTCCCGCCAGGCAGCAGGCGAGATCCCGCCCGTGACCAGAAGTGTGCGAGAAGGCGTCGAGTGGTCTCAACGCCGCATTGAGTTAGCTCCACTCACTCAATGTCATGGTCAGCAGCGAGAGAGTTAAGTGAGCTCCACTCACTCAACGCCATGGTCAGTTCGCAAGGGCGTTGAGTGAGCTCCACTCACTTAACGCCATGGTCAGCAACGAAAGCATTGAGTGAGCTCCACTCACTCAACGCCGTAGTCAGCAGCGAGAGCGTTGAGTGAGCTCCACTCACTCAACGCCGTGGTCAGCAGCGAGAGCGTTGAGTGATCTCAGCTCACTCAATTCCATGGTCAGTTCACAAGGGCGTTGAGTGAGCTCCACTCACTCAACGTCGTGGTCAGCAGCGAAAGCGTTGAGTGAGCTCCACTCACTCAACGCCGTGGTCAGCAGCGAGAGCGTTGAGTGAGCTCCACTCATCAACGCCGTGGTCAGCAGTGAGAGCGTTGAGTGAGCTCCACTCACTCAACATCGTGGTCAGCAGCGAGAGCATTGAGTGAGCTCCACTCACTCAATGCTGTGGTCAGCAGCGAGAGCATTGAGTGAGCTCCACTCACTCAACGCCGTGGTCAGCAGCGAGAGCGTTAAGTGAGCTCCACTCACTCAACGCCGTGGACAGCAGCGAGAGCGTTGAGTGAGCTCCACTCACTCAACGCTGTGGTCAGCGGCGACAACGTCAAAGTTAGAGGATCTCCCGCCTGGAGAGGTGCGAGAGCGTCCACCATCGGTCAGCCGAGATTTGCTTCCAGTAGAGACAGCGAGAAGGTTTGCGCCTTGCGGAAGGCGGGGGCTGCCTCGGCTCGAGACTTTTGACACTCCTTTTAGCTCCCGCCAAGTAAAGGCGAGAGGGTTCTCGGCATAGAGCTCTCGCCAAGTGGGGTCCAGGGTCTGAGGTAAAATGACCTAATTACCCTTGGGTAAGATTACCCTTATACCCCCAGAGGCTGCATTTAACACTTCGCAAACAGCGGGATTTGGCTATTGGCAAACCAGTCAGGGGTATTTCAGTATTTTTAGGTCAGCAAAAGGCTATAAATAGACCCATAAGGGCTCCTTAGAAGGCGGACTCTCATTTTCTCTCTGAATCTAGTGCTTTCTGAGGAGCTCCTAGCCAAACTTTTGGCTTTGGAGGGGAAGCTCTCAAAGATCTTCCGGGTGTGAGGTGGGACCTCCCTGCTGTGGCTTTGGGTCAGTCCTAGGTCGTTAGCTAACAGTTGAGGGGCAGGACTTGAGGGAAGTAGGTGTTGGCTGCACCCCTATTTTGAACATTCATTGAGGTCAATTTTGGCTTCAACAGTTCTAGTGCGATGAGTGTGGAAGGCAGCCGGTGCAAGAAAGCCTTGGGTTTGGTCCCATGACTGGAGGTGAAGGTGAAGGATCTGGATCAGGGGGTATCCCCACCCTGGGGGAGGAAGCGACAAGGAAGATGTTGGAAGACTTCAGGCGAGAGGTCCTATAGACCATCAGCCTAGCCTTCTCGGCAAGGAGCGAGTGGGAGATGCCTCAGGTTCCGGTGGAGGTGGTCCCGCTTCTGGGCGAGAACGCCCCTGGGCAGCGTCCCGGGAAGGAGGTCCCGATGGAAGGCGACGAGAGAGACGTGGCAGCGCGGGAACTCTTCCCAGGGCAGCGCTACAGAAAGGAGGTTCCGGCAGAAGTTGGCGAGAGGGAGGCGGGCGTGCGGGAGCTGTTCCCTAGGCACGGTCTCGCGGACCGCTCCAGCCAGCCAAGGTAGCGAGACGTGCCTTCTCGCCAGGCAGGTGGAGATACCCCCTTTAGCGAGCTCATCGTCTCAGCCCCGGTGCCAGAAGGGTTCCGGGAGCCAGACACGTCTTACTACTCGGGAAAAGATGATCTAGTACAGCATGTGCAATGGTTCGAGGATGTGGTGTCGATTAGGCAGATTTCTGATGCCTTGAAGTGTCGGTTATTTTCCATCACGCTGAAGGAGAAGGCCAGGGACTGGTTCCACCAGTTTCCGGCAAGCTCAATCTACAGCTTCGAGGACCTTCGTCGGGGTTTTTTGTTGAGGTTCTCAACATCGAAAAAGCGGAAGAAGGAAGCGGAGTGCCTGTTCGCGGTGAGGCAGAAGCAAGACGAGATGTTGGGTCATTATATTGACCAGTTTGAAGAGGAGATTCTCTTAGTCCAAGAGGTCCCGGGGTACGCATTGATGCTTGCCTTTACCCTGGGGATATGGCCGAGGTTTTTTAGCATGGAGTTGAAGAGAGTTCCCCCCCTCTCTTTTGAGGACCTCATGGAGAGGGCGGCGAAAGAGATAGATTTCGAGAGGGCGAACCCGGCGTTTGCCAGGAAGCTGGCCAGGTTGGCAGAATATGATAAGGAACCGGTAGCAGGGAAGTAGAGGGAGCCGAGAGAGCAGAGGGAGCAAAGAGAAGAAAGAAGGAGAGAAGAACCCTGAGGGCAGGGGTAGCAGCAGGGATGGGGGGCCCGGGAGCCGAACAACCAACTAGGTTGGAGGCCTCAGGAGGGTCTCCCCCAGGGCCAAGGAGGAGGTTTTCAGGGAAGAGATAATCTTCGGGAACCGAGGAGGTTTGATCAGCAGGCGTGGAGGCAAGGGCCCAGGGGTCACTTCCCACCACCGCAAGAAGCAATGGAGGTTGGTAAAGGAAGAGGAGGAGGAGGGAGAAGAGTCCGGGGAGCCAGGAGAAGGGGAGGAGGAGAAGGATGAAGGGGCAGGGTGGCGTTGCCCTTCTATGACTTCCATCAGGAGGAAGGTCACGCGACGGCCACCTGCCCGGAGTTCTTAGAGATACGGGAAGCCAGGGGTATGGGGAGAGAGGATCCGCCGGTAAGGATCGTGGAAGTGCAGCAGGGAGGGGAGGAAGATAGATGCGAGGACCGGGTATACGTGGGGACCCGAGGAGGGATCAGAGTGATCCACGGAGGAGGTGAGCCTGGAGGAGGCGATGGAGGTAGGAGAGGAGTGAGCAGCCGGAGAGGAGGTGAGCCTGGAGGAGGTGATGGAGGTAGGAGATGAGCAAGCAGCCGGAGAGGAGGTGAGCCGTGAGGAGGTGATGGAGGTAGGAGAGGAGCGAGCAGCCGGAGAGGAGGTGAGCCTGGAGGAGGCGATGGAGGTAGGAGATGAGCAAGCAGCCAGAGAGGAGGTGAGCCTGGAGGAGGTTTTGGAGGTAGGAGAGGAGCAAGCAGTCGGAGAGGAGGTGAGCCTGGAAGAGGCGATAGAAGTGGAGGCGAAGGAGAGCAGCAACAGGAGAAGAGCCGGGAGGAGGCTATGGAAGTTGGGGAAGTGGGAAGAGAAGAGGAGCGGGAGCAAGAGGAAGAAGAAAGGGTCGGCTGGTGATAGTTTAACTTTCAAGGCAGCCTAAACACCTAGAGGGGGGGGGGGTGAATAGGTTCTGCTTCTCTTTCTAAAACTTCTAGACAGAATTCAATTTATTAACTAATATGAAAACACAGCAATCACAGAAAACAAAACATCACAGATTGCACTATGATTTATAGTGGTTCCCCAAGGTCTGGGTACATCCACTTTCCCCCTTCACCTATCTAGCTGTATGCTAGATTCGGCCAAACTTCCACTTATCTCAGATCAATAGATCTTACAACTCAGAACCCAACAGGTTCCTACAACTCAGGCACAACTGCCCTACCTCAGCCTTGCCCCAAGGCCTACAACTCAGAGAATATCCTTCTCCTACACTCAGGCAATCAGCCCTACCACTCAGAGTTCAACACTCCTACACTCAGCCTTTATAACATAGGCTTACAACTCAGATCTGTATAAACAGATCCTACAGAAATATAGAAAAGATAGTTTAAATTGTCTTGCCAGGTTGAGAGAGAAAAGGCAATGACAATTCTTAATCAGCTGATGCAATCAACTGTTTCTTAGCCTTCTTCAAAGCTTCTTGAAAATGTACTTAGCTGAGTTGATTCCAAACAGCTTCTTGAGAATCCACTGGTGGATTCCTTCTTCTTCTTCAAATTCTGACTTGATCTCTCTCTATCCAGAACTTTGAATGATTCTTCTGAATTCTGATTAGAACTCTTCTTAGATCTATCCTTAGATAGTCTTCTTAGATCTCCCGGAGAAGATCTTCTTAAGTGCCTAGCACTTTCTTGAAATGAGTAGAATGTAATCCTTCTCCACTTTTTGATCCAATGTATTTCAAAGGGTCAGTTCTATATGTTGTTCTTCTTAATTGTGTGTGTTGTTTTCTCCTTCTGAATCTGTCTATTTATAGACATTCTTCATGGTAACCGGCTGATCCGGTTTCTAACCGTTTTCTGACAAGTCTGACAACTTCAGTTAACTGGTGATAACCCACAGCTGTCAAGTCTTCAAACAAGTCCTGTGCCTTAGTGTTGAAACAGTCTGTCAGAAAGTGTCGAGACCATCTGTCTATTTGTGTCGACACAATTGACTTTGGTGTCGACACTGCCTTCAGTGATGTCGACTAAATTGCCTTTGTGTCGACACATCTTCTTCTGAAACTAACTTGGTCTTTGACTCTGCAGTGTGTCGACACAAGTCCTGTGTGTCGACACAGTTGTTGTAGAATCATAACTTTAGTAAGTGTTGACTTAGCCTTCAGGTGTCGACTATTTTCTTCTGTGTCGACATATTCAGATGATGTCGACAAACTTGAGATCGACTATACTCTTCAGTGTCGACGCATTCTCCCAATGTTGAGGTCGACGTTTTTCTTCTGTGTCGACACAATTTCCCAGTGTTGTGTCGACTTACTTCTTCTGTGTCGACACAATTTCCCAGTGTTGTGTCGACTTACTTCTTCTGAGTCGACACAATTTCCCAGTGTTGTGTCGACTTAGTTCTTCTGTGTCGACACTTTTTCCCAGTGTTTGTTGTAGACTATGTTATGTGTCGACACTTTTTCCCAGAGTAGTGTCGACTTACACCTTCTGTGTCGACACACTTTCCCAGTGTTTGTTGTAGACTATGTTATGTGTCGACACTTTTTCCCAGAGTAGTGTCGACTTACACCTTCTGTGTCGACACACTTTCCCAGTGTTGTGTCGACAACTTTCTTCTATGTGACGACACATGTTCCTTTGTGTCGACACTTGGACTTAGAATTTTTTTTTCCTGTAAACTTTAACAATTCTTTACCTGCACATGTCAACTCAAAACAACATCAAATACAACATGATGTATATCATTGAGCTAGGTTGGGCTTCTTCAAATCAGGTACACATTTTCCAATGTACCCAACAATCTCCCCCTATTTGGAGAAGTCATAACCCTTATAGCCAATGATATACACCATTTAGAAATAGTATAAAATGATGATATATGACAATACACAGGGATACTTAATTATAAACAAAATAATAAGAACATCATGGATAAAACAATCTATCACAGATTTAACAATATTTTGTTTATTACTGGGTAATGTTTGATTACATGGTTTTTCTTTGACAGATCACATTACATCATTACAAAACATTATGAAAGAACTAAACATTATCAGGATTGATTAGGCTCTCTAATAACAATCCCTTGGCCAGATTTAATTTTAGCTGTCACAGGAGCTTCTGATTCTTCAGCCATCTTTTTTCCTTTAAGATCAGCTTTCTTCTTAGCTTCTTCCTTGAGCCTTTGCCTTTCAAAATAGTGAAAAGGCTTTGGGAAGTATTTGCTTGGCTCCATAGCATCAGGTGGAAGTCTTCCCAGCTTAGCTTTCCTTCTGAATTGTACAATGGCTTCTTGTCTTGTCTCATACTTCTGCCATTCCTGCTCATTGTACCACTTGCCCCTTTCATGAACTTGATCTTTGACAGCTTTCCATGCAGTGAGTATTATATTTCTGGAAGTAGGACTCCACTGCTCAAAATCTGGCTTCAGCTCAGCCTGCTCTCTAAATCTTTTCTTTGACAGTAGAGCATCTTGCTGTTCTTGCAAATTTACCTCAGGCTTATCAACCTTTCCAAAGATAACATTTACAACTTCCTTTGAAGGACTATACATATATTGCACTTGCTGATCCAATATATCAAAATCTGGAGGGGGGTATATGACTTGGGCAACCTCAGGTTGGTCACCTTCAAGTAGTCCTGTTTGTAGACCAGACTCAGCCACCATGTTATCATCACACAATGGTGGATATCCCAATGTGGCTCTTATACTATTGGTCACCCATTTGGCATGCTCAGAGCCTGCATGAATCAGCATTCTCTCCCCCTTTATGGCTTCTCTTGATACATGATCTCTAAGATCTTCTTTCTGGAATCGAATTTGGCCATCCAAATAATTCACTCCCTCCTTGAAAAATGGTCTTAACTTTTGAAGTTTTTCAGATATTTCCTGTTGAGAGGTTGTGATGGCAGTCTTAACAGATGCAATAGCAGCCTGAAAATTCTTATCAAATTCTTCCATTTCTTTGGCTCTATTTGCAGGCATCCCTGGAACAATCTTCTTCACCTCTTGAATGATCTCATTATGAGATTCAGTTAAATTGTCATTCATTCTTATTTGATTTTCCAGAACATAACCTTGCTTCAAAGCAATATCATCCACCTTTGTAGAGATAGCCTGCTGTTGTTTAGCCAGATAAACTACAGCATTGCCACCCTTGTGGAAGCAATCTGTCATTTCAGTTTTATTCAAGTTGACTTGAAATTGGATAGATTTGATATCTTGGGCTAAGTCAAACTGCAGAGTTTTGTTTCTTTCATCAACATATTTCTCAATGGCCACCCTGTGGTCATCCAATTTCACCTGTAAATCCACCAAGAACTTGTTATAATCAACTTCAGGAGGTGGAGGTGGAGGTGTTGTCTGTAAAGCCTGCTTATAAGTCTTGCTTCTTCTTTTAAATACAACCAGTTTTCTTTTCTTAGCCAACCTGGCTTCTTCAGTTTCAGATTCAGAAGTACTCTCAATGTGAACTCTATCTGCTTCAGTGCCATGTTGCTCAGTTTCAACATGTACTGCCTCCCCCTCAATTCTGTGCTCCTCCTCTACTTCTTGTACTTTTTCAATCTCTTGAACTTTCTCCACTCCTTGTTCTAGCTCTATGTCAAGAGGCTGCTCAACATCTTGGTCCTCTTCTATTCTATCAGTAGCTATGTCATCATTAGGAAATAACTCATCCAGAGTATATTCTTTTTGAACTGGAGCATCTGAAGATAAGTCATTAGGTGCATCCTTGTGCACATTCTCAGGCAGCTGCATATCTGGAGTAGGAGAAGACACATGCTCCCCCTGAACCTGTGCAGAAAAAAAAACTTTTAGAAAGTCTTTTATAGTAAAATACATTTGCTCCCCCTACACCTGTACCACTTGTACCTGAGTAGGGGTAGATACATTTTGAGCAGGAGATTGAACTGGCTCCCCCTGCATCTGTGTAGATGTATCTACTTGATGAACTATAGAGGAGGCAGGTTGTTCTTCACTCTGTATCCTAAGTGGGTCCTCTTGTTGTTGCTCAGTCTCGTGAGCTGGAGAAGGGGATTTTACAGGGGTGTCTGGCCTGCTCTCTTCAGGCACATCCTTAGACAGCACCCTTTCCCACCTGGAGAATAGTCTCATGTCCATCCTTCTCATATGATTGATTTTAGATCCTGGCAGTTGCTGCATCACTTTAGGAATTGCTCCATTGAGATATAGACTTATGATCCTAGCCATGTTAGGCTTCTTGATCCCTTCTTTAATCTTGTCAAATAGGATTACTGACCAATCAGTAGGAATTGTAAAGACAATCCTGGTCATAAGGTTGAACATATAGGCAGAAATCCTATCATGTCCACCTGTCTTGCAGAGAATTACTTTCCCAACTATTTCAGACAAGAACTTTCCTTGCTGATTCATACCCTTCCTATTGAATGCAGCACCAATCTTCATGTTTGAATCCAAACCACACCATTGAAGGGCTTCCCTTGTCTTAGAACTAGGAACCTCTTCTTCATTTTCAACCACATGTAATTGCAAAAACTTTCTCAAACCTCTTTGGGTAATCTTAATCTTAGTCCCGTGAACAATGGACTTGATCTTGAGTTCAGTAGAATGGACTGATGCTGAGATAAAGAACTCATGCACCTCCTTCTTCCAGATCTTGGATGGTTCTGAGACAAGAAATTCTAACCCTGATGCAGAGAGAAGGGTGATAACTCCTTGAACATCAGGTGGCGCCTCTGCAAAGGCCTGGCGCACCAATTCATACCCTTCATTAACATTGTCTTCAATCCTTGGCGCCATCGAGTCGTCGAGAAGGCTTGAGAGAGGAGAGAAAGAAAGATTGTCGACACAGGGTTTGAGTCTCGAAAACCTTGAAAGCGTGTCGACAATAAGAGCTTTTGACCTATTTATAGCTTCTGTTGAAAGAAGTTCAAAAGGCGCCAAAAACAGTCTAAATGTGTCGACACAGACGGAATGTGTCGACACAAGCTTCTATTAACTCGACATTTCTTCATCCTACTATGTGTCGACACCAATATGTGGTTATGTCGACACCTTGGATACATAGTAGAAAGACAGAAATTCTGTGTCGACACTAAGGACAAGTGTCGACACATATTTTGTAAGTGTCGACACCATAATTCTGGTTGAGTCGACATTACATTTCTGGTTAAGTCGACAATAAAACTCTTAAGTGTCGACACATATTCTCTGTGTCGACACAATATTTCTGACTTGTCGACATAATTTCTCTGAGTCGACACATTATTACTGAATGTGTCGACACATTCTTACTTAGCCAATTTCTGTAACTTCAATGTGTCCTTTTTAACACTTGATTATTGTTGTTACTACTTTTACTTACTTATAACCCATTTCAATAGCATTGTTAATGATTTTGTTTAATACATTAATCAATGGTTAACATACCTAATTCAATTTTGAATTTATTGAATTTGGTTTCATCTAAAGGCTTAGTAAATACATCTGCTATTTGATAATCTGTTTTTACAAATTCCAATGAGATGTCACCTTTTTCTACATGTTCTCTAAGAAAATGATATTTGATTTCTATATGCTTAGTTCTACTATGAGAAACTGGATTATTAGCAATAGAAATAGCACTCTTAGAATCACATAAAAGGGGTGTTCTACTTACCTGAATACCATAATCTTTAAGCTGATGCTGCATCCATAATAGCTGTGCACAGCAGCTTCCTGCAGCAATATACTCTGACTCAGCTGTGGAAATTGCCACACTAGTCTGTTTTTTACTACTCCAAGATATTAGTCTTCCTCCCAGGAATTGACAAGTACCTGTAGTACTCTTTCTATCCTCTCTACATCCTGCAAAATCTGCATCTGAATAGCCTGTTAGTTGAAAATCTCTATTCCTAGGGTACCAAAGACCTAGAGTAGGAGTGCCCTTTAGATATCTCAGAATCCTTTTTACTGCAGTATAATGAGATTCTTTAGGGCAGGCTTGGTACCTAGCACAGACACATGTTGCATACATAATGTCAGGTCTACTAGCAGTGAGATATAGTAGTGACCCAACTATTCCTCTATACAATGATTCATCAACAGGTTTACCTGCCTCATCTTTGCATATTGGCATACTTGTGCCCATAGGAGTTCTCATGGAGGAGGATGACTCCATACCATATTTTTTAATTAATTCCTTGGTGAACTTAGACTGGGATATGGACAATCCATCATCAGTCTGTCTTACTTGGAGTCCCAAGAAGAACTTAAGTTCTCCCATACTGCTCATCTCAAACTTCCCTTGCATAAGTTTGGCAAACTTTTTACAAAGGTTGTTTTCAGTAGATCCAAAGATTATGTCATCAACATAGATCTGGACTAAGATGATCTTTCCTTTGGATTCCCTAAGGAATAGAGTTTTGTCTATCTTTCCTCTTGAGAATTTATTCTCAATGAGGAAGGTAGACAGGGTTTCATACCAAGCCCTTGGAGCTTGTTTTAACCCATACAAAGCTTTCCTAAGCTTGTACACAGAATCAGGTTTAAGAGGATCTACAAAACCTGATGGCTGCTCTACATATACTTCTTCTTTAAGATCACCATTCAGAAATGCTGACTTTACATCCATCTGGTATACTTTGAAGTCTTGGTAGGCTGCATAGGCAAGGAACATTCTGATTGCCTCCAGCCTTGCTACTGGAGCAAAGGTTTGATCAAAGTCAATCCCTTCTTCCTGCCTGTATCCTTTTGCAACCAATCTTGCTTTATTCTTTATTATTATTCCACTTTCATCTAGCTTGTTCCTATAGATCCACTTAGTCCCAATTATGTTGTGGCCTCTTGGTTTAGGAACAAGCTCCCAGACCTTGCACCTTCTGAACTGATTCAGCTCCTCTTGCATAGCATCAATCCAGTGCTGGTCTTGGATAGCTTCTTCAAACTTCTTAGGTTCCATTTGAGACAAGAAACTAGAATGCAAAACTGTGCTTTGATTTCTGCTTCTAGTTTGCACTCCTTGTCTTGGATCACCAATTATCTGATCAGTAGGATGATCTCTTAGATATCTTATAGCTGGAGGTAGATTCTCTTCAGGTTGAGCATCTCCAGCTTCTTCATTCTGCTGTTCCTCTTGGTTTTCATCAGCTTCAATTATCTCTTGTACTCCCCCTGGACAGCAGCCTTCATTTTCCAATGCTCCCTCTTCCTTTGAAGCTTCAGCAATGGAGAGCTTGTCCATCTTCTTGCTTATACCTGTTGAGTCATTTGATCTACAAGACAATTCACAATTGATTAATCTTGTTTCATCAAATACAATATGCACAGATTCTTCAACAACTTGAGTAGTTAAGTTGAAGACTCTATAGGCCTTACTATTTGTGCTGTACCCAACAAA
The DNA here is from genome assembly GCA_039513925.1 of Platanthera zijinensis. NCBI lineage: Eukaryota > Viridiplantae > Streptophyta > Magnoliopsida > Asparagales > Orchidaceae > Platanthera > Platanthera zijinensis. Next base: position 31,543,029 of record CM077085.1, read on the forward strand.
TATCCCATCCTGGGATTTGGCAGCAAACTTAGTCAAATAAGACTTACCATTGTTAAGTATATAGCACTTGCAGCCAAAGATCCTAAAATAGGATAGATTTGGTTTTCTGCCTTTCACAATCTCATAGGGAGTCTTCCTGTGGCTTTTGGTGATAGAAGCCCTATTGATGACATGACAAGCAGTGTTAACTGCCTCAGCCCAAAAATATTCTGGGAGAGAGGTGTCACTCAATAGAGTTCTACCAGCTTCAATTAATGATCTATTCTTTCTTTCAGCAATTCCATTTTGCTGAGGTGTTCTAGGTGAGGAGAACTCTTGGAAAATCCCAAAGTCTATACACAAGTTTGTCATGCTTTCAGATTGAAACTCAGTACCATGGTCACTTCTGATTTTGACCACTGTACTGTTCAGTTCATTCTGAATTTGCTTTACAAACTTAAATAATACACTTGGGGTTTCAGATTTTTGTCTCAGAAAGAACACCCATGTAAATCTAGAATAGTCATCTACAACCACTAGTGTGTAGACCTTCCTACCTAGACTGTGAACTGGCATAGGACCAAAAAGATCCATATGCAAGAGGTATAAGCACCTCACAGAATCCTTGTTTTCAAGGCTTTGAAATGAGGTTTTTGTCTGCTTGCCCTTTTGACAAGCTGAGCATACCCCTTCCTTTATACACTTAACTTGAGGCCCATTCCTCACTAGTTCTTTACTAAAGAGTTGGCCAATTGTCTTGTAGTTTAGATGAGCCAATCTCTTGTGCCACTTAACACAATGAGAAGCATTGTCATCAGCTACAAGACAAATGGGGGATGCCTTATTCTCACATTCAAAATTAAGGCAATACACATTTCTCTTCCTATACCCAGTCAATATGATCTCTTGATCACTTGACCTTTTGATATGACATCCATCCTTACCAAATGAAATGTCATATCCTAGATCACTCAGCTGGCTTATGCTTATTAGATTATGTTTCAACCCTTTTACATAGGCCACTTGGGTGATAGTAATTAGGTTTGAAGAGATGTTACCAAATCCTTTGATGACTCCTTTTTCAGATCCACCAAAGATCACTTTATGTCCATCTTTGACAGATGAATACTCCTTCAGCAGCCCCTTTGTTCCAGTCATGTGCCTGGAACAACCACTATCCAAGTACCATATAGGGGCATGGTAACTTGGATTCACCTGCAATACAGAATTACTTACCCTTAGAACCCAAGTAAGTCTTGGGTCCTTGGTTCAGGTTAGCCTTAATAAAGTTATCATAACCTCTTCTAACAGGTAGACTCTTATTCTTTATAACACTTGTGTTATACCAGCAGTCCAATGCAAAATGACCCCTCTTGCCACAGCACCAACATTCAAACTTATTGTATCTAGATCTAGATACATCCTTGTCAGAAGCATTTCTGTTCATTGCTGGTGCTGTTGCAACTTCTCCTACTGGTTTCTTAAAGCCATAGGGCTTATGACCATAGGTAGGCCTGCTTGCCTTAACACCCTTGTTCTTCAGAACATTTGTCTTGATATGATCCTGAATGTCTTCATGATCATATATGTTAGAAGACACTTTCTCCTTACCAAACCTTATGGGGACTGAAAGGTTTAGTGGCTGAATAGGGGCTTTGCCTTTCCTCTTGAATCTGCCAGCCCTGGAGTTACCCTTAAATCCTAATCCAGCCTTACCCTTCTGAGTGACAAATTCATCTATCAAGGGTAAGACAGATTTTGGCTTAGAGTAACTAGCCACTAAATCCCTTTCAATTCTAAGTCTGTCCTCCAGACTCTTTACTTGATCATTAGTATAGTTAATTGTGCCCATCTGAATAATAGTTATATTCTTCAGCTTGGCAATTTCAGCTAACTTTTGATCAAGGACTTTTTCTAACTCAGTTGTTGCAACCCTTAGATCAGCAATTTCCTGAGCCTGTGATTTAACCAGGTTCTTGCTTTTCTTAAGGGCCTGCAACAAGTCCCCATACTTGTCTATCAATTGATAGACATCTCCTTCAGATTCAGATGCATCTTCATCACTTGATGCAGATGTAGCTGATTCTTCACTTGTACTACAAACATATGTACTGGAAGGACAGTTTACCTCATTAGGACCAGACTGATTCTGGCATAGGTCCTCTTCTGATCTAGTCATCAACCCCATGCATTGATGTTCATTGATGGAGTCTAGCAACTGCATAAACTCCTCTTCCTCAGATGCAGCATATAATCCAATATATGCTTCAGCTTCAGATCCTGATTCTGAAGTTGACTGGTCTGACAGACTTTTATCTTTCTTTGCTACAAAGGATTTCTCCTTCTTGCCTTTCTGATAAGTCTTCTTCTTTTCTGAAGATTCCTTCCTTTTGTCAGGACAATCAGCCACTACATGTCCAGGCCTATTGCAACAATAGCAGACAATCTTTGAAGTAGTGGCTTTGCTGGGCTTTGACCTGCTTTTCTCTTTCCTAGATGACCTTCTTTTCTGATAATAGTCATCTACTTGCTGTGATGAGGAAGGCCTAGACTTCCATTGCTTCTTTTTCAAGAACCTTTGAAATTGCCTAGTGAATGCAGCAAAGTCTGCATCTGAATCACTGCTGACTGAACCCTTATCTGAATTTTCAGAACTACCTTCTTCAACTTCCTTAGGAGGAGATGGTGATTTCCTCCTATTCTTTCTGGTGGCTTCAGCATTAAATGCCACAGTCTTTTCTCTATGCTCTCCTCTTGAGTTTCTTTCCTCCTCCTTCCTTACCATAAGTTGCATTTCATAGGATAGCAACTTTCCAAACAGAGTTGGAGGAGATATCTCTGCCAATTTTGCCACTTCTCTTATGGCACAGATCTTTGTATCCCAATCCTTTGATAAGGATCTTAAGAATTTGTCATTCAGTTCATAGGTACTGAAGACTCTTCCATAGGAAATTAGCTCATTCACAATTCTATAGAATTTCTTATAGCACTCAGTTATGCTATCAGATTTTCCTTGTCTAAAACTTTCATACTCCTGATTTAGCATAGATTTTCTGTCCAGCCTTACTTCTTCTGATCCCTCCATGTAGACAATCAATGTGTCCCACATCTCCTTGGAGGTCTTGCAGTGAATCAGATTCTGAAATGTTGAATCATCTATGGCACTGACAATGATGTTCTGTGCCCTTTTGTCCATGGTTGCCAAGATGATTTCATCCTTGGTCATTTCAGAATAAGTCTTTGGTGTTTGGATATTTGCATCAAGAACAGATATCTTCATTGGTATGAAGGGGCCTTCCTGTACTGTGATGTAAATCCTTGGGTCAGATGCTTCCATAAACAATCTGACTCTTTCTTTCCAGATCCCAAAGATTTCCTTCTTGCATATGGGTAATTTCATTGACCCTAGCTCCTTATGATTCTCTCCAGAACCCATCTTCTTGATTCTTGAATCTGCCTATCAGATCTACCTCAGACTGTTAAGTCCTTTTTGAGGAACCTCCCTCTGATACCACTTGATAGTTTAACTTTCAAGGCAGCCTAAACACCTAGAGGGGGGGGGGGTGAATAGGTTCTGCTTCTCTTTCTAAAACTTCTAGACAGAATTCAATTTATTAACTAATATGAAAACACAGCAATCACAGAAAACAAAACATCACAGATTGCACTATGATTTATAGTGGTTCCCCAAGGTCTGGGTACATCCACTTTCCCCCTTCACCTATCTAGCTGTATGCTAGATTCGGCCAAACTTCCACTTATCTCAGATCAATAGATCTTACAACTCAGAACCCAACAGGTTCCTACAACTCAGGCACAACTGCCCTACCTCAGCCTTGCCCCAAGGCCTACAACTCAGAGAATATCCTTCTCCTACACTCAGGCAATCAGCCCTACCACTCAGAGTTCAACACTCCTACACTCAGCCTTTATAACATAGGCTTACAACTCAGATCTGTATAAACAGATCCTACAGAAATATAGAAAAGATAGTTTAAATTGTCTTGCCAGGTTGAGAGAGAAAAGGCAATGACAATTCTTAATCAGCTGATGCAATCAACTGTTTCTTAGCCTTCTTCAAAGCTTCTTGAAAATGTACTTAGCTGAGTTGATTCCAAACAGCTTCTTGAGAATCCACTGGTGGATTCCTTCTTCTTCTTCAAATTCTGACTTGATCTCTCTCTATCCAGAACTTTGAATGATTCTTCTGAATTCTGATTAGAACTCTTCTTAGATCTATCCTTAGATAGTCTTCTTAGATCTCCCGGAGAAGATCTTCTTAAGTGCCTAGCACTTTCTTGAAATGAGTAGAATGTAATCCTTCTCCACTTTTTGATCCAATGTATTTCAAAGGGTCAGTTCTATATGTTGTTCTTCTTAATTGTGTGTGTTGTTTTCTCCTTCTGAATCTGTCTATTTATAGACATTCTTCATGGTAACCGGCTGATCCGGTTTCTAACCGTTTTCTGACAAGTCTGACAACTTCAGTTAACTGGTGATAACCCACAGCTGTCAAGTCTTCAAACAAGTCCTGTGCCTTAGTGTTGAAACAGTCTGTCAGAAAGTGTCGAGACCATCTGTCTATTTGTGTCGACACAATTGACTTTGGTGTCGACACTGCCTTCAGTGATGTCGACTAAATTGCCTTTGTGTCGACACATCTTCTTCTGAAACTAACTTGGTCTTTGACTCTGCAGTGTGTCGACACAAGTCCTGTGTGTCGACACAGTTGTTGTAGAATCATAACTTTAGTAAGTGTTGACTTAGCCTTCAGGTGTCGACTATTTTCTTCTGTGTCGACATATTCAGATGATGTCGACAAACTTGAGATCGACTATACTCTTCAGTGTCGACGCATTCTCCCAATGTTGAGGTCGACGTTTTTCTTCTGTGTCGACACAATTTCCCAGTGTTGTGTCGACTTACTTCTTCTGTGTCGACACAATTTCCCAGTGTTGTGTCGACTTACTTCTTCTGAGTCGACACAATTTCCCAGTGTTGTGTCGACTTAGTTCTTCTGTGTCGACACTTTTTCCCAGTGTTTGTTGTAGACTATGTTATGTGTCGACACTTTTTCCCAGAGTAGTGTCGACTTACACCTTCTGTGTCGACACACTTTCCCAGTGTTTGTTGTAGACTATGTTATGTGTCGACACTTTTTCCCAGAGTAGTGTCGACTTACACCTTCTGTGTCGACACACTTTCCCAGTGTTGTGTCGACAACTTTCTTCTATGTGACGACACATGTTCCTTTGTGTCGACACTTGGACTTAGAATTTTTTTTTCCTGTAAACTTTAACAATTCTTTACCTGCACATGTCAACTCAAAACAACATCAAATACAACATGATGTATATCATTGAGCTAGGTTGGGCTTCTTCAAATCAGGTACACATTTTCCAATGTACCCAACAGCTGGGAACAATCGCGGCTAGAGCCGGCCGAGGAAGTGGTGGAGATGGAGGTCTCCACCAGAGAAGGGCTGGTACAGAAGGTGCGGATCAGTGGGGGCCTAAGTCCCGAGGACCAGGAGCAGATGAGAGCTTGCATCCAAAGCAATGTCGACATCTTCGCCTGGAGTGCGGAGGATATGCCCAACATCGACGCAGATGTGGCTTGTCACCGCCTGAACCTGGACCCCCGGACTCACCCCATATGCTAAAAGATGAGGGCCATCGCCACCAAGCTGGAGGAGCCCATCTGCGAAGAGGTCAGAAAGCTCCTGGAGGCAGGCTTCATCTCGGAGGTTTAGTACCCAGGCTGGGTCTCCAATCTGGTAATGGTTAAGAAAGGGGGAGGGAAGTGGCGCATGTGTATCGATTTCTATTTGTTAAATAAATCATGCCCCAAGGATTGCTACCCTTTGCCTCGAATCGACGTGCTGGTTGACTCAGCCATCGGTTTTTCTGTTATGAGTTTTCTTGATGCTTTTTCAGGTTACCACCAAATTCGCATGCACCCCCCTGATGTCAAGGACGTCTCCTTCATCACTAGGGAAGGATGCTTCAGCTACAAGATGATGCCTTTTGGGCAGAAAAACGCAGGAGCCACGTACCAACGCATGATGGATCGGGTCTTCCAGGGACAGAGAGAGAGAAACTTGGAGGTCTATGTCGATGAACTAATGGTGAAAAGCAAGTGTGTGAGCTCACACCTGCGGGACCTCGAAGAGACCTTTGCCACCCTCTGAAGGTTCAAGTTGAGGCTGAATCCCTTGAAGTGTGTCTTTGGGGCCAGCCGCGGAAAGTTCCTCGGACACCTCTTGACTCCGGCGGGGGTGGAGCCCAACCCGGATAAGATGAAGGTCATCCTAGACCTGGAATCACCTCGCAATGCCAAGGTGGTCCAGCGGTTGGCAGGCAAGCTGACTGGTTTAAGCAGATTCCTTTCTCGGTCTAGAGACAAGTGTTCATCGTTCTTCAAGGTGTTGAGGGGTAACCAGAGGTTTGCATGGACCGCTGAGTGCGAGGAAGCCTTCCAAGGGCTGAAGAGACAACTCTTTCAGGCTCCCCTACTTCAAATCCCAAAAGAGGGGGAGGACCTAGCTCAATATCTCGGGGTGGGAGCCGAAGCCGTAAGCTCTGTTCTGGTCAGGGAAGAAGGGAAGAAGCAGCTACCCATCTACTACTTAAGCCGGATCCTGAAGAAGGCGGAGCTCCATTACCCCATTCTCGAAAAGCTAGCGTATGCTTTGATCATCTCGGTAAGGAAGCTTTGGCCATACTTCCAAGCGCACACGATTAGAGTTGTAACCGATCATCCTCTTCGTAAGATCTTCGAAGGAGTGGAGCACTCGGGGAGGCTAGCCAAGTGGTCCATTGAGCTGTGCGAGTTTAATATCTCTTTTGTCCCAAGGCTCTCTATCAAGGCTCAAGCGGTGGCAGATTTCCTGGCAGACTACGTTGTTGAAGTCAGGGAGGAGGAGCCGCGGCAGTAGGGGGCGTGGAAGGTGATGGTTGACGGGGCCTCGGGAAAGCTTTCCATGGGGGGAGGAGTGGTGTTGGTAAGCCCCCAGGGGGTAACTATAGAGCAGGCGGTGGCTTATCACTTTCCGGTTACCAACAACCAGGCAGAGTACGAAGCCGTGATAGCCAGACTTCGTTTGGCAAAGGAGCTGGAGATCCAGGACGTGGAGGTCTCCACAGACTCGATGGTGGTGGCATCACAGATTCGAGGAAAATTTGAGGCCAGGGAGCCTACTCTCATAAAGTACCTATCCAAGGTAAGGGAAATCATCGGAGGATTCCGGTCCTTCTCCATCCAGCATGTTCCCAGGGAAGAAAGCGCAGCGGCTGATCGATTGGCAAAGTTTGGGCCTTGGGGAGGGGGAACCTAAACTGAACTGTTACGACCGGCAATTGAGGAAGGGGAGTTGATGGAGGTAGGACGGCGGTCCTCCTGGGTAGACCCACTAGTGACCTTCCTGACCACTAGTGAGCTACCAGAAGAGGTTAAGGATGACAAAAGCTTCATACGGAAGGCGGCTCACTATCTGATGCTGGAAGGGGAGCTGCATCGTAAGATGTTGTCGGGGCTCCTTGCGAGATGTGTGACAGAGGAGGAAATCCCGAGGATCCTGGAAGAGGTGCATTCGGGAGAGTGCGGCAGTCACTCGGCGGGAAGGACGTTAGAGGCAAGGGTGGTGAGGCAAGGATATTTCTGGCAGACCCTGAGGAAGGATGCGGTCGAGTTCGCGAAGAGATGCCTAAAATGTCAAGCGTACGCACCCCTCCAGCTCCTGCCCTCTCAAAGGCTTCGTAGCATCATGGCGCCTTGGCCTTTCTCCATCTGGGGGATGGATCTAGTTGGACCTTTTCCTCCTGCTAGTGGAATGAGGAGGTTTCTTCTAGTCATGATCGATTACTTCTCCAAGTGGCTGGAGATCAAGGCTTTAGCCAAGGTCACTTCCCAAGCCATCAAAAACTTCGTTTGGGGAGAAATCATATGCTGACACGGGCTACCTCAAAAAATAGTGACAGATAACGGTCCACAGTTTGCTAGTGAGGAGTTCATCAGCTTTTGCACCCAGCAGGGGATAGACCTCCGGTTTGCCTCTGTCCATCACCCCCAGGGCAATGGCCAGGTGGAGGCGGAAAATAAGGTTATTGTGAACTTGCTCAAGAAGAAGGTGGAGAACCTGAGGGGGAACTGGGTAGAGAAGCTCCCCTCTGTCCTGTGGGTCTTACGAATAACCCCGAACATGGCCACCGGTGAGACCCCCTTCAAGCTCTCTCATGGGTGCGAGGCGGTCCTTCTGGTAGAGTTCGAGGTTCGGTCCCCACGGGTCACAACCGCAGGCGAAGGAGACGAGGCTTGGAGGTTGGGAAACGAAGAAGAGTTGCGCCTCTCGCTAGACATGGTAGAGGAGCTGCGGGATGTTGCAGCCGTCAGACAGGAAGAGATCAAGTGGCGAATGGCCAAATACTTCGACAAACATATTAGAATCAAGCAATTCGACGAAGGGGATCTTATGCTAAAAAAGGTCGACGCGGCCGGGAGGTCGTCCCCAGTTGGCAAGCTCAACCCCAGCTGGGAAGGACCTTACATAGTAAAGGAGGCTCTGGCAAACGGAGGATACTACCTCCAGGATGTGGAGGGGAGGACCTTGAGCCACACTTGGAGCGGTGATGATCTGAAATGCTTTTACCCATGAGGGGAAGAGGGGATTGTGCTATTGTAATCAAATATTATCATTTCAAAATATTATCATTCCGAAATATTGTCATACCAAAATGTTATTAGGGTATGATTCTTACTTTGATCTGACGACTGCTTTCTCATCTTAATGATAGAATCAGGTTTGGTTTGTGAAATCTTCATCAACACCCCGAGCTCGGCTCGGCCCCAGGTAGACCCGCTGCGCAGGCTCCCATCTAGCTGGCAGGTCCGAAGGCTTGCCTGTGGGGGAGAGGTATGGTTTGAGAAATCTTCATCAACACCTTGAGCTCGGCTCGGCCCCGGATAGACCCGCTGCGCAGGCTCCCATCTAGCTGGCAAGTCCGAAGGCTCTCCTGTGGGGGAGAGGTTTGGTTTGAGAAATCTTCATCAACACCCCAAGCTCGGCTCGGCCCCAGGTAGACCCGCTGCGCAGGCTCCCATCTAGCTGGCAGGTCCGAAGGCTCGCTGTGGGGGAGAGGTTTGGTTTGAGAAATCTTCATCAACACCCCGAGCTCGGCTCGGCCCCAGGTAGACCCGCTGCGCAGGCTCCCATCTAGCTGGCAGGTCCGAAGGCTCGCCTGTTGGGGAGAGGTTTGGTTTGAGAAATCTTCATCAACACCCCGAGCTCGGCTCGGCCCCAGGTAGACCCGCTGCGCAGGCTCCCATCAAGCTGGCAGGCCCAAAGGCTCGCCTGTGGGGGAGAGGCTTGGTTTGAGAAATCTTCATCAACACCCCGAGCTCGGCTCGGCCCCAGGTAGACTCGCTGCGCAGGCTCCCATCTAGCTAGCAGGCCCGGAGGCTCGCCTGTGGGGGAGAGATTTTGTTTAAGAAATCTTCATCAACACCCCGAGCTCGGCTCGGCCCCAGGTAGACCCGCTGCGCAGGCTCCCATCTAGCTGGCAGGTCTGAAAACTCGCCTGAGGGGGATAGGTTCGGTATGTACGAACATTTCGACACGGATATTCTAGGCTGAACAATAGACACACCCTGAGGGCTGACCTAGAGAGGGTTTCGGCCAGGGGAGGTCTCGGTCAGGGGAGGTCCTGACCAGAAGAGGTCTCGGTCGCGAGATCCCAGCAGAGGGATCTCGCCAAACAAAGCCCCGGTGGGTCTGCGATAGGAGACTCAACCGACCGCGCAAGGTAAGGAAGAAGGGTCTCCCCCTTAAAAGGCCTGTGAACGACACTCACGACGAGGGGATCTCGGCAGAATGCAAAAGCGATATATTTTTTTCCTTTAGCTCTCGTCAGGTTCTCACCTATCGGTCGCCAAGGGAGACTATCCTAGAGGGGGCCAGGGGCCCCAGGCGGAAGCGCTATTGAACAACATTCGCTTCTAACAGACTAAAATAATAATAATAATAAAATATATACATAAGAAAAGAGAGAGCAAGGGTTACATTTACATTATAAACATCTCATAGTACAAAATCAGAGCATCTCGCTCATTACAGAAGAAAAGAATCCCCTCAGGGGGAAGCACTGTATCCGCTCGAGCTCCCGCGCGAGCTCCCGCTCGGGCCCCCACTTGGGCTTCTATGGGAGCTCTCGCTTGAACTCTCTCCGGAGGTCTCGCCAACGGCCGCGAGAGATCTCGGGACGTCCGGGGGCGGGGAGTCAGGCATGCCGGGAGGCTTCAGAATGGGCTCGAACAGCAAGGGAACCAGCTGGGGAGCAGTCAAGGTCTTGCCACCCTCGTCTAAGCAGCCCACGTCCCGCAGCGTCTCGATCATCAATCTGGCTGTTGCCTGGGCATTGACCTGCAGGTGCTTGTCAATGTCATATTCGGAGTAGTTCCGGCTCTTCAACCTTTCATCGAGCGAGGGAGGGGGCGGGACCGCAGCTGCCGCAGTCTCCAGGCGCTTGACTTGTCCCTTCAGCAGGGCGTTCTCGCATTCCACCCCCGCCAGTTGCGCGCGAAGTACCATGACCTACGGAGAGTCCTGTATGAAAAACGTTCTATCAGCAGCGAGAACTGAGGTAAAGATCTCATAGGTGAGAGCGAATGCCAGGAAGGGTCTCGCTTACCTCATTCGCTTGGCGTATGGATAGCAGGCATCAGGCGTCCTCTAATTCGGCCTTCAAGGCCGCCGCCTGTGCCACCGCCTCCTCCCTCGCCCTGTACATTTCCTGGAAGTTCCGGTCGATGGTGAGGCTTCGACGAGCACACATGTGCGCATGCTCGAACCCACGCATCAAGGCCCGGATGGAATCATAAGCAAGGAGGCGAGTGGGCATCTAATCATACAGGCCCGCGAACTCCCGGCTGTAGAGGCCATAGCCGAGCGCGAAGGCCTCGCCGGTGACCTCGTCACGCTCTGCCTAGCTCGGGAGCAGCGTCGAGAGGGACACGCGGTTGGCCTCTAGGTCCCATTGCAGTAATGGCTTCCCTTCCGCGTCAAGGCTCTTCACGCCCAAACCGAAGTTCCGGTGCCCCTTCGGCACAAGCTTGGGTGGGAGCCTTGCATAACTTTCAGCAGCCGCGGTCTCAGCACCCGCCTCGTCTCCCACGTCGGTCGCGACCGGGAGATTCGTAGCAGGGGGCTCGGCACCACTCCGGGCGACGTCCCTTATCTTGCTGACCGCCGCTAGAACCTCGGCAAAGGACTGGCCCGGCGGGAGAGGTCGGACGGGCGAGAGCACTTTGGACTTCCCCTTCTCGCCAGCGGACGGTTTCAGCCTCTTCATCCGTTGTGACGAGAAGTCGCTGGGTTTCCGCTTCCCAACACCAGGCGGCGGAGGCGGAGCTGGCTCGTCCCGGCAAGCGCGGGCCGCAGACCTCGCGAGAGCCAACGGGTCTCCCGCAGCCTGGCCCCCGACAGCTTGCGTTTCGGGGAAGGGCTGGCGCAAGGGGATCTCCCGCTCTCCTGCAAAGACAACATAACACTCAGCCTCAAGGCGTGGAGTGTAAAGATCGAGAGAGGAATAAGAGGTGCGATCTCACCTTCGCTAGGAGGAACGGGGAGAAGAGAGTCGACGTCCCGCGCAAGGAAGGGGACGTCAAACTCTTTGGTCCCGAAGAATTCTAGGAGCGCGCTCTCGCGGTATCCCAGGGAGGGAGGCTTGTAGGCGGCGTCCTCATACTGGACCGGCGCGAGAGGGACGTTCCCAAAGTCACCGGAGACGAAGACGAACTTTTCGCCCCAGTGATGATGCTTGTTGGTGAGACCAGTCGTCTTGAGCAGTTGTCTGGAGAATAAGACAACTCCTCCCTTCGCGCAGAAGACGAACAGCTTCCGGAAGATCGAGAGGTTGAACTCTATCCTCTCGGATCGCATGTAGCAGATGAACGCTACAAGGATAGCGACCGAGTTCGGGTTCAGCTGTGCAGGAACAACCCCGTAGTATTGGAGGGCGAGGCGCATTTCCGGCCAAAGAGGGAGGCGAAAGCCCACCTTGAAGTGTTCGAGGGGGATCGCGAGCTCCCCCTCTCGCGCAGTGTTCACCCTGTCGTTGTTCTCTGGATTTCTCGTGACGAAACCAGCAGGGACGTATCGGGAGGTAATCAGTTGATACTCCTCCATGGTCAGGCGACACGACAGGAACCTATGCTTTTGGAAAGCTTCCGCGCAGTTAAACCGCCCCTCGTTCTCGCCGAACATTTTGTCTAGACGGTCTCAAAGGCGAAAGCGTGAGGGAAGCAGCGAGAGGTGGGGCCCAACCGAGAAGCAAGGGAAGTGAAAGCAGAATGGTCTCGACAGAACGCGAAAGCGAAAAGGAAAATGCGGATATTCCGGACCAGAGAAATAAATGAGGTGGGTGAACTCACCTATTTATAAGAAGTTGGGGTAAATGATGATTTTTCCAGGAATGGCGGCGGCGGTACAGCTGTCACGCCCTGGGTCAGCGGCGCCTCGATCCCCCGCCCGAACTGACAGTGACTGATCGATAATCCTGATTCGCGCAAGCGATGTATGACACAACAAACACGAAAGCAAAAAACATTCTCGCCAGGCGAGACCTAAGATAATAGCAATAACGATCAACGGTTAACTAATAAGAGCAGTTCGCGAGAGTACAAACAATCAAAAATTCCAAGTAAAGGGGTACAATGAGAAGGGAAGGCTGGTGGTAAGAAGGGGCGGGATGTCAGGTTTCAATAGGGCTCCCAGCGCCAGCGTCCTCGCTCTCGCCGTCGAGTCCTCAGAGGCGCCAACGGGTTGAAGTAAGAAGAGAGCACGGTGCACCCTAGATAGATCCGATAGGCTTGGTCGCGTATCTGCGCAAGGAACCTCCCGGGAGAAGATCCCGCAGGAGTGCCGACCGGCTGCTCCGTCTCGCTCAAGAAGTAATCTCGTTCCAGGGCCTCCAACTGTTGCTCCACCGACTTACAGAACTCTCTCGCCGTGAGGGCCTGGGCCCGCTCCCGCCACACAAGCTTGGAGAGGATGGTCACAACCCTCTTACCCCGCCTTCTCGCGCTTCCCGCGCTAACCAAGATTCCATCCATCTCGTCAGAAGAGGGGAAGGGTGAGTTGTCTCCGTCCTCCTCCCGATCCCCGTCATCATCCTCATCCTTGTCAGCTCCCGATCGCAGGTCTGGATCTCCTGAGAGGACAACCTGGCGGTCAGTGTGAGAACAGAAAGAGAACAGCAGAAGGTGGCATACCGGAAGCGTGGCGAGAGCCGTCGGCCGGCGGAGGGCGATAAGGCTCAGGCTCCCCCTCGACATCCCTCCCAAACAAGAGGTGAAGCGGCTTCCCGCGACCTGGGCGAAAGGTCTTGCGTTCAGCAACCTCCGCAGGGACCGAAGTCTGGGGAGGATCGCGCTCCCTCACGGAGCGGTCGGCCTCCGGCGTCAAGGAAGGGTCGGCAAGCATCTACCCTGCAGATGTATAAGGGTTGGCTGGCGAGTCATCACAGGGGGCAACCCCTACGTCAGTTCCCGACATGATGAGATCCGGGTGGGAGGAAGCAGACGCTGTGAGAACCCCACCCAGGGGTTAGAGGGACCAAAGGAAAAATGAGCGAAAGAGGAGGGGCTACCTGGAGGTCCTGAACCATCGGCGGGAGCCCCTTCTGGATCCTAGGGCCGATCCTCAGGTGGACGAGATGTCGACGGGTCCGCAGGTATCAGCGGAAGCCCCACACCACCACCGGCCAGGACCACCTGCCAAGAAAGATTCAGTGACCAATTCCAAAGTGAGCGATCCGCTAGTCAGCGAAAACATACCCCCTACAGAAGGTTGACCGCACGGCTTGGTGACAGAGTTGGAGAGGCTCGGCGCTCTCGCGAAGGGTCCCTATGGACCTTCGCCTTCTTCTTCTTCGTCTCTTTTGACGGTGGCGGAGGTTCCGCAGTGGATGTCCCTCTCGCAAGCCAAGGGGCCACTAGCGCACTATTAGCAAGGGCTCGCGCTTGCGCCGCCTTTATGCGGTCCTGAAGGGTCTGCGAGAGCGGCTTACCAGCATGTTTGGGACGCATCGCGAGGTCACGCGAAATCTTAGGAGGGCAGCAACGGTCAGGGGTGGTTTTACGGTCGTCTGTCATCGCATATTTATAACCCCGGTAGGGCCCACGAATAGATTCTCCTCGTAGGAAACGACACGTGCCCAGCGAATATTTATGGGTTGGACGTGTCTTTTCGAGCGCAGGGCTAGCTCAAAAAGAGCGGGGATTGTGTGCAATCCCATATTTGCAAGGTATGACCCAAATGCACCAACGATCAGGATTGGGCCAGCCTTGGGCTAGCTTACGCCTAAAAAACCGGAAGAGTTCCCGCCAGGCAGCAGGCGAGATCCCTCCCGTGACCAGAAGTGGGCGAGAATGCGTCGAGTGGTCTCAACGCCGCGTTGAGTGAGCTCCACTCACTCAACGTCGTGGTCAGCAGCGAGAGCGTTGAGTGAGCTCCACTCACTCAACGCCATGGTCAGTTCGCAAGGGCGTTGAGTGAGCTCCACTCACTCAACGCTGTAGGCAGCAGCGAAAGCGTTGAGTGAGCTCCACTCACTCAACGCCATGGTCAGCAGCGAGAGCGTTGAGTGAGCTCCACTCATTCAACGTCGTGGTCAGCAGCGAGAGCGTTGAGTGAGCTCCACTCACTCAACGACATGGTCAGTTCGCAAGGGCGTTGAGTGAGCTCCACTCACTCAACGCCGTGGTCAGCAACGAAAGCGTTGAGTGAGCTCCACTCACTCAACGCCGTGGTCAGTAGCGAGATTCCACTCACTCAACGCCGTGGTCAGTAGCGAGATTCCACTCACTCAACGCCGTGGTCAGCAGCGAGAGCGTTGAGTGAGCTCCACTCACTCAAGGTCGTTGTCAGCAGCGAGAGCGTTGAGTGAGCTCCACTCACTCAACGCCATTGTCAACAGCGAGAGCGTTGAGTGAGCTCCACTCACTCAACGCCGCGGTCAGCAGCGAGTGAGTTGAGTGAGCTCCACTCACTCAATGCCGTGGACAGCAGCGAGAGCGTTGAGTGAGCTCCACTCACTCAACACTGTGGTCAGCAGCGACAACGTCAAGGTTAGAGGATCTCCCTCCTGGAGAGGTGCAAGTGCGTCCACCATCGGTCAGCCGAGATTTGCTTCCAGCAGAGATAGCGAGAAGGTTTGCGCCTTGCGGAAGGCGGGGGCTGCCTCGGCTCGAGACTTTTGACACTCCTTTTAGCTCCCGCCAAGTGAAGGCGAGAGGGTTCCCGGCATAGAGCTCTCGCCCAGTGGGGTCCAGGGTCCGGGGTAAAATGACTTAATTACCCTTGGGTAAGATTACCCTTATACCCCCAGAGGCTGCATTTAACACTTCTCAAACAGCGGGATTTGGCTATTGGCAAACCAGCCAGGGGTATTTCAGTATTTTCAGGTCAGCAAAAGGCTATAAATAGACCCATAAGGGCTCCTTAGAAGGCGGACTCTCATTTTCTCTCTGAATCTAGTGCTTTCTTAGGAGCTCCTAGCCCAGCTTTTGGCTTTGGAGGGGAAGCTCTCAGAGATCTTCCGGGTGTGAGGTGGGACCTCCCTTCTGAGGCTTTGGGTCAGTCCTAGGTCGTTAGCTAACAGTTGAGGGAAGTAGGTGTTGGCTGCACCCTTATTTTGAACATTCATTGAGGTCAATTTTGGCTTCAACATATATGATCACAATTGGGATCATTCCAAGTAGGCACCTACATACTTAGGCGCATATCACTATGACATTTAACACTTTTTTTATATGCTGAATTGAAATGTGCATAAATGGCTAGTGTATTAAGATACTAGTAGAAATCTAAGGAATTTAATCATTTGGTAATGTATAGCAAAATGATAAGGAATAAGCTCAAAGAATCTCAGGAATGATCCAAATAGTTTAGCTACATAATCTCTTGTCTTGGCTTACATCATTAACTCAGTTCTTTCTCACTCCTCCCTATTCTTTTTTTAGAAGTCAATATCAAAAGATTGCAGGGGAGTAAAAATAAATTAAAGAAAGTTGTGCATAAAATAAATACTTAAGTGTGCTTTACCCAAAAAATCTTACTAACTTCAAATTCAAAATCCGAACTCCTAAGATTGCCTAACCGTACCAGTAATTTAGGTAAGAATTCAGATCATTAAACTCATGCTCAATCAAATTGTTAATCACCCAATTAGTAGAGGATAAACCACCCCCCCCCCCCCACCCAACACGTAAACCATTGCTAGACCCTAGCAAAACTACTTATAGTGTATAAATTGTAATTGTTATATAAAATAGGATAATAGTGATGAAACACATACAGACATAAATAACTGAATATAAATAACTCCCATGAATTCAAATGTTTGGACGGTTGTCCAACTTGCTTCATTGATTAAGTATCCTTCAGTATGCATATTCAATTGATTAATCTACATGTCGTGCATCCTGAGTATATACCAAAATTTAGAACATTCATATGCCTCAATAAGAGGGAATGTAATCACAATAAGTTCAACAAAAGAAAAAAAATAAATCCTTCGAACAATATTAGTGTCTTCATTTTCCTGAAAAAGATAGTCTCAATTGTATCACAACTTACATCACCAACAAAACATTACAAGTAATGATCATTAATAAATATATATCATTCCAGAGAATAGTGTAATTAAAGCATTCCAAATCTGAAAGCTAACCAAAGATTATATAGCAAAATAGAACATAGGTGCGAATAGTATATGCAAAAATAAAACATAATGTATAAAATATGCTAATAGTGCGAAGTAAAGGAATAAACGATCAAATAACTGAAGGTGATATTCAGCCACTAAGGAGCTCCGTCGGCTTCGTCCTATCATCCGACTCCTCTTCGTCCCCATCATCGTCTGCATCCACGTCATCGTCGGCGTCCTCATAATCTTCTTCATCCTCATCAGCTTCTGCAACCTTCACTGGATCAACTTTAGTCCAGTCTGATGTCAGAAGGTGGCCAACATCGTCAAATTGGCCCATCATCCTAAAATTCGGCTCCGACATCGGAATCTTCGCCTTTTCCATGATCTTTCGCATGTTGGCACGAAGATCTTCAAACTGCTCTTTTGCATACAACTGCTGACAATGCTGATAGGCTTTGATGTACTCAATATTATCTATCAAAAGATCGGGGTCGATGTCATGATCGACCGCTGGAATATTAATACGTATAGGTTTCTTTGCTTGTGTCTGCGAAGTCTGAGCATCTCCTTGCCCCAAAATACCTTTCCCTGTAGCGACCTTGATATTTAATTCGATGACCGTTTTGTTGATATGCCGCTTAACTGGTGTAACCATGTCATTCGCCTCCTTGGGCACCCCCACATATCCCTATAGAGCTCGGTGATTAGTGACAGAAACCATAACTGTCGAGGCTTCTCCTCTCGAATCTTCTGTCGCAGCTGCAAAGTTATGATTTTTGCAACATCAAATTACATCCCTTTGATGATTCCCTAGATCAACGCTAACTTATCCAATGCTACACTATTAGGGTGTTTGGTAAGCATTACGCCGACGTTGACAAATAAGAGCCACGCTTTAGCTTGTCGAGTTAAGCATGAGGTTTTCACAATTGTAGGCTTCTTACTCATCCATTCGGGCGCCGATGTGGCACACACAACTTTCAATATGTCATCAATTGTGACTTTGTTTAAAATCACCGTAGAATCATCGTATTCTTGATTACCACGATTGAAAATGTCACTAATCCGTGCCGCAGAAAAATTGACTTCCCTTCCCCGAACTAACACCGTCTCATATTCAACGTTCCTGGCATTTGCGTAAAATTCATACACCCAAGCCGGCAGAATCTCAGTACGTGGGTGACAAAATGACTCCCAATGGAGCGCCTTAATCTGTTCAGTGTATGCAAGACTCCACATTCATTTTTCTATCATGAATCCCTTCTCCTCTATGAAAGGAATGGACTTTACCTGCTCAAAATGCAGCCGCGCTCCCTCTCCAACAAATTTTTCTGTACTTCTAGCAACTTCCTTTCCTTTCCTTCTTTTATCCCCCCTCTTAGATGACATAATGCTACCTAAGCATATAAATAACACATAATCCAATAGAGAATTAAATTTTCTACCTTGCTTTTCACCATCACGTGCACAAGAGTAAGTGGGGGAGGTTCATACCTCAGAAATCTTCCCAAATTAGTGAGCGCAGAAACCTCAGGCCGCAGCTGCACGTCGGATAGAAGAATCGTGTGCGGCACAACCCTAATGTCACCCCAAGATGATGATGGCGCCGCCGATCTTCTTCCGTCTCCAGCACTCGCCAGTCTCCGCCTCGAGAGAGCGAACCGCACCACTCCAGATTTCAAGATGCTCTGCTGGATAAGTCGGTGTCGGTGTCGACGTGGTCGCCACCGATCGTCGTTCGCCCCTCGCGCAGCCGAACATAACCCTCTTCCTTCTTGATCGCCGCCTCCAACGCCTCGCGCAAGCGCCGCCGCCGGCCTCGATCTCCCCCGTCGCGCTTTCTCTCTAGACCTAGCCAATGGATTGCGATATGGGCAAAGGGGGCAAAAAAATCTCTTTTTAATTAGAGAGGATTTAATTATTAAATTAAACCCGGCTTAGGGTAGGGTTAAGTGATATTAATGATTTAGTTTAGCTCGAACCACCAGATTAGGAGAGACATGCACGCCAGTTTCAGTTGAACTGGCGCTGAACCGCCAGTCGCGCGACGGAAAGAGGAAAAAGCAGAGAACATATTCTCGTTGCATATATAATGGGTTTGTTCTAACAAAAATTCAGGAGTTTAAAATTTTGCTTTTTCACCATTTCGCAACCCTTCTTAATCCATTTTATTGTCATCCTAAGCATCCAAACACTCTCCCCGAAATTTTCAAGCAAGATTGAGAAGGGTTACAAGCATACTCCCTCCAAAATAAAATTTTTGTGGTTAAGCACAAAAGAAGTCCTTTAAATAATTATATATATAATTATATGTCTAATCGATGGGTTGCCTCCCATCAAGCGCCTCGTTTAGGACGTCCCATCCGGACGTTTTGCTTCAGAATATCCTTGAAGCGCATACCCAACCGCACCAAAAGCCCGGACTGTTGGAGAGGGCGCTACTTAATTTTTTATATAAGTAGCAGAGCGCCACGGGTCAAGTGAAGGAACGCCGGACCCAACAATCCCCCCCCGGCGTCCAGCACAACCCGTCGGCTCAGAGGTGGGGTTACCACATGGCCCACACGGCTCAGAGGTGGGGTTACCACATGTCCACGGTTGCCTGACCCACCGGACCCACACAGGTAGAAGGGAAAAATCAGGATTTAATAGCACCCCCTCGGTCTTGAACCCGTGACCTGCTCTGATACCAATTGAAAGTGACGGTAAGATCTATCTCAACTCTAGAGGGGGGGGGGTGAATAGAGTTTATTCAAATAAGTTTCACAGTTTTGAAAATATCAGCACATATAAAATTTAATTTACACTATAGTGTAGAGTGCTAGAAAGAAATTTAAGAAGCAAGAAATTAAGAACACAGCACACAGCAAAAATCACACAAACAATCCAGCAGACACAAGGAAATATAGTGGTTCCCCAAAAACCTGGGTACATCCACTCTTCTACCACCCTTGGTAGGAATCCACTCAGGATGAGTTGATCAGGTGTCCTGACACCAATGAGCTTTTGATAAGGTGCTCAAAAACCAAAACTGGATTTTTTGATAAGGTGTCTTGCCACCACTGAGTTTTGACAAGGGTCTCAGAACCAGACAGAACTTTTGAAGGGAGTTCAAGAACCCTTTTACAGCAGGAAAATAAAAAGGAAAAGGAAATGAAGTTGTCTTCTCTGTTCTCAAATCAAATGAGAGAAGACTTAGTGGATCTTTTGTCAAAGCTCCCCCTGAGATGTAGACTGGTTCAGGAAAGGAAGCTTTGATCTAGGGTGATAGGTCTTCAGAACTTTGATCTCCAGCAAAAGATTGTTTCAGCAAGAAGACTGAGAGATGAGGTGTCTGGAGTTCTTGAGATGAAGTTGTGAACACTTTTTAGTAAGCAAGAAGATTGTTCTTCTAATTCTTGATCACTTGTTATCTGTCACTACTTTTTCTTATTGTTCTCTGAGTGTTGTATATTCTCTCGATATTTCTGAAGACAAGAAGAAGGATCTTATTCTCTGAAAAGAATTCTTATCAAGGATAGTCATTGGCAGTCATAAATGTCTTCCATAAAGTGTCTTGTCTTTTAGAGGAAGGTCCAATAAAATATTTCCTGAACAATTCCTTGAAACTTGCTCCAGAATAAAGACAAACGGCTGGCAGATCTTCTTGTCATAAATGCTGATAGCATTAAAAAACATTCCAAAGAATAACAGCATTTGAATTCTTAAAAGCGTCGATCTCTCAGAATAATCGTCGATCTGAGCTCTACGATCGTCGAACTGAGCTCAGAGATGGAATGAGATCAAGCAGACAGAAAACGTCGAACTGAGCTCGAAGATCGTCGAACCGAGCTCAGCGACCTGAAGAATAACTGAAGAGTGATCGTCGATCTGAGCTCGAAGATTGTCGACCGGAGTTCGACGATTTATCAAGTTGAGCTCAGAGAGCGTCGAACTGAGTTCGACGTTTCGTCGACCTGAGCTCGACGAGAATTGCCTTAGACTTGGCTCTATATCCTTGACATTGGAATGGTCCTGGGGGCAGCTTCAAACCTAAGTTCTAAGCCCTAGACTCATTCTAATGTTGACCTTTATAACTATACAACTAGGTCAACCTGATTTCCTAAGACAAACATAGTGATCCTTACCCAAATTAGTAATAGGGTCTTCCAACAATCTCCCCCTATTTGGGTTAGGATTACTATTTACAAACAAAATCAGGAAAAGAATAAGCATACATTCAAAACAAGAGCTAACCAAGCAAAGATATAGCAGCAAGCAGATCACAGATAAAATAGCAGCAATTATCCAGAGGAGGATGAAAGTTAAGCTTACACAATTTACTTCTTCTCAGTTCCCTTTTTAAACATAATTTCTCTGTTGGGATTCAAGGTTTCTTTCTTCGATCTTCTATCATCTTCTGCACCTAGAGAAGTTTGAGATCTGGGCCTTGGAACTACAGCCTCAGGGTGCAGCTTCATATAGTCTTCTGGGTTGAAAAATTTCTTTGATGTATATTTCTCCAATTCTTTCTTTCTCTGATCTGATAAAGTTGTTATATTGGAAGTGTCCTTGCCTTGTTCTCTGGCTTTCTTTATTTGATCAAGAGCAGCCAGCTCTTTCATTCTGGCTGTCCAGGATAGAGGATTGTTCTCAGGATCCTCAAAAGGAACAGGAGGTTCATACCTGTTGAAGGATTCAGAAGCAGTAGGAGGAGTCCTGGAGACAACTGTATCTTTTAGCCTGTAGGGGAAAGGACCTGAAGTAGAGTCAGTATGGCCTTGTCCTTCCCTTTGATGAGATCTGTGTCCTCTCTGGCTTCCTTTATAATGACCCTTTCTAGATTGATATCCTCTATGATGTTGCCCCCTTTGATAATATTTCTGATAAGACTGGGAGGAGCTTTGCCTTGAAGCTGGAGCTTGAGAGGCTGAGCCTGAACCAGAATCTGGAGGAGGAGGAGGAGGAGGCTGATACTGTGAAGATCCTTTCTCATACTTATCTAGCTTCCTTCTCTTCTTCATAGCCTTGAGTTGATTCTTGGAGAACTGCATCCAGGGCTCAGATATGGGGCAACCATGCAGAATATAATAGGGAATGTCATTTGAATTCTTTGCTTGAGCTGGGGGAACTGACATTATGGCTTTACTTCTGGCCTTCCTCTTCTTGACAATGGTATTTGCAGAGTCATCTGATTCAGTTTGGAATTGATCGCTATCTGAGCTTTGAGGTCTGTCATACAGATCATCAATGCTTTTCAAGTATTTCTCTTGTAACTTCAACTGATCAGCAGTCAGGGCAGGAGCAGCATCAGAGATTTGAGCAGGAGCAGTAGTAGAAACTTGAGCAGGAGCAGCAGCAGGTGTAGGAGCTTCTAGATAGGAGGCAAGTTCTTCATCAGCAGTTTCATCAGCAGCAGTTACTGGAACCATTTCAATATCTTCAGCAGCAGCAGCAGTTTCAACAACAAGAGGCACAATGGCCTTAGTAGCAGCATCAAGAATATCCACAGCCTTCCAAGAATTTATGTAAGAGGCAATATGGCTGGGATCACAGACAGATATAGGCACAATGGCCTTAGACAAATCTTCAGCCTGAGGTACTGGCAGAAAACTGAAATGTACTGTATCAAACTTAGAGAGCAAGCTTTGAAGGTCCAGTACAAAGGCAGGAGCAGCAGCTGGAGCTGGTTGAGGCACATCCACTTCTTCATGAGGCATCTCCCCCTGCCTTGGTTCAAGGAGAGCTGAAGCAAGGCACCCAGTAGAAGGGATTGCCTGGGAGGAGGAAAAGGAGGAAAGTTTGGTAGACAACTCCTGGACTTGTTTCAGGAGTGGAGCCAAAGAAGTCTCCAACAGAGATGTCAGCCTGGGAGCTAGCAACTCATAGAGTCTGTCTGCCAACCTTAGAAGATCTACATGCTCAAGAGGGGCTTGAGCAGAGGTAGTAGAGAAGGTTGATGGAGGGATGTTGGCTGGAGCTGGAGATGTGGAGGTAGGTGGAGTAGGAATGGATGGCTCTGAGGGTGGAATTGTGGAGATAGAAGAGGTTGAGGTGGAGATAGGTGAAGCAAGAGAGGGTGGAATTACTCTGAAGTAGAAGCTGGAGGGGATGAAACTGGTGAGGAAATGGTAATAAAGGATGATATGGTTATGGTGGCGACTGGAGGAGAGGAGGAAATGGCTGGGGTAGATGCAGCTGGAGGAGGAGGAGAGACAGGCAACACTTCTGCTGGAGCAGAGAGCAGAGGTGGAGTGACTGAAGCAGTCCTTGTGCCTGAAGAGAGTGGTGCAGCAGCTCTTGTAGGGTTGATAATTTGCCTGTCCCATTTGCTGAACAGGGCACAGGAGAGCCTTTTGGATGCATTAATGAACATCTCAGAGGAGGTTAGCAATTCAGGGCATCTGGAGTGCAGATAGACCCTTAGGATTCTCCCAAAACTTACAGCAGTCTTATTTATCTTCTTCTTAATCAGGTTGAAGAAGATTGATCCCCAATCAAGATGTTTCTTATAAATTAAGGCTGCCATCAAACAAAACTGATACCTAGAAATGGTATCATGGGCTGAGTGCTTGGCCAGAAGCACTTTCCCGACAACATCAGCCAAGAATTGAAATTCTATAGATAAATTTTTCTTCAGCAGTTTGTTGGGGTTTACAGCATTGTGCCCCATCCTATCAAGCATGGAATCATATTCTTCTCCAGATAATTCAATAGAATCGTTTCCAGAACTAAGATGAAAGACATCTGTTAAGAGAGTCAGGGATAGTTGTACCTGGGTCCCTTTTATGATACCGACGACAGAGTTCTCAGTCTCATCTGTCGCTGTAAAGCACCACTCTTTGATCTCTTCTGAAGCAATCTTCATCCGGGTAGTCATTATTTGGGTCAGCTGTTGTTCTCTGAACAGATTGAGAATATCCTTGAAGCGCTGACCGCTTCCATCAAACGAGTTTATATCAATGTCAAATCCTGTGTCAAATTTCATCTTAGAGATTGCAGCACTGGAATCAGCCATTTGCACCTGCAACACGAAAAACCAAACACGAACAAGCGTAGAGGATTTGGAGGGAAAAAGGAAGAAAGTTGCAGAGAGAGAAAGCGCAAAAGGTGAACGACGGCTGCGGAAATGATTTTATATTAGGGTTCGACGGCGAAACGGAAAATCGTGGAGCTCGGTTCGACAGAACGTCGATCTCAGCTCGACGATTTGGGCTACAGAGGGAATCTGAAGAGACGTCAATATCGTCGATCTTTGTTCGACGATGTTGAAAAGCGTCGAGCTCCGCTCGACGGCCTCTGATCAGAAGGAGAAAAGGCCTAGAGCTAGCGAGGGCTCTGAACTCAAATCGACGACTTCGGAAGCGTCGATCTCTGGTCGACGATTTTTGGAAAATCGTCGATCTTCGTTCGACGATTTCTGGGAAAACGTCGAGCACAGTTCAGAGACAAAACCTATTCTACAAACACAAAAGGAACTGATTTTTTGGCCTAGTCTTGGTCTGTTTTACTTTTCAAAAATCTTGTAAGTTAGTTTAGGCTTCCTCCATCTAACATGCCTAACTGATTTAGGAAGAAACTATGCTTCTTTTCATCCAAGGGCTTGGTGAAAATATCTCCCCTTTGCAAATCAGTAGGTATATATTGAAGTTCTATTTTGTTTTTCTCTATATTATCCCTTAGAAAGTGATGCCTAATCTCTATATGTTTTGTCCTACTATGGAGGACTGGATTTTGTGCTATAGAGATAGCACTAGTATTATCACAAAAAATTTTAGACTTCTCTAAGTTGTAGCCATAGTCTATGAGATGATTTTGTATCCACAATATTTGTGAACAGCAACTGCCTGCAGCCATATATTCAGCTTCAGCAATTGAAGTTGACACAGATGTTTACTTCTTACAAAACCAGGAGACAAGTCTGTCACCAAGGAACTGACATGTTCCACTGGTGCTTTTCCTGTCTATTCTGCATCCAGTATAATCAGCATCTGAGAATCCAGTTAATTCAAATCCTGAGTCTTTTGGATACCAGAGTCCTAGATTTGGACAACTTTTTACATACCTAAGAATCCTTTTAACTAGAGTTAGGTGTGACTCTCTAGGGCTAACTTGGAATCTAGCACATATGCATGTAGCAAATATTATATCTGGCCTACTGGCTGTAAGGTACAATAGAGAGCCAATCATTGCTCTATATGTTGTCTGATCAACTGGTTTCCCATGTTCATCAGCATCCAATACAACATTGGTAGGCATGGGTGTTTTCATACAAGATGCCTCAGACATACCAAATCTCTTAACCAATTCTTTAGCATACTTGGTTTGGGAAATAAATATGCCCTCAGCATGCTGTTTTACTTGTAATCCTAAGAAGAAGGAGTGCTCACCCATGCTACTCATTTCAAATTTGGAATGCATTAGGTTGGAAAACTTTCTGCACAAGTTTGAATCAGTAGATCCAAATATGATATCATCTACATAAATTTGTACTAGTAGGGTGTGGGACTTATGGGTTCTAATAAAAAGAGTTTGGTCTACTCTCCCCCTAACAAAATCATTTTCCAGAAGAAAGCATGCTAGAGTCTCATACCATGCTCTAGGAGCTTGCTTGAGACCATATAATGCTTTATGCAATTTGAAAACATAATCAGGGTGAGTTAGAGAGATAAAACCTGGAGGTTGTCTAACATAGACTTTCTCTTTGATGTCCCCATTGAGAAATGCACTCTTCACATCCATCTGATAAACCTTGAAGCCTTTGTGAGCAGAATAAGCTAGAAATATTCTAATGGCATCTAACCTTGCAACTGGTGCAAAGGTCTGGTCATAGTCTATTCCTTCTTGTTGAGAGTAGCCTTGAGCAACTAGCCTTGCCTTGTTTCTGACAATAATTCCTTGGTCATCCAGCTTGTTTCTGAAAACCCACTTTGTTCCAACAATGGAATGATCCTTTGGCTTAGGCACTAGTTCCCAAACCTTATTCCTTTCAAATTGATGCAACTCCTCATGCATTGCAATGATCCAGTGTGGATCTTGCTCTGCATCTTGAATGGATTGAGGCTCAACTTGAGATAGGAAGCAAGTGTGCATCAGGTTCTGGTTAACCTGATTTCTGGTTTGCACACCAGCTGAGATCTCTCCAATTACTTGGGTGATTGGATGATCTTTTGTTGTTACTAAATCAACAGGGGGTGTTGATTGTTCACCAGCCTGTGTTGTTGTTTCCTCTAGTGGAACAACAACTGGCTCTTCAGGATGATTTTCTTCAAGATGTTGTACTTCTTCATCATCACTGCTTTCATTCTTTTGCTGAATAGGTTGAGAGGTTGTATCCTCTTCTTTAACCTGTAATCTGTCCATATTTTCTGATATAGATTGTACCTGCAAGGGTTCTATGGTAGAAGTAGACTTCTCTTTATAACACATGTTAGTCTCATCAAAAGTAACATGAACAGATTCTTCAATTTTACAAGATGATTTATTATATACCCTATAGGCCTTGCTGATCATGGAGTATCCCAGAAACACTCCTTCATCAGCTTTAGCTTGGAATTTTGCTAGATATTTCTTGTCATTATTATGAATATAACAAATACAGCCAAAATTTTTAAAATAATTTACTTTAGGTTTCTTCCCTTTGAGCAATTCATAGGGAGTCTTGCCCTTTAGTTTATGTATCAGGCTTCTATTTAATACATAGTTGGAGGTGTTCACTGCCTCAGCCCAAAAGGATAGAGGTAGGTGAGCATCTGTCAACAATGTAGTAGCAGATTCAATTAGGGTTCTATTTTTCCTTTCAGCTACCCCATTTTGTTGAGGAGTTCTAGGAGCTGAGAAAGTATGCTTGATCCCTTCACTTTGACAGAACTCTTGCATGAGAAGAGAATCAAACTCTGTCCCATGATCACTTTTGATCAGGGCAATGTGAGTGTTGAACTCAATCTGAATGCATTTGAGAAAATCTGTCAAACACTTGAAGTTATCAGACTTCTTCCTCAGAAAGAATACCCAAGTGAATCTTGAGAAGTCATCTACAACCACTAAAGTATAGGACTTCCCTCCTAGGCTTTGTACAGATATGGGTCCAAAAAGATCCATGTGCAACAAATACAAAATCCTAGGTGAATCACTCTTATTAAGTGACTTAAAGCTATTTTTGGTTTGCTTGCCTAATTGACAAGCCTTGCAAAGTCCTTCCTTCTTGTAGGGGCCAGAAGGTAGTCCTCTAACAAGGTTGTCCTTGGATAGCCTAGCAATGGTTCTAAGGTTTAGATGTCCTAGTCTCTTATGCCACAAAATATTAGGCTTAGATATGAAATTGAATAAACAGATATCTACTTTAGATGAAAGAAAGTCTACTAAGTAAATGTTACCTGTCCTTTTACCTGTTAACACAGTTGTGTTATTCTCTGACTTGATCTTGCACAGGGATTTGTTGAAAGTCACCTTGTATCCTTCATCACATAGTTGACTGATACTTATCAGATTGTGCTTCAGTCCTTCTACATATGCCACCTTCTTAAAAGTGATTGAGCCTATCTGAGCAGCACCATATCCTTTGGTTTGACCAAAATTTGAATCACCAAAAATCACCTTGGGTCCAAGTTTGGTTATGAAGGATGATAGGTTCTCCCTGTTCCCTGTCATGTGTTTTGAGCACCCACTATCCAGATACCATTGTTGGTTAGATACTGGATAGGTCTTCACCTGCACATGAGCAGCTTATTTGTTTTTGACCCAGTTAACCTTGGGCCTAGGTTGATACCCCTTGAATTCAGAAATAAAAGACATCCCAGGTTGACTCTTATAGCCTTCAGGATGGTATCTCCTAGGAGGTACTATCCATTCAGTATAGGGGTTAAAGCCTTGGGATGTGGGACCTCTAGGATTGAATCTAGATGTGTCATTGAAGGAATGTTCACAGACCTGATCTCTGTTCGACGATCGTCGAGCTGAGGTCGACGATCTTGGGTCAGATCGTCGATCTCTGTTCGAAGATCGATTATACTGAAGTTCAGAGTTTGGATATCGTCGAGCTGAGGTCGACGATCTGTGGTTAGACCGTCGAGCTCTGTTCGACGATCGTCGAGCTCTGCTCGACGCAATCTGTTGAACTGAAGTTTTCTCTGACAGATCTGCATTCTTCCTAGCTACCTCTATTACTCCCTTTCCTTTGTCAGAGACAAATTTGATTGGAGTTGTTAATATTATAGGTTGGCTGGATGAGGCACCCAAGCCCAGTATACTGTTGAATCTAGAGTTTACTGTGCTTGTAATGTCCATCAGTCTGATACTTCTCCCATTTAGGGATTCTTCAAACTTTTTGGCCCTTGATAGTTCACTTTTCAGTGAAGCTATCTCCTCCCTACGGCATTCTAACTCCTCAGAGAGTTTGAGGTTATTTGAGTTTAGGACATTGTATTTAGATAATTTATTTCTGAGAGAGATTATCTCTTTTTCAGATTTTAGTAAATCCAAGCACAATGTCTTAAATTCATTTTTGAAGTCCTCAGAATTAAAATCAAAAGAGCTAATTACCTGATCTTCCTCTGGTTGATTTTCTGAATCTGAATCTGATTCTTCATC
The DNA here is from genome assembly GCA_039513925.1 of Platanthera zijinensis. Classification (NCBI taxonomy): domain Eukaryota; kingdom Viridiplantae; phylum Streptophyta; class Magnoliopsida; order Asparagales; family Orchidaceae; genus Platanthera; species Platanthera zijinensis. The sequence goes on from CM077085.1 coordinate 31,571,282, forward strand.
AGAGTTTTGCTATGAGGCATTGATAGCCATCATGCAGAATTCTTTCTCATCAGCATCATCTTCATCATCACTGGAGCTAGATGAAGTTTCAGAATCTTCTTCTATCTCACTCCATGTCTCAGCAACAAAACCCTTCCTTGTATTTTTGTTCCTGCTAGAGGAGGCTTTGTCTGAGCTGTTCTTTTTGAAATCTTTTTCTTTTCTTCTTTCTCTTCTATCCTTTCTATCCTTGTTCTTGTTCTCTGGACAGTCAGGCACAATGTGGCCTGGTTTCCTGCAATCAAAGCATATGATTTCTTTGTTATTATTATTTGACTTATCATACCTTGGTTTGTCATGTCCTTTGTATGGCCTCTTTCTGAAGTCTTTTCTAGCTAGCTTGTAAAATCTTTTGGCCAGTAGGCTGACCAATTCCTCATTGCCTGTGAGTTTTTCTTCAGGCTGATCTTCAATAGCTTTGAAAGCTATTGACTTCTCTTTCCTTGAGGCTGGTGAAGCAGCCTTCTATTCTTCCTCTCTGTTCTTGATAAGCAGCTCATAAGATTTGAGCTTGCCTAGGAGAGTTTCAGTAGTGATTTCATTTAGACTTCTGGCATCTTTGATTGGCCAGATTCTTGAATCCCAAGTACTGGGGAAGCACATTAGGATCTTGTCATTAAGCTCAGTCAATGAGATTTCTTTATCCAAGGTCCTTAGCTCATTGACAATCAGACTCAATCTGTTGTACATATCTGCTACTGACTCAGTCTCTCCTTTCTTGAAATTCTCATATTGGGTTATGAGGTGAGATCTCCCGTCTTTCCTTTCATCAGCAGACCCTGAGACAATTTCAGAGAGCTTGTCCCAAATTCCTTTGGCTGAGTTGCAGTCAGCTACTTTCTGAAATATCTCATCAGACATTGTCTGAGCTAAGATGTTCATGGCCTTTGCATCTGCAGTTTTCCATTTCTTTATGTCTGCATCTGTTCCTGAGGGAGGTGGAACAGCATTTGTGCTTGAGCTTGCTGGTGGACTTGGACAAACTGTCAAGACAGAATTGAAAATATCTTCATCAATAGAGTTCATGTATAATTTAATCCTTGCCTTCCAGAGTGCAAACTTAGATAGATTGCACACTGGAGGTCTGGTGCTTGCATAATCCTTGTTTTGTGCCATGTCTTTGAATAATATAAGATATAAAGAAAATAACCCTCTTAAGAGATTGATCTTATCAAGAATTTTTTGGTTCAGGTGTTAGCCTGTATGGGCAACCAACCTGACTCTGATACCAATTGAAAGTGAGGGTAAGATCTATCTCAACTCTAGAGGGGGGGTGAATAGAGTTTATTCAAATAAGTTTCACAGTTTTGAAAATATCAGCACATATAAAATTTAATTTACACTATAGTGTAGAGTGCTAGAAAGAAATTTAAGAAGCAAGAAATTAAGAACACAGCACACAGCAATAATCACACAAACAATCCAGCAGACATAAGGAAATATAGTGGTTCCCCAAAAACCTGGGTACATCCACTCTTATACCACCCTTGGTAGGAATCCACTCAAGATGAGTTGATCAGGTGTCCTGACACCAATGAGCTTTTGATAAGGTGCTCAAAAACCAAAACTGGATTTTTTGATAAGGTGTCTTGCCACCACTGAGTTTTGACAAGGGTCTCAGAACCAGACAGAACTTTTGAAGGGAGTTCAAGAACCCTTTTACAGCAGGAAAATAAAAAGGAAAAGGAAATGAAGTTGTCTTCTCTGTTCTCAAATCAAATGAGAGAAGACTTAGTGGATCTTTTGTCAAAGCTCCCCCTGAGATGTAGACTGGTTCAGGAAAGGAAGCTTTGATCTAGGGTGATAGGTCTTCAGAACTTTGATCTCCAGCAAAAGATTGTTTCAGCAAGAAGACTGAGAGATGAGGTGTCTGGAGTTCTTGAGATGAAGTTGTGAACACTTTTTAGTAAGCAAGAAGATTGTTCTTCTAATTCTTGATCACTTGTTATCTGTCACTACTTTTTCTTATTGTTCTCTGAGTGTTGTATATTCTCTCGATATTTCTGAAGACAAGAAGAAGGATCTTATTCTCTGAAAAGAATTCTTGTCAAGGATAGCCGTTGGCAGTCATAAATGTCTTCCATAAAGTGTCTTGTCTTTTAGAGGAAGGTCCAATAAAATATTTCCTGAACAATTCCTTGAAACTTGCTCCAGAATAAAGACAAACGGCTGGCAGATCTTCTTGTCATAAATGCTGATAGCATTCAAAAACATTCCAAAGAATAACAGCATTTGAATTCTTAAAAGCGTCGATCTCTCAGAATAATCGTCGATCTGAGCTCTACGATCGTCGAACTGAGCTCAGAGATGGAATGAGATCAAGCAGACAGAAAACGTCGAACTGAGCTCGAAGATCGTCGAACCGAGCTCAGCGACCTGAAGAATAACTGAAGAGTGATCGTCGATCTGAGCTCGAAGATTGTCGACCGGAGTTCGACGATTTATCAAGTTGAGCTCAGAGAGCGTCGAACCGAGTTCGACGTTTCGTCGACCTGAGCTCGACGAGAATTGCCTTAGACTTGGCTCTATATCCTTGACATTGGAATGGTCCTGGGGGCAGCTTCAAACCTAAGTTCTAAGCCCTAGACTCATTCTAATGTTGACCTTTACAACTATACAACTAGGTCAACCTGATTTCCTAAGACAAACATAGTGATCCTTACCCAAATTAGTAATAGGGTGTTCCAACAATCGTCTCACGATGATCATTGTCATTAAAATATTCCTTCAACCGCTGTCTGTTAACCTTGAACTTGGATCCGTCATTCTCATTACATATCGTAATTACTCCAAACAGGTATATCTCCTCCACCCGAAAAGGTCCAGACCATCGGGACTTCAATTTCCCGGGGAATAATCTTAATCTTGAGTTATATAGGAGTACGAGTTGTCCTTATTTGAACTCCTTTCTTTGCAGCCTCAAATAATGCCATTTTTTCGTCCGCTCTTTATACAACCTTGCATTTTCATAAGCGTCAGACCTAATCTCCTCCAGTTCGTTCAAATGAAAAAGTCTATTCTTGTCTGCTGCGTGGAGATCAAAAATTTGATCTTTTAATTGCTCAGTATGCTTTATGCTCTAGTTTAACGGGCATATGACATGATTTTCCATAAATCATCTTATACGGGGTTAGGCCTATTGAAGTTTTGAATGCCGTCCTATATGCCCATAGCACATCATTTTGTTTTTGTGACCAATCCTTACGTGTTGCGCTTACCGTTTTTTCTAGGATTAATTTTATTTCTCTATTGGACACTTCAGCTAAACCATTTGTTTGAGGGTGGTAAGCAAGGGCAACTTTGTGTGTTACTTCATATTTTTTAATAGTTATTTAAACTGCGTATTACAAAAGTGTGCCCCGCCGTCGCTTATTATGGCTTTAGGCGTACCAAATCTAGAAAAATATTTGCCTTAAGAAATTTTAGTACAACCTTGGTGTCATTCTTCGGCGTGGCTATAGCTTCCACCCACTTCGAGACGTAATCAACAACTAAGAGTATATAAAGATTTCCATTTGAGTTTACAAATGGCCCCATGAAGTCAATTCCCGATACATCGAAAACCTCCACTTCTAAGATATTTGTTATTGGCATGCTAGCCCCTCGATTGATATTCCCCATTCTTTGACATCAATCACAACTCTTTGTGAACCTATGAGCATCCTTAAACAATGTTGGCCAATAAAAACCAACTTCTAAGACTTTTAATGTAGTTCTTTCTCCCATAAAGTGTCCACCATAAGGGGATGTGTGACATTTCTCTAGGATACCTTGCACTTCAACTTCCGGGATGCATCTGCGGATCACTTGATCAACACAAATCTTAAACAGGTACGGGTCATCCCAAAGGTAAGATTTCACCTGGTGGAGAAATCTTTTCCTTCGCTAATAATCCATATCTGGGGGAAATACATTGCTTACTATGTAGTTCACAATATCCACATACAACGGAATGCTTCCCTCAATGATAGTTAGAATCCTCTCATCGGGAAAATTCTCTCTAATCTCTACTTGGCTATTTCTTTCATCGCTCTGTTCTAAACGTGATAGATGATCAACCACTATGTTTTCAGCCCCCTTTCGGTCTCTGATTTCAAAATCAAATTCCTGAAGAAGGAGCACCACTCGGATGAGTCTAGGTTTCACATCCTTTTTCTCCACTAAATAACAAATTGTCGAGTGGTCAGTGTAAACTATAACCTTAGAATTTATCAAATATGCACGAAACTTATCGAACTCAAAAAATACAGCTAATAGTTTTTCCTCTGTGGTTTTGTAGTTTACTTGGGCGTCTATAAGCATTTTACTAGCATAATAAATGGTGTGAAATATTTTGTCATGCATCTGCCCTAACACTGCTCCAACTGTATAATTACTGGCATCACACATTAGTACAAAGGGCAAAGACCAATCGGGTGCCTTAACGATAGGAGATATCACTAGATTTTGTGTTAATGTTTGGAATGCCGTTAAACAATTATTATCAAATATATATGGTGTGTCCTTTTCAAGAAGGTTACATAAGGGCTTAGATATCTTTGAAAAGTCTTTTATGAACCGTCTATAGAAGCCTGCATGACCTAAAACTACGAATGCCCCTGACATTTGTTGGTGGGGAGATTTTTTCAATAACCTCAATTTTTGCTCGATCAACTTCTAAACCCTTGTTAGATACTTTGTGACCTAGCATAATTCCCTCTCGTACCATGAAATGGCACTTCTCCCAATTCAGCATCAAGTTGGTCTGCACACATCTTTCCAATACCTTCTTTAAAACTTCCAAACAAGCATCAAATGACTGTCCAAACACCGAAAAATCATCCATAAATATTTTTATTCCTTCATCCATTAAATCAGTAAAGATAGCAATCATACATCGCTGAAAGGTCGCGAGTGCGTTACATAATCCAAACTGCAATTTTCGAAATACAAATGTGCCATAGGGACATGTAAACGTAGTCTTTTCCTGATCTTCTGGTGCAACCATGATCTGATTGTACCCCGAATATCCATCTAAGAAATAAAAATACTGGCTTCCTACTAACCTATCCAACACTTGATCAATGAATGACAATGGGAAATGATCTTTCCTAGTTGATTTGTTCAGTTTTCTATAATCCATACAAATTCTCCAACTTATCACAGTTCTCATTGGTATTAATTCGTTATTATCATTCTTTATAATCATCATTCCCGCTTTCTTCGGTACACATTGTACTGGACTCACCCATTTGCTATCCGGGATGGGGTAAATAATACCAGCATCTAACCATTTAATTATCTCTTTCATTACCACTTCCTTCATGGGGGCTTATCCTACGTTGATGTTCTATGCTACCAATGGATTCATTTTCTAGCAAAATTTTATGCATACACACTAATGGACTAATCCCTCTAATGTTAGCAAGGGTCCATCCCATGGCCCCTTTATTTTTCCGCAAGACTTCGAGCAGTTTTTGTTCGTGATCCTTTTCTAAGGAGGCATCTATGATCACCGGTAGAGTATTACCTCCCCCAAGGAAAACATATTTTAAATATTCAGGTAAGGGTTTTAATTCTAAATTTGGGGGATCAATAATAGAGAGTTTGAATTCTTTAGGTGCACTCGACCAAGTTAGGGGTTCAAATTTCCGAATAAATGGTAATCTCTCATGAGAATCAAGGGCTTTGACACATTCTTCGATCTCAACATCCTCCTCCCATTCGTCATTAGTTAGAATTGTCAACAACTTGCGTTCTAAATTACCTTAACCATGCATTAATTTAGTAGGATCTTTAACTTCGTTAATTGAATAACATTCTTCTTTATCATTTGGATATTTAATAGCCTTTAGAATGTTAAACGTCACTTCCTCATTGTTAACTCTAATCGTTATTCTCTCTTTTGAACATCGATAAGTGTCCTTCCTGTTGCTAAAAATGGTCTTTCTATGATAATCAGTACGTCCTTATCCTCATCCATATCTAATAAAACAAAATCAGTCGAAAAGATGAATTTTTCTACCTTCACTAACACATCTTCAACAATCCCCTTATGAAATGTCAAAGTCCTGTCAGCCAATTGAAGAGTAAGAGATGTTGGCGCAATCTCCCCGAGTCCTAATTTTGTATAAAAAGATAAGGGCATCAAATTGATACTAGCCCCTAGGTCACATAATGCTTTTCCAGAAAATTTTACGCCTATCGAACAAGGTATTGTAAAGCTTCCGACATCTTTTAGTTTCGGTGGAAATTTCTTTTGCGCGATTGCACTACATTCTTCCGTTAATGCAACTATTTCTTTATCCTCAAATCTCCTTTTCTTTGATAAAATGTCCTTCATGAACTTGACATAACAAGACATTTTCTCAAGTACCTCAGCGAATGAAATATTTATAGTTAGTTTCTTAAAAAAATCCATAAATTTTTGGAATTGTTTGTCAAGTTTTGTTTTCGATAGCCTAGATGGAAATGGTGGTGGTGGGTACACTATTTCTTTCTTCTTTTATCTGGTAGTTCGATGTTAACTGCCTCCGGTTCCATGTTCTCAACAGACTTTTCTTGTTGTGATTCACTTGTTTTATTTGTTTTCTCTCTTTTCTCACCTTCTCTAATTTCTTCTAATAACCCATCCCCACTTGTAATTTCTACTCCACTCCTCAAGGTAATAGATTTGCAATGATTATGTTGTTCATCTCTTGTAGGATTAGGTGTAGTATCCGAAGGTAATGAACCAATTTGTCTTTGACTTAAAGTATTTGCTAATTGACCCAAGGTAGATTCCAAGGATCTAAGAGACGATTCAATTCCTACCATTCTAGCATCATTTTTCTGAAACATTCCTACGATAAATTCATTCGTCAATATCCTCGAGTTTACTTGGTTATTGGGGGGATTATTTTGCATTGGGTTAGTATTTGGATTGAATCCGGGTGGGTGAGTCATGCCTTGGTTATTCTTCCATGAAAGATTAGGATGGTTACGCCACTCAGGATGATAATGATTAGCAAAACCAGTAGGTACCTTTGCTGACCTCCAACATAGTTTTCTTCCTCAGTGACTTGATTCAACTACTCAACGGTGAGTGGTGCATTAGATGTAGAGGGTGATAACAAATCTAACCTCTTATTAATCATATTAAATTGGGATGATATTTGCGCAGCTAATGATGTAATTTGATCCACTTGATGTGCCCCAACCGAATTGTTATGTCCTTGACGTTCATAGGTTTGATAATTGTTAGAAGCTGTGAGATCTTCTAATATATCATAAGCATCTTCAAGATATTTCTTCATTAAGGAACCGCCTGCGGCTCCATCAACCAAAATCATGGTTGCAGTTTACAGTCCATTATAGAATATGGAGACTTGTTGGTGCTGGGCTAACCCGTGGTGTGGACACTTTCTTAATAACTCTTTAAATCGCTCTCACGCCTCATAATGGGTCTCCCTATGATTTACTAAAAAAGTTGTTATATCCCTAATTAGTTTAGCAGTCTTAGAGGGTGGGAAATACTTATTCAGGAATTTCTCCACTAATTGATCTCATGTAATGATGGAGTCATTAGGTAATGAGTCTATCCAGTCTTTAGCTCTTCCCTCTAAGGAAAATGGAAATAACCTTAACAAAATTGCATCCTCAGATGCTCCCTTAAACTTAAACATGTCACAGATTGCTAAGAAAGTCCGTAAGTGAGAATTCACATCCTCATGACCGAGACCCCCAAACTTATTATATTGTACTTGTTACATAATTAGCAGGTCCATTTTAAAGTTATTAGCCGCAATTGCGGGTCGTGCTATGCTAAAGTGCAAACCTCCTCTCAAGGGTATATTATAGTCACGACACGTCATTCGTGGCCCAGCATGTTGGTTATTCTGATCATATTGACCATTTTGGTCCACTTGACCCTCATGATTATTCATGTTGTCGTGATTGTTATTATCCATCTCAGGATAAATAATACTAAACGTTCTCAAAACTTTTCTGTTATGTCTACAAGTGCGTTCTATTTCTGAATTTAAAGGTAGTAATTCAGTATTCCTATATCTGGACATGCACCAAACAGAACTACAGGTAAAATAACAAAACAAAAAACTTGAGCTCTAATTACTCGGGGCTTATAATATTGCAAAAATTAATCACTAAATTAGTTGCCTTTCCCCGGCTACAGCGCCAAAAAATTGATACGCCGGTAACGTATATATAAAATAATGCAAGTGTACGTGCCGGTTCAAGTAATACAAAGTGAGTAAAGATCGTTCCCTCGGGAAAATAACTAATTTAATGCTTGCAAATACTAGCTTGACCTTTTCTTTAATTTCAAGTAGATTAATTATAGCGAATTTTTGATAATAAATGAAGTTCGTGACACTAATACGATTACGTAACTCTAACGAAATGAAAAAGTACTTTAATAGATAAAGAGAGATAGTCTTGTAAATTGGTTTCCCAAGCCTATTGCGATGAGTTTTAAATGGATTCTTTAGGCATTACTTGATTGCTACTTTGCAACGATTTGAAAGTGGAAATCTTTATCTCTCGATCTCAAAAATTCGCTCGCCCTCATCCCCCTAGTTATCTCTAACTTAGGTAAGAAAAAGCACAAAAAGTGCACAAATCAGTGTTGCTAATATGAAGAGGAAATCTCTCTCTCTGTTATATTATACTGAGAACTATACTACACTTACGCCGCTCCTCTCTCGAATCTCGCAGCGTAGTATAAAATGGAACTTGGTTAAAGATTTACGCGACTCCTCTCTCGAATCTCGCCGCGTATATAGAAGCGTTCAACTCTAGATTAGCGTAACTCTTCTTTCAAATCTTGCCACGCAATTTAGAAGAAGAAATATAATCCAACATTCCTCAAAAAACAAATCATAGATGCAGTAAAAGTAGTTTCCAAGCAAACATGAAAGAGTGTTAAATTATAACATCACACAACAGGACAAGGTACTATCAACATATAAGACTCAGATATTTTAGTTCATGATGGCGGAAGAACACCACAAAATAGGAAAGATCTTACAACACATGATGGTAAGAATGCAAAATAGTACAGGAAAATGCTCTCCAATTCGCGTACAAGCAACCCTTCTCCAAGATCCAGTTTTTCCCTAGTTCTTCTTCTCCAAAGCAATGTCTCTCTCTTTCTCCTTTCCATGAATGAATAATCCCCATCATTTCCAGCCAAATTCATCCTTTAATTTCATGCATCCATCTGAAGGAATGTCTCCCTTCATTTTGTAACTACTGCAGTTTTTTCAAAAATTCAAAATTCAAAATTTCCTGAGTTATTATAACAACTAAAAAAAGTTGTTATAACAAATTTCTCAGACCAGAGAAACTGCTCAACATTACTTCTTCGAATTGAATTTTTTTGATGATTCTGACAAGAAAACATTGAAAAATGGTCAAATTAATCTAAAAAAGATTAAATATAAATTTTATTATCTTTTCATACACATTAAAACATCTTTTTCACCATTTATGCCAAAGAAAATGAACATAGATAACTTCTTTTAAGAAGTTATTAGAAATGCCACCTATGTTTTCCTTTATTAGGTGTTGAAAATCTTTTGCAAGAGATAAATAAAATTTTACACATAGATTTAAATAATTTGAATTTGAAGATTCAATAATTTCAAATTTTAATACAGTTTTTACATATTTCTATAATTCTTATTATGATTTATATGGGTTGCGACCGCGAGATAATTCAACACAAGTACAAATAGCAGATGATTTATAAAATGAAATATATGACATAGCGTCTAGAAAAAAATGACAAACTAATAGTACATTAAATGAATTAGAACTATACACTAAAATATAATTTAGAGAGTGTATGACTAAAAATGAAATTGAAAATTTTAATATATTAGAGGAGTGGAAAAATAAAACTAACACATATTCTATTTTGGCCTTAATGATCCGCGATATATTAACTGTCCAAACTAGTACAGTAGCTTCAGAGTCTACCTTTTCTTTTATTGGCAAGGTTTTGAATGAACGACAGAGTTGCCTTAACGAAGAGTCATTGGAGATTTGTATTTGCTATAAAGATTATTTGGACGTGGCGAACATAGAACAACAAACTGCTTCCATTGAAGACAACTCCTCGTCAGTCGAAGAAGATCTGAGTTCGCTAAACTTGGCCGATGAAGATTGAGTATTAGTGATGTATTTTATTTTATTTGGGGTAGGTTGTCATACGGTGCTTTGACACCTTACTAATTGTGGGTGGGTGGGTTGAGAGTTGTGAGATTTTGTGTTTTGTAAGTTCGGGTAGTTTTCTCGGGATTGGTGGCTGACCCATTTGTGTGTGTTGTAATATTTTTAATATGAAATAAAATATAACATTTTATCTTATTAAGTATTTAAAATTTTAATATATTTGTTTTACATAATATATTTATATTAATTAATTTTTATAAAAAAACAAATTTTTATTTGAAAAAATCGGCCTTAGGTAGACCTGGGCCTGATTAGGCCTGCTTGGGCCTGGTTTAGGCCTTGCCGAAAAGGCCCTGCTAGTCCCCATTCATATAGGGGGCCTGTGCGTGGGTCTGGGTCTAGGCCTGGCTATTACCAGGCTTGTGCCTATGGGTGAGGAGCAAGAAACGAAAACCGACAAAACCTACCAAACAGACCAAACTGCACCGATTTTGAAACCGAGCAACCTGATCTGGTGTCAGTTCGGTTTGGAGCATTTGTAAACCGAATGCTTATCTATTCGGGTCGGTTTTCAAGTTGTGAAAGCCAATCAAACCAAACCAATCCGCTAATATTAGGTGTTTGTTTCATAGTTATTATTTTAAAAGATATATAATTAAACAACCACATGCTTTGAGACAAATGACCTTAAAAATTGATTATTGTGAATCCTGGAGCAAAATTCTCAATTTCATTTATATTTAGCATAGGATGATTAAAAAGGAGATCACTCAACTCCTCTGACTCAAAATGACTTAATCCTAAACCTCTTTCAATCAATTAAGAGGATAAAGATGCACATGAAAAATTATTTAATCATATCATTCGCATTAAGTAATCAAAAACAAAAGGGAATTCTTAATTTTTGTATCAGTAAAATGAAAAATTACAACAAAAATTAACATTTTGGTTATTTAACTATGGATTGAAGCATGATCAGGTAGTTGCTAATGATGCATGATACTCTTAAATCAAGAACTGTAAAGCTATCAAGATGATCAGAAGATAACTTTAATACCAAGTAAAACTTTCAGAGCTATCAAGATGACACCTTGATTAAGCGGAAAGCGAGAACCAGGCGCAAAAACACTCAAACCATAAACCGAGCTCAATAAACTAGATACAATAGAAGGCAACAATAAGTCTTGTATTATCAACAATCTTCTTTACTAGGCATGACATACATGGCGAGACATGATTCGCCAATGTACAAAAGAAGGGCATATAATCAAAACAAGAACAAGCCGGGCGGACAGCCTCAGAGACCGTCGAGTCCGCCGAGACCGCCAAGCCGCTGCTGCACCGAAATGAGCTACGAAGTCCGCGGACAATCCATTATTCTATTGAACACCTTGTCCGCTCTCTGCAAGCCGCCTAACCGTAGAGGTTGCCTAGCTGCTAGAGTCCTGAACAAGAGTCGCTGCTGAACTGAAGAACAGACTGTCGAAACCGACGAACAAGTTATTGAACTGGAAAGCTGGAGAGAAGACTGGCTAGCTGCAAATACGACCTGCTGCAAAACCACTGATTGTTAACCGCAAACTTCACTGATCCCTGACCGCTGTCAGGACCAAAATCCTGGCTTCTCGGTGCTAGCCGCATAACCTGCAAACAACAAACCGGTTAACCTTCTCAAACTGCGCGGACAGAAAATCCGAGGCTGCAGCTATTAACCCACGTTCAACTTACTATTCATTCAGTTAATTATGATGTCACGGGGGGGGGGGGGGGGTCCTATTTATATTCACGTAGAGGAACATGGTCACCGCTCTAGTAGATAGAAACACCACCCCAGCCCGCAGCTAGAACATAGCAGTCCACATGGACAATGCCGGACACCAGCTTATCCTCTTGACATCAAAGAAAGCGGGATAGAAGCCAGTCCTCCTGGATCCGCCCTTGTCCGCCCACCTGCGGACATAGCTCCAATCCGCTCGCGCCTGCGGACTCACTCCAGTCCGCATACCCCGAGTTGGCAGCCAATGCTGACAAGGCTGACTGCTGCCAAACTCGGAAGACAGAAATATCAGTCCGCACATTCTGCACGACCTCCCATACTGAGCCATCCTGCACAACCCAGCGAACTCCAGCGCCAGTCCGCTCTAACCGGCGAACTCCGCGGTTTCCACCACTCGCGCGACCAAAACTAGAATGCACACGCCATGCCGATCTCCCGAGCCCTGGTCCAGTCCGCAACCCGAACTCCACGAACTCCAGCCGAGTCCGCACCTTGCCAATCTTGGCGAGCTCCGTAGATAGCAACCCTATCCGCCCGGTTACATCCTGGGAACCAACTGCCGGCCGAACACAACTCGGCCTGGCAAGCCGCCTCCTTCGTCCGATCCACACAGTCCGCGTGAACAGACCGCCAAGGCCGCAAGAGCAAAAGCCGACTGCAGCATCATTGCCGACCTGGCAAGCCGCCAGTCCTGTCCGCACAGGCCGCACGAACAGACTGCCCAGGCCGCCAAGGCAAAAGCCGACTGCTGCACCATTGCCGACCTGGCAAGCCGTCAGTCCTGTCCGCACAGGCCGCACGAACAGACCGTCCAGGTTGCCCAATCCTCCACTTTCACTTTAGCATTTTCAACAGAATGTGCATGCATATAGTCCTTAAAAAAGTGTAAAAATGGATATATGGGCCAATATAAAATGAACGCAGTCATTCCTAGCAAACTTAGATCTCAGCAATTTCATGATAAAAACAAACTAAATTTTATCTCAAGTTCATATTGAATTAACACATAATGCAAAGATACTCATAAAATCAAAACTCAAGTTCAAGAAGCCAAGTTCTCTAACTCCTGTTATCATCTCTCCTTGCCCGTCTCGATCATTTTCTACAGTTTTCATGCACATTATTTCATTTTCAGTAAAAACCCCATACTCCATAGATGTAACTGTCACAGTTTTCAAGCATAAGACAAGTGGAGCCAATGAATGAAAATAATAATTAGTGGAAAATCAATGGAGGTTGGAGTTAAGCTCGTAAAAAACCGACACCGAACCGTAAAAACAGATAAAAACTCGAACCGACTTTAAACCGAACCAAACCAGTTTGGACAAACCAAAAACCGAGGCATGTTGGTTCGGTTTCGATTTGGCTCCAAACCGACCTAAACCGACCTAAACCGAACCGCTCGCACCCCAACATGGGTCTGGGCATAAAAAGCCTGGGCTGGCAGACCCATGCCCAAAAACATTAAATTGCGTGCAGGATAAGGTAAGATGGACAACCAAAATTATATAAGCTTTGTTATATATATATATCATAACATCTTATATATTATAACAGACCGGTGGCAAACATAAAAAAACACAACAGTTGAATAGGATAACTTAAAAGACTGATAAATTAATAAAACAGAGTAATGAGAAGAACCATTAAACATTGAAGACAAGGTATAAATCTGAAGTTCCATAGTTGTCCAATGGAGCCCAACAGCCAACAAGCATCAGTCATAGAAATATAATAACCAGATAAGAGAAAAAAAATGAAACTATGAACATCCACTTTGACAGGATCCAACTGCCCACTGAAGTACCTCGACAAAATTGTTGAGAATTCCTGGCAGCCCATACAATCTTTCGATAGCTCAAACATTATCCTCATTATATCTGTCAGTAACGATGGTGACGCAAACTGTTTTCCCTAAACTCTTGGAAGCATAATAAAAATGAGTAGAAATTATACAAAATGATATAAAAGCGTAACATAGAATATTAAATATGAACAAATTCTGTAATGTTTCACATAATCCTTACCTTGTTTGTAGGTTTCAGCAAGATCGTGTTAGAAATTTATAACCTTTGTGATTTGCTTCATAGTGCAGGAAAAACAGAAATGGAGAAGGTAGAGGGCATAGTTAACGGGAGAAAATAGAGAGATAAGTTTTTCATTCATAGATCTGATAATTGCTGCTACATGAGTGTACATAATAGATCATAGGAATGCTAAACATCACATTTTGATAATATTGGTAACAACAGGCATATTTATGAGGCACGTGAACCGGCTCAAATAACTGTGTTGGACTGGAATTTGGACTGGTTGGTTCATACTTCAACACCCCCCCTTGAATGATCGGTACATTCACCTTTAGGTTTTCTCTGAGCTTAGCGAATCGAGCTCGATGGAGCGGCTTTGTAAAAATGTCGGTCAGCTGTTCTTCCGCCATGCAATGCTCTAGCGTGGCTTCTCCATCTTCAATCTTTTTTCTGATAAAATGATACATAATTGCGATGTGTTTGCTTCGATTATGGAAGACCAGATTTTTTGATAGTGCGGTTGAAGATATGTTATCGCATTTTAACAGTATCAGCTCCTTCTTTTCTTATGTTATCTCTTCAATCACTCTCTTCAACCATATGCCTTCACAGATTGCAGAGGTAATGCTCGTATACTCTGCTTATGTGGAAGACAATGCCACAGTAGGTTGCTTTCTTGAGCGCCAGGTGATAGGGTTTGAGTCATAAAAGAACAGGTAGCCTTCAGTACTTTTTCTATCATCTTGTGAGCCTACCCAATCAGAATCACAGAATCCAGTGAGCTTTGGGTTGAGATGCGTGGTGTAGTAGATATCGTAGGTGTACAACCCCATATTCGCTGGGTGGGACCTAGATGCCGGAAGGACCAGGATTGGGCTAGCCTTGGGCTAGCTTTGGAGCTGAAACCGGATCAGATAAGTAAGTAGGTGAGATGGTTCCCTCCGTGTACAACCCCATATTCGCTGAGTGGGACCTAGATGCCCGAAGGACCAGGATTGGGCTAGCTTTGGAGCTGAAACTGGATCAGATAAGTAAGTAGGCGAGACGGTTCCCGCCCGGGGCATGCAAGAAGGCTTGCGCCCCAGTTTAGCAGAAGCCCTTCGCCTCTTGGCGTTGAGTGATGCTTCTTCACTCAACGCACTTCAGTTCTTGGCGTTGAGTGATGCATCTTCACTCAACGCCCTTCAGCCTTTTGGCTCCCGCCTGGGGCAGGCGGGAAGGCTTGCACTGGGGATAAGCGGGAAGCCCGTAGGGATCAGTGGAAGGGCTTTCGCCCGGCAAGGTCCAGAGGTGAAATTACCTGGATGCCCTTAGGTATGCATTTAGCTCCTCTGAACAGCGGAGTTACGCTTTTGGCAGACCAAATTGGACTGCAAATATCCTTTTAGAACAGCGGAATTGTACTTTTGGCAGACCAGATACCGGAAATCTATAAATAGACCCACAGGGTACCTCAGACAGAAAGCTTTCATAATTCTCAAAATCTTCTAGTGCTTTCTGAGGTACTCCTAGCCCAGCAATAGGCTTTTGAGGGAAAGCACTCAGAGATCTTCTGGGTTAGTGGAGGGACCTCCCAGCTGAGGCTTAGGGTCAGTTTTTGGTTCTTTGTTGCTAGTCAGGGGTCTGAGTTTGGGAGAAGTAGGTGTTGGCTACACCCCAAGGTCCGAACTCTCATTGAGGTCAGTTTTTGGCTTCAATATTTCTGGTGCGGTGAGCATGGACCGTGGCCGATAAAAAAAAATCTCAAGCTAAGACTCATGGCTGGAGGTGAAGGCGAAGGAGCTGGTTCGGGAGGTTCTCCCTCTCGGGGAAGTGAGGCAACGAGGGGGAAGCTAGACGACTTCAAAAGGGAAGTACTACAGACCATCCACCTAGCCCTCTCGGCGAGAAGCGAGTGAGCGACGACTTAGATTCAGATGAATATAGATCTAACTTTGGGAGAGAACGCTCCAGGTCAGCGTCCCGGGAAGGAGGTGCCGACAAAGGTTGGCGAGAGGGATGTCGCGGGGCGAGATCTCTTCCCCGGGAAGACTCGCGCTGACAGGGTCAGCGAGCCGAGGCCGTGTGATGTGCCCTCTCGGCAGGCTGTGGGCAAAATTCCTTTCAATGAGCTTATCATATCGACTCTGGTTCCAAATGGATTCCGGGAGCCGGACATGTCCTACTATATGGGCTGGGATGACCCGGTGCAGCACACACAATGGTTCGAGGACGTCGTTTCCATTAGGTAGATGTCAGACGCCTTCAGGTATAGGTTTTTTACCATCACTTTGAAGGAGAAGGTGAGGGAATGGTTTCACTAGTTGCCTGCAAGTTCAATCTACTATTTTGAAGATCTGCGGCGTAGGTTCTTGCTGAGGTTATTGACGTCAAAGGAAAGGAAAAGATTATGGCAGTTTGCAAGACCCTGAGAGGATCCCGCTGTACATGCTCCCATTAGTTGGCAGGGCTAGAAGCCACACTCGGCCCCGAGTAGACCCGTTGTCAAGCTCTCACTAGCTGACAGGGTCGTGGCTCGCTTGGGGGATAAGGGAAGACCCTGAGAGGATCCTGCTGTGCAGGATCCCATTAGCTGGCATGGCTGGAAGGCGCACTCGGCCCCGAGTTGACCCGCTGTCAGGCTCTCACTAGCTAGTAGGGTCGTAGGCTCGCTTGGGGGAAAGGAAAAGAGTATGGAGTTTGCAAGACCCCGAGAAGATCCCGCTGCGCAGGCTCCCATTAGCTGGCAGGGCTGGAAGGTGCGCTTGGCCCCGAGTAGATCCGTTGTCAGGCTCTCACTAGCTGCAGGGTCGTAGGCTCGTTTGGGGGGAAGGAAAAGAGTATGGCAGTTTGCAAGACCCCGAGAGTATCCCACTGAGCAGGCTCCCATTAGCTGGCAGGGCTGGAAGGCACACTCGGCCTCGAGTAGACTCGCTTCTAGGATCTCACTAGCTGCAGGGCCCTAAGCTCACTTGGGGGTAAGGGAAGACCCCGAGAGGATCCCGCTGCGCAGGCTCCCATTAGCTAGCAGGGTTGGAAGACGCACTCGGCCCCGAGTAGACCCGTTGTCAGGCTCTCACTTGCTGGCAAGGCCGTAGGCTTGCTTGGGGGAAAGGAAAAGAGTATGGCAGTTTGCAAGACCCCGAGAGGATCCCGCTGCGCAGACTCCCATTAGCTGGCAGGGCTGGAAGGCGAACTCTACCCCGAGTACACCCGCTGTCAGGCTCTCACTAGCGGTCAGGGCTGTAGGCTCGCTTGGGGGTAAGGGAAGACCCTGAGAGGATCCCATTGCGCAGGCTCCCATTTATTGGCAGGGCTGAAAGGTGCACTCAGCCCCGAGTAGACCCTTTTCCAGGCTCTCACTAGCTGGCAGGGTCGTAGGCTCGCTTGGGGGGATGGAAAAAAGTATGGCAGTTTGCAAGACCCCGAGAGGATCCTACTGCGCAGGCTCCCATTAGCTGGCAGGGCTGGAAGGCGCGCTCGGCCCCGAGTAGACCCGCTGTCAGGCTCTCACTAGCTGGCTGGGTCGTAGGCTCTCTTGGGGGGGGGGGGGTAAGGGAATACCTTGAGATAATCCCGCTACGCAGGCTCCCATTAGCTGGCAGGGCTGGAAGGCGCACTCGGCACCGAGTAGACTCGCTGCTAGGCTCTCACTAGGTGGTAGGGGCATAAGATCGCTTGCGGTGGAAAGGGATAGAATTTGTGATTGTTGTTGACACCAAGTAGTCCAGCCGATCGGGCTCCCATCGAGTTGGTCGAGATGAAGGCTTACCCGTTGACGAGACGAAGAGGAAGAATAACCGAATTAGAGGCCCCTCTCGCCGTCGGGCTCTCACCTAGCTGATGGGACAGTGGGGTCCATGACAAACGTCGCAAAGAGCTTCACTAGCAGGCTTTCAAATAGCCAACACCTGTTCTAAGCTAACAGGGGGAAACTCATGGCCTCTCGGCACATAGTATTTTGGCAGGACTCGCCCGACGCCCTTCTCTCTCGGCAAGGGCTTCTCGGTACGTCTGCTCGACATACCCCTCTCGACGAAGTTTATTTATCATGCGCTATGAACGGGCTGAGGTCATCACCTACAAAGGCTAAGGCATATGAAAAAGCGTGAAAGCACATGTAGTTGACATAAAGCAAAAAGAGGCATGAGGCAATTGTATTTCGATAGGACCCAGGGGGCAAGGCCTCTCGGCAAGGACCTTTTGGCGAAAGCCTTTTTGACAGGGATAGGCTCGCGGTTATCGCCTAAGAGCCTAAGTTTCTAGAAAGAGCGCGAAAGCTTTTCGTGAACGACACAAAAAAAAGAAGCACAGTTGCAAGACATTCTGACGAAGGCAAGAATATAACTTTTATATATATCACCAAAAAATTGCATGGCCACAAGGGGTCTCTCCCCATACATCAGTTCAAAGAAAAATTCAAAAAGGAAAGTTACAGAGCAAAAAGAAATTAGGCGAGAGGCTGTCAGGCAGAGCCGCTGGAGGTTCTGCTAGAAGTCTCGCTGGCGGATCCACCGCCGGACCCATCACCCTGGCTGAGTTCTGGTACATCTTCGCCCAGAGAGTCTCCCTCTCCCGCGGGCTTAGTGATGGGCTCAAACAGCCAAGGAAGGACCCCGCGCGCGATAAGGGTCTCGCCACCTTCGTTTAGAAGGCCGGATTCCCGCATCACCTCTATCACCATCCTAGTTGAAGCCTGCGTGTTCTCCTGAATCATCACGTATATCTCGTAGACAGAGTAATGACGGCGCTTGATCCTCTCGTTCAGCGATGGCCGGACCAGGGCCTGGGCTTCCTACAGACGCTTCACCTCGGCTTTCAACAGTTTGTTCTCGCATTTGAGGTCGGCCTCCCTCGCGCGAGACAACTGGGCTTGTGCGGAATCTTGCGGAAAAATCCTTTAAGTAGGAGAAAGTAGTAAGAAGGTGAGAGGCATTGAAAATCTCACATACCTCAATTGACGGGCGGAGGGATTGAAACTTTTGCTAGCCCGCCAGGTTTGCCTTCAGTGCGGTCGCCTCGGCCGCGGATTGATCCCACAACTTCTGCATGTTGCCTAGGTTCCGCTCTATATGGAGGTCACGACGCGCACACATGTGTGTGAGCTCAAGAGCGCGCATCTGGGCCCGCACAGCCTCGTGAGCAAGACCCTTCGTGGTCTCTTGGTCGTAGACGCTCGCATCCTTCCGGCTGTAAAGCCCAAATCCTACCGTGTAGGCCTCGCCACCGGAGGTTTCTTACTCCTGCCAGGAGGGGAGGAGCGACGAGAGGATGACCTGGTTGGATTCCGGGTCCCACTTCAGAAGGGGTCGGCCCTCTTCATCCAGATGCCTCCCGCCCATGCAGAAGTTCTGATGCCCTCGCGGCACGCGCTTCGCGAGAACATTCTTTGTGGCATCATGAACCTCGGCAGAGACACTTGCTCCTCCCGCAGAAGTTGGGAGTGTGGCCGGGGTTTTGGCCAGGGGTCCGGTTGGGATTCCGACGGGGGACTTGCCTTTGTCCGCCATAGACGGTTTTGTTTTCTTGGAAGGGGCAGTGGGGGGGAGCTGGGCTTCCGCCTCTGGGCACTCGGCTTGGAAGAAGGGTCGGGCTCCTTCCGGCAGGCCAGGGCGGCGGGCTTGGCGAGAGCTAGGGTGTTGGAAAACCCCTAGTCTCGTCAAAGGGTTGGTGGAGGGGAATTTCCCATTCACCTGCGATAGCCATAGCTATTAAACTATATTTCAAGATGAAAGGTTGCAGGGATAGGCCGGAATGATACCTTCGCCGGGTGGCATAGGCAGGAGGGGGTCCAGGTCTCGCCGCAGGAACTTGACGTCGAAAACCTTTGTCCCAAAGAAATCGATAAGGGGGGAATCATGCCCCCCGAGGATGGGAGGCTTGTAGGTCGCCTCGTCGTACTGGATTGGCACGAAGGGAACATTGCCAAAGTTCACAGACACGAAAATGAACTTGGTGGGCCAGTTGTGGTTCTTATTGGCTAGACTGCTGGTCTTCACCGTCTAGCCCGAGAAGAAGACCACCCCGCCTTTGGCGCGGAAGTTAAACAGCTTGTTGAAGATGGAGAGGTTGAACTCTATCCTTTCCGCACGCATGTAGCAGGCGAAGGCCACCAACAGCGCCACAGAGTTAGGGTTGAGTTGGGTCGGCACCACCCCATAGTAGCGAAGGGTCTGGCACACCTCTGGCTAGAGGGGGAGGCGGAATCCCACGTTGAAGTGCTCCAGCGGGATGACAAGCTCTCCCTCCAGCAGCAAATAAACCCTATCCTTACTTTCAGGGTTGCGCGCAACGAACCCCGTCGGAATGTAGTTCTTGACAACAGAAAGGTATTCATCCTCTGTCAACCGACAAGGGGGGAAGTCATGCGCTAAGAAGTTTTGCGCACACTTGGTGCGACCTTTAGTCTTGCTAGGCATCTCGAGTAAAAGCAGAAAGTGAAGATAGTTGGCGAGAAGCTAGAGGTTGCAGAGAGCAGCGAGAGAAAGGGAAGAGAAAATGAAGGTTTTGAGTCAGAGTGAAGTAAATGTGGTTGGTAGGCCGGCCTATTTATAGGAAAATTTGGTAAATATGAGATTTTTTCCTAAGGAGAAGGGTCGGTTAATTAACAAACCTTGATGTTTTGACTCTTCGTATTCCGCCCCGCCTCGTCGACGCTTTCGGTACCTGCAGAGGGCGAGAACCTCCAGGAGGGATCCCGGGTAAGAGCAAAGCAACAGTGGGTATAAAAAATAATAAATAGTAAGTAGGGATCGAGAACTAAGCATTCGACGGGGCTATGACAAGAGCATAAAAAATAAAAAACGCAGGGTCAAATATAATAGGACTCTCGTCGGGAGAGAGCCATGAAATAATAATAATAAATGTTTGTTCATCCGGTTGCGCAGAAAGTACAAGGTTACAAAGCCAGAAGGGTAAGTCTGGAGGTTGGAGGGGTAGTATAGGCGAGACCTGTGGAGCTCAGTACTGCTCCCACCGCCAGGGGCCTCGACCTCGCCTCCCGGTCCTCGGAGGCACTCGCAGATTGAAATAGGTCGTCAGGGCGGTAGGTCGTAGCTGATCTCGGGTTCGCGTGATGTACCTTCCGGGGGATGTCTCGGTGGTAAGCGTGTCTTGGTGCTCCGTCTCGCCGATGAGGTGGGTGTAGTCTCGCTCGACCACGGCTAGGCGCCGCTCCACTTCCCCCTTTAGTTTGCCCACCGCCAGGGAATCGGCTCGCCGCATTCAAGGAAGTTTCGACAGGACCTCGACCACCCTTTTCCTCCGCGTATTCCCATTCCTGACAGCATCAAGGAAATCTTCCATCTCGCTGGGAGAAGGCAGGGGCGAGACTGGCTCTTCTTCATCATCTTCCGCATCCTCGGTCTCCAGGCCTGGCAAAAAAAATTTAATCGGGTCGGGGTAAAGGGTAAAAAGGCTAGGTAAGTTCTCACCTACCTGAAGTATGGTGGGGGTTGTCGGCCGATGGTTGACGAGAGGGGTAAGGCTACCCCTCAGGGTTTTTTCCAAAGAGCAGGTGAAATGGTTTGCCCCGTCCCAGGGGGTATGGCGAGCGCCGTAGGGAGTGGGTCTCAGTCGGCAGCGGGAGGGCGGTATCTCCCTCAGCCAGATTCCTAGACACCGACGCAGGTGCGAATAATTCGGTGATAATCCTCCCGGGCAAGGGGGGAATATCGACTGCCGAGTTGACGGGATCTTCGCGCGCGGGGGTTCGGGGCCTCCGGTTGGCGAGGCTTGGGCTTTCGGGAATGAGAACTGCGAAGAAATGAGTCAGTGAGAGGCAAGCGGGCTGGTTAAAGCAGGAACCAGGCAAGTAAAATACCTGGGGTGCCCGCGGGCTTGGAGTGGATCACTGGAGGAGTATCCTCCGAAGCCAACGCTGTGATCTCGTGGGAGAGTTTGATAGCTCCGGTATCCGATGTGGGAAGGCCGGTGGCATTGTCCTAAATCGTTGTCTGTGGAAAGGGATCACGTTTTAACATGGTGGGCCCGCTTTAGGAGTTCGCACAAAGGGGCGAAGTAAGAAAAATACCTCTGGCGGGAAAGGGGGGTTCTCAGTGCGGCTGTGGGTCGGGGTGGGCGAGGATAGATCCTCTTTCGAGCAGTCTCGCCTAACCGACTTGGCCTTCTTCTTCTTTGGTCGGGAGGGCGAGCCGGCTGGACTCTTACCCATTAGCCAGGGGGAAACCCCGACGTAGTTGGCGCGAGCTCTCGCCTGGGCCGCGTCAAGATGATCCTGAAGTTCTTGCAAGAGCAGCTTCTCGGTGCGCTTGGCATACATCTTCAAGGCCTCACAGGAGCTTAAGCAGAAGATAATAACAACAGTGATGACCTGAGGACAGGCTCGGGGGTATATATATATACAGGGCTGGGGTAGGTCCCACAAAAGATTCCCTTCCAGGTCAGCAAACACTCAATGAATATCAGGGGTTAAACGTGTCTTTCCGAGCGCAAGGCTTGCTCGCAAAGAGCGGGGATTGTGTACAACCTCATATTCGTTTGGTGAGACCTAGATCCCCGAAGGACCAGGATTGGGCTAGTCTTGGGCTAGCTTTGGAGCTGAAACTAGATTAGATAAGTAAGTAGGAAAGACGGTCCCCCCCCCCCCCCCGAGGCATGTGAGAAGGCTTGCGCCCCGATTTAGCGGGAGCCCTTCGCCTCTTGGCGTTGAGTGATGCTTCTCCACTCAATGCCCTTCAATTCTTGGCGTTGAGTGATGCTTCTCCACTCAACGCCCTTCAGCCTTTTGTCTCTCGCCTGGGGAAGGCAGGAAGGCTCGCGCTCGGGATAAGCGGGAAGCCCGTAGGGATCAGGGGAAGGGCTTTCGCCCGACAGGGTCCAGTGGTGAAATTGTCTGGATTCCCTTAGGTCTGCATTTAGCTCCTCAAAATAGCGGAGTTACGCTTTTGGCAGATCAAATTGGACTACAAATATCCTTTTTAGAATAGCGGAATTACGCTTTTGGCAGACCAAATACTAGAAATCTATAAATAGACTCACAGGGTACCTCAGACAACAAGCTTTCATAATTCTCAAAACCTTCTAGTGCTTTCTTAGGTACTCTCCTAGCCCAGCAATAGGCTTTGGAGGGGAAGCGCTCAGAGATCTTCCGGGTTAGTAGAGGGACCTCCCAGCTGAGGATTAGGGTCAGTTTCTGGTTCTTTGTTGCTTGTCAGGGGTCTGGGTTTGGGAGAAGTAGGTGTTGGCTACACCCCAAGGTCCGAACTCTCGTTGAGGCCAGTTATTGGCTTCAACAGTAGGTTGTAGTCCCTTTTATGTATCGAAGGATTCTCTTTGCTGACTCTATGTGTAGCTTTGTTGGTGACCTAACATACCTTGCTAATAGATTCACTGATTGCTCCAGATCAGGTTGGGTATTAGTCAAATAAATTAGAGACCCGATTAAGCTTTTATAGGCTTCTTCATCATATTTCTCGCCTCCTTCCTTCCACTTAGTCAATTTTAGATTGGTGCACATGGGGATCATGCAGGGATTACATTCCCACATCTTGAATTTCTCAAGCATTTCAATTTCATAGAGTTCCTGAGATAAGAAAATTGAACCTGGATTTTGTATCACATGCATGCCCAAGAGGAATTTGAGATGCCCGGCCCATATCTTCTTCTTCATGTAATATCACATCTCTTGAAATAATTAATGTTTGATTTGTTACATTAAACGGCCTGTAGGCTTTGCTAGTCTCACTATGTCCCAAAAATTCACATTTCACACTTGTTTGATCGAGTTTGTCACGCCTTTCTTTAAGAATATGAGCGTAAGCAGTGCACCCAAATGTCTTGAGGTTGCTCAAATCTGGTTTTTTGCTATTTAACATTTCATAGGGAGTTGAGTCTTTGATGGCTTTAGTTGGCACCCTGTTTAGAATGTGCACAGCAGTAGTTGCTGCCTCCCCCCAGAAATGCTTGGGCATGGACTTGTGCAACAACATGGATCGTATCATCTCAAATATTGTTCGATTTCTGCGTTCAACCACACCATTTTGTCGAGGTGTGACGGGGGTGGTGAATTCATGTCTTATACCATAAATTATGCAAAAATGTTTACATGCTCTAGATGTGAATTCCCCCCTGTCACTCCTGATTGTCTTAATACTTCTTTCAAGCTTCTTTTCAATTTCTCTTTTGAAAGTGTATCAGATTTGTGTTCTAAGAGAAATAACCGCATGTACCTGATGTAGTCGTTGATAATCAGGAAGAAGAATCTTTTCCTCAAATTGTGGGTACGGTTTAGGGCCCTTAGAGATCACAATAGAGGAGATCCAGAGGCTTGGAGCAACGTTGATGAGAATGTTGGAATGTCTAACGATGAGATTTTCCTTTGGCACATGATGCACAGTGGGTACGTATGATGAACCTAGAGATCTGGGAGGCCAATAACAAGCTTGTTTCCAAACAAGTTCTGCATATAACTGAGGCTTAAATGCCCCAGTCAATGGTGCCAAGTGGTCAAAACATTAGGAGGTTGAACTATGGAGGTAAGTGCAACAACAATCTGAGGATATTGTAAGCTTAAGGATAACACTTTGTTTTTAGACATTTTGGATGTTGCTACCTCCTTTCCCTGCTCATCAGAAATGACGCAGGAGTCAGATTTGAACATACTGTTGTATCCCTTGGACACTAGTTGACCCACACTATTAAGGTTCTGAGTCAAGGAGGGAACAAACTGAACTTCATCAATGGTTTTTATTTTACCGTCTTTGTCGTTGATAGGAACCGTCTCAATCCCTTCAATGTTTTTGGACTGCCCATCGCCTAGATAAACAAATGACTTTGAGGTTTCATCCAGTTAGGTGAATAACAGCTTATCATTAGCCATATGATTGGAACATCCCGAGTCAATATACCATTTGGATGACTTCTTGGGTTTGTTCACAATATAGGCCACGAGGAGCTTTTCCTCCTTTCTTTTTCAGTAAACTTGACATCTTGTTTATTTTTAAACCAACAATCATGATCAAAGTGATTGGGGTTTTTGCACCTTTTATATTTAAAGTAGCATTTTGTATTGTCGTGATTGTTTTTCTTACATAAAGTACAATACACACCCTTTCCTTGTGCAGTTTCAGCACTCCTAATTGCAGCATTTGGGAGAGGTGTTCTGTTTTGATGTGGTTGTTTCCAATGCCCAGTTGTCTTATTGGCGTTTAGTGACAAAATTTGATCACTAATAGGCTTTTAGTGACAAAACATTTGGTCACTAAATATTATGGGTTGGTCACTAAAGACATTTAGTGACAAAAAATTACCCGTCACAAGGTGGTTGCAAAAGGCCCGTTACTAAATGTATTTAGTGACCAAATCAAATTTAGTCATTAAATGTCTATTTTTTAGTAGTGACGATACAAATCTTCGCCACTAATTATTTTGAGTGACCAAACTATTTGTCACTAAAAAGATACTTTTTGTGACCAGATTAACTTAGTCACTAATTATTTAATGCAATAGTGACCAAATTGATTGTCACAAAAACCACTTTTTGTGACCAAATTAGGTTAATCACTGATTGATCAATGCAATAGTGACCACATTTGTTGTCACTAAATGTCAATTTTAGTGACAAAATATTTGGTCACTAATATTTTTATAATTGTTCACAAAAACAAATTTTAATAAAATCATTTATTTGTCATTAAATTGAATAAAAATATATAAAAGAGAGAGACAAATAACATATATAATATCTATTTTGTAAAAGAATCTAAATGAATTTTTTTTATTAATAGTAAAAGGAAGGTGGGAGATAGCCCAAACCCTTCAATACAAATCAATAGAAAATTTATCTTTGTTAAACTCAATACATGAAACAACTATAATAAACAATTTGCTCATGAAAATTAATCACTTTCCTCGTAGTGTTAGGAAAATTTCTAGAGTTTTTCACATGGCTCCCTGGCTTCCCCACATTCATTTTAGTCTGAAGAGCCTGAGCAATGTTGTGAGAGCTATGTCTTTCAATCTTTCCTCGTAGGATTGAATCTTCCCAATGAGTGCTGCAACATGAATTCTCTCTATGTCATTACTTTCCTCGATTGCAGCATCAATGTGGTCATAATTCTTTGGTAGGTTTGTCAAAATCTTGAGAGCAGCCTCATTCTCAGGCACATGTGCCCCGAGATTGCTTAGTTGATTGGTAAGATTTGTGAGTTTAGGCATAAACTCAAAGATTGTTTCATCTTCTCTCATGGAAAGTTCATCAAATTGCATTTTATATTTACTTTCCGAATGAAAATTACCTTTTTATCTTTTGGGTACACTTCCTTGAGTGTATCTATCCCACACAAGTTTTACTATTTTTGCTCTCATGATCCTTCGAAAGACATTGGTGGTGACGGATTGTTGGATGAGTAGCAGTGCCAATGAGTTCTTTTTCTTTACTCCTTTGGGTATTCTTGCTTTCTCTCCATCTTTTGTCTTGTCTCTTGGATCTGCTTTTGAGCCGTTTTGAACAGTTTCCCAAAGATCTTGGGACTCAAGAAGAGTCTCCATCGTGACGGCCCAATGATCATACAGTTCCCCATTGAATAGAGGAACATGTTGAGAGGGGTATGAGTTGATGTTGGTAGATGATGAGCCTATGAGAGCCAAATACACAGGAATATAGGATATCAAGCTCTGATACCACTGTTAGAAATTTATAAACTTGTGATTTGTTTCATGGTGCAGGAAAAATAGAAATGAAGAAGGTAAAGGGCATGGTTAATGGGAGAAAATGGAGAGATAAGTTTTTCATTCATAGATCTGATAATTGCTGTTACATGAGTATGTATAGTAGATCATAGGAATATTAAACATCACATTTTGATTCAGCAATAAATAATATTGGTAATAGCAGGCATATCAACGGGCATATTTAAGAGGCACATGAACCGGTTCAAATAACTATGCTAGACTAGAATTTGGACCGGTTAGTTCATACTTCAACAGATGGCAGGCTTTAATCCGAAATCTCAATTTGTAAGATCAATAGTTTGTTGGAAGATAGTTCAGACAGCAAGTTGAGCAGCAACATCGAAGGAGATCAGGAAGGAAGCAACATCGAAAGAGATCAGGAAGGAGGATTGGCTTTATCTTCATCCTTATGGGAAGTTGATCCAGGCGGTGTAGTCACAAGAAGCTTGAGCACTGGCCAACCTGCATAGGAAAGTGCACCCATCAAGGTCTTATCTTCTTTTATTTTAATGCTTGTGTGTCAGGTGTTTATGTGAGGACTTTTGAGTCCACTGATGTATAAATAGTTCTTTTGGAGTAGGAGAAGAATGTCAGGATCTGTACTCTACTTTTTTCTGTATGCTTATGCTTCTTTATGCAAGTTAATAAACTCTGGTCATCGTTTGTGCTTGTGCAATTGTGAAGTAGGAGAAATCCTGTCCATGTTGATTTCCAACATGGTATCAGAGGGAGGTTGGTGCTAGTGGCTATCAGCCATCAGAAATATGAGGTGGTTGCCGTCGGCATCCTTGTCTTTCCCTCCAGCCTGGGTGGTGCTGGGTGTTTCCTCACATGGCGTCATCTAGCAGTTCCAGTCAGAATCTTCTATATTCTCCAAGTGGTGTTCCTATATTTGAGGGAGACGCATTCGATTTCTGGCATGTCCAGATGCGCACATTATTCCTGTCCCAAGGTCTTTGGGATCTCATTCAGGATGGTTTTTCAAAGCCTACTGCAGAGGACCCGGCGTCTTCTTGGGATGTCACCAAGCTCAAAGAATACTCAGAAAATCTGAAGAGGGATGCTAAAGCCCTTCTGTATATCCAACAAGGGATAGGGAGGAGCATTTTCCCACGGATTATGGGTGCTCTTACAGCAAAGGAGGCATGGGAAACTCTCAAGAATGATTTTCAGGGATCATCAAAGGTTGTTTCATTTAAATTACAGAATCTGTGGCAAGAGTTTGATACTTTGAGTATGAAGGAGAGTGATGACACTTACTCATACTTCGCCAGGATCACATCTCTTACCAACAAAATTAAGAGTTATGGAGATTGTGTTGAAGAAAAGAAAGTTATTCTCAAAATCCTCAAGACTCTAACTCAAAGATATGCTTTTGTAGTAACAGCCATCGAGGAGGCAAAGGATGTTAACACCCTCACTATCAGTGATCTCATGGGGTCACTTCAGGCTCATGAGGAATGTATGAAGAGATTTGAACCACAAAACTTAGAGCAAGCATTCCAGTCCAAAGTTGATCTGCAGAAAAATAACAATAATTATGAAATAAACAAAAGATCAGAAAACTTCAGGCAGTACCAACGCACGATATTGTTCTGTAATCTCTGCAGAAGAAACAATCACGACACCTTTGACTGTTTCTATAAGTGTAAACGATGTGCCAAACCAACACATTTTGCCAAGGATTGTCCATATAGGCAGAAGCAGAATGTGCAACCCAAGGAAGAAGCCAAGTTCAGTGAACATGAAGGTGATGAGGACTTTGTGTTCTACACGTGTAACAGTGAATGTGTCAATATAAGTGATGTCTGGTACCTAGACAGCGGGTGTTCTAATCATATGACCAACAATAAAAATGCTTTTATTCTTCTAGATGAAACAGCCAAGTCTCAAGTTATTTTAGGTGATGGAACTACAAAGCTCATCTGTGGGAAAGGAACTATTGTAGTGAGATCCAAATCAGGTAACATTAAACACATACCAGATGTTCAATATGTCCCTGAACTAGCACAAAATCTGTTGAGCGTAGCACAGCTGATCAAGAAAAGCTACCAACTTATTTTTGAAGATTCTAGCTGCACCATTATTGACAAATCAACATTACGGGTCATAGCAAAAATTGCTATGTCACCTAATAAAGTCTTTCCATTGGTTCTTCCTTATGAGGAAAGAAGTATGTTTACAACAAATAAGGGTGAAACTGCCAAGTGGCATTGCAGATATGGACATTTAAATGTTCAGGATTTGATAAAGATGCAAAGAAAACAACTGGTAACTGGCTTACCTAAACTACTTGATAAGATTGGAATATGTCATGAGTGTGCTTCCTGTAAGATTCATAAGCAACCTCACCCACAGTACTCATCCAGAAGAACTACAAAACCACTCGAGCTTGTACATGCTGACAACTGGGGACCTTCCCGTACTTCTTCTCTTTCAGGTAAACACTATTTCCTTCTTCTGGTAGACGATTTTTCTAGGATGATGTGGGTATATTTCCTCGAGAATAAGTCTAATGCTTTTTCAAAGTTTAAACAATTTAAAGCTCTGGCAGAGAATGAGGCAAACACAAAAATAAAAATTCTAAGAACTGACAGAGGAGGTGAATTCCTCAGTAATGCTTTCTCCTCATTCTGCCATGACCATGGAATCAAAAGAGAGCTAA
Organism: Platanthera zijinensis; assembly: GCA_039513925.1. Taxonomy (NCBI): domain Eukaryota; kingdom Viridiplantae; phylum Streptophyta; class Magnoliopsida; order Asparagales; family Orchidaceae; genus Platanthera; species Platanthera zijinensis. Next base: position 31,600,620 of record CM077085.1, read on the forward strand.
CAGTCAGGGGAACTCCAGAGCAAAACGGTGTTGCAGAACGAAGGAACAGAACTATCCTAGAAATGGCCAGGTGTATGTTATTAAACTCCAAACTCCCCAAGAGTTATTGGGGAGAAGCTGTAAACACAGCATGCTACATCCTTAACAGGTCACCCTGTCGAGCGCTGGTGGATACCACACCCTTTGAAGCATGGTATGGACACAAACCAGATGTGTCAAATTTCAAGATTTTTGGAAGCTTAACTTATAGTCTTGACAGCTCGCTGAACAGAGACAAGCTTGATGGAAAAGCAGTAATGGGAATCCTACTAGGATACAGTGATGCTTCCAAAGCTTATAGGATATATAATCCAATAACAGAGAAACTTCTCATTGCTCGCAGTGTTATTATTGACGAAAAGAAGCAATGGAACTGGGACCAAGCTCAGGATCAGACTCACATTCCGGCGGTTGATGAAGAATCATCTGACCTACCTCCAGAGACTCTTCATCCCTCCATTCCGGAGATCAATTGTCCAGACATTCAGGAGATACCTCCAGTGGCTAGTAACAGTTGTCCTGACATCAATTTGCCTGCAACAAGCTCCTCTGAGTCATCATCTCCATCATCACCAGTAAAATATCGATCTTTAGTTGAGTTATATGATAAGTGTCAAATAGCCATGTTTGCCAAAGAACCATCCAGTTATCTTGAGGCAATTAGAGATGCCAACTGGAAAATGGCTATGGATAAGGAGCTGGAAATGATTGAAAAGAATCATACCTGGGAACTCTCAGATTTGCCCCCAAAGAAAACTGCTATTGGACTGAAGTGGATATATAAGGTGAAATACAATGAAGAGGGAAAAATTCAAAAATACAAAGCAAGGTTAGTTGCAAAGGGATACTTCCAAAGAGAAGGAATAGATTACTTTGAAACCTTCTCTCCAGTAGTTCGTTTTGAATCAATTAGAATACTTCTAGCATTTGCAACTCAAAATCAGTTTCCTATCTATCAAATGGATGTAATGTCAGCGTTTCTAAATGGCGAAATCGAAGAAGAAATATATGTATCTCAGCCTCCAGGATATGAGTTAGAAGGAGAGAAGAATAAAGTATTCAAGTTGCACAAGGCGCTATATGGATTGCATCAGGCACCTCGAGCTTGGAACACCAAAATTGATGTTAATCTAAGTATTATTTGATTCCAAAAATCTACAAGTGATCCAGGCATGTACATCAAGCATGATGACAATGAAGGACTTCTTATTGTATGCCTGTATGTTGATGATATTCTCATCACTGGATCAAATCCAGAAGCCATAAACAAGTTCAGAAAGTACATTCAAACCAAATTCCAAATGACAGACCTGGGGCACACCAGGTATTTTTTGGGACTGCAAATCGTGCAACAGTCAGATGCCACCTACATATCACAATACAAATACATTGAAGATATACTAATCAGGTTTGGAATGGAGAATTCAAAACCTGCATCAACACCCATAATTACGGGAGAGAAATTAAAAAAAGAAGATGGAGAAGAGAAAACTTCAGTTGAGCAGTACAGGTGCCTGGTGGGATCACTCATCTATTTAACCAATACTCGCCCAGACATAGAATTTGCAGTCAGCATGGTGTCACGGTTTATGCAATCACCTAGTATCAAGCATATGACAGCTGCAAAAAGAATACTCCGGTATATCAATGGAACAAAATACCTAGGGTTAAAATATGAGAAAGGAGCAAAAGGCACTCTCATGGGCTATTGTGACAGCGACTGGGCAGGGTGCCCCGACGATCGAAGAAGCACAACAGGGTTCATTTTCTATCTTGGTTGCAATCCAGTTTCTTGGTGTACCAGAAAACAAAAATCTATTGCTCTTTCATCTACCGAAGCAGAATACACCGCCCTTAGTGAAGCAGCCAGGGAAGCAGTATGGCTGAAGAGATTAATTGGAGAAATGAAGGGAGGCAAAGCAGACACAACGCCGACAATTATCCAGGTTGACAACACCTCGGCGATTGCACTTGCAAAAAATCCCATTTTTCATAACAAAACCAAACATGTGGAAATAAGGGTACACTACACTAGGGATTTGGTTAGAAAAGGGGAAATTGTTCTTCAACACTGCAACTCTGAAGTGCAGATTGCAGATCTCCTCACAAAACCATTGTCGGCACCTATTTTTCTCCCCCTGCGACAGAAGATGAAGATTGTATGCTGTCTGGACTATGGGGGGGGGGGTGTTGGAAGATAGTTCAGACAGCAAGTTGAGCAGCAACATCGAAGGAGATCAGGAAGGAAGCAACATCGAAAGAGATCAGGAAGGAGGATTGGCTTTATCTTCATCCTTATGGGAAGTTGATCCAGGCGGTGTAGTCACAAGAAGCTTGAGCACTGGCCAACCTGCATAGGAAAGTGCACCCATCAAGGTCTTATCTTCTTTTATTTTAATGCTTGTGTGTCAGGTGTTTATGTGAGGACTTTTGAGTCCACTGCTGTATAAATAGTTCTTTTGGAGTAGGAGAAGAATGTCAGGATCTGTACTCTACTTTTTTCTGTATGCTTATGCTTCTTTATGCAAGTTAATAAACTCTGGTCATCGTTTGTGCTTGTGCAATTGTGAAGTAGGAGAAATCCTGTCCATGTTGATTTCCAACATAGTTTCCTGAATTACCTTAATCACCAATCAAAAAGAGTTAAGTATGTGGACTGAAGGGGGTTAGGAAACTCCAAAATTTGGTAAATAAATTTGCGTCAAAATAATGAGTAAACTGAAGTTTTATTTGCATCTGACTAACCTGCAAACTAGAAAGAAAAATTTGTGAAGTTCCCTTCAAGGACAGAACCACACCCGCAAACTCAGTGATTCTCTGGTTGCATAATAAAAAAACGATCTCTTAACAAAATGGTTCTAATACATTTTGTTGAGAGAAATTGGTACAACTAGTTTTATTTTACATAAAAATAGAGAAGGTGCAATGACCCTTTTTTTCCGGAGGTCGCTCATCCCTGTCTTCTGCCCTTCAACTGACTTTGTTGGGATGGATTTTTCCATAAATCCTGTAGAGAAAAAATGAACGTAGAGATGTCATTGCCAAAAAATGGGCTTGGACAGAACTCCATCAGGAGGATTGTTGCAAACATTGTGAAAACCTGAAATGCATATATCTAATGCAATAGAAATTTACATTGCAGGTAGAGTGCAGGAAAAAGAAGGATGAATAGAGAAAACCGGATAGTTGAATAAGAGTGCCGCATACACTAGCTAGCCCGCTTAAGGAAAAGTTCATCCACACATGAAACCCTATAGGCGACACTGTTAGAAATAACTAGATATACTAGCAGTGGAGCCCAAGGATGGTCAACAGTCAACAAACAAATTACAAAAGTACCCTAAAATAAAAAGAGCTGGATAAATTGTAATAACAACTTATCCTACAATCCCCTCCTTAATTCAGGGTCTTCTTCCCGCCGACGACTCCCAGTCGCTCGCGAAAAACATGGAACTTCTCCATCGATAGGGCCTTTGTCATACCGTCAGCGAGCTGGTCCTTGGTGTTATAATACTCTAAGCACAATCTCCTTCTTCTCTAACAATTCTCTCACAAAGTGGTGCTTGATTTGTATGTGCTTTGTGCGGTTGTGGAATACTGGGTTCATGCTGATGGAAATGGCGGAGGTGGTGTCGATCATTAGTGTAGTCAACTCTTGCTTTTTCTTATTCAGTTCTTCAAGTAAATGATTAAGCCAGACGACCTCTTTTGCTGCCTCCCCTATTGCCATATACTCCGCCTCGGCCGATGATAGGGCTATGCTCTTTTGCCTCCTAGAAGTCCGGGAAAAGGTTTTTTCTCTAATTTGAAAGACAAAACTGCTGGTACTTCTTTGATTGTCGGCACATCCGGCCCAATCACTATTGCAATAGCCTACTAAGCTCTCTTCCTCATCCTCCATTCTCTTATAAAGAAGTCCAAAATCACTTGTCCCCAGTAGGTATCAAAGAATTCCCTTTAAAACCTTCATATACGCAGAGCTTGGTTCGCTCACAAACCTGGAAACGACTCCCACTATGTGCTCAATATCAGGTCTGCTATTAGTTAAGTAAATGAGTGAACCAACAATGCTGCAGTACTTCTCTTCACTGATCTTGTCTTCACTTGTCATCATGGGTGTTGTTGTCGGTTTACAGTCTTGCATACCGAATTTCTATAGAAGGTCTTGGAGGTAAATGATTTGATGCACAAAAAATTGTTCAAGGAGCTTGAACAATTTGAAAACCTAAAAAGTACTTCATAGGTCCTAAGTTACACATTTCAAATTCATCTTTCATGCAATTTTTAAACTCATGGGTGAGTTGGGGTTTGAGGAAATGACAAGTAGGTTGTCAACATAGATCCAGGCCAGCACAAACTTGTCGTCAGGTAGCTGTTTGGGATAAAGAGAAACTTCTGGTGTATCCATTCTTAGTAAAGAAAGCATCAATCATGGCATTCCATGCCCCTGGGGCTCGTCAAAGGCCATATAGTGCTTTTTTAAGCTTGTAAACCCTGTCTTCCTCACCTTCCACCACATAGCCTTTTAGTTGCTGCACATAGATGTTTTCACTAAGCTCGCCATTCAAGAACGCCGATTTCACGTCAAGTTGGTGAATTTGTAACTGTCGTTGAGATGCAAATGCTAACAAGGTGCGTATTGTCTCCATTTGTGCCACCGGAGGAAAGGTCTCCATATAATCCCTTCCTGGTTTTTGTGAGTACCCCTTGGCAACAAGTCGCGCTTTATATTTTTGAATTTCTCCGGCTTCATTCAAATTGAGTTTGAATACCCACTTCAAGCCAATGATTGTTTGATGAGGCAGCTTAGTAATAACAAGTGTCCATGTGCTGGTTTTATTTATCATGTTAAATTTTGATTTCATTGCATTAGCCCACTCAGGCTGTAGAACAGCTTTAGAGAATGTTGTTGGTTCTTTGCATAGACGAGCTACATGGCACGATTCATATATGTCGGCTAAAGAACAGAATTTCCTGGGAGATGATGAGTTATACCTGGTTTCAATGGATGCATCCTCTATGAGTTGTGGACTGGGAGACTGACTGGGAGAATTCGCAGAAAAGGTTCCAGCAGCATCCTCCACAATGTCCGGGAATAGTGAGCTCTAATCCTCAACAGTTTGCCAATCTCATGCTCCTTCTTCATCAAATATTGTATCTTTTCTAATCACAAGCTTTTGCGTAGATGGGTTGTATAGCCGGTATCCCATTGATTATTGACTATAACCAACCATGATACACTTCTCCCCTTTCTTATTCAATTTGTCTTGATGCTCTTTTGTGGTCAGAGCATATGCAATGGAGCCAAAGATCCTAAAATGGTGGATGGATGGCTTTTTCTATATCGTGCTTCATACGGTGTAGAGTTTGTAAGAGCTTTGGTGGGCATCCTATTAAGGATATGAACGGCTATATGCATTGCTTCACCCCAAAAGCTTTTTGGTAGTTTTTTGCATTGTAAAAGACTCTTTCCCATCTCCACAACCATTCGATTTTTGCGCTCCACAACTCCATTTCGTTGAAGGTTGTAAGGGACAGTGATGTGTCTTTTGATACCATGTTCAACACAATATGAAGTGAACTCAGCCCTGAGGAACTCTCCCCCTATCAGTCCTGAGACACTTAATAGGGTGATTGGACTCATTCTCCACAAGCTTCTTGAAAGGGAGAAAAGTGTAGAAGGCTTCTGATTTCAGAGTAAGAAAGAAAATCCATCCCATTCGACTAAAATCATCAATAAATAGAAGGTAATAGCGATTCCCAGAGAGAGTAGGAGTAGTTGCCGGCCCTAAAATATCTGTGTGAATGTGCGAATAGAAAAAGAGAAACCGAAAATTCGACAATAACAGAGTTTTTATTTCCAAAAATTGTGTCTATTACAAAGGTATGACCTCTCATTTATAGAATGAAGGAGAAGAGAGAGATTAAAAATAAGTAATGTGAGACTAAATATATTTACGGTGACTAGCGGCTTGACAAAACCAGACTGCATAGGTCGCGCTTTTAGATTAGAAGGCTAACCGCCCGACCATAACAACAAGCTGCTAGAGGCTAGACAGAGAGAAACCGCATGAGGCTAGGAGAATGCTAGACCGCCCAGCTGTTGAAATTTCACAAGATGATCAGGAGATAGCTCTGATACCAAGCAAAAAACTTTCAGAGCTATCAATCTGACAACTTGATCAAGCGGAAATGGAAACTAGGCGCAGGAACACTCCAACCATAAACTGAGCTAAGTAAATCAGAGACAACAGAAGGCAATCACAAATCTTGTAATATCAACTATCTTCATTATAAGGTTAGAAATACATGGCGAGACATGATTTCTCCAAGTATAAAGAAGAAGCAGAAAGCAAACAAAAACTTCAAGCCTGGTGGGCTGCCTCAGAGACCGCCGAGTCCGCCGAGTCCGCTAAGCAGCTGCTGCACCACTGAACTACGGAGTCCGCGAAGTTCGCGGACTTCCCGTTATTCTTCTGAACGACTGCTCTGCAAGCCTCCGCCGAACTTGAAGAACAGACCGCCTAGTCCGCCGAGACCGGCAGACAGGTTATTGAACTGGAAATTGCTGAAGGAGAGAAGGCTGGCTGGCCGCAAATACGACCTGCTGCAAACTGCCGATTGATAACCGCAAGCTCCACTGATTCCTGACCGCAGTAAAAACCAGACTCCTGGCTTCTCAGTGCTAGCCGCACAACCTGCAAACAAACACCAGTTAATCCTTCTCAAATCACGCGGACAAGAAAACCCAGGTCGCAACAACTAATTTACGCTCAACTTACTGTTCCTCTGTTACTGTTGAAGTGATGGGGGGGGTCCTATTTATAGGCGCGGAGAGAAGTGTGGTCACCGCCCTAGAGGATAGATTCACCACCCCAGTCCGCAGCTAGCACAAGCCAGTCCGCCAAGTCCGCAAGGACAAGGCCGGACAAGCCAACTAAAAAACACCTGACACCAAGGCTAGAAGCCAGCCCGCAACCCGGCGGAGACCGCACCAGTCCGCACGCTGCACAGCACGCGGACCCAGCAATAACCCACACACTGCAACAGTCCGCACACTGCAGCAGTCCGCACACTACACGCGAACACAGCACCAGCCCGCATAGGCCGCGAACACCATACCAGCCCGCAACCCAAGTCCACGACCAACAGGCACATCACTCGGTCAACCAGCGGACATTGCGGACTCTGCGATCACCCTGGACTTGTCACAGATTGTGACCAAGTCCAGCAACCAACCAAGAACCTGGCGCGAGCTCGGCGGACAAAGACCTAGTCCGCTAGCTCCCAAGTTAGTCTGCCAATACACGAACTCCGCGGTTCACAAAATCGCTCCACCATAGCGAGGCCAACAGAGCGGATCCTCTAGATGCCCGAGATGATACCACCCCTGAGGTTCAGGTGGTTGAGCGCCCGTCTCTTCAGGTTCCTTCCACGGAAGCGGCGGCCCCGCGCATGTCTTCCTCTTTGAGGGCCACAAGCGACGTGGTAAGTACTCTTGTTTGTGTGAAATTTTCGCTTTTCATCTTGCGACGCTAACTTTCATTTTCCTTTATGTAGATTGAGACTCAGACCCAAACTGTCTCCACTTGGAACGACCATTATATGAGCCTGAAGGACGGGTATTTGGCCCTTCAGAAAAAGCTCAAATAGACGACGAGCTCACTCGTCTCCTTGAGGGAAGAGCATGATCGTACCGTTTCGTGATTTCTTCGAATGGGATCCGGGCTGAAGTCCGAGTTGGAGGATGCACGTACGGCTTTGGAGGTAAAGAAGGCACTGGTGGAGAAGAACACTCAGATGTTGAAGCTTACCCCGGAGGAAATCACAAGCTTATCGACTCAGTTTCGGGCGGCAAGTGCCCAAGTGGTGATACTATCTTCTGACAGCCGCGTGTCAGATCTGAAGGCCGCTGGACTTGCAGAGTACTTGGGGTCGTTAGACTACATGCGAGACCGTTGCCTGATTCCGAAGGAGGTGCGCGACGAGCTCTAGTTCAAGGAGGTGGAGCCTCAAGTGGACGATGCTCGTGAATTAGCCCTCGGGTGTGGAGCGGCGAAGGCCTTCCGATTTGTCGGCCAGCACTTAGGATGTGACAACTCTAACTTTAGCTTTGATGACGTTTCTGAGGATGAGCGTTCTGATGTCGATGCCGCTGATGAGTAGCGGCCTCATGTTTCTGTATTTGTATGTTTTTGTACTCTTCCTTTAGTTATTCGTGTCGTGTGTTGTTTTTGCTTAACAGTTGTAGTGGGCGCTTTTGTGAGCTCATCTGTATGACATCGTTATTTTTTATGTCACTTAGCTGTTTTGTTTTTCCCTTTTTCTCCTTTGAGTTCTTGTTTTTGCGATCTTGGCTGGTAGGAGAGTGTGAGCGAAGTATTTCACGTGAATTAGATTCGCAATTTCGTTTGCACAGTTTCATCCTGTTGCTTAGTTTGCACGGTTCTAGCCCGCGACTTAGTTTGCACGTTCTAGCCCGCGGCTTTGTTTGCGCGGGTTGTAATCGCGGCTTTGCCGTGAGGGGAGCAGGCCCCCACGGGGAGTTTGCACGAGTCGGGCTCGTGGCTTAGTTTGTGAGGGTTGTAATCGTGGCTTAGCCGTGAGGGGGGAAGGCCCACACGGGGAGTTGGAACGAGTCTGGCTCGCGGCTTAGTTTGTGCGGGTTGTAATCGCGTCTTGCCGTGGGGGGGGGGGGGGGGGGCAGGCCCCCACAGGGAGTTTGCATGAGTCTGGCTCGCGGCTTAGTTTGCATGAGTTGTAATCGTGGCTTAGCCGTGAGGGGGGAAGGCCCACACGGGGAGTTGGCACGAGTCTGGCATGTGGCTTAGTTTGCGCGGGTTGTAATCGCGGCTTTGCCGTAAGGGGGCAGGCCCCCACGGGGAGTTTGCACGAGTCTGTCTCGCGGCTTAGTTTGCGCGAGTTGTAATGCGGCTTTACCGTAAGGGGGGGCAGGCCCCCACAGGGAGTTTGCACAATTCTGACTCGCGGCTTAGTTTGTGCGGGTTGTAATCGCGGCTTTGCCGTGAGGAGGGCAGGCCCCCACGGGGAGTTTGCACGAGTGCGTCGTCTTCCCTGTTTGAATAGACAAGATTTGCAGCAACATAATGCAAAATTTGGATAAAAATAATTTGCGCGAGATTAGGCTCGCGGCTTACACACATCATAGAATCTTTTTCTTAAAAAAAAATGTGTTACACAATACAAAGCAGGAAATCATTGATAAAATTGGCGCAGGTTCTGCGCGTTCCAAGTGCGGGCAAGATTCTTTCCTTCGGCGGTCTGCAGCTTGTACGTTTCTTGTTTTACTATTGTAGTGACGACGAAGGGACCTTCCCATGTAGGAGAGACTTTGTCTCCTTGCGTCCCTTTGCCTGCGACCTCTAAGGTGCGGAGGGCTAAGTCCCCGACATTGATCGGTCGGGGTCTCATCTTGCGGTTGTGGTACCGAACAGTCCGTTGTTGGTAGGCCGCAGCGCGGAGGGCTACCACCTCTCGGACTTCAGGGACCAAATCCAAGTTGTCTCTGAGCGCTTCACTGTTCTTCTTGAGGTTGAAGTTGGAAACCCGGGGACTTGGACGCCAATGTCGACCGGGATGATAGCTTCGGTGCCATAGCAGAGGTTGTACGACGTTTCTCCTGTGGGAGTTCTCTCGGTTGTCCGGTATGCCCATAGTACATTGGGGAGCGCATCGACCCACTGCCCCCCAACATCTTGTAGTCACATCTTAACCCCTTTTAAGATGGTACGGTTGATCACCTCGATCTGCCCATTGGTTTGAGCATGCGGCACAGCCGTATTGTAACACCCCTATCCGTCACATAGCATATAACAGTAGGTCCGGCCGGGACCCGACGCCATATACTACGGACAGACCGATTGGTTACGTATTGAAATCAATCAACCAATCACAACGTCCTACACAGCACCTAGCGGAAGCAATTATTAAGTTGCACAATTAAGAACCCAGCTAACATGAATGTCCACTACGCAAATAAAATAGGAATGTTTAATACACGAATAACAGCCTTATAACCTTACAAGAGTTTGCTTAATAAAAAGTGTCTTCCAAAACTCGGCACGCAGGCCGGTCACACATGAGTACAAAAGGAAAACACACAAAACTTGGCCTTCGAGGGCCGGCACAACAACTTGGTCTTTAGCCCGCTATTTACCTCTCGGCTCTGCAGCACCTGCAAGCAACAACCCACCGCACGGTGGTAAACAATGGCAACGGTCAGCTATGCTGACCAAATTATAACGATTCCGCCCCCAATCCGGGGCGGCAAAGCTTCTTCCCTGCACTTGTTAGCAAAATAAGCAACATAGCGAAATAAGCATCAACTCACAGGTGTACGCTCACACGGTCGTACACCCCGTGCTCTCAGGGCACTTACTCGGCGAAGCCAGTCCGAACCCCGTCCGGTCCTCGACTCCACCACCACCCCCAGGGTGGCAATCTTGTGAGCATTTAGTCTTCTCAGCCGCAGCCTAGACTCGATCTCCAAACCTCGGTAAGTCCCACGTAAAACTTTAGATCGCTTTAACCGAGCAGGTGGAGCGGTTAGGGGTACACCAGCCCGTTGCTCACCCCGCCATTGCCATTTGGCCTTTGACGCAGACTAAGCTTCCCCTGTAACACCCCGAAAATCAAAAGAGGGACGGGTGGCATTTTTAAGCCAATACGGGGTTTTGAAGCAGGTGACACGGGTCCCGACACGGGCGTGTCGGAGGCCGTGTCAGGGTGTGTTCGACCACGGGTCGTGCGGTCGCCGTGTCGGCGGTCGTCGAGTGTCGAGTGGTGGGACACTGCCTCGGACACGGGCGTGTCCCAGGCCGTGTCACTCAAGGGAATCGACACAGTGGTACACGGGCCGTGATACGGGCACAGACACGGGTGTGTCACATATGACACGGGCGTGTCCTATGCCGTGTCGCAAGGCCGTGTACCTCTCTGACTGCGAAGTGTTGGCCGATTGCACACGGGGGGCGTGACACGGGTACCAACACGGGCGTGTCACATGTGACACGGCCGTGTCATAGGCCGTGTCAAGGGCCGTGTGTTGGTTTTCGAATCGGTCGAGACGCCGAATGGGTGACACGGTCAGGCACACGACCGTGTTGCAACCCCTGTTCGGCCCCAGATTTTGTATTTTGAGGCCTAATCGTGGCCGTTCGTTTCCTTGGCTTGGGATCCGACGGCTGGGAGTGGTTGCTGGCAGCTTAAACCCGAAAATAGGGTTTGCAAACCCCATTTTCACTTGGGTTCTCTCTCTCTAAAGTCTAGAGAGAAGGGAGAGCTTGGAGGAGGAAGAAGGTGGTCAACTCCGGCCGCCGGTGGAGCTTCGGAGCTCCGATTCTCGATCCGAGTCCGGATCCGCGGAGGCAAGGAGATTGCGGTGCTTTTCATCCGCGTAGATTTTCATGGCGCCGCGGAAGAACGCAAGGGTAACGATTCTCATCCTAGGGCATGTGAAGCCCTCTTTTCCTTTGCATAGGAAGCCCTCTCTCGCGAGTGAGCGAAGAGTTGGAGCATTCTTTGGGGTAAATATGTGAAGTCCCCCTTGTATAGAGTCCGTATGCGAAAACGGACATAGGCATTGTGTGTGAAGCCTATCCGGACAAGTAGAGCCGGATCGGTGATGTTGCATTGCATATGAACCGGGGAAGACTCCGGGTGTTTGGGCATTTTTCGGGTTTTCTACGTGGTAGATTGCAACAGGGAGCCTTGGAGATTAACTCCAAGGTGCACCCGGAAAACTGGGCAAAAGCGAGTTTTGCCAACACGATGGCCGGGGAGCCAACGTGAACATAACCGGGTTATGTGATTGTTGTGGCGGAAACGGGACTCGGTGAGTCTTGACCTGCGCATATGGCTTAAATTGCCGTTGCGATATGAGCACGGGTCAGGCGGAACCGTACCATGTCTATGTCGTTCGGTCGGACCGTTGGCATGGATGAGGGTCTTCGGCGGTCTATGGCTTAAATTGTCGTGACCAAGGCCAGGAAGGCAAAATGCTCATATGGTTGGCCGTCCAAGAGGCGGTGGTGGAACGGGAACGTCTATGGCTTGAATTGACGTGACGTTGGCCGGTTCGCCGTGAATGTGCCCTGTGTGCACGAGGTGTGTGGCCGTGCAAGCCTATGCCTGTGATGATGTGTGTTCACACTAATTTATTGCCTATACTAATAAAGTGCAGGGAAAGAGCATCGTCGCCCCGATTTTGGGGGCGGGATCGTTATAATTTGGTCAGCATAGCTGACCGTTGCTTTTGCTTGCCACCGGGCGGTGGTTTGTGCTTGCAGGTGCTGCGGAGCCAAGCGGAAAATAGCGGGCTAAAGCCCATGTTGCGGTGCTGGCCCTCGAAGGCCTAACCCTTTTGTGCTTTCCGTTTATTTCATATATGGCCGGCCTGCGAGCCGAAGTATGTAAGACATGTTTTGTTAAGCAAACCTTGTAAGGCCATAAGGCCGGTACTTTTGTATTTTTCATTCCTATTGTTATTTCTGTAGTGGACATTCTTACTTGGCAGGGTTCTTGTAATTGTGCAACTTAATAAATTGCTTCCGCTAGAATGACTCTGTGTAGGATGTTGGTGATTGGTTGTATGGTTTCAACGCGTAACCAACCGGTCTGTCCGTAGTATATGACGTCGGACCCCGGCCGGACCTACTGTTATATACTATGTGACGGATAGGGGTGTTACAAATTGGTATCAGACTACTGGTTTCGGTCAAACTTAAATAAATTCGTGGACGAATTCACTTTAAGGGGTGGTGAGCACATGTGTGCGTCATCGTTATAACATGAAAAGAACTCATGAATGTCCACTTAGGAATGAAAATACACATGTTTGAGGAACCTGCGTGTTCCTATAATTGCTGTTTGCAGTAATATTTGGTCGTTTATCGGTGTTTTGTACGATTATAGGTGACCAGGAGTGGTGATGGGCCGTCAGAACGGTCAGGTTCTGAGGCAAGCAGTGCGCCTAGTGAAGCGCCTGCAACACCTCCGTCTGCCGAGACCATTAGATTGGTGGCAGAAGTTGTCTTTGCTATGATTAATGCACAACCTGCAAGACAGGTGCAGCAGCCTGCTCTTGTGGGGGAGCAAGTGCCGCTCCAAGCGGCGGAGCCTAGAAGGGTTGAGCAGGTGGCGGTGGAGCCGGAGTTACCTCGGAGAGCAACTGAAAGACAGTTGAAGCATGTGATGGGCTTCCACCCACCGGTGTTCTCGGGAATGGGAACCCCGACCCAGGATGAAGATTGGCTCTCAAGAGTCAATAGGGTGATGACAGCTACTGAAATGGAAGAGTGGCAGAAGACCACGATAGCGACGTTCCTTTTGGATGGGGACGCAAGGTTATGGTGGGAAGGCCTAGAGCTACACCAGTTGAGGGGAAGGCCTAGAGCTACACCAGTTGAGGGGAAGGCCGTTGGCCGAAGTTCCTAAGGCGGAGTTTTCGAGATTGTTCATGGCTCGATACCTCCCCTCAGCGCAAAGGATCGCATTGGAGAACGAGTTCCAAAAGTTGGTGCAAGGAGATAGCACTGTAGACGAGTACCTCCACGAGTTTACTCGGTTGGGGAGATATGCTAGCGCTACCTTTGCCGACGAGGAGCGAAAGACTAACCGCTTTTACGAAGGGTTAAGAGATGAGCTGAGGTTGCTACTGTCAGGGCCCATGACGCAGGGTTTCCTAACCTTGGTCAACTCGGCCCGGTCCTTGGAGAAGGACATGAGAAATGTGCAAGCTAAGAAGAATTCTGGCGGGAAGAAATCGGAGTTCAAAGCGCCGACTACGTCGAAGTCGGGCTATCGAAAATTCTTCAAGAAGGCTAGGACGTCAGGTCCAGCTTCTTCTATGGGTGCCTCGGGGGCAACTACCAATCGAACCCCGGGCGCTTGTTATACGTGTGGAAAGACGGGGCACTTTGCCCGTGACTGCTGGAGTGGACGCTCAAAGTCCGAAAGGAAACAAGGAGCTACTTATGAAGAGAAGGGCAAAGCAGTGGAGTCGACCGCGTCCCATTATGCTCCGACTCAGCCTAGAGTCTATAACTTGGGCCAGCAGGAGGCCATCAAGCAAGCAGATGTGGTGACAGGTATGAGTTAATTTATAGCAAGTTGACTTTAAAATACCATTACCTATTGCTTGTTAAGCTAATGTCTTTTGCTTAGGCTTTGTGGTGATTAGCGATAGTCCGGCATGGGCACTGTTCGATACGGGAGCATCACACTCCTTCTTGTCCGAAAATTTTATATCGCGCATCGGAGTCCCTTCTTCGATGGAGAAGGACAAGTTGGATGTGCTGCTACCGAATGGGTGCTCGATGCGTGCGGACAGAGTGTGCGCCGTAAAGGTTTACATAGGGAGCCAAGAGTTCGACTTGCTAGCGTCATTGCTGCCGCTAGTAGAGTTCGACATTATCTTTGGGATGGATTGGCTTTCGGAGCAGAAGGCTTGGATTGACTGTGACCGGAAGGAGGTCAAGCTGGTTGTTGGGCGGGGGACAACATTCGAGGGACTCAAGGGGTCGAGCAAGACGCTGATGTCTGCTCTTCAGGTGGTAAAGGCAGTTCGTGCTGGTGCAGAGCTGTTCTTCGCAATAGTGGGGACTGTGGAGCCAAAGTCCACGTTGGATAGCATTCCCGTGGTTTGCGAATACCCCGATGTGTTCCCGGATAGTCTTCCCGGAGCCCCACCGCAGCGGGAGATTGATTTCACCATCGAGCTCGTACCGGGGGCCAAACCGGTGTCACGTGCTCCGTATAGGTTGGTGCCTAAGGAGATGGCAGAGTTGAAAGTTCAGCTAGAGGAGCTGATGGAGCAAGGTTATGTGCGTCCAAGCTCGTCGCCTTGGAGCGCACCGGTCCTCTTCGTTAAGAAGAAGGACGGGAGTATGCGGTTGTGTATCGACTACAGAGAGTTGAACAAGCTGACGGAAAAGAACATGTACCCGATCCCGAGGATTGATGATCTCTTTGATCAGTTAGTTGGATCGTCAGTATATTCTAAGTTAGACTTGAATTCGGGGTACTATCAGTTGAGGATAAGGGAATGTGATATCCCGAAGACGGCGTTCAGCACAAGGCATGGGCATTTCGAGTTCACGGTCATGCCGTTTGGACTGACGAATGCGCCATCAGTGTTTATGGACTTGATGAACAAGACGTTCCGAGATTTCCTGGCTCGCTTTGTGATCGTCTTTATTGACGATATATTGGTGTACTCGCAGTGCGAAGAAGATCACTTCAAGCACTTGCATCTAGTGTTGGAGACTTTGAGGAGGAATGAGCTGTATGCGAAATTCTCCAAGTGCGAGTTCTGGCTACCCTCAGTAGCGTTCCTTGGTCACATTGTTAGTGGGGAAGGTATAGCGGTGGATCCGGCGAAGATCGTTGCGATATGGGAGTGGCCTGCGTTGTCTTCTGTCGCGGAAGTCCGTAGTTTTCTCGGGCTTGCCAGATATTACAGGCGCTTCGTAGAGAACTTCTCGCGGATAGCGCTACCTCTCACGAAGTTGACAAGGAAAGATCAGAGATTCTTGTGGACGCAGGAGTGCGTGCAAGCTTTTGAGGAGCTGAAGAGACGGTTGACCACGGCGTCAGTGCTTAGTTCGTCGAGTGGGACCGAGGGCTTTGAGGTGTATAGCGACGCTTCAGGTAGTGGTTTGGGCTGCGTGCTGTTGCAGCATGGAAGTGTGATTGCGTATGGATTGCGTCAGCTGAAGGTGCATGAAAGAAATTATCCGGTGCACGACTTGGAGTTGGCGGCCGTGATATTTGCACTCAAGTTGTGGAGGCACTACCTATACGGCGTAAGAGTCGATATATACACCGATCACAAGAGCCTAAAGTACTTGTTGGATCAAAAGGACCTTAATATGAGGTAGAGGAGGTGGATGGAGTTCCTGGGGGACTACACCTTCAAAATACATTATGTACCCGGGAAGGGCAACGCAGTTGCGGATGCACTGAGTCGCAGGGCTCCCGCCCAAGCCAACTGGTTGTCGGTGCATGATGAGCGGCTGATACGGTAGTTGGAGGAGCTTGAGATCTGTTGCGTTGACAGGCAGACGAGCGCCAAAGCAATGTTAAACTGGACAGAAGTTCAGTATGACCTGGCTGACCGGGTTCGGCAGGCATTGGAGTTAGATGACTCCATGAAGGAGCTTATGAAGGCTGCTCTGGATGGGTCAAATTCCCAGTTCTCGGTTGTAGATGGTTTGTTAAGGAAGGATCATCGGTTGTGCGTCCCAAGTGGGGGTAACCTCCGGGCGGAGTTGATGTACGAGGCTCATCATACCAAGTACTCAATCCACCCAGGGAGCACGAAGATGTATCGTGATCTCAAAAAGTTGTTTTGGTGGCCGGGGCTCAAGAAAGACGTGGCGTTGTACGTGGCTAAATGCCAAACGTGCGCCTTGGTGAAGGCGGAGTGCCAAAAGCTGGGAGGATTTCTGAAGTCCTTGCCTATACCGGAGTGGAAATTCGACGACATATCTATGGACTTTATGCATGGGTTGCCAAGGTCGCAGAAGGGGAACGACGCCATCTGGGTGATCGTAGATCGGTTATCAAAGGTGTCGCACTTCATTCCGCATAGGAAGGACGATCCAGTGGAGAAATTGGCGAAGTTGTATGTTGACAACATTGTTAAGCTGCATGGCGTGCCCCGTAGCATTGTGAGTGATCGCGATGGGCGGTTCACGTCAAATGATTGGAGATTGGTGCAGCAGATGTTGGGAACAAAGTTAAAGTTCAGCACAGCCTTCCATCCGCAGACGGATGGGCAGACCGAGAGAGTCAATAGAACGATGGAGGACATGCTACGCATGTGTGTTCTGGACTTCGGTAAGCATTGGGAGGACCACCTGTATTTGGTGGAGTTCGCGTACAACAACAGCTACCAGGCGAGTATCCAGATGGCGCCCTTTGAGGCCCTATATGGTAGGAGGTGTCGCACGCCGTTGTCTTGGTTAGAAACGGGTGAGGCAAGGTTGTACAAGAAGCAGGAGGTGGAAAATGCTACTTCTTTGGTGCGGATCATTCGAGAGCGTTTGCTGATCGCTCAGGATAGGCAAGCTAAGTACTACAATGTCAAGCATCGGAATGTGGAGTTCGCGGTGGGCGATTGGGTGTACTTGAAAGTAAAGCCGTTCAAGGGTGTTTCGCAGGTGAGACGCTTGAAGAAGCTGAGCCCAAGATACCTTGGACCCTTTGAGATTCTGGAGCGGGTCGGCGAAGCGGCTTATCGTTTGAAGTTATCGGTAGAGTTGAGTGGACTACACGATGTGTTCCACATCTCTGTATTGCGGAAGGCGGTGTAGGAGCCTTCGCAGGTGATCGCAGTTGATCAAGTGCCGGTGGACGAAGAATTGACGACTAGGGTCAAGCCCATTCGTATCGAAGATGCTGAGGTCAAGAGACTCCGTAACAAGGAGATCCGGATGGTTAAGGTCCGGTGGGATAATTACGGTCATGAGGAGCTCTCTTGGGAGCGGGAGCAGACCATGCTGGAGGAGTACCCAGAGTTATTCCGCTCAGGTACCGCTCTTGGTTTTATGTTTACTTTCTTTTAGTAATTTTGTGGGCGAAATTCTTTTAAGAGGGACAGAGTTGTAACACCCCGAAACTCAAAAGAGGGACGGGTGGCATTTTTAAGCCAAGACGGGGTTTTGAAGCAGGTGACACGGGTCCCGACACGGGTGTGTCGGAGGCCGTGTCAGGGTGTGTTCGACCACGGGTCGTGCGGTCGCCGTGTCGGCGGTCGTCGAGTGTCGAGTGGTGGGACACGGCCTAGGATACGGGCGTGTCCCAGGCCACGTCACTCAAGGGAATTGACACAGTGGTACACGGGCCGTGACACGGGCACAGACACGGGCTTGTCACATATGACACGGGCATGTCCTATGCCGTATCGCAAGGCCGTGTACCTCTCTAACTGTGAAGTGTTGGCCGATTGCACACGGGGGGCGTGACACGGGTACCAACACGGGCGTGTCACATGTGACACGGCCGTGTCATAGGCCATGTCAAGGGCCGTGTGCTGGTTTTCGAATCGGTCGAGACGCCGAATGGGTGACACGGCCAGGCACACGGCCGTGTTGCAACCCGTGTTCGGCCCCAGATTTTGTATTTTGAGGCCTAATCGTGGCCGTTCGTTTCCTTGGCTTGGGATCCGACGACTGGGAGTGGTTGCTGGCAGCTTAAACCCGAAAATAGGGTTTGCAAATCCCATTTTCACTTGGGTTCTCTCTCTCTAAAGTCTAGAGAGAAGGGAGAGCTTGGAGGAGGAAGAAGGTGGTCAACTCCGGCCGCCGGTGGAGCTTCGGAGCTCCGATTCTCGATCCGAGTCCGGATCCGCGGAGGCAAGGAGATTGCGGTGTTTTTCATCCGCGTAGATTTTCATGGCGCCGCGGAAGAACGCAAGGGTAACGATTCTCATCCTAGGGCATGTGAAGCCCTCTTTTCCTTTGCATAGGAAGCCCTCTCTCGCGAGTGAGCGAAGAGTTGGAGCATTCCTTGGGGTAGATATGTGAAGTCCCCCTTGTATAGAGTCCGTATGCGAAAACGGACATAGGCATTGTATGTGAAGCCTATCCGGACAAGTAGAGCCGGATCGGTGATGTTGCATTGCATATGAACCGGGGAAGACTCCGGGTGTTTGGGCGTTTTTCGGGTTTTCTACGTGGCAGATTGCAACAGGGAGCCTTGGAGATTAACTCCAAGGTGCACCCGGAAAACTGGGCAAAAGCGAGTTTTGCCAACACGATGGCCGGGGAGCCAACGTGAACATAACCGGGTTATGTGATTGTTGTGGCGGAAACGGGACTCGGTGAGTCTTGACCTGCGCATATGGCTTAAATTGTCGTTGCGATATGAGCACGGGTCAGGCGGAACCGTACCCGGTCTATGTCGTTCGGTCGGACCGTTGGCATGGATGAGGGTCTTCGGCGGTCTATGGCTTAAATTGCCGTGACCAAGGCCAGTAAGGCAAAATGCTCATATGGTTGGCCGTCCAAGAGGCGGTGGTGGAACGGGAACGTCTATGGCTTGAATTGACGTGACGTTGGCCGGTTCGCCGTGAATGTGCCCTGTGTGCACGAGGTGTGTGGCCGTGCGAGCCTACGCCTGTGATGATGTGTGTTCACACTAATTTATTGCCTATACTAATAAAGTGCAGGGAAAGAGCATCGCCGCCCCGATTTTGGGGGCGGGATCGTTATAATTTGGTCAGCATAGCTCACCGTTGCTTTTGTTTGCCACCGGGCGGTGGTTTGTGCTTGCAGGTGCTGCGGAGCCGAGCGAAAAATAGCGGGCTAAAGCCCATGTTGCGGTGCTGGCCCTCGAAGGCCTAACCCTTTTATGCTTTCCGTTTATTTCATGTATGGCCGGCCTGCGAGCCGAAGTATGTAAGACATGTTTTGTTAAGCAAACCTTGTAAGGCCATAAGGCCGGTACTTTTGTATTTTTCATTCCTATTGTTATTTCTGTAGTGGACATTCTTGCTTGGCAGGGTTCTTGTAATTGTGCAACTTAATAAATTGCTTCCGCTAGAATGACTCTGTGTAGGACGTTGGTGATTGGTTGTATGGTTTCAACGCGTAACCAATCGGTCTGTCCGTAGTATATGACATCGGGCCCCGGCCGGACCTACTGTTATATACTATGTGACGGATAGGGGTGTTACATCCCCAGTCCCAAAAAACGATCAAACATGTTACATAGCCCCGCTATGTACCCGGTTGGCTCCCAGGCCACTGATATGACAGAAATGCGTTTCCGTCCAGATTTCCGGGTGCACCTCGGGGTTAATCCCCCAGATTCCCTGATGCATTCTACTGCATAGCAACCCGAAAACAAACAAAATGCTCGGAGTCTTCTCCGGCCACCAATGCATAACAAATCATCACCGATCTGGACCAACACGTCCGGGTAGGCTTCACACATCATGCCTATGTCTGCACTACGATTCCGGACTCTAACAAGGGGGACTTTACATATCTACCCTAAGGAATACCACAATCTCGCCGCTCACTCGAGGGAAAAGGGTTTTCCTATGCAAAAGAAGAAGAGCTTCACATGCTCAAGAAGAGAATCGTTACCCTTGCGCTTTTACTCGGCGCCATGACGATCTAGTCGGATGGAAAGCACCGTATCGGCCTCGCCTTTGCGGATCCGGACTCGGATCGTGATTTGGAGCTCCGAAGCTCCGTCGGTGACCGGATCTTTGGTCTTCTTCCTTCTCCTAGCTCTCCCTTCTCTCTAGATCTTAGAGAGATAAAGCCCAAGTGAAATGAGGGCTTATAAACCCTATTCCCTGGATATAACATACCAGCAACAACCCTGAGTCGTCGGATCCCAAATCAAGAAATCGAACGGCTGCGATTCAGCCCAATTACAAAATCTGGGCCGAACACGGCCTGTGACACGCATGTGTCCAGGGCCGTGTCGCCCATTTGCCGTCTCGACCGACGCGATAACCAGCACACGGCCTCCGACACGCCCGTGTCGCATGCAACACGGCCGTGTCACGACCCGTGTCACGCCCCGTGTGCAACTGCCAACACTTGTTTACCGAGGAGGACACGGCCTGCGACACGGCACCCAACACGCCCGTGTCACATGTGACACGCCCGTGTCATGGCCCGTGTGCATGACTCAGAAAACTCCCCAGCGTGACACGCCCTGGGACACGCCCGTGTCCCAGGCCGTGTGCCTCAACTCGACGATCGCCGATCGTCAAAACGTCGACCACATAACCCGTAGCTGAACACGCCCGTGACACGCCCGTGACACGCCCGTGTCACGGCCGTGACACGCCCGTGTCACGGCCGTGACACGCCCGTGTCACGGCCGTGACACGCCCGTGTCACGCCCGAGACACCTGCTCCAAAACCCAGACTTGGCTTAAAACGTCACCCGTCCCTCTTTTGAGTTTCGGGGTATTACAACTCTCCCCCCCCCCCTTAAAAGAATTTCGTCCACGAAATTACTAAAGGAGAGAAAACAGAAACTCTCAGCGATTCCCAGGCGGAACAAATCCGGGTACACATCCAGCATAGATTGCTCTCATTCCTAAGAGAGCTCATTGCTACCTCAATTGTCCCACCGGACTACGACCATCCTGATCTCCTTGAGACAAAGTCGCTCGACTTCACGGTCTCCAAAATGAACAGGTTTGACCCTAGTCGTCAACCTTTCGTCCACCAAAACTTGATCACTCACGATCAAGTTCGAAGGCTCTTGCGCCGCCTCACCAAACCGCTCTAGAAATCTCAAATGGTCCAAGGTGTACCGGGCTCAGCTTCCCCAACTGTCGCTCCTGTGAAGCACTCTTGAACGACTATAACTTCCAATATGCCATCCGATAACTCTACATTCCGATACGTGGCGTTAAAGTGCTTAGTCTGCCTCTCCTGAGCGATTAGCAAAAGTTCTCATATGGTTCGCACCAAAGGGGTAGTGTTTAACACTTCTTACTTTAAATACAACTTCGTGTCATCCATTTCTAGCCTCGACAACGGCATGCGACGACTTTTACCAAAAAGGGCCTCGAAGGGCGCCATTTGTATGCTCGCTTGGTAGCTAAAGTTGTACGCAAACTTTACCAAAAGAAATGGCCGACTTGGTCGTACTTGATATGCCCGAAATAGATGTATATAATAGCGCAAGTGCACGTGTCAGATCAAGTAATATAAAGTGAGAAAAGATCATTCCCTAGAAGAAGTGACTAATCTAGTGCTTGTAAATACTAGATCTGCACTAGAGTGAATTTTTGATGATAGAAATATGAAAAGAGAGCAATAATAAAACTAAATTACTAACGCTTATTTAGAAAGACTTTTATCAAGTTGGAGAAGTAGTTTCGTACGTTGATTTCCTCTGCCTATTGCGATGAGTTGTTAGAATGATCTTTCATGAAATGATTAATTACTATCGTGCAACGATTTGAAAGTTGAATTCATCATCTCTCGATCTCAGAAATCCGTTTACCCCAATTCTCCTAATTATCTCTAACTTAGGTAGAATGAGAATAATATAAAGCACTCAAATCAATGTTGCTAGCACAAGATGAAATCTGTTGGAACACCCTATTACTAATTTGGGTAAGGATCACTATGTTTGTCTTAGGAAACCAGGTTGACCTAGTTGTATAGTTGTAAAGGTCAATATTAGAATGAGTCTAGGGCTTAAAACTTAGGTTTGAAGCTGCCCCCAGGACCATTCCAAGATCAAGGATATAGAGCCAAGTCTAAGGCAATTTTCGTCGAGCTCCGATCGACGAAACGTCGAACTCGGTTCGACGCTCTCTGAGCTCAACTTCGATAAATCGTCGAACTCCGGTCGACGTTCTTCGAGCTCAGGTCGACGATCTCTCTTCAGCTATTCTTCAGGTCGCTGAGCTCAGTTCGACGATCTTCGAGCTCAGTTCGACGCTTTCTGTCTGTTTGATCTGTTTCCATCTCTGAGCTCAGTTCGACGATCGTAGAGCTCAGATCGACGATTTTTTTGAGAAATCAACGATTCTAAGGATTCAAATGCTGCCAGTCTTTGGAATGTTTTTGAATTCTCTCAGCATTTATGTCAAGGAGATCTGCCAGCCGTTTTTCTTTATTCTGGAGCAAGTTTCAAGGAATTATTCAGGGAATGTTTTATTGGACCTTCCTCTAGAAGACAAGACTTTTTATGGAAGACATTTATGACTGCCAACGGCTATCTTTGACAAGAATTTTTTTTTAGAGAATTAGATCTTCCTTTTTATCTTCAGTCAGATAGAATATACAATAAAATACACAGAGAGCACAACAACAAGAATTAAGCTGTGACAGATAACAAGTGATCAATTCTGAAGAATCAGAATAACAATCTTTTTGCTTACAGAAAAGTAATCACAGCTTTATCTCAAGAACTCCAAACACCTCATCTTTCAGCCTTTTGCTGAAACAATCTTTTGCTGGAGATCTAAACTTCTGAAGACCTATCACCCTAGAGAAAAGCTTCCATTCCTGAACTTGTCTACATCTTAGGGGGAGCTTTGACAACAAAAGATCCACTAGTCTTCTCTCATTTGATTTGAGAACAGAGAAGATAACTTCACCTCTTTATCTTTTCTTTTTCTGCTGTAAAAGGGTTCTTGAACTCCCTTCAAAAGTTCTGTCTGGTTCTGAGAGCCTTGTCAAAACTCAGTGGTGGCAAGACACCTTATCAAAAAAATCCAGTTTTGGTTTTTGAGCACCTTATCAAAAGCTCATTGGTGTCAGGACACTTGATCAACTCATCCTGAGTGGATTCCTATCAAGGGTGGTAGAAGAGTGGATGTACCCAGGTTTTTGGGGAACCACTATATTTCCTTGTGTCTTCTGGCTTGTTTGTGTGATTGATTTGATGTGTGCTGTGCTCTTTACTTAGTTATTTTTAACTCTTTACTAGCACTCTACACTATACTATAAATTGAATTTTATATGTGTTGATTATTTCAAAACTGTGAAATTAATTTAAATAAATTCTATTCACCCCCCTCTAGAGTTGAGATAGATCTTACTCTCACTTTCAATTGGTATCAGAGGGAGGTTGGTTGCTCATACAGACTAACACCTGAACCAAAAGATCCTTGATAAGATCAATCTCTTAAGAGGGTTATTTTTTTATATCTTATATTATTCAAAGACATGGCACAGAACAAGGATTATGCAAGCACCAGACCTCCAGCGTGCAATCTATCTAAGTTTGCACTTTGGAAAGCAAGGATTAGACTATATATGAACTCTATTGATGAAGATATTTTCAATTCTGTCTTGACAGTTTGTCCAAGTCCACCAGCAAGCTCAAGCACAAATGATGTTCCACCTCCCTCAAGAACAGATGCAGACATAAAGAAATGGAAAACTGCAGATGCAAAGGCCATGAACATCTTAGCTCAGACAATGTCTGATGAGATATTTCAGAAGGTAGCTGACTGCAACTCAGCCAAAGGAATTTGGGACAAGCTCTCTGAAATTGTCTCAGGGTCTGCTGATGAGAGGAAAGATAGAAGATCTCACCTCATAACCCAATATGAGAACTTCAAGAAAGGAGAAGCTGAGTCAGTTGCAGACATGTACAACAGATTAAGTCTGATTGTCAATTAGCTGAAGACCTTGGATAAAGAAATCTCATTGACTGAGCTTAATGACAAAATCCTAATGTGCTTCCCCAGCACTTGGGATTCAAGAATCTGGCCAATCAAAGATGCCAGAAGTCTAAATGAGATTACCACTGAAGCTCTCCTGGGCAAGCTCAAATCCTATGAGCTGCTCATTAAAAACAGAGAATAAGAACAAAAGGCTACTCTCCAGTCACAAGGAAAGAAAAGACCATAGCCTTCAAAGCTGCAGAAGAGGAGCCTGAAGATAAAGCTACAGGAAATGACGAGCTCATAAGTCTACTGGCCAAAAGATTCTACAAGATGGCCAGAAAAGACTTCAGAAAGAGATCATACAAGGGTCATGATAAACCAAGGTATGATAAATCAAATAACAATAAAGAAATCATATGTTTTGGTTGCAGGAAACCAGGCCATATTGTGCCTGACTGTCCAGAAAATAAGAACAAGGACAAGAAAGATAGAAGAGAAAGAAGAAAAGAAAAAGACTTCAGAAAGAACAGCTCAGACAAACCCTCCTTCAGCAAGAACAAACATACAAGGAAGGGATTTGTTGCTGAGACATGGAGTGAAACTGAAGAGGACTCTGAAGCCTCATCCATCTCCAGTGATGATGAGGATGATGCTGATGAAAAGGAATTCTACATGATGGCTATCAATGCCTCTCAAACAGACTCAGAAGCAGAAGAGTCATAATCAGATTCAGAAGCTCAACTAGAAGAAGATCAGGTAATCAATTCATTTGATTTCAGTTCTGAGGATTTTAAACATGAGTTTAAGGTACTATGCCTAGATCTGTTGGAGTCTGAGAAGGAAATCACTTCCCTCAGAAAACAACTATCTGAGTATAGCACTATAAAATCAGAGAACCTCAAACTCTCTGAGGAGTTGGAATGCTGTAGGGAAGAGATAGCTTCACTGAAAAGTGAACTATCAAAGGCCAAAAAGTTTGAAGAATCCCTAAATGGGAGAAGTATCAGACTGATGGACATTACAAGCACAGTGAACTCTAGATTTAATAGTACACTGGGCTTGGGTACCTCATCCAGCCAACCTATAATATTAACAACTCCAATCAAATTTGTCTCTGACAAAGGAAAGGGAGTAGTAGAGGTAGCTAGGAAGAATGCAGATCTGCCAGAGAAAAATTCAGTTCAACAGATTGCGTCGAGCAGAGCTCGACGATCGTCGAACAGAGCTCGACGATCTAACCCAAGATCGCCGACCTCAGCTCGACGATATCCAAACTCTGAACTCCAGAATAATCGATCTTCGAACAGAGATCGACGATCTGACCCAAGATCGTCGACCTCAGCTCGACGATCGTCGAACAGAGATCAGGTTTGTGAACATTCCTTCAATGGCACATCTAGATTCAATCCCAGAAGCCCCACATCCCAAGGCTTTAACCCCTATACTGAATGGATAGTACCTCCTAGGAGATACCATCCTAAAGGTTATAAGAGTCAACCTGGGATGTCTTTCATTTCTGAATTCAAGGGATATCAACCTAAGCCCAAGGTTAACTGGGTCAAAAATATATAAGCTGTTTTTGTGCAGGTGAATACCTATCCAACATCAAACCAGTTATGGTATCTGGATAGTGGGTGCTCAAAGCACATGACAGGGAACAGGGAGAACCTATCATCCTTCATAACCAAACTTGGACCCAAAGTAATTTTTGGTGATTCAAATTTTGGCCAAACCAAAGGATATGGTGCTGTTCAGATAGGCTCAGTCACTTTCAAGAAAGTGGCATATATTGAAGGACTGAAGCATAACCTGATAAGCATCAGTCAGCTATGTGATGAAGGATATAAAGTGACCTTCAACAAATCCCTGTGCAAGATCAAGTCAGAAAATAACACAACTGTGTTAACAGGTAAAAGGAAAGGTAACATCTATCTAGTAAATTTTCTTTCAGCCCTTACAGACATTTGTTTATTCAATTCAGTATGCAAGCCAAATGATTTATGGCATAAAATATTAGGACATTTAAACCTTAGAACCATTGTTAGGCTCTCCAAGGACAACCTTGTTAGAGGACTACCTTCTGGCCCCTACAAGAAGGAAGGACTTTGCAAGGCTTGTCAATTAGGCAAGCAAACTAAAAATAGATTTAAGTCACTTAATAAGAGTGATTCACCTAGGATTCTGTATTTGTTGCACATGGATCTTTTTGGACCCATTACAGTACAAAGCTTAGGAGGGAAATCTTATGCTTTAGTGATTGTAGATGACTTCTCTAGATTCACATGGGTATTCTTTCTGAGGAAGAAGTCTGATAACTTTAAGTGTTTGACAGAGTTTCTCAAATGTATACAGATTGAGTTCAACACTCACATTGCCCTGATCAGAAGTGATCATGGGACAGAGTTTGATTCTCTTCTTATGCAAGAGTTCTGTCAAAGTGAAGGGATCAGGCACACTTTCTCAGCTCCTAGAACTCTTCAACAAAATGGGGTAGCTGAAAGGAAAAATAGAACCCTAATTGAATCTGCTACTACATTGTTGACAGATGCTCACCTACCTCTATCCTTTTGGGCTGAGGCAGTGAACACCTCCAACTATGTGCTAAATAGAAGCCTGATACATAAACTAAAGGGCAAGACTCCCTATGAATTGCTCAAAGGGAAGAAACCTAAAGTAGATTATTTTAAA
The DNA here is from genome assembly GCA_039513925.1 of Platanthera zijinensis. NCBI lineage: Eukaryota > Viridiplantae > Streptophyta > Magnoliopsida > Asparagales > Orchidaceae > Platanthera > Platanthera zijinensis. The sequence goes on from CM077085.1 coordinate 31,627,474, forward strand.
AATTTTGGGTGTACTTGTTATATTCATAATAATGACAAGAAGTATCTAGCAAAATTCCAGGCTAAAGCTGATGAAGGAGTGTTTCTGGGATACTCCATGATCAGCAAGGCCTATAGGGTATACAATAAATCTTCCTGTAAAATTGAAGAATCTGTTCATGTTACTTTTGATGAGACTAACATGTGTTATAAGGAGAAGTCTACTTCTACCATAGAACCTTTGCAGGTACACTCTATTTCAGAAAGTATGGACAGATTACAGGTTAAAGAAGAGGATACAGCCACTCAACCTATTCTGCAAAAGAATGAGAGCAGTGATGATTAAGAAGAAGTTCAACCTCTTGAAGAAAATCATCCTGAAGAGCCAGTTGTTATTCCACAAGAGGAAACAACAACACACGTTGGTGAACAATCAACATCCCCTGTTGATCTAGTAACAACAAGAGATCATCCAATCACCCAAGTAATTGGAGACATCTCAGCTGGTGTGCAAACCAGAAATCAGGTCAACCAAAACATGATGCACACCTGCTTCCCATCTCAAGTTGAGCCTCAATCCATTCAAGATGCAGAGCAAGATCCACACTGGATCATTGCAATGCAAGAGGAGTTGCATTAATTTGAAAGGAATAAAGTTTGGGAACTAGTGCCTAAGCCAAAGGATCACTCCATTGTTGGAACAAAGTGGGTGTTCAGAAACAAGCTGGATGATCAAGGAGTTATTGTCAGAAACAAGGCAAGGCTAGTTGCTCAAGGCTATTCTCAACAAGAAGGAATAGACTATGACCAGACCTTTGCACCAGTTGCAAGGTTAGAGGCCATTAGAATATTCCTAGCTTATGCTGCTCACAAGGGATTCAAGGTCTACCAGATGGATGTGAAGAGTGCATTTCTCAATTGGGACATCAAAGAGGAAGTCTATGTTAGACAACCTCCAGGTTTTATCTCTCTAACTCACCCTGATTATGTTTTCAAATTGCATAAAGCATTATATGGTCTCAAGCAAGCTCCTAGAGCATGGTATGAGACCCTAGCATGCTTTCTTCTGGAAAATGATTTTGTTAGGGGGAGAGTGGACCAAACTCTTTTTATTAGAACCCATAAGTCCCATACCCTACTAGTACAAATTTATGTAGATAATATCATATTTGGATCTACTGATTCAAACTTGTGCAGAAGGTTTTCCAACCTGATGCATTCCAAATTTGAAATGAGTAGCATGGGTGAGCTCTCCTTCTTCTTAGGATTGCAAGTAAAACAGCATGCTGAGGGCATATTTATTTCCCAAACCAAGTATGCTAAAGAATTGGTTAAGAGATTTGGTATGTCTGAGGCATCTTGTATGAAAACACCCATGCCTACCAATGCTGTATTGGATGCTGATGAACATGGGAAACCAGTTGATCAGACAATATATAGAGCAATGATTGGCTCTCTATTATACCTTACAGCTAGTAGACCAGATATAATGTTTGCTAGATGCATATGTGCTAGATTCCAAGTAAGCCCTAGAGAGTCACACCTAACTCTAGTTAAAAGGATTCTTAGATATGTAAAAAGTTGTCCAAATCTAGGACTCTGGTATCCAAAAGACTCAGGATTTGAATTAACTGGATTTTCAGATGCTGATTATGCTGGATGCAGAGTAGACAGGAAAAGCACTAGTGGAACTTGTCAGTTCCTTGGTGATAGACTTGTCTCCTGGTTTTGTAAGAAGCAAACATTTGTGTCAACCTCAACTGCTGAAGCTGAATATATGGCTGCAGGCAGTTGCTGTTCACAAATATTGTGGATACAAAATCAGCTCATAGACTATGGTTACAACATAGAGAAGTCTAAAATTTTTTGTGATAATACTAGTATTATCTCTATAGCACAAAATCCAGTCCTCCATAGTAGGACAAAATATATAGAGATTAGGCATCATTTTCTAAGGGATAATGTAGAGAAAAACAAAATAGAACTTCAATATATCCCAACTGATTTGCAAAGGAGAGATATTTTCACCAAGCCCTTGGATGAAAAGAAGCACAATTTCTTCCTAAATCAGTTAGGCATGTTAGATGGAGGAAGCCTAAACTAATTTACAAGATTTTTGAAAAGTTAAAACACACCAAGACTAGGCTAAAAAATTCAGTTCTTTTTGTGTCTGTAGAATAGGCTTTGTCTCTGAACTGCGCTCGACGCTTTCCTAGAAATCGTCGAACGTAGATCGACGTTTTTCTAAAAAACATCGACCAGAGATCGACATTTTCGAAATCGTCGATCTGAGTTCAGCGCCTCCGTTAGCTCCAGGTTCTCTCTCTTTCTGTTCAGAGGTCGTCGAGCGGAGCTCGACGCTTTTCAACATCGTCGAACAAAGATCGACGATATTGAAGTCTCTTCAGATTCCTTCTGTAGCCCAAATTGTCGAGCTGAGATCGACGTTTTGTCGAACCGAGCTCCACGATTTTCCGTTTCGCCGTCGAACCCTAATATAAAATCATTTCTTCAGCCGTCGTTCATCTTTGCGCTTTCATACTCTCTGCAACTTTCTTCTTTTTCCCTCCAAATCTTCTACGCTTGGTCGTGTTTGGTTCTTTGTTGCAGGTACAAATGGCTGGCTCCAGTGCTGCGATTTCCAAAATGAAATTCGACACCGGGTTTGATATCGACATGAACTCATTTGATGGAAGCGACCAGCGCTTCAAAGACATTCTCAATCTATTCAGAGAACAGGAGTTATCCCAAATAATGACTACCAGAATGAAGATTGCATCAGAAGAAATAAAAGAATGGTGTTATACAACGACAGATGAGAATGAGAACTCTGTCGTCGGCTTCATAAAAGGGACTCAGGTACAATTGTCCCCGGCTCTTTTAACTGAAGTTTTTCATCTTAGTTCTGGAGAAGATTCCATAGAGTTATCTGGAGAGGAGTATGACTCCATGCTTGATAGAATGGGTCACAATGTTGTGAACCCTAACAAACTGCTGAAGAAAAATCTGTCGATAGAATTTCAATTTTTGGCTGATGTAGTTGGGAAAGTGCTTCTGGCCAAGCACTCAGCCCATGATACCATATCAAGATATCAATTTTGTCTAATGGGAGCTCTGCTTGATAAGAAACATCTAGACTGGGGATCAATTTTCTTCAACCTGATTAAGAAGAAGTTAAATAAGACTGCTGTCAGTTTTGGGAGAATTCTAGGGGTCTATCTGCCTTCCAGATGCCCTGAGCTACTAACCTCTTCTGGGATGTTCATTAATGCATCCAAGAGCTCTCCTGTGCCCTTTTCAGCAAATGGGACAGGCAGATTGTTAACCCTACCAGAGCTGCTGCACCACTGACTTCAGGCACCAGGACTGCCTCAGTCACTCCACCTCTAGTCTCTGCCTCAGCAGAAGTGTTGCCTGCTTCTCCTCCTCCTCCAGCTGTCTCTACCCCAGCCATTTCATCCTCAACTCCAATCACCTCCATATCCATATCTTCCCCCATTACCATTTCTTCACCAGTTTCACCCCCTCCAACATCTACCTCAGAGGAATTCCATCCTCTTTTCTCTTATCCAATCTTCACCTCACCATCATTTTCCCTTGTAGATGATTCCTTTATGGATGATTCACCTTCCACTCCTCCTGAGCCTCCCTCTACCTCCTCATTCCAACAAATGCTGCACGAAATTCTCTCCCATCTATCCTTCACACCTTCTCTTGCCTCACCTATCTCCACCTCAATATCTTCAATCTCCTCCATTCCACTCTCAGAGCCATCCATTCTCTCACCTCCTATCTCCACATTCTCCATGCCACCAGCTCCAGCCAACATCCTTCCAACAACCTTCTCTCCTACCTCTGCTCAAGCCCCTCTTGAGCATGTAGATCTATCAGCCCTGGCAGACAGGTTATATGAGCTGCTAGCTCCTAAGCTAACCTCATTACTGGAGACCACTCTGGCTCCACTCCTGACCCATGTCAAGGAGCTGTTTCCAAGCTCTCCTCCTTCATTCCCTCTCAGACAATTACCTCTTCTGGGTGCCTTGATTCAGTTCTCCCTGAATCCAGGCAGGGGGAGATGCCTTCTGAAGTCGTGGTTGTGCCTGAGTCTGATCCAGCTCTTGCTCCTGCTCCTGCCTTTGCAATGGACCTCCAGAGCCTGCTCTCTGAGTTTGATACAGTTTACTTCAGATCTTTGCCAGTTCCACATACTGAAGACTTGTCTAAGGCCATTGTGCCTATTTCTGTCTGTGATCCCAGCCAAATTGAAGCATATGTAAATTCCTGAAAGGCTGTGAATGTTTATGTTTCCATCTCTGATGCTGCTACTAAGGCCATTGTGCCTCTTGTTGATAAAGCTGCTGCTGCTGTTACTGAAGATACTGAAATGGTTTCTGTAATTAAAGATACATCTACTGCTGAAGAACTTGCTTCTTACCTGGAAGAACCCGCACCTGCTGTTGTTTCTGCTCCTATTGCTGCTGCTGCTCCTGCCCTGACTCCTGATCAGTTGAAGTTACAAGAGAAATACATAAAAAAGCATTGATGATTTGTATGACAGACCTCAAAGTTCAGAGAGTGATCAATTTCAAACTGAATCAGATGACTCTGCAAATACTATTGCCAAGAAGAGGAAGGCCAGAAGCAAGGCCATGATGACAGTCCCCCCAGCTCAGGCAAAGGATTCTAATGACATTCCCTACTATATTCTGCATGACTGCCCCATATCTGAGCCTTGGATGCAGTATTCCAAGAACCAACAAAAGGCTATAAAGAAGAGAAGGAAGCTGGATAAGTATGAAAAAGGATCTTCTCAGTATCAGCCTCCTCCTCCTCCTCCTCCAGATTCTGGTTCAGGCTCAGCCTTTCAAGCTCCAGCTTCCAGACAAAACTCCTCCCAGTCTTATCAGAGATACTATCAAAGGGGGCAACATCAAAGGGGATATCAATCTAGAAGGGGTCAATATAGAGGAAGCCGGAGAGGGCACAGATTTCAACAAAGGGAAGGACAAGTCCATACTGATTCTACTTCAGGTCCTTTCCCTTATAAGCTAAAAGATACAGTTGTCTCCAGGACTCCTCCTACTGATTCTGAATCCATCAACAGATATGAACCTCCTGTTCCTTTTGAGGATCCTGAGAACAACCCCTTGTCCTGGACAGCTAGAATGAAAGAGTTGGCTGCTCTTGATCAAATGAAAAAGGCCAGAGAGCAAGGCAAGGACACTTCCAACATAATAACTCTATCAGATCAGAGAAAGAAAGAACTGGAGAGATATGCATCAAGAAAATTCTTTAATCCAGAAGATTATATGAAGCTGCACCCTGAGGCTGTAGTTCCAAGGCCCAGATCTCAAACTTCCTTAGGTGCAGAAGATGATAGAAGATCCATGAAAGAAGCCCTCAATCCCAACAGAGAAATTATGTTTAAAAAGGGAACTGAGAAGAAGTGAATTGTATAAGCTGAACAATCATCCTCCTCTGGATATTTGCTGACGTTTTATCTGTGATCTGCATTGCTGCTATATCTTTCCTACTGCATTGTTGATTTAGCTTCTGTTTTGAATGTATGCTTATTTATTTCCTAATTCTGTCTGTAAATAGTAATCCTAACCCAAATAGGGGGAGATTGTTGGAACACCCTATTACTAATTTGGGTAAGGATCACTATGTTTGTCTTAGGAAACCAGGTTGACCTAGTTGTATAGTTGTAAAGGTCAACAATAGAATGAGTCTAGGGCTTAGAACTTAGGTTTGAAGCTGCCCCCAGGACCATTCCAAGATCAAGGATATAGAGCCAAGTCTAAGGCAATTTTCGTCGAGCTCCGGTCGACGAAACGTCGAACTCGGTTCGACGCTCTCTGAGCTCAACTTCGATAAATCGTCGAACTCCGGTCGACGTTCTTCGAGCTCAGGTCGACGATCTCTCTTCAGCTATTCTTCAGGTCGCTGAGCTCGGTTCGATGATCTTTGAGCTCAGTTCGACGCTTTCTGTCTTTTTGATCTGTTTCCATCTCTGAGCTCAGTTCGACGATCGTAGAGCTCAGATCGACGATTTTTTTGAGAAATCAACGATTCTAAGGATTCAAATGCTGCCAGTCTTTGGAATGTTTTTGAATTCTCTCAGCATTTATGTCAAGGAGATCTGCCAGCCGTTTTTCTTTATTCTGGAGCAAGTTTCAAGGAATTATTCAGGGAATGTTTTATTGGACCTTCCTCTAGAAGACAAGACTTTTTATGGAAGACATTTATGACTGCCAACGGCTATCTTTGACAAGAATTTTTTTTTTAGAGAATCAGATCTTCCTTTTTATCTTTAGTCAGATAGAATATATAATAGAATACACAGAGAGCACAACAACAAGAATTAAGCTGTGACAGATAACAAGTGATCAATTCTGAAGAATCAGAATAACAATCTTTTTGCTTACAGAAAAGTGATCACAGCTTCATCTCAAGAACTCCAGACACCTCATCTTTCAGCCTTTTGCTGAAACAATCTTTTGCTGGAGATCTAAACTTCTGAAGACCTATCACCCTAGAGAAAAGCTTCCATTCCTGAACTTGTCTACATCTCAGGGGGAGCTTTGACAACAAAAGATCCACTAGTCTTCTCTCATTTGATTTGAGAACAGAGAAGACAACTTCACCTTTTTATCTTTTCTTTTTCTGCTGTAAAAGGGTTCTTGAACTCCCTTCAAAAGTTTTGTCTGGTTCTGAGAGCCTTGTCAAAACTCAGTGGTGGCAAGACACCTTATCAAAAAAATCCAGTTTTGGTTTTTGAGCACCTTATCAAAAGCTCATTGGTGTCAGGACATCTGATCAACTCATCCTGAGTGGATTCCTACCAAGGGTGGTAGAAGAGTGGATGTACCCAGGTTTTTGGGGAACCACTATATTTCCTTGTGTCTTCTGTCTTGTTTGTGTGATTGATTTGCTGTGTGTTGTGCTCTTTACTTAGTTGTTTTTAACTCTTTACTAGCACTCTACACTATACTATAAATTGAATTTTATATGTGCTGATTATTTCAAAACTATGAAATTAATTAAATAAACTCTATTCACCCCCCCCCCCCTCTAGAGTTGAGATAGATCTTACTCTCACTTTCAAAATCTCTTTCTATCTCTATGCTATGTTGAAATTTATGCTACACTTACGCCAATACTCTCTCGAATATTGCAGCGCAGTATAAAGACGGAATTTTGGCTAAAGATTTACACGACTCCTCTCTTGAATCTCGCCGTGCAGAATAAAGGATTCAACCCTAAAATACATAACTACTCTCTCGAATCTCGCCACATAAATTAGAAGAGGAATACTTGATTCAAAACTTCCATAAAATAGAACATAAAAATCAGCAAAGATACTTTTTCAAACAATCATAAAAGAAGAAATTACAAACATCACATCACAATAAGTCAAAGTACTTTCAACGTACAAAACAAGGAAATTTAGTTCATGTTCGAAGGATGAAACCGCACAACAAGAAAGATATTATTAGACATGATGTTTAGAAATGAAAATGCTGCAGGAATTTGCGTTCAGAATCCGCTTCCGAGTCTTCTTCCTCCTTGCCGGTGCGTCCAAACCCTTGTCGTTCTTCTCCTTCTCCAAGATGATGGCTCTCCAAAACTCTCCTTTTTTCTTCATCTTCTAATAAGATTTTGTGCATGCAAATGGATGGGCTGATCCCATTAATGTCGGCAAGAGTCCATCACATGGCTCCCTTAGACTCCCTTAGTACTTCCAGTAATTTTAACGCCTCCTCCATTTTTAGTGAAGCGTTAATGATGATCGGTGGAGTATTATCTTTCCCTAGAAATACATATTTAAGATATTTTGATAGCAGTTTAAATTCTAGTGTAGGTGGTTCAAGGATTGATGGCTTCATTATTTTTTGTGGCCTTGGCCTACTTATCACTTCAAAATTTCTATTGAATGGCAACCTTTCACATGAATCAAGCATGTTAACCACCTCTTCATCATCTTCTCTTTCTTTATTAACTAGGATATCTAACAACTTAGGTTCTAAATCTTCTTCCTTATGTATCAACCTAGAGGGCACTTCAATTTCCTTAATTGAGTAACATTCTTCTTTATCTTCAGGGAATTTCATAGCCTTAAGAATATTGAATGTTACCTCCTCTTCGTTGACTCTCATTGTTAATTCCCCTTTTTGGACGTCTATGAGGGTCCTTCCCGTTGCTAAGAACGGTCTTCCTAAAATAATAGGAACATCCTTATCTTCATCCATGTCTAGCACAACAAAATCTGGTGGTAAGATAAATTTATCTACTTTAACCAAGACGTCCTCAACAATTCCCTTAGGAAATGCTAAGGATCTATCGGTAAATTGAAGTGTGAGAGATGTTGGTGCAATCTCTCCAAGACCCAATTTTGTATAAGTAGACAAGGGCATTAAATTGATGCTAGCTCCCAAATCGCACAATGCTCTCCCGGAAAAGGTTGCTCTTATCAAACATGGTATCGTAAAGCTACCAGGATCTTTTAGTTTTGGAGGTAGTTTCTTTTGCAATATTGCACTACACTCTTCTGTTAAGGCTACTATCTCCTTATCAATGAATTTTCTCTTCTTAGACAAGATATCTTTCATGAACTTGACATAACTAGACATTTGTTCAAGTGTCTCCGCAAATGGAATATTTATAGTTAATTTCTTAACGATGTCCATGAACTTTTGAAATTGCTTATCTAGTTTGGTCTTTGCTAGCCTAGATGGGAAAGATGGTGGAGGGTAAATAATTTCTGTTTTTATTTGTTAGTGGTGGAACTTCAATCACCTCCGGCTCCTGTTCCTCATCGGGTTTCTCTTCATATTGTTCCCCTTGTCTACTCTCTTGTTGGCTCCTCTCATCATTTCTAGTTTTTTCTAACAACCCATCTTCACTTAGAATTTCTACCCCACTCCTTAGAGCGATAGCATTGCAATGGTTACTAGGTTCCTCTCTTGTTGGGTTGGGCGTGGTATCCGATGGTAGTGATCCCATTGGCCTTTTGCTTAACGTAGTTGCTAGTTGTCCCAATGTGGTTTCTAAAGATCTTAGAGACGACTCAATTCCTCCCATACTAGACTCATTCATTTGAAACATTCCCATGATGAGTTCGTCGGTTAATTTTCTAGGATTGGGTTGGTTGTTGTGAGAATTACTGTGAGTTGGGTTCAAATTTTGATTAAATCCTGGTTGTTGGTTCATTCCTTGATTATTTCTCCAAGAAAAATTAGAATGATGTCGCCACTCGGGATGGTAATGATTAGAAAATCCCGGTGGAACTAGTCTTTGTTGCCCTCCCAAAAAATTAGCTTCTTCAGTGATTTGATTTAACTGTTCAACCGTGAGTGGTGCACTAGGCGTAGGATTCGATAGCTCATCTAGCCTCTTATTAATTAAGTTGAATTGTGATGACATTTGAGTGGCTAGAGAGGTGATTTGATCTACTTGGTGTACTCCAACCGGATTACTATTCCCTTGTCTTTCATACGCTTGATAGTTATTTGATGTAAGGTCTTCTAATATAGCATAAGCGTCTTCCGGATATTTCTTCATAAAGGAACCCCCAACGGCTCCGTCTACTAAAATCATAGTTGTGGTTTGTAACCCATTATAAAATATAGACACTTGTTGGTGTTGGTCTAACCCGTGGTGTGGACATTTTCTAAATAGCTCTTTAAAATGCTCTCAAGCATCATAAAGAGTTTCCCCATGATTTTGCATAAACATGGTTATGTCCCTAATCTGCTTAGCAGTCTTCGAGGGTGGGAAATATTTATTTAAAAATTTATCAACAAGTTGTTCTCATGTAGTGATAGAGTCATGTGGTAATGAGTCTAACCAATCTTTCGCTCATCTCTCTAGAGAAAAAGGAAATAGCCTTAGTAAAATTGCTTCTTCAGACGCACCGTTAACCTTAAATATGTCACATATTAATAAGAAGGTCAGTAAATGAGAATTTGCATCTTCATGAATAAGACCCCCAAACTTATTATATTGTACTTATTGCATGATTAATATGTCCATTTTAAAAAATTTGGCTTCAATAGCCGGTCGATCTATACTTGAGTGCAAACCTCCTCTATAAGGTGTGTTATAGTCTCGATATGTCATTCGTGGTGCAGCAGGTTGAACATTTTGTTCAATTTGTTCCCAATTATCATTCATGTTATCTTGTGCGTTATTATCTATCTCAGGATGAATAATATTGAGCGTCCTAACTGTTTTTTGGTTTTGTCTACAAGTACATTCAATTTCAGAATTCAACGGTAGTAACTCATTATCCCAATATCTGGACATGCACTAAACATGATTCCAAATAAGAAGAAAATGAAAACAAAAACAAAATACTTGATCTCTAAATACTTAGGATTCACTAATATTGCAAGAAATAAACACTAAATTTGTAGCACTTCCCCGGCAACGACGCCAAAAACTTGATATGCCTGAAATAGATGTATATAATAACGCAAGTGTACGTGTCAGATCAAATAATACAAACTGAGAAAAGATCGTTCTCTCGGAGAAGTGACTAATCTAGTGCTTGCAAATACTAGATCTACCTTTTCTTTAAATTCAAGTTGATTAACTAGAGTGAATTTTTGATGATAAAATTATTAAAAGAGAGCAATAATAAAACTAAATTACTAACGCTTATTTAGAAAGACTTTTATCAAGTTGGAGAAGTAGTTTCGTACGTTGATTTCCTCTGGCTATTGCGATGAGTTTTTAGAATGATCTTTCATAAAATGATTAATTGCTATCATGCAACGATTTGAAAGTGAAATTCATCATCTCTCGATCTCAGAAATCTGTTTACCCTAATTCTCCTAGTTAACTCTAACTTAGGTAGAATGAGAATAACATAAAGCACTCAAATCAATGTTGCTAGCACAAGATGAAATCTCTTTCTATCTCTATGCTATGTTGAAATTTATGATACACTTACGCCACTCCACTCTCGAATCTTACAGCACAGTATAAAGATGGAATTTTGGCTAAAGATTTACACAACTCCTCTCTCGAATCTCGCCGTACAGAATAAATAATTCAACCCTAAAATACGTAACTCCTCTCTCGAATCTCGTCACATAAATTAGAAGAGGAATACTTGATCCAAAACTTCCATAAAATAGAACATAAAAATTAGCAAAGATATTTTTTCAAACAATCATAAAAGAAGAAATTACAAACATTACATCACAATAAGTCAAAGTACTTTCAACGTACAAAACAAGGAAATTTAGTTCATGTTCGAAGGATGAAACCGCAGAACAAGAAAGATCTTACTAGACAAGATGTTTAGAAATGAAAACGCTGCAGGAATTTGCGTTCAAAATCCGCTTCCGAGTCTTTTTCCTCCTTGTCGGTGCATCCAAACCCTAGTCCTTCTTCTCCTTCTCCAAGATGATGGCTCTCCAGAACTCTCCTTTTTCTTCAATCTACATCTTTTTTAATGTCCCCCTATGGTATGATATTCTACTCATAAAAATGTGCAGCCCTTTACCAATAGTTGCCTCTTTCCAATTTTTATTTTGGCATAAAATGTGAATTTTAAATTCAAAATCCATCCAGTATTTGTTGCAACAACTTTTTCTGGTTATTGTAACAACCTGCGCAGACTAAAATAATTCCAGTTTTACTTCTCCCTATCGATTCCTTTGACATTTTTAGCCAGAAAAACATAGAAAAATTAGATATATTAACCATAAACAAAATAGATATGAATTTTCTTATATTTTTGCTTATTTAATTCATTTCTTTATCAATAAGATGAATATTAAAATAGAATAAATCAATAGATAACTTCTTTTGATGAAGTTATCAGTACTCTTCAACCATCAATTGTTTGATCTCTTCTCGAATTAGTCTTCCGGTGGGATTCACGGGGGCACCTGCCTGTTAGCGTTGTTGTTGATCGTCTTTGACGACCCTAGCCAAATCGGCAGGATGTGAAGTGCTTGCACCTTTCGAGTAGCCTCAAAGTTATCTTCTCGCTGGTTCTCTATGACAGGAACTGGAGGTGGAGGCGGCTGATTGATTGGTGCAGGAGGCATGACGGGTGCTTGAGCTGCCCCTAGATTTTTGAGGAATGTAAGTACTTCAGCTTGTTGATCCTCTATGCGGATGACTCGTCCTGAAAGCACACTGTCCGGCGCTATAGTGGTCTCCTCCTATCGCGATGTGTAATTGATAAGAGAACGGGAAGGACCAGTATTGTCAAGCTCCTGTCGGGCAGACTCCTGAATTATGCGAGTGTTCCTCCATACCATCGCTATTATTCACGAGTATTGTTGTGCAGAGGATACTGTCTTCAGGGTCTTCTTAAGGCTCTAGGGAACTCGGTTCCCATAGACATCATTAAACTATTGTGGTTTGCTCAAGGATTCGCTAGACCAGACTAAATTGAACCGTCTTAGTTCGAGGGCGGTCGAACGTGCAAACTGTCACAAAAAGTAGAAAGTTGGAAAAATAATTATCTTAACATGGAAAACTCTTCAACTTAGTGAAAAACCACGTGGTCGGATTTGTGTTGGCCAAACCTCCACTATTTGTTGGTTGTTGTACAGGGCTTTGTTGAAGAACTCGAGAGCGACAGAATGCCTCTCATTATAATTTAAGGGAGAGAGAGCTGCTCCGGAGATGATAGGTGTAACACCTCCATCCGTCATATGAAATATAATAGAGGGTCCTGTCGGGGCCCCACGGCTTATCCCACAGACAGTTGGCGGAGTTGTATGTTAATATCAAAGAATAAACGAATCCTAACTCAGAGCATTATAGCAGAAGCTTCATGGGTTAACTTGACCTCAATACACGCGAATGTCCACTATATATAAATATATCTCAGGAATGTTTGTCAAATACACAAAAGTCATGGCCTTAAGGCCTTACAGTTATGCTTCAAAAGTGTGGTTTACAAACATCGGCGCACAGGCCGACCACAAATGAAAAACACTAAAAAGCCTTCGCTTTGCCTTCGAGGGATGCATAGAATCAAAGGGCTGCAACCCGCTATTTCCCGCTCGGCTCTCTAGCACCTGTATAGGGACAATACACCACAAGGGTGGTAAACATGACAACGGTTAGCTTTCGGCTGACCAATTTATAACGACCCTACCCCATTCCTGGGACAGCAATATTCCTTCCATACAGGCATAACATTAACACATAGATATATCACAAGAAAGCACACTCAAACACCATTCAATATATCACAAACGAGTGCCTCAGCGACCAAACATTCTATGCACTCAGGGCACATTCTCGATTTACTGGACTTCTCGGGTCCCACCACCATCCACAGTCCCAGACTTGACGGAATACTTGAGCATTCTAGTCTTTCAGGCATGGGACCTAAGACTCTCATTATGTCAACAACAAAAGACATTTACTTTAGGCAATCCAGCCTGAATGACATAACACAGGCTACAGTTCAACACTTTTCTCGTTGCTCAAATCGTCATGTCATTGACAAAATTCGAAGTAATCAAATCCCATGACAAGACACGGGTCAATTTCCACTTGCCCGCTCGACTCTATGGTCTTTTTGCTGGGCACAATAAGCTCTCAACATCACTTGCCGCTCACATGTCCCCAGGAAATAGCCTTAGTAAAATTGCTTCTTCAGACGCACCGTTAACCTTAAATATGTCACATATTACTTAGAAGGTCCGTAAATGAGAATTTGCATCTTCATGATTAAGACCCCCAAACTTATTATATTATTTTTATTGCATGATTAATAGGTCCATTTTAAAAATTTTGGCTTCAATAGCCGGTCGATCTATACTTGAGTGCAAACCTCATCTATAAGGTGTGTTATAGTCTCGATATGTCATCCGTGGTGCAGCAAGTTGAACATTTTGTTCAACTTGTCCCCCATTATAATTCATGTTATCTTGTGCGTTATTATCTATCTCAGGATGAATAATATTGAGCGTACTAATCGTTTTTTGGTTTTATCTACAAGTACATTCAATTTCAGAATTCAACGGTAGTAACTCAATATCCCGATATCTGGACATGCACTAAACAGGATTCCAAATAAGAAGAAAATGAAAACAAAATCAAAATACTTAGGATTCACTAATATTGCAAGAAATAAACACTAAATTTATAGCACTTCCCCGGCAACGGCGTCAAAAACATGATATGCCTGAAATAGATGTATATAATAACGCAAGTGTACGTGTCAGATCAAGTAATATAAAGTGAGAAAAGATCGTTCTCTCGGAGAAGTGACTAATCTAGTGCTTGCAAATACTAGATCTACCTTTTCTTTAAATTCAAGTGGATTAACTAGAGTGAATTTTTGATGATAAAAATATTAAAAGAGAGCAATAATAAAACTAAATTACTAACGCTTATTTAGAAAGACTTTTATCAAGTTGGAGAAGTAGTTTCGTACGTTGATTTCCTCTGGCTATTGCGATGAGTTTTTAGAATGATCTTTCATAAAATGATTAATTGCTATCCTGTAATGATTTGAAAGTGAAATTCATCATCTCTCGATCTCAGAAATCCGTTAACCCTAATTCTTCTAGTTAACTCTAACTTAGGTAGAATGAGAATAACATAAAGCACTCAAATCAATGTTGCTAGCACAAGATGAAATCTCTTTCTATCTCTATGCTATGTTGAAATTTATGATACACTTACGTCACTCCTCTCTCGAATCTTCCAGCGCACTATAAAGATGGAATTTTGGCTAAAGATTTACACTACTCCTCTATCGAATCTCGCCGTACAGAATAAAGGATTCAACCCTAAAATATGTAACTCATCTCTCGAATCTCGTCGCGTAAATTAGAAGAGGAATACTTGATCCAAAACTTCCATAAAAAAGAACATAAAAATCAACAAAGATACTTTTTCAAACAATCATAAAAGAAGAAATTACAAACATTACATCACAATAAGTCAAAGTACTTCCAACGTACCAAACAAGGAAATTTAGTTCATGTTCGAAGGATGAAACCGCAGAACAAGAAAGAACTTACTAGACATGATGTTTAGAAATGAAAATGCTGCAGAAATTTGCGTTCAGAATCCGCTTCCGAGTCTTTTTCCTCTTTGCCGGTGCGTCCAAACCCTAGTCCTTCTTCTCCTTCTCCAAGATGATGGCTCTCCAAAACTCTCCTTTTTTCTTCAATCTACATCTTTTTTAATGTCCCCCTATGGTATGAGATTCTACTCATAAAAACGTGCTGCCCTTTACAAATAGTTGCATCTTTCCAATTTTTATTTTGGCGTAAAATGCGAATTTTAAAATCAAAATCCATCCAGTATTTGTTGCAATAAATTTTTTTGGTTGTTGTAACAACTTGCACAGACTAAAATAATTCCAGCTTTACTTCTCCCTATCGATTCCTTTGGCATTTCTAGCAGGAAAAACATAGAAAATTTAAACATATTAACCATAAACAAAATAGATATGAATTTTATTATATTTTTGCTTATTTAATTCATTTCTTTATCAATAAGATGAATATTAAAATAGAATAAATCAATAGATAACTTCTTTTGGTGAAGTTATCAGTACTCTTCAGCCATCAATTGTTTGATCTCTTCTCGAATTAGTCTTCCCGTGGGATTCACGAGGGCACCTGCCTGTTAGCGTTGTTGTTGATCGTCTTTGACGGCCCTAGCCAAATGGGCAGGATGTGAAGTGCTTGCACCTTCCGAGTAGTCC
Organism: Platanthera zijinensis; assembly: GCA_039513925.1. NCBI lineage: Eukaryota > Viridiplantae > Streptophyta > Magnoliopsida > Asparagales > Orchidaceae > Platanthera > Platanthera zijinensis. Next base: position 31,643,155 of record CM077085.1, read on the forward strand.
TCAGAGTTATCTTTTCGCTGGTTCTCTATGACAGGACTGGAGGTGGAGGCGGCTGATTAATTAGTGCAGGAGGCATGATGGGTGCTTGAGATGCCCCTAGATTTTTGAGGAATGTAAGTACTTCATCTTGCTGATCCTCTATGAGGATGGCTCGTCTGGAAAGCACACTGTCCGGCGCTATAGTGGTCTCTTCCTATCGCGATGTGTAATTGATAAGAGAACGGGAAGGACCAGTATTGTCAAGCTCCTGTCGGGAAGACTCCTGAATTATGCGAGTGTTCCTCCATACCATCGCTATTATTCACGAGTATTGCTGTGCAGAGGATACTGTCTTCAGGGTCTTCTTCAAGCTCTAGGGAACTCGGTTTCCACAGACAGCGTTAAACTATTATGGTTTGCTCAAGGATCCGCTAGACCAGACTAAATTGAACTGTCTTAGTTCGGGGGCGGTCGAACGTGCAAACAGTCACAAAAAGTAGAAAGTTAGAAAAATAGTTATCTTAACATGGAAAACTCTTCAACTTAGTGAAAAACCACGTGGTCGGATTTGTGTTGGCCAAACCTCCACTATTTGTTGGTTGTTGTACAGGGCTTTGTTGAAGAACTCGAGAGCGACAGAATGCCTCTCATTATAATTTAAGGGAGAGAGAGCTGCTTCAGAGATGATAGGTGTAACAGCTCCATCCATCATATGAAATATAATAGAGTGTCCTGTCGGGGCCCCGTGGCTTATCCCACAGACAGGTTGCGGAGTTGTATGTTAATATCAAAGAATAAACGAATCCTAACTCGGAGCATTGTAGCAGAAGCTTCATGGGTTAACTTGAACTCAATACACGCGAATGTCCACTATATATAAATATATCTCAGGAATGTTTGTCAAATACACAAAAGTCATGGTCTTAAAGCCTTACAGTTATGCTTCAAAAGTGTGGTTTACAAACATCGGCGCACAGGCCGACCACACATAAAAAACACTAAAAAGCCTTCGCTTTGCCTTCGAGGGATGCATAGAATCAAAGGGCTGCAACCCGCTATTTCCCGCTCGCCTCTCCAATACCTGTATAAGGACAATCCACCACAAGGGCGGTAAACATGGCAACGGTTAGCTTTCGGCTGACCAATTTATAACGACCCTACCCCATTCCTGAGGCAGCGATATTCCTTCCATATAGGTATAACATTAACACATAGATATATCACAAGAAAGCACACTCAAGCACCATTCACTATATCATAAACGAGTGCCTCAGTTACCAAACATTCTATGCACTCAGGGCACATTCTCGATGTACTGGACTTCTCAGGTCCCACCACCATCCACAGTCCAAGACTTGACGGAATACTTGAGCATTTTATCCACGGAGTCTTCTCTGGCACGCAAATCAATTCATCACCAATCCAGACCAACTTGTCCAAATGGGCTTCACACAACATTCCTATTCCGTACTTCGATTCCAGATTTAAATGCAAGTTTTATCGGGGATCACAACGATCTACCCGCTGGAAACCACCCTTTTCTTCACCTTTTGGTGAGGGGTTCCATGCACATTCAAAACGGAGGACTTCACTTATCCAAGAAGGAAGATCGTTACCCTTGTAAATCTTTTTGGATCCATGAATAAGTCTTCTATCCGGATGGAAAGGAGCGCCTCGCTTTTCTCTTCACGGATCTTACTTCGGCTCTTGATTCCAATCACGGGATCTCTTTCACCAAGCTTGCAACACTAAGCCTGTAACACCTCCCCTGTAAAGACCATATAATATGGGTCCGGTCGGGGCCCCACAACATACGGACGCCACAACTTTAGTATTAAAAGATGATATAAAACTACCCAATCTCAAAACTCCAGACAAACACAGCGGAAACAGAACACTAACAGACAGAAGTTATCCACTAACAAAAGAGTATCAAATGGCCTTAAGGCCTTACACAATATAAGTCCAAATATAAAAAGTGCCAAGCACCCCTAGGCTACCTCGGCATGCAAGCCAGACATAGTCAAACAACAGCAGCAAAACAAGGAAGAGAAAATAGTCAAGCACAGCAACACTTCATGAGGCTTAGGGCTTTTCGCCCGGCGCGCTAGCTCCTGCATGCGATCCTTGCCCTGTAAGGATTTGAAGTAATGTGGGTCAGCAAAGGCTGACCTCTACTGTGTAACAAACACATCTCCTCCCGGCCGTCCCTAACGGACCCCGGGGTACCACTCCACCTGCAAGTTAGCACTTCGTATACCAAAAGAGTATATATAATAATGCGGTAAAACAGGCTTGGATGTCCCATACAGCATACATGTTCTCTATGTTTTGTACAAAGTGAAAGGGGCCTACTATGCAACATGAATGCAACCCGGGTTTCACCCAAGGCACCCTAGCTCGTATGCATCTAGCACAATATCAAACACTGGGTACTTCCGTTTCCCCATTGGCTTAAAGCCGCAAACACAAGGGAACCACCATGTCCCTAACGGCACACACGCCGTCATACGGAACCTCGCAAAGGCCCCACCCGCACAAGGGTCATATACCCCGGGCTTGCCCGCACATTCTGACTTCGCACGTCAAGGTTTCGTCTCATACTGACCGATTCTAAGAAGCCTTGCTGGACCACACCCGCTCATAGCCACATTGCCCGGGCTTGCCCTCCGCTCGGCATTCTCGTCAGTCTCACACAAGGGACTAGTCTCGCTAGGACACTTTCCCCACATGACTTGCGCGTCACGGGATAGCCAGCCGACCACGGAGACATAGCCGCGCCTTTGCACAGCACAAACAAAGGTTTCCCCACCCCAATCACCATTCGCACCGTATATTTCCCGTGCTCCAAGGAAACCATCTACCGCAAGAAGCGGAGCTAACCTTGTCCGGTTCCGACTACGAGTACTCACTCAATTAAAAGGGGGGAAACGCATACACACAACGGCGTATTGCCGCAACGGATTTCTACCGAATCCTCACATCTCGCTGTGCAACATCACCGGGTCGGACTAACGGTCGCGACCACGGTTTCACCCACAATGCCTAATCCTCTAACGGAGCGGATCTCTAATGCAAAGCATACCGGGATGAACATACTCAACCCGGAGGTTCCTCTTGAACCTAGGCTACACGAATCCCTCTCATTTGAGAGATTCGGTGCTCAAAATACGAAAGGAAGGGGATGTTATTCATGCATCCTAAATCCTAAAAACCGAGAGGAGAAGTGTCGTTACCTTCCATCCCCTCTTCCTAGCCATGGAGAAGATTTGCTCGGTTGAAAACCACCGCAACGCTCCCACCTTCGCGGATCTGAACTCCGCTCGCGAAACGGACCTCCGAAGCTTCGTCGGCGGCCGGATCTTGGCCTTCTTCCTCCTCCTTGCTCTCGCTTCTCTCTAGAATCAAGAGAGATAAAGATAGGAGAAAAGTGAGGGTTTCAAACCCTATTCCCGAGTTTAATCCCTCGGATCTAGCCCCCAGCCGTTGGATCTCATATCAAAGAAACGAATGGCCACGATTCGGCCTAAAATCACAAAAACTGGGCCGAACACGGGTTGCAACACGGCTGTGTGCCAGGCCGTGTTACCCATTCGCCGTCTCGACCGATTCGAAAACCAGTACACTGCCTTTGACACGGCCTCCGACACGCCCGTGTCGCCTTTGACACGCCCGTGTCGAGACCCGTGTCACGCCCCCCACCGACCAATTTTCCCAGTCAGAGAAGGACACGGCCACAGACACGGCTAAAGACACGGCCTTCGACACGCCCGTGTCAGCCCCGACACGGCCGTGTCGTGACCCGTGTCACGCCTAGCAGAATAAATCCTGCAAACAGCCCGAGAAGGACACGGCCAGGGACACGCCCGTGTCCCAGGCCGTGTTCCTGAGCTCGACGAACGTCGACCCTCAAAGCGTCGACCACAAGCTCCGCGGTCGACCACACCCTGACACGCCCGTGTCACGCCCTTGACACGCCCGTGTCGCCTGCTCCAAAACCCAAACTTGGCTAAAACGACGCCGTCGATTCCCCTTCCAAGTTTTGGGGTGTTACAATCCTCCCCCCCCCCTTACAAGAATTTCGTCCCGAAATTTAAAACATGGAAGGTAAACAAAACTAAACGGTACCTGAGGAGAAAAGCTCGGGGTACTCCTCCAGCATGGCCTGCTCTCGCTCCCATGAGAGCTCCTCGCAGCCACAGTTGTCCCAACGGACCTTTACGAGTCTGACCTCCTTGTTCAGCAATTGCCGAACCTCTGAGTCTTCTATCCCGATTGGACGAACTCGCGTCCTCAAGACTTCCTTTACCGGCACCGCCGTCGGCTCAATCACCACGCTGGCTTCTAACAAAGCTTTCCTCAGGACGGAGACGTGAAAAACGTCATGCAATCCACTTAGCTATGTGGACAACGCCAACCGGTACGCTGCCTCTCCCACTCACTCGATGACCTTGAATGGTCCCAAAAATCTCGGACTCAGCTTCTTAAGTCAGCGAATTCGCGAAACGCCTTTGAACGGCTTGATCTTAAGATACACCCAGTCGCCCACAGCGAATTCCACATGCCTGTGGCGAGCATTGAAATACTTCGACTGCCGATCTTGAGCTACCTTCATGCGCTCTTGGATGGTCCGCACTAGCTCACTAGCATCGGCTACCACTTCTTTCCCCAAAAGCTTGGTGTCTCCCGCCTCTATCCAAGACATCGGTGTTCGACACCGCCTCCCATACAGAGCTTCGTATGGCGCCATCTTGATACTAGCTTGGTAACTATTGTTATAAGCAAACTCCACCATGAAGAGGTGATCCTCCCACTTCTTGCCGAAGTCGAGAGTACACATCCTTAGCATATCTTCCAAAGTACGGTTCGTTCTCTCAGTTTGTCCATCGGTTTGAGGAAGAAAGGCCGTACTGAACTTGAGTTTTGTGCCCAAGCTCTTCTGCATTAACCGCCAATCCTTAGACGTGAAACGTCCATCCCGGTCGCTGACTATACTCTTCGGAATCCCATGAAGTCGTACAATATTGCGGACGTACAACTCCACCAACTTTTCCACACCGTCCTCCTTCCGGTTTGGGATGAAATGTGCCACTTTGGTCAAGCGGTCCACAATCACCCAAATGGCATCATTACCCTGCTGCGATCTAGGCAACCCATGCACAAAATCCATGTAGATGTCATCAAATTTCCATTCGGGGATTGGAAGAGGCTTCAAGAACCCACCCGGCTTCTGACACTCGGCCTTCACCAAGGCACATGTTTGGCACCGACTCACACACAAAGCTACGTCCCGCTTCATCCCAGGCCACCAATAGGACTTCTTCAAATCCAAGTACATCTTTGTACTACCCCGGTGAATGGAGTACTTAGTGAAGTGGGCCTCAAACTTCAACTCCTTGCGGAGCTTGCCGAACTGCGGTACACAAATCCTTCCGCCCTTCCTCAGAATACCATCAACCATCTCCCAGGCGCTACCCTCGCCCTTTAGAGCTTCCTCCATGAAAGGTTGGAACTCCGCATCTACACGGGTCGCTTCCCGAATACGATCGCATAAGTCACTCTGCATCTCAATCCAATTTAGTCGAGCCACGCTAGACTCGCCTCTTGCCACACATTCCAAACCAAGGGACTCCCAGTCCCGCCTTAACCGCTCATCGTGAGCTTCAATCCAATTTCCTTGCCCCGAGTATTTCCTACTCAAAGCATCTGCCACCACATTGGCTTTCCCTGGCGTGTACTGAATCGCCACCTCGTAGTCCCCAAGGAACTCGACCCACCTGCGCTGCCGCATATTTAGGTCCTTCTGATCTAGGAGATACTTCAGACTCTTGTGGTCCGTGAAGATCTCCACCTTTGCACCATAAACGTAGTGCCTCCACAACTTCAAAGCGAAAATTACCGCCGCCAACTCCAAATCATGGACGGGGTAATTTCTCTCATGAGGCTTCGGCTGCCTCGACCCAAAAGCTATCACGCTACCATGCTGCACCAACACGTACCCTAAACCGCATCCGGATGCGTCGCTGAAAATCTGGAACCCTTCGGTCCCCTTTGGTAGACTTAGGATCGGCGCCGTCATTAGCCTTTCCTTCAGGGTTTCAAACGCCTGATTGCACTCTTGAGTCCATACAAACTTCTGATCCTTGTGAGTTAGTGAAGTGAGGGGTAGAGCTATCCACGAAAAGTTTTCCACAAACCTTCGGTAGTACCCGGCTAGTCCAAGAAAACTTCGGACTTCCGCCACGGTCCTCAAAACTGGCCACTCTCTGATGGCTTCTACTTTCGTTGGATCTACTGCCACCCCATCCCCACTGATCACATGGCCTAGAAATGCCACTTTCTCCAACCAGAACTCGCACTTGGAGAACTTCGCATAAAGCTAGTTCTCTCTCAATACTTGCAACACTGTCCGCAAGTGCGACTCATGCTCCGCTTCCGACTTGGAATACACCAATATGTCATCGATAAAGACGACTACGAACCAGTCCAAATATTCGCGAAACACTCGGTTCATCAAGTACATGAACACGGACGGCGCGTTCGTCAGCCCGAACGGCATCACCGAGAACTCAAAATGACCATACCTCGTACCAAACGCGGTCTTGGGTATGTCTTCGTCACGAATCTGCAACTGATAATATCCGGACTTCAAGTCCAACTTGGAGTACACCACCGACCCCACCAACTGGTCGAAGAGATCGTCTATCCGAGGAATCAGATACTTATTCTTGACAGTCAATTTGTTCAACTCTCGGTAGTCTATGCACAGACGCATACTACCGTCCTTCTTCTTTACAAATAACACCGGCGCACTAGCTCGATGGAGAAATCAATCTCCCGCCGAGGAGGTGCTCCCGGTAGCTCCTCAGGAAAAACATCTCCAAACTCCGCCACCACGGGCACTTCTTTAAGAGACAGCCCGGAAAGGCTAACCTCCAACAACGCTACTAGAGCTACACCCCCTGGTTAACAGCTCGCACTAGTTGAAGTACCGAAACTAGGGAACAGGCCACTCCATGCAGGCCCGCAAACTTGACTTCCGCTTGCCCCACGCCCCTCAGGGTTACCACCTTGGACAAACAGTCGAAACTGGCACGCTGCTCCGCTAGCCAATCCATCCCCAAAATCACATCGAACTCGGACAACGGCAAGATCGCCGCTACCAATATGAAGTCAACTCCCTCAAGACTCCAACAAATCCGCCCTTTAGCCCTGGTTGTCATAGACGACCCATTGGGCATGCGCACTTTCAACTCTGAGTCCGTTGCGAAGGACTCAACTCCAATCCTCCGGGTGAAACTTTCCGCAAGGAAGGAGTGCGACGCTCCCGTATCGAAAAGTACTCTAGCGGGGTACCCAGATACCACTACAAAACCTACACACATGCAACAAACATAAAAAGGCTTGAAAGGAAGAAATCTACGGTGCAGGTTGAACTCTCATACCTGTCACCACATCGATTTGGCGGATTGCTTCCTACTGCCCAAGGTTGTAGGCCCTTGGCTGCACTGGTTGAAACCGAGAAGCACTCGACTGCGCCATCTTCCCTTTCTCTGCGGCACTGGGGCCGGAGCGCACAGTTTACTCCTGCCTTGGCTCTTGCTCAGCGCCCCCTTGGGTACAAAATCTTGCTATGTGGCCTGGCTTTCCACAACTGTAACACGTCTGCGGTCCCTTAGAGCGTGACCCTCCGGACGTCCAATTACTTTTCTCGCCCGACTTATATGGGGAAGGCTTCTTCTTCCATCAGCTCCCTTCCGCCTTTCCATGGGACTGAGCAGGCTTCTTCTCCTCCCCTTGTTTGGCTGTAAAACCCTTGCGACGCTGGGATCGCTCCATGCCACTCTCCAAAATTCGGGCCGCCTCCACCAATTCGTTGAAACCCGCACGTTTCATCGATATGAGGGGTTGTCTTAGATTCTCCCTCAATCCATGATAAAAGAGATTGTCCCTTTCTTCATCGTCTGTCATGGTCGTCCCCATATAACAACCCAAGCGAGTAAATTCCTGAACATACTCATCCACTGACTTGTCTCGCTGCACCAGATGTAGAAACTGCCTCTGGAGGGCTAACCTCGTTGAGGCGGGAATGTACTTCTTCAGGAAGGCATTCCCAAACTCCTCGATGGACGGTGTGCGTCCTAGAAACTGCCGGCCACTGTGGCTCACCCACCATAACTTGGCATCTCCCTCCAACATAAAGGCTGCGAACTCTGCCTTTTTCTCATCTGGCACCTCTACCACCCTCAGAAGCTCCTGAATTCTAGCCCACCAATCCTCTGCATTTGTGGGCGTGCCGATTCCCTTGAAGGTTTGAGGGTGGAAACTCAGAAAGTACTTCATTTGCCGGTCCCCATGCCCGACAACCACTCTCTCGGCCTGCGGCTCTGCCCGCCTGGCTTCCTCAACCGGCACGGTCGCTGCCGTGTCCGGGGTAGCAGGAGTTGCTACTTGAGCAACGGGAGCTGCTACCTGTGCTGTCGCTGCAGCTTGGGCCGCCACCATCGCTTCTGCAAGCATACGGCAGAAGTCGGTCGGTGTGACCCCCATCCCTAGCGAACCTTGCGCAGTCGCACTACTTGCCGAGAGCTCTTCTCTTGGCCTCGAGGTCCCAGCCTCGTTGCTTGCACTCTAAACACAAGCAAGAAAACGCAAATCAGTCTCTAATCGCAAGACTCGAACACAAGGACACTCATGGTCCCGCGATACTCCTATGTGGATAACTTCTTATACGCGACTTGACTTATACTTTCGACCGCGAAACTTCTCATTGGAATGCGAACCTCCCTCTGATACCAAATTGTAACACCTCCCCTGTAAAGACCATATAATATGGGTCCGGCCGGGGCCCCACAACATACGGACGCCACAGCTTTAGTATTAAAAGATGATATAAAACTACCCAATCTCAAAACTCCAGACAAACACAGCGGAAACAGAACACTAACAGACAGAAGTTATCCACTAACAGAAGAGTATCAAATGACCTTAAGGCCTTACACAATATAAGTCAAAATATAAAAAGTGCCAAGCACCCCTAGGCGACCTCGGCATGCAAGCCGGACATAGTCAAACAACAACAGCAAAACAAGGAAGAGAAAATAGTCAAGCACAGCAACACTTCATGAGGCTTAGGGCTTTTCGCCCGGCGCGCTAGCTCCTGCATGCGATCCTTGCCCTGTAAGGATTTGAAGTAACGTGGGTCAGCAAAGGCTGACCTCTACTGTGTAACAAACACATCTCCTCCCGGCCGTCCCTAACGGACCCCGGGGTACCACTCCACCTGCAAGTTAGCACTTCGTATACCAAAAGAGTATATATAATAAAGCGGTAAAACAGGCTTGGATGTCCCATACAGCATACATGTTCTCTATGTTTTGTACAAAGTGAAAGGGGCCTACTATGCAACATGAATGCAACTCGGGTTTCACCCAAGGCACCCTAGCTCGTATGCATCTAGCACAATATCAAATACTGGGTAATTCCGTTTCCCCATTGGCTTAAAGCCGCAAACACAAGGGAACCACTATGTCCCTAACGGCACACACGCTGTCACACGGAACCTCGCAAAGGCCCCACCCGCACAAGGGTCATATACCCCGGGCTTGCCCGCACATTCTGACTTCGCACGTCAGGGTTCCGTCTCACACTGACCGATTCTAAGAAGCCTTGCTGGACCCCACCCGATCATAGCCACATTGCCCGGGCTTGCCCTCCGCTCGGCATTCTCGTCAGTCTCACACAAGGGACTAGTCTCGCCGGGACACTTTCCCCACATGACTTGCGCGTCACGGGATAGCCAGCCGACCACGGAGACATAACCGCGCCTTTGCACAGCACAAACAAAGGTTTCCCCACCCCAATCACCATTCGCATCGTATCTTTCTCATGCTCCAAGGAAACCATCTACCGCAAGAAGCGGAGCTAACCTTGTCCGGTTCCGACTACGAGTACTCACTCAATTAAAAGGGGGGAAACGCATACACACAACGGCGTATTGCCGCAACGGATTTCTACCGAATCCTCACATCTCGCTGTGCAACATCATCGGGTCGGACTAACGGTCGCGACCACGGCTTCACCTACAATGCCTAATCCGCTAACGGAGCGGATCTCTAATGCAAAGCATGCCGGGATGAACATACTCAACTCGGAGGTTCCTCTTGAACCTAGGCTACACGAATCCCTCTCATTTGAGAGATTCGGTGCTCAAAATACGAAAGGAAGGGGATGCTATTCATGCATCCTAAATCCTAAAAACCGAGAGGAGAAGTGTCGTTACCTTCCGTCCCCTCTTCCTAGCCATGGAGAAGATTTGCTCGGTTGAAAACCACCGCAACGCTCCTACCTTCGCGGATCTGAACTCCGCTCGCGAAACGGACCTCCGAAGCTTTGCCGGCGGCCGGATCTTGGCCTTCTTCCTCCTCCTTGCTCTCCCTTCTCTCTAGAATCAAGAGAGATAAAGATAGGAGAAAAGTGAGGGTTTCAAACCCTATTCCCGAGTTTAATCCCTCAGATCTAGCCCCCAGCCATTGGATCTCATATCAAAGAAACGGACGGCCACGATTCGGCCTAAAATCACAAAAACTGGGCCGAACACGGGTTGCAACACGGCCGTGTGCCAGGCCGTGTTACCCATTCGCCGTCTCGACTGATTCGAAAACCAGCACACGGCCTTTGACACGGCCTCCGACACGCCCGTGTCGCCTTTGACACGCCCGTGTCGAGACCCGTGTCACGCCCCCCACCGACCAATTTTCCTAGTCAAAGAAGGACACGGCCACAGACACGACTAAAGACACGGCCTTCGACACGCCCGTGTCAGCCCCGACACGGCCGTGTCGTGACCCGTGTCACGCCTAGCAGAATAAATCCTGCAAACAGCCCGAGAAGGACACGGCCAGGGACACGCCCGTGTCCCAGGCCGTGTTTCTGAGCTCGACGAACATCGACCCTCAAAACATCAACCACAAGCTCCGCGGTCGACCACACCCTGACACGCCCGTGTCACGCCCTTAACACGCCCGTGTCGCCTGCTCCAAAACCCAAACTTGTCTAAAACGACGCCGTCGATTCCCCTTCCAAGTTTTGGGGTGTTACAAAGCCCCAGCCTCTTTCTCTCAAGACTTTAAGTTCCAAGAGAGAAAAAATTGAGAGTTCAATCTCATGCACAGCTTATATTTGGAGGCTACCGCCGCACGGTATCTACTACTGCCATGCAGTATCATAGACGGTTGTCGTTTGGCCTAATTGACATCGTGCTATCATTCCAAAATAGCCTCCACCTTACTGCCACATGGCAGGCTACCTCCACGCGTCAAGTTACTACCGCCAAGCGGTACTTTACCTCGAGCTATCGCCGTGCGCTAGATTCTACCGTCGTGCGGTAGTCACTCAATGCTTCGTCGAGAGTATTGAGTGTGTTGAGTGCGTCGAGTGCTATCGCCACACGATAGCATACTACCGCTGCACGGTAATCCTCTCTACGATTCGTCAAAAGCGTTGAGTGCTAACGCGTTGCGGTGCCTTTCTACCGTCGCGTGGTAGATTCCCGATACACCGAACGATTTAATCAATAGCTAACGTTGGCGTTAACTCTACCGCCGCGCGTTAACTTCCAATCCTTCCTTGTTAGGGTTTTGGGCATTACAATTCTCCCATCCTTTAAGAAATTTCGTCCCGAAATCTTTTATATATATATATATATATATATATATATATATATATATATATATATATATTTCAAAGGAAAACTGTACAAAACCATTACAAAAACAACTCGGGAAACTCATCATGCATGGTTTGCTCACGCTCCCATGTCAATTCTTGATGGCTACAATTGTCCCAACGAACTTTGACCATCTCGATTTCTTTATTCTGTAGTTGCCTGATCTCAGTATCCTTAATCTGAATGGGTCTAACCTTTGTCATCATCCCACTATCGATCAGTACCTGATCATCAGCGATCACTTGCGTAGGCTCTTTCAAAGCTTTCTGCATCACCGATATGTGAAACACATTGTGCAAACTACTTAGCTCCCCTTAAATAGCTAATCGATAGGCAGCTTCTCCAATCCGCTCAACCACTTCAAAAAAAACAAGATACCTCGGACTCAACTTTTTCAAGCGTTGAATCCTGAACACGCCTTTGAATGGCTTGATCTTTAGATATACTCAATTGCCAATCGCAAACTCCATGTTTCGTTGCTTGGCGTTGTATTACTTTGTCTGCCTATCATGAGCTACCAATAGCCTCTCTCGTATAGTTTGTATAGTCAAATATGTATCTTCGACTTCTTTACGCTTATACAACTTTGATTCGCCTGTTTCCGCCCAAACTAAAGGAGTATAGAACTTCCTACTGTATAAAGCTTTGAAGGGCGCCATCTGAATGCTAGCTTGATATCTATTATTATAGACGAACTCGATTATATAGAGATGGTCCTCCAACCTCTTCCCTAAATCCAAGGTGCACATCCGAAGCATATCCTCGATCCATTGTCATGTTGGTTCTCTCGGTCTAACGATCCGTTTGCGGATGAAAGGTCATACGAAACTTCAGTTGAGTTCCCAATAACTGGTGGATTAGCCTTCAATCATTTGAAGTAAAGCGCCTGTCTCGGTCACTGACGATGCTATGGGGCACATCGTCCAATCGTACTATGTTATCCACGTATAACTTAGCCAACTTTTCTACTGAATTGTCCTTCTGGTTCAGTATGAAGTGCGATACTTTTTTCAATCGTTCGATGATCACCCACGCGGAATCGTTTCTGCTCTGTGATCTCGGCAGCTCGTGAATAAAATCCATAGAGATATAATCGAACTTCCATACTAGAATAGGTAACGACTTTAGGAAACCTCCAGGCTTCTAAAATTCTGCTTTCACTAAGGCACAAGTCTAACACTTTGCCACGTAAAGAGCTATGTCTTTCTTCAAACCCGGCAACCAGAACATCTTTTTCATGTCCTTGTACATCTTTGTGCTCCCTGGGTGAATTGAGTACTTCGTGAAGTGTACTTCGTACATCAATTCCTCTCGTAGTTTACCTATATTCGAGACGCACAAACGACCGTCTTTTCGCAAAAGACCGTCATCCAAGGAGAATTGGGAATTTGACTCATCCGCTGCATAGCGTTTCATACTCTCATCGAGTTCCATTGCTCGTCGAACCCTGTCAACAAGGTCATAATACACCTCTGTTCAGTTCAAACATGCATTTGCAGTGGTATTCTTGTCAACACAAGAAATATCTAAGGCCTCCAACTCCTAGATCAGATGCTCATCATGCATCTGCAACCAACTTTCCCTTACTAGAGTCCGTCGACTCAAGGCATCTGCGACCACATTTCCCTTCCCGGGAGTATAGTGTATCTCGAAGGTGAAGTCTCCGAGGAACTCCATCCACCTCCGTTGCCGCATATTTCGATCCTTCTGATCTATTAAGTACTTAAGGTTCTTATGGTCCGTGAAGATGTCAACTTTCACGCCATATAAATAATGATGTCACAGCTTAGGTGCAAAAATCACAGCCTCCAATTCCAAGTCGTGGACTGGATAGTTTCACTCATGCACTTTCAACTAGCGTGAGCCATAAGCAATAACATTTTCGAACTGAAGAAGAACGCAACCTAAGCCGCTTCTTGAAGCATCGCTATAAATCTCATAGTCGTCTGTACTACATGGCGAACTCAAGATAGGCGTCATGGTCAAACGACTCTTTAACTCCTCAAAATTTCGCGCGCACTTAGGCGTCCAAACAAACTTCTGATCTTTCCTCGTCAGTGTAGTGAGAGGTAAGGTTACCCGTGAAAATTTCTTTACGAAGCGCCTGTAGTAGCCAGCAAATCCAAGGAAGCTTCTAACTTCTGCTATAGTAGACAACACTGGTCACTCCCATATTGCAACTATCTTCGTTGGATCCACTGTAATACCCTCTCCACTAACCACATGGCCAAGAAAAGCCACTGATGACAGCCAAAACCCGCACTTTGAGAACTTGGCATAGAGTTTGTTTCTCCTCAGGGTGTGTAAAACAATCCGCAAATGATTTGCATGATCTTCTTCGGACTGAGAGTACACCAATATGTCGTCAATAAAGATTATCACAAATAAGTCCAAGTACCCTATAAAGGTTCGATGCATCAAGTCCATGAATACCGAAGGCGCATTTATTAGCCCAAACGACATTACGATGAACTCATAATGACCATAACGTGTACCAAACGCCGTATTGGGAATGTCATCTTCCCGAATCCACAACTGGTAATAGCCAGACTTTAAATATAGCTTTGAGTAGACAATTAAACCCACCATCTGATCAAACAAGTCATCAATATGTGGAATCAGGTACTTATTCTTCTCCATCAGCTTGTTTAACTCTCGATAGTCAATGCATAGCAGCAAGCTTCCGACCTTCTTCTTCACAAAGAGGACCGGTGCACTCCAAGGTGACATACTTGGACTTATATAGCCCTGCTCTAGCAATTCTTGCAATTGAACTTTTAATTCCGCAATCTCCTTTAGCGTTACACGATACGACGAGCGGGCCACAGGTTTCACACATTGTACTAACTCTATAGCAAAGTTAATCTCCCCCTGGGGTGGTAACCCAGGGAGATCCTTAGGAAACGCATATGCGTACTCCGACACAACAGGAACATCACTCAAACTGGGCTTCGGCTCAACAGCCTCCAACAACATGAAGAATAACTCCACGCCCTTCCGAACAGCCTTGACTACCTGGAGAGTAGACATCAATACCTTGCTCGATCCTCGCATACCAGCAAACTTAGTCTCTCTTTCGGTGTTTTGTTCTAGTGTGACTTCCTTAGAGTTGCAATCTATACAGGTACGCTGCTCCAAGAGCTAGTCCATGCCAAATATTACATCAAACTCAGATATCGGGAGCACATATACTTCCAATCTGAAATCCTGACTTCCTATCCGCACCTCAACACAACAAGACCTATCTGCACGCATCACGCATCTGTTAGGTAATAACACCTTTACTCTATCTGTTGACATAAGAGTATGCACTCTGATCTGTGATAGGAAGTCCTCAGATAGAAACGAATACGAAGCGCATATATCAAACAGTGCTCTCGTCGGATAGCCCCGAATAAGGACAAAGCCTATATGCAAACAATTCATACACAAGCAACGTACAAGGTACTAAGTATGGAAAGCAGTAAAAACTATATCTTAACTCATACCTGTTACGACGTCACTTTGTTTTATGGCTTCCTGCTGGCCAAGATTGTACACCCTTGGCTGAGCTGTAACATATTGGGATGCAATGGACTTCGCCGCCTTTCCTTTCTCAGCGTAAGATGCTCCTACCTTTTTGTCCTTCTTTGGAAGGCCACTGGGGCATTCATGGGCAAAATGTCCTGGCTTGCCACAAGTTTAACATATGAGCGGACCTTTCCCTGACATTGCTCCAGAAGTAACCGCAGATGGAGCTTGTCCAGAATACCTGGACTTTGTTCTCCACTTCTTTCGGTACTTAGATTTGGCAGGACACGACACTTTGAACTCGAGCTTTATCACAGCCAAGTCCCTCTTGCCCTGTACCCTCTTCATGTCCTTTTCTAATGAACGAGCCGTATTAACCAATACTTGAAACCCTTGGTTCATCAGCCCCGAGAGTAGTAACCTCAGCTCATCCCGCAGTCCCTCATAGAACATATTGGTCTTACGCTCTTTGTCAGGAAAAGTAGACCACGCATAACGTACCAACTTGGTAAACTCATGCAAGTAGTCATCCACACTACCCTCGCCCTGAGTCAAATGCTGGAACTCATTTTCCATGGAAATCTGCTGCGACGATGGCAGATGCTTTGCCAAGAACAATCTCGAAAACTCCTCCATCAAGATCTCTGATAATCATTTGCCCATGAAGTGGTGTAATTCTAACTCATCCCACCAAAGCCGAGTCTCTCATTCCAACAAGAAAGTGGCCAAGGTGACCTTCTGTCCATCCTCTGTCTCTATCTCCGTCAATATCCTCTTGACTTGCGAAAGCCAGTACTCTGCTTGCGTCGGGGATCCTGCACCCATAAACATAGGAGTACTAAAGCTCATGAATTGCTTCAGCTGTCGTTCAGTCGCTTGCTTATCATCTAAAGCCTTAGTAGGCACTTGCCTAGCAGCTATAGGCTCGGCTACACCAACCTGTACTGGCACCATCGCAGGTCGCACCTGACAAGTCGGTTGTGCATTCATCGTCACAAACACTGCCTCAGCAACTAAATGTACTGTCTCCGCATAAGAAGGAGGTGTGGGCACATCAGCTGGTGTCGCATTCTCAACAGAATGTTGGGGTTCAGACTGTCTCACACTACTTCTAGTCACCTATAAGTATAAAATACACAATTTAGCGACTACTCAAAAGCAAATAATGACAATTAGGAACGTGCATGTTTCTCAAACATGTGTATTTTCATTTCTAAGTGGACATTCTTGAGTTCAATTTTTTTATAATGGTAAGCACAGACACGAGCCCGCCACCCCTTAAAGGAATTCGACCATGAATTCGCAGGAGGAAGAGCAAGACAAGCTGATACCAAATTGTAACACCTCCATCCGTCATATGAAATATAATAGAGGGTCCGGCCGGGGCCCCATGTCATATCCCACATACAGTTGGCGGAGTTACATGTTAATATCAAAAACTAAACGAATCCTAACTCTGAGCATTCTAGCGGAAACTTCCTGGGTTAACTTGAACTCAATACATGTGAATGTCCACTATATATACATATATCTCAGGAATGTTTGCCAAATACACAAAATTCACGGCCTTAAGGCCTTACAGTTATGCTTCAAAAGTGTGGTTTACAGACATAGGCACGCAGGTCGGGCACACATGAAAAACATTAAAAAGCCTTCACTTGGCCTTCGAGGGCCGACATAACATCAAAGGGCTGCAACCCACAGTTTTCCGTTCGGCTCTCCAGCACCTGTATAGGGACAATCCACTACAAGGGCGGTAAACAAGGAAACAGTCAGCTTTCATCTGACTAATTTATAATGAATCTACCCCATTTTCGGGGCAGCAGTATTTCTTCCCTGTAGGCATAACATTAACACAAAGATATATAACAAGAAGGCACACTCAAGCACCATTCAATATATCACAAACGAGTGCCTCAGCAGCCAAACATTCTGTGCACTCGAGGCACATTCTCGGTGAACCGGACTTCCCGGGTCCCACCACCATCCACAGTGCCAGACTTGACGATATACTTGAGCATTCTAGTCTTTCCGGCACGGGGCCTAAGACTCTCATTATGCCAACGAAGAAAGTCATTTACTTTAGGCAATCCAGCCCGAACGATATAACGCAGACAACAGTTCAGCACTTTTCCCGTTGCTCAAATCGACATGTCATTGACGAAAGCCAAAGTAATCAAGCCCCGTGACAAGATGCGGGTCAGCTTCCCCTTGCCCGTTCGACTCTCTGTGCTTACTTCTGGGCACAACAGGCTCTCAACATCACTTGTTGCTCACATGTCCCCAGGACCTGAGCCTGCAATGATCAATCATGGCACTCATGGACAATAGCTGGGCTATCCAGGATCACAACTTCTCATACAACACACCTTGTCTCACGGACACAGGCTTTACAACAACATTCAAGCTGGCTTGCATTGCCACCTTAGCTGACTTCATAGCTTCAAACAATGACCCCAGGTCTCCCAGAGATAGGTCTCATAGCTTATTGGAAGCTATCGTTGGCGGTAGCACTACCGCTGCGCGGTAGGGACATAATTCACTTCTTACCCATTTTGAGTGTTTTCTTAGAGATCACCTCCGGTACTATCACTATAGAATCATGCACACCCTACACCACGGAGTCTACATGTTGAACCACACGTTTTATCCATGGAGTCTTCTCCGACTGATAACTTCACAAAATGAAGTTATCTTGTGCGTTAATTTATCTCATTTTGACCAATTTATTTCCAAAATTTAAATCAAAAGCATGTGGAAATGAGTAGATTATCTTTTGTGCGAGAATTTACGTATTATTAATATTTTAACTTATTTTATGATAGGGAGCGATGATGAAATCACTTGCATGGCCAAAAGGAAGCATAAGCAACATCCAGGAACCTATTAAAATCAGTCTGCAGTTCATTGGGAGCAGTTTTTGAGTGCAGGAAGCAGAAAATAGAATTTGTTGCAACAAATAAAAATTTGTTGCAACAAACCTGCGAATTTGAATTTTCAAATTCCGAAAATAATTCAAATTTGGAAGTTTTAAATATGAAAGGAGGCTTCCTTTCATAATTTCTGGAAATCCTTTGAGGCTCCATTACCATATAAAGAGGATTTTTAGATCTTTTCATAATCTTTATCATTTTGGAGAGAAGAAGGCCAAGTTTAGGGTTCTTGACGGTGGAGAAGCGGATTCCGGCCACGAGAAAGGGTAGATCTGAACTTTTGAAGTCATGAACTGTAAGATCTTTATAGTTTTGTGTGTTATTTTTCTCTCTATGAACTAATCTCTCCAAGTCTTGTATAAGGAGAGTACTATGCGTGTTTCAATGGTGTAAAACTCTTGGTTGTTGAGATTTGTTGAATGATTTTTCATATTGTGAACTTTTGAATTAATTTATGAGATTTTTGGTTTTTGTCTTCATCTTATGTTTCGCTACGAGAATCGAGAGATGAGCGGCGTAATATTGGTTTGACGGCGATTTCATTGCACCGCAAGATTCGAGAGAGGAGTGGTGTAAAACGTTTAACCAAAGATCTCTACTTTCGCGTTGTATTTCGAGATTCGAGAGAGGAGGAGTGCAATCGCTCATTATTTCACTTTAATTTAGAGGAGAGGAGGAGACTCCCTCCTTTTGCTAGCGATTCGATTTTTATGTTAAGCAATATTCTTCATTCCTCTTAAGTTAGAGATAACTAAGAGAATTTAGGATGCTGGGATTTCCGAGATTCGAGAGAGGAGGATTTCTTCTATAAAAATCGCCGCATGATATTTCATTCAACACTCTTGACTAATATCATTTCAACGCACCATTTAGACGCACATAGGAAATCTAAATACAAGACTATCTCTTCCCAATTTGATAAAGATATTTTTCAAGCTTTCAATTAGTCTACTTAGTCTAATTCTTGATTAGTTAACATAAGATCTATCTATTTCGACTTGTTTGGATTTGAAGAACGGTGTAGCTAGTAATTGCAAGCTTTAGGTTAACCACTTCTCCGAGGGAACGATCTCACTCACACTTTATTACTTGTTACGGCATGTGCACTTGCGGCAATACGCATAGATCATTTTCCGCGTATCACCGACATGCAAACTAATTCATCACCAATCCAGACCAACCTGTCCAGATGGGCTTCACACAGCATGCATATTCCGTACTTCGATTCCAGATCTAAATGCCAGTTTTATCGGGGATCACAACGATCTACCCGCTGGAAACCACCCTTTTCTTCACCTTTTGGTGAGGGGTTCCACGCACATGCAAAACGGAGGACTTCACTTGTCCAAGAAGGAAGATCGTTGCCATTGTAGATCTTTTCGGAGCCATGAATAAGTCTTCTATCCAGATGGAAAGGAGCGCCTCGCTTTCCTCTTCACGGATCTTACTTCGGCTCTTGATTTCGATCACGGGATCTCCTTCACCAAGCTTGCAACACTAAGCCCAAACCTCTTTCCCTAGACTTCAAGTACCAAGAGAGACAGAGAGAAAAATGAGAGTTCAATCTCAAGCCCAGCTTATATTTGGAGGCTGTCGCCGCGCGGTATCATAGGCGGTTGTCGCTTTGCCCAATCGACATCGCGTTGTCGCTCCAAAATAGCCTCCACCTTACTGCCACTTGGCAGGCTACCGCCGCGCGTCAAGTTACTACCGTCAAGCGGTACTTTATCTCGAGCTATCGCCGCGCGTTAGATTCTACCACCGCGTTATAGTCACTCAACGCTTCATTGAGAGCATTGAGTGCGTTGAGAGCGTCGAGTGCTATCGCCATGCGATAGCACACTACCGTCGCGCGGTAATCCTCTCAACGATTCGTCGAAAACATTGATTGTTAACGCGACGCGGTTCCTTTCTACTACCGCGTGGTAGATTCTCGAGATGCCGGACGATTTAATCAATAACTAGCGTTGGTGTTAACTCTACTGCCGCACATTAACTACCAATCCTTCATTGTTAGGGGTTTTGGGGCATTACTGTAACACCCCTATCCGTCGGATAGCATATAGCAGTAGGTCCGGCCGGGGCCCGACGCCATATACTACGGACAGACCGGTTGGTTACGCGTTGAAACCATACAACCAATCACCAACGTCCTACACAGAGTCATTCTAGCGGAAGCAATTTCTTAAGTTGCACAAATAAAGGAACCCTGCCAAGCACGAATGTCCACAACTTAGATAAAATAGGAATGATTAATACAAAAGTATCAGCCTTATGGCCTTACAATAGTTCTCTCATACAAGAGTGTCTTTCATACTTCGGCTCGCAGGCCGGCCATACATGAGATAAACGAAAATCATAAAGAAAGGTAGGCCTTCGAGGGCCAGCACCGCAACATGGGCTTTAGCCTGCTATTTCCCGCTCGGCTCCGCAGCACCTGCAAGCCACAATCCACCGCCCGGTGGTAAACAAAAGCAACGGTCAGCTATGCTGACCAAATTATAACGATCCTGCCCCCGTAATCGGGGATGCGATGCTCTTTACCTGCATTTTATTAGTATAGCATCAATATAGTGTAAACAAACTTCAACACAGGCGTAGGCTCGCACGGCCACACACCTCGTGCACACAGGGCACATTCACGGCGAACCGGCCAACGTCACGTCAATTCAAGCCATAGACGTTCCCATTCCACCACCGCCCCTTGGACGGCCAACCATATGAGCATTTTGTCTTCTTGGCCTTGGTCACGACAATTTAAGCCATAGACCGCCGAAGACCCTCATCCATGCCAACGGTTCCACCGAACGACATAGATCGGGTACGGTTCCGTCTGACCCGTGCTCATATCGCAACGGCAATTTAAGCCATATGCGCAGGTCAAGACTCACCGAGTCCCGTTTCCGCCACAACAATCACATAACCCGGTTATGTTCACGTTGGCTCCCCGGCCATCGTGTTGGCAAAACTCGCTTTTGCCCAGTTTTTCGGGTGCACCTTGGAGTTAATCTCCAAGGATCCCTGTTGCAATCTACCACGTAGAAAACCCGAAAAACGCCCAAACACCCTAAGTCTTCCCCGGTTCATATGCAATGCAACATCACCGATCCGGCTCTACTTGTCCGGATAGGATTCATACACAATGACTATGTCCGTTTTCGCATAAGGACTCTATACAAGGGGGACTTTACATATCTACCCCAAGGAATGCTCCAACTCTTCGCTCACTCGCGAGAGAGGGCTTCCTATGCAAAGGGAAAAAGGGCTTCACATGCCCAAGGATGAGAAATCGTTACCCTTGCGTTCTTCCGCGGCGCCATGAAAAACTATGCGGTTGGAAAGCACCGCAACGGCGTCACCTCTGCGGATCTGGACTCGGATCGCGATTCGGAGCTCCGACGCTCCACCGGCGGCCGGATCTTGGTCTCCAACCTCTCACCTTGCTCTCCCCTCTCTCTAGGATTTAGAAAGAGAATGGAAAAAGAGAATGAGGGTTTTGAAACCCTTATCCCGGCTAAAACCACCCAGGAGATGCCCCCCACCGTCAGATCCAAAGCCAAGGAAATGAACGTCCACGATTAGGCCTCAAATTAGAAAATCTGGGCCGAACACGGGTTGCAACACGGCCGTGTGCCTGGCCGTGTCACCCATTCGCCGTCTCGACCGACTCGAAAACCAGCACACGGCATTTGACACGGCCTCCGACACGCCCGTGTCACATGTGACACGCCCATGTCGAGACCCGTGTCACGCACCCCGTGTGCAATCGGCCAGCTTTCACAACCCGAGAAGGACACGGCCTGCGATACGGCACCCGACACGCCCGTGTCGCATGTGACACGCCCGTGCCATGGCCTGTGTCATGGCCCGTATGCCTGACTCAGAAAACTGCCCAAAGTGACACGCCCTGGGACACGCCCGTGTCCCAGGCCGTGTGCCGCAACTCGACGATCTCCGATGGTCAAAACGTCGACCACATGACCCGTGGCCGAACACGCCTGTGTCACGCCCGTGACACGCCCGTGTCACTCCCGTGACACGCCCGTGACACCTGCTCCAAAATTCAGACTGGGCTTAAAACATCACCCGTCCCTCTTTTGAGATTCGGGGTGTTACAACTCCCTCCCCCTTAAAAGAATTTCGCCCACGAAATTTACTAAAGGAAAACCATAGGAACTTAAAACTTTTAACGGTACCTGAGCGGAATAACTCCAGGTACTCCTCCAGCATAGTTTGCTCCCTTTCCCAAGAGAGCTCCTCCCGACCACAATTATCCCACCGGACCTTAACCATCCGGATCTCCTTGTTACGGAGCCTCTTGACCTCAGAGTCTTCAATACAAACGGGCTTGACCTTAGTCGTCAACCCTTCGTCCACCGGTACTTGATCTACTGCAATCACTAGCGAAGGCTCTTGCACCGCCTTCCACAACACATAGATGTGGAACACATCGTGTAGCCCACTCAACTCCACCGATAGCTTCAAACGGTATGCGGCTTCGCCGACTCGCTCCAGAACCTCAAAAGGTCCAAGGTATCTTGGGCTCAGCTTCTTCAAGCGTCTCACCCGCGAAACCCCCTAGAACGGCTTCACTTTCAAGTATACCCAATCGCCTACCGCGAACTCCACGTTCCGGTGCTTGGCATTGTAATACTTCGCCTGCCTGTCCTGAGCGATCAACAAGCGCTCCCGAATGATCCGCACCAACGAGGTAGCACTCTCCACCTCCTGCTTCTTGTACAACCTTGCCTCACCCATTTCTAACCAAGACAACGACGTGCAACATTTTCTACCATATAGGGCCTCAAAGGGCATCATTAGGATACTCGCCTGGTAGCTGTTGTTGTACGCGAACTCCACCAAATACAGGTGGTCCTCCCAATGCTTACCGAAGTCTAGAAAACACATGCGGAGCATGTCCTCCATCGTTCTATTGACTCTCTCGGTCTGCCCATCCGTCTGCGGATGGAAGGCTGTGCTGAACTTCAACTTTGTCCCCAGCATTTGCTGCACCAACCTCCAATCATTGGACGTGAAACGCCCATTGCGATCACTCGCAATGCTGCGAGGCACACCATGCAGTCTAACTATATTGTCCACATAAAGCTTTGCCAACTTCTCCACCGAGTCATCCTTCCTATGCGGAATGAAATGCGACACTTTAGTTAACCGATCTACGATCACCCAGATGGCGTCGTTCCCCTTCTGTGACCTTGGCAACCCATGCACAAAGTCCATAGATATGTCGTCGAACTTCCACTCCGGTATAGGCAAGGACTTCAGAAATCCTCCCGGCTTTTGGCACTCCGCCTTCACCAAGGCGCACGTTTGGCACTTAGCCACAAACAACGCTACGTCTTTCTTAAGCCCCGGCCACCAAAACAGCTTCTTGAGGTCACGGTACATCTTTGTGCTCCCTGGGTGGATCGAGTACTTGGTATGATGAGCCTTGTACATCAACTCCACCCGTAGGTTACTCCCGCTTGGGACGCACAACCGATGATCCTTCCTTAACAACCCATCTTCCACTGAAAATTGGGAATTTGACCCATCCAACGCTGCCTCCATAAGCTCCTTCATGGAGTCATCTAACTCCAATGCCTGCAGAACCCGGCCAGCCAGGTCATACTGAACCTCTGTCCAGTTCAACATTGCTTTGGCGCTCGTCTGCTTGTCAACGCAGCAGATTTCAAGCTCCTCCAACTCCCGTATCAGCCGCTCATCATGCACCGACAACCAGTTGGCTTGGGCGGGAGCCCTGCGACTCAACGCATCAGCAACCGCATTGCCCTTCCCGGGTACATAATGAATCTTGAAGGTGTAGTCCCCCAGGAACTCCATCCACCTCCTCTGCCTCATGTTAAGATCCTTCTGATCCAATAGGTACTTCAGGCTCTTGTGATCGGTCTATATATCGACCCTTACGTCGTATAGGTAGTGTCTCGACAGCTTAAGTGCAAATATCACGGCCGCCAACTCCAAGTCGTGGACCGGATAGTTCCTTTCATGCACTTTCAGCTGACGCGATCACTAAGCTATCACGCTCCCATGCTGCAACAGCACACAGCCCAAACCACTACCCGAGGCGTCACTATAAACCTCGAAGCCCTCGGTCTTACTCGGCAAACTAAGCACTAACGCCGTAGTCAACCGTCTCTTCAGCTCCTCAAAAGCTTGCACGCACTCCTGCATCCACAAGAATCTCTGATCTTTTCTTGTCAACTTCGTGAGAGGTAGCGCTATCCACGAGAAGTTCTCTACGAAGCGCCTGTAATATCCGGCAAGCCCGAGAAAACTACGGACTTCCGCGACAGAAGACAACGCAGGCCGCTCCCGTATCGCAACGATCTTCGCCGGATCCACCGCTATACCTTCCCCACTAACAATGTGACCAAGGAACGCTACTGAGGGTAGCCAGAACTCGCACTTGGAGAATTTCGCATATAGCTCATTCCTCCTCAAAGTCTCCAACACCAGATGCAAGTGCTTGAAGTGATCTTCTTCACACTGCGAGTATACCAATATATCGTCAATAAAGACGATCACAAAGCGGTCCAGGAAATCTCGGAACGTCCTGTTCATCAAGTCCATAAATTCTGATGACGCATTCGTCAGTCCAAACGGCATGACCGTGAACTCGAAATGCCCATACTTTGTGCTGAACGCCGTCTTCGGGATATCACATTCCCTTATCCTCAACTGATAGTACCCCGACTTCAAGTCCAACTTAGAATATACCGACGATCCGACCAACTGATCGAACAGATCATCAATCCTCGGGATCGGGTACTTGTTCTTCTCTGTCAGCTTGTTCAACTCTCTGTAGTCGATAAACAACTGCATACTCCCGTCCTTCTTCTTAACGAAGAGGACCGGTGCGCTCCAAGGCGACGAGCTTGGACGCACATAACCTTGCTCCATCAGCTCCTCTAGCTAAACTTTCAACTCTGCCATCTCCTTAGGCGCCAACCTATACGGAGCACGTGACACCGGTTTGGCCCCCGGTACGAGCTCGATGGTGAAATCAATCTCTCGCTGCGGTGGGGCCCCGTGAAGACTATCCGGGAACACATCGGGGTATTCACAAACCACGGGGATGTTATCCAACGTGGACTTTGGCTCCACAGCCCCCACTATTGCGAAGAACAGCTCTGCACTAGCACGAACTGCCTTTACCACTTGAAGAGCAGACATCAGCGTCTTGCTCGACCCCTTGAGTCCCTCGAATGTTGTCCCCCGCCAAACACCCAGCTTGACCTCCTTCCGGTCACAGTCAATCCAAGCTTTCTGCTCCGAAAGCCAATCCATCCCAAAGATAACGTCGAACTCTACTAGCGGCAGCAATGACGCTAGCAAGTCGAACTCTTGACTCCCTATGTGAACCTTTACGGAGCACACTCTGTCCGCACGCATCGAGCACCCATTCGGTAGCAGCACATCCAACTTGTCCTTCGCCATCGAAGAAGGGACTCCGATGTGCGATATAAAATTTTCGGACAAGAAGGAGTGTGAAGCTCCCGTATCGAACAGTGCTCGTGCCGGACTATCGTTAATCAAAACAAAGCCTATGCAAACCATATTAGGCTAACAAGCAATAAACAACAGTATCTAAGTTAACTTGCTATAAATTAACTCGTACCTGTCACCACATCCGCTTGTTTAATGGCCTCTTGCTGCCCCAAGTTGTAGACTCTAGGCTGAGTCGGAGCATAGTGAGACGCGGTTGACTCCACCGCCTTGCCCTTCTCTTCGTAAGTAGCTCCTTGCTTTCTCTCGGACTTTGGGCGTCCGCTCCAGCAATCGCGGGCAAAGTGCCCCATCTTTCCACAGGTGAAACAAGCGCCCGGGGTTCGATTGGTAGTTGCCCCCGAGGCACATGTAGAAGAAGCTGGACCTGACGTCCTAGCCTTCTTGTAGAATCTTCGATAGCCCGACTTCGACGTAGTCGGCGCTTTGAACTCCGATTTCTTCCCACTGGATTCCTTCTTAGCTTGCACATTTCTCATGTCCTTCTCCAAAGACCGGGCCGAGTTGACCAAGGTTAGGAAACCCTGCGCCATAGGCCCCGACAGTAGCAACCTCAGTTCATCTCTTAACCCTTCATAGAAGCGGCTAGTCTTTCTCTCCTCGTCGGCAAAGGTAGCGCTAGCATATCTCCCCAACCAAGTAAACTCGTGGAAGTACTCGTCTACAGTGCTATCTCCTTGCACCAACTTTTGGAACTCGTTCTCCAATGCGATCCTCTGCGCTGAGGGGAGGTATCGAGTCATGAACAATCTTGCAAACTCCGCCATAGGAACTTCGGCCAACGACCTTCCCCTCAACTGGTGTAGCTCTAGGCCTTCCCTCCATAACCTTGCGTCCCCATCCAAAAGGAACGTCGCTATCGTGGTCTTCTGCCACTCTTCCATTTCTGTCGCTGTCATCACCCTATTGACTCTTGAGAGCCAATCTTCAGCCTGGGTCGGGGTTCCCGTTCCCGAGAACACCGGTGGGTGGAAGCCCATCACATGCTTAAGCTGTCTCTCAGTTGCTCTCCGAGGCAACTTCGACTCCACCGCCACCTGCTCAACCCTTCTAGGCTCCGCCGCTTGAAGCGGCACTTGCTCCTCCGCAGGAGTAGGCTGCTGCACCTATCTTGCAGGTTGCGCATTAATCATCGCCATGACAGCTTCTGCCACCAACCTAATGGTCTCGGCAGACGGAGGTGTTGCAGGAGCTTCACTTGGCGCACTGCTTGCCTCAGAACCTGGCCGTTCTGACGGCCCAGCACCACTTCTGGTCACCTATAAACGTGCAAAACACCGATAAGCGACCAAATACTATTGCAAACAGCAATTATAGGAACACGTAAGTTCCTCAAACATGTGTATTTTCATTCCTAAGTGGACATTCATGGGTTCTTTTCATGTTATAACGATGACGCACGCACATGTGCTCACCACCCCTTAAAGTGAATTCGCCCACGAATTCATTTAAGGTTGACCGAAACCAGTAGTCTGATACCAATTTGTAACACCCCTATCCGTCGGATAGCATATAGCAGTAGGTCCGGCCGGGGCCCGACGCCATATACTACGGACAGACCGGTTGGTTACGCGTTGAAACCATACAACCAATCACCAACGTCCTACACAGAGTCATTCTAGCGGAAGCAATTTCTTAAGTTGCACAAATAAAGGAACCCTGCCAAGCACGAATGTCCACTACTTAGATAAAATAGGAATGATTAATACAAAAGTATCGACCTTATGGCCTTACAATAGTTCTCTCATACAAGAGTGTCTTTCATACTTCGGCTCGCAGGCCGGCCATACATGAGATAAACGGAAAACATAAAGAAAGGTAGGCCTTCGAGGGCCAGCACCGCAACATGGGCTTTAGCCCGCTATTTCCCGCTCGGCTCCGCAGCACCTGCAAGCCACAATCCACCGCCCGGTGGTAAACAAAAGCAACGGTCAGCTATGCTGACCAAATTATAATGATCCCGCCCCCGTAATCGGGGCTGCGATGCTCTTTCCCTGCACTTTATTAGTATAGCATCAATATAGTGTAAACAAACTTTAACACTGGCGTAGGCTCGCACGGCCACACACCTTGTGCACACAGGGCACATTCACGGTGAACCGGCCAACGTCACGTCAATTCAAGCCATAGACGTTCCCATTCCACCACCGCCCCTTGGACGGCCAACCATATGAGCATTTTGTCTTCTTGGCCTTGGTCACGACAATTTAAGCCATAGACCGCCGAAGACCCTCATCCATGCCAACGGTTCCACCGAACGACATAGATCGGTACGGTTCCGTCTGACCCGTGCTCATATCGCAACGGCAATTTAAGCCATATGCGCAGGTCAAGACTCACCGAATCCCGTTTCCGCCACAACAATCACATAACCCGGTTATGTTCACGTTGGCTCCCCGGCCATCGTGTTGGCAAAACTCGCTTTTGCCCAATTTTTCGGGTGCACCTTGGAGTTAATCTCCAAGGATCCCTGTTGCAATCTACCACGTAGAAAACCCGAAAAACGCCCAAACACCCGGAGTCTTCCCCGGTTCATATGCAATGCAACATCACCAATCCGGCTCTACTTGTCCGGATAGGCTTCATACACAATGCCTATGTCCGTTTTCGCATAAGGACTCTATACAAGGGGGACTTTACATATCTACCCCAAGGAATGCTCCAACTCTTCGCTCACTCGCGAGAGAGGGCTTCCTATGCAAAGGGAAAAAGGGCTTCACATGCCCAAGGATGAGAAATCGTTACCCTTGCGTTCTTCCGCCGCGCCATGAAAAACTATGCGGTTGGAAAGCACCGCAACGACGTCACCTCCGCGGATCTGGACTCGGATCGCGATTCGGAGCTCCGACGCTCCACCGACGGCCGGATCTTGGTCTCCAACCTCTCACCTTGCTCTCCCCTCTCTCTAGGATTTAGAAAGAGAATGGAAAAAGAGAATGAGGGTTTTGAAACCCTTATCCCGGCTGAAACCACCCAGGAGATGCCCCCCACCGTCGGATCCAAAGCCAAGGAAATGAACGGCCACGATTAGGCCTCAAATTAGAAAATCTGGGCCGAACACGGGTTGCAACACGGCCGTGTGCCTGGCCGTGTCACCCATTCGCCGTCTCGACCGACTCGAAAACCAGCACACGGCATTCGACACGGCCTCCGACACGCCCGTGTCATATGTGACACGCCCGTGTCGATACCCGTGTCACGCCCCCCATGTGCAATCGGCCAGCTTTCCCAACCCGAGAAGGACACGGCCTGCGACACGGCACCCGACACGCCCGTGTCGTATGTGACACGCCTGTGTCATGGCCCGTGTCATGGCCCGTGTCATGGCCCGTGTGCCTGACTCAGAAAACTGCCCAAAGTGACACGCCCTGGGACACGCCCGTGTCCCAGGCCGTGTGCCTCAACTCGACGATCTCCGATCGTCAAAACGTCGACCACATGACCCGTGGCCGAACACGCCCGTGACACGCCCGTGACACGCCCGTGTCACGCCCGTGACACGCCCGTGTCACGCCCGTGACACCTGCTCCAAAATTCAGACTTGGCTTAAAACATCACCCGTCCCTCTTTTGATTTTCGGGGTGTTACAATTACAATAGCTCACCACACACTGAGTTTAGTATTTAACTTGTTGTTGTTGGGAGCTTCACACACTGGAAGCTCTGGAGTCTTTGACTATTGCTTGGAGGTGGGTGCTGATTGCTTGGTTTGTCTTAAATTGGCGGCTTGGAATTTTGAGTCATTCGTTGTGCATGCCTTGTCCTCTGCGGATTTTTTTTATTGTATTTTGGAGAAGTTTGGTGTGGTTGTCTTGTCGGGTATTGGAGCGCTTGTTCTTGAGCGCGTGAGGTGCTTGCTGGCGAAGAGTGCCCAGTGCGCTGACTGGCGGGGAGCGTGCGGTCCGCTTGCTGGAGGAGAGCGCACAGAGCGCTTGCAGTAGGAGAGCGTGCGGGGCGCTTGATAGAGGAGAGCGTGTTGTACACTTTCTAGAGGAGAGCGCGCGGGGCGCTTGCTGGAGGAGAGCGCTTGGGGCGCTTGCTAGAGGAGAGCGTGCTTGGCGCTTGCTGGAAGAGAGCGCGTGGGGCGCTTGCTGGAGGAGAGCGCGTGGGGCGCTTGCTGGAGGAGAGCGCGCTTGGCGCTTGCTGGAGGAGAGTGCGCGGGGCGCTTGCTGGAGGAGAGCGCGTGGGGCGCTTGCTGGAGGAGAGCGCGTTTGGCGCTTGCTGGAGGAGAGCGCGCGGGGCGCTTGCTAGAGAAGAGCCCGCAAAGCGCTTGCTGGAGGAGAACGCGCGGGGCTCTTGTTGGAGGAGTGCACGCAGAGCGCTTGCTAGAGGAGTGCGCGTGGAACGCTTGCTGGAGGAGAGCGCGCGGAATGCTGGCTGGAGGAGAGTGTGCGGGAACGCTTGCTAGCGGAAAGCATGTGGAGCGCTTGCTAGCGGAAAGCATGTGGAGCGCTTGCTAGCGGAAAGTGTGTGACGCGCTTGCTAGAGGAGTGCGCTCGGGGCACTTGCCGGCACGTGCACGAGGCGTATGTGGATGTGGGGCGCGAGAATGCACGTATGTAGCCGGAGCGTGAGGGGACGCGCAAGGAGGAGACGCAAGGAAGTGCACACGGAACAGACGTGCGCTAGAGCGTGCAAGGAAGAGGCCCGCGCGGGAGCGCGCAAGGAAGAGACGCACGAGAACGTTCAAGAAAGATGTGCGCACAAGGAAGAGACACAAGCGGAAGCGCACAAGGGAGACAAGAGGAGGAGTGAGAAATTCCGTAGGATGAGGAGAGACAAATTCTGTATGAGGAGAATTCGGGGATCGAGGAGAGAAAAGGATTGAAATGAAGGAGGAATAGGTCCTATGTATAGATTCCAAGTGGGGCGACCTGGTAATTTCCCTTGATAAGTTCCGGCTGGACGAATAGGAATGCTCTGTTTAGAGCACGCATATCACGATTTTACTAAATTGACAAGACCGCCCCAGACGGTTAATGAAGGTAGTGGGCAGTTATGCGAGACCGTCGGGGAGGAAGGAGTGGCGGCCGGCCAAAGAGCCGGCCACGAGCCAGGCGGCCGTGCGTGGGCAGCAGCTCGGTGCAATGACGAGTGGTCGGGATGCTGACCACGGGACTCGCGGGCTCTTCTTGGCACGGGCGCAAAGCGGCAGCCGGCCGGGAGACGACAACAAGCCATGAGGCCGCTCGCGAGAGACCATTTGGCGCGGTGGCAGTCGGCCGGGGGGGGGGGGGGATAGCCTTGCGGCCGCTCGCGGGTGGCCGATTGGCACGGGGGCGGACGACCGCACGCCTCGCGGCCTCCGGCGGGCGGTTGCTTGGCGTGGGGCCGGCCGGCCCAGGCCGCCGTAAGCGTTGTGCGTACCCGTGGGGGGCCACTTGGCGAGGCGGCGGCGATGGCAAGGCGGCGGCGATGGCAATGACGGCGGCGAAGGCGGCGGCGATGGCGGCGGCGTTGATGGCGCTAGCGGGTAGACTTGATCAACCCCACTTCATTAAAAAAGGTGTGCGATTTGGCTACGAGCAAACCGAATCATTTTAAGGGAACCTATCAAGTGGGTTGGAATCACGTGATCATCTCCTCCGTTTGAATTATTCTTCATAGTTAGAATTAAAATTCCAAACTAAATAATAATGTTTAAATCAATTCAGAAATCAGCATTCATTCATTAGCTAGCGGATGATTTCGATAAAAACACCAATAATATTACAGTGATTTTTATTGCAAATATTATTCTGTTTTATATTATGCAAATTGTTGCATCATACATTCATACGGGACGGTAAACTAATTATGGCGTTATTATGATTTAAATTAAAATTAAAAAAAGGCGATTGTTATCCGCACTACAGTTTTGGTTATTCGCACATATTTTTTCCTAATTTTTTGCGCCTTTTAGAAATACGTCTTGTACATGCATTTTTACGAAAAGTGTTCAACACCAAAGTTGTAGATATCATCGAGATCTACAACTTTCGTGTTGAACACTTTTCCTGAAAATGCATGTACAAGACGTATTTCTAAAAGGCGCGAAATCTAGGTGTATTTCCAAAGTACGTCTTGTACATGCATTTTCAGGAAAAGTGTTCAACACGAAAGTTGTAGATCTCGATGAGATCTACAACTTTCGTGTTGAACACTTTTCCTGAAAATGCATGTACAAGACGTATTTCCAAAAGGCACGAAAAATTAGAAAAAAAACATGTGCGAATAACCAAAACTGTAGTGTGGATAACAATCGGCTTACAAAAATACATACATAAAAAAAATATTTTCAGGAACACAAAACTATGTGCACAAGAGAACACCGTAAACATGAGTAATTTTTGGGTTAGCGTGACTCACCATAAGCGCGAGATCAGTGTCGTGCACTTGCACATCAAATCAGACGTACATCGAATCAGACGCACACCAAATCATACGTGTCTGATTTGATTTGCGAGTGCACGACCTTGATTTTTTTACTCACGGTGAGCTAGACTTACCCAAAATTTATTCCCCTAAACATTAGTCCATGTAGACAGTTTTCTAGAAATTCAACCACTGCCTTCAATAATTCAAATAACCATGTCTTCATGATCAACCTGCTACAACAAGTTGCATTTAATTATTATTATTATTGTCATTAATGAAAAAGGATGTATTGCCGAAGCTTCTGTCCCCTCGCTCTAAAGTCTTCCACTCTTCGAAATTTTTTAGGTACACGTGGGCATGTGGAGGATGGTGTCCGCGATGCATTGGAAGACGTCCGATCAACAAAAACTTTTGCTTATTTTTAAATATTTTTTTCTTCCTTTAATGCTAAAGGTCAGATCTAAAATCCAACACCTAAAAATGTATTGTACCTATCTCTATGTACCCGCAGATACCTAAAAATTACTCTCCACTCTTAAAACTTTCTTACGAATGACTTCTCTATCACTCTATGCATCAATTCCACATAAAAAAAAATTCATGTGTTGCTCTAGATTTTTTTTCTAGAAGGGATTTTGGATATTGATAAAAAGTAGACTTTGGATCCAAGTAGAATGTCAGATGAGATCTAAGCAAATTTTTCGCTTAAAAATCGAAGAACTTGGTCAATTGAATTGTAGGGAGATATAAGAAGTGGGGGTATTATTGTTGTTGTGGACTAACTTGATGCCTCGGTCGAACCGGATTAACTTGGACCGTCTTAGCCCACGGAGCGGTCGAGCGCGCACACAGTCAATGAAAATGAGTAGTTGACACAAGGTGTGATGACGTGGAAAAACCCCTTAAATGGGTAAAAAACCACGTGACCGGGTCGGTGTCGGTCAAATTCCACTAGCTTCTGGTGATTACAGTATGTTTGAGGAATCGGGGCGACAGACCGCTCCCGTTACAGCTTGGGGGAAGAGAGAGAGACTATGACTCCCCGCGGGCAACATACTGCGTCGCGGAAATGACTTGGACGTTGAAATGCGAGGGATGATCCTGGTGCTCTGGTGCTCGTGGCGGCACACGTTTGCTTGCGACGGATGTCTTCCTCCTTTGGTTCCCACGGGGACTTGGGTGTTTTCTGCTATCAACGGGCTGGTGGTGCGCTGGTGGCCGCTGGTGGCCGCCGGTGGCTGAAGGCTGATTCGGTGGAGGAGTCTTGCAGAACTGTCACCTGAGGAAGGAGATGATCGGGAGCCGAAAAAGTGAAGAATGAGGAGACCCCTGGGGCTCCTTTTATAGCTTCCGGGAGTAGATCATGGGGCCCCACCACTAACGTAGTGGGTTAGTGGGTGGTTACCCTTCTGATGAGACGGTGAGGAGAGCCTCCCCCCGATCGGAGCGGCCGGCCTGCGCGCGTGCACGGCCTCCGCGCGCACGGCCTGCGCGCGCGGCCTGCGCGAGCGCCCCGTGCATGCTCCGCCTTCGTACGTCCAGACTTGGCGTCGTCGTCCGTCAAATCCTCCTCCAAATACCTTGGAAGCGCTGGCCACCGCCGCCTCAGCCTTCTCGCCAGAAACCGTCATGGCAATAGGACAGCAGGGGAAATCCTTCCTCTCTCGCTCACTTTGCTCTCGGATAGCAAGGATTCGGGAGGCAATTGATAGGTTACACCATCATTTATAGGAGAAAAGCCCCCCCCCCACCCCATGATCTCCTCCCAAAGTGGATCATGGGTGGACCACCCCCTCCATGAACTCTCATGATGAGAGAATCATAGGGGGCGGGACCCACTCCCTCTCCCCATGGCGGAAAGTCGTCGCCGCCAGGGAGGCCGCCGCCGTCGGGCGGCCTGACCACCGCCGGCAGCCGGCCTCGCCGCGGCCGGACCGCCGGCCTCACCACGGCAGGTCGCGGCCCGACCACACTAGGCCGCCTAGCCGTCGGCAGCCTGGCCGCGACGGCGATGCTCGCAGCTTAATTTGCACGAGGGATGCTCACGGCTTGATTTGATCGAGGGATGTTCGCAACTTAGTTTGCGTGAGGGATGCTCGCGGCTTCTTCGTGAGGGGGCAGACCCCCACGGTGTTGCACGAGGGTTGCTCGCGGCTTACGTTGTCGAGGGATGCTCGCGGCTTCTTCGTGAGGGGGGCAGGCCCCCACGGTGTTGCATGAGGGTTGCTCGCGGCTTACTTTGTGTGAGGGATGCTCGCGGCTTGTTTTGCGCGAGGGATGCTCCCGGCTTGGTTTGCGCGAGGGATGCTCCCGGCTTGGTTTGCGCGAGGGATGCTCGCGACTTCTTCGTCAGGGGGGCAGGCCCCCACGGTGTTGCACGAGAGTTGCTCGTGGCTTACTTTGCACGAGGGATGCTCGCGGCTTCTTCGTGAGGGGGCAAGCCCCCTCTGTATTGCACTAGGGTTGCTCGAGGCTTACTTTGCACGAGGGATGCTCGCGGCTTCTTCGTGAGGGGAGCAGGCCCCCACGGTGTTGCACGAGGGTTGCTCGCAGCTTACTTTGTACGAGGGATGCTCGCGGCTTCTTCGTGAGGGGGTAGTCCCACACGGTGTTGCACGAGGGTTGCTCGCAGCTTACTTTGCACGAGGGATGTTAGCGGATTCTTCGTGAGGGGGGCATGCCCCCACGGTGTCTGCGTGCGTTGTCTTTTCTGTTTACATGTGTGAGATTTGTAGCAACATGATTCAATACTTGAATGAAGATAACATGCGCGGGGTTGAACCTGCGGCTTACATAGTTTTAAACAAAACATACATAATTAAACAATTGTAAAATGGAAGTCACTGATAAAATCGGCGCAGGTTCTGCGCGTTCCGGGTGCCAGGGAGAGTCTTTCCTTCGGCGTTCCGCATCTTGTATGTTCCCGGCTTCACCATTGCCGTGACGATGAAGGGGCCTTCCCATGTCGGGGATAACTTGTCGCCATGTGTTCCCTTCCCTGTCGCTTCTAGAGTAAAAAGGACCAAGTCTCCTACGTTGATCGGGCAAGACTTTACTTTGCGATTGTAATAGCGAGCTGTACGTTGCTTGTATGCTACGGCTCGGAGAGCGGCTTCTTCGCGGATCTCAGAGATCAGGTCTAGATTGTCTCTGAGAGCGTCGTCATTTGTTTGGAGGTTGAAGTGAGATACCCGGGGGCTTGGAACGTCGATTTCAACCGGAATGATTGCTTTAGTTCCATAGCAGAGATTGTACGGTGTTTCTCCTGTAGGGGTTCTTGTTGTTGTCTGGTATGCCCATAATACGTTGGGGAGTGCGTCGGGCCATTGCCCCCCCCCCCTGCGTCTTGTAGTCGTGCTTTTAGGCCCTTTAGTATGATCTGATTGGTCACCTCGATCTGCCCATTGGATTGGGGGTGTAAAAGATACTGCTGTGTGTCGCAATTCAATCTCCAAGTCCTCGCATAACTTGGTGAAGGATTTTCCGGTGAACTGAGTTCCATTATCAGCGATGATAATTACTGGTATTCCAAAGATGCAAACAAGGTTCTTCCACACGAATTGCTTTGTGTTTTCCTCAGTAATTTTGGCCAGAGGCTCTGCTTCTACCCACTTGGTGAAATAGTCTATGGTCGTGATGATGAATTTCCTTTGTCCCGAAGCCTGGGGAAAAGGGTCGAGGAGGTCAATTCCCCATTACACGAATGGCCAAGCTCCCTGTAGCATAGTAAGGGCAATGGGTGGTTACCTGGGAATGTTGGTATGCAGCTGGCAACTCTTGCATTTTTGGACGAAGTCGGTCGCTTCCTTCTTCATGGTAGGCCAATAGAATCTCTGGCGTAGGATTTTACGGGCTAAGGCCTTCCCGCCCAAGTGTTCTCCGCATACTCCCTCTGTGGACTTCGTGGAGGGTATATTCTGCATCAGTTTCTGCTAAGCATTTTAGGTAGGGTCCGGCGAAGGACCTCTTATAGAGTTCTCTGCCGATTAGCGTGAAGGTGGATGCCCACATCCTTAGGCAGCGGGCCTCCTTCGGGTCTTCAAGGAGCTGCTGGTTCTCCAAATAGTTCTCTAGTGAGGTGATCCAAGATTCCTTTGGTCTTTCAATCTCCGTTATTTCCCAGTGTCCTTGGATGCTAGGAAATAAGATTTCTTCAACTCTTCGTCTTCTTGACTGGTAGCGAGAAGGTGACGTGGCTAACTTTGACAGGGCGTATGCTCGATTTTTCTGCTCTCTGGGGATGTGGATAATTTGAACGTGTGGTATCTATATTAGAAGAGATCTTACCAGCTGGAGGTACTGGGCAAGTTGCTCACTCTTGGCTTCATATTCCCCTTCCACTTGGGACACAACGAGCTGAGAATCAGAGTAGATTGTTAACTTAGTAGTATGGCAATCAATAGCAAGCCTAAGTCCTGCAATTAAGGCCTCATATTCTACTATGTTGTTGGTGGCAGGAAACTTCAACCGGAGGCCATACTCTAAGGTAACAAGCTCTGGGCTTATGAGGAGTAATCCCACTCCGGCGCCTTCCATTCCGGATGCTCCATCAACGTACATTGCCCATCCTCTTCCCGGCTCAGCTGGTGCAATTTCTGGCTCTGTCGACAAGGTATTTTCGACGATGAAGTCCGCTAAAACCTGTGCCTTAATGACAGGGCGTGGTAGGAAGTGGATGTCGAACTCGCCCAGCTCGACTGCCCATTTGACCAGTCGGCCGGAAGCCTCTGGTTTTTGAAGAATAGTACGGAGAGGCATCTCTGTCAACACTTTGATGGTGTGGGCTTGGAAGTAGGGACGAAGTTTTCTTGCCGTGAAGACGAGTGCGAAGGCTATCTTGTCTGCAGCGGGGTATCGGGATTCAGCATCCGAGAGGACTTTGCTAAGGTAATAGATGGGGCGTTGGACTCCTCCTGCGTCCTTCACCAACACAGAACTCAGCACGGCTAGTGAGATAGCGAGGTATAGGAAGAGAGTTTCTCTTGGGTCTGGTTTTGAGAGCAACGGGGGTGTGGCTAGGTACTTCTTCAGTGATTCGAATGCTGATTGGCATTCGTCCGTCCACTGGAATCCATTGGTTCTGGCCCCTCGGAGAACCTTGAAGAAAGGCAAATATTTATCTCCGGCTCGTGCTAAGAACCGAGAGAGCGCGGTGATTCTCCCATTCAGCCTTTGCACCTCTTTAAGGGATCTGGGTGGTGATATGTCCTCCAAAGCCTTAATTTTCTCAAGGTTGTCCTCTATCCCCTGCTGGGTTACCATGAATCCTAGGAATTTTCCAGACGTAACCCCGAATACACACTTGGTGGGGTTAAGCCTCATGTCATACTATCGGAGGATTCTGAAACACTTATCAAGGTCTTCCAAATGATTTTCCTGGCGAACACTTTTTACCAATATGTCATCCACGTATAATTCCATCGTCTTGCCGATAAGGTCCTTGAAGATTTTGTTCATGAGCCTTTTATAGGTGGTTCCTGCGTTCTTGAGCCCAAAGGGCATAACCTTGTAGCAGTATATCCCTTTATCTGTTCGGAATGTTGTATGCTCTTCGTCCACTGGATTCATTCGAATCTGGTTATATCTGGAGTAGGCATCCATAAAGCTGAGAAGTTGGTGCCCAGCGGTTGAATCTACTAACTGGTCGATTCTGGGGAGCGGGAAACTATCCTTGGGGCACGCTTGATTGAGGTTGGTGTAATCTACACACATCCTCCATTTTCCCGAAGACTTCTTTACCAGGATGACATTAGTTACCCATGTCGGGTAGTTCACTTCTCGGATGAAATGGGCATTGAGGAGCTTCTCTACCTCCTCTTCGATTGCCTGGAGACGTTCTGGGGCGAAGTTTCTCTTTTACGTTTCTAGGCGCCATCAAATTGTTGGCGATGGGCTTCAATGGCTTCATCTGCGGTGATCTGGGCTTCAACCCGATGTACAAGGTCAAGGTAACTGGGAACATTTTCTCGCATTAGTGCTGAGTAGAAGCCACTCGGTCGGAGACCTCTGAGGAACACACCTCGCAATAACTCGGGGTCGACTCCTGGTGAGAGGTCTAAGTTGTTAGCCTAAATCACCTAGAGGGGGGTGAATAGGTGAAATGTGTGTCAAAAGCGGAATTAAAAACTAACACAGCAAATATCAAGCAATCACAGACGACAAAAGATTTATAGTGGTTCCCCAATCTTGGGTACGTCCACTTTCCTCACCGATCTAGCAAATCACTAGACTCGGCTACTCCACTATCTCGGATTGAAAACAATCCTACACCTCGGAACCACGTTCCTACAAATCTCGATCCCAAAACGGATCTACAAAAACTCGGAAGACAACACTTCCTACAAATCTCGGAGAATTAAAACTCCTACAAAAATATTGGTTGTGATTACAAACAAACACACTATCAGATCTGGATCTGTATCCGTCTTCTTCTTTAGGAACTTCGGCTTGATCAGAAAATGTAGAAGACGACTAGAGAAAGATCCACGAATCTGAGATCTAGAACCACCTCGATCGAGAAAGTAGATCTGGAATCTTCAAGGCTCGGCAAGATCGAGTGATTCTCTTTCTTCTGGATCGCTGGAGAAAAGATCGATGAAAACGAAGGTCGCGATCCAAACTTTTCTTCTTCTTCCGTGAACGGCAATGGCGGCGGCGTGAAATTAGGGTTCACGGAATTTCTCTTTCTTAAAAAGAATATTTCTGTAATAATGCTTAAAAGTCATTTCTGAAAAGACCTATTTATAGGTGGGTTCCAACGGTCATAACATTGATTAATGATGACACGTGGACCAATCAGAATTGACAGATTCAAAATACTTATGATGAAAATGGACTTAGAATAATTCTGGAGAAGTTGACTGCGATACTCGAGTAATGGAGGATATACACGAGTATGGAGAGATGGATTACTCGAGTAGCAAGAAGTAGTATACTCGAGTATAGAAAGAGAGAAATACAGGAGAGAAGAATGAATTACTCGAGTATCAAAAATGGTATACTCGAGTATCAGAATTGTAAACTCGAGTAATAGAAAAGTATACTCGAGTATCAAGACGATATACTCGAGTATCAAAAGGCTAAACTCGAGTATCAGAAAATATACCTGAGAAACGTTAACATACACGAGTATCAGAGTCAATTACTCGAGTATGGAAGAATTTACTCGAGTATCAAAAATCAATTACTCGAGTATGAACATACTTACTCGAGTATTAGAAGATATACTCGAGTATAGAGAAAACTTACTCGAGTATCAGAAGTTATACTCGAGTATCAGAAAACACTTACTCGAGTATCAGGGTATTTACTCGAGTATCAGAAAACACATACTCGAGTATCAGAGTATTTACTCGAGTATCAGTACTTTGAACTTGCAGAGAAGAGAAGAAAAAGATCTACTCGAGTATCAAACATGATTTACTCGAGTATCAAGTTACTTACTCGAGTATGAAAAGAACTTACTCGAGTGACTAACTTAACTACTCGAGTATAGATGTATCTACACGAGTATTCAGACCCTACTCGAGTAAGCCAAACTGATTACTCGAGTATCTCACTAACTACTCGAGTATGGGACACAAACTACTCGAGTATTAAGACCTTACTCGAGTAAGTCTAACTGACTACTCGAGTATCTCTAACTACTCGAGTATGTCTTACTAACTACTCGAGTATTAAGCCTGATACTCGAGTATCATAAGGGGTTACTCGAGTATTAGGGACTTAGAAAAATTCTATGAGGAAATTTGCTCCAATGCTTCTGTCCATCAATCCAAGTGCATGAAGGAAGTGTATCCCAATAGAGAGGCTATACATGGGCCAACACTTTGAATCACACAATGAGGGATTACATTGTATGGTCCTGTGTTTGGTGACCCATTATAGACTGACATTGGTCTACACTTGGTATTAAGGACCTGCACACATACAACTTAAACACAGCATCAAATACACCTTAATTCATCTTAGTTCAAGGTCTGACCTCCTACAAATCTGAGGCATTGTGGAGACAAACCCCAACAATCTCCCCCTATTTGTAGATGTCAGCACTCTCTATACTAAGGTGAATTACTTAGGAGTAAAAGAACAAAAAGCATATCAAGGAGAATAAACCTAATTAAAACAGGATAGACAAAATATGGCCATAATCAGAATTAAATATATATATATGAGGAAATGTTTTTAAAGCACATAAACAAAATAGTCCAATTTCACTTTCTCAGATCCACTCATGATGGAGCATCCTTGTGCATCCTTTCCCTTTTGAGCTGTTGCCTCTCCAGGTAGCTGTAAGGCTTTGGGAAATAAGTCCTGGGCCTGGGAGGAGCAGCAGGGTTGTTGTGTCCCCAGTTTCTGTCATGGAGTCTGATTTTAATCTGTGAAGCTTCATAGGCTTTCCACTCTGAGTAGCTGTAATGATTGTCTCTGTTTTCACCATGATCTGTCACTAATTTCAGGGTATCAAGAATGAAGGATTTGGAGGTTGGACTCCAAACCTCTGAGTGAACAATTGCTGGATCTCTTCTGGGTTCAGAACGACTTGCAGAAGCACCTTCACCATACTTTCTTTTCCTCTTAGATGGACCTTGAGAACTGGAAACAAAATCATCTTGCCACATGTCAGAGTAGTTAAGAGGAGGCTCAGTCAGATCACCCTCAGGTCTAGGAGAGAAGACTGGCACACCACTTTCTGGAATGGTAGCTTGGACAGGGGCATCTGCAGAGGGTTGCTCTTCAAGAGGATTTAGGTGCTGAGGAATGATGGCTGGGTTGAGCTGAGCATTGGGGAAGTTCATGTTATGCAGCCACACAGCAGTGTCATAGGTATAAAACTTTACAGATTGAAGTTGAGAGAGAATGTCTGCTTTCATTTCCTTTACAATTCCATCCACTGTAGTTTGAGCCTGTTTAGAGAGAGTTTCAACTTGTTCTTTTAAAACTATTTGAGCTTGCTCATGTAGTTTGTCCACTTGTTCTTTTACAACTTTCTCCCCCTTGCTGATATCTATGTTTAGCTTTGCAATGGCTTCATCTTTGAAGGTGCCCACTTCATTACATACTTTCACAACATTCATTTCAGCTCTCTCATCTAGCTTGATCTGATTGTGAGCTACTGTCTCTGCCTGGTTTCTTAGCTAACCTATGCTTGCAATGGTGTGATCTATGGCTTTGCCTCCAAGTTGGAACAACCTTTTTAACTCATCAGTATTTGCTTGAATCTCAGCAAAGCCTCTGCTCATCTCTGTTTCAAGAGCAGAGACCTTGGATGTTACTGATTGCAGAGAGGCATCAAAGTAATCTCTCTGTTCTTTGAGCATAAGCTCAATCTTGCTTATTATATCTGAAGAGGAGGGAGCTGAGGTTGGTTCAGGAGCTGAAGCAGTAGGAGCAGGAGCAGGGGCAGTCCAAGGAAGGATTTCTGTGATCACCACTGAGCTGACTGCTCTCTTGAATGGAACTGGATCAACATCTTCTTTTGAGGGTAGGAGAGAGGGTATGGAGAAATCCAAAGTCCTCAGAGGTGCCTCCACAGGATCTGGAGACATCTCATCATCAGACAGGAGAATATGAGCTGATTTGCTAGGCTCACTCTCAGGAGATTGGACTGGAGATTGGACTGGAGTTCTGGCAGGAGACTGAGCTGGGGTTTTAGCAGGAGACTGAACTGGAGTATGGACTTCAGACTGAACTGGAGACTTTGCAGCTGATCCATTCTGGAAGAGTGGGGCATCTGAGCTGAGCTCATCAATGAATTTGTTGATATCTTCAGCTGTAGACAGAAGGTCTGCTGAGTCTGGAATCTCTGAGTCTGGGTTTGCTGATTGAATATCTGCTGGAGGAGGAGAGATTGGAGGAGTAGGAATTCTTACTTCTTCTTGTACTGGAATTACTGATTCTGAAGAAACCTGATTCTGAGGTAGAGAAGAGGCAGGCTCCCCCTCAACTATTGCACTAGTGGTAGCAGTAGTTTGATGTAGAGAAGGAGATGGAATCCTGTCTTCAGGTAACCTGGTTGCTTTGGGAGTGACTGAAGTGGCAGCAGATTTGGAAGTTTGGGCAGTATTGAGGAGCTTGATGTCATACCTCTGGATGGAGGAGAGAGAGACCTTCTTCATATGGTGGAGAGGAATACCTTTAGAAAGGTCAAAAACCTGAGGATCTATCTCATGGAGGATGAGTGAGATAATCCTTGCAAAACTGGGTTGCTTGATGCTCCCCTGAATCTTGTCCAGTAGCATCATGCCAAACTGAAACTTCTTTCTGCAGACGATGGCTTGCATGATCTCAAACATGTTGTGAGAGATTTCTCGGATGGAGTAGGTCTTGCAGAGTATGACCTTGGAGATAACATCAATCAGAAATTTTCCCTCTCTATTGCAATCTGCTCTGCTGAAAGTATCACACTCGGGATCAACCCCACAGTATAGGGCTGTTCTGTCAGAATCTTCGGTTGTGAGTTCATCCTCTTCCTCAACGACGGGCAGCCGGAGTAAAATAGAGATTGAGGTTTTGTCCAGTCGGATTTTGAGTCCTCTGACCTTGGTCTTTAGAACTTTTCCATTTCGTTTAACCTTTAGGTTTTTGTAGAACTCTTCCACTGCGGGAATGATAGCCTTGCACGGCGTCTGGAGGAGGTAGGTCAATCCAGCGGTGTCGAACAGAATGAGAAGGTTGCGGAAGTCATCTGAGAGG
Source organism: Platanthera zijinensis (assembly GCA_039513925.1). Lineage (NCBI taxonomy): Eukaryota > Viridiplantae > Streptophyta > Magnoliopsida > Asparagales > Orchidaceae > Platanthera > Platanthera zijinensis. Next base: position 31,685,883 of record CM077085.1, read on the forward strand.
TCTGCAATACCATCTGGAACTAGTTCGGAGCCGATTCCAATCTTGGACGACGGAGGAGCCATCTGAAACTGAGAAATCGGCGGCGACGGAAGAGCGACGAGACAGAGTCGGGAAGACGAAAGGTCGGCGGATACACGAGTGAATGAGAAGTGGAATGGACGTTTTCGTTTTATATATATATATAATTAATCCTAATTAGGTCTAAAAATGATAAAAACATACCCGAATGAGGCGGCAAATTCGTTGTGCGAAAAGAGAGTTTGAAAAATTCCAGAGAAATCCGATTACACGAGAGAAGTTTACGGCATACACGAGTAATCCTTAACATATACTCGAGTATGTACTGAGTATACACGAGTATTAAGTCTAGACGGATTTTTCCATACTCGAGTATAAGAAATTAATACTCGAGTATCAATCTGATTACTCGAGTATATGAAGTTCAATACACGAGTATTAAATTCTGAGGACTTTTCATACTCGAGTATAAAGAGTGCATACACGAGTATTGATTTGATTACTCGAGTATATTTGACTTGTTACTCGAGTATTCACTATTTCACTCGTGTAAATGTAACTATTCTCGAGTCTCAAATTTCTTGAAGGAATTTTCACTAACAGAAATGTACCTCAGAGTATCCAACATTTCTGACCTCTTCTAAATTTCTGAGTCCATCATTGGTCTTCTTTGTTAAGCAGTCCAAGCTCAGTTTTGAAGAATGAAAACTTGGACTCATCCAGCGGCTTGGTGAAGATATCTGCAACTTGCCTGTCTGTGGAGACATACTGTAGATCTATATCTCCATTTTCCACATGCTCCCGGATGAAATGATAGCGAAGCTCTATGTGCTTGGTCCTGCTGTGGGAGACTGGGTTGTTGGCTATTGCAATTGCGCTGGAAGAATCACAGAACAGTGGAATGTTCTGGAACTTCATGTTGTAATCTTCAAACTGATTCTTGATCCACAAAAGCTGTGCACAACAGCTCCCTGCAGAGATGTACTCTGATTCAGCCGTTGAGATGGCTACACAGTTTTGCTTCTTACTGCTCCAGGAAATGAGTCTCCTTCCGAGGAATTGGCAAGTCCCGGAGGTGCTTTTCCTGTCGTCTTTGCTTCCTGCAAAATCTGCATCTGAGAATCCAATTAGTTCACTATCATTACTTCTTGGGTACCATAAGCCAAGATTTGGTGTTCCTTTGAGGTATCTCAAAATTCGCTTTGCAGCGATGTAGTGAGATTCCTTAGAGTTCACCTGAAATCTAGCACATATACATGTTGAGAACATTATATCTGGTCTACTCGCGGTAAGGTAGAGCAAGGACCCAATTATGCTTCTGTACTTGGTTTCATCAAAAGGTTTCCCTTTCTCGTCCTTGTCCAGAGACATAGCTGAGGCCATTGGAGTCCTCATAGAGGTTGCATTCTCCATTCCGAATTTCTTAAGCAGCTCTTTGGTGAACTTGGTCTGAGAGATGAAAATTCCATCCTCAGATTGTTTCACTTGAAGCCCTAAGAAATACTTCAGCTCTCCCATACTGCTCATTTCAAACTTCCCTTGCATGAGTTTAGAAAACTTCTTGCAGAGGTTGTTGTCTGTAGAGCCGAAAATAATGTCATCGACATAGATTTGCACTAGCAAAATCTTGCCTTTTATTTCCCTAAGAAATAATGTCTTGTCTATCTTTCCTCTTGTGAACTTGTTCTCAAGAAGAAAGGTAGACAGCGTCTCATACCAAGCCCGAGGGGCTTGCTTGAGACCATATAGTGCTTTTTGTAATAAATACACATAGTTAGGAAGGGTTGGATCAACAAAACCTGGGGGTTGCTCTACGTACACTTCTTCCTTAATGTTACCATTTAGGAAGGCGGACTTCACGTCCATTTGATAGACGGTAAAGCCCTTAAGTGCAGCGTAGGCAAGAAATAACCTGATTGCCTCCAGTCTTGCTACTGGAGCATAAGTTTGGTCGAAGTCGATCCCTTCCTCTTGACGATATCCCTTGGCGACAAGTCTGGCTTTATTCTTTATAATTGTTCCGTCTTCATCCATCTTGTTCCGGTAGACCCATTTTGTCCCGATGACGTTCTTATGCTTGGGTCTAGGAACAAGTGTCCAGACTTTGCATCTTTTGAACTGATTTAATTCTTCTTCCATGGCTAGAATCCAGGATGCGTCGGAGTTGGCTTCCTCAAATTTCTTTGGTTCAACCTGTGAGAGAAAGCTTAAGTGTAAATTCTCGTTAGTTGTACCTCGACGAGTTCTGACACCATCCTGAGGATCTCCTATGATTTGGTCAACAGGATGATCCTTCAAGTGTCTGAACTCTAAAGTCCTTGCATCTGGGATCTCTTCAGCCACTGGAGTTATATCTTCAGCTGGGATGTCTTCTTCATCTTGATCATCTCCCTCTCCAAAGGTGGTTGTAGAGGGGATCTTGATGAACGTCTCATCTTTATCTTTAATAGGTTCATCCAAGCTGAGTTCTTTCAACTTTGTACCTGCATCTACAATAGGCACACTAGACGAGTTGCTTTGCAACAGACTCGTCTCATCAAATACAAGATGTATCGACTCTTCCACAACCAGAGTTTTTCTATTGAAAACTCTATAGGCCTTACTATGGCTACTATAACCTACAAAAGTACCTTCAAAGCTTTTCTCGCTAAACTTTGTAGTGTGATACTTGCCATTGTTAAGTACGAAGCACTTACAACCAAAGATTCTAAAGTATGAAATGGTTGGTTGCCTGCCTTTTAGAAGTTCGTAAGGAGTCTTATCATGGTCTTTGTTGATGAGTGCTCGATTTTGCACGTGACAAGCGGTGTTGACGGCTTCAGCCCAGAAATACTCCGGAAGTGAGGCATCACTCAACATGGTCCGACAAGCCTCTATGAGTGTTCTGTTCCTTCTCTCAGCCACTCCATTTTGCTGTGGTGTGCGGGGAGAGGAAAACTCATGAAAGATACCTTGACTTTCACAAAATTCTGTCATGGCTCCAGACTTGAATTCCGTTCCATTGTCACTTCTGATTTTGACTACGGAACGGTTGTATTCATTCTGGATTTGCCTGACAAAATTAGTGAAAATACCGAAGGTATCTGACTTGTGTTTCAGAAAGAACACCCACGCAAAGCGCGAGTAATCATCCACAATAACCAACGTATATTCCTTACCTCCCAAACTTCTAACTTGCAGTGGACCAAACAAGTCCATATGAAGAAGCTGTAAACTTCTATTGGAATCCTTGCCTATTATGCTTTTAAACGAACTTATTGTTTGCTTGCCTTTGATACAAGCGTGACAAGGACTGTCTGTAACGCACTTGACCTTGGGTGCATCACGCACTAAGTTTTGAGAGAATAATTTATTAATAGTTTTGAAATTAATATGTGCTAGTCTCTTGTGCCATTGGTCAGCAAGAGATGCACTACTTTTTGCCAAAAGACACACTGGTGTCGAAGAGTCTATACAAATAAAATTCAAACAGAAAATATTTCTGCTTCGAGTGCCTGATAAAATAGTTTCCATATTGTTAACCGATTTTATCAAACACTTGTCAGCATGAAATTCAACTACGTATCCTTTGTCGCATAGTTGGCTTATGCTGATGAGATTGTGTTCCAATCCTTCAACATAGGCTACATCCGAGAAGGATACGCTACCGTTAGAAATCATACCATAGCCTTTAGTGATTCCTCGATCTGAACCTCCAAAGATGACCTTTGGTCCGTTGCAGACTGAGGTGTAGTTCAGTAGTAGGCTCCTTGTCCCGGTCATATGCCGAGAACATCCACTGTCCAAGTACCAGATTGGCATTTTGGTGGCCTTTGGACATACCTGCAATTACAATCATTTAGCCTTAGGAACCCAAACAAGTTTGGGTCCTTGGTCTCGAGTTAGAATACTCCCCCTACGAGTATTAGCCTCATGAGTGGTCATTCTCACGTTGCTAACTTTAGGGGTAGCAGCATTATTAGGATTGAACCAACAATCACTGGCAAAATGACCAATTTTGCCACAACACCAACAGTTGAACCTGTTGTATCTTTGCCTTGGGTAGTCCTGCCTGACTTTCTGGAATGAAGGTCTAGCAGGAGCCTTACTTTTGGAGGAAGAGGCTTCATGATGATTGCAGTTACATGAAGTCTTCTCCTTCATAGGCTTTTCTACAATGGGTTTTACTTTTGGTGTCTTCTTAAAGTTATGACCATGAGCATAAGGTCCATAGCTTTGAAGCTGAATCTCCTCATAAGGTGCCTTGAAGACACTCTCGCCAAAGTTACGAGGATGAGTCCAACCTTGGTATCTTGACTTAGGCTTCTCAGGGATTGGCCTAGAAAAGTGTCCGTAGGTGGACTCATAATCGAGTTCGTTCGTGGGAAAGATAACTTTCTTGAACACAACAGGTTCCAAGGGAGCTTTCCCTTTTTCTTCAGCTAGAGTCTTTCGGGCAGCCTTATTCTTTCTCTTGGCCTTGTTTCTTCTAGAGGATTTACTAGAGGAGCCAATGTGGCCTAAACCAGCACCCTTGGCCTTAGCAGAGAATTCAGCAACGATTGGAAGAACTGTCTTAGGCTTAGAGAAGCTCTCAACAAGCTTCTTTTCAGCCTCGAGCTGTTTTTCCAGTTCTTTGATGATTTCCTCTTTAAGGTCGAGGTGCTTGAGAGCTTTATTGTATTCCTCCATAGCAGCATTGAAGTTCTCTTGAAGAGAGTTAGTCTTATTGACTTCTTCTCTCAAGCTGCTCTCACTAGCCTGTAGAGATTTTATCTCTTTGGCTTGAGTTTTCACTACTCTACGACATTTTTCGTAGGCGGTGAGTAACTCCTTATACTGACTCATGAGCTCAGATTCATCTTCAGAGGAATATCCCTCTTGCTCATTGTCATCATCAGAGTCAGAGAGAGGAGTGTGAGATTTTACCTCCCCAGTGAACTGGGGGACTTGTTCATCATCTGAATGAGCCATGAGCCCAAAGTAAGCTTCCTCTTCTTCACTTGACTCAGATGAGTCAGAGTCGCTGAGAGTTTTGCTCTTCTTGGCTACTAGGCTTTTCTCTGTCCTCTTCTTATGGTGTGAGGATTTCTTTTCCTCTCTTCTTCCACCCTCTTTCTTTTTGTGAGGGCAATCGGCGATGACGTGACCTGGCTTATTGCAACAATAGCAAATGATGTCAGTTGAAATATGTTTGTTCTGTTTAGAATTGTACCTGTCATGGCTGCTTGAGCCTTTCTTCCGATGATCACCGTCATGTCGTGATCTTCTATATGAGGCATCCTTGCCTCTCCATTGCTTCTTCTTGTTCAAGAATTTCTTGAACTGCCTTGAGAGTAGGGAGAACTCTCCATCAGATAGTTCTGAGCCAGATGAGCTAGGCTCAGATGATTCTTCTTCATCAGCCTCAGGAACTGGGGCAGGAGAGCTAGCCTTTACCTTCCTTGAGCTATCTGCCTTTAGAGCGACAGATTTTTCCTTGGATGCAGACCTGCTTGTCTCTTCTTCAGCTTTTCTTGAGTTGATTTGCAGCTCGTAAGACATAAGCTTTCCGAACAGATTCTGCGGGTCCGTCTCAGCTAACCTTCCAAACTCCCGAATGGCACATACCTTATTGTCCCATTCCTTGGTTAGGGATCTTAAGAATTTGTCATTGAGTTCCCCGTTGGTGAAGACACGTCCATAAACTCTTAGGCCATTTACTATTTTGAAGAAGTTCTCAAAAGTGTCAGCTATGGCTTCCTTATGACCCTGTCTGAAGGCTTCATATTTTTGGTTCAGTAGGGATCTACGATCATCCCTCACTTCTTCTGTACCTTCCATTAGAGTCACAAGGGATTGCCACATCTCCTTGGCAGACTGGCAATGAATCAGATTTTGCAGCATTGAGTCATCCACTGCACTTGCTATAATATTTTTGGCTTTCTTGTCCAGAGAGACAAGTGCAATCTCATCCTTATCTAGATCCATCAGCTTCTTGGGAACTTGCTTGGTGGGATCTATGGTGGATGCAGTCATAGGAATGTGGGGACCTTCTTCAACAATCATGAAGATCCGGGGATCTACTGCTTCCATGAAGAACTTTACTCTTTCCTTCCACATAGGAAAGTTGTTCTTGGTGCAGATAGGGAGTTTAGCAAAATCCTTGGTCTTACTCATGCTTGATACTTTTCAAGAAACAACTTAGAAGGATAAGATCAAGGTGTTAACCTTTTAACGATCAACCTCCCTCTGATACCAATTGAGAGGTCTAAGTTGTTAGCCTAAATCACCTAGAGGGGGGTGAATAGGTGAAATGCGTGTCAAAAGCGGAATTAAAAACTAACACAGCAAATATCAAGCAATCACAGACGACAAAAGATTTATAGTGGTTCCCCAATCTTGGGTACGTCCACTTTCCTCACCGATCTAGCAAATCACTAGACTCGGCTACTCCACTATCTCGGATTGAAAACAATCCTACACCTCGGAACCACGTTCCTACAAATCTCGATCCCAAAACGGATCTACAAAAACTCGGAAGACAACACTTCCTACAAATCTCGGAGAATTAAAACTCCTACAAAAATATTGGTTGTGATTACAAACAAACACACTATCAGATCTGGATCTGTATCCGTCTTCTTCTTTAGGAACTTCGGCTTGATCAGAAAATGTAGAAGACGACTAGAGAAAGATCCACGAATCTAAGATCTAGAACCACCTCGATCGAGAAAGTAGATCTGGAATCTTCAAGGCTCGGCAAGATCGAGTGATTCTCTTTCTTCTGGATCGCTGGAGAAAAGATCGATGAAAACGAAGGTCACGATCCAAACTTTTCTTCTTCTTCCGTGAACGGCAATGGCGGCGGCGTGAAATTAGGGTTCACGGAATTTCTCTTTCTTAAAAAGAATATTTCTGTAATAATGCTTAAAAGTCATTTCTGAAAAGACCTATTTATAGGTGGGTTCCAACGGTCATAACATTGATTAATGATGACACGTGGACCAATCAGAATTGACAGATTCAAAATACTTATGATGAAAATGGACTTAGAATAATTCTGGAGAAGTTGACTGCGATACTCGAGTAATGGAGGATATACACGAGTATGGAGAGATGGATTACTCGAGTAGCAAGAAGTAGTATACTCGAGTATAGAAAGAGAGAAATACAGGAGAGAAGAATGAATTACTCGAGTATCAAAAATGGTATACTCGAGTATCAGAATTGTAAACTCGAGTAATAGAAAAGTATACTCGAGTATCAAGACGATATACTCGAGTATCAAAAGGCTAAACTCGAGTATCAGAAAATATACCTGAGAAACGTTAACATACACGAGTATCAGAGTCAATTACTCGAGTATGGAAGAATTTACTCGAGTATCAAAAATCAATTACTCGAGTATGAACATACTTACTCGAGTATCAGAAGATATACTCGAGTATAGAGAAAACTTACTCGAGTATCAGAAGTTATACTCGAGTATCAGAAAACACTTACTCGAGTATCAGGGTATTTACTCGAGTATCAGAAAACACATACTCGAGTATCAGAGTATTTACTCGAGTATCAGTACTTTGAACTTGCAGAGAAGAGAAGAAAAAGATCTACTCGAGTATCAAACATGATTTACTCGAGTATCAAGTTACTTACTCGAGTATGAAAAGAACTTACTCGAGTGACTAACTTAACTACTCGAGTATAGATGTATCTACACGAGTATTCAGACCCTACTCGAGTAAGCCAAACTGATTACTCGAGTATCTCACTAACTACTCGAGTATGGGACACAAACTACTCGAGTATTAAGACCTTACTCGAGTAAGTCTAACTGACTACTCGAGTATCTCTAACTACTCGAGTATGTCTTACTAACTACTCGAGTATTAAGCCTGATACTCGAGTATCATAAGGGGTTACTCGAGTATTAGGGACTTAGAAAAATTCTATGAGGAAATTTGCTCCAATGCTTCTGTCCATCAATCCAAGTGCATGAAGGAAGTGTATCCCAATAGAGAGGCTATACATGGGCCAACACTTTGAATCACACAATGAGGGATTACATTGTATGGTCCTGTGTTTGGTGACCCATTATAGACTGACATTGGTCTACACTTGGTATTAAGGACCTGCACACATACAACTTAAACACAGCATCAAATACACCTTAATTCATCTTAGTTCAAGGTCTGACCTCCTACAAATCTGAGGCATTGTGGAGACAAACCCCAACACCTGGAATTTGACAGGCTTTGGCGGTAAAACGTCGGAAAAAATGCTTGAGAGTTTCCCCTTTGTTCTGACGGATTCCTGATAAATGAGAGGGGTCGCCCGCGATCCTGTGATTGGCGATGAACTGGTTGACAAATTGTCTTGTCAGCTCTGTAAAGTTAGTGATGGTGTTGGCCCTCAGTGAATAAACCATGTTCGGGCTTGTCCCTTAAGAGTGGCTGGAAACACCTGGCAGAGGAGTTGGTATGGAGCATTGTAGATTCTCATGATGGTGGTGAAATGATTGACAGGCTCTAGCGGATCATCGGTCCCGTCGAATGTTTCAATGTTTGGGAGTTTAAATCCGTTCGGGATTGGATGATCCAGAATCTGGGGTGTCAAAGGGGAGCCCTGTCATAGCGGGCGGCGAGCACGAATATCTCTTGCACCAGCCTAGCAATATTCTTCGGCGATGACTTCTCGAATTTCCTCCCGAGTAAACCTTTCCAGCGGAGGTAGACGGACTTCGTTGGCGGGCTCATGATGATGGTCTGCTCTCGCTCTCCCTTGGGCTGGGTGAGCAGAACTTGCAGCTTCAGAATATTCTTCGGATATTTCTTGCCTTGGAGGAGCTTCCTAGGGTCTGCCCTGATTTGGTGGTGGCGGTGGATCTGCTCGAGCTAGTTGTAGCGAGGGAGCCGAAGGTGCTCCAAGGTTTCGTAGCTAGGTGAGCATTTCAGTTTGTTGTTCTTCCATTTGGCGGACGCGTCCCTCCAAGGCGGTGACAGGAGCTAATGCGGCTACAACAGTTAGTGGCACGACCACCAGCGAGTGTGAACGTGCAGGCTCGGGGTGTCCTCCAAGGGCGGAGCCTTCAGCGATACGAGTGCTTTTTTTTGCCATTGGGGCGGAGCTTGAAAGCGGTGAAGCTGGTAATCTTGTACTTCAAAGGATGTTTGGGAAATCGTGTTCTCACAGACGGCGCCAAACTGTTGCGGGCTAACTCGATGCCCCGGTCGAACCGGATTAACTTGGACCGTCTTAGCCCACTGAGCGGTCGAGCGCGCACACAGTCAATGAAAATAAGTAGTTGACACAAAGTGTGATGATGTGGAAAAACCCCTTAAATGGGTAAAAAATCACGTGACGAGGTCGGTGCCGGTCAAATTCCACTAGCTTCTGGTGATTACAGTATGTTTGAGGAATCGGGGCGACAGGCCGCTCCCGTTACATCTTGGGGGAAGAGAGAGAGAGAGAGGCTATGACTCCCCACGGGCAACAGACTGCGCCGCGGAAGTGACTTGGACATTGAAATGCGAGGGATTATCCTGATCCTCTAGTGCTCGTGGCGGTACGCGTTTGCTTGTGACTGATGTCTTCCTCCTTTGGTTCCCACGGGGACTTGGGCATTTTATGCTATCAACGGGTTGGTGGTGCGCTGGTGACTGCTGGTGGCCGCGCCGGTGGCTGAAGGCTGATTTGGTGGAGGTGTCTGGCAGAACTGTCACCTGAGGAAGTAGATGACCGGGAGCCGAAAAAGTAAAGAATGAGGAGACCCCTGGGGCTCCTTTTATACCTTTTATAGCCTCTGGGGGTAGATCATGGCGGGCCCCACCACTAACGTAGTGGGTTAGTGGGGGGGGGTTACCCTTCTGATCGGACGGCGAGGAGAGCCTCCCCCCGATCGGAGCGACCGACCTGCGCGCGTGCACGGCCTGCGCGAGCTCCCCGTGCATGCTCTGCCTTCGTACGTCCGGACTTGGCGTCATCGTCCGTCAAATTCTCCTCCAAATACCATGGAAGCCTGCAGAAGTTCCCGAGCCTACTGTTTGGCCAGGAGCTTGCTCTTCTTTAGAGCCTGTAGAAGTTCAACATATTTATCAATCAATTGATTGATGTCTCCCTCAGATTCTGAGCCATCATCATCACTTGATGCAGAGGCACAAGAATCTTGAACTGATTCATAATCTGAACATGCAGAGCTGGTAACAAAATTTATCTTGCTTGGACCAGGCTGATCCTGGCTGGTTTCTTCATCTAACTTAGCCATCATCCCAAGACAGCAGCTGTCATCTTCAGAATCCACCTATAAATCACTATCAGATTGTGATAGAGGGGCCCCGTCTTCAATCCTAGCACCAGGATGAATCTTCTCAGCTTCTTCTTCTAAAGCTATCAGCCTTTTGAGGCAATCTGCTTCTACAACTCCTTCTTCAGTTGAGTACAACCAAATGTAGGCTTCTTCTTCTTATGACTCAGATGAAAAGGAGTCAGTCCAGCTTCTTTGCTTTTTGGCAATGAGGGATTTTTCCTTCTTGCCTTTTTGCTGGTGGTCCTTTTTCTCACAGTGTTCCTTCCTTTTGACTGGGCAGTCAACTATCATGTGCCCAGATTTTCTGTAATGATAACAAGTCATGTTAGAGGAAACCTGTTTACCAGATTTGGAACCATATCTGTCCTCCTTAGAGGATTTTCTTCTGCCCTTGTAGTAGTCATCCTTGGGATGAGAGGAGGTGGAAGGTTTACCTCTCCAATGCTTCTTCTTCAAGAATTTCTGGAATTGCCTAATGAAGGCAACAAAATCTTCATCAGGCCATTGGCCGTCTGATGTACTTCCCTCTAATCTTCCAGAATTAGATTCAGCATCTCTTCTTGGTGGAGAGAGAGACTTTCTTCTGCTTTTGTTGGTGCCTTTAGCTTTGAAGGCTACAGTTTTGTCTCTTACCTGAAACTTGTTGTTGTTCTCCGCTTCTTTCCTTGTTGCCAGCTGCATCTCATATGATAGCAACTTCCCAAAGAGTGTATGAGGAGCAGTGTCACCCAGCTTTGCCACTTCTCTGATGGCACAGATTTTTGTGTCCCACTCTCTAGAGAGAGATCTTAGGAACTTGTCATTCAGTTCATAGTGACTAAACACTCTTCCATAAGTCTTTAGCTCATTATCAATCCTAAAGAACTTTTCATAACATATGGTTATGTTGTCCCCCTTGGATTGTCTGAAAACCTCATACTCTTGGTTGAGCATGGACTTCCTATTATCCCTAACTTCCTCTGTCCCCTCTATGTAGATCACTAGAGGTTCTCACATTTCCTTTGTTGTTTTGCAATGGATCAGGTTCTGAAGTGTACAATCATCAACAACACCCATGATGATATTCTTTGCCCTCTTATCTATTGAGACCAGTGTCAACTCATCCTTGGTTATCTCATCATATGTCTTGGGGGTCTTGACATTAGCATCTAGTGTAGAGACCTTCATTGGGATGAATGGTCCTTCTTCAACTATAATGTACATTCTAGGGTCAGTAGCTTTCATGAACTTCCTCACCCTTGCTTTCCAAATTCCAAAATCTTCCTTCCTACAGATTGGAAGTCTCACAGCACTCAGCTCCCTATTGGTCATTCCTAAACTCATGGAGATAGACTTCTTGCTAATCTTGGAGGTCTACTCAGACTATTAAGCCTTTAAAGAGCAACCTCCCTCTTATACCTCTTGAAAGCCCCGTTTTCAAGGTTAGCTAAACACCTAGGGGTGAATAGGTTTTTGTCTCTATTTAAATTTTCTAACTTGTTTTCTGATTTTTGTGCCTATGATTAGATTAATTATCAACTTTCAAGAACATTCACAGACGACGCAGTAATTTTATAGTGATTCTCTAATCTTGGGTACATCCAATGTCCCTCTGTGCCTATCTAACTATGTGTTATATTCGTCTCTCCCTCCAAAACTCAACTACTTAATAGCTTATAAAACAGATCCCGCAGGATCACAAGGGTCACACAGACCTAACAATTAGACACTAAGCCAACCACAGGTTACAAAGACCTTTCACTCGGCACAAAGCCAAACACAGGTCACAAAGACCTTAGCATTTATAATATAGGCTTACAACTACAGATTCACAAAGAATCTAAACAAAAGAACAAGAAAGATTATATGATTAGACACCAGATCAAGAACTCTGTGTCTCCTTCTTTCTGGACTGAGCAGATATCAGCACAACCTTTTGTTGTTGAAGACAGTGATGTAGGCAGTAGATTCTTTCTTCAAACAGCTAACCTTCCTTCTGCAGAACTTATAGATCTGCTTCCTCAGAATGAATTCTGATCCTACTATTGCAGATGGTAATTGCACCAGCTATCTCCTTCCCAGCAAGGTTATCTGTAAAGAAATCCCTTCTTCAGGATCGACAAAAATGACGAGGAAGAAGATGAAGTTCGGCCGCCCTTCTTCTTATTTTCAGAAAACCTAGACGAGAATTGATTGTTATATTGTGTTGTTGTTTTTTTTTGCTTTGGCTGATTGCTTCCTTTTATACTCTGAATGCCAATCGAGCGGTGGGTCCCACCACCAGGATTGATGGCTGAGATTAAGCCATCCAGCGTATCCCTTCCAATTGATCTTGATTTAACAGTTCCTTGCTGTGTGTGTGGGCCCCAACACTTTACGATGGAAATATTCCTTGGAAAGTGCAGATGATGATGACAGCTGCCCGTCGATGTCTCAGGAAGCAATTCCGCAACATTCGAATTTTGGTTTGATAATTTGACTTTGCTGACGTCAGCATGACTCAGCATCTCTGGACTTAGACAAAATTTAGTCATTAGAACTAAAGGCGTTGAGTGAGTAGGTATCACTCAATACCACAACACTTAGACAAAATTCTGTTTGTCTAAGTATTGAGCTCGACGAAAGCTGAGCTTCGTTCGACGAACGTCGAGCTTAGCTCGACGAATGCAAAAGTTCAGCTCGACGAACTACAAGCTCAGCTCAATGAAAGCATGAGTTCAGTTCGACGAACTGCAGACTTAGTTTGATGAATGGATTAACTAAGTTCGACGAAATCCAGGCTGAGTTCGACGAACGCTGAGCTCAGTTCGACGAAGCTGAGCTCGACGAACCTCAAGCAGTCCACGATTTTGGACTTAGCCAAATTTCTACTTTAAAGGCGTTAAGAGCGTCGAGAGCGTTGAGTGAGCTTACCTCACTCATTGTTATTTGCCTTAGCAAATATTTTTGCGCCTTGGCGTTGAGAGAGTAAGCTCCACTCAACGCCAAACTACTTAATAGAATTTTTTGTTATCTGGAATTGAGTGAGTAAGCTACACTCAATGCTTATGGACTTAGTCAAAATTTTGGCCAACATTTCTGTGGAGTTGACTGGCACAGCAACAATCAATGCTTAAAAGCTGTATGGCATTGTGTGAGTAGACCACACTCAACGCTTGTGGACTTAGCCATATTTTCAGCTGAATTCTCTAGGCTTAGACTGACTCATCCTGACTCACAGCCTTTTAGTTATATGGCGTTGAGTGAGTATACTACACTCAACGCTTTTGTACTTAGCCAAATTTTTGGTTATCTGCCAGTTAGACTAAGACAGTCTCAATGCTATATGTTATATGGCGTTGAGTGAGTGGACTATACTCAATGCTTTTGTACTTAGCCAAATTTTTTGGCTCTGCCAGTTAGACTGAGACCGTCTCAACGCTAAATGTTATGTGACGTTGAGTGAGTGGACTACACTCAACGCTTGTGTACTTAGCCAAATTTTTTGGGTCTGCCAGTTAGACTGAGACAGTCTCAACGCTAAATGTTATATGGCGTTGAGTGAGCTATCCTTACTCAACGCCTGTGGACTTAGGTAAATTTCTACAAGATATTATTGAGTCCATACCTCTGACATTGAGTGAGCTTACTCCACTCAATGTATGTGGACTTGTGCGATTTTTATTATGTCCAACAACCACTTACTAGGTCCACATGTTCAATCAATGTGATATGGATAACCTGCACTCAAGACCTCAAATACACATCAAATACAGCTGATGTGTGTGTGTCATTGACCTGTTTGACTTCTCACAAATCATGAATATTGGGAACAATGGACCCAACACACACGTTCTTGTGTGTGTGTGTCTCAAGCATCGTGTGTGGGCGTCGGGTGGGCTGTACGTGCGTGCCTCCTTGCGAGACTTACTCCCTTTTGTGGGGCTCCGACTTCCGCGATGCGCTGCCTCTTTCCGCGCAATTTGCGTGATCTTCGCTCCCAATTATTAGGGTGTTGTGTTTTTTTCCTTTCTTAATTGTCCATATATGCAGGCTCCGTGACGTGTGGCGCAAGGCAGACCGTTGCGGCTTCGCTCTACTTTACTCCGTAGCAGGTCGTCGCTTGGAAGGGGCGATACAATTTGCCTGCTGGAATGGAGATCCGGATTCCACATGCCGAAAACCTAATGCTGAATCCGCCAGTGGGTTGGATGACTCTTTGTGAGTCATCCCTGATGTCGGGATTTCGGTCGCCACAATGTGAGGAGGTGGATTTCGGTTTGTGTCGGAGATCCAGTATACATGTTGTGTATACATGCTGGATCTCCAATGTTATAATGTTGAAGAAAGGAGATGAGAAGTGACGCATGTGTATCAATTTTTCATGCATTAATAAAGCTTGCCTCAAAGATTGTTATCCCTTATTTGATAAAATCGATGTACTAGTAGACTCAGTCGTCAAATATTCTATTATGAGCTCTTTGGATGCTTTCTTTTTTATCATCAAATTTGTATGCACCCGTTAAACGTGAAAAATGTTTCTTTCATCACCAACAGTAGGTGTTATTTCTATAAAATAATGTCTTTCGGGCTTAAAAATGCAAGACCGACGTACCAAAGGATGATGGATTAGGTTTTTAGAGAGAAAAATGGGCGAAACCTTGAGGTGTATATCGATGACCTCATGGTGAAGAGAAATGGTGCAGAGGAGCTCCTACAAGATTTGGCAAAGAGTTTTGTCACTCTCCGAAAATTCAAGATTAGGCTTAACTCGGTGAAGTGTGTTTTGGGGGCGGGAAAAGAAAGTTCCTAGGCCATCTATGGACTCTGGTAGGAGTGGAGCCAAACCTTGACAAGATCAAGGTAATTATGGAGATGGAGTCTCCCAGAAGCGTGAAGGAGGTTCAATGCTTGACCGGTAAACTGGCAGGGATGAGGAGATTTCTCTCGAAAGCAAGAGAGAAATGCTCACCCTTCTTTAGGATGTTGTGTGACAATAAGAAATTCAAATGGACAGTGGAATGTGAGGAGGCCTTTTAAAGCTTGAAGCTTCAACTAGCATGAGTGTCGTCATTGCAATGACCATGATAGGGTGAGAGCCTCTTTCTTTACATCAAAGTTGGAGGTAAGGCAATGAGCTCGGTTCTTGTTTGTGAGTAGGGGAAAAACAAATCCTCATCTATTACGTGAGTAGAGTCCTTCAAAAGGCCGAGATATGTTTCCCTATTTTGGAGAAGTTAACGATCGCTTTGATCGTCTCAGCTCGAAAACTTTGGCGTTACTTCAAGGCTCACTCAATTAAAGTAGTGACTAATCATCCACTTCTCAATGTCATAAATGGAGTGGAGCATTTGGGAAGGCTGACCAAATGGTCAATGGAGCTCAGTGAATTTGACATATCTTTTATCTTTTGGTTAGCGATGAAGGCTCGGGCGGTGGCTGATTTTTTAGCCGACTATATGGCAAAGGCAAGCAAGTCAGAAGAGCCAGAGTGGATAGCTTGGGAGATGTTCGTGGATGGAGCATCGGGGAGATTATTAGTGGGAGCGGGTCTAGTCCTCATAAGCCCCAAGGTATGAAAATTGAGCAAGCCATTGACATCCATCTACCTATCACAAATAATTAGACCAAGTATGAAGCTGTGATCACCAGGCTTTACCTTATCTGTGAGTTGGAAATCCATGATATTAAGGCTCACACAGATTCCATAATGGCCACCTCGTAGATCCAAGGAGATCAGTTCGAGGTGTGAAAGTCAATATTGCAACACTACCTGAAAAAATGAAGGGGTTTGTCAGCATCTTCCAACCATTTTCGATTTAGCATGTGTCAAGGTAGGAAAATTCACAGACAGATCGATTTTCCAAGTACGACCTTAAAGTGGGTGACACAATGACTAAGTTATTCCAACTTTCCATCGAGTAAGGGTGGCTGATGGAGAAAGATCAACAACTCTCATGGATGGATTTGTTTGCCACCTTCCTATCCACTGGCACACTTCCTGCGGAGGTTCATGATAAAAGATGGCTTTGATACAAGTCAGCATACTACCCACTTCACAAGGGGAACTTGAACCAAAAGACCTTGTCAGGTCCGTTGGCAAGGTTCATCTCGAAGGCGAAGTTGTCTCAGGTTTTGGAAGAAATTCACTACGGAGAGTGCGAAAGTCATTCAGGAGAGTAGGACTTTAAAAAAGAGAGTGTTGAGGAGAGGTTATTTCTTGTTGAGAATGCGAGCAATCAATCCCGACCAGAGCACATATTTTAAATTTTAGGCGAGCAACCTGCGCGGCCGCATTGAGCGGTATGTCATCGCAACAAAATAACACAATGCAAAAAGAATAAAAGCACACAGAGATTTTAACGTGGAAAACCCAATTGGGTGAAAAACCATGGGACGATCGGAGTCCAACCCGGAAAGCCTCCACTAAAAGTGTGAAAAACACACGCACGGATTACAAGCTTTCCCTCCACCGATCCACAAAGGATCTTCACCAGCTTCACACTACACAATACAATAAATAGTAATAGAAAAATTGCAAGTTACCAACCGGCGGATGA
Source organism: Platanthera zijinensis (assembly GCA_039513925.1). NCBI lineage: Eukaryota > Viridiplantae > Streptophyta > Magnoliopsida > Asparagales > Orchidaceae > Platanthera > Platanthera zijinensis. The sequence goes on from CM077085.1 coordinate 31,702,686, forward strand.
GACAGATTACACAAATCCTCTCCAAGATGCCTCTTCGAATCCTTGCCAATATCTGCTCCAGATCCAATCCGTGTAGGCGAAGTACTCCTTGCCAACGTCGTACAACAACATATGAAAAGCTCTCCCAAACTAAGACGATTGCCGCAAAGGCTTCTCTAGAAATCTTTCAATTCTTGAGTTTGGAGAGAAGTGGATGTCTTACCCCTCTTCCTTCATCCCTATTTATAGGGGCAAAATCAAGGAGGTAGGTGTGGTAGATGGCATGTGGATGAAGCTTCCATGAAGCTTCCTTGGTCAAAAACACATGTCATGAAACTTACTTTGGACAATTTCCTAGAAGCTTCCTTTAAGAGCACATGTTGAATTTCAAGTCAAAGACGGCTAATCCTTTTCATACTTGTCATGAAACACATGCTTGAAAAGTATGATCAAAGTTGGCTAGCCTCTTTCACACTTAGGAGGAAATTATCTTAACAAATCTCCCCTTTTTTGAATAAGTGAAGAAATCCTGTCATTTTGACAATCTTCCCCAGAGTATTTAATTTGCCTCCCTCCATGTCCTCCATCAATATGTCTCCACTTTCGATCAGCAACACAAAATTTGAGTTAATGAGACTCGAACTCAACAGCTTTTTCCACAAAGGACGGGAACTGTATCCAACAACTTATTCTCCCCTTTGCTTTATGTAGAGAGAACCGTCATGCCGACGATCCTAACGCAATGCTCGAACTTCCCCCTTGGCACGGTCTTGGCCAGCATGTCTGCCCCATTGTCATCAGTGTGTACCTTCTGAAGATCAAGCTCTTTCTGCTCCAGCACATCTCGTATCCAATGATACCGAGTGTCGATGTGCTTCGACCTCGAGTGAAATGTGGGGATCTTCCCCAAGTGAATAGCGCTCTGACTGTCACATAGGAGTGTGTATCGGTCCTGAGTGAATCCAAGTTTTTTGATGAACCTCTTCATCCAAAGCAACTCCTTCCCAGCCTCAGTAACTGCAATAAACTCAGCCTCCGTGGTGGATAGTGCAATGCACTTCTGCAGTCTCGATGCCCACGAGACAGCTCCCCCTGCAAACATAATCATGTACCCCGATGTCGATCTCCTAGAATCCACATCTCCAGCCATGTAAGCATCAGTGTAGCCCAGCAGCTCTGGCTCACTGTCTCGAAATCTCAATATCAAATCGGACGTTCCCTGTAGGTATCTCAGAATCCACTTCACTGCGCTCCAATGCTCTTTCCCAAGATTGGAGAGAAATCTACTGACGGTCCCAACAATATGCGCAATGTCTGGACATGTACACACCATCGCATACATGAGGCTCCCAACTGCAGATGCATACGGAACCTTTTGCATCGCCTCGATCTCCTCGGGTGTGTTGGGGCACTGATCAGTGATAAGCCTGAAGTGAGCTGCAAGTGGCACACTCACCTTCTTTGCCTGATCCATATCAAACCTCTGCAGCACTTTGCGGATGTACCGCTCCTGGGATAACCAAAGTAGTCTGGCTCTCCTGTCTCTGCGAATGTGCATCCCTAAAATGGTCTTCGCAGCACCCAGATCCTTCATCTCAAAAGTGGAACTCAACTGCCGCTTCAACTCAGTAATGCGAGCAGTGTTCCTCCCGATGATCAACATATCGTCCACGTACAACAGCAGAATGATGAAGTCCTCTGAAGCATACTGCTTAATGAACACGCAGTGGTCAAGGGTGGTCCTCCTGAATTCGATCTCCCCCATAAAAGAATCAAACTTCCTATACCATTGCCGCGGGGCCTGCTTCAGGCCATATAGACTCTTCTGCAAGCGGCACACCAGACCTTCCTTCTCTTTAACACTAAAACCCTCAGGCTGCTCCATGTATAGCTCCTCCTCAAGATCGCCATGCAGAAAGGCGGTCTTGACATCCATCTGCCCTATCTCCAAGTCTAGCCTCGCAGCGAGGCCGAGTACAACACGAATAGATGTCATCTTCACCACAGGCGAGAAGATCTCATCAAAGTCAACACCCTGTCGCTGTCCAAATCCCTTCACCACCAGCCTGGCCTTGTATCTGGGAGGTGTGAAAGAGTCTCCCTACTTCACCCTGAAGATCCATCGATTCTTCAAGGCCTTTTTGCCTTTAGGCAATCTCACCAAGTCATATGTGTGGTTCTTCTACAGCGACTACATCTCCTCCTGCATAGCAACCATCCACTAACGCTTCTCGGTGCTCTCCACAGCCTCGTCATAACTCTCAGGCTATCCCGCATCAGTCAGCAGTATGAACTCTGATGCAGAATATTTAGCGGGCGGATGCCTGGTCCGTTATGACCTCCGTAAGGCAGGCTCAGGGGCCGGTGCATGCACATCATCAGCAATGTCCTCAGCAGCTCCTGGTTCACCATCAGTGGTGATATCATGATCCGAAAGTATATCAATGCCCTGTGCAGGCTCGGGCTCGGTAGTCTCCTCAGCATCGTCATCTCCAACCATAGGTGACTCTGCAGCAGTGCGAGAGTCAACCTCCAACTCAACAGTTCCCTCAGGATCAGCAACAGTCTGATCCTCACAAAACACAGCATCACGGCTACGTACAAGCTTCTTCTCAACTGGATCAAAGAACCTGTACCCAAACTCTCCACTGTAGCCGTACCCCAAGAAAATACACTGTTGGGTCTTCGAATGCATCTTCGATCTCTCGTCCCTAGGGACGTGCACAAAGGCTTTGCAGCCAAATACCCGCAAGTGACTGTAGGAGGGGTCTTTCCCATACCAGACTCTATCAGGAACATCCTCCTGCAAAGCTGAACTCGAAGAGAGATTGATGACATGCGCTGCAGTAAGAAGAGCCTCGCCTCAGAACATCCCTGGCAGCTTCGACTCAGATAGCATGCATCGAATCCTCTCCATCAGTGTCCGATTCATCCTCTCAGCTACGTCATTCAGCTGCGGCGTATTGGGCGGGGTCTTCTCATGACGGATGCCATGGTCCCTGCAGTACTCGTCAAAGGGACCAATGTACTCTCCCCCGTTGTCGGACCTAATGCACTTCAGTCTCTTCCCAGACTGTCTCTCCACCTCAGCGTGGAATCTCCTAAAAGTATCGAGTACCTGATCTTTGGTCTTGATGACATAGACCCAAAGCTTCCTCAAATGGTCGTCAATGAAAGTGATGAAGTATGATGCTCTTCCTCTAGTTTGGACCTTCAGTGGTCCGCACACATCAGTGTGAACAAACTCCAAAGGCTCCGATCTCCTGGTGGATGTGTGGCTGTGGAATGAAACCCTGTTTTGTTTCCCAGCCATACAGTGGTCGCACTTCTCCAAGTGAACATCAGACATAACACAAATCAGCTTCTTCTTCACCAGGCATCCCAGCCCCTTTTGGCTAATGTGTGTCATCCTCCTGTGCCATAAGGAGGTGGATGCCTCATCCTTGATGGAGTTGGCCTGTGCAGCTTCAGGCCTCCCCTCCATGTAGTACAAACCAGAATCTCTGTAACCTCTGGCCATCACAAGTGATCCCCTAATCAGCTTCCAGAAGTCTCCTCCAAGACACTCAGGTGTCCATCGTCTCCAAGTCTGCCAACAGAAATCAGATTGAAGCGAATGTCTGGCACATGTCGTACATCCCTCAGAACTAGTAAGGCTCCAGTACTCGTCTTCAAATGCATGTCTCCACGCCCAAGCACCTTGGACGTATCCCCATTGCCCATCCTCAACACCCCACAATCATGAGTGGTGTAAATGGCAAATAACTCCCTGTTGTGGGAGACATGTGCAGAAGCTCCAGAATCAATGATCCAGCATTGGTCATCATACGCGAGTGCAGCTGTGACGTCGTCGCCAACAATAATGACGTCGTCATCCTCAGTCGAAATGGTGGCTACCGTATGACCCTCATCTTTGCCCTCAGTGGCAATCCCCTTCTTCTTCTGATCGTTCTTCCACGAATAACAGAATTTCTTGATGTGGCCCTTCTTATGGCAGTAGTGGCATTCCACGTTCTGATAACGTGACTTAGACTTGCCCCTACTCTGACTCCTATCCTCCTTCCTTCCTCGGCTCTTACTCCTTCATCTCCCCTGGACTCAGTAAAGAGAACGTCGGATCGTGAAGAAGAGCCTGAAGTCTTTTGAGACTTTCGTCTCACCTCCTCATTCAAGATCCCACTCTTGGCGATCTCCATGGAAACAATCCCCTAGGGGGAAGAATTGATCAGAGATACTCTTACCATCTCCCAAGAGTCTGGAAGTGACTTGAGAAGCCACAATGCATTCACCTCGTCTTCGAAGGTCACCTTCATAGCAGTCAGGCGATCAATAATTCCCTGGAACTCGTTGACATGATCCAAAATGGGTGAGCCCTCCCGGTATCTAAACTCTCCATGTTTCTTCAGCAAATATAACTTGTTGATGCCCGTGCTCTTGGCATACAAGGTCTCGAGAGTCTTCCACCGATCTTTTGCATCATTGATGCTAGCCACATGGTTGTAGACGTTCGGCTCTACGAACCGTCTGATAAACCCACACAGCTTCTGATGCTCCACCTTCTATTTTGTCGGGTCTGTGTCCTTTGGCATCTCCTCAAAAATAGAAGCGTGCTAACCCTTCACATATATCAAATCCTCCATCGGTAGGTGCCACTGGTGATAGTTGGAACCATTCAACTTTACCATCTACTCTGAACCTGATGTAGACTCCATCCTGCTCTGCCAACTGGCCGGACCGACCACTGATCTTTGAGTCGACTATCTCAAAGTATACAACTGGAGAGGGTAGCTAGCGGGCCAATGGTCGTAAACTACCACTCCCAATTGCACACCCAAGATTCCGATCGACTCGTCCTGAAACCCCAAAGATCATCCCGGTACCTGCTCTGTCACTAAACCTGCTCAGTCACCGAACCTGGTCGATCACTGAACCTGGCTCTGATACCACTTGTTGGGAATGCGAGCAATCAATCCCGACCAGAGCACCTATTTTAAATTTTAGGCGAGCAACCTGCGCGACCGCATTGAGCGGTATGCCATCGCAACAAAATAACACAATGCAAAAAGAATAAAAGCACACAGAGATTTTAACGTGGAAAACCCAATTGGGTGAAAAACCACGGGACGATCGGAGTCTAACCCGGAAAGCCTCCACTAAAAATGTATGAAAAACACACGCACGGATTACAGGCTTTCCCTCCACCGATCCACAAAGGATATTCACCAGCTTCACACTACACAATACAATAAATAGTAATAGAAAAATTGCAAGTTATCGACCGGCGGATGAGACAGATTACACAAATCCTCTCGAAGATGCCTCTTCGAATCCTTGCCAATATCTGCTCCAGATCCAATCCGTGTAGGCGAAGTACTCCTTGCCAACGTCGTACAACAACGTCTGAAAAGCTCTCCCAAACTAAGACGATTGCCGCAAAGGCCTCTCTAGAAATCTTTCAATGCTTGAGTTTGGAGAGAAGTGGATGTCTTACCCCTCCTCCTTCATCCCTATTTATAGGGCCAAAATCAAGGAGGTAGGTGTGGTAGATGGCATGTGGATGAAGCTTCCATGAAGCTTCCTTGGTCAAAAACACATGTCATGAAACTTCCTTTGGACAATTTCCTAGAAGCTTCCTTTAAGAGCACATGTTGAATTTCAAGTCAAAGACGGCTAATCCTTTTCATACTTATCATGAAACACATGCTTGAAAAGTATGATCAAAGTTGGCTAGCCTCTTTCACACTTAGGAGGAAATTATCTTAACATTTCTAGCCTATCATCAGGAAGGATGTTGAGCAGTTCACTAAGAGATGTCATAAGTGCTAATTATATGCCCCTCTTCAACTACAGCCTGCTCAACGGCTCAGGTCGATCACGGCTCCATGACCCTTTGCAATATGGGAAATGGACCTCGTGGGGCCATTTCCTCAGGTGAGAGGGCAGCGTAAGTTCCTCTTAATGATGATCAACCACTTCTCCAAGTGGATGGAGGTGAAGGCATTGCCTAAGACAACCACTCAGGTAGTAAAAAACTTTATTTGGGATGAAATCATTTGTAGGCACAAATTACCTCTCATGATTGCCACAGATAACGGACCACAATTTGCTAGCTTGGAGCACACGAGTTTTTGTAGTCAGCTAGGAATTGACATCCGCTTCACGTCAGTTTGTCACCTTAAAAGCAGTGGGTGGGTTGAAGTATCCAACGAGGTCATCGTCAACCATGTTAAGGAAAAAAATTGAAAACTTGAGGGGGAATTGGACGAAATAACTCCCCTCGATCCTTTGGGCCTTGAGAATGACCCCCAACATGGTCGCGAGAGAAACTCCATTTAATCTGTCTCATGGCTCTGAGGTGTTGATCCCAATGGAGTTCGAAGTCAAGAGCCCGAGAGTGGCGGCAGCGGAAGAGGGCGACAAAGAGTGGAGATTGGAGAATGAGGAGGCACAACGACTCTCGCTGGGCTTCGCGGAAGAGATGATCTGTGATATTCCCACAACCCACTAGGAATATGTCAAGCATAGGATAACCAAGTATTATGAAAAGCACATCCAGATTAAACAACTAGAAAGGGAGGGATCTGATCCTCAAAAAGGTGGACACCGCGAGAAGATCTGCAGTCGTACATAGGCAAGCTTCACCAAAATTTGGAGGGACCCTTTGTGATCTTTGGAGACATTGAAGATCGGGGGGGTATCAGTTACAAAACTCCAAGGGAGAGTTCCTCGACAACACCTGGATTAGGAATAACCTGAAGTGTTATTACCCTAGCTCTTTTCTAACTGAAAAAATCACATGTACTTTCTATAAATTAAGTTGTCTTGGATAAATGTTATGTATAAAAATTTAGCGCATAAGAACGAAATATCCAAGAAGGGTGAGTCCAAGTCCTCGAGCTGTGTTACTATCGTAGTTCAGGCCTCTGCAGGAGCTTCTCTCCAACATGTCGGCTGCTTGCCCCCTCGAGTGAGTGCAAGTCTTCTAGATGAGTTATTTTCGTAGTTCAGGCCCCTATATGAGCTCTACTGGTTTCTCATCACAGTTTTTTCCACCGCGACTCTAATGCCTCAAATGGAAATTAAGGGTTCGTTTGTTTTGGCGTTTAGCCACGTTCCGTTTTATCAAAACGCACAAACTGGTGTTAAACCCGTTTGTTTTTCTGCAACCAATTCCAGCCGCTGGCGTTTCTGCAAGCTTCAAAAAATCGCGGGACGAAACCACGCCTCCGAGCTCCGGTTTGTCGCGTTTATGGAGAAGAAAAGCCTCGCCTGTGCCGCCCTCCCGTGACCCGTGTTGAGTCGCCCTCCCGTTTTTCTCCAGGTTGCTGCCGGCGACGGAGCAACCGGTGGCCTTCCAGGAGCCCACCGGCGGGCTCGCCAGTCCCCGGCGAACCCGACGGGGGTATCCCGGCGGCGCTCCTGCAGGGGCCCTGCCGGAGCGCCGCCGGGATACCCCCGGCGGGTTCGCCGGGGTCCGGCAACCCTGCCGGTGGTCTCCAATCATGCCGCCGACGGTGGAGGCGCGCGGAAGCAGTGCGGAGGCGGGCGGAGGCGGGCGGAGGCGGGAGTAAATAATAACATTAAAAAAAATTATAAGTTTAAACCAAGGTTTTCAGAACCGGACCAGACATTGAATCGAAAGAAGGAGAGGTTCAAGGTTTAACCGGTTGGACCGGTTGGACCGGTTGAACCGGGGTTGAACCGGGTTTAACTATATATAGTTATATACTGATATATAGATATAGTTTGCAAAATAAATTAAAATATGAAAATTGTTGACAGTTGACACTTCAATTCTACAAAGACTAATAACATAAAATACTAGCTCTATCGATGGAGAGCCTATTGAATGCGTATACACGCCAATTTTAATCTACCTAAGGACCTAAACATAATTTTACACCCCACATTTGCATATCAGTTTCATATATGATCGATACGATTATACGAATATAAAAAAAAAACTTTGCACAGTTTAACTTCAAAGAATTCATTTTCTTCACATCATGAAGGTGCACTCCAATCATACTTCAATAAAATGTCAATGATGAATGAACAGATAATGTTAAAGCACAATTTCAATACTAAATAAAATTCAGAAGCACACAAAAACTCTTGAGGAATGCTGATAGGAGCTTGATGATCTCCATTTAAGAAGCAACAAATTCACAAAAACATCATAAATTTGTAACCATTCCATTAGCTAGTAATTAGAAAGCACTTAAACAATACAAAATAATAAAATATGAATTTGCTACAAGAAATCCACATAACATGCAAAATAATGCAATGAAACTTCACCGTAATATATTATAAATAATTAAAATCAAGTCTATCGAATGATTCCGTTCCAAATTCTTCAACATCGATATGTTCTATAATATTATCTGCACATTCATCACCTGCATAATCAAATTTAAAACAAAAACAAAAATTCAATCATTTCACATAAGAGTATACAAATATATGAGCGTACTTATTGTTGCGGACTAACTCGATATCCCGGTCGGACCGGATAATCTAGGACCATCTCAGCTCACGGAGCGGTCGAGCGCGCACACAGTCGATGAGAATGAAACAGTGAACACAAGTCTTGATGACGTGGAAAACCCCCTTAAATGGGTAAAAAACCACGTGACCGAGTCTGTGCCGGTCAAATTCCACTAGCTTCCCGGGGTTACAATATGCTTGGTGAATCGGGGCGACAGGCCGCTCCCGTTACAACTTGAGGAAAAGGACTAGGGACAGACCCAAGGCTCCAACACGGAGGTCCCACCACACACCCGTAAGATCTTAGAGCGCTTCCCCTCCTTAGCCAAGTGCTGAAGCTAAGGTACCTCAAAAAGCGCTAGAAGACCGGTCACAAGAAAGCGTGCCTTCTGAGGTACCCCTTGGATCCTATTTATAGGAAAAGACGGTCTGCAAATATCCAAACTTCACTCTTTTTGAGGACTATAAGCAGTCCAAAGGGGGTGAGATGGTAAAAATACACCACAGCTGAAGGGTGAGCTGGCCCTGAGAAAACATCCACTAGGCAAGGGCGGAGAGTACGGGAGCGGGAAAGCTTCCCCCCACGCCGAGGTAAAAGGTGGTAAGGTTGCTCGCCCCACTCAATGACACGGGAGAAGGCGTTGAGTGAGCTCGCCTCTCTCATTGCCGCAGGCCTGGCTTGCCTTACTCAACGCCATAGGAGAAGGCGTTGAGTGAGCTCGCCTTGGGCCTGGGCAAATCGGCTCTGAAGCCCCTGCTCGTGGGCGTGCTGGCACTCGCCCACCCCTTGGCTATGGCGAGCACGTCCTCGGCCGGATCTGCTCGGCTCCACGAACTCCGTGCTCGGCCCGACGATTGCTGAGCCCGTATTTGGCACGCTCGGCTCGGCATGCTCTGCTGAACTCGCCTGGGGCTCTGGGGCCGTCTGAGCCGGCCGGTTTGACTCCTATCAGCCCACTTGCTGGATACGGGGTTGTACACAATCCCCGCTCTTTACGAGATTGGCACAAACTCGGAAAGAAACATCCAACCCCCTAGGATCCTGCGAGTGCGACAGGAGCCAAAATGAATCTCTTGGTGGGTCCCACCGATGGCTATATATACATACCCATCATACCCGGCTGACCTCCGCCCTTCCCTTTACTAAGCCCTACCGAGATGCCACTCCCCAAAGAGGTCATGGAGCGACTCGCGAAATCTCACGAGGAGACCGCCCTTCGTGCTGCGGCCCTAACTGATCTGAATGTCCCGGCCCGCTGCTTCACTAAATTCGGCTCGGTCAAGAGGAAGAGGTCCTTTCCTCCCGAGGCCGAGCACATTTTCGCTGACTTGAAGAACACCTTGGTCAACGGCTCCGACTCCTCCAACCGTCCTGCTCTGGCTCCCCATGGTAAAGACTTTGGTGACCTCACCACCGAACAAGACCCTGGCGGCGAGGTCTCCACGCCGAGAGTCGAGAATCTTCCTGTCAAGGCGCCTGAGCCATCCTCTGACCCACATCCGTAGGACCCGCTCCTTACCACCGCAACCATGGAGCTGGACTCGCGGAAACTGGGGTCGTCGGCTCGCACACCTTCTCGACAACCCTCTTCTGCTCTCGCGGCTACTGGGGAGGATGCCGAGCACACATCCGCTCCAGATTCCCCCCGAAATTCGAAAGGTCTGTCTCTGACCCCTTCACATTACGTCTGATTTCAATTGGTGCTCGCTCCTCCCACCCGTCATCCTGACTCTCCCGTGCAGGCCTTCCTAGCCGATCTGGGGCTGATGATTCAGCCGAACGGCCTGGCTACTCGCCTCTTCCATCGCAGCGCGCTTTGGACATCTTCCTGGACTCAGAGATGGACAGCCCCGAACGGTCGAGGCGAAGCCAACTAGTCCTCAAAAAGTTAGTGTGCGAGCTCAACGAGCTGAAGAAAGACAATTCCAGGCTGCAGGAGGAGTGCGTGCAGCTTGTTGGCGAGGCGAGGGTCAGCTCGGCGTATGTGGCGACGTCTTCCTCCATACTCTTTGATGAGATTGATGAGAACTTGCGAGCGGCGAACAGGAACCTGGGGCAGCTTCGGCAACTCTTTGCACAGCGGCTGGCGACATCGGGCTGGCGAGAACGGGGTATTTAAGGATGGTTCCCCCGCGAGCCGACCGGCACTCGCCCCTGCTGTCGCCTGGTCCATGCGTGTGCTTTTAACTTTCCTCGTTCTGGACAATTTGCTCTCTTTATGCTAATAAATTGTATAAGTTTTCGTTATGAGAGCGTATTTTATTTCTTTTGAACGGTGCGTGTCTTTTCGAATTCCCTATCCAGACTCGCCGAGGTCGGCGAGCAGAGAGCGGCGAGACGGAGTAAGCGAGCCGGGCTGGTCAGTCGGCTCCGGTTCTCCTCCCCTTTTTCTATAAATAGGGATCCCCACCTACCCCCTGGCTACGCCTTTATTGCCTTCTTATCTTTTCCCCTCCTTGCCTCCCTTGCCTTCTGCTCGCGTGCATTCCTCCACTCGGCGAGTATGGGAAAGGGACACCCCGATTCTGATGGTCGCGTCAAGTGCGCCCAGAACTTCGCCGACCATTGCTTCTTTGAGGGCAATACTACGGCGGACGAGCTCGCCGAGTTTGTGGCAGACTATGTCCCTGCCGGTTTCGTCGCCCGCCTCCTGGTGGATCATGAAGCCATAAACTCCTTCTTCGAGGATTATCTCGCCTTCCCCATCTTGCATTTTGAGGTGGGGTTGCGCTTGCCGCTCTGGACTGAGGTCCGTCAGGTCCTGAAGTATTACGGCACTGTGCCCGCGCAGCTCAACCCCAATGCCATCGCTATGGTAGTTGGGTTTGCATGCTACCTCCGCCGAGAGCGGATTGAGTTCAATCTGAACGTCTTCTGCAAGCTCTTTTCTTACAAGGCCAACGCCGACGGGGTCGCCTTCTTCGGTGGTTCTTCCATAAAAATCCGTGAGGTCGCCAATAAGAACCACAACTGGATGTCGAAGATTGTCTTCATCTGGGGTGACCTCTGCAATATCCCCTTCTCGCCCCTGCAGAAAAGCGAGGACGTGTACCGCCCACCGTCCGTGTCCGGCAATGATGTCGAGCTTCACAAGTTCTTCCTATATAAGGACATTGAAGTCGCCTTCCTTCGTCGCGGCCTCGAGTCCCTGCCGCCTGTCCTTCCTGGCGAAGGTTTGTCTTGCTCACCTTCTGCTCGTCACTCGGCCTGATTGGTCAAAACCTTATTCTTTGGCTAAGTCTTTTTTACAGGGGAGCGACTGGTCCCGGTGAACCCTCCCTTCGCCGACCCGGGAGTGTTTTTGGACCCGCTCGAGCGAGCTCGGGCTGCGGCCGAGGCATGCCGAGAAGAGAAGGTGGGAGGCAAGCCTTCCAGCAAGAGGCGGCTGGAGCTTGTAGGGCCGAGCTCGCTCCACCGTCCCTCGGCCCCTAAGTAGAAAAAGGCGAGGGTGATCTCGCGAGGCCAGCCACAGAAACCCTCGTCGCCCGTCAAATTTATGAGCTCGCCGGAGGTTTTTTCTGACAAAGCCCCGGCGAGCCCACTGAAGGAGGCATCATCCCCTCACGGGAAGAAGCGCGGTTCCTCCTCCCCTCCTTCCGTGGAGGAGGTTGTTCCCTGCGATCCGGGAATTCCAAAGGACCACCCCCACTTTGGCAAGTGGGGAAGAAGCAAGGACGCGGCCGGCGAGCCGATGCTGAGCTGGGATGAGGGGGTCCACCGTGTTTCCGTCTCTAATCGCGCCCCCTCATGGGGAGCTCGTTGGCCTCCCACGGGCCACGCGTTCGCCCTTGGTTTTGGCCTGTACGGCCGGGAGGGCGCCGAGGCCTACAAAAACATGACTCCTCGGCAGATAGGCAACGAGGGTCTGCAGGCCCATCTGAGGGCCTTCGAACTCCATCACATGATGGTTCGTCGCGGCTTTCTGCTCAGCCAGCTCCTGCTAAAGGCCGAGCAGGAGCGCAACGTGGCGACAGAGAGAGCTGCAGACGCGGAGCGGCGGTTCGGCATTGCCGAGCGCTTACTCAACGAAGCCTCGGGCGGGCTGGTAAGAACCAACCAACTCTCATTTTAACTTAGAAAAATATTTCACCAGGAATCTGACCTCTTTGTCTTTCAGGATGCCGAGTCTGTCAGGGTGCTACAGGCCCGCGCTAGCGAGCTGGAGGGTGAGGTCGCCCAGCTACGGGTCTGCCTCGCTGATCAGGAGGCCAGTTCGCGCGAGCAGGAGACCCATGTTGCCGAGCAGGGAGCTCTTACTGCTCGATCGGCGGCCGAGGTGGAGGCGCTGAAGGAGCAGAACCGTGGTCTCCAAGGCGAGGTCCGTCGGCTGACGGAATCCCTTTTCCCCCCGGACGGCGCCGAGCCCCCTTTTCCCTATAAGCGGCCTTGGGTTTTCACTGAGGGGGAGGTCATGGAGCTACTGCGAGTCAACTCGATCGAGTCTGCTGAATGCCTCCTGGGCGCCATGAGGGGATCGAGGATCCTGGCTGAGGGCTGCGAGGAAGTGGCGGTCTGAGACCTTCTATCAAGCCTATTCCCGCCATCACCGCCTAGCGGAAAAGAGGAAAGCTTTGGCTCCCTTTTCGATGAGGCGAAGGACAAGGAACCGCTGCTCGGAGGCGAGGAGGAGGACCATCCTTCAGGGGAGGAGGGCGAGAGCTGACCGGATCTCCCTCCCCACTTCCTGCATTCTTCTTGTAATCTCCCCCCCCCCCTTTTGTAATCTCGTCGAGGCGAGCCCCCCCCCCCCCCTTTGAAATTATAATGATAAAAAAAATTTCTATCTTCTTTTTACATTCAGCGCTAGAATGCACGTGAGTTAGGATTCGCACTCGTCGAGGGGCCCTGAGCGTCGGCAGCGGCCAGACTCGCGAACACTCCGCTTGCTTGTGAGTTGCTCCTCGCTCTTCTTTGTCGAAAATTCACAGCGCGACTTTATGCGCGAGGCTGGCTCGCGGCTTGGTTGCGTGGAGCTGGTCCACGGCTTTATGCGCGAGGCTGGCTCGCGGCTTGGTTGTGTGGAGCTGGTCCACGGTTTTGTGCGCGAGGCTGGCTCGCGGCTTGGTTGCGTGGAGCTGGTCCACGGCTTTGCTGGAAAAAAAGAGGCAGGCCCTCCCCAGGTTGCGTAAGTTAGGGAGACCCTAGATCTTGACTGAATACACAATGTTTGCAGAAAGCAAAATGCGATACTTTGAATAAATAATAGTTTGCACGAGATCAGGCTCGCGACTTATATGAATCACATAGTTTTGAATCGAAAAATCATAACGTATCACTGATAAAAGCGGCATAGATTCTGCGCGTTCCATATGCGGGGAAGAGTTTTTCCTTCGGCATTCCGTAACTTGTACGTGTCTGGTTTTACCATAGCGGTGACAACGAATGGGCCTTCCCATGTTGGAGATTGCTTGTCGCCTTGTGCTCCCTTTCCGGCGGCTTCTAAGGTGCGGAGGACCAGGTCTCCCACGTTGATTGGGCGGGGCTTCACCCGACGATTGTAGTAGCGGGCCGTGCGTTGTTAGTAGGCAGCGGCGCGGAGAGCGGCTTCTTTGCGTACTTCGAAGACCAAGTCGAGGTTGTCACTGTACAACCTCGGGCTCGCAGCCCGGTAGGAGGGGGCCCAGGCGAGAGGAAAGAGGGTTCAGCCCGGTGGGCCCAGGCGAGAGGAAAGAGGGTTCAGCCCGGTAGGAGTGGGCCCAGGCGAGAGGAAAGAGGGTTCAGCCCGGTAGGAGTGGGCCCAGGCGAGAGGAAAGAGGGTTCAGTCCGGGAAGAGGGCCCCAGGCGAGAGGAAAGAGGGTTCAGCCCGGCGAGAGGGACCCAGGCGAGAGTAGAGAGGGCCTATGCGAGTCGAGAGGACTCAGAAGAGAAGCTCTGTGGCAAGAGGACCCAGGCGAGTCGAGAGGATTCGGCGTGGCGAGAGGACCCCAGTGAGAGGTGCCTCGAGAGAAGGGTCGTCTTGGTTCCAGGGCCGGTTCAGGTAAGGTCGGGCCCACCTTCTGGGCCCCGGAGGTGTTTTTACTCTTTTACCCTGCGTGGGCTGCATTTAGTCTTTTAAGACAGCGGAGTTTAGCTGTTGGCAGACCCAGCCAAGGGTATTCTGGTATTTTCACAGCAGCATAGTTTGGTTATCAGCAGTCCCGGTTCAGAGGCCTATAAATAGACCGGTAAGGTGCCTTAGAGAAGAGACTCTGGACTCCTCTTATCTTTCCTAAGGCACCTAGCTCAGTTTTGGCTAGGGAGGGGAAGAGCTCTAGTTCTAGTCTCTTCCGGGTAAGAGGTGGGACCTCCTCACTGAAGCCTCTGGTCTAGTTCTTCGCCTAGAGAGTGATCCCAAGGGAGTAAGCACGAGCTGCCTCAGTAGTTCCGAGCTTTAGGTGGAGTCGGCTTTGCTGGTTCCAACATTTTATGGTGCGGTGAGCGTGGAGCTGCAGCCTGTGCGGAAGAACGAGGGGTTATCTCATGGCGGGAGATGCGGGAGGAGGAGGCGAGAGGTCCCCCAGGCAGGAGGAGTATGTTGGGAGGACAGAGTTCATGTCGTCCATTGGAGGGATCATGGATCTCCTCAAACAACTCGCACAAAGAGGCGAGTGCGAGACCCCCTCTCCTCAAGTGCCAGATCTCGCGCCCAGGGGAGGGGCCGACTCGGCGAGGATAGGTGAAGATGCACCTGGGAGGCGGCCAGGAAAAGAGGTAATGGCGGAAGGAAGTCGGCGAGAGGTGGAAGGAAGGGAGCTCTTCCCTAGTCCGGCGAGTGCCGCGCCGGTGGACCTCGTGGCGCGAGTGGACCAGGCGAAGTCACTGGCGAGAGGATCTCCTTTTTACGAGTTGGTCCTCTCGGCATCCATTCCAGAAGGGTTCCGTGAGCCGGAAATGAACTACTACGTGGGGAAGGATGACCCCCTCCAACACTTGTAGTGGTTTGAAGACGCAGTTTCCATCAGACCCATGACGGACGCCTTCAAGTGCCGCCTCTTCGCCATCACTTTGAAGGATAAGGCTAGGGATTGGTTCCACCAACTCCCAACTGGTTCTATTTATTGCTTCGAGGACCTGAGCAGAAGTTTCCAGCTGCGGTTCTCAACCTCCAAAAAGAGGAAGAGGAACCCAGAGTCCATCTTCCTGATCAAGCAGAGGGCAGACGAGTCTTTGGCTCAGTACGTAGACCGCTTCCAGGAGGAGATGTTGGACATTCAGGAGGTGCCTGGCTTCGCCCTCTAGATGGCTTTCACCGTGGGGCTAAGGGAAGGCTTCTTCAAGATGAGCCTCACCAGGAAGGCGTCGTTGTCCTTCGAAGGGTTGATGGAGAAGGCCGCGAAAGAAATAGCCATGGAGGCGGCAAACCCGGCATTCGCAAGGAAGTTGGCAAGGTTGACGGAAGTGGAGCAGAGGGAGCCTGGAGGGGGAAGGCAGCCAGAAGGAAGGAGGAGAGAGGAACTAAGAGGGCCCGTGCACCCGGAGCTGGGGTGGAGACAACCAGGAGGCCCGGTTCAGGGACCTGGGAGAGGTCCTCCGCAGGGGGGAAGAAACTTTTATCAAGGACCAGGAAGGTTTCACCCGCTAGGATGGGGACATGGTCCGAGGCCGCTCCCACCTCCACCTCAGCAAGCTATGGCCATAGGCAGAGGGAGAGGAAGGGGAAGAGATCGTGGAAGAGCGGGAGCAGGGAGGAGGAGGAATCCCCCAGAAGAGAGACGTGGGGAAGGAGTTTTGCCCTATTGTGACTTCCACGAGGAGGAGGGTCACGCGACGGCAACATGTCCCGAGTTCTTGGAGTTGAAGAGAGGAAAAGGAGGAGAAGACCGACAACCGGCAGTGCGGATAGTAGAGGTGCCGGGAGCTGGGGAGGAAGATCGGTGTGTAGACCGTTCAGATACAGGAGATCGAGGGGGGATTGGAGTGATTCATGGGGGGGTGGGGATCGAGGCCACCCGCAAGGCCAGTCTTCACACTATGTATCGTCGGAGCGTTGCCTCGACGTCGCAAACCCCGCCCCCGGATGAGAAAATCACGTTTTCTAGAAGGGACCTACCTGACCACGAGGACCCTTTCTGTGACGCGCTGGTGATCAGGACTGCCATCGAGAACTTCACGGTATCCCGCATTCTGGTGGACAATGCGAGTTCCGTTAATGTAATCTTCAAGAAGGCTTTCAACGAGATGAGGGTGGAGTCTCGAAGGGTGTTGGCGGCGGATGGGCCGTTGTTTGGTTTTTCAGGAGAAAGGAAGGAGGTTGAGGGAGGAGTAGGACTTCAGGTGACCCTGGGGGGGTTGTCCAGGAATTGTCGTTTCGTGATAGTGGACGCTCCCAGCAGTTACAACGCGATCTTTGGGCGCCCTCTTATCAGTGCCTTTAGATGCGTTCCGTCGTCTTTTCATCAGTGCCTGAAGCTCAATTCGGGAGGAACCCAGATCAGGGTGAGAGGGGACCCGAAAGCGGCTCGGGAGTGTTATGTAACGGCGGTCAACACCATCTCGTGGATGGAGGATGCGGAGGAGCTGGGAGCAAGGATGGAGAGAGAGGAGCTGGGAAGAGTGGGAGCAGGAGTGGAGGAAGATCTGGTAGCGGAAGAAGAGATGGCTGAAGGAGAGGAGTTGGAGATAGTAGTAGAGAGGGGCATTGCGGTGGAGCCAGTGATTGCTGGAGAGCAGATGGCTGGAGGAGAGGAGTTGGAGATAGTAGTGGAGAAGGGCATTGCGGTGGAGCCAGTGATGGCTGGAGAGCAGATGGCTGGAGGAGAGGAGTTGGAGATAGTAGTGGAGAGGGGCATTGCGGTGGAGCCAGTGATGGCTGGAGAGCAGGTGGCTGGAGGAGAGGAGCTGGGAAGAGCAGGAGCGGGAGTGGAAGGAAGTCTGGTAGTGGAGGAGGGGATGGATGAAGGAGAGGGGTTGGAGAAGGGAGAAGGAGGAAAGGCCCAGGAGAGGGTGGCTGCTGTGGAAGTCTCAGGAGTGGGGTGCGGGTCGAAGGATCTAGAGGAAGAGCCGAGAGAGCAGGAGGAGGAAGAACCCTCAAGGTTGAGAGCGGCGATAGAAGTTCTGGAGGTCGAGATCCTCACCAAAGATGGGAGAAAAGAGAAGATAAAGATCAGCGGCGTGCTCACTCCGCAGGACCAGGAAGAAATTCGGAAGTGTGTAGAAGAAAACATTGATGTCTTCGCCTGGAGCGCAGCAGACATGCCGGGGGTCGACGCGGATGTTGCGTGCCATCGTCTCAACCTCGACCCCGGGGTTCGCCCCATCCAGCAGAAGAAGAGAGCCATCGCCTCCAAGATGGCCGGGCCCATCAGAGAAGAGGTAGAGAAGCTGCTCCGGGCGGGATTCATATCGGCTAACAGGTATCCGGGATGGGCGAGCAACGTTGTAATGGTGAAAAAGGGGGAGGGCAAGTGGAGGATGTGTATCGATTTCTCTCTCTTAAATAAAGCTTATCCTAAGGATTGTTACCCCCTGCCTCGGATCGACGCGCTGGTTGACTCAGCCGTCGGTTTCTCGCTAATGAGTTTTTTAGATGCTTTTTCAGGGTACCATCAGATACGCATGCACCCTCCGGACGTCAAGGATGTCACCTTCGTCACGGAGGATGGTTGCTTCAGCTATAACATGATGCCCTTTGGGCTAAAAAACGCGGGAGCAACCTACCAAAGGATGATGGATCGGATCTTCCGGGAGCAGAAGGGGCGGAACCTCGAGGTCTACGTGGACGACTTGATGGTAAAGAGTCGGGACCTTGAGTCTCATGTCCTAGACCTACAGGAGACTTTTGCAACCGTTAGAAAGTATAAGATGAGGCTTAACCCTCTGAAATGTGTGTTCGGGCCAGCCGAGGGAAGTTTTTAGGACATCTCCTCACCCCTGAAGGGGTGGAGCCCAACACTGACAAGGTGAGGGCGATACTGGAGCTGGGATCTCCTAGGAATGTCAAAGAAGTCCAACGTCTCACTGGTAAACTAGCCGGTTTGAGCAGGTTCCTCTCCAGAGCGGGAGAGAGGTGCTCTTCTTTCTTTCGAACCCTAAGGGGAGGGAAGGAGTTCGAATGGACCATTGAGTGTGAGAAAGCCTTCGCGGCTCTAAAGCAGCAACTCACTCAGACGCCGCTACTTCAGGGGCCGAGGGAAGGGGAGAACTTGTTCCTCTACCTCGGGGTAGGGACGGGGGCGGTCAGCTCAGTCCTCGTCCGCGAAGAAGGGAAGAGGCAGTTCCCAATCTATTATGTAAGCAGAGTCCTCAAGAAGGCAGAGCTGAAGTACCCCATCCTTGAAAAGTTGGCCTTCGCTCTCATTGTATCGGCCCGGAAGCTCAGACCCTATTTCCAAGCCCATGCCATCCAGGTTGTGACGGATCACCCCCTTCGCCGTATCCTCGAAGGGGTCGAACACTCGGGGAGGTTGGCCAAGTGGTCGATAGAGCTCAGTGAATTCGACCTCTCCTACGTTCCTCGAGAAGCTATTAAAGCACAAGTGGTGGCGGATTTCTTGGCGGACTACGTACTGGAGGCCGAAGAAATGGAGGTACCTCCCGTAGCAGCATGGAAGATGCTGGTAGACGGAGCTTCTGGTAGGAATTCTTTCGGGGGAGGGGTCATCCTGGCGAGTCCTGAGGGTACTAGGATTGAGCAAGCTTTGAAAATACACTTCACCCTCACCAATAATCAGGCGGAGTATGAGGCCATCATCGCCGGACTTCGGTTGGCCAGGGAGTTGGGTATACAGGATATCAGGGTTTTCACGGACTCCTTGGTGGTGGCGCGACATATCAGCGGAGAGTTCGAGGTGAGGGAGCCGACTCTCCAGTTGTACCTAGTGAAGATAAAAGGCATAGTTGGACAGTTCCACAGCTTCTCCATTCAGCATATTCCTCGAGAGGAGAATGCTCGGGCAGACCTGCTCGCGAAGCATGGCCCTCAGGCCGGAGGGACCATGACCGAGCTCTTCAGACCCTCCATAGAAGAGGGGGAGGTGATGGAGATCGACCAGGAGAGGTCTTGGATGGATCCCTTTGTGACTTTCCTGGCATCGGGACGACTGCCTGAGGGGGATCTCGAGAAGAAACGGATCTGATACAAGTCTGCATACTATTTGTTGAAGGAAGGAGTACTTTATCGAAAAATGCTATCTGGACTGTTAGCCCGATGCGTATCCGAGAAGGAAGCACCAAGGGTACTGGAAGAGGTCCATTCGGGAGAGTGCGGGAGCCATTCGGGAAGTCAAACCTTGGAAGGGAGAGTGCTAAGGCAAGGCTATTTTTGGCCTACCCTACGAAGAGATGCAGAAGAGCTCGCCAAAAGGTGTAGAAAGTGCCAAGAGTTTGCTCCCTTGCAGCTCCTTCCAGCGCAAAGGCTGCGAACGATCACCTCTCCTTGGCCCTTCGCCATATGGGGATTGGATCTGGTAGGACCATTTCCTCAAGCCAGTGGTCAGAGGAGGTTCCTACTGGTCATGGTGGATTACTTCTCAAAGTGGTTAGAAGTTAAGGCCCTGGCAAAGGTAACCTCACAGGTGGTGAGGAATTTCGTATGGGGGGAGATTATTTGCCGGCACGGGCTTCCTTTAGCCATAGTCACCGATAACGGGCCGCAATTTGCTAGCAGAGAGTTTGTGGATTTTTGTGCACAGCTCGGCATAAACCTTCGGTTCGCCTCGGTCCACCATCCACGAAGCAACGGACAGGTCGAGGCAGCAAACAAGATTATAGTGAACCTCCTGAAGAAGAAAGTAGAGAACTTGAGGGGGAGCTGGGTGGAACAGCTCCCCTCTGTCCTGTGGGCTCTGCGAACTACACCTAACACGGCCACAGGAGAAATGCCCTTCAAGCTCTCTCATGGCTCCGAGGCCGTCATACCTGTGGAATTTGAAGTTGAATCGCCCAGGGTCACAGCAGCCAGAGAAGGAGAGGAAAGGTGGCAGTTCGATAATGGAGAGGAGCAGAGGCTTTCTCTCGACCTCGTGGAAGAGCTCAGAGAGCTAGCAACAGTCCGGCAGGAGGAGGTCAAGCGCCGGATGTCCCGGTACTTCGATAAGCACATCCGAATCAAGCAGTTTCAAAAAGGGGATTTGGTCCTCAAGAAGATAGATGCTGCAGGAAGGGGAGCCTCGGTGGGGAAGCTCAACCCCAATTGGGAAGGTCCTTTCATAGTGAAAGAAGTCTTAAAGTCAGGGGGGTATCACCTCCAGGATGTGGACGGGATACCCCTGGACTGCGCCCGCAGTGGCGATGATCTGAAACGTTTTTACCCATAGTAATAAAAGTCCTTTGAATTTACTTGAGCATATCGTTAATAACCCTCCCTCTTTTGAATATGCTAACACTATACCTCAGGACGCCCACCTTCAGAGGATGAGAGCGGTGGTTGGAGGAGAAAGAGGAGAGGAGACCCCGAGCAGACCCGCTGACCAGGCTCCCATCAAGCTGGCAGGGCTGTAGGCTCACTCGGTGGTTGGAGGAGAAAGAGGAGAGGAGACCCCAAGCAGACCCGCTGACCAGGCTCCCATCAAGCTGGCAGGGCTGTAGGCTCACTCGGTGGTTGGAGGAGAAAGAGGAGAGGAGACCCAGAGCAGACCCGTTGACCAGGCTCTCATCAAGCTGGCAGGGCTGTAGGCTCACTCGGTGGTTGGAGGAGAAAGAGGAGAGGAGACCCCGAGCAGACCCGCTGACCAGGCTCCCATCAAGCTGGCAGGGCTGTAGGCTCACTCGGTGGTTGGAGGAGAAAGAGGAGAGGAGACCCCGAGCAGACCCGCTGACCAGGCTCCCATCAAGCTGGCAGGGCTGTAGGCTCACTCGGTGGTTGGAGGAGAGAGAGGAGAGGAGACCCCGAGCAGACCCGCTGACCAGGCTCCCATCAAGCTGGCAGGGCTGTAGGCTCACTCGGTGGTTGGAGGAGAGAGAGGAGAGGAGACCCCGAGCAGACCCGCTGACCAGGCTCCCATCAAGCTGGCAGGGCTGTAGGCTCACTCGGTGGTTGGAGGAGAAAGAGGAGAGGAGACCCCGAGCAGACCCGCTGACCAGTCTCTCATCAAGCTGGCAGGGCTGTAGGCTCACTCGGTGGTTGGAGGAGAAAGAGGAGAGGAGACCCCGAGCAGACCCGCTGACCAGGCTCCCATCAAGCTGGCAGGGCTGTAGGCTCACTCGGTGGTTGGAGGAGAAAGAGGAGAGGAGACCCCGAGCAGACCCGCTGACCAGGCTCCCATCAAGCTGGCAGGGCTATAGGCTCACTCGGTGGTTGGAGGAGAAAGAGGAGAGGAGACCCCGAGCAGACCCGCTGACCAGGCTCCCATCAAGCTGGCAGGGCTGTAGGCTCACTCGGTGGTTGGAGGAGAAAGAGGAGAGGAGACCCCGAGCAGACCCGCTGACCAGGCTCTCATCAAGCTGGCAGGGCTGTAGGCTCACTCGGTGGTTGGAGGAGAAAGAGGAGAGGAGACCCCGAGCAGACCCGCTGACCAGGCTCTCATCAAGCTAGCAGGGTTGTAGGCTCACTCAGTGGTTGGAGGAGAAAGAGGAGAGGAGACCCCGAGCAGACCCGCTGACCAGGCTCCCATCAAGCTGGCAGGGCTGTAGGCTCACTCGGTGGTTGGAGGAGAGAGAGGAGAGGAGACCCCGAGCAGACCCGCTGACCAGGCTCCCATCAAGCTGGCAAGGCTGTAGGCTCACTCGGTGGTTGGAGGAGAGAGAGGAGAGGAGACCCCGAGCAGACCCGCTGACCAGGCTCCCATCAAGCTGGCAGGGCTGTAGGCTCACTCGGTGGTTGGAGGAGAAAGAGGAGAGGAGACCCCGAGCAGACCCGCTGACCAGGCTCTCATCAAGCTGGCAGGGCTGCAGGCTCACTCGGTGGTTGGAGGAGAGAGGAGAGGAGACCCCGAGCAAACCCGCTGACCAGGCTCTCATCGAGCTGGCAGGGCTGTAGGCTCACTCGGTGGTTGGAGGAGAAAGAGGAGAGGAGACCCCGAGCAGACCCGCTGACCAGGCTCCCATCAAGCTGGCAGGGTTGTAGGCTCACTCGGTGGTTGGAGGAGAAAGAGGAGAGGAGACCCCGAGCAGACCCGCTGACCAGGCTCCCATCAAGCTGGCAGGGCTGTAGGCTCACTCGGTGGTTGGAGAAGAAAGAGGAGAGGAGACCCCGAGCAGACCCGCTGACCAGGCTCCCATCAAGCTGGTAGGGCTATAGGCTCACTTGGTGGTTGGAGGAGAAAGAGGAGAGGAGACCCCGAGCAGACCCGCTGACCAGGCTCCCATCAAGCTGGCAGGGCTGTAGGCTCACTCGGTGGTTGGAGGAGAAAGAGGAGAGGAGACCACGAGCAGACCCGCTGACTAGGCTCCCATCAAGCTGGCAGGGTTATAGGCTCACTCGGTGGTTGGAGGAAAAAGAGGAGAGGAGACCCCGAGCAGACCCGCTGACCAGGCTCCCATCAAGCTGGCAGGGCTGTAGGCTCACTCGGTGGTTGGAGGAGAAAGAGGAGAGGAGACCCCGAGCAGACCCGCTGACCAGGCTCTCATCAAGCTGGCAGGGCTGTAGGCTCACTCAGTGGTTGGAGGAGAGAGGAGAGGAGACCCCGAGCAGACCCGCTGACCAGGCTCTCATCCTGGCAGGGCTGTAGGCTCACTCGGTGGTTGGAGGAGAAAGAGGAGAGGAGACCCCGAGCAGACCCGCTGACCAGGCTCCCATCAAGCTGGCAGGGTTGTAGGCTCACTCGGTGGTTGGAGGAGAAAGAGGAGAGGAGACCCCGAGCAAACCCGCTGACCAGGCTCCCATCAAGCTGGCAGGGCTGTAGGCTCACTCGGTGGTTGGAGAAGAAAGAGGAGAGGAGACCCCGAGCAGACCCGCTGACCAGGCTCTCATCAAGCTGGCAGGGTTGTAGGCTCACTCGGTGGTTGGAGGAGAAAGAGGAGAGGAGACCCCGAGCAGACCCGCTGACCAGGCTCTCATCAAGCTGGCAGGGCTGTAGGCTCACTCGATGGTTGGAGGAGAAAGAGGAGAGGAGACCCCGAGCAGACCCGCTGACCAGGCTACCATCAAGCTGGCAGGGCTGTAGGCTCACTCGGTGGTTGTAGGAGAGAGAAGAGGAGGGACTCAACGCTCTCGGGCCCTCCGCAAACAAGGGTTTGTGCTTTCGTGTTAATGTCCGCCAGCAGCGACGGAGGTCGGCTAATCAGGAAAATCTATTCCCCTTAGCAAAAAAGGGATGCTTCGGGGGAAGTCATTGCATAAAGAAAAAAAGAGAAGGAGAAAAGGGGAGAGAGGGAGGATAGCAGACCCTCCCTGTCCACTCGCGCCGAGAGGAGCCATCCCGCGAGCCGAGAGCGAGGAAATACTCCTCTCGCTCATAGAAAATCATGGAGGCTCACCAACTCACCCCAGGAGCCAAGCCCACAGGCAATAGTTAGGCGAGAGGAAAGGCAGTTTTCTCTCGCCTATCAACAATCTCGAGGAACCCTCGAGCAATCCCGATATAAAAAAAGGGCTGGCCTTAAAAAGGCGCGAGCAAATATATATATATATATATATATATATATATATATATATATATATATATATATATATATATATATATATATACATGCACATGAGTCATATCAACGTTTTGAGACAACGCATTCACAAGATAAGAGATAAGCGAGAGGCGAGCAAAAAAGTAAGAACTTAAACGTAGTCATAACAGCGTCTAACACCCTGCGACTATGGAATATGAAGTATTACAATCTTAGCAAAAGAAAGAAGAAAAGAAGGCCCTAGCCCCTCTCACTCGCTGAGGGATCCTCGTCCTCGTCATAGATCTCGGGCACGAGGTCTCGAGCAGTGATGTCCTTGCAGCCGTCTTTTACAACACCTAGCTCTCGCATCATCTTGAGAATGAGCTCGGCGGTCCTTATGTTAGCATCCTTACAGAACTCTTCCACATCATCTTGGGTGTAGCGCGCGAGAGGAGGTAGGGAGACCTGCGAGCGGGGAAGGGGAGCTTCCTTAAGCCTGGCGTTCTCCGCCTTCAGCTCTCTTACCTCGGCCTACAGCTCTTCCACCCGCGAACGTAGTCGATCGGCCGTCTCAGCATCCTGCGAGAGAAAGGAAGAGGTGTAAAAGAGGAAAAAAGAAAGGGGGTACTGGGGCAAGTGCCCATAGAACATTGGCGGGTGTAAGAAGCGAACTAAAACAAGCCGGAAATGGTATAACTGAAATTTTATTATCAGAAAAAGGTATCTATTACAAAGGTATGGCCTCCCTTATATAGAATGGAGGAGAGAAGAGAGAATACAAATAAGAGATGTGGGACTAAAACTATACAAAAGAATCTGGGCGGCTAGAACAACAGACCGGAACTAGCCGCACGGTTAGACAGAAGGGCTAACCGCTCGGCCACTGCCAGAGAGAGAGACAAGCCGCCAAGTGAGACCGTTAGACCGCCCGGTCTCCTAGTCGCCAGTAACAGACCGCTAGACCGCTTGGACCTCAAATCTCAACGCAGCAACCAACCCGCTGGAGGCAAACCGCCAGACCGCCCGGTCAATAACCCGCCAAGCCAGACCGACAGACCGACAGACCGCCCGGTCTCAACTTCAACACTCCCCCTCAAGCTGGAGCATATATGTCGATCATGCCCAGCTTGTCACATATATGAAGAAATGAGGCGGATACTGGCTTGGTGAAGATGTCAGCCAGCTCTTTTTCAGACGTGATGAAGGGAGTGCAAATTTGTTCCTTCAGAATCTCTTCACGAATGAAATGACAGTCGACCTCAATGTGTTTGGTTCTCTCATGGAAGACTGGATTTTTGGAGATATATATAGCAGCCTTGTTGTCACAGAACATAGGTAGAGGATGGTTGTAGACCTCTCCTAAATCCAACATGAGAGCCCGTAGCCACTTTAGCTCGCAAGTGGTCGATGCCATACTCCGATACTCAGCTTCAGCACTGGACCTGGAGACAACAGATTGCTTCTTGCTCTTCCAACTTACCAGATTGCCCCCAACAAAGGTACAGAAACCGGAGGTAGACTTGCGGTCCCCTTTGTCATCCGCGTAACTCGCATCTGAGTAAGCTTCAACCCTCAGATGATCATTCTTCTGAAAGAGCAATCCTTTCCCGGGGGCTGCTTTGACGTACTCCAAGATCCGCAAGGCGGACTGCAGATGGCACTCCCTGGGAGCTTGCATGAATTGACTCACCTTGCCCACAGCATAGGAGATGTCGGGCCTAGTCACGGTGAGGTATATGAGCTTACCAACTAGACGCCTGTACCGCGAAGCATCTGAAAGAAGAGGCGAATCATCTGTCCAGGTTTTGTCTTCTCCAACAGCCATGGGACATCGGGAAGGTTTGGCCCCAGTCAATCCTGCTTCTTTTAAAATATCAAGAGCATACTTACGCTGAGAGAGGACTAAAGAGTTGGGCTTCCGAGAGATTTCGATCCCCAAAAAGTACTTCGGAGAACCCATATCTTTCGTGACTAGATGTTGGCGAAGATGCCGCTTTGCCAAGGCGACCCCTTCCTGGTCATCACCAGTGAGAAGAATATCATCCACATATACTGCAAGAACCACCAGTCCCGAAGAGGTTTTGCGAATAAATAGAGAGTGATCAGCAGCGCTGCGAGCAAAACCAACGGCCGCCACAATGCCGCTGAATTTGTCAAACCAAGCTCGAGGGCTCTGCTTGAGGCCATAGATTGCCTTCTGTAGCCGGCAGACTCGTGTCTCCCCCTGAGCAACATACCCTGGAGGTTGCTCCATGTAGACGGCCTCCTGAAGATCACCATAAAGGAAGGCATTCTTGATATCCAGCTGGGAAAGGGGCCAGTCTTTGTTGACTGCCACAGAGAGAAGGACCCGTATAGTGCTGAGACGAGCCACGGGAGAGAAGGTGTCAAAGTAATCAACCCCATAGGTTTGAGTAATGCCCTTAGCCACCAGACGAGCTTTGTAACGGTTTACAGTGCCATCTGGGCCAAACTTGACTACAAAGACCCATCGACAGCCAACAACATTTGTATCAAGAGGAGGAGGGACAAGAGTCCAGGTACCCCGCTCTTGAGGGTCGCCATTTCCTCATCCATGGCCAACTTCCAGTGAGGAATGGCAAGGGCCTCCTGGTAGGAACGAGGTGTGGTAGTAGCAGAGATAGCTAGCGCAAAGGCCCTGCGAGAAGGGGTAAGACGATCATATGAAACAACAGCAGCAAGGGGGTGTAGGGTACACGTCCGCACCCCTTTGCGAAGAGCTACAGGAAGATCCAGGTCGGCGGGCTCCTCGGCATCCAGAGCATCCGTGGCAGAGAGAGCTGGCCCGGGAGGAGAGAGCGACGGCAGCGTAGATGAGGGAGATGGAGGCGGAGAGAGAGGCGGAGGGAGAGGAGTAGGCGGAGACGGAGGAGGAGCGGATATCGCAGTAGGAGACGAGGGAACGAACGGAATAACAGGAGAATCCGAGGTGGGAGGAAGAGAAGAGGAGTCATCCGAGAAGTAGGAGGCATTCTCGAAGAAGGTAACGTCAGCGGAGACAAACTGTTTACGAAGAACAGGATCAAAGCAGCAGTAGCCTTTCTGAGTGACCGAGTACCCCAGAAAAACACATTTGGTGGAGCGAGGAGAGAGCTTATCACGGGTGGCAGATGGGACATGCACAAAAGCAGTGCACCCAAAGATTCGGAGAGGGAGAGGAAAAGGCTCCTTGCCAGGATAAAGGATGGAAAAAGGGGTTTTTCCCTGAAGAACGGAGGAGGGAATGCGATTGATGAGATAACAAGCAAGAAGAACAGCATAGCCCCAATATGAGTGAGGGACATGCATTTGAGTCATTAATGTGCGAGCAACATCGAGGAGGTGACGGTTTTTGCGTTCCGCCACCCCATTTTGTTGGGATGTATAGACACAACTTGTCTGATGAATAACGCCATGTTGAACACAGAAAGAGGTAAAAGCATGACTTAAGTATTCTTTTGCATTATCAGAGCGTAAAGTTTTAACACTAACACCAAACTGATTTTTGATTAAATGATAAAAGGAGGTCCATACATTAAAAAGTTCAGAGCGATCTCGTAAGAGATACACCCAAGTACATCTAGAAAAATCATCAATAAAGGTTACAAAATAAGAACTACCCCGACCAATAGTAAGGGTAGGAGCAGGTCCCCAGACATCGGAGTGGACTAGATCAAACGGACGGGTAGAGCCCCGACCTTGCTTCGGCGGGAAGGAGGAACGATGATGCTTGCCAAGTTGACATGCTTCGCAGTGGAGAGGAGTAGTGGAGGGAGGGAGGTGGGGCAGAAGCTGATGCAGAAGCCGTGGTGGAGGATGACCGAGACGGAGATGCCACTGGAGAAGATCCATACAAGAAGAAGAGAAGGCGGACAAAGCGGAAACGTTGTCGAGGAAGTAGAGGCCGCCGCTCTCAGTCCCAGTAGCAATCGTCCGCTGGGAGCTCGGATCCTGAAAAGAGCAAGAAGATGGAGTAAACGTTACAGAACATTGAAGCTGCTTGCACAAAGAAGTAACCGATAACAGATTGCACGGAAACTTGGGCACATAGAGAGTGTCCTCTAGCCGAAGGGACGGAGTAACATGAACCACTCCCGACCCATGAACCGGGGAGGGAGAACCGTCTGCAATGAGGACCGGGGGCAACCGATCATGCTGTTCGAGGAGAGAGAAGCACTGAGGATTGCCCGTCATATGATTAGTAGCACCGGAGTCGATAAGCCATTTACCTTGAGTGACTACATGGGCACTACCTGATGATGTGACCACGGAAGCAGACGGCTTGGAAGAAGAGGCGGAAGAGTCACCCGAGGGGCGAAGATGGGGATGTTTTGTCCAGCAGCGGTCAAGAGTGTGTCCGGTGCGGCCGCAGTGAGAGCAGAGATAGCGGGAAGAAGGACGTCCGCCAGACTGATGACTGCGGCTACCAGAGCCACTCCGCTGAGTGTGATGAGCATAGTTATCCGGAGGAGAAGGAGCGGGTAGAAGCGGGCGCTGAAGGAGAGAGGTGACAGCGGCGATGCGAGCAGCAGTGGCATCTAAGGTAGGAGATTCCGCCTCACCCAGAATTTGTTGGCGGATCATGTCATAAGTGTCAGGAAGACGGAGCAGATAACACACAACCAGAAGCTCCTGGAAGTGCTTGTGTTGTTGAGCCAGATCCGCAGAAAAGGGGCGATTCTGAAGAATCTCAGCCCCAAGAGCTTGAACTTGTTGGTAGGCAGCAGCAGGAGACAAGGTAGGCCGGGCAAAGAGGTCCGCATACAACGTATAGATGCGGGACGTCTGAGCCCCTTTGGAATACAAAGCAGCAAGATGAAGCCAAGCGGCCTTCACCGTCTCATCATGACGGATGACGGGAAGGCATTCATCGGAGAGACTGTTAGCGAGCCAAGTACGCACAAGAGCGTCACTCGCATCCCAGTCATCAAAGAGAGGGGAAGTGGTAGGAGGAGGGTCATCAACGAGATGGTGGCGTTTGCGTTGCGAGCGAAGGAGAAAGGTGAAAGAGACGCTCCAATCCGGGTAGTTGGAGCCGACAAGCTTGGAAACGGTGCCAAGGTTCCCGGAAGGAGTAGGAGGAGGAGCCGGATTGGCTACAGGGGGGGCGGCAGGAGTGGTGGCAGTAGAAGCATCAGAAAGAGCCATAAGAGCAAACAACAGGAAGCCGCGCGGTTAGAAAACAGGCCGCGCGGATAGGCAGAAGAGGAACTGCAGCGGTCAGGATGTCAAACACCAGCGGCCAGAGAGACCACGACCAAGCCGCAGTAACAAGCAAAGGGGAAGAAGTCGAGCGGCAAGCAGACAGTCCGCTCGAACAGAAGCACAAGAGAGGGCAAGGCACAGGGCAACAGGTCGCGGCGAACTAGGCAACAGGTCGCGGCGAACTGGAGCAAGAGCAAACAGGAGGAGGCAAGGCACACGGCGATAGGTCGCGGCGAACAAGGCGACAGATCGCAGTGAACAAGGCAACAGGTCGCGCACACAGAGGGCAACGACAAGGAGACCGCGCGGACAGGGCGCAAGCCGGAGAAGCAAGCCGCGCGGACAGAGAGAAGTACAGAATCAGGAGGAAAGGATCGATTCCTATGATACCATGTAAGAAGCGAACTAAAACAAGCCGGAAATGGTATAACTGAAATTTTATTATCAGAAAAAGGTATCTATTACAAAGGTATGGCCTCCCTTATATAGAATGGAGGAGAGAAGAGAGAATACAAATAAGAGATGTGGGACTAAAACTATACAAAAGAATCTGGGCGGCTAGAACAACAGACCGGAACTAGCCGCGCGGTTAGACAGAAGGGCTAACCGCTCGGCCACTGCCAGAGAGAGAGACAAGCCGCCAAGTGAGACCGTTAGACCGCCCGGTCTCCTAGTCGCCAGTAACAGACCGCTAGACCGCTTGGACCTCAAACCTCAACGCAGCAACCAACCCGCTGGAGGCAAACCGCCAGACCGCCCGGTCAATAACCCGCCAAGCCAGACCGACAGACCGCCCGGTCTCAACTTCAACAGCGGGGTATCGACTTACCACTCCGCCGCTAGCTTTCGCCAGAATGCTTTCGGACACCTTTAGCCGCTGGGCGAGATCCCCTGACTTTTCACACTCGACCTCCAGCTTGGCGTGTATCTCTTTCCAGCTCTTGGTGTTGAAAATCAGGCGCCGCGAGAGGCGGGGCGACAGCTCTAAAGTGCGCAGCTGCGAGTGTGCCGTCCTCAGGACCAGGTCTCGCGTAGTGGCCGCGTCGAGTGGATCGGGAGTAAGGCCTCCATATAGGCCGAAGCCCAAGGAGAAAGCGTGAGCACTGGGCTCAGCCTGCTCTCTCCAGGAGGGCAGGAGGGTGGAGATGGAGACTCGGTAGGACCCCTTGTCCCAGATCAGAGAGGGGTCATTGTTGCCGTCAGGGACCGCTGGCCCTAGGTCGAAGTTGAGGTGACTGGACGGCGGAGGAATCTGAGAAGTCCCCTCGCGAGAGGGGGATCGAGGGGTAGGGTAGGATGAACTCGCCGGGGGAGCGAAGGGGGCTGCCCCATCGGGGAGCGAGACCGCTTTACGTGGAGAAGTTAGAGGAGGCGAGTGGGGAGACAGAGACCCCACGGAAATTGGGCTCAGTGATCCCGGCGTCCCCGCGAGATCGGCAGGAGCTTTGCCCTTCCCAGAGGGGAAGGAGACGGTCTTCTTGGTCTTCATCTTCATCTTCTTCGAGGGGCTAAGGCGGAGCGGCGCAGAATCCTCGGCCACCCTCTTTTGGGAGGGAGGGGCCAGCGATTCTCTGGCCGCCTCGGCCGCTATAGTGGCGAAAGCCACATCAGGGGAAGGCTTAATAGCGCTTAGATAGGGGGGATGCATTGGCACGATCCTCTCTCCTGAGAAGAAAAGAGAGAACTAACATCAGAAGACAAGCTCTCGCGAGAGAAAGAGGCGAGGGATAATGAAAAGAGAAGTTCGAAGTGTACCTTCTCCAGGGAGCACGGGGGGTAGAGAGGCGAGCCCTCTCCTCAGATACCGGACTTCAAAATTCTTCCCTGCAAGGTATTCGCAGAGAAGTCTGTCCGTGCCGCCCACCTGAGGGGAGGTGTAGAAGATTTCAGCAGGAGACACCGGTGCGAGAGGAACTCCGCCTAGATTCCCGCGAATGAATACAAAGCGGGTGAGCCAGTGGTGGTTCTTGTTGGGGGTCTCGCACACCTTCAGGTTCAGCCCAGTGAAGAAGGACACTCCGTCCTGATTGGCGTGGTACACGAACATCTTACGGAAGACGGTAAGGCTAAACTCTATCCTTTCCCTCCGCATATAGCAGGCGAATGCAATGATGACGGAGATGGCATTCGGGTTCAGTTGAGCGGGTACAATGCCGAAGTACTTCAGGACCTGTTTTACCTCGGGCCAAAAGGGAAGCCGGAGCCCAGCCTCAAAGTGGGAAATTGGGAAGGCGAGTTCTCCCGGGTAGAAAGTGTTGATGCTCTCGCCGACCCGGGGAGGGCGCGACTCGAAGCCTTCTGGCAGATAATCACTCCGAAAGGTCTCATAATCGTCGGCAGGGAGGCAACCGGGGGGGAAGTCATGATCGGTGAATCGCTTCCCGCAGCGGCTGCGCCCCTCACTCTCTTCGGACCTCTTCTTTACCATTATGAGCGCAGGACGAGAAGAAAGGGAGGTGGCTGGCGAGTGAGAGACGAGCGAGTTAGCGCAAGAAGCTGGAGGAGCTGGAGCGCGAGGCGAGCCACAGGAAGAAGGTTACTCGCGAGTGGAAGTCTAAAGAAAGCGTACCTCTTGCCCCGGCAGGGGGGGAGTATTTATAACCTTCCCCAGCGGGGAAGTACGTGCAAAGGGGTTGCATCAGGGGAGGGGAAGAGCCGGCCGACCCTTCGCCCTCCGGGCCTCAGGCAGCGGAACGCCGGGTGAGCGGCCTTCTCGAGAAAAGAGCGGTGAAAAGACAGCGGGGCAGACAGCTAATGATGAAAGTCAATAATGGTGAATAAAAATTAATTAATATCCAATAAGAAGCAGTAGTGACGATTAAAAACCGACAAATTATGAAATTAATTAATCCCGCACATGGCGGGTGGCGAGTTCAAAGAGCGCACAGCAGGCGCTATACCAGTCAATCTTATTACAGGATAAGAAAAGAGAATTATTGGGCGGAAGGCGAGAAGCGAGAGGCGACTGCAGGAGGAAAGAACGCTCGGGCTCCGTCAGTTCTTGTCCCACCTCCATCGTCCTCCACGGCCTCTCACGCAGGGGGGGCGATGGGGGAAGTGGAAGGCGCGAGCAGCCGCAACACCGCGCCGGGCGAAACGAAGCTGTTGATCGACATCGTTCAGAATCGCTAGAGGATCAGTCTGGTCCACCTCCATGTCGACATCAATCTCATTCGACAGGCGAACACATTCCATCTCGAGCCAATCAATTCGGTGGTTCGCGGCCTGCTTTCCTTTTTCCAGTGCTTGGATGAGCAACGCATGTTTCCGCAGCATCTCGGCCACCTTTCGCTTCATCTCTATGGGGTCCACGGGATCTCCCAGATAATCGTCAATCTCGTCTACTGGCGGAGGAGGCGAGAAGGCTTCTCGCCCAGAATAACCCTCAGTCGGCGAGTCGGCGGCCAGAGTGCTCTCGGCAGGCCTCCCACTCGCACCTGCCAGAAGACCAGAAGACCAATATTGGCTGAGAGTGGCGGAAGGAATAACAAGGATGGAACAAGTCAGTGGTAAGATCTCTTACCAAATCGACGAGTGCGGTCCGAGGCGGTAGAAGGGTAATCCCTCTTCGTCACCGGCGTAGAAGGAGGGGAGTCCTGGGGCGAGAGGCGCTGAGAAGGGAGTTCGGAAATGTTTATACGAATGATCTCGGGACGTTGAGAGGCCTCCAAAAATCTCTGAGAATAGACAACAAATAAAGAATGGGCAGTGACAAGAAACCAGGAGGGGTTGGAAGAACGTACTTTTTTTCCCTTGAGGCTAGCAGGGGCCGGGGGCGTCGACCCCCTTGGATAGGTGCGAGAGGGTTCCTCAGCCAGAATATGTGGCTCAGGAGTTTTCGTCTTCTTAGGAGGAGATGCGGATAGCGGTAGCGAGGGAGGAGCACGGGCAGGGATCTTGTTCAGACCCGCCGTCGTTGCCTTATTCCGCTGGCGCACGGCCGCGATGCGGTCCCGAACACTTTGGCTGAGAGACATGGACAAGCGTTAAGGAGGGAGAGAGAGGAAGCACCCCCTTGAGGGGAGGGAGGTTCTATATTTATAGGTCAGACCAGGGGCCCACCAAAAGATTCCCTCAATAAATGGGTTGTACCATCGCAAGCCTCGGTTGGACTATCTTTCCGAGCTTGTGCCAACCTCGAAAAGAACGGGGATTGTGTACAACCTCGGGCTCGCAGCCCGGTAGGAGGGGGCCCAGGCGAGAGGAAAGAGGGTTCAGCCCAGTAGGAGTGGGCCCAGGCGAGAGGAAAGAGGGTTCAGCCCGGTAGGAGTGGGCCCAGGCGAGAGGAAAGAGGGTTCAGTCCGGGAAGAGGGCCCTAGGCGAGAGGAAAGAGGGTTCAGCCCGGCGAGAGGGACCCAGGCGAGAGTAGAGAGGGCCTAGGCGAGTCGAGAGGACTCAGAAGAGAAGCTCCGTGGCAAGAGGACCCAGGCGAGTCGAGAGGATTCGGCGTGGCGAGAGGACCCCAGTGAGAGGTGCCTCGAGAGAAGGGTCGTCTTGGTTCCAGGGCCGGTTCAGGTAAGGTCGGGCCCACCTTCTGGGCCCCGGAGGTGTTTTTACTCTTTTACCCTACGTGGGCTGCATTTAGTCTTTTAAGACAGCGGAGTTTAGCTGTTGGCAGACCCAGCCAAGGGTATTCTGGTATTTTCACAGCAGCATAGTTTGGTTATCAGCAGTCCCAGTTCAGAGGCCTATAAATAGACCGGTAAGGTGCCTTAGAGAAGAGACTCTGGACTCCTCTTATCTTTCCTAAGGCACCTAGCTCAGTTTTGGCTAGGGAGGGGAAGAGCTCTAGTTCTAGTCTCTTCCGGGTAAGAGGTGGGACCTCCTCACTGAAGCCTCCGGTCTAGTTCTTCGCCTGGAGAGTGATCCCAAGGGAGTAAGCACGAGCTGCCTCAGTAGTTCCGAGCTTTAGGTGGAGTCGGCTTTGCTGGTTCCAACAATCACGGAGTGCTTCATCGTTTGATTGGAGATCAAAGTTGGATGCCCGGTAACTAGGGACGCCGATATCGACCGGGATGGTAGCCTCCGTTCCATAGCAGAGATTGTACGGTGTTTCTCCTGTAGGCGTCCTTTCTGTTGTACGATATGCCCATAGCACGTTAGGGAGAGCATCGACCCATTGCCCCCCAGCGTCTTCTAGTCGTGTTTTCAACCCCTTTAGGATAGTATGGTTAGTCACTTCAATTTGCCCATTAGCTTGAGGGTGTGATACTGCCGTGTGCCGCAATTCTATCTTTAATTCCTCGCACAACTTGGTAAAGGACTTTCCGGTGAATTTGGTGCCGTTGTCGGTGATGATGATTGTTGGTATGCCAAAGCGACACACGATGTTCTTCAAGACGAACTGTTTGGCATTTTCCTCGGTTATCTTGGCTAGTGGTTCTGCCTCGACCTACTTGGTGAAGTAATCGATTGCCATAATAATGAATTTTCTCTGACCGGAGGCTAGCAGCAGAGGCCCGAGGAGATTTATTCCCCACTGTGCAAATGACCAAGCTCCTTGTAGTGATGTGAGGGCTACTTGCGGTTGCCGGGTAACATTGGCGTGCACTTGACAACTTCTACATTTTTGGACGAACTCCGTTGCCTCCTTCTTCATAGTTGGCCAATAAAACCCTTGTCGTAGGATTTTCTTGGCCAAGGCTTTCCCTCCAAGGTGTTCGTCGCATACTCCTTCGTGAACTTCGCGGAGCGTATATTCGGCGTCTTCTTTTGATAGGCACTTCAGGTAGGGTCCTGCGAAGGACCGCTTGTACAATTCTCCATTTATCAAGGTGAATGCGGCCGCTCTTATTCTTAAGCGACGAGCTGCCTTGTGATCCTCAGGTAGCTGTTGGTTCTTTAAGTAGGCGATTAGCAGTGCTGTCCATGACTCTTCTGCTTCATTGATTTTTTGTCACTTCCCATAGGCCATGAATGCTGGGGAAGGCTATTTCTTCTATCTGGCGCCTTCTTGTCTGGTACCGTGTTGAAGATGTGGCTAGCTTTGACAGGGTATCTGCCTTGTTGTTCTGCTCTCTAGGGATATGTAGAATTTGAAATTGTGGGATTTGGATGAGAAGGGACTTGATGAGCTGCAGGTACTGGGCTAGCTGCTCGTTCTTTGCCTCGAATTCTCCTTCCACCTGCGAGACAACAAGTTGTGAGTCAGAGTAAATGGTCAGCTGCTTGACCTGGCAGCTGACGACGAGCTTGAGTCCTGCGATGAGGGCTTCGTATTCCACGGAATTGTTTGTAGCAGGGAATTTTAGCCGGATTCCATATTCTAGGGTAACGAGCTCTGGACTAATAAGGAGCAGGCCTGCTCCAGCACCTTCAACTCCTGAGGCCCCATCTACATATAGCATCCATGCTTGTCCGACCTCCGCCTGTACGACCTCTACTTCTGCTGGTAGAGTGTTTTCTACGATGAAGTCTGCCAAGACTTGAGACTTGATGACGGGACGTGGGAGGAAGTGGATGTCGAACTCGCCTAGCTCGACAACCCACTTGACCAGTCGACCGGATGCTTCAGGTTTCTAGAGAATGGATCGGAGTGGCAACTCGGTCAAGACTTTAATGGTGTGCACTTGGAAGTAGGGGCGGAGTTTCCTGGCGGAGACTACAAGTGCTAAGGCCGTTTTGTCTGCAGCCGGATACCGGGCCTCTGTATCAGAAAGGATTTTGCTGAGGTAGTAAATGGGGCGCTGAACTCCTCCTTCATCTTTAATTAGGACCGAACTCAATACCGCTGGTGTGATGGCGAGGTATAGAAAGAGAATCTCTCCGGGAGCTGGCTTGGATAGAAGCGGGGGGAGTCAAGATATTGCTTTAAGGATTCGAAGGCTGACTGGCACTCGTCTGCCCATTGAAATCCTGCATTTTGAGCTCCTCGGAGGATCTTGAAGAAGGGGAGGTACTTGTCTCCTGTCCGAGCCAGGAATCGGGATAGTGTTGTGATTCTTCCATTCAACCGTTGTACATCTTTGAGGGATCTAGGCAGAGACATTTCTTCGAGAGCTTTAATCTTTTCTAAATTGGCCTCTATTCCGCGTTGGGTAACCATGAATCCTAGGAACTTCCCCGAAGTGACCCCGAAGGCGCACTTGCAAGGGTTAAGCCTCATTCCATACTATCTAAGGATTCTGAAACATTTCTCCAAATCTTCTAAATGCTCTTCACGACGAATGCTCTTGACTAGCATATCATCTACGTACACTTCCATGGATCTGCCGATGAGTTCTTTAAAGATTTTGTTCATAAGTCGCTGATAGGTAGCTCCTGCATTCTTAAGTCCGAATGACATTACTTTATAGCAATAGATCCCCTTGTCGGTATGGAAAGTTGTGTGCTCCTCGTCGTCTGGGTCCATTCGAATCTGATTGTACCCTGAGTAGGCATCCATGAAGCTGAGTAGTTGATGTCTGGCAGTTGAATCAACTAGTTGATCTATCCTGGGAAGTGAAAAACTGTCTTTAGGGCAAGCCTGATTAAGGTTGGTGTAGTCCACACACATCCTCCACTTCCCCGAGTACTTCTTTACCAGGACAACGTTGGCCACCCAAGCGGGGTAGCCAACCTATCGAATGAATTGGGCGCGGAGGAGCTTCTCAACTTCTTCCTCAATTGCTTGGAGTCTCTCAGGGGCAAAATTCCTCTTCTTTTGGATGACGAGCTTGCACGCGGGGTTAATGTAAAGGGAGTGATGGATGACCTGAGGGTCGATCCCTGACTTATCTTCCGGGGACCAGACGAAGATATCCTTATTTTCCCGAAGGTAGGCTGCTAACTCCTCCTTCTATTGCTGCGGTAAGAGGGACCCGAGCTGAACGGTGCGATCTAGTTTTGTCGGAGAGAGGGGGACCTCAATTAGGCCTTCGATGGGTGCCCCCTGTTGCAGAACTGCTTCATCTCTAAGGTCGAATTCATCAATATTCAGTGTGGTAGGCTTGGTGGGCTGTGCTTGTTTAGAATAGCAGTTCTTAGCGGCTTCCTGATTTCCGCGCACTACTCCAATTCCTCCGAGAGTAGGGAACTTCAGTGCTAGGTGGGGGATAGATGGGATAGCTTTGAAGACGGTCTGAACAGGCCTTCCAAAGATAGCATTGTATGCTGAGCTTGATTCCACTACCACGAACTGGACTTCATGTGTGATCTGCCTTGGAAATTCTCCTAACGTGACCGGTAGGGTGACTGTTCTGATGACTTGGACTGGATGGTTGTCAAAACCGTACACTGGGCCAGCTGCTGGAGTCAGTTGCTGCCGGGATATATTCATACTTTGGAGAGTGGTGGAGAAAAGGATGTCGACCGAGCTGCCATTATCGACGAGGATTCGTTTGACGTTGTAGCAGGGATCTCTGATGCCCGCACTGATGACAAGTGGGTCTTGATGTGGCATTCGGATGCCTATGAGGTCTTCATCTACAAATGATATGGTGGTATCTTGCTTACTCCTCTTATTTTCATGGGCTTCCTTTTCGGTGTATACTGACAGTATCTGTGTAGTCAGAACAGGTGATCTGGCAATGGTCTCAATGTTTCTTACTACCTGCCTTCCTCCTCCTGGTGCCGGTGGGGCATTATGCTGGTCCCTGGGATGCCTTGGCGGATCCTGCTGTTCCTGCACCCTTCCCTGCAAAAACCTATCGAGCAGTCCTAGACGGACTAGACGCTCAATCTCTTCTTTCAGGCGAGCACAATCTTCAGTGGTGTGCCCGGTTGTCCGATGGTATTCGCAATACTTAGACTGATCGTTCTTAGGATTAGGAGGTGGTTGCCTTGGTCGTTGTAGTGCTGGTTCATTCTGAATGGCGTATAACACATTTATGCGAGAAGTGTTGAGAGGGGTATAATCTCTAGGTGGATCTCTCTGGAAATCTCGTTTGCATTTTCCGTTCCGACGCTCCTCGGGGAATCTTCCTTCCTGGAGCTGAGGGGTCTGCTCTTTGTCCCTTTTTCTCTTCTACACTCCATCAAACTGTCGTCGATAAGCTTCAATAGCTTCATCCGCGGCTATTTGTGCTTCAACTCTGTGTACCAGATCTGGATAGTTGGGACGGTTTCTCTCATAAGCGCTGAGTAGAAACCGCTAGGACGGAGACCTCCCAGGAACACACCCCGCAGGAGTTCGGGGTCGACTCCTGGGATCTGGCGGGCTTCTGCAGTGAAACGTCGGAAGAATTCTTTGAGGGTTTCCCCCTCATTCTGGCGGATTCCAGAGAGATGTGACGGATCGCGAACGATCCTTCGATTGGCGATGAATTGGTCGGAGAACTGCCTGGTCAGTTCGGCGAAGCTGGTAATGGTGGCTGCTCTTAGAGAGTGAAACTACGTTCGAGCTTGCCCTTTGAGGGTGGTTGGGAATACTTGACATAGCAATGGATCAGAAGCATGGAAGATCCTCAAGATAATGGTAAAATGATTAACATGTTCGAGCGGATCATCCGTTCCGTCGAATGTTTCGATGTTTGGAAGTTTGAATCCCTACGGGATCGGATGGTCGAGGATTTGCGGGGCCAAGGGGGAGCCATGGTAAAGCGTCCGATGTGGGTGAAAATCTCTCCTCGCGGCTTGGCGGTATTCTTCAGCAACGACCTCCCTGATCTCTTCACGAGTGAGGAGAGGGTGGATGCGAGCATCATTAACTAGATTGTGGCGGGGGTGCTCCGCCCTTGCTCCCCTTGGAGGGGGATCAGTTGAACTGGCGGCATCAGAGTAGTCTTCAAGTTCTTCTCGCCCCGTAAGAGCTTCCTGGTTCCTTGGTGGATTGAGTGGTGGAAGATTATTAGCTGGCGGAGGTGACCTTGGTGGAGCTGGAGGTGCTCCCAGGTTCCGAAGTAGTGTGAGCATCTCTGTCTGCTGCTCTTCCATTTGGCGGACACACCCTTCCAAGGCGGTGACGGGGGCGAAAGCTGCTTCAGCGGTCAGTGGCACGTCTACCAGAGAGTGAGATCGTGCTGGTTCAGTGTGTCCGCCAAGTGCGGATCCTTCGGCAGTGCGGGCACTTCTCTTTGTCATCGCGGTGATAGGGATGATGAACTTGTTCTGCGAAGGATATTGGGAATGTTTCCCACAGACGGCGCCAAACTGTTGCGGACTAACTCGAATCCCCGGTCGGACCGGATAATCTTGGACCGTCTCGGATCACGGAGCGGTCGAGCGCGCACATAATCGATGAAAATGAAACAGTGAACACAAGTCTTGATGACATGGAAAAACCCCCTTAAATGGGTAAAAAACCACGTGACCGGGTCTGTGCCGGTTAAATTCTACTAGCTTCCGGGGGTTACAATTTGCTTTGGTGAATCGGGGCGACAGGCCGCTCCCGTTACAACTTGAGGGGAGAGATAAAGACTGAAGCTTCTAATGGGCAACAAGCTGCTCCGCGGAAGTGACTTAGGCGGGGGAACGTGCGGGATGCTTCTGGCGTGCGCGCTCGGGGCGGCGCGCGCTTGCTGGCTTAAGATCGCTTCTTCCTTTGGCTTCCTCGCGGTCCTGGATGTCCTTTGGCTGACGGTGCGCTGGTGGGGTGCTTATAGCCACTGCCAGCAGCTAGTTGTCACAGGTGGCCGATGGTGGCTGTTGGAGGTTCCCGGCGAGCGGTGGCCGACTCTGTTGAGGAGGAAGGAGAGCTCTCACCTGAAGAAGAGGAGGAAGAAGCGGAGAGGAGAAAAGGGTGAGGAATAAGAGTCCCCTGGGGGTCTTTTTATAGCCTCCAGGAGCGGATCATGGCGGGCCCCACCACTAAAGTGGTTGGAAAGTAGGTGGTTACCCCCTTCGATCGGACGGTGGGGAGGCTTCTCATGACGGCGGGCCGCCATGATGGCGGCGGAGGCCGGGCGGCCGGCGATGGGGGCCGGCTGCGCGCCTCCCGGCGGCGACCTGCTGTCGGCCGGGAGCGGTGAGGGTGGTCGGCCACGGCCGGGGCGGCCACGGCCGGGGCGGCCACGGCCGGGGCTAGCCACGGCCGGGGCTGGCCACGGCCGCGGCGGCCACGGCCGCGGCGGCCACGGCCGCGGCGGTCAAGGCCGAGGCGACCATGGTTGCGGCCGGCCACTGTCACAACCCGTATTTTTCTCCGAGTTAAAAATTATCAGAGGCTGAGAAAAACACGCGTCGTGATGCCACGTCAAGCAGGGGATAACTGCTGACGCTCAGGCTAAACACTAGCTACTCCATTTTATAAAAATCCGAAAGTTAAATTATTAGAAATCTGATTATAATTTTAAGGCCGTATCCCTCGGCTCTGTGGACCATCTAGTCCATACTTCAAAATTATACATGTACATAGCGGAAAATACTTTGTTTACATTTATACATCCTAAGAGAGAGCGCAACAGTGTCCCCAGAGGGGCACCTGATACCGCGCAAGACTCTAGATTTAATTTATATATATATTTATTTAAGAAAACGATCTTTTTACGTCGCTTTGAAAATAGTGCTTGAGTTTGTAAAAAAAACATGCAGATCATGAGTTATACATATACTAAATAGTGTTTTTTTTTGTTTTAAAAGTAACTAGCACCCTAATATAAATCATCCCAAGAGCAAGTTTAACAAAAACAAAGCAGTAAATCTAACAGAGTAAGCAAGTACAAAGTGTCTAAAAGAGAAACCACCAGTGGGCGCCAACAACTGACACGAACCCACCGGCGTGTAGGTACATCTGTACTACAAGTCTAAAGAAACTACCTCCCGAGTGAAGGACTCACAACAGCAGCAAAACACTGAGAATCTCTGGAGCACCCTAGCCGCGCTGTCGGCTAAAAACCTGTACCTGAGGTATTCAGAAAGAAAAGAATACCTCAGCAAACTATAATCAACAGGAAAGGAAGGTACAGTAGTAAAAAAACAGGAATTAAAACGGGAATTTAAAATTACTCTTCAAACGGTGAAAGAGGTAAAAAGGGTGTGCACCAAGTGCACGGATGAAGTCAAGCTTCAAGGGTCTCTGCAACATGATTAGTATAATAATCATAACATGTAATAGGCTAAAACAGAAAGAGTCACCTAGTACTGGAGATGGATAAAATTTAGTAACATGTGGCCTAGACTGGTGGCCGCATGTCCAACCATGTCTATTCGGCCTAAATATCCGCATGGACTGTGGTGGTGGTATCCGTCCAACTCAACCCAAACAGCCCAAATTGCCATAATAAGGCAGGAAAGAAAAATCAGGGTGGCGGCATCGGTCCGTCCTACCCCAAAAACCACATCCTACTCCAGTCCTAAGTAACCCGAGGAAGACTCGTACTGGTGGTCCCATGTACCTCCAAGCAAATCCAAGAGCCCTAAACCCACTAGAGCAACCCACCTAAGAGCCCTATATAAACACAATAGAAATCATGACCCGCTACTAGTTAAGTATAATCAACTAACTACTAACACCCACAAGCAGTAGGACCTTGATCCTACGCCC
Source organism: Platanthera zijinensis (assembly GCA_039513925.1). NCBI lineage: Eukaryota > Viridiplantae > Streptophyta > Magnoliopsida > Asparagales > Orchidaceae > Platanthera > Platanthera zijinensis. Next base: position 31,744,220 of record CM077085.1, read on the forward strand.
GTAATGTAATCTCCAATTATACGTATAAAATTAGTTTAATAACAGACCTACCCGGTTAATTTGATACCATTACACCTACAAGTAAATTTTTATGTCAAGCCATGAACAACCGGCCCCATGATAAAAAAAAATGCTAGTGCTGACTTACACCCAAGGAGAATACCACGAGCTATACCACAACTTGAAATTAATAGGCTTCTAACCAGAGCGCGCGGCCGAAGGATTTGAACAAGTGAGCGGGTTCTGACCGTGTATCTCGCAAAAGCCTTAACGAATAAAATAGCCTTACTAGCAATAACTTCTACCAAGCGATGAGTTCTAGCAATAGTGCATTAGGGTTAACACGCCTTGGGCAAAATCCCAACCCCTAAAACGATACGTTATAATTTAATAGCTTTATTAAGTTGTAATTTTTTTTCTAAGATAGTACCAATTTTATATTGATCAATTTTATCATATGGTTTTGTAAAAAAAATCAGAAATAGTTAAATTTATCATGACAACCCTATCATACAAACCCTAGGACGAAGGATTACAAACAAAAAGAACGAAATAACGATTAACAATGAGATTTCGGGTAGGGTTTCGGTTAGGATAGTTGCGGGTGAGAACTATTAGAAATCAAACAACAAAATAACAAAATAAGGGGTCAAACGGCAAGAGCAAAGGCGCACTTGCCTCAATACCTCCACCCAAAAAATTTCGTCAACACAACCTGGAAATCTGGCCGGCCACAATCACACAAATTTCCTACGAAAACTGAGAGAAATCTCATATCAAAGCAAGGTAGAAAACTAGGGTAAGGACGCGCCCTGAATCCGCAAAAATCCATGGTGAAATCCAAAATAAATTACCTTAGAGCGGAGATCGCGGCGAGAGGAGTCCGGATCTGGCTTCAGAGGGAAGCTTCGCGGCCAGGATCCGGCGGGAGGGGCGGTCGGAGCAGGCCGACGTGTGGTTCCTTCTTCCGCCCGAGTGCTCGGGTAGCAGGCCGCCTGGTCGGGAAACGCACAGAGGACAAAATATAAAACCTAGCCCTAATAATAACTGTATACCTAATATATATATCTATATATTTTTTTTTTTATAATCATTATTATACACTTTAACAATAACTTGGGTTCAGCCACCTAATAAACGTAATAACCAAACTAGCCCTTAACTTATGTATATCTGCTACATAATCCTTATAACACCATCAATTAAACTAACTTTTAATGGACCCTAATCCTAGCCCAAAAAAAAATAAAATCTCCTAACCAAATCCTATTGCTATAAAATTCTATAACCATATACTCACTAATTAACCACGAAACCCACTAACCACACTAGTTACACACTAATATATATATATATATATATATATATATATATATATATATATATATATATATATATATATATATATATATATATGTACGTCTATTAACATGAACCCGCGCGCACAAGTTCTACCCCGCACGCACGCACCCGCACGCGCACGCGTATGTGCAATTACGCATCGGCTCGCCCAAACCGCTCGCGGTGCCAAGAAAGCATAAACATGCAAACACGCTCGCATAAGGTGATGACTCGCTAACGAGCGACCGTCGGAACGACACAAAATTAACGTTCTCGGTTTTTTGACCAAACTCGCACCGTAGACAAATACTCGGGCTACGAATACAACGGCGAAGTCAGAAATAACTTCTGACGATCACACACTCGATCTAACCTCGCCCGAAGCCAAAGCACAAGGATTCCCTAAGAGGCTCAGCCGGGCCTCCAAAACAGACGCCGGCTAGCTGGGGAAACCAGACAACAGGCTATAACCTCTAAGAACACCTAACGAGGTACTCTAACAACGACCCGAGCCGAAAAAAGCATCCACGTAACGCCCAGGAGAATTAGATAAATACATAAAAACAGGGGGCGTTACAGTCACCCCTCCTAAAAGAAAGTTTCGCCCCGAAACTTTACGCACAAGCTCCCAACCGGGAAGAAACATGAATAGTCTAACATGAGCTAGAGAGGAGAAAACAAAACATACCTGACCCAAACTCAAGGGAAGAGATGAGGGTGAGCCTCCCTCATCGCCGACTCCAACTCCCAAGTGGCGCTTTCCACCTCCTGATTCCTCCACAAGACTTTAACCATGGGTATGGTCTTTCGCCGCAACACTCTATCATGCGCATCCAGAATGCGGACCGGCTCTTCCACGAAGGTCAGATTTGGCTCCAACTGAGGCACCGCATCCATCACTTGCCTACTACTCCGCACACACTTCCGCAGCTGACTAACATGGAACACATTGTGCACGCCTGGGAAGGTCGCTGGCAGATCCAGTCTGTACGCTGCCACACCAATACGCTCCAAAATCCTGAATGGGCCCACATATCTCGGATCCAGCTTATGGTTCTTGCCGAACCTCTTCACTCCAACCATCGGGGAGACCTTCAGGAACACCAAATCCTCCACTGAAAACTCCAAATCGGACCTACGCCGGTTAGCGTTCTTCTCGTACCTCTCCTGAGCCACCCGAAGCTTCTCCCGAATAAGCTTCACGGAAACCTCCATTTCTTCGAGTGCATCAGGACCCAACAGGGGCTTCTCACCAACCTCAGCCCAAAACAACGGCGTCCTGCAACGCCTCCCGTATAAGGCTTCAAAAGGAGCCATCTGAAGGCTCTCCTGATAGCTGTTATTGTAAGCGAACTCCATCAACCTCAAGCGGTCATCCCACGCTCCCCCATGGTCCAGAATATAACAGCGGATCATATCCTCCACGATCTGGTTGACACGCTCCGTCTGCCCATTGGTCTGCGGGTGGTAGGCGGTGGAATACCTCAAGTCCGTGCCCAAACCCTCCTGCAAGCTCTTCCAGAAACGGGAAGTAAACCTGGAATCTCGATCAGATATGATGCTAACTGGAACCCCATGCAATCGGATGACCTCGCTCAAATACAGCTCTGCTATCTTACTCATCGGATAATCAATCTTGTACGGCACGAAGTGGGCACACTTTGTCAGTCTGTCCACTATCACCCAAACGGAGTCAAAGCCTCGCGGAGATCTCGGTAAGCCCGTAATAAAGTCCATCGAGATACTTTCCCACTTCCAAGTCGGGATCTCCAAAGGTGTCAACTTGCCACCCGGCCTTCCATGGTCAGCCTTCACCCGCTTGCAAGTGTAACATTCTGAAACGTACCGAGCTATATCCCCCTTCATACCACACCACCAGGCGATCTGCTTCAAATCATGGTACATCTTGGTAGCTCCGGGGTGATAGGCAACACTAGACCCATGCGCCTCTTTGCATACCATACTCCTGATGCCTCCAACCGCGGGGATGCAAAACCTGCCGCGGTACTTCAAAGTACCTGAAACGTCAATGGAGAAATCCGGCAACTCCCCTTTCTCAGTCCTGAGGTACAGGTGCAAAAGATCTGGGTCCTCTTTCTGGTGCAGTCTAGTAAGAGAAATCCAAGAAGGCTCATCTGCGACCAAGCTGCTCTGCAAGTTACCGCACCCCACCGAGATGTCCATCAAGAGGAACTCCTCCACCAAACGCTCAACCGAGAGGTTAAAGATCTTTCCCGTCCTACGGCTCAGGGCGTCAGCCACCACGTTGGCCTTGCCCGGATGGTACTGGATCTCCACTTCATAATCTGCAACATACTCCAACCAACGCCGCTGCCGCAAATTCAACTCCTTCTGGGTGAAAACATACTTCAGGCTTTTATGATCGGTGAAGATCTTGCACTGCGCACCATAAAGTAAATGCCTCCACAACTTCAGGGCAAAGATCACCGCTGCGAACTCCAGATCATGTGTAGGGTAATTCCTCTCATGAGTCTTCAATTGCCGCGACCCATACGCAATCACCTTCCCCTCTTGCATCAACACACCTCCGAGCCCAACATGCGAAGCGTCCACATACACATCGTAATCTTTGCCCTCCGTAGGCAAGGTTAACACCGGGGCAGAGCACAACCTGCTCTTCAGCTCCAGAAAAGCCTCCTCGCACTTCTCGTTCCAAATGAAAGCCACATTCTTTTGCGTCAGCTTAGTCAACGGCGCTGCCAAAGTAGAAAACCCCTCAACAAACCTTCTATAATAGCCAGCTAAACCCAAGAAGCTCCTAATCTCCTTAGGTGTGCTCGGCCTATGCCAATCCATCACTGCAGAAATCTTCTCTGGGTCAACTGAAATGCCATCCTTGTTCACCACATGGCCTAGGAAAGACACCTGGGGCAACCAAAACTCACATTTACTCAGCTTGGCATATAACTGATGGTCTCTCAAGGCAGATAACACCAACCGTAAGTGTTGATCATGCTCCGCAGCATTCCGAGAATAAATCAGAACGTCGTCTATGAATACGACCACAAACTTGTCCAGAAAATCTTTGAACACCCGGTTCATCATGTCCATGAATGCTGACGGCGCGTTGGTCAACCCAAACGACATAACCAGGAACTCGAAGTGCCCATGCCTTGACCTGAAAGCAGTCCGCAGAATGTCCGACTCACGGATCCTAAGCTGATGATAGCCTGAACGAAGGTCAATCTTGGAGAAAACAGCGCTCCCACGCAACTGATCAAAGAGATCGTCGATCCTGGGCAGGGGATATCTGTTCTTGATGGTGACCTTGTTCAGTTCTCTATAATCGATGCAAAGCCGCATCGAACCATCCTTCTTCTTTACAAAGAGCACGGGAGCACCCCAGGGCAACGAACTCGGCCTTATGAAACCCTTCTCCAATAACTCATCCAACTGAGTACGCAACTCCTCCAACTCTCGCGGGGCCATCCGATACGGCGCCTTAGCAATGGGATGCGTACCGGGCTCCAAGTCAATTACGAACTCAACGTCTCTGTCTGGAGGAAGACCAGGGAGATCGCTAGGAAAAACATCTAGAAACTCCCGCGCAACAGGAATCTCATCTAACTGCGGCCCACTGCTAACAGTCCCCAGCATCGAAACCACGCAAGCAAAACAGCCAGAACCAAAAAGCCTATGAGCACATACCGCAGAGATCGCCGGAGAGCCCTGACGCGGATCACCATAAATACTCCCAGGCTGACCGTTGTCCCTCCTAAAATCCAGACGCTTTCCCCTGCACTGAATAACTACATCATAACGGGACAACCAATCCATGCCTAGGATTACATCGAAATCCTCCAAGTCGATAACCTTCAGGTCTGCCTTGGCCAGAAAATCCCCCAAAAGAATAGGGCAATCTAGAATGCCCCGATCTGATACCACGGAGTCTCCCGAGGGGAACTTGACGCAAAAGGCCTCACCGACACGATCAAGAACTAACTGGAACCGTTCTACGAAGGCCCTAGCCACAAATGAGTGGGTAGCACCTGAGTCAAAGAGAACGCGTGCCCAGCGGTTCTTTACCTTAAAACTCCCTATAAAAATAAAAGATTTGCACATGCATCTATGAGAGGAAATTACAATGCTAAAACTGTACTGAAGTAAAAAGACAAGAGAGAGAGAGTCTACCTGAGATGACTTGCATCGAAGTCTGAGCCTCCGCTGAAGAAATCACGTTCAGCTTTCCCTTGCCTTTCTCCGTAGATGGAGGCGGTGGCAAGGACTGAAGAGGAACAGGCTTGAGCACCGGCTGAAGCTGTGGGCACCTGGCCTTGGTATGGCCCTTCTGTCCGCACTGATAGCAGACCTTGTCCTTCAACCAGCAACGGGCAACGTCATGCCCCTCTTTCTTGCACAAGGAACACACTGCCCTCTGACTGGGGGCACCCTGAATGGCATGCACCTGCTCCTTCTGCGCTGCTATCCTCTTGAAACATCTCTCCGCCGGGTGGCCCAGGCGGCCACAGAAACCACAAATCTCCTTGCTCTTCTTACTGGAAGGGGCACCTGTCACCTGAGAGCCCTTTGCTTCGACAGCCGTCCGCTTATCATTTCTCGCCTGCTGCCCTCTTTGCTTTGCATTCTCGATGGCCTCCACTTTCAAAGCAGCCTCAACTGCACCGGCATAAGTCACCGCTCCATGGGCAACCGCTAGCTGCTGGACATCACTCCTCAGCCCACCAAGGAAGCGCTTCACTCTATCCTCCTCCGAGCTCACCAAACTGGGGGCAAACCGACTGAGCTTGCTAAACTCAATCTCATAACTGCTGACAGTGAGCTGCCTCTGCTTCAGGTGCAAGAAATCGTTCATCAATCTATCCCGCTCCACTCCAGGTAGAAACTTTCTCATCAAAATTTCCTTGAAGGAAGCCCAAGTGCATCCTCCTACCATTCCCTCCTTCTCTCTCATCCACCAGCTCTTCGCCAACCCCTTCAGTTGATAGGCAGCCAGCATCACCTTCTGATCCTCGGACACACCGGAATACTGAAACATCTCCTCAATAGAGATTACCCAGTCATCGAGCACCATGAAATCTGCTCTGCCATCGTAAGTCGGGGGCTGCAATCGCTGAAACTGGGAGATGAAGGTCATCTCCGGGGGCACCGCGACAGGAGGCACCACAGGGGCAGGAGGTACAAGAGGGGCTAGGTCAGCAGCACCCCCAGCCGGATCCTGCGCTCTCAGAACTAGCCCCGCCACTACCGCAACCAAGGACTGAACCTGAGACTGAACCTCTACCATCTGCCTTGATAGGGCCTCGTTGCTCTGTCTCAGACTAGCCACCACTGCATCGCTTTGAGCGCCAGAAGACTCGCCCTCAAGTTGGGGAGTCGACCTCGTCACTCTACGCTTCGGCGCCATGCTAAAAAAGGAATAAACAAACAATCATCAAAACCTAGTTCAACCACTAGGACAAAACCAAACAAGTACAGACAAACCTACATAAGTACTTGCTTTCACTGCCAACTTGCTCTGGGATTTTATTATATAAACTTTTTTTTTTGATAAAGTGAAGTTAAGGTCATATGTATCCTGAGATGGTTTACCATCATCGCCCTAACTCTTGTACCTAAATCGGGAATGCATGAATTTATTTTCTTTTTGACCCAAAAATTATGTGTGTACACATGTCATCATGCAAGTCTTTAGCTTGGCACGTTGTGCTTATGCAATGTTATGTCATGCATGTTTGTGCTATGCATTCTAAAAAAGGCCCTAATGCATGTTATGAGCGGCGTACGCATGAAAATGTTATGCATCCCATAATACATAACATTTTCATGCAACAAAAAAGAAAACGTGCTAGTCCCATCCATGTGGTGAGGTTATGCATCCCATACTACATAACCCTCACATGTTGCCCCTATGGTGGATCCATATACGAACACATATTATGCATCCCATACTACATAATATGCCCCGTATACTTCATGTTATGCTATGAGTGTAGTGTTCGTGCTTCGGCCAAGGCGTGCTGATGACATGTCGGTGTGTGTATGATATGACTCTTAAACATCTAACACTTACAGGGAAAAGTTGCCCGACAATTTGTCAGACAACCTCCCTCTGATACCAACTGTCACAACCCGTATTTTTCTCCGAGTTAAAAATTATCAGAGGCTGAGAAAAACACGCGTCGTGATGCCACGTCAAGCAGGGGATAACTGCTGACGCTCAGGCTAAACACTAGCTACTCCATTTTATATAAAATCCGAAAGTTAAATTATTAGAAATCTGATTATAATTTTAAGGCCGTATCCCTCGGCTCTGTGGACCATCTAGTCCATACTTCAAAATTATACATGTACATAGCGGAAAATACTTTGTTTACATTTATACATCCTAAGAGAGAGCGCAACAGTGTCCCCAGAGGGGCACCTGATACCGCGCAAGACTCTAGATTTAATTTATATATATATTTATTTAAGAAAACGATCTTTTTACGTCGCTTTGAAAATAGTGCTTGAGTTTGTAAAAAAAAACATGCAGATCATGAGTTATACATATACTAAATAGTGTTTTTTTTTTGTTTTAAAAGTAACTAGCACCCTAATATAAATCATCCCAAGAGCAAGTTTAACAAAAACAAAGCAGTAAATCTAACAGAGTAAGCAAGTACAAAGTGTCTAAAAGAGAAACCACCAGTGGGCGCCAACAACTGACACGAACCCACCGGCGTGTAGGTACATCTGTACTACAAGTCTAAAGAAACTACCTCCCGAGTGAAGGACTCACAACAGCAGCAAAACACTGAGAATCTCTGGAGCACCCTAGCCGCGCTGTCGGCTAAAAACCTGTACTTGAGGTATTCAGAAATAAAAGAATACCTCAGCAAACTATAATCAACAGGAAAGGAAGGTACAGTAGTAAAAAAAACAGGAATTAAAACGGGAATTTAAAAATACTCTTCAAACGGTGAAAGAGGTAAAAAGGGTGTGCACCAAGTGCACGGATGAAGCCAAGCTTCAAGGGTCTCTGCAACATGATTAGTATAATAATCATAACATGTAATAGGCTAAAACAGAAAGAGTCACCTAGTACTGGAGATGGATAAAATTTAGTAACATGTGGCCTAGACTGGTGGCCGCATGTCCAACCATGTCTATTCGGCCTAAATATCCGCATGGACTGTGGTGGTGGTATCCGTCCAACTCAACCCAAACAGCCCAAATTGCCATAATAAGGCAGGAAAGAAAAATCAGGGTGGCGGCATCGGTCCGTCCTACCCCAAAAACCACATCCTACTCCAGTCCTAAGTAACCCGAGGAAGACTCGTACTGGTGGTCCCATGTACCTCCAAGCAAATCCAAGAGCCCTAAACCCACTAGAGCAACCCACCTAAGAGCCCTATATAAACACAATAGAAATCATGACCCGCTACTAGTTAAGTATAATCAACTAACTACTAACACCCACAAGCAGTAGGACCTTGATCCTACGCCCGTAATGTAATCTCCAATTATACGTATAAAATTAGTTTAATAACAGACCTACCCGGTTAATTTGATACCATTACACCTACAAGTAAATTTTTATGTCAAGCCATGAACAACCGGCCCCATGATAAAAAAAAATGCTAGTGCTGACTTACACCCAAGGAGAATACCACGAGCTATACCACAACTTGAAATTAATAGGCTTCTAACCAGAGCGCGCGGCCGAAGGATTTGAACAAGTGAGCGGGTTCTGACCGTGTATCTCGCAAAAGCCTTAACGAATAAAATAGCCTTACTAGCAATAACTTCTACCAAGCGATGAGTTCTAGCAATAGTGCATTAGGGTTAACACGCCTTGGGCAAAATCCCAACCCCTAAAACGATGCGTTATAATTTAATAGCTTTATTAAGTTGTAATTTTTTTTCTAAGATAGTACCAATTTTATATTGATCAATTTTATCATATGGTTTTGTAAAAAAAATCAGAAATAGTTAAATTTATCATGACAACCCTATCATACAAACCCTAGGACGAAGGATTACAAACAAAAAGAACGAAATAACGATTAACAATGAGATTTCGGGTAGGGTTTCGGTTAGGATAGTTGCGGGTGAGAACTATTAGAAATCAAACAACAAAATAACAAAATAAGGGGTCAAATGGCAAGAGCAAAGGCGCACTTGCCTCAATACCTCCACCCAAAAAATTTCGTCAACACAACCTGGAAATCTGGCCGGCCACAATCACACAAATTTCCTACGAAAACTGAGAGAAATCTCATATCAAAGCAAGGTAGAAAACTAGGGTAAGGACGCGCCCTGAATCCGCAAAAATCCATGGTGAAATCCAAAATAAATTACCTTAGAGCGGAGATCGCGGCGAGAGGAGTCCGGATCTGGCTTCAGAGGGAAGCTTCGCGGCCAGGATCCGGCGGGAGGGGCGGTCGGAGCAGGCCGACGTGCGGTTCCTTCTTCCGCCCGAGTGCTCGGGTAGCAGGCCGCCTGGTCGGGAAACGCACAGAGGACAAAATATAAAACCTAGCCCTAATAATAACTGTATACCTAATATATATATCTATATATTTTTTTTTTATAATCATTATTATACACTTTAACAATAACTTGGGTTCAGCCACCTAATAAACGTAATAACCAAACTAGCCCTTAACTTATGTATATCTGCTACATAATCCTTATAACACCATCAATTAAACTAACTTTTAATGGACCCTAATCCTAGCCCAAAAAAAATAAAATCTCCTAACCAAATCCTATTGCTATAAAATTCTATAACCATATACTCACTAATTAACCACGAAACCCACTAACCACACTAGTTACACACTAATATATATATATATATATATATATATATATATATATATATATATATATATATATATATATATATATATGTACGTCTATTAACATGAACCCGCGCGCACAAGTTCTACCCCGCACGCACGCACCCGCACGCGCACGCGTATGTGCAATTACGCATCGGCTCGCCCAAACCGCTCGCGGTGCCAAGAAAGCATAAACATGCAAACACGCTCGCATAAGGTGATGACTCGCTAACGAGCGACCGTCGGAACGACACAAAATTAACGTTCTCGGTTTTTTGACCAAACTCGCACCGTAGACAAATACTCGGGCTACGAATACAACGGCGAAGTCAGAAATAACTTCTGACGATCACACACTCGATCTAACCTCGCCCGAAGCCAAAGCACAAGGATTCCCTAAGATGCTCAGCCGGGCCTCCAAAACAGACGCCGGCTAGCTGGGGAAACCAGACAACAGGCTATAACCTCTAAGAACACCTAACGAGGTACTCTAACAACGACCCGAGCCGAAAAAAGCATCCACGTAACGCCCAGGAGAATTAGATAAATACATAAAAACAGGGGGCGTTACAGCCACGGCCGGGCCGGCCACGGCCGGGGCGGCCGAGGGACTGCTGGCCGCTGGCGGTGGCTCGGCCTCTTGCCGGCGGCGGTTCTCCCCACAAGGGGAGGGAGTGGGGCCCGCCCCCATCATCTCCATGAGAGATCATGGGGGGTGGGGCCCACCCATGACTTTCCTTGAGTGGAGATCATGGGGGGGCTCCTTGCTTCCTATAAATGAAGGTGGAACCCATCAGCACTTACTATGTCTTTCTGAATCTGAGGTAATGTTAATTTATTATTTTCTGGAGTATTATTTAAGGTCACTTTTGCAATATCTTCATTGTGTCTCCTAACCATTCTAAAAGCTCAAGAAAATTTCCCTGATTATTAGTTGTCGCGAATTCATCATGACCTCGAAAAGAAAGTCCTTGGTTCAACAAAAATCTAATAACATCAATTGATGGCTTTAAACGGACGTGATACTCTGCTTTAACAATATCTATTTGCTTAGATAATGCAACTTAAATTTGAGCATTTTGACTTACAAGATCCTGACATTTCTTCAAAGCAATGTTATGTGCACTCGCATGAGAGCCTACATGCAATTGTAATTTTTCACTTTTCTTCCAGTTAGACCATCCCGTAGTGACAAATGTGTGTCCACCTGCTTGATTCCCATGTTCAACTTTAAACAAATAACAACATAGACAAAATGCAGCATTTTTTGCTATACTGTACTCTAACCAATTGCTATGTAAGTTAAACCAATCTGCAACAAAACGCCTTGGATCTTTACCAAATAAGTAAACTGAAAATTATGATTTCTTGGTTGGCACGGGCCTTTTAGCCAATAAGCCATTCGAACTTGATCTCTTATGTTCACATGATAATCTGAAATCATTGGTCTTAATCCAAGATCTAAAATTAACTCATCCAAATTAAAATGTTCACGATTTCTTTTAAGATGTTTGAACTGACTTGATTCACTAACAATTACACACTCTTTCTCCTCAGAAACATCAACGCAACAGTTTGGAATAATTTTAGTACTTGGCACATCAGAATTAGGTTGCTCATCCGATTTTAATTTCTTCTTAAAATACTTTTACATTCTGAAAATAAAAAATTGCATAAGATTAAAACACAACTTAAACAAACACTATTAAAAAGCAAAAGACTATAAAATCTAATCAACAAATAATGGATTAACAGGGAATCAAAAACTTGAAAGTAATGCTTGGAAACCACAAACTATAGCAATTTATAAATCAAGAATATGAGGAGGTACTTGTCAGTATTCACTATTCAGATATCAATAAGAATCACAATAAGAATCACAGTAGCAGAATTTGATAATTTGAGAGCACAAATTGCTCAAATATTCAATAACAATAAGTGATAAGAGAAATGGTTTGACAATTAGGGCTAGGGCACAAATTGAGATGGTAGAAGTATTTGTAAGTTGTAACAATTGAGAGCACAAATTGTTTGACAAATTTGAGAAATGGTTCTGAATATTCAATTTCTGAATATTTGAACACATAACTGAAGCCAAAAAACATGGTATAAGAGAACTAAGGCATTAGGGCTAGTCTTGGAACGACAAACAGAGAGGGGAAGTGAAAGAGGACATTAGGACATACCTGCGGGCTGCGGCTGCATTAGTGTGCAAGGAGGAAGAAAATGTAGGAAGTTTGCTAGAAGTGTCTGGCGGCGAGTCGGGATGGAAATCAGCGTTGCGCTCGGCGATCGGGAGGTAAATCCGGCGGAGTGGCGCTCTGCGAGTCAGGAGGGAAATCCGGCGGTGGTGCGGTGCGGCGCTCTGCGAGTCGGGAGGGAAATCCGGCGGTGCGGCGGTGGCGCGGTGCGGCGGTGGCGCGGTGCGGCGGTGGCGCGGTGCGGCGGTGGCGCGATGCGGCGGTGGCGCGGTGCGGCGCTGGGCGAATCGGGAAAGAAGAAATTAAACCCTAGCAATCGCAATTTATTTTATGAGTGGGGCGGCCGCCCTCTCTCGACCTTAAATAGGTCCGCCAATGGATGCAATTGCGGCTAGTTTCACTTTTAATAGTAAGTATAAATATTATATATAGATTATAAAAAATAAAAACATTATAATAATATTTATAATAAAAAAACTATATACTAATAAAAATAAACGGGTCGCAGTTCGGTTCTGCTTCGGTCCGGTTCGGATCAGATCTAAAAATTCTGAAATCGCTTGAGACTTATATGTTGTGGCTGCGGTTCTGGTTCCGGTCCGGATAATAAAATGAAAGAACAACATCTGGATCAATGTTATTCATGGTTCCAATATTCAAACCGGAACCCGAATAATTCACGAACGGTTCGGACCAGTTCTTTGTGGTTCCAGTTCGGTTTACGATTTTCGGTTTTAAGTGACAGCTCTAGCCAAAATATCGCGCCAAACAGAGCCAATTATCAGGATGCTCTCCAGTTCATGCGAACTGGAGGGGATCCAGTTCACGGTCCTGATTGCGCCTCCCAAATCGGACGGCAGATCGGACGAGAAGCCAACTCGCGGCTGACCAGGCGAGTGAGCCCCACGAGTGGAGTTGAGTTTTTTTTCATCCGTCCGATTTGAAAGGTGTAATGAGGACCGCGAACTGGACCCCTCCAGTTCACTTCAACTACGCGAACTGGTGAGGATCCTGATGCAATTATAATACGCGATGGCAGGGGTAATTAGGATCAGCTTTTGCATTTTGTATTTCCGTATTTGGTCTACCATAGCGCCCGATCGCGATTGTGATTCTTCTCCCACATAATCCCGTCGCTCTCTTGGCGCCGAGTAATTTTTAGGTCAGGAATCTTGACCATGACCATGGTCCTGCACCAATGAGACTGCAAAGGAGTTGGGCCCACGCAATTTGTGGCTTGTGTCATATACTTTTGCGCGAGGCGCTCATTATTTCAGGCTCTTCATTGATTGTCCTGATCATGCTCTTGACCAGAACTCCTGACCTAAAAATTTTCACTTTGCGCTGTTGTGCTCTTCACCGACCGCAACATAACTCCGTCATATTCATGTGCTCGATTTTCACCGACTCTTCCCCTTGATCACTCTTCAGACTTCCTACTTTAATAAGTTTTCCTGTGAATCCCTATCAACTATGTTCAGATCTGAGAGCTGTATATCTCTTTCCCCCTTGCATCTTTTGCCATCTTCAAAGTGGAGAACTTGCAGGAAATCTACTTTGCTACTTTGACGCTAGCTTTATAAAATGCCCACCGAGTCACTAGTCATCTACTTTGCTGCTTGAGACTCTTCATTGGGGAAGGAAGGCTCCCTGCTTATTGATGGGATAGCCAATAATTACAGGAGAAATCACGAATACAGACAAGACCAATTTATAATATAATTTATAAATCATTTACAACGAAGAAACAAGTGAAAAAATAACCGTCCGGTTAAACGCAAGCGGATGCGCCGGACACGCACAATTCGCAGGAAATGGAAGATCTGGGACTGCAATCCGACTAACGGACGCACAAGGTTCACCGAACCTTCAACATCAACTTCCGACGTTCAACCGCAACCACCGCCACCACCGGAGAGAAACTCAACGTTCGGACCCGGACCTTGCCACGAACGTGTAGCCCGTCCTCAACGCAAACTTTTCCTCTCCACAGCCTCCACAAACAGCCGGGTTAAAATAGCCCCGTCTCCGCCTTCCTTCCACGGCAACGGCCGACTGGACTCGGACGGCGACGGCGACGGCGGGCTGCCCTCCTCTTCATGTCAGCGACGGCAAACACCGGCGGCTGCCTTCCTCCAGCGGCGACTCCGGCAAGAGATCCCAAGGCAGCAGCCTCCTGCACCAAGCCGAGAGAGAGAGAGCGGTTGCGGTGTTTGGAGCGGGTGGCGGGCTGCGATTTTTAATGCAGGGAGGGGGGTTGCGATTACCATTCATGGGAGAGAGAGAGAAAGAAATATAATAATGGGTATATTATATTCCCATTACTACCTCCCAATTAAAATCACCGGGCCACATTCCAAATTAAAACCTGTTTAATTTGGACATATTTGAAAACAGTTTTTAATTTAGACAGCTTTCAAGACAGCACAAAAAAAGGTTGCAACCTCAAATACTGCGTTGCAACCTGTTTTCTGCTCCTAATGCGTCCGGTCCATTTGAACCGGGTATGAGCCAACCCAACAAACACCACCTTGGCTCATATCCTAGTTTCGCCACCACCTGCATGAAGCATCATCTGCACTGGACACCAACTGCGCGAAGCAACCGTTCTGCACGAAGCACTAGTCTGCACGAAGCACCACCTCAAGAACTTGAGGCGCCAGCCAACCCTCTCCAGTCGACTCATCCCTGCTCGGGCTCAACCCCTGAATGTCAACGCAACTGGATCGCTGAATCTGACTTGCCTAGTCAGACTACCAGAAGGGCGATCCCCTGCACAAGCTCGACCATCCACACCGTCGGCCGTAGAAATCATGGGCGCACCACCTCGCATCGTGGTCCCCATCAGCCGGTACAGACTACCGCGCTGCATAGCTCGCATGAGCATGGTGCGCCCTCGCCTCACAGTCAGAACTCCACCTCTCGATGCAAACCTGCACCCACCGGTGTCCAATATGCCCAACGAAATCAGATTCCTACGTAACTTCGGTACCAGGTGTTCCTTCTCAAGTCTACGCACAACTCCACCATGCATCCGCAAGTTCACCGTCCCAATCCCTGTGACCTCACATGTTGAGCCGTCACCCAGAAAGACCGACCCAGACGTCACCTCTAGTGAACTGAACATCGCCGCATCTGAGCAAATGTGCTGCGAGGCACCAGAATCCAAAATCCAGCTATCAGAGTCACTCTGACTCTCAGTGACGCAATAAAATCCGTCATCTCCTTCCAGGTCGAGTGTCACCATGCCCGCATCTTGGACATCCTTCGAAGTTCCAGAACTTCCTGCACGCTGCGGACAATTTCTCCTAATGTGACCAACCTGTCTGCAGTGGTAACACGTCACTGCCTTCTTCGACGCCGACTGAGCTCGTGCACTGCTCGATCCTCAGTTAAAACTCCTCCCACGTTCATGCGCTACAAGAATCTGGTCACCCCTTAGAGTGGGGTCCTTTAAAATCTGACTGGATAACAGTGCCGACGTGACTTCTTCCAGCCCCACCGTATCCTTCCCATACAGGAGCGTAGTCACTATGTGCTTGTATGACGCTGGCAGCGAGGTAAGAAGCAAGAGGGCTTTGTCTTCTTCCTCTACCTTCGAGCCAACCACATGCAATTGGCTCAGGAGACCGTTGAACACATTGAAGTGTTCCTGCAGGTTGCCACCTTCCTGCATCTTCAGCGCATAGAGGCGCTGCTTCAGCAACAATCTTGTCATCACAGATTTTGCCAAGTACAGTCGCTCAAGCTTTTCCCAAAGCCCGACTGTCGTCTCTTCAGTCCCGATGTTGAACAGCACCTGGTCAGCAACACACATCCTGATTGTGCTCGTGGCCTTTTCATCAAGATCCTTTCATTCCTCATCTTTCACCGTCGTGGATAATTTGTCGCGCCCCCGCGAGACTTGAATCAAATCTTGTTAAACAACTATATCCTTGACTCGAATCTGTCATAGGCTAAAATTCCCACTACCATCGAACTTCTCCACTGAGAATTTGTCCAAAACTGTGTTCTTCCCTACCATGACTGTCCACGACAAACTAGAAGACCTGATTTGTTCAAAGGTCGGATCTGAAAGAGTGAGAAGAGGACCTAGTCGTTCACCACCGCGGTCAAACCCATCCTAGAACTCCAATCACGGTCGTCTACCGAACCTCCCTCTGATACCACTTGATGGGATAGCCAATAATTGCCGGAGAAATCACGAACACAGACAATGCCAATTTATAATATAATTTATAAATCATTTACAATGAAGAAACAAGTGAAGAAATAACCGTCCGGTGAAACGCACGCGGATGCGCCGGACACGCACGATCCGTAGGAAATGGAAGATCTGGGACTGCAATCTGACTAACAGACGCACAAGGTTCACCGAACCTTCAACGTCAACTTCCGACGTTCAACCACAAGCCCCGCCACTACCGGAGAGAAACTCCAAGTTCGGACCCGGACCTTGCCACGAACGTGTAGCCCGTCCTGAACGCAAACTTTTCCTCTCCACAGCCTCCACAAACAGCCGGGTTAAAACAGCCTCATCTCCGCCTTCCTTCCACGGCAACGGCCGACTGGACTCGGACGGCGACGGCGACAGCGGGCTGCCCTCCTCTTCACGTCAGCGACGGCAAACACCGGCGGCTGCCTTCCTCCAGCGGCGACTCCGGCAAGAGATCCCAAGGCAGCAGCCTCCTGCACCAAGCCGAGAGAGAGAGAGAGCGGTTGCGGTGTTGGGAGCGGGTGGCGGGCTGCGATTTTTAATGCATGGAGGGGATTGCGGTTACCATTCATGGGCGAGAGAGAGAGAAAGGAATATAATAATGAGTATATTATATTCTCATTACCACCTCCCAATTAAAACCACCGGGTCACATTCCAAATTAAAACCTGTTTAATTTGGTCAGATTTGAAAACAGTTTTTAATTTGGACAGCTTTCAAGACAGCACAAAAAAAAATTACAATCTCAAATACTGCGTTGCAACCTGTTTTCTGCTCTTAATGCGTCTAATCCATTTAAACCGGGTATGAGCCATCGCAACACTTATAGCTTCAGAACATAGCAGAAATCCTCACTTGACTCTGCTTCTCACTTGGATCTCTTCCCAATTTATTAAAATTTACTCCATATTGTTTGCTTCTCACTTGGATCTTCAACATTTTTAGGAGCCGGAGAAGGTCGGCCATGGCAGATAATAGAACCTGCTACTTGATAGTTTTTATTTTTTAAATATTTTTGATTGCTCAAATTTGTATTTTTGTTTGTTTGTTAACTGTTAGATGCATCTGACACTTGAGTTCATGTTAGTGACCGCAATTTCCAACTGGTATGTTTGTGACTGCCACCATGAGCCGTTGCTTTTATGATCGCCTCTGCCAATCTGAAGCTGGTTGCGTTTTAATAGTTGAAGGACTACTTGCAATGTTTTCAAGATTCAAAGACTGATTTTAAAATGATTTTTGGCATATTGCATTTCCGAATTACTCTATTTTGTCACTCTGCGTCTTCAATAATTTTATTTTGGCTATTTGCGAGGTGTCAAAATGAGCATTCATTTTGGATACAAAGTGCAAATTATCAAAATGAGCATTTTGCGTAGCGTCGGGACTTAGGCTATGTTTCGCGCGGCTTATCGCAGCTTATTTGCTCGGGTGAGGTTAGACAAAAGCGTCATTGTCATAAAATGTATGTTTGATATGACAAATGTTACCGTTATCAAAAAAATAAACTAGTTTGGAGCATAAAATTATGATATGACAATGACATTTTTGTCCAATCTCATCGGAGCAAATAATCCATGATAAACATTGAGATGCAAGGTGTCAAAATGGGAAAATTTTTAGGTCAGGCGAACGTACCATCCCACCATCAGGACATAAATACTTCCTTTATTCGTGGGGCCCACCTCCATTTGAAAATTTTCCCCAGCCCGGCCTCCTCCTTCCTCACCTCTCGTCGGAAGAAACGGCGAAAACCTAGACGAAAACGACTGCAAAACAATTCTCCCGGCGCTTCCTTCCTTTCTTCTCCATTGAAGGACTTAGAACTTCTCCCCATTCTGATCCTTCCTCCGACGAAAATCTCCTCATTTCCTGCTGTGGAATCATCTCAGTCGGTGTCTTTTCTCTTTCCAGCGGGCGCCTACATTGTTGGAGGACGTAGGTCTTCTCCCCATTCTCTGAGAAGGTATTTTTTCTTCGGCTTACTTTGAATTTTCCAAAACGCATTGTGGAGTTGTGGTTGCAGTTGGTTTTCTTTCTCCTTTTTTAGTTCCAGCATGCCCGGGAGCAATGTGATGTGTAGTTGTAGTTGTATTTTTTCAATGTTCTGTTTCGATGTTTGTTTGCAGTCGTTTTTTTAGCATGTAGTTGCAGTTGTATTTCCGTTCAATGCAGTCGCATTTTTATCTCACAGTTGCAGTTGTATTGTCATTGATGAAGGTATAGCAGTCGTTCAATGCTTTGCAGTCGTTTTTTAGCATGTATTTGCAGTTGTATTTCCATACATGACCCACAAACATTTTTTACCCACAGATGTACTTGTACTTCCATTCAATGCTTTGCAGTCGAATTTGGTATTCTTAGTTGCAGTTGTTTTTAGTGAGTCTTCTGATTTTGTAGTTCCAGCATGCCCGGGAGCAAATACTTAAGTTGCAGATGCGCGCCAAATACCTTCACGGCCAATGTCACACCCCTTTTAAATAGATTGTCGGAAGAATCTATAGAAGCCCTTAGGGATGCCCGTCTCCTTCCTCTCTTCCGAATGCCACCTATTCCACAAAACATACCAATGCTGTATGTTTTGTTGAGGTTATACAACAAGGACAAGCAAGCCTTACAACTTGGGAAATATCTTGTCAAAATGACCGTCAATGAAGTGGCTCTTATATTGGGTCTCCCAAATGCGGGTCTTCACTTTAAGTTTTCAAGATCACCCGTTCTGGACAAGACCCACAAGAATTTAACTGACGAGATTCATAGAGCTGCTGATGAGGAGGGGTCTCATCATGATGAGGGTATAATATTAAGTATGTTGGTTAATTATTTAATAGCTATGTTCTTCTTTCCGTTGAAAAGTTTGAAGGTTCCTTCCTGTATTACCAAGATCACATGTCTCCCCGAGTTCTTGAAATATAACTGGCCTCTCGCCATCCATGAGTTTCTTCATCTACAGTTCGATCATTTAAGTCGTGTAAGCGCTGTTCGAGATGCTGGTAGCAACATTGGTTCCTTGGAGGGATGTGCCACCGTATTACTGGTATGTGTTGGTATTCCTAGTTAGCTATGTTTTTTTGGTTTCATGTTTATTCTTTTTGCTCTAACTTTTGATATTTGAAGGTGTGGATGTATGAACACACCAAGCTTCAACCTCCGTTGGTCGACCTAGCACGCCCTAGAGTTTGTCGCTGGTCTCCCACCCTTAAGTGCAGTGCCAAGTTTTGCCTGAAAGTGCAGGACAACTTATTCATCAAGAATTATGTACGTGATAGAAAACATAAACTTATTTTTTCAAGTAATCTTCTACTTATCATCATCATTGCATTTTACTGTTATTTGTAGGTCATTAGGGAGTTTAGAAATGTGCTTGTTGAGGAGAAGGTCTTACTGGGGGATGAAGATGATGAGTCAGATTTTGAAACACGGCCACTGAAGGAAGAAAAAGAAAAAAAGGTGAAGTTTGCGACCATAGATTCTGTTGGGGAAAAATTAGGTTATGAAAATAAGATAGATGAGAAGAGGAGTATGAGAAGTAAAGAGAGATTTTTGACGAGGATGATTAGGTCGGAGGGGAAGAGAGCAAGGAATGAAAAAAAGGTTGACCATGTTCAAACTGACGAGGGTTGGAGAGGTCTAGAAGACCGTCTCAAGGCATACATCAAAGAAGAGGTTGCAGGGTTGAAGAATTTTTGTGAGTCATGGTTTAAGTCCTTACAAAGTGAATGTAAACCAAGTTTTTCATCGGTTCCGACCACACAGCTGTCACAACTCACTTCCACACTTGAGAATATCATTCCTCCTAAAATAGAGGTAATTACAGTTAGCCCAAGAAAGGTGAAGAAGGCCATATGTAAACGGGCACCTACCATTCATGAGACAGATGTACAGTATCCCGGGAGATTGCTTCTAACAAAAAGGGCCAGGGAAAGTGTTGATTATGTTCTCTGCAAATTTGTTGACAGGTTGATTTGCTTGTCTTTTTAAATTATTTTGGTTGTAATGAAAGTTAATAACTTCCAAATTTTTTTTCTTCATCAGGAGTATGTTAATTTTTGAAAGTGGGAACATATCCATGTCTAGAGGTGATGTAGATGATCTCCTTGGCCAAGGCTGGGTCATGGACAATCATTTAAATGCCTACTCTGTGGTAATTGGTGCGAAAAGGAGAAGGACTCCTCAAAAAATTAGAAGTTTTCTATACGTGTCCCCAAATCATGAGGTATGATAGTAATTGCACCAAGTTCTTTCATTTACATTGTAATAGTATTGTCTAATATGCAATGTCTAATTTGCAGTATTATAAAAGAAGTAATGCTAGAAATTACACCACTCTTATCAGTCATATTACGGAAGAGGCCGTTAATTCCTCGGAAATAATTATCATGCCTTGCCACCTCACTAGTCATTGGGCATTATTGGTTTGTTGGATAAAAGAGCAGCGATGAGAATTTTTTGATTCGCTCCCAAGCAGCCTTCATCGGGCCGGCATACGTGCGAACGTATGTATAAACAACACCACTCAATATTATATTGTTGCTTACTGTTAATCATTAAATTCAATTACATTAATTTGTCACATGTCATACAGCTGAAGGCGCTTCAAGATGATGTTCCCGAGGCATTTCCTGAAGGTTTCGTAAATTGGCCGGTAGCGGATGCGGTCGGGGTGCCGTGTCAAGACAATAGTTGGGATTGTGGAGTATTTATCGTAAAGTTCATGGAAGTCATTTCATCCATGGAAACCGTATCATGGGCAGATCAGAAGAATTGGCAAGAGGACATGCCGCGGTTTCGGGCGGAAATTGTGGCAGAAATTTTTAAAACTTTTTTAAGCAGTATTTCAGAGAGCATTGCTAGACTAGATTCTTCAGATGCATGACTAACTTAAATTTATAAGACAATATTTTATTATAGATAGTTTAGAATTGATGCAAACGCTAATTTTGTAATGATATATTTGTAGCTTGGTAAGGCTTTTATAACTGATAATTTTATGTATTGACACAGTGAAACATGTTCATAGGGAGAAGTAAGTTACTGGGAGTATAATGATGGAAATGAAACATCAAGTATGTTTTGTCCTTATAATGAGCTGGATTCCATTGTTGAAATCCCTAGTTTTGGTGAAAGATATGTATACTATTGCTTAGATAATATTGCTTAGATATTTCAATCCTGTTGCTGCGCATCCTAGCGGCGATATTGTTGAAGATCACCGGGGAACACTAACTTTTGGGATTGATGCAAACGCTAATTAAGAATGACATATTTATTTATGTTTCTCATCCATGGTTGACAAGCTGCATGAATGTATAATAATGATTATTGGCATTATTTGTGTTCTTTTTTTAGCATGACTTTAGCGTGAGTGCTATTCTGGCAAGCTCTTCAGAATTAAGAGATACCATTAATTTATACATAGCCGAAATTAATTGTCATTACCATTATGACCTCAAATTCCTAAGACATGTTCCATTTCATACATAGCCACATCACACAAACATTTGTCCAAATACCGTTTTTACTCATGGTCGCACAAACATTACGATTTAAAGACATCGGGAATGCCCGGAAAATCAAAAGATAAGTTTACATAAAATTCATCATTCAGATCACTTGGAGCTTCATTAAAATTTTTACTTGGAGCATCTGTTTTTGTATCCTCTTGATTCTCTGCTGAAAGGTTGAAAAAATTGATTTCTTGCACATCTCCAAATATTTGTTCGGCGGCTACGGTCTCCTTCTTAACTGTGGCTTTCTTCCCTACAAAAAATAATTTATGTAAGTACATTGGTCAATCTAATTAATCAAAGTTATAACAATCTTTAAAAGGTTAATAGTTTTACTTGGTTTTTTACTCCCTGTCTCCCAGTACCCCTTCAATCTTGCATTCAATATTCCTTTTGGTTTTTTTTTACAGGATCTCTAACCAATGGTGTGTTTTTGTCATTCTCATTGCTCAAACCTCTTCTCCTCATTTCAACGGCCTCAACTATCTCATCTGCTTCATTTGCTAATACATGCAATCGTCCCAGAACATGTGCCTTTGCATCCTTGTTGTTCTCTACTCGGTTCGCAAGGTCATACGCGAAACGCATCAGGTGATTTCTAAATATCAGATTAGAGTTACACTCTATTATGCCGGGAGTATTTGATAGGTATATGTCCTTCTTAGCATCACGACAGAATCGTTTAAGCAAATATACGGGTGGAATTTCTCTTAAATTTTTCAAATTATATATTCTAAGAATATGCTTGCAAAGAATGCCTCTGGTCTCGAAACCTCTGCATGAACAAGCGGTCTCATTGGTCTTCGAATTATAGCTAACAAACCATCGTTTGTCATCACTACCATCACAAAGCTTCGTAACATATAAATAATTATTTTCATCATGTCTCGTTTCATCAGCTACACATACGCCCGCAGCACCCTCCATGAAAGTTTGTTCAAATCTAACAAACATTTTACTTGTGTAGAACTTAGACACATGTTTAAGCATCGCACAACTTCTGACCTTTAAGCTTATGGCCCCTTGCTTGCATCTAAAATCTTCGTCTCGTTCTCCTCGCCGCCAAGACCCCACCAATTTCTCCAACCCCATGAAACACTCCACCAGAGTACTGGTTGCCTTCGAACATCCATGCAATCCATTATTGGCAGATTCGCTTCGTTGTGTTGACAATATACCAAGATCTAACACATCCTTGTTGAAGGCTGTAGACCAGTTCCTCCTTGCTCTATGTAAATCCCCCAGCCATCGGTTTTCTTGCAAGTTTCCTCTGCTAATCATCTCATTCCAGTATCTATCAAACTCGAGCTCACTGTCGCACTTACTCATGCATTGATAAAAAAGCCCGCGTACAGTTTTCTCATTATTAAAGCATGGGACTTTTGAAGGCGCTTTCTTGGAGATATGCCACTGACATAAACGGTGACGCGTCCCAATAAATACTCTTTCAATAGCAACAGCCATAGCTTGGTCTTGATCCGTGAATATAGTTGTCGGTAGTTTGCCACCGACAAATTTCAGAAATGTGTTGAAGACCCAACAAAATGAATCGATGGACTCCTCAGAAATAAAGGCACCACCAACAAATACATTCTGCCAGTGATTGTTGACAGCGATAAATGGTGCACAAGCCAAGTTATACTTATTCAATCTGTATGTTGTGTCAAAGATAACTACGTCACCGTAACAGTTATAATCGATTTTGCTTTGACCGTCCATCCAGAAAAAAGAAGTCAATCTACTCAACTCATCAGTACGAACATCGTACGAGAACATGTTGTCCTCCAACTGTTTCTCTTGTAGAATCTTCAGCAAACTAAGTGAATCTCCCCTTTCAATTAGCGCCTTCTTTTCCCGCTGCACAAAGTTGTAGGCATCCGATTTTGAAAAGCCCACATTATCGAACCCACCGACTTCATTAGACAAAAAGTTGTACGCGTGAACAGTTTTAACTCCTGCGTCCGTCAGATTCTTAATAAGGCTACCCTGCATTTTTGAAATGCTGCGGGCCGATCTCAATAGATGCTGCTCGTTCTCCATCGCTAACGGGTGATTGTGTTCCTCGACAAACTTTGTAACTGTCCAATTCCGACCCTCCGTATCAGTGATAAAATAAATGCATGCGAGACAACCGGTGCGTGTTTCTAATTTACGATATTTTTTGGGTGAGGGTCTCACCCTCTTCAATCCAGCTTTAGCGCAGCAAAATGCTCGACATTTTATAATCCTGGTGTGTATCCAGTAACTCAAATGTTCTTTTCGAACACTAAAACCCATGCTATGAGCATACTCACAGTACATATCATACGCTTCATCTTCTGAGTGCACAATTGGAAAAACAACCTGTTGTCTGTTGACCTGAAAGAGTATAAATGTTTAGAAGACTCATAAAAAATGCAGTTGAATTTTACATAAAAAATGCAGTTGAATTTGACATACAAAATGCAGTTGAATTTTACATAAAAAATGCAGTTGTAAATCGTGTGGTTCGAAATGTAAGAACCACTGAAGAAATAAAACAGAGCAGTTAAATTTCAGATAAAAAATACAGTTGAAGATTGTAAAATATAAAACCATATCGTTTCAAAATGGAATGCAGCACTGCCACAAGAAAAGCAAGCTTACATTGACCGTTTCATCACCAATAATTTTGGAAGAGTCCTGGGCACTTGTTCCACCCTGAGGCGACATTTTCTTGCACCTATCAGAAAAATGGCCATGAAAAAACCTTGAAATTAGTTCTAAAAGTAAAGAGAAGGATTAACTGGTAGATACTATCCTTCGGAAGAAGACGTACGAGTACGAGCAGCGGAAGGAGGAGCTCGGGAAAGGAGAAGGGCCTAGGTTACCGCAGAGGAGGGAGCACAAGGCGGAGAAATATTTTCAGAAGGGGGAGAGCGGCGGAAGGAGAAGATTGGGAAAGGGGCTGGGGAAAATTTTCCAAATGGAGGTGGGCCCCACCAAAGAAGGGAGTATTTATGTCCTGATGGTGGGATGGTACGTTCGCCTGACCTAAAAATTTTCCGTCAAAATGAGATAATTTGAAGGTGCTAATCCCCAAAATAGAATAATTCTAAGATGAAAAGTGTCAAAAAAAAAAAAAAATCATTTTAAAAAGTAGGCTAAATACTAAAATTAGTCCGGGCTCCTTTCAAATTGATAATTTGGCCTAAACGCGACAGCCCCTCTATAAAGCCGAGATCGGGAGAACAGAGAAGTAGTAGCAGAGCAGCGGCTGAAGAGAAAAATGGGCTCCAAAATGTCAGAGAAGAAGCGCCATGCCGTCCTCATCCCCTTCCCGGCACAAGGCCACATCAACCCTTTCCTCCACCTGGCGAATCTCCTCCACTCATCTTACGGCTTCCACATCACCTTCATTAACACCCACTTCAACCACCAACGCCTCATCCGCTCCGGCCATCCATCCTTAACGGCCGGCCACCCGTCCTTCCGCTTCGAATCCATCCCAGACGGCCTCCCGCCGTCCGATCCGGAGTCCGGTCAGTTCATGCCGGACCTTATATCTTCCATTCCTATAAACTTCCCCTCCCCCTTCCTCCGCCTCCTGGAGAACCTCAACTCCCCTGTCTCCGGCGTGCCCCCAATCAGCTGCATAGTTTGCGACGGCATGATGACTTTCGCCCTTGACGCCGCCGGTGGCTTGGAAGTTCCCGGCATCACCTTCTGGACGGCCAGCGCCTGCGGATTCATGGCTTATTTCCACTTTGATGCCCTGGCGCGCCGTGGCCTTGCTCCTCTCAAAGGTACTACTTTTTTCACATTTTAATTCCTCTGCTAAAATTCTTTCTTTCAAAAAATGAAAACATTGCTGGTGAAGGTGAAGTATCAGAGGAGCTTCTGGACATACCCATAGACTGGATACCGGGCATGAAGCAAATCCGGGTGAGAGACATGCCGTCCTTCCACCGGCCAACTGACCCCGGCGATATAGTCTTCAACTATATTGGCCGAGAAGCTCGGCGAGCCGCTAAGGCCACCGCCATCATTGTCAACACCTTGGAAGAATTAGAGCGCCCAATTCTCGACGCCATGGCGACCGATCTCCTGCTCCCTCCCGTCTACGCCGTCGGCCCCATCAGCCTCCTCAGCTGCCTCAGTCAGTCCCCAATTAAGAGATCCGTCCCAACAGTCCTACTGGAGGACGGCGACTGCCTCCCCTGGCTCAACGGAAGGAAACAGGGCTCGGTTCTGTACGTGAACTTCGGCAGCATCGTGATGCTGTCGGAGTTGGAGCTGGAGGAGTTTGCGTGGGGGCTGGCTGGAAGCTGCTGCGACTTTCTTTGGGTGATCCGGCGGGACCTGGTGACCGACAGTACGGCAGTGGTGCCGGTCCAGTTTGCGTTGGAGACGAAGGAGAGGGGGTTGGTGGTGAGCTGGTGCGATCAGGAGAGGATACTAGCGCATCCCGCGGTAGGAGGATTCTTGACGCATTCGGGTTGGAACTCGACGGTGGAGAGCATCGCCGCCGGGGTGCCGATGATATGCTGGCCGTTCTTGGCGGAGCAGATGACCAACTGCAAGTACGTGTGCTCGGAATGGGGGGTGGGGGTGGAGATTGGCAGCAATGTGAAGAGGGAGGAGGTGGCGGTGATGGTGAGGGAGGTTATGCGGGGGGAGAAGGGGAAGGAGATGAGGAAGAAGGCAGGGGAGTGGAAGATCAAGTTGGAGGACGCCGCTTCGACTGAAGGAGGCTCATCTTTTGTCAATATGCAGAACGCCGTCAAGCACGTCATCCTACCTTGACCAGTTGTTTTGATCGGTTTAATACTTAAAATCAAATAAAAAGTAAACGCCAGCAGGATTTTGTCGCAACAAAAAAAAGAAATTTGGCTGGTCAATTCAACACCTTCAAGGGATCAGATAGCGCCACCTGGACAATGTGGACAAGGTCAGAATAGTAAATAAATTAGTACTGCAACACCTCTTTTCTCGGATGCGACTCGGATCGGTTCGGTTTCACTCAGAACCAAGGATCGACCCGTCTATGTTCGGTTTCAAATTTGAACCGATCCATGATTCTGCAATGTATGGAAAAATTTATGGGAGAAGCCGCAAGAGGTCACAGGAACACTCAATCACAACTAAAGACGAATAGAAATCAGTAATAACAGTAACACAAGAGTCTCCAATTGAAATTAATAACTTCTTTGTAAAGTGAGAAATACATTGCAAGACATGATTTATAATGTAACCAAGTGAAACAGAAATCTGCAACAAGAAATTAACCGCGCGGGCACCTAGCTGTAATCGCACAAGTTGTCGGCCCGCAAGCCGAGTCTGCCGAGACTGCTGAAGTCACCTAACTGCAACTAGCCGCGCTGACTGCTTGTTATTGAAATGCTGAACTTGAACAGAACCCGTTGATAGACCGAGTGAACTGCTTTGCTTAACCACAACTCGGAGGAAGAGATCAAGTCGCAGAGACTGTGACCTGCCGTTATCCGGTGACTGCTATCCGCGAATCATTCCACACCAAGCTTTCACTGGTTGCCTAGCCGCATGATGTTAGCTGCACAGCCTGCACAGAATCAACTTAGTCGCAACGGTTAGAAAACTGTAACCGCAAAGTAAAAGCGCGAGTAAGTTATCACTATTCACTGTTATATATGACGAGCTGATGACTCTAATTTATAGGTATGAGGAGGAGTGTTGTCACTACCCATAGCAATATGATAATCACTTGTCAGTCATGCAGCTAACATCACGTATCCGCACAAGTGCGAATACAAGTATCAGTCTGCTGCTTAAAGAAGGTTATCCTCAAAAAAGCACGGACATCATTCTTTGACCGAAAGAACGACCAGATCTCTAGGCTAAGATCAATCCAACAAGGACGAGCACAACGCTAGCGGGCTGCCGGACATCGATACCAGATCACACTGACTTGAGAATGTTGAAAATGGTGAAGTGAAAGTGAGTGATTGGTTGACCTGGACAACCAGTCTGCGTGCGCGGTCTATGCGGACAGGACTGGCGATTAGCCAGGTCAGCATAGCTGTTGCAGACGGCTTGTTCTATGGCGGCCTGAGCGGTCTGTTAGCGCGGACTGTGCGGACAGAGGCGGCGGCCAGCCAGGCCGGCTTATGCTCAGCCAACGGTTTGGTCCCAGAAGATAACCGGGTGGATAACTTCTCTATCCGCGGAGTACGGCAAGATGCGGACTGGACTGGAGCTTGGGTGATCGGCATGGCAGATTGATACGCCCGTAACAGATGTATATTTTACGCAAGTGCACGTGCCGGACCAAGTAATAAAGTGAGAGTTAAGTTCGTTCCCTCGGGGAAATGCCCAATCTAGAGCTTATAATTACTAATTCCACTATTTCCTTAAATCCAAGTGAGTCGATAAAGGTGATTTTTAAAAGTAAAATAATTCCAAATTAGAATTACAGGAAAACAAAGCAAGCTATTGCAAGGATACTTTCTATCTGTTGAGAAGACAGGTTTGTATTTCTGATTTCCTATGTGCGCTAAGATGATGCGAGAAAATATTGTTTTGCAAGAATGTTGAATAATTTATCACGCAACAATTTTTAATGTAGAACTCCTCATCTCTCGATTCTCGGAGTTCATAATATTCTACGTTCTCCTAGTTATCTCTAACTTAGGTGGACCAAAAAATATTGTTTATAAAAGATCAAAGTTGCAAGCAAGAAAAGGAAATCTCTTTCACTTTTCAACGCCCTAGCGGATGCATGAACACTTACGCTTCTCCTCTCTCAATTTTCGAAGCGCAGTATGAAATTAGAAACCTTGATTAAAAATTCTACACTACTCCTCTCTCGATTCTCGCGATGCAATATGATGGCGTTCACGCTAAAATTATGTCACTCGTCTCTCGATTCTTGCGACAAAAAAAAAGATAGAAGCACAATCAAAAGTTTCAACATTAAATCATGAGGTTCACACAATAAATCATCCAAACAACTTAAAAGAAGAGAAATCACACTTCAAACCACACATAGTACTCTCATAATACAAAACCTTGAGAGTTTAGTTCATATTTGAAGTTAAACACCACAAAATTGAAGAGATCTTACTGCCCATGACGTTTAATCCTCGGATCTACCCTGTCCGGTGGCTGAAAATCTGTTCCTGCAGTCGAAATGGCGCCAAACTCAGCCCTTCTCCTCCTATTCGAAAATCTCCAAGCATGGCATCCCTATAATCCGCCCCAAAACTTGTCTTTTATATGTGCTGGACTAATTTCGGGTCCCAGGTGGCCGAATGGTTGTGTCTTTTCCCTCCATAACCGCCTCGATTTGAATAAATTTGAAATTCTGAATTTTGAATTTCTGCCAACTTGTTGCAACAATTTTTAAGTTGTTGTAACAAGTTTAGTTCGGCCAGTTTCAGTACAAAAATCGCCAAAAAGTTGTTGCAACAAGTTCTGAATGCTCAAAGTGCTAAAATTTGGTCATACGAGTCGATTTCTTCGCAACAACCTATAACAAAAACATGTAAAAACATCCGTAATACCCGCATTTGACCATAAAATATTAATTTACTCAATTTAATTAATATTTTAGCTATATTTAATGAAAATATATGCCAAATAAAGCACAAGATAACTTCTTTTTGAGAAGTTATCACACCCTCGCCTAATTTTTTGCTAGTCCATAGCAAAGATGAATCATTTCAAACCGATGAATGAACGAATACCCAAGTTAAGATTACAAATTGGTGAACAAGACAATCAGAAAGAGTTCAAAGAATATGCACACATTCTTTAGTTCGATATTTAGTTGGAGTTCCATCTCGATTTCCTAGTCTGTGTGTGCTATTCCTTAGAATTACCTACTCCCAAATAAATCAACTCATTAAATCCTCTCATAGGTAGGAAAAGACAAAGATAAGCTATGTCCTTAAGTGACTCTTCTCAAGAGTTAAGTGGATGAACGGGAATCACCATGACATGAACATTAAAGGTTTTGGCTTGGTTGTCAAATTGTAAATTGATTTTTTTATTGGGCGGAAGAATCTCCCAAACTGTTGTTCTCCATAACTTTTCCTTCTATGGGGTTTCCTTCACAATCATTATTCATTTCATTTACATTTTTTTGTGACCATAATTGGGATCATTCCAAGTATGAGTGGTCATACCTGGGCCGCATATCATTATGAAATTTTCATCCATCATTCGTCATCATTTTTTTGTGACCATAATTGGGATCATTCCAAGTATGAGTGGTCATACCTGGGCCGCATATCATTATGGCATTTTCATAATTTTGTAGACACCCATAATCAGAAAAACTAATGAAGAAACCGCTAGTGGGAAAATTCGAAAATATGCATGACCAATTCAAAATTATAAAGCTCAAGCACAAAGGGTCAAAGCTGATTTTAATGAATTACTACATTAACTCATGATTTGAGTTATCTCGTCGACTTAGTACTTAATTACCCTTTCCCATTATGTTCGGAAATGAATGAAATTACTTTACTTGAAAGTCCACCTAGTGCCAACTAGCTTCACCTATGGGGGGGGGGAGAATAAGTGTCTTGTGGCATTTTTGCGGAATTAAAAACTGCACCTGCACAAATAAATCAAACAACACAGCACAGAAAAGACTCAAGCAATTT
Source organism: Platanthera zijinensis (assembly GCA_039513925.1). Classification (NCBI taxonomy): domain Eukaryota; kingdom Viridiplantae; phylum Streptophyta; class Magnoliopsida; order Asparagales; family Orchidaceae; genus Platanthera; species Platanthera zijinensis. Next base: position 31,774,898 of record CM077085.1, read on the forward strand.
ATAGTGGTTCCCCGATTTGGGTACGTCCACTTTCTCCCTTCGACCTATCTCCCAACCAGGGACGACTCGGTCACTTCACCAACAGGATTGAAATCCAATCCTTGCACTAACGGAAGGAACCCTTCCACACGTAGGAGTCACCACTCCCACACCACGGGTTGCACCCAACCCTTACAACTAGGAACCAATCGTTCCTTTACAATGAAATTGAAAATAGAATGTATTAGAAATACAAATAACTTATGGAGACTAAGGTGTCCCTCTTCGTTCGACGACGTGTTCTTGAAGTCAACGAAGAGTCCACAACCTTAGATCTCTCTTGGAGAGAATCTCTTCGAAACCGGCGGCGGGAAAGGGCGGCGACTTGGCTCTCGGGATTGGCGGCGGCAACGAAGTACTGCGGCGCTGTAATGGAGATTCAACCTTCGTAGCAAAGGTAGCAAGGTCTTCCAACGGTCACACTAGGATCGATCGTCTCGATCGATTCGGAAGGGGATGGTTTTCCCGATCTATGAATCAAGATACAAAAGATCTCTGGTTAGACGCGTGAGATGTTGTGCTAGGCTAAGCTTCTGTCGCCGGAGATCTGGAAGAAACCGTGATCAGCAACGGCGACTCACTGCACGAGCGGCGACGACGGCGGCGGAGCAAGATGCGCGATCTAGGTCACGTCGACGGCCTTTCTTTTTGAATAGTGTATTCGTGTATCTTTCGCTCAACCATACGGAGGTATTTATACATTAGGTAATTCCACATGACCGTTGTGGGCCCCACCAACAAGAAGACCTAAGTCCGGTTCGAAATAATCCAGGTAACTTGGACCGGTCCAGAGAACAACAGAAAATTGCCCAAGTCAAATTCGGCGAGAATCGTAGGTGATTCTCGACGAATCGGCGAGAATATCCTATGATTCTCGCCGAATTCCACTTGGCAGAATTCTAGCAGCACTGATATAGCAAGCCTAAGAGAGTCGGCGGGAATCACAATTGATTCTCGCCGAATCGGCGAGAAGGCAAGGTCATTCTCGACGATTCGGCAAGAATCACTTAGTGATTCTCACCGATTCTGCCTTAGCAGAATTCAGGGCGGCGTCGAGACAGTCGGCTGCAAACGACGAGTGTCAGCCAGTGATTCTCGACGATTCGGTGAGAATCACTAGTGATTCTCGTCGAATCAGCGAGAGTGATTCTCTACAATTTGTACTTAGACGATTTTCGTCTTTCTACCCGTGAGCTGGTCTTTGTCTTTGGCCCATCCTTGCTCCTTGTCTGCTCTTGATCTTACATAACCCTGTGCTTGAAAGTAAGTACACTCCAATAGAGAGAGTACACGTAAGCCAACACACTGATCTGCTCAACGAGGGATTACGTTGCACAGACCCGTGTATATTGACCTACTGCACCCTGACATTGGTGTGTACTTAGCGATGAATAGCTGCAAGCACAACTTGAAGACAAGTAATCAAATACATTGTCAATTCACCTTAGCTTGTTCAGGGGCTTCTTCAAATCAGGTACATTGTGGATACAATACCCAACAATCTCCCCCTATTTGAAGAAGCCTAAACCCTACAAGCTAAGGTGAATATAACGGCTTGGAAGAAAACACAACTTTGAAAAACGAGAGTGAGTTGAAATTCCATACCATTATCTTTAGAGCATTTGGAGCATACACCTTAGCACCTTAGCCGAGAGGGTAATCTCCCCCTTTTTGGCTTCTGTAAATCTGGGTCTGGTGCATTTGACACCATGCTCCCCCTCAGTTCTTGCACCTGTGCTTATACTTGAGTTCCTGGCAGATGCTCCCCCTAGATGCACGAGCCTGGAGCTTCTGTAGTCTTCATTCCTCATAGTTTAGCATCCCCAATTTAGTTTTGAAAAGACTGAACTTGGCCTCTGATACGCCCAAAACGGTATACGTAATTAAACGCAAGAGCACGTGTCGTGTCAAGTAATAAATAGTAAGTAAAGATCGTTCCCTCGAGGAGATGGTGGACTCAGTGCTTGCAATTACTAGTGCTACCTTTTCTTTAAAGTCAAGTGGAATAAAATGATGTTTCGAAATACTAAAATTTTAAAGTAAAACTTCTAATTACTCGAAATAAACTATAGAATCGGGAGAATAATACTTTGTTATCAGAGACTAAAGATAATCTTGTATCGTGATTTCCTAAGTCTAGCATGACAACTCTTGTAGGTAGTTTTGCGATGATGAGTGGTGACACGTCTGGCAACGATTTTAGAATAGAAATCCGTACCTCTCGATATCGGAAGTCCCTAGTTCTCTATTACCCCGGAGGTGAAATAAGAACCGCTTAAAGATTGAAAATCAAAGTTACTAGTATCAAGGGGAAATCTCTTTCTCCCTTCAAATACTATACCGAATCCACGATATACTTACGCGACTCCTCTCTCGATTTATGAAGCGCAGTAAAAGGATAAAATCTCGGCCAAAGATTTCAAATTAAAGATCATGAATTAAGCACAAACATTCATCAATCATTCACAAATCCAGAAATTTAAGTAATTGTCATCACACTTGATAAAGTAATCTCACAATACAAGATTAAAACAAATTAGTTCATCACGATGGATGGAGCACACCAACAAACAAGAAAGATCTTACAGCGCATGATGGAGGAAAAGCAAAATAATACAGGAATTCGCTCTCCGAAGTGTGCCGAACCAGTCCGTCTTCAAGATCCGGCGTGCCCTGATTCTCCTTCTCCAAGACAAGCCCTCTTCTTTTTCTCCTTTTTCAGTTCTCCCCCTATTCTGGTCGAAAATCCCTCTAAAAACGTCAGCCCCCCTTTTCAAAAGGTGTGTCCTTTCATATTTAAAAAGGTGGCAGTTTTTATTTTAAAATCTGAATTTTCGGAACAACTGATGTTGCAACATCGAAAATAGGTTGTTGCAACAACCTCCTTAGACAAAAATGAGAATTTCATCTTTTCTTCTCCAAATCAATTTCTTTGGTGTCACCTGCATGGAAACTATCAAATATGATCAAATAAGTAAAATATTCCTCAAATATAGATTTTAATCATATTCTTATCAATTAACTTCAATTTGCTCTCCTTTTTAATAAATATCAGAAGAAATAATGGGCTTAGATAACTTCTATTGAGAAGTTATCACACCCCCACACTTGAACCGTTGCTAGCCTCTAGCAACGATAATTCTTGACACGATAGTTATCACACCCCCAATCATATGAATGGAGAAATTGTGACACGATACAAATCCGGATGGTTCTCCTGCCTTAAACACTATAAGCAAAGTTTACTCAAAAATTTCGCTTTACTTAACTGATATGCTTACCAATCAACACGAGTTCAACCATTCATTAGTTAGATGAAAAATAAAGCTCAAGTAAGTCACTTAGTGTGGTGTATGGTTTTCTCGAAAATAAGTGATTTACTTCCAAGCAATACCTCTTATTGAACCCCTACATTTTTAGGAAAGGATGAGAGTAAGCTAAGTTGCTGATTTAGTCATCACAAGAGATAGTAGTGCAATTGAAAATAAGATAGGAACAAGCTTTGTTAGGAATTGCGGATCGAAGTTAATAGTACATTTATATTCCATAGCTAGTAATCATAATAATTCACCAAGTTATGGGGTTTATCGTCACACACATTTTTATAAATCAAAGTTGGGATCATTCCAAATATAAGTGCACATACCTAGGCCACATATCACTATGATTTTTAAACATTCTTCTTTTCATTGTTTTGTATGTTATTTCTTTTTTTTTGATCATAGTAGGGATCATTCCAAGTATGTAGACATATATCCAGACCGCATATCACTATGAATTTCATCTATTCTTTTATAATGAAACACCCATAACATGATAACTTATTAAGATAAAACTAATGGAAACATAGGGAATGTTTAACATGTAATGAAGTGAATGAAAAGGTTCAAGCTCAAAAGTTTGGGTGGATGATCGAAATGGTGCGACTAGCTAAACTCATGCTTGGCTTATATCTTTCACTCTGCTCTCGTTCACCCCTCCCCGTTATTTTTAGAGGTCAATAATAATGGATTGCACTGGAAGTAAACCAAAAATTTTGTGCATACCACATATGCTTAAGTGAGCTTTAAATATATATATATATCTTAACTAACTTCATTGAGTGAACTCCTAGGATTCGAAGCTATACCAATTGATTGTCAATGAAAAAATCAGAATAACCTATTGTTTAAGTGTTTCAGGCATCAAGACCATTAAATCCGTGAGCGATCAAAGTATCCTTACTCAATATGCAAGGGCTATACCACCATCACCCCCACACTTGAACCATTGCTAGGCCCTAGCAAGTCTACTCCTTTAGTTATGAAAATCCTTGTATATAATTTTACTACTGAGCAAGTGCAAATAAAGTAGAAGAGACTTTGAAGTTCAAATTACTCCCCTGAAAGTGACTGTGCAGGAAAGGTGTGCTCAGCACGGCCACAACTCCTTCAGGTTTTTATTCCACCCCTTTATGTGACAGGTTCCATTGTTAACATTTCTGCAGTACCTACAAACCAATTGCACTATGCCATATTCTAATTCAAGTGCACAATTAATAATTAAAGAGAAGATTGAATATTTGTGTTATGCAACATATTTAAGTATGATTACACATTTAGAGGTAGTACCAATTACACAGCAGATGTTAAGAAGGAAGAAGTAAAAGTTCAGCAAATATAACATCTCATAATATGCCAGCCCAAATCAAGTCAGAAATATATCATCAAAACGCTATATAAGACTCCAAAATAAAACATGCGATTGGTACCATACCGTTGCAGCACTAAAACATTTGATTGGTGCAACAAAAAGCTATATAAGACTCAAAAATAAACAGAAATGTATCATCAAAACGCATCACCTGCAATCATATCATATCATACCAGCACGATAGTTCTCAAAAGAGACATAATAATAAACTCACAAAAACTGAATGTAATGCGATTTTACTCGCCGTCTTCTTCGTCATCCTCCTCCTCTTTCTTTTCTTGATCCGACTCAACGAACTTTGTGGGGTCAAGGAGGCTCCGGTCAGCGTTTAAAAGATTCCCAAGCTCATCAAACTGCCACTGGTACTCAAACTGCGGCTCCGTAATCGGTAACTTTGCCTTCTGAAATAGTATGTCTTGTCTCCTTTGTATGTAGTCGAGCCTGGAGCGGAAGTAACAGTGCTGGCACCGGAGATAAGCCTTTATATACTCAACACTATCCATCACATCTGCCAAAGATGCTCCTTCGCCGCTTGGGATGTTCACCGTCTCAGGCCTGCCATCCGATGAAGAGGTGGGGTCTCTTCTGCCCCTCTTTGGTGGTACCTTTCCCACTTTTATATTGACCTCCACCACGGTTTCGGTAATATGGTGCTTCAATTCCTTCACCAAATCATCCTCCTCATCCTGGACTCCAGCGTTCCGACACAGGTCGGTCACAAGTGCAGGGAACCACAGTTGTTTAAGCTTGTCCTCTTGGATCTTCTGCCTCAATTGTGTTGCAATGATTGACCCCAGGTCGAATTTTATTCCTTGTAAAATGCAATAGATCAAGGCTATTTTGTGAAGAGGCACACTATTCAGGTGTCGAGTTGGCAGGATGGTAGCATTGATAAATAAAAGCCACACTTTCGCCTTCCGATTCAAACATGTGGCCTTCATTATCTTAGCCCTCTTGTTTATCCATTCTGGTTCCGGTGTACAGCAAACAACCGCCGCCATTTCCTGAGGTGTTACCCTAGTTAGCACAGTGGTGTAGTCCTCTTCTCCGTCATCCTCTAACTCAAACATGTCAGAAATCCGTTGCGGCGAAAACTGCACTGTTTTCCCGCGAACTGTCACGGCATCCCCCTCAGCATATCGAGCGTTCGCATAAAATTCGTAGGCTAGGGTTAGGTTGTCCTCAGGCCGAGGGTGACAAAAAACCTCCCATTTTAGGGCTGCAATTTGCCCAACATACTGTAAGCTCCAAGCTTTTTTTTCCATTGAGAACCCCCTTTCGAAGATAAAAGGTATTGATCTGATGAATTTAAACCGTTCCCATGCCTCACTACTCTGAAATTTCTTGCCCTCCTGAACGGGTTCCTTCCCTTTTCTATTTCCTTTTCTTTTTGAAGACATGCCTAACACATATGGAATCGCTATAACAACTATAGCTAGGACTATTCATTCTTGATTGGATTGAGATACGGAGGCTAGATCGATTTACCTTAAGGTTTGGATTTGATACAAGCAACTACCATTGTCTGCTGCGCAAGGATGATTCTTGCCACCGCCGTAGATGCGTCGCCGTTCGCCGATTGATCTGCACCCGCCGCCGTTAACGTCGTTCGCCGCTCGATGGGCACCCGTCGCCGTTCGCCGATCGACGAAGATTGTCGCTGTTAAAGCTTGGAGCGGGATATAACCCTAATGAAACATCGGGTTTTTGATAGGGAAGGGGGTGAACTTAAATATTAAGAAGGGCTGGGCCGGTCCAATTAACCCCAATTAAGAAATAATCCGAAAAATTCAGAAGGGTTATGAATTAAACCCAATTAAGAAATAAACCGGTCGAATTGGACCGGCCAGCACAGAAAATAAACGGGCAAACAGAAAGTAGGAAACCGCAACATGGTTTTTTGGACGTTGCAACATCACTTTCTGGATCCGATTTCTGCGGTCCGGTTTAGTCGAACCGGGCCTACTCCACTGCCTAATTCCTCCAGCGCAATCAGTAAGTGTGGCGTTGCAACGTCATTTCTGCTATGTTGCAACAGCAACCCATTCTTGCTAGTTCTGATCTAATTTCCCAGAATTTTCTTTGCCACTCATGCGACTACGAATACACTCTACAAACATTACTAATTAACATATTAGTTAAATACGCAACGTAAAAGAGATAAAAATTTAAACGATGGGTTGCCTCCCACCCAGCGCCTAATTTCAAGTCCAGGCAGGACGTTCATCCCTACGAATTTAATTTAACGTAATAAACGACGCTTGTCGTTCATTCCCGCCGCCTCGAAATAACTTTAATCGTTCTTCGTTGACCTTAAACTCTGACCCATCCTTGTCATTCTGAATCGTCACTGCGCCATACGGATGCACCTCCTTAATCCTAAACGGACCCAACCAACGTGATTGAAGTTTTCCCGGAAGCAATTTCAAACGGGAATTAAATAATAAAACCAATTGATCTTCCTCAAAATTTTTTTTAACCAAACGTTGGTCGTGCCATTTCTTCGTTCTTTCTTTATAAATTCGCGCATTTTCGTAAGCATTCATCCGTATTTCTTCCAATTCATTGAGCTGCAAACATCTTTTCTTACCGGCCTCTTGAAAGTCATAATTTATTTTTTTATAGCCCAATAAGCACGATGCTCTAGCTCTAAAGGTAGATGACATGTCTTTCCGTAGACTAGTCTATACGGTGTGAGACCAATGGGCGTTTTATAAGCAGTTCGATATGCCCATAATGCGTCATTGAGTTTTTGCGACCAATCCTTACGATTTGTGCTAACCGTCTTTTCGAGTATTCTTTTGATCTCCCGATTGGACACCTCGGCTAGCCCATTTGTTTGGGGATGGTAGGATAATGCAACTTTGTGCGTGATTCCATATTTTCGTAGCAAGGCTGCGAAGTGAGCATTACAAAAGTGGCTCCCCCCGTCACTAATAATAGCTCGTGGCGTTCCAAATCGATTAAAAATGAAGTTTTTCAAGAAATGTAAAACGACCTTAGTATCATTTTTAGTTGTGGCTATCGCTTCCACCCACTTAGACACATAATCTACGGCCAATAATATATATAAATTTCCTTTTGAGTTTATAAATGGTCCCATGAAATCTATACCCCATACGTCAAACAATTCAACCTCAAGCATTGTATTCATGGGCATTGACTCATTCTTCCGTATATTCTCACTTCTTTGGCACCGATCACATTGTTGAACGAAATCCTTAGAGTCTCGGAATAAGGTGGGCCAAAAGAACCCAGTGTCTAACACTTTCGTCGCTGTTCTTTTTCCCATAAAGTGCCCCCCATATGGAGAGCTATGACATTTTTCTAGTACAGCCTTCATTTCCTCCTCAGGCACGCAACGCCTAATCACACCGTCAGCACCAGTCTTGAAAAGGAAAGGCTCATCCCACAAGTATGAGCGTACCTGATATAAAAATCTTTTTCTTTGCTGGTAATTTAACTCAGGGAGCATAATATTGCTAACTATATAATTTACATAGTCTGCATACCATGGTGCCGGCCTCTCAGATATTGCCAATAACCATTCATCGGGAAATCTCTCATCAATTTCAGTTTGTAACGTTGATTGCAAGCCCTCGATCCTAGAGAGATGATCAGCTACCGGGTTATCCGCACCCTTCCTATCCCTGATTTCTACATCAAATTCTTGTAATAGAAGCACCCAACGAATCAGATGAGGCTTTGCATCTTTCTTATCCATGAAATAGCGAATGGCAGCATGATCGGTATAAACAATGACCCTCGTGCATAGGAGATACGACCTATACTTCTCAAATGCATAGACTACTGCTAGCAACTCTTTTTCCATGGTGGTGTAATTAATTTGAGCGTCCACCAAGGTTTTGCTAGCATAGGCTATGGCGCGGAAAACCTTCTCTCTCACCTGCCCTAAGACTACTCCCACCGCGTAATCACTTGCGTCACACATCAATACAAATGGTTCTTCCCAATTTGGAGTTACCACTATAGGAGCCGAGATTAACCTATTCTTTAGTTCATCGAAGGCAAGTACACAAGCGTCGTCGAAATGAAATTTTACATCTTTTTCTAAAAGACCACTTATCGGCTTCGCTATCTTCGCAAAGTCTTTGATAAATCTCCTATAGAACCCAGCATGTCCTAGGAAGCTTCGCAACATTTTAACGTTTTTAGGTGGTGGTAGCTTTTCAATTACATCAATTTTAGCCCGGTCCACGCCCAAGCCTTTCTTTGACACATGATGTCCAAGTACTATTCCTTCCCTAACCATGAAATGACATTTTTCCCAATTAAGCACTAGGTTAGTTTCTACGCACCTAACTAGGACTTTCTCCAAGCACTCTAAACATTCTTCAAATGTTTTTCCAAAGATGGAAAAGTCATCCATAAAGATCTCAATGCCGTGTTCCATAATATCAGAGAATATTGCGATCATGCATCTTTGGAACGTGGCCGGGGCATTACACAGACCGAAGGGCATCCTTCTAAAAGCAAAGGTTCCGTAGGGACAAGTAAAGGTCGTCTTTTCCTGATCTTCTGGATCTACAGTGAGCTGATTGTAGCCTGAGTATCCATCTAGAAAGCAGAAAAAATCATTCCCTGCTAGTTTATCTAAAACTTGATCAATGAAGGGTAAGGGAAAATGGTCTTTTCTTGTGGCCTTATTAAGCTTCCGATAATCCATACAAATTCGCCACCCGGTGATCGTTCTAGTGGGAATCATTTCATTCTTTTCATTTCTTACCACCGTCAGTCCTCCCTTCTTGGGGACACACTGTACCAGTGAGACCCAAGAGCTATCCGAAATGGGGTATATTATCCCAGCATCTAACCATTTGATAATCTCTTTCTTTACCACCTCTTTCATGGGTGGGTTCAGTCGACGCTGAGGCTCTATAGATCCTGCAAAAGGTTCTTCCAAAAGAATCTTGTGCATGCATAATGATGGACTTATGCCTCGAATATCTGCAATGGTCCACCCTATAGCCAACTTATATTGCTTTAATAATTCAATCAGTTTTTTATGTTGGGTAGGGTGCAATTTCGAGTTGACAATGACCGGTAGGGTGTTATTCTCTCCTAGGTACTCATACGCAAGATGTTCGGGTAGAGGCTTTAATTCCAATGCTGGTGGGTCAATGATGGATGGTTTGACCGCTAGAGACCTATCTAACATCTCAAGTGGTTCTGGTCCCCTTAACGCAGTGGCTTGCCTCTCAAAAACATGCAAACAATCAAGAACTTCATCTTCATCATCAGTTAACTCTTCAATAGTCAAAAATCGGTTTAAAATATCATTTTGATTTTTAGATTTGTCCTTAGTATTAAATTCAAGGACCGATATACTATGCACTTCTTCCATATTATCCTCTTCTCTATGGGGGAATTTCATTGCCTTGAGAACGTTAAACGTTGCATGCTCATCATTCACCCTCATAGTCAATTCACCTTTTTGAACGTCAATCAAGGTTCTTCCAGTTGCTAAGAATGGTCTTCCAAAGATAATGGGAACCTCTCTATCCTCCTCCATATCCAGTACCACAAAATCTGCAGGAAAGATGAACTTATCTACCTTAACCAAAACATCTTCCACTACCCCTTTTGGAAATGCTAGTGTTCTATCAGCTAGTTGTAGGGTAATTGAGGTTTTCGATATTTCTCCCAACCCCAACTTCCTATATATTGATAAGGGCATTAAGTTGATGCTTGCTCCTAGATCACACAGAGCCTTTCCTTCGAAGTGATATCCGATGGAGCATGGTATCGTGAAACTTCCCGGATCTTTTAATTTACGAGGGAGTTGCTTCTGAAGAATTTCACTGCACTCTTGAGTGAGTGCTACCGTTTCATTGACTCCAAATTTTCTCTTCTTAGAGAGAATATCCTTCATGAACTTCACATAGCTTGGCATCTGTTCTAGGGCTTCGGCAAAAGGGATATTTATTTGCAGTTTCTTAAAGATTTCTACAAATTTTTGGAATTGATGATCTAACTTGCTTTTCCTTAATCTTTGTGGAAATGGTGGTGGGGGGTAGACGACCGTCTTCTCCTTACTTCTTCCTAGTTCACCGTTATTCTCTCTAGTCTTTTCTACTAACACTTCTACCTCCTTCTCATTGCTCTCATCGTCTTGTTTTTCATCTTCATTATTAACACAAGGTCTATGATCTTCTAAATCATTTTCTTCAATGTTCTCGATAGCTGGTTTATTAGTCAAATCGCTTACAAGTTCTTTTCTGCTACGTAGGGTGATAGCCTTGCATTGTTGGTTGTCTCCCTTAGGATTTGGAGTGGTGTCAGATGGAAGTGTGCCCGGTGGTCTAAGACTCAAGGGGTTGGCAATTTGTCCTAACTGGGATTCTATCATGCGTAATGACCCCTCTAGATTAGAAATACGTACATCTCTCTTTTGCATCGACTCCATAATCATCTCATCAGTCAGTTTCCTAGGAATCCTAGGTTGATTAAAAGCATTATTCTGTTGTGGATGTGGGTTGTTCAGATTAAATCCAGGTGGATGGTTTGCTCCCGCATTATTCTTCCAAGAGAAGTTTGGATGATTTCTCCACTCGGGATGGTAGTGGTTTGCAAAACCTGGTGGTACTTGCCTTGGTTGGCCTCCGATATAATTCGTCTCCTCCGTTATTTGATTAAGTTGTTCAACCGTTAGGGGTGCATTAGGTGTAGAGGTAGACAATAAATCTAACCTCTTATTAATTAGATTAAATTGGGATGACATTTGTGCAGCTAACGATGTAATCTGGTCCACTTGATGGACTCCAGCCGGTTGAATATTACCTTATCTTTCATAAGCCTGATAATTATTAGAAGTAAGATCTTTTAATATTCCGTAGGCATCTTCGGGATATTTCTTCATTAAGGAACCTCCTGCGGCTCCGTCAACTAAAATCATGGTTGCCGTTTGCAAACCATTGTAAAATATAGAGACTTGTTGGTGTTGGTGCAACCCGTGGTGCGGACATTTTCGTAACAACTCTTTAAAACGCTCCTACGCTTCATAAAGAGTCTCCCTAGGATTTTGCATGAAAGTAGTTATGTTCTTAATGAGTTTTGCAGTCTTCGAAGGTGGGAAATACTTATTTAGAAATTTTTCAACTAGTTGTTCCCATGTGGTGATAGAGTCATTGGGTAATGAGTCTAACCAATCTTTCGCTCGTCCCTCTAACGAAAAGGGAAATAGTCTCAACAAAATCGCATCTTCGGATGCTCCATTGAATTTGAACATGTCACAAATTGCTAAGAATATACGTAGGTGAGAGTTCGCATCTTCGTGACTAAGACCCCCAAATTTGTTATGTTGCACTTGTTGCATAATTAGTGGGTCCATTTTAAAGTTATTTGCCGCAATTGCGGGTCGCGCGATACTAAAGTGTAAACCTCCCCTTAAAGGTCTATTATAATCGCGACACGTCATTCGTGGCGCGGCGTCTTGACCATTATGGTCCACTTGTCCTTCATGATTATTTAAGTTCTCGTGATCGTTGTTATCCATCTCTTGATGAATAATATTCAGCGTTCTACAAAGTTTTCTGTTTTGCCTACACGCACGCTCTATTTCTGAATTGAAAGGCAAAAGTTCAGTAGCTCGATGTCTGGACATGCACAAACAGAATTTCAGATAGCAGTAACAAAAAAAAACAATACAAGATAACACAACAAAACAAGAACTTGAGCTCTAAATACTCAGGTTTAACTAATATCGCAAGAAATAAAACACTAAATACGTCGCACCTCCCCGGCAACGGCGCCAAAACTTGATACGCCCAAAACGGTATACGTAATTAAACGCAAGAGCACGTGCCGTGTCAAGTAATAAATAGTAAGTAAAGATCGTTCCCTCGAGGAGATGGTGGACTCAGCGCTTGCAATTACTAGTGCTACCTTTTCTTTAAAGTCAAGTGGAATAAAATGATGTTTCGAAATACTAAAATTTTAAAGTAAAACTTCTAATTACTCGAAATAAACTATAGAACCGGGAGAATAATACTTTGTTATCAGAGACTAAAGATAATCTTGTATCGTGATTTCCTAAGTCTAGCGTGACAACTCTTGTAGGTAGTTTTGTGATGATGAGTGGTGACACGTCTGACAACGATTTTAGAATAGAAATCCATACCTCTCGATATCGGAAGTCCCTAGTTCTCTATTACCCCGGAGGTGAAATAAGAACCGCTTAAAGATTGAAAATCAAAGTTACTAGTATCAAGGGGAAATCTCTTTCTCCCTTCAAATACTATACCGAATCCACGATATACTTACGCGACTCCTCTCTCGATTTATGAAGCGCAGTAAAAGGATAAAATCTCGGCCAAAGATTTCAAATTAAAGATCATGAATTAAGCACAAATATTCATCAATCATTCACAAATCCAGAAATTTAAGTAATTGTCATCACACTTGATGAAGTAATCTCACAATACAAGATTAAAACAAATTAGTTCATCACGATGGATGGAGCACACCAACAAACAAGAAAGATCTTACAGCGCATGATGGAGGAAAAGCAAAATAATGCAGGAATTCGCTCTCCGAAGTGTGCCGAACCAGTCCGTCTTCAAGATCTGGCGTGCCCTGATTCTCCTTCTCCAAGACAAGCCCTCTTCTTTTTCTCCTTTTTCAGTTCTCCCCCTATTCTGGTCGAAAATCCCTCTAAAAACGTCAGCCCCCCTTTTCAAAAGGTGTGTCCTTTCATATTTAAAAAGGTGGCAGTTTTTATTTTAAAAATCTGAATTTTCGTAATAGCTGATGTTGCAACATCGAAAATAGGTTGTTGCAACAACCTCCTTAGACAAAAATGAGAATTTTATCTTTTCTTCTCCAAATCAATTTCTTTGGTGTCACCTACATGAAAACTATCAAATATGATCAAATAAGTAAAATATTCCTCAAATATAGATTTTAATCATATTCTTATCAATTAACTTCAATTTGCTCTCCTTTTTAATAAATATCAGAAGAAATAATGGGCTTAGATAACTTCTATTGAGAAGTTATCAGCCTCGTCTAAGGGCTTTGTGAAAATATCTGCAATCTGCTTGTCCGTGGGGACATAACAGAGAGAGATGTCCTTGTTCTCCACGTGCTCCCGAATGAAGTGGTAGCGCACTTCAATATGCTTCGTTCTGCTGTGCGATACCGGATTGTTGGCAATAGCAATTGCACTGGAGGAGTCGCAGTACATTGGTACTTCCTTGAACTGAAGGTCATAGTCTGCTAACTGATTTCTGATCCATAGGAGTTGTGCGCAACAGGTGTCAGCCGAGATGTACTCAGACTCTGCTGTGGAGGTTGCTACACAATTCTTCTTCTTGCTATTCCATGAGATGAGCCTTCTTCCGAGGAATTGACACGTCCCGGAAGTGCTTTTCCTGTCATCTCTACTCCCTGCAAAATCAGCATCTGAAAAACCTATTAGCTCGACATCATAGTTTCTCGGGTACCACAACCCAAGATTAGGGGTACCTTTAAGGTATCTATGAATTCACTTTGCAGCGACATAATGAGATTCCTTAGTGTTCACCTGATATCTGGCACAAACACATGTGGAGAACATGATATCCGGTCTACTTGCAGTAAGGTAGAGCAGGGATCCAATGATGCTTCTGTATTTGGTTTCATCAAAAGGTTTCCCTTTCTCATCCTTATCCAGAGACATGGTGGATCCCATTGGAGTCCTCATAGAGGTTGCATTCTCTATTCCGAATTTCTTGAGGAGTTCATTGGTGAACTTCGTCTGAGAAATGAAAATTCCTTCCTCAGACTGTTTCACTTGAAGTCCCAAGAAATACTTCAGCTCTCCCATACTGCTCATTTTAAACTTTCCTTGCATAAGTTTAGAAAACTTTTTGCAAAGATTGTTGTCCGTTGAGCCGAATATAATGTCATCGACATAGATTTGCACCAGCAAGATCTTGCCTTTGACTTCCCTGAGAAACAATGTCTTGTCTATTTTTCTTATAGAGAACTTGTTCTCAAGAAGAAAACTAGACAAGGTCTCATACCAAGCTCGAGGAGCTTGTTTTAAGCCATATAGAGCTTTATTAAGAAAGTAGACATGATTAGGATAAGTAGGATTGACAAAACGTGGAGGTTGAGCGACGTATACTTCCTCTTTCAAGTCTCCATTCAAGAATGTCGATTTCACGTCCATCTGATAGACTGTGAATCCTTTGTGAGAGGCGTAGGCTAAGAACAGTCGGATTGCCTCGAGCCGAGCAACTAGCGCAAACGTCTGGTCGAAGTCAATCCCCTCCTCCTGTCTGTAACCTTGAGCCACCAGCCTGGCCTTATTCTTTATGATGACACCATGTTCATCCAGCTTGTTTCTAAAGATCCACTTGGTGCCAATCACGTTTTGCGTCTTTGGTCTGGGAACCAGCATCCAGACTTTGCATCTTTCGAATTGATGCAGCTCATCTTGCATGGCCAATATCCATGACGCATCATTGTTCGCTTCGTCGAACTTCTTTGGCTCAACCTGCGACAGGAAGCTAAAATGCAGAATCTCGTTAAGAGTACCTCGGCGAGTTATGACACCGTCTCGGGGATCTCTAATGATTTGATTTCTGGGATGATCCCTCACGTGTCGGAGCTCTAGAAGTCTTGCATCAGGAGCTCTAGCAATTTCTAGGGTTCCTTCCTCTTCAGGGAGGACTGCTCCATCCTGATCGTCATCCTCTCTAATCGGCGTTGAGGTGGAGACATTGACGTATTTTGGAGTTGCATCTTTCTCGGGCTCATCCAGGTGTAGCTTTTCGAGTCTGGCACCTGCATCTTCAAGAAGACCACTAGAAGAGTTGCAATTAAGCAAACTTCTTTCATCAAATACAACATTTATTGATTCCTCTACCACTAGGGTTTTCTTGTTGAAAACTCTATAAGCCCGGCTATGACTACTATAGCCCATGAATATGCCTTCGAAGCATTTTTCACCAAACTTAGTACGAGGGTACTTCCTATTATTCAGTACATAACATCTGCAACCAAAGATCCTCAAATAGGACATGGTTGGTTTCCTGCCTTTCAGTAGCTCATAAGGCGTCTTACGATGGCTCTTGTTGATCAACGCCCGGTTTTGCACATGACAAGCCGTATTGACAGCCTCGGCCCAGAAGTATTCTGGGAGAGAGGCGTCATTCAACATTGTCGTGCATGCTTCAATGAGTGTTCTATTCCTCCTCTCCGCCACTCCATTTTGTTGAGGAGTGCGCGGGGAGGAGAACTCATGAAAGATACCAAGTTCTTCACAGAATTCTGTCATAGCACCAGACTCGAACTCTGTTCCATGGTCACTTCTGATTTTGACCACTGAGCAGTTAAGTTCGTTCTGAATCTGCTTGACAAAACTGGTGAAGATGTCAAACGTATCAGACTTGCGTTTTAAAAAGAACACCCAAGTAAACCGAGAGTGATCATCTACAATCACTAGCGTATATGACTTGCCTCATAAGCTATGAACTTGCATTGGACCGAACAAATCCATATGCAGAAGATAAAGACATCTGGAGGAGTCTTTGTCTGAGATGCACTTAAAGGTAGCCCGAGTCTATTTGCCCTTCTGGCATGCAGGACATGGGCTATCTTTGATGCACTTAATAATGGGAGCATCCCTTACTAAATTTTTAGAAAATAACATACTAATTGTCTTGAAATTAATATGTGCTAATCTCTTGTGCCATTGTTCACAAAGAGATGCACTGCCCTTTGCAACTAGGCATACGGGGGTAGAAGAATCTAGACTGAGAAAATCTAAACAGAAAATATTTCTGCTCCTAATACCGGTTAATACCGTCTCCGAAGAGGCACATGATATTATCAGGCATTTATCCTTGCAGAACTTAACGTCATACCCTTTATCACATAACTGGCTTACACTGATTAGGTTATGATTTAACCCTTCAACATAATCCACATCAGTGATAGAGAGTATGTCGTTGGATATCATACCATAACCTCTGGTGACTCCCCGATCAGATCCCCCAAAGATGACTTTGGGTCCATTCTCGACTGGAGAGTACTCCCGCAGCAGGCTTCTTGTCCCAGTCATATGACGGGAGCATCCACTGTCCAAATATCATATAGGAGTTTTGGTGGCCTTTGGACATTCGTACAAAACAGAATTAATTTCCCTTAGGAACCCAATCGAACTTGGGTCCTAGATTCCTCGTTAGCATGCTCCCCCTCGAATGGTTAACCCTACGAGTGGTCTGCCTCGCATTGCCAACATGAGGAGTCACGTTATTCCTCGGATTAAACCAGCAATCCATGGCAAAGTGACCAACTTTGCCACAGCACCAGCAGTCAAATCTGTTATACTTTCTCCTAGGCACCTGCTTCACTCTTGGAACGGAAGGTTCAGCAGGGGCCTCGGACCTGGAGGTGGAGGCATCATGATGACAACAGTCGCATGATTTCTTCACCTACTGGTTTCTCAGTGTAACAGGCTTGGCCTTGGGTGCCTGCTTCCGATTATGGCCGCTAGAGAAGTGGCCATAATCCTCCATCTGAACTTCCTCATAAGGTGCCTTGAAGACACTCTCACTGAAGTTGCGGGGGAAGGTCCAACCATCATATCGGCTCTTTGGCTTTGCAACCGAGGGCCTGAAGTGATGGTCATATGTTGACTCAAAGTCATGTTGGTTACAGGGAAAACTGGGCTTTCTGAACGCAACAGGACTGAGTGGGGTCTTTCCCTTTTCAGCAGCAGAGGTCTTCTTAGCAGCTTTATTCTTCCCCTGGTTCCTGTTTCTCCTGGATGAGGAACCAGGTACCCCTACGTGCCCCAAACCAGCTCCTTTGGCCTGAGCAGTGAAGGTATCAACCAGTGGAAGAACTGTCTTTGGCATGGAGAAGCTCTTAACGATCTTCTTTTCTGCCGCAAGCTGTTCTTCCAACTTGTCAATTTCCTCTTGCTTAAGATCGAGGTGCTTAAGAGACTCGGAATGCTTAGAAGTCAGGTCCAAGTGCTCCTATCGGAGGGAGATCAAACTGGTGATCTCTTCCCTCAGGGATACACTCTCACCTTTAAGGAATTTAACTTCCTTTTTCTCAGCCTTCAGTCTCTTTCGACACTCCTCGAAAGTATTAAGCAGAAGCTCATACTTATCGAGGAGCTCAGCTTCACGGGCCGAAGGGCTATCCTCAGGGTCATCATCCTGAGACTCAGGATCAGAGTCAGAGTCGGAGAGAGGGGTGAGAGCTTTTACCTTCCCAGTAAATGGGGGGCATTCTCCTTCTGAGTCAGAGCGACCCATTAGCCCAAAGTAGGCTTCCTCGTCATCGCTGGTGTCTGACGTGTCAGATTTACTCAGCGTCTTTGGCTTCTTCGCGATGTAACTCCTCTCCTTCTTCTTGTCTTTTGAGGACCTGTGCTCCTCTCCCTTTCCCTTCTCCCTCTTGCCTTGATGGCAGTCGGCCACGACGTGCCCTGGCTTATTGCATCCAAAACAGATGATGTCAGTATTACAATGTTTGTTCGGTTTTGATTCATACTTGTCAGAAGAATAATTCTTCTTCTGAAATCTGGAGGAGGAGCTGTCTCTCTTTCTTTGATTCCTCATCTTGAGGAACTTCTTGAATTCTCGGGTGATGAGGGAGAAATCTTCTTCAGACAACTCTGAGTCGGAGGAGCATGGCTCGGAGTCTTCCTCCTCATCCTTTTTTCCAGCACGGGATGAAGCCGCACCCTTGCCCTTCCTGGAGTGAATGGCTTTTAGGGCCACAGTCTTTTCCTTGGCTGTAGCCTTCTCTGCTTCTTCTTCAGCTTTCCTCGTGTTCAACTGTAGCTCATAGGACATGAGCTTCCCAAAGAGTATCTGGGGATCAGTTTCAGCTAATCTGCCAAACTCTCGGATGGCGCAGATCTTTGTGTCTCATTCCTTAGTAAGGGACCTAAGGAATTTATCATTAAGTTCACCATTAGTGAACACTCTTCCGTATCCCTTGAGAGCATTGATGATCTTGAGGAAGTTTTCGAAGGTAACTCCGATCTCTTCCTTGGGCCCCTGCCTGAAGGCCTCATATTTTTGATTCAGGAGGGATCTCCGATCATCCCTCACTTCGCCTGTGCCCTCCATCAGGATAATCAGGCTGTGCCAGATATCCTTAGCTGTCCTGTAGTTGCAGAAGTTCTGCATTATGGAGTCATCGACTGCACTGATCAGTATGTTCTGTGCTCTTATCAAGTCCGACCAGCACCATCTCGTCCTTGTCCATTTCAGAAAGCGTCTTTGGCACCATTTTGGTAGGGTCAATGGTGGAGGCCTTAGTGGGAATATAAGGTCCCTCCTCCACGACCATGAAGAGTCGAGGGTCGACTGCTTCCATGTAAAACCTAATCCTTTCCTTCTAGATAGGAAAGTTTTGCCTGGTGCACAATGGGATCTTGCCTGAGTACTTGAGTCCGTCCATAGTAGATATCTGCCTTCTTCTTGACACTAATGATAGGAACTTACTCGAGGTGTTAACCCCTTTGATGAGTAACCTCCCTCTAATACCACTTGAAAGTCCACCTAGTGCCAACTAGCTTCACCTATGGGGGGGAATAGGTGTCTTGTGGCGTTTTTGCGGAATTAAAAACTATACCTGCACAAATAAATCAAACAACACAGCACAGAAAAGACTCAAGCAATTTATAGTGGTTCCCCGATTTGGGTACGTCCACTTTCCTCCTTCGACCTATCTCCCAACCAGGGACGATTCGGTCACTTCACCAATAGGATTGAAATCCAATCCTTGCACTAACGGAAGGAACCCTTCCACACGTAGGAGTCACCACTCCCACACCACGGGTTGCACCCAACCCTTACAACTAGGAACCAATCATTCCTTTACAATGAAATTGAAAATAGAATGTATTAGAAATACAAACAACTTATGGAGACTAAGGTGTCCCTCTTCGTTCGACGACGTGTTCTTGAAGTCAACGAAGAGTCCATAACCCTAGATCTCTTTTGGA
Source organism: Platanthera zijinensis (assembly GCA_039513925.1). Lineage (NCBI taxonomy): Eukaryota > Viridiplantae > Streptophyta > Magnoliopsida > Asparagales > Orchidaceae > Platanthera > Platanthera zijinensis. The sequence continues at coordinate 31,794,609 of CM077085.1, forward strand.
GAGAATCTCTCCGAAACCGGCGGCAGAAAAGGGCGGCGGCTTGGCTCTCGGGATTGGCGGCGGCAACGAAGTGCTGCGGCGGTGCAATGGAGATTCAACCTTCGTAGCAAAGGTAGCAAGGTCTTCCAACTGTCACACTAGGATCGATCGTCTCGATCGATTCGGAAGGGGATGGTTTTCCCGATCTACGAATCAAGAGACAAAAGATCTCTGGTTAGACGCGTGAGATGCTGTGCTAGGCTAAGATTCTGTTGCCGGAGATCTGGAAGAAACCGTGATCAGCAACGGTGACTCACTGCACGAGCGGCGACCACGGCGGCGGAGCAAGATGCGCGATCTAGGTCACATCGGCGGCCTTTCTTTTTGAATAGTGTATTCGTGTATCTTCCACTCAACCATACGGAGGTATTTATACATTAAGTCATTCCACATGACCGTTGTGAGCCCCACCAACAAGAAGACCTAAGTCCAGTTCGAAATAATCCAGGTAACTTGGACCGGTCCAGAGAACAGCAGAAAATTGCCCAAGTCAAATTCGGCGAGAATCGTAGGTGATTCTCGACGAATCGATGAGAATCACCTATGATTCTCGCCGAATTCCACTTGGCAGAATTCTAACAGCACTGATATAGCAAGCCTGAGAGAGTCGGCGGGAATCACAATTGATTCTCGCCGAATCGGCGAGAAGGCAAGGTCATTCTCGACGATTCGGCGAGAATCACTTAGTGATTCTCGCCGATTCTGCCTTAGCAGAATTCAGGGCGGCGTCGAGACAGCCGGCTATAAACGGCGGGAGTCAGCCAGTGATTCTCGACGATTCGGTGAGAATCACTAGTGATTCTCGTCGAATCGGCGAGAATCACTAGTGATTCTCGTCGAATCGGCGAGAATCACTTAGTGATTCTCGATGATTTGTACTTAGACGATTTTCGTCTTTCTACCTGTGAGCTGGTCTTTGTCTTTGGCCCATCCTTGCTCCTTGTCTGCTCTTGATTTTACATAACCCTGTGCTTGAAAATAAGTACACTCTAATAGAGAGTATACGTAAGCCAACACACTGATCTGCTCAACGAGGGATTACGTTGCACAGACCTGTGTATATTGACCTACTGCACCCTGATATTGGTGTGTACTTAGCGATGAATAGCTGCAAGCACAACTTGAAGACAAGTAATCAAATACATTGTCAATTCACCTTAGTTTGTTCAGGGGCTTCTTCAAATCAGGTACATTGTGGATACAATACCCAACAATAAGGTACGATCATTTCTAAGGAATAATGTGCATGGAGGAAATACAAAGATAAAACTCTAACATATCTCACCAATATCAGAAGCAAAATCTGAACTCGAACGTTTGACAAATCCACCAATTTTATATCGAAAATGATTTAGGATGTTCGTCATTCACATGGTGAAGGTTAATTCACACCCTCACGCCTGATCCGTGGCTAGTCCCTAGCCAAGATTTACTATTCAAATTATAGGGTTGTCAATAATTTGTGGTGCGGATATTTAATATCAATTAAAGTAAAATTAGAAAATTTAAACAATTGAAACAACTACTCCCCTGGAACAGCTTGTGAACATTAATCCTTCATTTCCCAATGTCGACTTCTTGTACTTGAATATGCCGGCGATGTGGAAGTGGTCGACTATGTTGTCCTCTTCAAAATCCTGCATCATGAAATTCACAGGGGCAAAACAAGAGCCAATTGTACATTTAAAATTTGGAACTATTAGTCTCAAAGGATCACCAATACAGATTATTTGGAACCATTCTTCATATCATAAATTAGGCAAGGATCATTTAGTGTTCAGCACAAGAAATAATTGTATAAAACATAGTCACAGCATATCACAGTTTTAGATCATATTAAACATCTAAGTAAAGTATGAGCATCAGGAGCTGAGGGCTTGCCGTAGCCATATTGTCCAAATATTCAAAATAGCCACCAAATTGTCACAAAACAACAAAATTTTTCACACACCCTGCAGGCAAAATTTTGTGATCAAGCAAAAGCGTAATAATCCTCACTAATCACTCACGTCGTCATCATCGTCATCTTCATCTTCGAAGTCATCTTCGTCGTCTTCTTCGTCTTCAATGTCTTCATCATCGTCTTCATCTTCAATGTCAACCGCGGTAATGTAGCTTTTTTCTTTCTTTTTGGACCTGCAACTCTCTTCTTAATCTTTACCTTCTTCTTCACGGTTGGCCAGCGGATCTGAATGTTTCCCTTGCGTGTCAAACATGTATCCACCATCATCAAATGGGCGCATGACGATTAAGGGCTCTCCAAACAATAGGTTGGCATGTTTCAGCAGCATCCACTGATTCCTAATCTCTTGGTTCAGTTGAAGGTAATTCTCTCTATTTTGTTTCCTCTGGTATTCTATCATGTATTCTAAGTATTTTGTATGTTGGCCTAAGGTGCGCTGAAACTCCTCTTCCCTCCTTGAAGACTCGGGCAGTGAACTTGTAGATGGTGCGGTCATAACTTCAGAGCGGTCCCTTTTTTTGGCCTTCGGGGACTGGATTTTTATGTTTTTGAATATTACAGTCTCCGTGATATGATGTTTTACCAAGATAGAGGAACTATCACCCTGGCTTACACCGGCATTTCGGCAGAGGGCTGTAATCAAAGTCGAAAAGGATAGGTGTCGACACACTTTTGCTTTTGATAGTTCATGAATTTGATTTGTAATTATCCTCCCAACATTAATTTTTTTCTCAGTGAGGATACAATGAAGAGCAAGAGCACGTGGAAATGAGATCTGATTCAAGTGTTTGGTAGGGAAAATATTTGCATTTACAAACAACAGCCAGACCTTGGCCTCACGGGAAAAACCATTAGTTCGCAACACTCTCTTCTTTTCATTTACCCATTTGTATTTCTGTGTGCTGGATAAAGTGGTTGCGACTTCAACCGGGGAGACCGAATTCTTTAGAATTTCGAAAGAATCAACCGGATCATTCGGTATATTGAAATAGTTATTGATGGCTTTAGGTGAGAAATCGATCTCCCGACCTCTTACAAGCACCCTGTTGTTGTGATGGAAGGGGGTGTTGGCATAGAACTCATGAACCCAAGAGAGCACAACCTCAGTTCAAGGGTGACAAAAACGACTCCCACCCCTGCCTCCGAATTTGCTCAATTTAGCATCTGCTCCACCCTCTTAATTCCATTTTGAACCCCCTCTCATAAACTACTGGTTTAAACTTTAGAGTTTCATAATTATTCCTGGCTTCATCGTTGATCCAGCGGTTTTCTTTGAATGCAACCATCTTCTTCTTACCCTTCCTTTCCGACATTGTAAATCACTGCTTAAATGGAGGCTCAAGAAACGCCCTAATTAAAGAAATCTTTTGAGTACGAGTGAAGTGAGGTAGAACATACCGTGAGTGAGATCACGCCTCGTGGAGTAGTCGCAGAACCCGTGCCTCACAGAGTTGATGTGCGTCCTAACCGAATAATGACAGAGGAGGAACAACACGCGTGAAGTCGCCTCCTGAATCTGATGTCGCCACTGGTTTCGCCGTAGAGAATCGCGCTCCCGATCAATGCGTGCTCCCCCTGCCCTAACTCGCGATGGCCGAACCGCTTCCCCTTTTAATTTTTACAAAGATAAAGCAGCGGGCGAACCGGTCTTAAGATGGAAAGGCGCGTCGGTTCAGCTGAACCGTCCAGATCAAGAAGGCGCCACGCAAATAGAAGGATTTGGCCGAAAAAAACTTGTTGTAACAATTATTTTTGAACTACAAAAAATTGTTGCGACATCTTTTGTGCGGGTTAGCCCTTCAATTCCGGCTGATTTTTGGCGAAAATGATAGGCTGCAATAGCTTGGACCATAGAAAATGATTTTTATAGTAATATCTATTTTGATTATTATAAATGGGACAACAAGATCTCTCAATTCGTTTATAGTGGCTTATAAAAACTCGTTCAAGATTAAAAATTTTAAGACTACACACACAAGTTAACTATAACAGTGCAAATAAAAGTTCGAGATATCTACTAATAACTGGGTTGCCTCTCAGTTAGCGCCTGAGTTCTAGTCCCGGCAGGACATTCACTTTTCGGGATACTATTTTAAACGAATGAACGACACCAATCGTTCACTGTCATCGCTTTGATACACTTTAAGTCGCTCTCCGTTCACCTTAAACTCTGAGTCATCCTTTTCATTGGTAATTGTAATTGCACCATACAGATGCATTTTTTAAACCCTAAAGGGTCCTGACCAACGAGATTTTAACTTACCGGGGAATATTTTTAGTCGAGAATTATACAATAAAACTAACTGCCCCGGTTCAAAGTGTTTCTTGTTCAAACGTTGGTCGTGCCATTTCTTCGATCGCTCTTTATATATTCTTGAGTTTTCATAGGCATTCATCCTTATTTCCTCCAAGTCGTTCAACTGCAAAAATCTTTTCTTTCCTGCTGCTTGAAAATCAAACTTAATTTTTTTATGGCCCAATGTGCTCGGTGTTCCAATTCGAGAGGAGGTGGCTGGCTTTACCGTAGACTAACTGATAGGGAGTTACGCCGATTGGTGTCTTATAAGCGGTTCTGTAAGCCCACAAAGCATCGTTGAGCTTTTGAGACCAATCCTTATTATTGATGTTAACCGTCTTTGCTAAAATCTTCTTTATTTCCCGGTTCGACGCCTCCGCTAAACCATTCATTTGGGGATGGTATGCTAAGGCCACCTTATGCGTAACTCCATACTTTCTTAGCAATGCCATGAATTGGTGGTTGCAAAAGTGACTTCCCCCATCACTTATGATGGCTCTAGGAGTGCCAAAACGATTAAATATATAGTTCTTTAAAAAATATAGCACCACTTTAGCATCATTGTTCGTGGTAGCCATGAATTCGACCCACTTGGACACATAATCTACGACTAGAAGAATGAACACGTTACCGTTCAAATTTACAAACGGCCCCATGAAGTCTATCCCCCACACATCAAAAAGTTCTACCTCTAAAATCATGTTCATAGGCATAGAATCATTTTTCTTAATATTTTCATTTCTTTGTCAACGATCACATTGATTCACAAATTCCCTTGAATCACGGAAGAGTGTAGGCCAATAAAATCCTGATTCCAATACTTTCATTGCCGTCCTATCCCCCTTAAAATGTCCACCATAAGGAGAGTTATGAAATTTTTCCACAATAGATTTCATTTCTCCTTCCGGTACGCACCGTCTCACTATATGATCAGCACCTATTCTAAACAAATAAGGGTCATCCCATAGGTAAGAACACACTTGATGTAGGAATCTCTTCTTCTGTGGGTATGACATTTCAGGTGGAAGGATCCTACTGGCAAGGTAGTTCATAATATCGGCGTACCATGGACATAATTTTTCAGCAATTGAGAAAATCCATTCGTCGGGAAATCTCTCGTCTATTTCTGAACGTATAGTAGAATCCGGGCTCTCAATTCAGGAGAGGTGGTCAGCGACCGGGTTATCAACGCCTTTTCTATCCTTAATTTTTAAATCAAATTTTTGTAGTAACAACACCCAACGTATTAACCTAGGCTTGGCATCTCTCTTTTCCATAAGGTATCGGATGGCCGCATGGTCTGTGAATACAATGACTTGATTGCATAAAAGATAAGATCTAAATTTTTCGAAAGCAAACACGACCGCAAGCAACTCTTTTTCGGTTGTGGAATAATTGATTTGTGCCTCTATTAATGTTTTGCTCGCATATGCTATTGTGTAGAAGATTCTCTCGTGCACCTATCCCAATACAACACCCACAGCATAATCGCTAGCATCACACATGAGTACAAATGGTTCTCCCCAATCGGGGGACACGACAATGGGTGTTGATGTCAGACGAGTCTTTAATTGGTTGAAAGCATTTATACAGTCATTATTAAAATCAAACTTAACATCTTTTTCTAATAGTCCACTTAAAGGTTTGGCAATTTTGGCAAAGTCTTTAATAAATCTTCTGTAAAATCCCGCATGACCAAGGAAACTTCACAGCGTTTTTAAATTCCTAGGAGGTGGCAATTTTTCAATTACTTCCGTCTTCGCCTTATCGACTTCTAAGCCTTTTTTTGATACACGATGCCCCAAAACTATACCCTCACGCACCATAAAATGGCATTTTCCCAGTTCAAGACTAGGTTAGTTTCGACACACCGTGATAACATTTTTATAAGCTTGACAAGCATTCCTCAAATGTTTTTCCGAATATTGAGAAATCATCCATGAAGATTTCTATACCATCATCCATCATGTCAGAAAATATGGCGATCATACAACGTTGAAACGTGGCCGGTGCATTACACAAGCCAAAAGGCATCCTCCTAAATGCAAATGTACCATACGGACAAGTAAACGTTGTCTTTTCCTGATCTTTTGGATCTATTGTTATCTGATTATAACCCAAATACCCATCTAAAAAGCAAAAGAAATCATTTCCGGAGAGTTTATCCAAAACTTGATCTATAAAAGGCAACGGAAAATGATCTTTCCTAGTGGCTTTATTTAGTTTGCGGTAATCCATACAAATTCGCCAACCCATGATTGTTCTTGTGGGAATTAATTCGTTCTTTTCATTTTCTATAACAGTCATGCCTCCCTTCTTAGGGACGCATTGGACCGGCGACACCCATGGACTGTCAGAAATGGGATATATGATCCCTGCATCTAACCACTTGATGATTTATTTTTTCACAACCTCCTTCATAGGTGGACTAAGGCGGCATTGCGGTTCTATCGACCCCTTAAATGACTCCTCTAAAAGGATCTTATGCATACATAAGGACGGGCTGATTCCCCGTATATCCGCAATGGTCCATCCTATAGCTAATTTGTTATGTCGTAGAAGTTCTAGTAATTTTTGTTGTTGTGTCGGTAACAGTTTGGAGTTAATAATAAACGGTAAAAAACATTTTCTCCTAAGTATGCATACGTTAAATGTTCAGGGAGAGGTTTTAACTCTAGCACAGGCGGTCTAACAACTGAAGGTTTATCCGCCATTGACTCTTTCGACATTTCAAGAGGTTCCGGTTTACGGGAGAATTTTTGTTGACACTCCATTACTTGCATAAACTCATGTACCGCTTCCTCACCATCAAACTCCTCTTCATGCGTTGACTCCTCTATCTCATAATCCTTTACATCATCCAATTTACAGTTCAACCCATAATCATATACCGATATACTATTTACCTCTTCAATTTCATCTTCTCGTTTATAAGGATATTTCATTGCTTTTAGCACATTAAAAGTGACATGTTCATCATTGACTCTCATAGTTAATTCTCCTTTGTGAACGTCGATTAGAGTTCTTCCGGTCGCCAAGAAGGGTCTTCCCACAATAATGGGCACCTCCTTATCTTCTTCCATGTCTAGGACCACAAAGTCGTCCGGGAAAATAAATTTTTCTACCCTCACATAACCTTTTCTACAAGTCCTTTTGGATACGTAAGTGATTTATCAGCTAATTATAAAGTAATTGATGTTTTAGAAATTTCTCTTAATCCCAACTTCTTATATATAGAGAGGGGCATCAAATTGATGCTTGCCCCTAAATCGCACAAGGCTTTTCCTTCAAAATGATATCCAATAGAACATGGGATAGTGAAACTTCCGGGGTCTTTTAATTTTGGAGGAAGTTTCTTTTGAAGGATGGCACTACACTCGTGGGTGAGTGCTACCGTCTCATTCATACCAAACTTTCTCTTCTTACTTAAAATATCTTTCATGAATTTTACATAGCTGGGCATTTGTTCTAAGGCTTCGGCAAAAGGTATATTAATTTGTAATTTCTTAAATATTTCAAGAAATTTTTGGAATTGATGATCTAACTTACTTTTCCTAAGCCTTTGGGGAAAATGTGGTGGTGGGTAGACAATTGCTTCTCCATTCTTTTTAGGTGACATCTCTCTCTTTTCACTCTTATCCTCTCTTATAATTTCTAGTTCTTACTCATCTTTCTTAATTAGTTCTTGACTTCCTTCTTCATTAGTCTTACTAGTCTTGTTACTTTCCATTTTATCTTGAACTTTATCAGTTGATGAGATGCTTACACGACCATTTAATAACTCCCTCCCACTATGAAGTGTGATCGCCTTACATTGTTGATTGTCACATTTTGGATTAGGGGTTGTGTTGGTTGGTAATGTACCTTGTGTTCTAATGTTCAATGCAGATGCAATTTGACCCAATTGTGTTTCAATTAAACACATTGACCCTTCTAAACTAGAAACACGAGCATCATTCTTTTGCATAGATTCTATAATCATTTCATCAGATAATTTTCTAGACGATCCCGCTTGATTAGAGTTGTGGTTCGGGTGTTTGGTATTAGAATTTGAGTTGAATAAATGTGTAGGTGTTGCTCCTGAATTATTTTTCCATGAGAGATTAGGGTGGCTTTTCCATTCCGGATTATAATTATTATTATAGGCATTATGATTTTGTTTAAAATATCCACCAATGTAATTAGCTTATTCACTTGGGTTAATAAGTTGCTCAATTATTAATGTAGGAGTTATGGCAGAAGGAGTAACTATACTATTAACTTGTGGAGTGAACTGGTTTTGATGAAGTGTTAACGCGTCTAACCTCTTATTTATTGAGTTGAACTAAGATGTCATTTGGGCCGCAAATGAGGTTAACTAGTCTACCTGAAAAATTCCAGCCGTAGAAGAAGATCCTTGCCTTTCAACAAGATGATAATTATTAGAGGTAAGATCCTCTAATATCGCATAGGCATCTTCAGGGTATTTGTTCATTAGCGATCCTCCCGCAGCTCCATGTACTTGTATTATAGTAGATGTCTGGAGGCCATTATAGAATGTCCAAACCTGTTGGTGAGTGGCTAGGCCATGGTGAGGACATTTTCGCAACAACTCTTTGAAGCGTTCACATGCTTCATACAGAGTCTCTCCGTTACCTTGCATAAACGTCGAAATATCTCTCTTCAACTTTGCAGTTTTCGATGGGGGGAAATACTTGGCTAAAAATTTCTCTATTAATAAGTTCCACGTGATTATGGACCCGTTAGGCAAAGAATTCAACCAATCCTTTGCCCTTCCCTCCAAAGAGAAAGGAAACAAACATAGTTTAATGGCTTCTTCGGAAGCACCATTGATCTTGAATGTATCACAAATTTCGATAAAGGTCCTTAAATGAGAGTTAGGGTCTTCATGATTAAGGCCGTCGAATTTATTGTTTTGGACAAGTTGCATGACAGTAGAATCGATTTTAAAGTTATTAGCTTCAATTGCGGGCCTAGTGATGCTAAATTGCAGTCCTCTCCTAAGAGGCATATTATAGTCACGATATGTTCTTCTATTCTCCATAAGATTCCCTTCTTGTTCTACCTAACCCCCTAAATCCTGACCTTCCCGATTATTCTCATCATCATTGTTTTGGGCATTTTGATTATTTTGATTATTTAGGTCCATTGTAGGTTCGCTGGCGTGTTCCACCCTAAACGATTTCCTATTTTGTCTACAGGTTCTTTCAATTTCAGGGTTTAACGGTAACAATTCACTTAGACGATACCTTGACATACACTAGCAAAACAAGACGAATAAAATAAAAACAGGATAAAAGGAAAAATAAAACTTGAGCTCCAAGTACTAGAGATTCACTAATATTGCAAGAAAAACACTAGATTCGTCGCACCCTCCCCGGCAACGGCGCCAAAAACTTGATACGCCCGTAACAGATGTATATTTTACGCAAGTGCACGTGTCAGACCAAGTAATAAAGTGAGAGTTAAGTTCGTTCCCTCGGGGAAGTGGCCAATCTAGAGCTTACAATTACTAGTTCCACTATTTCCTTAAATCCAAGTGAGTCGAAAAAGGTGATTTTTAAAAGTAAAATAATTCCAAACTAGAATTACAGGAAAACAAAGCAAGCTATTGCAAGGATACTTTCTATCGGTTGAGAAGACAGGCTTGTATTTCTGATTTCCTATGTGCGCTAAGATGATGCGCGAAAATATTGTTTTGCAAGAATGTTGAATAATTTATCACGCAACAATTTTTAAAGTAGAACTCCTCATCTCTCGATTCTCGGAATTCATAATATTCTACGTTCTCCTAGTTATCTCAAACTTAGGTGGACCGAAAAATATTGTTTATAAAAGATCAAAGTTGCAAGCAAGAAAAGGAAATCTCTTTCACTTTTCAACGCCCTAGCGGATGCATGAACACTTACGCTTCTCCTCTTTCGATTCTCGAAGCGCAGTATGAAATTAGAAACCTTGATTAAAAAGTCTACACCGCTCATCTCTCGATTCTCACGATGCAATACGATGGCGTTCACACTAAAATTATGTCATTCGTCTCTCGATTCTTGCGACACAAAGAAAGATAGAAGCACAATCAAAAGTTTCAACATTAAATCATGAGATCCACACGATAAATCATCCAAACAACTTAAAAGAAGAGAAATCACACATCAAATCACACATAGTACTCTCATAATACAAAACCTTGAGAGTTTAGTTTATATTTAAAGTTAAACACCACGAAATTGGAGAGATCTTACAGCCCATGATGTTTAATCCTCGGATCTACCCTGTCCGGTGGCTGAAAATCTATTCTTGCAGTCGAAATGGCGCCAAACTCAGCCCTTCTCCTCCTATTCGAAAATCTCCAAGCATGGCATCCCTATAATCCGCCCTATTACTTGCCTTTTATATGTACTGGACTAATTTCGGGTCCCAGATGGCCGAATGGTTGTGTCTTTTCCCTCCATAACAGCCTCGATTTGAATAAATTCGAAATTCTGAATTTTGAATTTTTGCCAACTTGTTGCAACAATTTTTAAGTTGTTGCAACAAGTTTAGTTCGGCCAGTTTCAGTACAAAAATTGCCAGAAAGTTTTTGCAACAAGTTATGAATGCTCAAAGTGCTAAAATTTTGCCATACGAGTCGATTTCTTCGCAACAACCTATAACAAAAACATGTAAAAACATCCGTAATACCCGCATTTGACCATAAAATATTAATTTACTCAATTTAATTAATATTTTAGCCATATTTAATGAAAATATATGCCAAATAAAGCACAAGATAATTTCTTTTTGAGAAGTTATCACAGATGTCTTGGTCTAGCTCTTGTGGTGCGGCTGGTAGAAGCCACAAGGATCACCAATTAGAGCGGACTGGTGCTGGAGGTAGCCGGGATTTGCGGACTGTTTCCAGTGTCCGCCAGTAAGCGCGGATTCGCCCTTGTGGCCGGTGGTGTGGACTTAGTTAGTTCTGATCCAAGTCCAGGTTTGGCTCAGTCCAGCGAGATCGCGCAGTTAGCGCGGACTACTTCTCAGTCCGCCAAGCTTGGCAGTAGTGTCATGTGCCTTGGTTGCGAGTTTGGGGAATACGGACTGGAGTTAAGCCCGCAAGGCGTGCGGACTGGATCTGGGTCTGCCAAGCTCGACAGCAGTTGCCTTGTGGTTTGGTTGCAAGCTTGGTGAAAGCGTACTGGTGTCGTGCCCGTCTTGGAATGCAGATTGTTCGCCTTGTCCGTTGAGTCCGGCAGTTGACGTTGGTTCCTTGGCTGCAGGCTCGGGATACACGGGCTGGAGGAGAGTCCGCAGGGCGCGCGGACTGGAGCGGTGTCCGCGTATTGGCGGACAATGTGTTGCTGCAAAGTTCGGCTATTGGTGGCGTCCTAGCTAGGCCTTTGGAGACAAGGCAGATAGAGGTTGCAGTTTTGCCTTGGTTATACTACTTGGCGGATTGGCTATCCGGCACAGGTCACGGTGGACTAGATGTGTATCTGGGGCTTGTGAATACACTTGGTTCTTGCTGCGAGATGGGGGCGGTTATCCTATCGGCTTGGGTGGTGACCACACTCCTCATCGTGCCTATAAATAGGCCCCCCTGTCACATCAACTATATGTGAATGAACAGTAAGTGAACTCGCGGATAGTTACTGCGGACTGGATTTTTGTATCCGCGTGATTTGAGAAGATTGATCGGGTTATGCTGTGTAGGTTGTGCGGATAGCGCTGGAAGGCCAGGACTTGGTTCTGACTGCGGTCAGGGACAGTGCGGACTCTGCGGATAACAACCAGCGGTTAACAACAGGTAGCGGGTTGCGGCTAAGTGGTCTCTCTTCTGCAACTAGTTTCCTGGTTCAATAAGTTGTCCGCTTCTGGCGGCCTGTTCAGTTCGGCAGCAGCTAGCACGGTCTGGCGGCTAGGCGACCTACCGGTTAGGCGGCTTGCAGATCGGCGGTTAGAGTTCAGCATTGGAATAACGGGCAGTCCGCGCGGCTTGGTTGCGGTCTGGCGACTAGGCGGGTTGAGCAGACTTCGTAGATCAGTGGTGCAGTACCGGCTTGGCGGTCTTAGCGGACTCGGCAGTCTCTGATATAGTTCACCCGGCTTAAATCTCTTGTTTGCTTATTTTCTTCTCTTTTGTACTTGTCAAAATCATGTCTCGTCATGTATGTCTCATCTTGTAAAGATTGTTTAGTACAAGATTCTTGCTCTTCTGGTTTGCATCTGGTTTATTTAGGCTCGGATTAGTTGAGTGTTCCTACGATTGGTTTCCCGCCTTCCGCTATATCAAATTTCAACATAGCATTAGAGGGAACAAAGGCTTGTGCAGTTGATCAACCGGCAGTTTGCTTCAGTGCTTCTGTGAGTCTAAGTGAACCAGGGATGAGTGTAATGGAAGGTGATTTATCAAGGGATCTTGGAATGGAGCTTCTTACATGAACTAACTTTGGTAAGTGGAAGTCATGTATGGAAAGCTATCTTCTTGGCGAGGACCTTTGGGAGGTGATTTGCGGAGATGAAAGGCAAGAGGTTACTGCTGGCAATGCTAAAGTGATGAGAGCTTGGAAGGATACAAACGCTAAAGCAGAGTCTATTCTCAAGCAGGTGATCTCATCGGAACTCTTGGACCACATCGGCGGATGTCGATCAGATGCGGAGGTTTGGACTTCCCTCTATGGGTTGTTGAATAAGGAGGTGAAGTTGGCTGCGGAGGTTGGTCCCTCTTTTTCTGATCAGCAAGAGAGGAGTGTTTCTCCTAGGCGTGATGGGAAGAGGAAGGAAGGACCAATGTGATATAAATGCAAGCAGCTGGTCACCTCAAGAAAGAGTGTAAGGTTGTCCTACACTCGGTGAACGCTGCTCATGTTGGGAGCAAAGGGAAGGACTTGGTTGAGTCGTCAACAAGTTCTAATGCTGATAGGTTGAAAGCCAGTGATAGTGTAGCTATCTGGCATGAAAGACTAGGGCACGTGGGGATGGACAAGCTGAAAGCAATGACGGTAAGAAGCCTTGTGAGAGGCTTGTTTAGGATGTCATCCTTTGACGACAGTCAAGCTTGCGCGGGATGTCAACACGGTGAAGCTTATCGCTTTACGGTTGATAAGGCGCAGTCCAGGTGTAAGGCACCATTGGAGGTTGTCCATGGTGATCTGGTAGGACCGACCATCGCCGCCAGTCTTGGAGGCAATAGGTACATGCTGATATTGGTTAATGAATACTCAAGGTATACTTGGGTGTACTTCATGAGGGATAAGTCGAACTCGTTCTAATTGTTTATGGAGTTCAAGAAGCTTGTGGAAGGCCAACTTGGTTTGTGGATCAAGAAGTTGAGAACGGGAAACGGAGGTGAGTTCGGCTCAACTGTGTTCTCTAACTTTTGTAGGAAGCATAGAATCTGAAGGGAGCTTTCTTGTGGACATACTTCAAAACAAAGTGGAGTAGCAGATCAGAAGATCCGTCTTTTGATGGAGACTTGCAAGTGAGGGCTTCAGTGCAAAGACATTCATAAGGCCTTTTGGGTGGAAGGGATGGTCTGCGTTGCTCATGTCATTAATCGGATGCCTCTGAGTCCGATCAACACGAACACTCCGTATGAGCTGATGTTCAGGATAAAGCCCAGCGTGAAGCACCTTCGGGTGTTTGGATCTACCTGTTATATACATGCTCCGGATGCTCTCAGGACAAAGCTAGTATTTGTTGGGTATGATGAGCAAAAGAGGAGATAGAAGTGTATGGATCTTGCGACGAAGAAGTTCATCTTGTCGAGAGACGTTGTCTTCGATGAATTGACGTCGTATTGGGGTAGCTCAGATAAGGAGCTAGAGGTGAGCAGGTCAGATGGTGGGATGGAGGAGGCTGCTGCTAAGGTTCAGATGGAGTTGCCTGTGTCACCAGAAGCTCCGGTTGTTCTAGCTCCAGGGCAGAGGTGTCTGGGTCGGGAAGCATGGGGAGCGATGATCCAGGTGCTTCTGGCTTGAATACAGTTGTTTCTAGTATAGGAAGCAGGGGTGCGTTGATCCAGGTGCTTCTTATTCAGGTGGCAAGGGGAGTGATGTTTCGAGCAGTTCTTGTTCAAGAGCGGAGGCTTCTGGTTCAGGTAGCAAGGGGAGCGTTGCTCCAGGTTCTTCTGGTTCCAGTGCAGTGGCCTCTTGTTCAGGAAGCAAGGAGAGCATTATTCTAGATTTGCCCGGGAATGGAGCTGGCTCAGGAGCAGCGGAGGTGGTTAGCCGTGATCAGACTCTTCGGAAGTCGAAGAGGGTCATCAACCCACCAGTTCGATATTGCGGAGGAAACATGGTGAGCTTGGTCTCATGTTTTCTCGCAGGCCCTCCGATCGAGTAAGGGTCTTCTAGCTGTGACAACACCACTGGAGTCAAGGAGGTGAATGACGCCAAGGCTGAGGAGGTGACTACTCTCAGAGGAGACGAGGCTTGGGCCCTTATGCCCAAGATTGTTGGTGATACTCTTGTGACGCACAAGTGGAGGTTGAGGCCGAAGAAGAAGGCAGAGGGAAGCATGGCTCCCTTTGGTAGATGCTGGAGGGATCCCTCAAGGTCCAGGATATGCGGTGCGGGGACTATGTCTCGGACATATTCTCGAAGGCACTATTAGAAGGATCAGGTGCATGGTTACGGGAACTGCTGGGGTTGCTCACCACTTCTCACTTCAAAGGTGAGTGTTGAAAATGGTGAAGTGAGAGTGATTGGGAGACCTGGGCGACCTTTCCCCACGGCCTATGCGGACAGGACTGGCGGTTAGCCAGGTCGGCAGAGCTGTTGCAGACGGCTTGTTCTATGGCGGCATGGGCAAGCTGTTCGCGCAAACTGTACAGACAAAGGCGGCGCCCAGCCAGGCCGGCTTATGCTCAGCCAGTTGTTTGGTCCCAGAAGGTAACCGAGCAGATAACTTCTCTATCTGTAGAGTACAACAAGATGCGGACTGGACTGGAGCTCGGGAGATCGGCATGGCAGATGTCTTGGTCTAGCTCTGGTGGTGCGGCTGGTGGAAGCCACAAGGATCGCCAATTAGAGCGGACTTGAGCTGGAGGTCGCTGGGATTGGCGGACTGTTTCTAGTGTCCGCCAATCAGCACGGACTGGACCTTGTGGCCGGTGGTGTGGACTTGGTTGGTTCTGATCCAAGTCCAGGTTTGGCTCAGTCCGGATAGATCGCGCAGTTAGAGCGGATTGCTTCTCAATCCGCCAAGCTCGGTAGTATTGTCATGTGCCTTGGTTGCGTGTTTGGGGAATGCAGACTGGAGTTAAGTCTGCAAGGTGTGCGGACTGGAGTCGAGTCCGCCAAGCTCGGTAGCAGTTGTCTTGTGGTTTGGTTGCAAGCTTGGTGAAATCAGTCTGGTGTCGTGCCCGCCTTGGAATGTGGGCTGTTCTCCTTGTCCGCTGAGTTCGGCAGTTGACGTTGGTGCCTTGGCTGCGGGCTCGGGATATGCGGACTGGAGGTGAGTCCGCATGGCATGAAAACTGGAGCGGTGTCTGTGGATTGGCGGACAATGTGTTGCTGCAGAGTTTGGCTTTTGGAGGCATCCTGGCTAGGCCTTTGGAAACAAGGCGGATTGAGGTTGTTGTCCGGCCTTGGTGATGCTACTTATCGGGCTGCCTATCTGGCACAGGTCACGGCGGACTAGATGTGTATCCGTGGCTTGCAGATACACTTGGTTCTTATCGTGGGATGGGGGCGGTTATCCTATCGGCTAGGGTGGTGACCACACTCCTCACCATACCTATAAATAGGACCCCTTGTCACTTCAACTATATGCGAATAAACAGTAAGTGAACTCGCGGATAGTTGCTGCAAACTAGATTTTTGTATCCGCGCGATTTGAGAAGATTGATCGGGTTGTGCTATGCAGGTTGTGCGGATAGCGCTGGAAGGCCAGGACTTGGTTTTGACTGTGGTCAGGGACAGTGCAGACTCTGCGGATAGCAACCAGCGGTTAACAACGGGTCGCGAGTTGCGGCTAGGTGGTCTCTCTTCTACAACTAGTTTCCAGGTTCAATAAGATGTCTGCTTCTGGCAACCTGTTCAGTTCGGCAGTAGCTCGCGCGGTCTGGCGGCTAGGTGATCTCGCAGTTAGACGGCTTACAGATCGGCAGTTAGAGTCCAACATTGGAATAACGGTCAGTCCATGCGGCTTGGTTGCGGTTTGATGACTGGGCGGGTTGAGCGGACTCCGTAGATCAATAGTGCAGTAGCGGCTTGGCGGTCTCAGCGGACTCGACGGACTCAGCGGTCTCTGAGACAGTCCGTTCGGCTTAAATCTCTTGTTTGCTTATTTGCTTCTCCTTTGTACTTGGCGAAAACATGTCTCATCTTGTATGTCTCGCCTTGTAAAGATTGTTTAGTACAATATTCTTGCTCTTCTGGTTTGCATCTGGTTTATTTGGGCTCGAATTTGTTGAGTATTCTTGCGACTGGTTTCCCGTCTTCCACTATATCAAATTTCAATAGAGGACACAACTCCAGTCCACGCAAACTCCGTCCCACGTCTTAGAACGACCAAGTCGCCAACTTCCTGAGCTCGGTGATGCGCCAAAAACGGTTGTGTATCTAAAACGCAAGTGCACATGCCGAATCAAATAATTATAAATGAGTAGAGATCGTTTCCATGGAGAGGTGGTGAATTCGGTGCTTGCAATTACTAGTTAGACATTTTCTCTAAATTCAAACCAAACAAAGATTATCTTGATTTATTAAACTAAATTGTGAAATTTTTTTAAAATAAGATAAAATAAACTATAGTTCTTTAGAAGAAGACTTTAAATTCAGATTGGAAAAGTAATCTTGTGCGGTAATTGCCTATGTCTAATGCAATGAATTTATAAATGATACTTTGTGAAAATGAGTAGTGAAAGGACATGCAACGATTTTGGATTAGACAACCATATCTCTCGATATCGGAGGTCTCTAGTTCTCTATTTCCCCTCGGGTGAAATAGGAAATCGATTAAAAATTGAAAACCAAAGTTGCTAACACCAAGAGGAAATCTCTTTCTCCCTTCAAGTGCTATATGAAATCTATAACGCACTTACCCAACTCCTCTCTCGATTTATGGAGTGTAGTAAAAAGACAAAACTGTGATCAAATGCTTCAAAATATAGATTATGAATTCAATAAATGTTCATTCACCAAACAATTACAAAGAGAAAACTAGAGAGCATTCATCACAAAAGACATAGTACTTACACAACACAAGATCGAGGAAATTAGTTCATGACGACGGAAGAAAACCACAAGAATAGGTAGATCTTACAGCACATGATGATAGAAATTAAAAACTTGCAGAGTTTCGCTCTCCGATTCGGCCGAAAATCCGTCCGTCTTCAAGATTTAGCCGCTCTTCTTCAATGGAGGATTTTGAAACCCTAGATGATGAACTCTCTTAATCCTCCTTTCTCTTCTCTAATGGAATGACTGATTTGGTGGAGATTTTCCCTCTTAAAAACGTAGTCATCCCTTTGGAAAGAAGCACCCTTCCATATTTAAAATCGAAGCCAAATTTGAAATTCAAATTATGAAATTCGTCCAGACCACGTTGCAACCTACTTTCCCGCGCGTTGTGACTTACTTTCCTAGTTATAATTTTTGGGCAGATTTGTTCTCCAAGCAGATTTCTTTGACAATTCTCGCAATAACACAATGGAAAAAGACTGGATTAGCCATAAATTAAATAAATATAAATTTAATTCTCATTTCTATTTTATTAAAACTCGTTTTAAGCATTTAGAATCAATATTAAGCCTAAAAATTTGGCTAGATAACTTTCTTTTGAGAAGTTATCACTCGACGATCTCCAGACACAGTCCGCACAACCGACAATCTCGACGGGCTAAGAAATAACTCTGGTCTTAGTCACCTGGGAAAAAGTCCACAACAAGCAAGCTTCGCGGTCTCTAATCAACCGCCCCACCTGAGAACAAGATCGCACCAAAGCTGAAAACAACACCAGCCTGCACAATTGCGGACTACTCCCATCAGTCAGCGCGGCCTCCAAGTGAACCAGTCTGCGCGACTGTGTCGATCTCCACGATCTCATAACCATACTGCAAGCACAGAAGACAGCCGGACTCGACGAGCTATAGAAGAGTCAGTAACAATAATTATGTCAGACTCGGCAAACTCCAGATGAGTCCGCCACATCCGCAGTTAGACAACTCTAACCGCCCGGTTTACCAAGGGTGCTTGCTGAGCCAGACTGCGAGATAATACGACAACCTGCCAAAACGTATCCACCAGGTAGCGACGGACTCTGTAGTTTGTGTGGTCTACCCAAACAAACCGCCCAACTCCATTTTACTCTCACTTCAATAATTTCAACACTCTCCCTTGAAGTGAGAAGTGGAAACCAGCTCGAACAACCCTCGCAATCGAATAAACGGTCCCTTCGACAATATATTCGTGAAGATGACTACGATATTGTCCTCGCTCCGCACATGCTCAACCATCAGAGACCCTTCCAGCATATTCTCCTGAACGAAGTGATGCTCGATCTCGATGTGTTTTGTTCGCGCGTGGCAAACTGGATTGTTGACTAGTTTAAGAGCGATCTCGTTGTCACCGCGAAGCAGATTAGGAATTCGCACCTTCTTATGGATGTCATCCACTAATCTCCGAAACTAGATGACTTCTTGAGCTATCAAGGTCGAAGCCTTGTATTCCACTTTTATAATGGAGACGGGCACCGAATCCTACTTCTTACTACACCAAAAAATAGTTGTCGATCCCATGAAAAAGACGTAATCAAACGTCGACTTCCGATCATCTATATCTCCTCCATAATCAACATTCATATAGCTGTGCAGACTGAAGCTCGTGTCCCTCTTATAAAAGAGACACATCTCCGAGTTAGTCTTGATACAGTTCAGAATTCCTTTAGCTGCCACCAAATGAGGTTTTCGTGGCTCTGTCATATACCGACTAACTTGTCCCACCGCATAAGCAATATCTGGCCTAGTAATTATCAGATATATGAGACTCCCCACGAGAGCTTGAAATACCAAAGGGTCTGTAAGAAGCCTTCCCTCAACCCGCCGAAGTTTCAGACCGAACTCTAGAGGAGTAGAACTGCTCTTTCCTTTATGCATTCCAATTCGCTTGACGATTCTCTCCGCATAGCCCTTCTGGAAAATGAGCATTTCGTTCTTCTTCCTCTCCACCTCGATTCTAAGGAAATGGTGGAGTTCACCCAGATCCTTCATCTCGAACCGTATAGCTAGCTCAATCCTGAGCCTAGCTACTTTCTCCTCCGAGTTCCCCGTGATAATCATGTCATCAACATACAACAGAATAAGGACATGAAGCTCTTCCCCTTTTCTTAATGAAAAATACATGAATTCGAGTCTGAAGCGAAATAACTACAGAATTAGAGATACTTTGCGATCTTCCCATACCACGCCTGAGGCACCTACTTCAGACCATATAGGGTTTTCTTCAACTTGCAGATATGTCCAAGATGATCTTTAGAGACATAACCAGGTGGTTGCACCATGAAGATATCCTTGTCAATCTCGACGTAAAGGAATGCATTCTTTACGTCGAGTTGACAAATCTTCCATCCTTGTTAAGCCGTTAGGGAGATCACCACCTGAATTGAAGTCATTTCAGCCATCAGACTAAACATCTCTTCACAGTCCTCCCCGTACTGTTGTGAGATCCCCCGAGCTATATGGCAAGTCTTGTACCGCTCGATGCTGCTGTGAGCCTTTTTCTTGAGTTTATAAACCTGCTTGTATATAACATGAGTTATGTCATCGATCTTAGGTACAAGATCTCAAGTCTTGTTCTTCTAGAGGGCAGTCATCTCCTCATCCATGACATCTTCCCACTCATTTATGCCAGCGACGTTCTCAAAGATCGACTCCTCCCGTTCATCCAAGAAACCTGCAAAGAAACATGAGACGAAACTCACTATGTTCACGTCCATATACCGAGTTGGCGGAATAATAGTCCAATTGGACCTCCACAGGGTTTGACCCTGATCCAACACTCCTGTTGCTTCTTCTGACTTAGCTCTGATCCTGGGCATACTAGGAGCATCACTCTCCCAGCTTCCAGATCGAGAAGCCTCCGTCCCAGAGCTAAATGACACCGGATCACCTAGTGATACATGCAACTCCATCAGAAGATCATAAGCAGCTTCTCCTTGGCCCCCGTCTGACCTGCTCTCCTATAGCTCCACTGATGAGCTACCCTAGTACGATCTAAGTTCGTCGAAGACAACATCTGACGAAGCTGCACAGCTGCTACCGCTGAGATTGGGAGTGACTGTAGGTCCCGTTAGATCACCGTGGATGCATTCTAGTGGTGCTCTATACCTAGTTTGTGACATGTCAAAAGAAAGGCGATGTGTCTTTTCATATTGACATCCAACATAGACATGATCGTCCTTGAAGGATGAAAGGCTAAGCAGGTCATGAACCAGACCTCTTAACGCCATAACCTTTAGCTTATCCATCCTAACATGTCCAAGTCTCTCATGCCAAATAGTAGCGTTGTCGTTTACCCTCATCTTAACAACATAGGAGCTTGTCACCAATACGAACAAATCATTCACTCTTCTTCCAACATGAGTGACGTCAGCTTTTACAGTTATGTTCTTGAGAAACTTCACTTCTGTTGGGTCAAACAGAATGAGATACCAAGCATCAGCATCGTTAGTCACCTAGAAAAGGTTTTTCTTCATTCCCGATACGTGATACACACTCCTCAAAGTGAGTGGTCATAGATCACTGCCTAAAGAAACTGTTACCTCCTTTTTTCCACATGTACAGTATCATCAAGAGTAATAATGGCATCGTTACATTTATAGACCTGCAAAGAAGAGAATTTTGACTCGTCACCAGTGAGGCGATGACCACACCCCGAGTCCACGATTCAGTCCTCGTGATAGTCGATGGAGGAAAGTGCATGTGTAACGACCTAAATGTCTGTAAGACTAATAATATGTTTCGAATGGATATAAATGGTGTGAGATGGTATAAATGTGGCGCGCGGCATGTTATTATAAGTTATTGCACATTATTAAATTATATATTCAAAATCAACAAAAAAAACACAAAGAAAAATCCCCTATGATGATGTTAAATAAAATCAGTGTCAAGTTGTCAAAATGAAAGTTTCACTTAAATTTATTGAGGTTTAGCGCCTTGTCTCAAGTGAAATATGAAATTTCGATACGTTATTTATTGTACAGGCAGCGACTGATATAGATAAGAAGATTGTCTTTTTCCTATGACTTAAATATGGCTTTGGAATTATTAAGAAGTTTATTTGGGAAGTTTATATGTGTGGGACAGTCTATATGGAAAGGGTATAGCTTTGGTTAATTGGTTTGTTAAGAGCTTAAGCCTTAGTTATGTGAGGCGGTGGATATTAAGCGGTGATGATATAAGATCTTTACGATCCCTGCTTCATGCCCATTTTTTTCTGATCAATTTCTCTCGCCTGAGAGCAACTCTAATGGGGGATCTCTATATTTAGAGATCTCTAATGTACTATGTTCTCCAAATATGGAGAACATGGAGAACCAACTCCAACCATGTTCTCCATATTTGGAGAACATGAATTTTTTAATATTTTATATATATATATATATATATATATATATATATATATATATATATATATATATATAATATGTCATATTATTTTATGTATCTATTTATATTTAAAATATGTCATATATATTATATATATAAATAAATAAATATAATAAATAAAATTAAAATTTTTATTATATTATATTATTTTTTAACCTTTTTTTGAAATTTAATTGCATAACTAAAATATAATAAACATTATATAGTTCAAAAAAATATTACATTTGAAAATAATGCTAAAATTCTGGAAGGTCATCATCGGGTTCGCTACGACTTCCGTGTGCGCTTCCCCCGTGTTATTCTCCCCCATACCCGGGAACTCCAGAGTCGCTTCCTCCATACTGACTTCCTCCGTGCTGGTGTCCTCCGGATCGAGCTCCACCATATTGGTCTCCTCCATATAGGCTTCTGTCGTACTGACTTCCTCCAAAATGAGGCCATCCAAAATGAGCCCCTCCAAATTGAGGTCCTCCAAAGCGAGGCCCTCCAAATTGAGGCCCTCCAAATATAGGTCCTCCATGTGGGACTCCTACATAGTGGCTTCCTCCATACTGGCTTTCTCTATGCTGGGCTTCGTTGTACTGGCTTCCTCCGTATCGGCTTGCTCTACATTGGGTTCCTTTGAGTGATGCTGATTCTATAAATAAGGATTGTTTTATGTTTTTATTCATAATTTCTTGTTTTTTTTTGCCGAAAATATTGTCGCTCCGGAGTTCCGTTTATGCTATCCAAGTCTATCATCATAATATCATGATCTTGTTTAGCACTCTGAAGCTCTAATTTTTTCTTTTCATTTTCAACCTTTAACTTCATCAGTTCATTCATAGAAGACCTATCCTTCGCTCGTTCTTCTTGACCTCTTTTCAAAATCTGTAAGATTTCTTCATTTACTTTAGTTTTTGTTTCCATACCACCACTTTTACCACTAACATGTCTCCTCCTTTCTTTTTCTTTCTTTCTCCCAGTAGGCCGTGTATTTGAAATTGAGTTTGGAGATTCTTCATCACCAGTACTATTAGGGTTCATTTTGTTACAGTCTATGTTTAGGTCTATGTGTCTCCATTGTGTGGGAGAGTTAGAATCAAGCTATGTGACATGTCATCAAGCTGAGAGGTCTTACCAGCTGCAGCCCCAGAATGATCGATCCACTTTTCAGTATTTTTCAAAATTGACCAAACATGATCAAACAAGAAACCTCTTCTCTCGTTGGGATCCTCGCCGTACAAAATTTTTGCTTAATTTAGCTACAAAAAATAACAATTACAATAACAAATAATTTCATCGATCTAATATTTCAGATCTAAATATATACTTACAATATCCAGTTCAGATACACCGCTCGGATTTCTTTGCTCAATCTGTCGAATGCATCCTCTAAATTTGCTAGCCTTGCTTGCGAACAATGACCAGCGACATGAGAGAGATTTTGGGGTTCTCTGTCCTGAGCAAGTACTTGGTCTCGTGTTGTGGAATACAACAGAGATTCTTTCCCACATCTTCTGTTCCTTTTGATTGCTACCCATAACTGGGTCTTCAGATACCTCAAGGCATGTGCAACATAATGCTTGATCTTCTTTCACTGAGAACGTTGTTCCTCGACTGGAAGTCATGCCTAGCACAACGTTGTTCCTCGAATGGAAGCGTTGAAGATAGAGTGATGGGTACTTATACAAGTCTTGAAACATGAATCCAATGCTCGAGAAGTGATGATTATATAGGATTTTTTTAGATCATGCATTGGCATTGGATTCTCTTGTCACTTCATCATAAACATTGGATTCCTTCTCCAACATTGGATTCTTTTTCCAACATTGGATTCCTTCTCCAACATTGGATTCCTTTTCCAACATAGGGTTCCTTATCCAACAGATCGATGACTTGGCATTGGATTCGCTGAACACGACGAACCGTCGAGCTGAGCCTGATGAATCGTCAGGCTCAGCCCCACGAATCGTCGGGCTGAGCTCAGCCCGACAATTCGTCGGCCTCAGCCCCACGAATCGTCGGGCTAAGCCCGACGATTCGTCGGCCTCAGCCCCACGAATCGTCAGGCTAAGCCCGACGATTCGTCGGGCTCAGCGCGACGGTTCATCGGGCTCAGCGCGACAGTTCATCGGGCTCAATGCGACGGTTCGTGGGGCTGAGCCCGACGATTCGTCGGGCTCAGCTCAACAGTTCATCGTGTTCAGCGAATCCAATGCCAAGTCATCGATCTGTTGGAGAAGGAACCCTATGTTGGAAAAGGAATCCAATGTTGGAGAAGGAATCCAATGTTAGAAAAAGAATCCAATGTTGGAGAAGGAATCCAATGTTTATGATGAAGTGACAAGAGAATCCAATGTCAATGCATGATCTAAAAAAATCCTATATAATCATCATTTTTCTTCTCATCTTCAAACTAAGTAACTATCTTCCCCTCATACAAGTAATGAACTCCGGTGCAGGATCATCTCATTTACGATCTTCATCGTCTTCATATGATGAATTTTTTTATCAACAAATACAGCGCTGGGAAGAAGACACTGCTGAATGGGAGCAAGAAGATGAAATTTTGGCGTGCGCTTACTACTCCAACTTATCTGAAAGTTATGAAAATGAACTTCCGAGACGCCGAGGTTCAATACCCGGTCACGTGGTAATCAACCGGAGCAGGATTGAAGGTGATACTAGATTGTGGAATGACTACTTCTCCGAGCATCCCACAAATGGGGAAATATATTTTCGAAGAAGATTTCACATGAAAAAGAATTTATTCCTTCGTATTGTTGCCGCGGTGCAGGAGCACGATAATTTTTTCGTGCAAAAGAAGGATGGGGTTGGTAAGCTTGGATTGTCCACCTTACAGAAAATAACATCAGCATTCCGTATGTTGGCTTATGGAACAGCAGCTGATAGTTGCGATGAATATATTCGAATCGGTGAGTCAACCGTGATTCAATGTTTGAAAAGATTTTGTAGGATAATTGTACAAGTGTACAAAAAAGAATATTTGAGATATCCCAATGTCATTGATGTTGCTAGATTATTACAGAAAGGTGAAGAACGAGGATTTCCAGAGATGTTGGGAAGTCTAGATTGCATGCATTGGCAATGGAAGAACTGCCCAACAGCATGGGCAGACCAATATTCAGGACGTCATGGTGGGGCCAACAATAATACTAGAAGCAGTAGCATCTTATGACTTATAGATCTGGCACGCATATTTTGGTTTACCAGGCTCGAACAATGATATTAACGTCCTGCAATCATCTCCTTTGTTTTCCAACTTAACACAAGGTATTACGCCTCCTACACATTATCAAATTTTGGGGAAAAATTATGATGTTGGTTATTACTTAGCCGACGGAATATACCCGAAGTGGTCAACACTAGTTCAAACTTTTTCTCATTCACAAGACAAAAAAAACAATACTTCGCAATGATGCAAGAAGCATGCCGAAAAGATATAGAGCGGGATTTGGTGCTCTTCAATCAAGATTTGCGATAATTAAGGGGCCGGCCCATTTTTGGGATAAGAGCGTTTTACACGATATCATGACTGTTTGTGTTATAATGCATAACATGATCGTCGAAGACGAGCGAGATGAAAATGAATATGTCGCTATTCCTACTCCAGCACCAATGCAGAATGTTGAAGACTTGAACACAGACGAAGCCGAACGATTTCGTCAGTTCCTAAATCGACATAAAAAAATCAAGGACAGAGATGCACATTTTGCACTTCGAGATGCACTAGTTGAACATTTGTGGGAACGACATGAGAATGAAGCTATGTAATTTTGAATGTATTTTTTTTGTTTTCACGAGTTTATTCAGTAAATGGATTTATATTATTTGTATGACAAATAATAATTAAAAAAATAATTCAATATTAGTCTCGTTTTATAGGTCTCGAAAAAATAATTTTATTGATATATTATATGTCATCATTGAAAAATTATTGTAACGACTACGAAAATTTATAGATTATATAAGGAATTAATAAACTAACAATTAAATAATTAAAAAATAAAAAAATATATTATAAAATTAAATGCCGTGCCCGGCATTTCCTCTCCCCCTTCTCTATATTTAGAGGAGGAGAGAGAAAATCTGTATTTTTGCAGGGTCAAATGCCGCCCGGTTGGAGGCAATTTTTTCGGCAAAAATGCAAAATCTGCATTTTTGCCGACCCATTGGAGTTGCTCTGAGGCTTTGACGGGCGAACTCAAAGCTAGGGCTCATGGGGCTTTCATCTTCTTCCTTCACTACCTCTCAAATCTGTTAATAATCAGATGGAATTTCTTATTTATTTCTAGGATTGGGCTTTGGCAAGGCCCTGCTTGCTTGAGCTGATCTTACTTGCGCTTATTCGTTTTGTATTGCATCGGTGCCCAGTTTCTCAAATTTCACTGTAAGCATTATTTCTACTTTGATTCCTCTTATTTTCCCCTTAGATGGGTTGGATTTAAGTACATGGTGAGTTAGGATTTTTCATCTTGGTAAACGTTATCTGTGGATTGGCCAGTTAAAAGAGTAACTTTTGGTTAGCGTCAATTTGATTTAACTGCCGATTGCTGCTACTGTTTAGTTCAGTTTTGGTTTGCTAATGTATTGGAGGAGTTCTCTCTTGGTCGGCCAGCTGCTTTGGGGTTTTATGTTCTATAAACTGTCGTTGGCCGGCTATGGTTACCCAGCTCTTATTCTGATTTGTGGAGGCCGGATGTGGGCTTTTCTATTTTTAAATCATTATATGGTTTTGATAGTTGGGTTATTCTGTTGGTAGTGGTTGGTTTACTGGTTGTTTTGAAAGCCTTTGAGTAGCCGATTGGTTTAATTTGGCATAATTTTGCAAGGGATTTTGGGGGATTTTGCCCTGTAGGCCAGCTATTTTGATATCTTGTTCAGATTGACTTGAGCTATTATATAAGTGGATTTTGGCCGGCTGATCTAGTACCTGCTGCCACTCTTTCTCTTTATATATTGGGGGGATTAATAACATGAGAAAATTGTGTGAAATATAGATGGCTGAACCAATTGGTTTAGTGCCTATTCTTTCTTTGTATGCTCTTTAGTGGAGAGCTGATTGTGTTTTGTTGTTACTTTGGCTTTATGTTGTTTTGGATATGTAAACTAAATGGTTGGATAAGTAGCCGCCAAATGATGTTATTAGAATAGTCAGTGTCATAACTCTAACGAAGAGCAACCCCAGTATAAAAGACCCTAAGTGATATGACTTTTATACAGATACCGCGAAGGATGACTTCTCCAAATAGGTGTGAGGATGACATGAAATGGTATAAAAGAAAGAAAAATTGATGGTGAGAGCTACCTGTTTAGGTTTATGTTGTATTGCCCTCTATTTCATTATGTGCACTCTTATTATTAGATTTCATGGTAACTCACATATGTTTGTATAAAATAAATTTATATCACTGATAATGATTATCACTATTATGTATGACCTTGTACAAAGGCAAACAAGCGATTAGCTTCTGAGGGGATTAAGAAACAAACGAACCCTAAGTATATTAATGAAATGTACAACAAACATAAATAAGAATGCATCGATGCATGGTAATGATAAGGGTATAACTGAACTTGAATGCGCATATAAAATACTGATGGTTTGCCAAATCAGTCGATCGAAAGACAAACGCGTGTTGAACGTACTGATTTGGCCACTGTAGACCCTGAGGGGTCGGGCCCAAACACTGAAATACTGAAATATGGATACTGTTAAAGTTACCCTTAACATTACCTAACGTAAAAGATAACATAAGAACGTATGATTATACAGTTACACCGATACATAGCTAATGAACATGCAAACGGATATGATTTTACAGTACATTATTTTCATGAGTTCATTGTCTCGTGGCGTACATTCTTATACTGATACTAGTATAAAGCTACTGAATAATATTATCCTATAACTGTTTATATGGTTTTATGACTACTAACATTACAGATATAATGTTGATACACAGTTTCAGTACATGTATGCAAGATGGTTAGTAGAGATATATGATTATACCATTGTTAAATCTTTTACATTTGTTTATGTGTGCTGCAACTAAAGAGGTATTCACCTCTCTTAGTCATATTTTTATGACTAAGCCCATCGTCACTGTTGTTCAGGTACGTGACATGAATTTGGGTACATAAAGAAAAGTGAAGTTGATCGTGAAAAGACCGAAAAGACTCATGGAATTCTACAATTTATGAGGTACATCTTATTATGTGTTTTATTTTCTACTCACTAGCCTTACTTCATCCTGGGACGAATGTCTGGAAAATAGCTGGTACGCAGGTAACGTATATATAAAATAACGCAAGTGTACATGCCGGTTCAAGTAATATAAAGTGAGAAGTGATCGTTCCCTCGAGGAAGTGAATGATTTAGTGCTCGCAACTACTAGCTTAAACTTTTCCTTAAATTCAAGTGAGGCAATTAGTGTGATTTAGTTAACGAAACTAGTGATAATAAATACTACTAAGTTCTTATCTAAAAATGACTTTTTCTTACTTTGGAGAATTAGTCTTGCATGTTGTTTTCCTTAGACTAATATGAAAATTATTTTTAAGTCATCTTTCATAATCGGATAATTACTATCCTGCAACGATTTTTAAGTTGGATAACATTATCTCTCGATCTCCGAAATCCGCTTACCCTACTTCCCCTAGTCATCTCTAACTTAGGCGGATTTAGAATAACATGAAGCGCTAAAATCAAAGTTGCTAACTTGAGATGAAATCTCTTTCTATCTCAGAGTTATATCAGGACTTATGTCACACTTACGTCGCTGCTCTCTCAAGTCTCGCAATGCAGTAGAAAGATGGAATATTGACTAAAGCATCATGCGACTCCTCTCTCGAATCTCGCCGCGCGCAATGAGGATTCAACCTTAGGACAGCATGACTCATCTCTCGAATCTCGCCATACTATCTAGGAGAAAAACACTTGCTCAAAAGTTCCACATATAAAAGACATAATCTCAATAAAGATAGAACATCAACCAATTATGAAAGATAAATTTAAATCAAGTCATCATAATAAGTCTAAATACTTACAACACACAAGACTTATGGAATTAGTTCATAGTGGAATGGGAGAACATCACAAAAATTGGAAAGATCTTATAGCTCATGATGAAAAGAATGTAAAATAATGCCGGAAGATGCTCTCCAATTCGTGTACAAGCAATCCTTCTCCAAGATCTGGTGTTGCCCTAGCTTTTCTTCTCCAAGCAATCTCCTCTTCTTTTCCTTCTCTAAGAAAATGAATAATCCTCCTTTTTTCCAGCCATTTTCGTTCTTTTATTTCGTGCCCCCATCTGAAAGGATGCCTCCTTTCAATTTGTAACTACTGCAATTTTTTCAAAATTCAGATTTTTTAGATTCCGAAAGTTATTATAACAACTAAAAAAGTTGTTATGACAACTTTTCCAGCACA
Source organism: Platanthera zijinensis (assembly GCA_039513925.1). NCBI lineage: Eukaryota > Viridiplantae > Streptophyta > Magnoliopsida > Asparagales > Orchidaceae > Platanthera > Platanthera zijinensis. The sequence continues at coordinate 31,823,935 of CM077085.1, forward strand.
GCAAACTGCTTCAGCATTCCTTCTCCGGATTGAGTTTTTCGGCTATTCTGACAAGAAAACATTAGAAAATGATCAAATTACTGAAACTTAAGTTAAAGATGATTTTTATCATCTTTTTATACTCAATATAACATCTTTTCACTATTTTTTGTTCAAATAAAATGGACATGGATAACTTCATTTAAGAAGTTATCAGTAGCTTAGATATAAAATTATGTGGGGTCCAAAATGGGGTTCTCACATCATGAGCAAAAGTGTCTGTCATGAAGGCACTTCCCTATCCTCCTTCCTCAGCTTTGGACTCAACCTCCTCCTTCACTGCAGCATGGTCAGGCTGAAAATTTACCCTGCAGTTCCCACAGAAGTGACCAAGCTTATTACACCTATAGCACCGAGGTCTTCTCCGCTTCTTACCGTCATCATGCTTAAGAGTCTTGTTCCTTTTCTATTGTGATGAAAAAGATGGGTCATCGCTAGCAGGTGTCTTTTTCTTCCTGTCTCATTTCTCTTTCTTGCCCGAGAAGGGAACCTCGTCATCTTCCCCTAAGATCGAGACTGATGTCATCTGCTTTCTCAAGATTTCCTGAGAAGGCAGCAGATTTTCCAGCTCGATTAGTGATGGATGATTGGCTCAACGTTGCACAGACATCGCAAAAGCAACATACTCCTTCTGTAAGCCGCGGATGATGTGTTTCTTCAACTTCGATTCTAAGATCGGCTCTTCCGGGTCCAACGCAATAGTCTCAGAGCAGATGCTCTTCATCTTCAAGAAGAAAAAAAATGAATATATCATCTTGAGTGGCCTTCGCCAACACATTTTCCAAGAACTGTTGCTGAGCTATGTTCTTCTTATTTAACAAGTCATCCAAGGCCATCCAGATTTCAGTTGCTGACCGACATTCGATGATGTGGTCAAATAGCTCTGGTGAAATCACACGCTTCAGAGCGAATGCTGTCTTCGCATTTGTTTGCCTTCAAGATTTCACAGCTTCAACATTTCCACCAACAGCGACTACTTCTTGCCGGTCTCACAACGGACAACTTCTCAGAGATCCTCGCCAAGAAGATAACTCTTCATGCAACACCTTCACCTTTTGAAATTGGTCTGCGTCAAGAGTTCAATTTCAATCCCTCTTGCATAACCGACTTCCATTAAAACCATCTGATTTGCTTGATTTTCATGAAGGAATAGCAACTTCTGAGATTGGTGAACTGCTAACTCTTCAATATCCCTCTGATACCATGAAAAAATTTAAGGGCGCAACCACAAGAGGTTGCAAGAACACTCAACCACAACCAAAGACAAGTAGAAATCAATAACAATAATGTACAACCCCGTAGCCGGGCGAGTGAGACCCTCCCCAAATGTCAGCCTAGGGGCGTGCTATGGGCGATGATTTGGTGCAGCCTCGTTCGAGGACGTGCGTGCACTTGTGCATGCACGTGGAGATTTTATATGTAAAGTCTTTATATTAATATATTTTTATATCATAATATATATTTGTTATATATATATATTTATTTATTTATTTATATGTAGAGGTAAAAAAAAGGGAGATAGGGCAAGCAAGGGGGAGATCGGGTGGCTGGAGCAGGAAAAAAAAGGGCAAGGCTCGGCTTTCTCCCTCTCTCCTGATCTCTCTCTCTCGGGGCCGCAGCAAGGAGGGGCTCTCCCCAGCCCTTTTCCTCTCCGGTCGCCGGCCAACAGGGGCATCCCGAGCCCTCCTCTCCCAAGCTCTCTTCCTCTCCCGCCGCTTAGAGCGAGGTCGGCCGGGAGCTCCTCTCCCGGCACCGGCTAGAGCAAGATCGGCCACCGGCGCCGCCTAGAGCAAGATTCGCCATCGGCGCCGCCTAGCTCTCACCGGACTTCTTCATCACCGATGTCAGGGAGAGGCCATCGCAAGGATTTTTTGTGAATATTTCTTCTGCCTCCTCTGGATCTGAGAAGTGCAGCAGCCGTCCCTAGATCCTTTCTACTTTTGACGGTCTGCAACTTCAGAGATGGTATGCACATGGTGAACCAGTGAAGATTGACAAAGGTTAAAGTTTCTACTTCATTCATACAACAAGCTGCCACTTATTTAGTTTTCAATCCACTTGTTTTTGGATTGTTCAACTGCAGTCCCATTTCTTGCTTCCAGAAGGTAATAAGATTTATTGCTTTTAATTTCTTCATTAGAGTCATGCTGTTGTGGATGAACCAAATCAGGTATGGTTTAGAGGGACTGATAAAAGTTTTGAATTACTCTCTATTAATTATAATGAGCTTTTGTTGATCCAAGTCAATCATTACTTGCAATCAGATCTTGTTTGGTTAAAATGTTAATTAGACCGATCTGAGATAATAAATACTGCAGTTCGTTCATAGTTATGGATCGGTCTGGGGCTTCTTCCCCAACGCCTCCAAAAGCAAGGAAGGTCGGGGGGTCTTCTCCCGTCCCGCTCAGCATTGTGCTTGATAGGCCATAAAAAGGCTTGGCCATGGAGGGAAAAATCACTTGGAGCTTTCAACTCTCCCGCGGAGGTCGGATCAGTGCATGGACAACCACTACGGACGCTAGACGTCGAGCCTCGGGCAATGTGCGCGGTTGCGGATCCGTCAAAACACGCGTCAAGGGTAACGAAGTTTCTTCTCGGACAGGTGAAGCCCTCAATTTACATATTTGCATGGAAGCCCCTCTCCACCAACGGGTGGGGGAAGGGCGCTCTCCGACGGGTCGATATGTACATCCCCGCAGTTGGTTGCATTTAGTATCCGGAAGCGTGAGTACGGATTTAGGCATGCTGTGTGAAGCCCATCCGGACGTGTAAGCCGGATTGGTGATGTTCTGGGGTTCCCGAGGAAAACTCCGTGGAAGTTGTTTATTATTTGCTCTTAGGAGATAAACATCACCGCCCCGAGGCCGAGGTGGAGCCGGTAATTATCTTGCCATCGCTTGGCGGGACGTTGGCGTACAGGTGCTGCAGTAGCAAGTGGGAAGTAGCGGGCTTAAGCCCCCAGCTTGTGCCGGCCCTTGAAGGCCTACTTTTGTTTATGTTGTCGGCCTGCGTGCCGAAGTATGGAATTTATATTCCTGTAATTTTAAATATCTGTGATGCTCTGTGGCGGCCCTAGAAGGCCTATGTTATGATATTAGCCGCCCAATTGGGGTTGCGTGGAGTAGGGCTGCTGGGCGGTTTTACGTCATTAAAAAGGCGGGCGGGGAACAGTTTTCATAGACCCGAGGTGGCACCTCTAGTTCAGAAGGAGTGGACCTTGAGATCCTCCTTAGATGTTCCGGTCGGCCAAGAGAGCCCTCCGAAGGTGCCTTAGCTCAGCCTCTGGTGTGGGGGGGGGGAAGAGTTTGTTAGTCTTCCGGGTATGCGGTGGGTCCTCCACGCTGAGGCCTTGGGTCTGTCCCTTATGTTCCTAGCCTTGAGCCTAGATTATTCACTTGAGTGTAGTAGGTGTGCGGACACCCCTTCCCCAAGGGTCGAACTCCACAGAGACCGATTTTTCGGTTTCAACAAATAACAACACAAGAGTCTCCAATTGGAATTAGTAACTTCTTTGCAAAACGAGGTATACATTGCAAGACATGATTTACAATGTAATTAGGGGAAACAGAAATCTGCAACAAGAAATTAACTCTGCGGACAGCAAGATGTAATCGCAGAAGTCGCCAATCCACAATCTGAGTCCACCGAGACCGCTGAAGTCGCCTAACTGAAACTAGCCGTGTGGACTGCTTGCTATTAAAATGCTAAACTTGAACAGATTCTATTGATAGACCGGACGAACTGCTATGCTTATCCGCAACTCGGAAGAAGAGATCAAGTCGCAGAGACCGTGACCTGTTGTTATCCGTTGACTAGTATCCGCGAGCTGTTCCACTCCAAGCTTCCACTAATTGTCTAGCCGTCTGATGTTAGCCACACAACCTGAATAGAATCAACTTATTTAGTCGCAACGGTTATAAAATCGTAACTGCAAAGTAAAAGCGCGATCAAGTTCTCACCGTTCACTGTTATATATGACGAGTCGAGAACTCCTATTTATAGATGTGAGGAGGAATGTCGTCACGACCCATAACGATATGATAACCTCTCGTCTGTCTTGCAACTAACATCACGTATCCGCACAAATAAGGATACAAGTATCAGTCCGCTACTTAAAGAAGGCTATCTGCAAAGAAGCGCAGACATCATTCTTTGTCTGCGAGAACGACCAGATCGTCGGGCTAAGACTAATCCAACAAGGACGAGCACAGCACTAGCAGCTGCTGAACAACGATACCACGGAGTTCTTGGACACAGGTCGTCGTTTGCTACAAATCAGGTCATTTATTCACAATTTTCCTCTGATTTTAAATTTCAATGCCCACGTTTTAGCGATGATGACCCAATTGACTGGCTCTATAACTTGCAATTGTATTTTCAATATCATAACAAAAACCAATGCAATTTTTTATTAATAGCCGCTTGTCATCTTCATCGACCGGCCTCACGCTGGTATCAAGCAACAGTGCGTGATCATCCTAACCTTACATTTCCTTTATTTGTTGATGCCCTTAACAAATGATTTGTTCCTTCACCTTATGATGACCCCGCAGGCGCTCTTACAAAATTACAACAACAGACCAATGTTTTAGAACACAAGACACAATTTGAAGAAATTTTAACCTGCGTTCTAGAACCTACACCATCTTTATATCCAGTGTTTTTCTGTCGTGATTAAAACCTAGTATTCGTAGTATACTTAAGATGCAACGACCCGCTGAATTACATGATGCTTATGCTTTAACGTGAATGGTATAAGACAACGAATTGGAACAAAGCGAAACACACAGAGTACTACTCTTAGTCGACTTTTTGTCTTCCACTCAGACAAAAGGTTCTATTACACGACTACCTATTCATCGTTTACAATGGCATCCGATTAATTCCAACGCAACCACAATACATCCTATCCAACTCAAATACCCCATTCGACAACTTTTTGCTGTCGAACGACAACGCCGTCGGGACCTTGGACTGTGTTACAATTGTAACGACAAGTACTCATTTGGTCCCCGTTGTAAGGGATCGGGTTCTCTTCTCTATTTCAAAGGGATAGATGAACCTGAAGATTCCGAAATCAATTTGGATGAACCAGTTTTGGAGGTCGTAGATCACAATGCGCGATTTGTTTTTACGCCCTTTTAGGGGAATCACCAGCACATAGCATTCGAGTGACAACCTATATTGGGAATCAGTCACTCGAAACACTAATTGATAATGGTAGCTCTCACAATTTTATCTCAGATCGTATGGACAAATATTTACAATTACCGGTTCTCGCAATTCATCCTTTTAATGTTTATATGGGTAATGGAATGTCAATCAAATGCCAAGGCAAATGTCTAGACGTTTCCGGGCTCATTCAAACACATACATATATGTTGCCACTATATGTTTTGGCTCTTCAAGGCGCGGACAACTTATTAAGAGTACGGTGGCTCAGGACGTTAGGTCCTGTCACAACCGATTACTCAACACTTACGATTTCTTATAAATCCAATCATGCACCAATCACCTTATTGGGACATTCAGTTGCCCAAGACATGTTTGTTTCATCATCGCAGGTTTCACGTCTTATGACACTGCAGGCATCAACTGTGTACTAACCATTGAAATTCCATCACTCACAAAGGAATTAAATAATGAGCCAATTTTTGATGAGACTACCACAATTTTTGACTCTCTTACAAACATACAAAATATTATTCCAGGATAAACCAGAATTTCCGCCACACCAATCAATTGATCACAGAATCCAATTAATGCCTAATAATGAATCAGTAAATGTCAAATCATATCGATACCCTCAATTTCAGAAAAATGAAATCGAACACCTAGTAATAGAAATGCTCCAATCTGATCTCATACGTCCCAGTACATCGAGTTGTAGTTCACGCGTAATTTTAGTGAAGAATAAGGATGACTCTTTGCGATTTTGTGTGAATTATCGAATTTTGAACAACATTGCTATTAAGAATCGTTTTCTCATTCATACCATTGATGAACTACTTGACGAATTGTTTTCTACCAGATTTTTCACAAAATTAGATTTACGAGTGGGTTATCATCAGATTAGGATGGTCGAGGAAAACATCCATAAAATGGCATTTCGAACCCATCATGATCATTTCAAATTCACAGTAATGTCTTTTGGCCTTACTAATGAATTCGATTTTTAGATCATATTTACAAAAAAATCATAGTTATTTTTTATGATATTTTAATTTTTAGTTCAACACAGGGGGAACACATTTCCCATTTTCAAAATATTATGCCAGAATGTCTTAAATATTAAGTATTCCAATTGTTTTTTCTTTAAAAATGAGGTTGAGTTTCTAGGGCATTGCATCACCAATGACACGGTTTTCCCAAACCACACCAACATTGAGGCTATTGAACGATATCCAGCCCCGACTCACAGAAGGAGGTTCGATCATTCTTAGGACTCTCCGAATTTTATAAAAAAAAATTCAAAAAAAAATTCATCATAGCAGCTCCATTATCCGATTTATTAAGGAAAAATATGTTTGAATGGAATGATGCGGCACAGTTTTTGACACATTAAAACAATTATTAATATCCAAATCGGTGCTTACACTATCAAATTTTAATGAACCAATTGTAATTGAGACTGACGCTTCAGGAATTGGGGTAGGAGCTGTTTTACTTCAAAATATTAAACCAATAGCATTTTTAGTAGGAAACTAATCCCACTTATGCAAAAAAAAATGTCTGCATACACATAAGAGAAATGTGTGCGGTTAAGTCGGCGGTTGCTTTATGACTTCAATACTTATTGGGGCATCCATTTCAGAAACTACTGGATCATAAAAGCGAACACAAATTATTTATAACTCTAATGGGTGGCCGCATGTATTCAACTGTTGGGTGTGTGTGTGTAATATAATTATTTATAACACTAATGGGTGGCCGTATGTAATTTAGCTGTTGGGTAGCTGTTGACTGTTGTGCAATTGGCACCGGCCCGCGAGTACGGAACTCGTCGCGGACAATAGCAACGGAAGCTAAAATTTGAGCAAATAATGGCGCGCACCAAACAATCCTCGGAAGGATACAAGTACGAGATTCCAAAACACAAAAAATCAACACAGACGACAAGAGATATACGTGGTTCGGAGTTAAGCTCCTACGTCCACGGGGAGAGCGCGCCGGATCCACTAAACAAAATGGAGGTTCTATTACAAACACAGAGCACTCAACGATCCTTTCGGATCGACACTAACCTAGAATAGGAAAGCAAGAACAAGAGGAAAAAGAAGAACTCCCCTAGCGCGCTGCCGCCGTCCGGCCAAGAAAGCCGCTGCACTCTTCAAGACGAAGGAACCGCAGCCTTATGCTCTCTTTCACCGCCGGAGTCGCCGCCGCCGCTGGATCGCCGGAGCCGCCGAAGGATCACACCCGCACCCGCCGCTGCCGTGGATCTCCCCTCTCCTACACCGGAGATGGAGCCAATGCCGCTGCCGTGCACTAGATCGGAACTCCGATCAATCTTCCGCCGCCTCCGTCGACCACTGCTCGCCTGCAGGATCAACCTCCGCTTGCCGCCGCTCGATCTACCGCTGCTGTTCGTTGCCGTTCTGATCTTGCCGGAGCCGGAGAGGAAATCCTAGATCGGGCTTGCCGCTGCCCCGTCTTCCTCCTTGCCACCGGAGAAGACGAGCCAAGATCCCGATCTAGCCAAATCTCTGACCGTCGCCGGAGAAGGAAGCCGCCACTGACCGTCGCCGGGGAAGAACCACCCAAGATCGGGCTTGCCGCCGCTGACCGTCGCCGGGGAAGAACCGCCCAAGATCGGGCTTGCCGCCGCTGACCGTCCGCCCCGAGATTGGGCTTGCCGCCGCTGACCGTCGCCGGGGAAGAAGCTGATGGAAGAAGCCGCCCCGTCTTCCTCTCGATGTCGCCGCTTTTCCTGTTCTCCCGCTGGAGCCGCCTCTTGATCGCTGTTTAGGTTAGAAAGAAGGAATCGGGAAAAAAGCCTGCTACATCTCTTCCTGTGCAAGTATATATATATATAATAAAACACTTAACTGGACCGGTCCAGCTGGACCGGTCCAGTAAAGCATCAAACATAACAATCTCCACCTTGATGCTTTACGAACACTAATACCGCATAAGACACACAGACCCCTACTGGCGAATACAAACCCCCTCTCCCTGGGGCCGCCACGATCAACGTGCATCAGTCTGAGTCAAGTCAAACTTGACTCGCCTCACTGATCTCTCTCGCATGCTCGCAACGCATTCCTCCGTAGAACTCTCCCGTAACATAACGCCTCCACCTCGAGCGAACTCCCTCAACTCCCGGTGACGCACGTCGACGTGCTTCGTCCTTGCACGATAGACCGGGTCTACTGCAAGACGAATCGCACTCGAACTCTCACTGTGCAACTCCACCTTCTCCTGAGTGATCCTAAGTTCCTCAGTGAGACCTCTGAGCCTGACGGCTCCTCTCACGGTGTCTGGATACTTCTGAGATGACTCTCTACCCGTCTCCTCTACGGCTGCGAAAACTCTACCTCTGCCAAGGTCCTCTCTACGCGCACACAACCTTGCCACGAATCCTGCCCTTCTCCTCCGCTGGTCCTTCCTAGCTTTTCGCTGAAAACGGTCTCCGCTCTCTAAAGCTCTATCGAAGGAACTACGATCTGAGGAGATCGCCTGAAAAGCATACGCTACCGTATCCTGTACCTCGAGAGACGGTCTGACCTCTCTCCTCACATTTCCCCTGGCAATCGTGGTGCCAATAAGTCTATAGAGCGATCCAAAACGCTCTCCTCTCAAGACTGTCTGCGCGCCTCTCCTGACCTCCAAATACCCGCTGCTACTGGTATAAGAATACCCGGCAGCCTCCAGAGTGCCCAGAGAAAGCAAGCTCTTCCTCAACTCAGGCACATACCGAACGTCGGTGAGGGTCCTAACCACTCCATCGAACATCCTAATCCTGATGCTCCCGACTCCTGATATCTCGCACTCTGACTGGTTCCCCATCCGAACACGACCACCTCCACAGTGCCTAATACTGGAGAACCATTCAATGTTCGGGCACATGTGGAACGAACATCCTGTATCCATGATCCAGGAATCTGAGGTCCCGACTACCACATCGTGACTCTGTGAAACGTGTAAAACGTCATCATCGCTCACGCACTCCGATGCCACTGCAGCCTGCTGAGGCACAGACTCTTTGCCCTTGAGTTTCCTCACTGGGCAGTTGGCCTTCCAATGCCCCTCCTCCTTGCAGTAATGACACCTACCCCTGGACCTAGGTCGACCATCCTCCTTGCCTCCCCCTCTCGATCTACCTCGGGATGGGTCTCTGCTCTTCACGAGCAGACCCTCGCTCGCACTCGATCCGGAACTGCTCCTCTTCTCATTAGAGAGAAGCATCGTCACTACTTCCTCCATCTTAAGCGTATCCTTCCCATACAATATGGTAGTGACTAAATGATCGAACGACCTCGGGAGTGAGGATAAGAGGAGAAGAGCCTGGTCTTCCTCCTCGACCTTCACATCCATGCTACGCAACTGGGATACCAACTTGTTGAACACATTTAAATGATCCAACAGTTGCGCGCCATCGGACATCCTCAAGCTGTACAACTGCTTCTTCACGTACAGCTTGTTCGTGAGCGACCTAGACATATAGAGCTCCTCGAGCTTCCTCCACAAGTCCACCGTATTTTCCGCCTCGATAACGTTGTACATGACCTCGTCTGCCAAACACAGCTGTATGGTGCTGATGGCCTTGAGGTCCAGCTCATCCCACTCGTCGTCGTCATTCACCTTAGCCTTCTCCTTTCCAAGGAGTGCCTTGTGAAGACCCTGCTGAACGAGTACGGCCTTTATGCGCTTTTGCCAAAGACCGAAATCGATCCGCCCATCGTATTTTGGAACCTCGAATTTGGCCGCCATTGAATTTGCTCACAGGTCCAAAAGGTCGAACCTCCCTCTGATACCAATTGTTGTGCAATTGGCACCGGCCCGCGAGTACGGAACTCGTCGCGGACAATAGCAACGGAAGCTAAAATTTGAGCAAATAATGGCGCGCACCAAACAATCCTCGGAAGGATACAAGTACGAGATTCCAAAACACAAAAAATCAACACAGACGACAAGAGATATACGTGGTTCGGAGTTAAGCTCCTACGTCCACGGGGAGAGCGCGCCGGATCCACTAAACAAAATGGAGGTTCTATTACAAACACAGAGCACTCAACGATCCTTTCGGATCGACACTAACCTAGAATAGGAAAGCAAGAACAAGAGGAAAAAGAAGAACTCCCCTAGCGCGCTGCCGCCGTCCGGCCAAGAAAGCCGCTGCACTCTTCAAGACGAAGGAACCGCAGCCTTATGCTCTCTTTCACCGCCGGAGTCGCCGCCGCCGCTGGATCGCCGGAGCCGCCGAAGGATCACACCCGCACCCGCCGCTGCCGTGGATCTCCCCTCTCCTACACCGGAGATGGAGCCGATGCCGCTGCCGTGCACTAGATCGGAACTCCGATCAATCTTCCGCCGCCTCCGTCGACCACTGCTCGCCTGCAGGATCAACCTCCGCTTGCCGCCGCTCGATCTACCGCTGCTGTTCGTTGCCGTTCTGATCTTGCCGGAGCCGGAGAGGAAATCCTAGATCGGGCTTGCCGCTGCCCCGTCTTCCTCCTTGCCACCGGAGAAGACGAGCCAAGATCCCGATCTAGCCAAATCTCTGACCGTCGCCGGAGAAGGAAGCCGCCACTGACCGTCGCCGGGGAAGAACCACCCAAGATCGGGCTTGCCGCCGCTGACCGTCGCCGGGGAAGAACCGCCCAAGATCGGGCTTGCCGCCGCTGACCGTCCGCCCCGAGATTGGGCTTGCCGCCGCTGACCGTCGCCGGGGAAGAAGCTGATGGAAGAAGCCGCCCCGTCTTCCTCTCGATGTCGCCGCTTTTCCTGTTCTCCCGCTGGAGCCGCCTCTTGATCGCTGTTTAGGTTAGAAAGAAGGAATCGGGAAAAAAGCCTGCTACATCTCTTCCTGTGCAAGTATATATATATATAATAAAACACTTAACTGGACCGGTCCAGCTGGACCGGTCCAGTAAAGCATCAAACATAACAGTTGACCACACCGGCCTTGGCCGGCCTCACCGACGAACTGTTCAAACAAAAAATCCTTTGAATGTGAAGGCACTTTATATTCCCCTTTCTGAACAAGATTCCTGCTTGTTTTTATTTTTCCAAGAATGGGTCTAGCCCAGAAATAATTTTTGGCTAAGGGTAGCGTTTTTAGAGGAAAGAGCGCGAGTAGCCTGCTCGCCGTTGGATCAATTCTGCTCGTTGTCCGATCAAAGTGTTTACTCGTCTTTTTTTTAATTTTTTTCTCGCTTTTATTGCTGATGGTTAGATCTGTCAATCCAACGGCGAGCAGGCTACTCGCTCCCAAAACTAGGAATGCTATCCGCACGAAAAAAGTTTTCAACAGATCCTGAATTTACCGGAGATTCGCGCTGATGGACTTGATACTTTTAAATAAACCCGAATTCGATTACATTCGCAACCTACTAGCTTGTCGCCAGAAGAATACCCCGACAAATTTCTACGCCTGTGACAAATTTAACTTATATTTGGGAATAATTATCAAAGTTTACCACAAAAACTAGCATAATTAAAGGATGCATATAGGGGTGCAAGTTGAATTGAGTCGGCTCCTGAGCTCGATGAGTCGGCTCAAATTTTTTTTGACTCAAGCTCGAGCCAGTAAAGCTCGAGCTCGATTGCGAGCTCGAGCTCGCATGCTCTTAATCATGAGCTAGCAAGCCGGCTCGCGGGCTTTTTTTATTACTTTTTTTAAAATAATAAATAGTTATAAATAAAAAGTGTAAATGAGCTGAAAAGCTCGTGTGCAGCTCGAGCTCGACTCAAGCTCATGAGCTCAAAAGCTCGAGCTCGAGGTCAATATATTAATCTCGTGCTCGAGCTTGGGAATTTTGTCAAATTCGACTCGAGCTCGACTCATTGATACCCCTAGTTTTAAAAATTACAAAAAGCCTCCATCGTAATTTTATATTTTCGGGCAGCCAGGCGGCGGGGCGACCGTTTGGCCTCCCGCTCCCGCCGGGAAACGGCCGCCCATTTCCGGGCGGCGGGAGGGCGACGAGGCCGCGTGCCCAGCACGCGCCGAGTGAGACGCGCTGAGGCGCACGGCTAAGGCCGCATGCGGCCTGGTGCCCGCATGGACGCGTACGGCGAGACGGGGCCAAGTCGGCTCTTGTCGACTCGCCTGAGGTTCTGGCGGTCGCGCGGTTCTAGGGTCTTGGTCGAACTGGCTCAAGCGAAACCCATCAGGACTCCTAAATTATTTCTTGAGAATGCATATATCTGACCACATCGTGAAAATATTATATTCATTCCGCCATAGAAATATGCTACAGCAATTTTGAGCAAATATCAAAAGTTGGACTGTAATCCTATTTGGACACCCATATCAAATGGTAAGCATTCTGAGGGGACACTGCATAGCACAATTTTGATAACTTGGAATGCAACAATTCTCCACTAAACCGTTTAGAAAATAGTAGTAGTTCTTCTTCTATTTAATCTGCATGCAGCTGAATTGTAGTTTCACAGAGTTCACAGGTTAATGTATCCATTTTGAATCATCCATTCTAAGCTCCAGTTGGTCTGGACATTCTTCAGAGTCCAGTATGCCCATCCGAAGGTCGCCTTCCCGTACACCTCGAGCTGCGCCGCCCCAAATCTCTGATAATCCTCCTTTGACGCACCTCTCATCTCCATTTCGTCCACCCACTCCCCTGCATTCGAATCGAATCATTAGCCGCGGATATTGTGTGCAGCAGATGGATTGATGAGACTTACCGACGAAGACGAGAGGGCCATTCGGAATGGTGAGAGACTGGATGCTGGCAGCGTGGTATTTCTTCACATAGTCGATGTTCTGCTGCACCGTCATGCCTTGGAATATGCTCGAGAAGACGTTGTAGTAATGGACGTCGATGACGGAGCGGGAGAAGTTTCCGGCGAAGTGGAGGAGCTCCGTGGTATCGCTGATCCCCAATCGGTTCGACATCATCACATACACATCCGAATGCTTCCTCACGGCTTCATACGCCGCCCCATAGTACTTCTCCAGCCGATCCAGCGCCACTCCCGGCGCCAGCGGCTCATTCAACAGCTCCATCGCATAAAGCGCGCTCCGATTGGCGTACCTGGATGTGAGGAAGTCGATGACCTCCACCGTCTGATCGATGGTGTCGTCGCTCTGTCCCCATGACTGCGATCCATCTCTCGTCCCGCTGTGATCCCACACATTCTGCGACCCCGGGGCTGCCTGCAGATCTATGATCACCTTAATGCCGTATTTCCTGCGCACAACGACCCGGGCTTTAATTTGTTAATTAATCCACCGCATGCTTATTAATTTGTTAATTAATCCACCGCTAGCAGCTTCTTACTCTGCCCAGGAGAAGGCTCTGTCTAAGGCTTGCAAGGATCCCCCAACAAAAGGGCGAGGTGGGTTTTCATCATATTTTATCCACCATCCAACCGGAATCCTCACAGCAGTCAACCCATTCTCGGATATGAACTTGAAGTCTTCTTCCACTATGAAGCTATTCCAGTGATTCTGCACACGCGCCCAATTAAAATTCATTCCCCACGACCTTAATTTTTAACATAATTGGGAGGTGCAAACTAATTAATGATCTCACCGTCATCGCGGACTTGGCCTTGTCGGGTCCATAGCCATTGGTGACCTGAAACTCCCCCTGAAGCTGTCTCACATTTGTCATCAGAAAAACCGAGGGGTCATCATTTCCCCAGTCAGTCTTCTCTGGATAATCCGCAATCAGAAACTCATCAGAGTTGACCTGAATCGTGCAGATGACGGAGCTCAGCACTAATTAAACAATAGGAATAGTACTGATGAATGGGGTAGTATTGGATAGAGGCGATTTGAACCTCCAAGAATGAACCATTCGGCGCTTTGATGCGAATTCGATTGGGATCTTCCTGATTCCTCACCAGCTCAAAAGTATGCGATGCATTTGAATCGTCGGAAGAAGTGGAAGTCGCCACCAGCCTCCCTCCATCGTCTAGCCCCAAAAATTGCCAGTTGAAAACCCTAAACTGGAACGTTGTTTCGGTGATCCTCCACAACTATATATATAATCAGAGTACGAGTTCGTTTTATCGATCGGTTGACGATTGAAAAATATATATATATATAAAGGAAAGTTGAGATGGAACGCAAAGAACATACGTTGAATGTCTCCCAACCAGAGGCCGATGATTTACTCGCGACGATGGTTGACCCCCCGCCATTGTCGGCAGAGAGGTAATTGTTATTTGTGACCGATTTGAGCTGAATCTGAGTTCCATCCTGAAATCAACGTAGCAATTAATAATGCTAGCTTGCAGTGAGATGAATGTGATTTGAACTGGAATTGAAGAGTGGAAGGGTGATGAGGGAGCATTGCTAATTAATTGAGGTGATTGTTATTAACACCGCAGTTTTGACTAGTCCTACCGTATATTCTCTTAATTTGTTGCGCCTTTTGAAAATTCGTCTTATACATATATTCTTAGGAAAAGTGTTCAACACAAAAGTTGTAGATCTCGTCAAGATCTACAACTTTCGTGTTGAACAATTTTCCTAAAAATGCACGTACAAGACGTACTTTGAAAATACGCCCAAATTTCACGTTTTTTAGAAATACTTATTGTACATGCATTTTTAGAAAAAATGTTCAACACGAAAGTTGTAGATCTCGACGCTACAACTTTAGTGTTGAACATTTTTTCTAAAAATGCATGTGCAAGACGTATTTTCAAATGACACAAAATTCGGAGAGAATACGGTGCGACTAGCTAAAACTGCGGTGCTAATAACAATCACCTTAACTTACCAACAGATCTTTGTTGACGGGAATTTCATCGAACAGGTTGGGGGTGATCCAGCCCTCTGTGACGAGCCAAGCACCGAGATTGACGGCCTTGACGGGGGTGGGGAGGTGGTTGGAAGGAGCTTCCCTTCCAGCAGATTGGGAGATGGAGGCGATGCCTGAGAGGAAGAGGAGGAGGAGTTGTAAATGGCTCATCATTGATCTTTTTAGATCCCTGCTCCAAGATTAAGGAATGATGTACACGTATTTATACACGTTGATGCAGGCATGGATTGCGCAGAAGATCAAGCACGCTAATTTAATACTGATTGGCGTCACTGCCAGGTTTTTTCAAGACAAAACAGCGGTAAAGCTGTGTAGTCATATCGATATATATATTATATACACTTTTTTTGGGCATATCGCGCAACTACTCTGGCGGACTATTCAAGTATATCTGGCCGTTGGATCTGTGAACAGCGACTTTGAGAAATTCTGGTCCGTCCGATCTAGCAATTTCCTTTTCTGATACGCCCATGAACATCGTAGAAATTCGATTTTTGTTGAAATCGAATCTAGTCCTATATTATTTTTTTATTAGGGCTCCAATACTTAAGGGAGTATGGTATACTACACCTATATGGCTATATGTCTATATTTTTAGGTCATTGTTCCACATTATGAAATTACAATTTTGTCCTTTTGAGTTTGAAAAAGAAATCTTTGAAAATTATTACGTGCACATCATATTTCGCTAGGTGCAACGCAATATTAAAAAATATTATGTTATTTTCGGATTCATCCTCTTTTTTCCACGCACAACAGGCCGCTTCCGCCACCTCCTCCTCCCAAGCAGTTGCCTCCTCCGCGGATCAAGACGTTGCCGGCTCCATTGCCGTTGTTACCAAGGTAACCTCCTTTCAAATCTGCAAGTCATTTTTCATTTCCCCTCTATTCCGCAATTTTGCATGAGGCAAGCCTATTTTACTTCCATTTTTTTTGGTGAGTGTTATCCGCACTACAGTTTTGGTTATCCGCACTTTTTTTTCCCAATTTTTCGCGCCTTTTAAAAATACGTCTTGTACATGCATTTTTACGAAAAGTGTTCAACACCAAAGTTGTAGATCTCATCGAGATCTACAACTTTCGTGTTAAACACTTTTCCTGAAAATGCATGTACAAGACGTATTTCTAAAAGGCGCGAAATCTGAGTGTATTTCCAAAGTACGTCTTGTACATGTATTTTCAGGAAAAGTGTTCAACACAAAAGTTGTAGATCTCGATGAGATCTACAACTTTGGTGTTGAACACTTTTCGTAAAAATGCATGTACAAGACGTATTTTTAAAAGGCGCGAAAAATTGGGAAAAAAAAGTGCGGATAACCAAAACTGTAGTGCGGATAACAATCACCTTTTTTTCTGTTGTTTTGGCTTCAAAAGAATTCCCGTTGATTAGAGGGAACATGAGTTTGATTTCAATTATTTTTTGTATTCTCCATGATTTTTTTCCCAGATTTTTGGTGGAAGGTGAATTTAGGGGTGTAAGTCCGAACCAACCGAACCGCCTAATCGAATCGAACCAAACCAAACCGCACGGTTCGGTTTCATATGAAAAAGTATATGATTTAATTTTTGATATCCATATATCTCAGACCATCATCATCTTCAAGTTGTTATTTCTGTCATATTATTCTCCTTGCTTGTTTGACATTAAAAAATTAAATGAATTACTTTATTTCTATCAAATTTTTTCTTTTTAAGTATTGAATCACTCAAATCGGACTGAACTGCACCGTGCGATTCGGTTCGGTTCCAATGGCGTACACGGTTCGGTTCGGTTTCATATTTTTAGAACCACGCGTGAGTGGTTTGATTAGTGATTTTGATCAAAAACCGAATCAAATTGAACCGTCACAGCCCTTTAGGTGATGCATATTTTAGTTGAGAACATGGATTTTTTTTGTTCTATTCCCCATGAATTTGCTCTATTCTCAGTGTTTTTTCTTTATGTTTTTTTTGGGTAGAATTTTCACAGTTTATTTCATAGATTTTCATTCATGAAGTTGGCACTATCATAGTTTTCATAGTTACATATTTCATATAGTTTTCATAGTTTCAAAGATGAGAGGATTTATTCGCCTATTGATAGGGATTGGATCTATTTTATAGTTTTAGGGGTGCACATAGCAATTCCCAAAATGAAATCATGGGGTTGACTAGTCAACCCCATGATTCCCTTCATGATGGGAGAAGTGGAGGGCCTACTTTCTCTCATCTTTTATCTCCTCCATCCAATTCCCCTCTCTTTCTCTCCCACCAAAAATGAGATCCACAAAAAGGGGAAAGAGGGGAGAGAGAACACTGTCGCCGCAACCGACCGCCGCCATCGGCCGCCGGCCAACGCCGGCCGCTGCCGGCCGGCCATCGCCGGCCACCTCCACCTGTCGACCGCCACTGGCCGGCCGCTCCCGCTACCACCGCTAGCCGGTGGCTCGCCGCCCGAACCTCCACCATCCGATCATGGCGCGCTACCGCGGCCGTCCGATCAAGGGGAAATCACCCACTAACCCACTACGTTAGTGGTGGGGCCCACCATGATCTCCCCCTAGAGCCTATAAAAGGACCCCAGGGGCTCTTCATTTCTCACCTTTTTTCCTCCGCAACTTCCTCTTCCTTGCGCCAGAGCTCTGTCTGTTTCCTGCCGTAGAGAATTCTCCAGCCACCGCGAAACTCCGCCGAGGTGAAAACGACTAAGCCCCCAAACCTGAAGAAGAAGAAGGCTTACAAGACATCCTTGCGTGGAGCGCCGCGTCAGCTTCCACACTCCGAAAACTCACGCGGATTCCACCGTTCAAGCCTTCTCCACGGCACAGCCTGTTGCCCGTGGAAAGAGCAAGTCTCCCTCTCACCTCCACTTTTGTAACAAGGAGCGGCCTGTCGCCCTTGATTCTCCTAACATTTTGTAACCTCCAACAGCTTAGTGGATTTTAACTGGCACAGAATCGATCACGTGGTTTTTCATCCGGTTGAAGGGTTTTCCACGTTAAAACTCATGGTGTACATTTTCCTTTTTTTCAACTGAATGTGTGTGCGCTCGACCGCTCCGCGAGCTAAGGCAGTCCAAGTTAGTCCGGATCGACCGGAGCACCGAGTTTGGCCGCAACACCTATTAATCACCTTTTTGATGAAATGATACAATAGTGAATTGGTTTGTTTGATTTTGGAAATTGATGGGTACCACTTAATTTATAAATAATTATCGTAACTCCCACGCACCGAATCGTAACTCTCGCACACCGAATCGTAACTCCCGCGCATCGGATCGTAACTCCCGCGCACCGGATCGTAACTCCCGCGCACCGGATTGTAACTCCCGCGCACTGGATCGTAACTCCCGCGCACCGGATCGTAACTCCCCCGCGCCAGATTGCAACCGCCGCCGCCGCCATCCTTACGGGCGGGAGGAGGCCGGTGGCCAGCCTCCCACGACCGGCCGCCCCCTTAGCGGTCTATGGGAAACATTCCCAACATCCTTCGAAGAACAAGTTCATCATCCCTACCACCGCAATGGCAAAGAGAAGTGCCAGCACTGCCGAAGGATCCGCACTTGGCAGACACACTGAACCAACACGATCTCACTCTCTGGTAGACGTGCCACTGACTGCTGAAGCAAATTTCGCCCCTGTAACCGCCTTGGAAGGGCGTGTCCGCCAAATGGAAGAGCAACAGAAAGAGATGCTCGCACTACTTCGGAACCTGGGAGCACCTCCATCTCCACCAAGGTCACCTCCACCAGCTAACAATCCTCCACCACTTAATCCAGCAATGATCCAGGAAGCCCCTGCGGGGCAAGAAGAACTTGAAGACTACTCTGATGCCACCAGTTCGACTCATCCCCCTCCAAGGGGAGCAAGGGTGGATCACCCCCGCCACAATCTAGTTAACGATGCTCGCATCCACCCACTCCTCACTCGCGAAGAAATCAGGGAGGTCATTGCTGAAGAATACCGCCAAGCCGCGAGGAGAGATTTTGACCCTCATCGGCCGCTTTGCCAAGGCTCCCCCTTGGCCCCACAAATCCTCGACCATCTGATCCCGCAAGGATTCAAACTCCCAAGCATCGAAACATTCGATGGAACCGATGATCCGCTCGAACATGTCAATCATTTTATCATTATCATGAGGATTTTCAACGCCTCTGATCTGCTGCTATGTCAAGTATTCCCAACCACCCTCAAAGGGCAAGCTCGAACGTGGTTTCACTCTTTAAGAGCGGGCACCGTTACCAGCTTCACCGAACTGACTAGACAGTTCTCCGACCAATTCATCGCCAATCAAAGGGTCGTTCGCGAACCATCACATCTCTCTGGAATCCGCCAAAACGAAGGGAAGAACCTCAAAGATTTCTTCCGACGATTTACTACAGAAGCCCGCCAGATCCCAGGAGTCAACCCCGAGCTCCTACGGGGGGTGTTCCTAGGAGGTCTCCGTCCTAGCGGTTTCTACTCAGCACTTATGAGAGAAACCATCCCCAGCTATCCAGATCTTGTACACAGAGTCGAAGCACAGATAGCCGCAGACGAAACCATTGAAGCTCATCGATGACAGTTCGATGGAGTACAGAAAAGAAAGAGGGACAAAGAGCCGACCCCTCAAGGCCGGGAAGGAAGATTCCCTGAAGAACATCGGAATGGACAACGCCGACGTGACCGCCAAAGAGATCCACCTAGAGATTACACCCCTCTCAACACTTCTCGCACCAATATGTTATATGCCATCCAGAATAAGCCGGCGCTGCAACGACCAAGACACCCATCTCACAATCCTAAGAACGATCAGTCCAAGTATTGCGAATACCATCCGACGACCGGGCACACCACTGAAGATTGTGCTCGCCTGAAAGAGGAGATCGAGCGTCTAGTTCGTCTAGGACTGCTCGGAAGATTTTTGCAGGGAAGGGTGCAGGAAAAACAGGATCCGCTTAGGCATCGTAGGGACCAGCAGAATGCCCCATCTGCAGGAGGAGGAGGAAGGCAAGTGGTAGGAAACATCGAGACCATTGCCGGATCACCTGTTCTGACTACACAGATACTATCAGTGCACACGGGAAAGGAAACCCATGAAGATAAGAGAAGCAAGCAAGACACCACCATATCATTTGGAGATGAAGATCTCATCGACATCCGAACGCCACATCAAGATCCACTAGTAATCAGTGCTGGCATCAGAGACCCCTGTTACAACGTCAAACGAATCCTTGTCGATAATGGCAGTTCAGTCGACGTTCTTTTCTTTAGCACCAGATCCGAACGCCAGATCCCAGGAGTCAACCCCGAGCTCCTACGGGGGGTGTTCCTGGGAGGTCTCCGTCCTAGCGGTTTCTACTCAGTACTTATGAGAGAAACCGTCCCCAGCTATCCAGATCTTGTACACAGAGTCGAAGCACAGATAGCCGCAGACAAAACCATTGAAGCTCATCGATGACAGTTCGATGGAGTACAGAAAAGAAAGAGGGACAAAGAGCCGACCCCTCAAGGCCGGGAAGGAAGATTCCCTGAAGAACATCGGAATGGACAACGCCGACGTGACCGCCAGAGAGATCCACCTAGAGATTACACCCCTCTCAACACTTCTCGCACCAATGTGTTATATGCCATCTAGAATGAGCCGGCGCTGCAACGACCAAGACACCCATCTCACAATCCTAAGAACGATCAGTCCAAGTATTGCGAATACCATCAGACGACCGGGCACACCACTGAAGATTGTGCTCGCCTGAAAGAGGAGATCGAGCGTCTAGTTCGTCTAGGACTGCTCGGAAGATTTTTGCAGGGAAGGGTGCAGGAAAAACAGGATCCGCTTAGGCATCGTAGGGACCAGTAGAATGCCCCATCTGCAGGAGGAGGAGGAAGTCAAGTGGTAGGAAACATCGAGACCATTGCCGGATCACCTGTTCTGACTACACAGATACTATCAGTGCACACGGGAAAGGAAACCCATGAAGATAAGAGAAGCAAGCAAGACACCACCATATCATTTGGAGATGAAGATCTCATCGACATCCGAACGCCACATCAAGATCCACTAGTAATCAGTGCTGGCATCAGAGACCCCTGTTACAACGTCAAACGAATCCTTGTCGATAATGGCAGTTCAGCCGACGTTCTTTTCTTTACCACCCTCCAAAATATGAACATATCCCGACAACAGCTGACTCCAACAGCTGGCCCAGTTTACGGTTTTGATAACCATCCAGTCCAAGTCATCGGAACAGTCACCCTACCAGTCACATTAGGAGAATTTCCAAAACAAATCACGCATGAAGTCCAGTTCGTGGTAGTAGAATCAAGCTCAACATACAATGCTATCTTTGGAAGACCAGTTCAGACCACCTTCAAAGCCATCCCATCCATTCCCCATCTAGCTATGAAGTTCCCTACTCCCGGAGGGATTGGAGTAGTGCGCGGGAATCAGGAAGCCGCTAAGAACTGCTATTCTAAACAAGCACAACCCACCAAGCCTACCACACTGAATATCGATGACTTCGACCTCAGAGATGAAGCAGTTCTGCAGCGGGGGGCACCCATCGAAGGCCTGATTGAGGTCTCCCTCTCTCCGACAAAACCAGATCGCACCGTTCAGCTCGGGTCCCTCTTACCCCGGCAAGAGAGGGAGGAATTAGCAGCCTGCCTTCGGGAAAATAAGGATATCTTCGCCTGGTCCCCGGAAGATATGCCTGGAATCGACCCTCAGATCATCCAACACTCCCTTAACATTAACCCTGCATGCAAGCCCGTCATCCAAAAGAAGAGGAATTTCGCCCCCGAGAGACTCCAAGCAATAGAAGAAGAAGTTGAGAAGCTCCTCTGCACCCATTTCATTCGAGAGGTTGGCTATCCCACATGGGTGGCTAACGTTGTCCTGGTAAAGAAATCCTCCGGGAAGTGGAGGATGTGTGTGGACTATACCAACCTTAACCAGGCCTGCCCTAAAGACAGTTTTCCACTTCCCAGGATAGACCAACTAGTTGATTCAACTGCCGGACATCAACTTCTCAGCTTCATTGATGCCTACTCAGGATATAATCAGATCCGGATGGACCCAGCCGACGAGGAACACACAGCTTTACGAACTGACAAGGGGATCTACTGCTATAAAGTGATGTCATTCAGACTTAAGAACGCAGAAGCTACTTATCAACGGCTCATGAACAAATTCTTTAAGGAGCTCATCGGAAGATCCATGGAAGTGTATGTAGATGATATGATGGTCAAGAGCATTCGTCGTGAAGACCATTTGGAAGATTTAGAGAAATGTTTCAGAATCCTTAGACAGTATGGAATGAGGCTTAACCCTAGCAAGTGCGCCTTCGGGGTCACTTCGGGGAAGTTACTAGGGTTCATGGTTACCCAGCGTGGAATAGAGGCCAATCCAGAGAAGATTAAGGCTCTCGAAGAAATGTCTCAGTCGGAATCACTCAAAGATGTACAACGGTTGAATGGAAGAATCACAGCACTATCCCGATTCCTAGCTCGGACGGGAGACAAGTACCTCCCCTGCTTCAAGATCCTCCGAGGAGCTCGAAACACAGGATTTCAATGGACAGACGAGTGCCAGTCGGCCTTCGAATCCTTAAAGCAATATATTGCCTCCCCCCCCCCCCGCTTCTATTCAAGCCAGCTCCCGGAGAGATTCTATTTCTATATCTCGCCATCACGCCAGCTGCATTGAGTTCAGTCCTAGTTAAAGATGAAGGAAGAGTTCAGCGCCCCATTTACTACCTCAGCAAAATCCTTTCTGATACAGAGACCCGATACCCGGCTGCAGACAAAACGGCCTTAGCAATTGTCTTCTCCGCCAGAAAACTTCGCCCCTACTTCCAAGCACACACCATTAAAGTCTTGACCGAGTTGCCACTCCGAGCCATTCTCCATAAACCTGAAGCATCCGGCCGACTAGTCAAGTGGGCCGTCGAGCTAGGCGAGTTCGATATCCACTTCCTCCCACGCCCCGTCATCAAGTCTCAAGTCTTGGCAGACTTCATCGTAGAAAACACTTTACCAACGGAAGCAGATGCCGCACCAGCGGAGGCCGGACAAACATGGGCACTATATGTGGACAGGGCCTCAGGAGTTGAAGGCACTGGAGCAGGCCTGCTCTTATTAGTCCAGAGCTCGTTACCCTGGAATATGGACTCCGGCTAAAGTTCCCTGCTACAAACAATGCTGCAAAATACGAAGCCCTCATCGCAGGACTCAAGCTCGCCATCAGCTGCCAGGTCAAGAGGCTGACCATTTACTCTGATTCACAACTTGTCGTCTCGCAGGTAGAAGGAGAATTCGAAGCGAAGAACGAGAAGCTTGCCCAGTACCTGCAACTTGTCAAGTCCCTTCTGATCCAAATCTCGCAATTTCAAATTTTACATATCCCCAGAGAGCAGAACAGCAAGGCAGATGCCCTGTCAAAGTTAGCCACATCTTCAACGCAGTATCAGACAAGAAGGCGCCAAATAGAAGAAATAGCCTTCCCTACCATTCATGGCCCATGGGAAGTGGCAGAAATCAATAAAGCAGAGGAGTCCTGGACCGCCCCGCTAATCGCCTACTTGAAAAACCAGCAGCTACCCGAGTATCACAAGAAAGCTCGCCGCCTAAGAATGAGAGCAGCCGCTTTCACTTTGATGGACGGAGAATTATACAAGCGGTCCTTCGCAGGACCTTACCTGAAGATCAGAAGAAGACGCTGAATATGCACTCCGCGAAGTCCACGGAGGGGTATGCGGCGAGCACCTTGGAGGGAAAGTGTTGGAGTAATTTGCCAGCAGGACACGTGTGTGTGGGACCGACCCCGTGGCTTTTCCCATCGCGTTCCTGGTCTGGGTGTTGACCCCGGTGGGCCCCCTATGACGGAATATCCCCGTGGTCCTGTGGTTGGGATTAGTCCCACATCGCTCACAGCGCTCGCTCCTCTGTGTTTATGTACCCTGCCACCCTTCATCTCAACACCTGGGTTTTGAGATGCGATATGGGTGGGCGGGTTCTCACATGGTATCAGAGGATGGTTGTCCTGCTGCGGGGGGGGGGGGGGGTGTTGGAGTAATTTGCTAGCAGGACACGTGTGTGTGGGACCGACCCCGTGGCTTTCCCCCATCGCGTTCCTGGTCTGGGTGTTGACCCCGGTGGGCCCCCTGTGGCGGAATATCCCCGCGGTCCTGTGGTTGGGATTAGTTCCACATTGCTCGCAGCGCTCGCTCCTCCGTGTTTATGTACCCCTCCACCCTTCATCTCAACACCTGGGTTTTGAGATGTGATATGGGCGGGCGGGTTCTCACAGAAAGCCTTAGCCAGAAAAATCCTACGTCAAGGATTTTATTGGCCAACTATGAAGAAGGAGGCAACGGAGTTCGTCCAAAAATGTAGAAGTTGTCAAGTGCACGCCAACGTTCCCTGACAGCCTCCAGTGGCCCTCACATCGCTGCAAGGAGCTTGGTCATTTGCATAGTGGGGAATAGATCTCCTCGGGCCTCTGCCACTAGCCTCTGGTCAGAGAAAATTCATTATTATGACAATTGATTACTTCACCAAGTGGGTTGAAGCAGAACCACTGGCCAAGATAACCGAAGAGAATGCAAAACAATTCGTCTGGAAGAACATCGTGTGCCGCTTCGGCATACCGGCAATCATCATCACTGATAACATCACCCAATTCACCGAAAATTCCTTTACCAAGTTGTGCAAAGAATTAAAGATAGAGTTGCGGCACACATCAGTATCACACCCGCAAACTAATGGACAAATTGAGGTGACTAATTATACTATTCTGAAGGGGCTTAAGAAACGACTAGAAGATGCTGGGGGGGCAATGGGTCGACGCTCTCCCCAACGTGATATGGGCATATCGTACAACAGAAAGGAAGCCTACAGGAGAAACACCATACAATCTCTGCTATGGAACAGAAGACATTATCCCGGTCGACATCGGCGTCCCTAGTTCCCGGGTATCCAACTTTGATCGCCAAGCAAACGATGAAGCGCTCCGTAATAACCTCGACTTAGTCTTCGAAGTGTGCGAAGAAGCTGCTCTCCGCGTCGCCGCCTACCAACAACGCACGGCCCGCTACTACAATCGCCGGATGAATCCCCGCTCAATCAACGTGGGAGACTTAGTCCTTCGCACCTTGGAAGTCGCCGGAAAAGGAGCACAATGCAACAAGCTATCTCCAACATGGGAAGACCTGTTCGTTGTCACAGCTATGGTAAAACCAGGAACGTACAAGTTGCGGAATGCCGAAGGAAAGACTCTTCCCCGTACATGGAATGCGCAGAACCTGCGCCGCTTTTATCAGTGATGCATTGTGATTTTCTTTATGCAGTAACTTTTTGATTAAAAACTATGTGATTCATATAAGTCGCGAGTCTGATCTTGCGCAAACTATTATTTATTCAAAGTATCGCACTTTGCTTTCTACAAATATTGTGTATTCAAACTGGATCTATGGTCTCCCTAACTTACGCAACCTGGGAAGAGCCTTCCCCCTTCTCCAGCAAAACCGTGGACCAGCTCCATACA
Organism: Platanthera zijinensis; assembly: GCA_039513925.1. NCBI lineage: Eukaryota > Viridiplantae > Streptophyta > Magnoliopsida > Asparagales > Orchidaceae > Platanthera > Platanthera zijinensis. The sequence goes on from CM077085.1 coordinate 31,849,437, forward strand.
ACCAAGCCGCGAGCTAGCCTCGCGCACAAAGCCGTGGACCAGCTCCACGCAACCAAGCCGCGAGCAAGCCTCGTGCACAAAGCCGTGGACCAACTCCACGCAACCAAGACGCGAGCCAGCCTCGCGCACAAAGCCGTGGACCAACTCCACGCAACCAAGCCGCGAGCCAGCCTCGCGCACAAAGCCGTGGACCAACTCCACGCAACCAAGCCGCGAGCCAGCCTCGCGCACAAAACCGTGGACCAGCTCCACGCAACCAAGCCGCGAGCCAGCCTCGCGCACAAAGCCGTGGACCAGCTCCACGCAACCAAGCCGCCAGCCAGTCTCGCGCACAAAGCCATGGACCAGCTCCACGCAACCAAGCCGCGAGCCAGCCTCGCGCACAAAGCCGTGGACCAGCTCCACACAACCAAGCCGCGAGCCATCCTCGCGCGCAAAGCCGTGGACCCACTCCACGTAATTAAGCCACGAGACTGACTCATACACCCTCGCAAGGGTCTACTCCCTCTCTATTTTTACAGCTAGGCCGCAAAATCGAAGACGGCTCGGACAAGCTCCCAAAGATTCGGGGAGAACGCTACAAACGCCCTCCTATGTTGTCACCTTGTGACAAAACAAATCTATGCAAAACATATGACAATGGCATGAAAATGAAACTGTCATATAAAGAAGGTAACACTACTAGAAAAATGGCTTTTAGCCACGAATTCTTTTGCCACGGGGGAAAAATCGTGGCTAATAGTGAGTATTAGCCACGGTTTTTATTCCGTGACTAAACGTCTAGTATTAGCCACGGTTGACTAATCTGTGGCTAATATTGGACTTTTAGCCACGGTTTGCCTGAACCGTGGTTAAAAGTCTAGTATTAGCCACGGTTTGCCTGAACCGTGACAAAAGGTCGTGGTTACATTTAGTCCCACACCGCCAAAACAAAATGAAATTTTGGGTTTATAAATAATTTATTTCAATTAGTATTTGAAATAAATATGGCGGCGGCGGCGGCCGGGCGGCGGCGACGGCGCGGGGGCGGCGCGTCGGCCGGCCGGCGGCCGCGCGTCGGCCGGCCGGCGGCGGCGGCTGGCCTGAATTTTTTATGTTATGAGTGACCCTTTAACCACAGCAATTAAACCGTGGCTAAAAGTCCAGTATTAGCCACGGCAATCAAACCGTGGCTAAAAGTCCAGTATTAGCCACAGTTTTGGACTTTTAGCCACGGTTTGGACTTTTAGCCACGCTTGCATTGCCCACGCCCATTTTTTGTGGGTAGACCGTGACTAAAAGTGTTTAGCCACGGTTTTGGACTTTTAGCCACGGCAATCTGCCGTGGCTAAAAGTCAGTTTTCTAATAGTGTAAAAGACAGCAAATCTGAGCCCTAGGGGCGACAATCTCAAAGGCTACATCAAAAGCAAAAAACAACAAATGTACTACAAACAACAACAAAAGGGCTACTACTCGTCCTCAGAGTCCGAGTCAGAACGCTCGTCCTCAGAGACATCAGCAAAACTAAGGTCGGACGTGTCGCACCCCAGGCTCCTACCGACAAGGCGAAAAGCCTTCGAGACGTCACGCCGCAGGGCCAGCTCTCGAACATCATCCATCTAGGGCTCCACCTCCTTGGACCAAATCTCGTCACGTAGCTCCTCGGCAATCGCGCTACGGTCCCGCCTGTAGTCCGCCGACACTAAGTACTCTGAAAGCCCGGCAGCCTTGATCTCTAACACATGATCACCAGATGACAACATCTCCACCTGGGCCTTCGCCGCCCGAAGCTGAGTCCCGAGTCCAGTCACCTCCTCCCGCACCGCCTGAAGCTGTGTCTCCAAGCCTGAAGTCTCCTCCCTGGCATGTTTTAACATCTTAGTAGTCCTCTCCACCAGGGTCTTCTCCACTTCCAAGGCTGGGCGCGCATCCTCCAATTCAGATCTCATCGCCAAACTCATTTGGCGGAACCGAGCAACATCCCGATCCTGCTTCTCTCAGAGAGCAAGGAACGCATCTTTCAAGCTGACATAATTGTCATTCCAGGTCACCGCAATCTGGGCTTGAGTCTCTATCTGCACAAAGCAAAACCCCAAGTTAGTATTAAAAAATATAATACAGAAGAAGGAAAAGGTTCACACATCAGTGTTCTTACCGCCTCACTCATAGCCCGCAAAGAGGCAGACATCCGTGGAGCCACCACCTCCGCGATCGGAGAGGCGAGTATCTGTACCTCAGAGGAAGTCTCAGGACGAGTGTCAGAAGGAATCACCGCCACCGTCACGTCATGATCACCAGAGGGAGCCATGATAGCCTTCCTCTTTCGACCGTACCCCTGAGGGGTGTCAACTGCCTGGGTCGCGCCTAAAGAAAGACCACACCGCTAGGACACACCTGAAAAAAGACCGCACCGCAGCAAACGCTTCTCCTCCACGAAAGCAAAGATGTTATATAACTGATTGGCTGGCTCGAGGGGGTCCGAAAACCCAAGAATAGGGGAAAACTCTCGCTCCTTCCCCTTCACCCGGCGACAGCGATCGGCCAACGTATCCCAAGCCTCGGGAATGCCCCAGGAATTCTTTATGTACCCAAATAAAGTGTTCCCATGACGACGGTCAGCACGAGCCTCAAACTCTAGCCAACTCTTGTTGCTACGAACCTCCACCCGTTCACCGCCGTCCGTGCGCACATCACACAAATCACGGAACAGGTCCAAAGTAAGTCGTCCCCTATGCTCGCGAAAGAAGACAATCAAGCCCATGAGTCAAGAAACCCCAACAGGGGTGAACTGTGAGATAGGTACTGCACAAAATCTGAGAATCTAGATCACCTCCTCGCATGGCGGAAAACGAAAACCAGATCGCAGAGAAATCTCGCAGGCCGTATTTTTTCCTCCACAAATCAATGTCATCCGCAGTCAACGAGGAGCGCAAGCGCATCGGACCAGAAGAACGCTTCGAGACCTGCAAAACCAAAGAATAAAAGGGGAAGGTCAATTAGCAAAAAAACAAAATGTCAGGGCCTAAACGCGGCCATCATGTTAAACAAGTAGGTACAAAAAGGCCTATAACGGCACTTCTAGAAGCGTAAGGCGAGCAAGAGCCCGCGCGCACAACACGCGCACATGGGTTGCCCACACGCACCCGCGCGCAGGGCGCGCACGCGCGCACCCGCGCGCAGGTCACGCGCGCGCGCACCCGCGGGCGAGCTCGCGCGCGCGCGCACCCGCGCGCTTGGTCGCGCGTGCACGTACCTGCGCGCTGGGACGCGAGCGTGCTCCCGCGAAAACGCGCTGGGGTGGTCGTGCGCTCCTGCGCGCGGGGCTGCGCAAGCGCACCCCCGCGCGCACTTGCGTGATTCCGGGTGCGCCTTTACACTCGCCCGCCGTTGCGCCGTTGCGCCTTCGTACCGTCAAGCGCGCGGACCCCCTCGCGATTGGATTAGTCGGCACCTTGCCCGAAGCCCCCGTCGCCGCTCCTTCAATTTGATGTAGCACCACCATCGCCAATCGTATAAGTACAAGCATACCTTCGAGGCACCATTCTTCGCCTTCTCGGCCATCTCTCCGGAGGAAGACATGGAAGCGGGGAAGAAGATGATTAAAAATCCTAAGTTATCTCTCACACGGCTCACCAACAACAAAGGAATTGGGGGGCAATTGATAGGGATTGGATCCATTTTATAGCTTTAGGGGTGCACATAGCAATCCCCAAAATGAAATCATGGGGTTGACTAGTCAACCTCATGATTCCCTTCATGATGGGAGAAATGAAGGGGCCACTTTCTCTCATCTTTTATCTCCTCCATCCAATTCCCCCCTCTTTCTCTCCCACCAAAAATGAGATCCACAAAAACGGGAAAGAGGGGAGAGAGAACACCGCCGCCGCAACCGACCGCGGCCGCCCGCCGCCGCCCGCCGCCGGCTAACTCCGGCCGCCGCCGCCCGGCCGGCCTCCGCCGGCCATCGCCGGCCATCTCTACCTATCGACCGTCACCGGCTGGCCGCTCCCGCTAACCACCGCTAGCCGGTTGCTCGCTGCCCGAACCTCCACCATCCGATCATGGCGCGCTACCGCGGCCGTCCGATCAAGGGGAAACCACCCACTAACCCACTACGTTAGTGGTGAGGCCCACCATGATCTCCCCCTAGGTCCTATAAAAGGACCCCAGGGGCTCTTCATTTCTCACCTTTTTTCCTCCGCAGCTTCTTCTTCCTTGCGCTAGAGCTCTGCCCGTTTCCTGTCGTAGAGAATTCTCCAGCCATCGCGAAACTCCGCCGAGGTGAAAACGACTAAGTCCCAAAACCTGAAGAAGAAGAAGAAGGCTTACAAGACATCCTTGCGTGGAGCGCCACGCCAGCTTCCACACTCCGAAGACTCACGCGGATTTCACCGTTCAAGCCCTCTCCACGGCGCAGCCTATTGCCCGTGGGAAGAGCAAGTCTCCCTCTCACCTCCACTTTTGTAACAAGGAGCGGCATGTCCTCCTTGATTCTCCTAACATTTTGTAACCTCCAACAGCTTAGTGGATTTTGACTGACACAGAACCGGTCACGTGGTTTTTCACCCGGTTGAAGGGTTTTCCACGTTAAAACTCCTGGTGTACATTTCTCTTTTTTCAACTGACTGTGTTCGCGCTCGACCGCTCCGCGAGCTAAGGTGGTCCAAGTTAGTTCGGATCGACCGGAGCGCCGAGTTTGGCCGCAACACCTATTAATCACTTTTTTGATGAAATGATACAATAGTGAATTGGTTTGTTTGATTTTGGAAATTGATGGGTACCCCTTAATTTATAAATAATTATCGTAACTCTCGAGCACCGGATCGTAACTCCCGCGCACCGGATCGTAACTCCCGCGCACCGGATCGTAACTCCCGCGCACCGGATCGTAACTCCCGCGCACCGGATCGTAACTCCCCCGCGCCAGATCGCAACCGCCGCCGCCGCCATCCTTACGGGCGGGTGGAGGCCGGTGGACGGCCTCCCACGACCGGCCGCCCCCCTTAGCGGTCGGTCGCCCCCATGCGGCCGGCGGTCGCGACCGACCACCCGGGGCCGGCCGCCCCCTTGCGGCCGGCGGCCTCGGCCGGCCGCCTCCTTGCGGCCGGCGGCCTCGGCCGACCGCCTCCTTGCGGCCGGCGGCCTCGGCCGACCGCCTCCTTGCGGCCGGCGGCCTCGGCCGACCGCCTCCTTGCGGGCCGGCCGATCAGCGGGCGGCCAGCCGTTTGAGGCCGGCCGCCTCCTTGCGGTCGGCGGGCGGCCAGCCGTCTGGGGCCGGCCGCCTCCTTACGGCCGGCGGCCGCGGCCGGCCGTCCGTTGCCGGTCTCCCCCCTTGCGGCCGGCCGCCGCGGCCGATCAGTCGGTGTCGGCCGCCTCCTCGCGGACGGCTGCCTCCTCCCTCGGGCGGCCATCGGTCGGCGCGCCTCCTCCGACCACCGTCGTGGGTCGGCCTTTTCTCCACTGTCCGATCATGGCGGGCCATCACAGCCCTCTGATCGCCACAAGTGATCGTGGCCCTCCGATCTGCGATTAACCACCGTAACCACCCTAACCACCTCGGAAACCCTATATAAGCATCCCTGATAGTTCATTTCAAGCGATGCCGGCTTCATTCTCTCCTTCGCTTTCTCTCTCTTCGTTCCTACTTTTCCCCAGAGCTTCTCTCTCTACTCGCCTCCTCCTCTCCTATTTCACTCACTAACTTGGCAGGTTCTCCCGCGAACGCCGCCCAGAGAAGGAAGGAAGCGAAGTGCCAGTGAAGGCAGCCCTCCTCAGTCCGAGGCACAGAACGCAGGCATCCAGCGGCGCGCGAGCCAGAAGAGCAAGCGCTTAAGAAAGACGCACATCAAAGTGCACGGACTCCTAAGCGGTGGCCTTTCACCCAAGGAGAGCTCTCTCAACTCCTCAGTATTTGTAACGAGGCGCGTCCTGTCGCCCTCGCTTTCTCTTTACAAGAACACTGTAACAGAGGCAGATAGTGGAGTTTGGTTGGCACAGACCCGGCCACGTGGTTTTTTCCCCTTTCCGGGGGGTCAAAGTTTTGTGTGTATATTTTCGCTATTTCTACTGTGACTGTGTGCGTACTCAATCGCCCGGGGCTAAGACGGACCGATCTGGAACCGGTCTACCGGGGGCATTGAGCAAACCTCAACAGTTTGGACTCGTCTGTGGGAAGCATTCCCAGCAAGTGAGAGAAGACTCAGAAGTTTGTCAGAGCAAGACAGAATGGCCGGAAAGAGCACCCGAACGACTAGGGGGTCGATCCGGCGTGAGTAGGAGAATCAAGTCGCGTCGCAGTCTCTAGCGAATGCGCCACCGCAAGAGGATGTCACGGCACCTGGGGCGGCGCTGCCCGAGAACGTGGTGTCCCCGCCAGACATTCGGGTCGAGATGCTCGCCCTCTTGAGACAACTCGTAGGCCCCCACGTGCCCGTAGGGGTCCCAATTCAGGAAAATCTACCAGTACCACGAGCAGAAGGCCAGAGGGCCATAGAAGAAGAATCCGAGTCGTCAAGGCACGACAGCATCGAGCATCCCATTCACCGCATCAGGGCGGCGGGAATCTCCCCTCTCCTCAGCAATCAACAGCAGCCGGTCCCAACAAAGCCAGGTGCAGGAATGACTCGGGAAGCATTCCGCGAAATGCTCGAAGAAGAGTTTGGACCAGTCGGCTGACGAGCGATGGAGACGCGGCGCCCCGCTCAGGGGGCTTCACCCTTGGCTCCTGAGGTACTGGCCTATCCCATCCCTCAGGGATTCAAATTCCCCACGTCAAAACGTACGACGGAGTAGACGATCCTTGGGAGCACATCAACCACTTCTACACGATCCTCCACCTCTGCAATGCTCCCGATGAACTGCTTTTTCAGGTCTTCCCTACCACCTTCAAGGGGCAGGCCCGCACTTGGTTCCATTCCCTCCGAGAGGGGTCAATCAGAAAATTTCCCCAACTGAGCCAGCAATTCCTTGATCAGTTCGTGGCCAATCGCAGGATCGCAAAGGATCCATCCCACCTCTCTGGCATCCGACAGAGTGAAACCGAGACCTTGAAAGAGTTTTTCTGCCGGTTTACTACAGAAGCTAGACAAATCCCTGGGGTAGACCCAAAACTCCTTCAATGAGTTTTCCTCGGGGGACTCCGACCAGACGGATTCTATTCCGCTCTAATGTGGGATACAGTCCCCAGTTATGCAGATCTGGTACACCGGGTAGAAGCTCAGATAGCCACAGACGAGGCCATTGAGGCCCACCGTCAACAGTTTGAAGGAGGCCAAAAGAGGCAGAAGCAGCAGGAACAGCCCTCCGGAAGACGAGCAGAGAAGCGCGACGAGAACCGTCGCATCGAGCATCGCAATCAGGAGACCCGGAGAGGCCAGGATTACGGGCCTCCCCGGGCTTACACCCCTCTCAACACCACTCGCGCCAACGTCCTATATGTCATTCAGGGCGATCCAGCGCTCCAGAGGCCAAGGGCGCTCCCGCCCAATCCAAGGGCTGATCCGTCAAAGTACTACGACTTCCATCGAGGAACCGGGCACACTACTGAAGAGTGTGTAAAGTTGAAAGATGAGATAGAGCGCCTTGTTCGGCGGGGAATACTCGGGCGTTTTCTGCAAGGATGTGTGCGAGGGCAGCACGGGGGCCCGCCTGCGCAGAGAGAACCGCCACCTTGCACCGAGAAGCGCAGGGGGGCAGGCAGGTCGTCGGGATTGTGGTAGTCATCTCCGGCTTTCCCTTTCCCACGGTCAACTCCGTCGCCGCTCCCCAAGAGGACAAGGCGGTTGGAATCATTCCCACCATTAGCTTTAGCGAGGAGGACCTTCAGGGCCTTCGCACACCGCATCAGGACCCGCTAGTTATTGTGGCAGAAATCGGCAACCACAGCTTCCGCGTAAAGCAAATTCTGGTGGATAACGGCAGCTCAGTAAATGTTATATTCATGACTGCGTTAACCAGTATGGGAATCCAAAGGCAGAATCTTCATCCAGCATCAGGCCCCATCTACGGCTTCAGCCGGGCGCCCGTGTCCGTGGCAGGCACCCTCACCCTTCCAGTGACACTAGGAGAATTTCCAAGGCAGGTCTCCCACGACGTGCAATTCGTGGAGGTCGATACAGAATCGCCCTACATTGCGATTTTTGGTCGGCCCCTCCAGACAGCTTTCCAGGCAGTCCCGTCAATTCCACACCTCGCAATGAAGTTTGTCACGCCTGCGGGGGTTGGGGTCGTCAGGGGCAGCCATGACATGGCACACTCATGTTATCTGCACCAAGCACGGCCGGAGGTCGTCTCAGGAACCAGCATCTACCGCATCTAACAGGTCGCTCTGGAGAAGGGCCAGAACCGAGGCGAACTTGCCTCCTAAAAACTTTTCTCTATATCAAACTACCCAAAGACAACTACAAAGTCGCGAGGAAAACCCTCGTGCACAGACTATCCATCTTACTGCTTTTTCTGCTTTCATTCTAACTCTTGCCGTGCAGCAAACACATCAGAAGGACATCTCGTCCCTCAGACCCCCCTGAGGCCAGGATTGTTAGTTCCACAAGGCGGTCTCGGAACCATCGACATGCGACCCACTTGGCGGTTTGGAATCTGTCATCGTGCAATAACGCGATAAGGCTAAAGAAAAAACTAAACAACTCATCTCTTTACATTTATATACTGTGATTACGATATCACTAACTCCTAAAACTTGCAGGACCAATTTGGAATCCGTCCCCTGGGGTCCGGCGAGCAACTGTAGCACAATTGTCTCGATCTCCCTGGCATGGCTCAAAGGTTTGCCCTTCACCCGTCCAGTGGATTGCGACGTCATCGGGAATGAGCATCCTCGGTTGATCGCGGCCCATAGCGCGACAGCCTCGGCCTAGAAACAGGTCGCGATGTCGCATGGGGACCGAATACCAAGTCCCACGCAGACTGTAGCACGGTGGCCTCGACCTTTCTCCTATGGCATAAATGCTCACTCTTCTCCAAAGGAGCGGGTCGTAACATCGTCAGAGACCAGCTCCCTCAGTTGTGCGCAGCCCACAGCGCGATAGCCTCGACCTCACTCCACCAGTGCAAGGACCCGGCCTTCGCTGCGTAGTAGGTTGCGACGTCGTCCGGGTCTTCGGGGCCATGCCTCGTAAATGCTAGGGTCCATCAGCTGCACGCGGGGGTTCGAATCGACCATGTCCTCCTGCCGACAAGAGGTCGAGGATTATGACTCTTCACCTGCATCTGAAGCTTGACCCCCAGTCATCTTGGGAAAGCCCCCACAATCAGTGAAATTACGACCTCAGGGTTCATCAGCTGCTCGCGGGGGTTCGAATCGACCATGTCCTCCTGCCGACAATAGGCCGAGGATTATGACTCTTCACCTGCATCCGAAGTCTGACACCCCACCCTCGCAGGGCCTGCCCCCCTCGCGACTGGTGCCTAACTAAGCTATAATCGCAACTAAATCAGGTTCCGGCCCCGCTAAATCCGCATCTTAACCAACCACAGCAACACTGTGGCGTGATTGCTTAACTCTCTTTGGCGCAGTTCAGGGGTGCACCCTTCGTCCGCCCAGCAGTTTGCGACATCGCCGGGGACCAGTTCCCCCAGTTGTGCGCTACCAGCAGCACGATGTCCTCAGCCTAGCAACATGTTGCGTAGTCGCCAAAGGGACCAAAACGTTGAGTCCCCCGCAGATTGTAGCACGGCGACTTCGACCTCGCTCTCATGGTGGTAAGGTTCGCCCTTCTCCTACGAAGCAAGTCACGACATCGTCAGGAGCCAGCTCCCTCAGTTATGCGCATCCCACAGCGCGATGGTCTCAGCTTCTCTACCCAGGCACAAGGGGACGCCCTCCGCCTCGTAATAAGTTACGACGTCGTCAGGGTATATGGGGCCACGCCCCTCCAAATGCCACTGGGTTCATTGCAACTCGCAGGGGTTCGAACGAACATGGCCTCTCGCCGACAATGGGTCGGAGCTCGCTTAACTCTTCACCCCCATCCAGAGCAAATACTCTTCCACCGCTCAGGGCCTTCCCCTCGCAGTTGGTGCTTGGCTAAGACAACAATCGGCCGCAACAATCAGAAGAAAAGACAGTGACAACGACTCAACAAACATATCAAGTAAAAAGGTATAAATCGACGGAGACAAGCCCACCAGTACAAAGAAGTACATGTATACAAATCAGCAAAGAGCATCAAAGAGATGTAGCTGTCACTCAGCGACCACGCCCTCCTCAGCATCGGATCCCTCCTCCTCTGAAAAATCCTCAAGACCGAGGCCGACAACATCGCATCCCCGCCTCCGGGACACCATCCGAAGTGTCTTCGCCATCCTTTGGTGGAATGCGACTTCTCGCAAATCCTCAATCTGTGGCTCTACCTCCTGGGCCCACACCTCCTCACGGACCTCCTCCGAGATCAGACACCGGTCTCTCATGTAATCCACAGAGTCCCGGTACTCTGTCAGGCCGGCCACCTTCAGCTCAACCTCCCGCTCCGTGGAGGAAAGACGCATCACCTTCGCCCTGAATAGCTCCAGCTCTGCCCGAGCTTCGTCTAGAAGATGCAAAGTCTCCTCCGCAGCAGACTTCTCAGCCCTGTGTGCAGCTTTGGCGTCCTCTAGTTCGCATCGCAGCTCGGACCCAATCTGCCTAAGTCGTGAAATATCGCGCTCTCGTCGCCGCTTCAGATCCGAAACGACACTCTTCGCCTCCCTGAGCTCACCCTGAAGGGCCATGTAGCCGTCCTTCAGGCTCACGTAGTGGTCATTCCACGTAAGCGCAATATTCGCCAGAGTCTCCATTTGTAAAAGAAAAGGGACAAGTCAGAATAACATTCCTCAAAAGCAGCCACTCAAAAGTTGAGATCGCACATACCGCATGGTTCATCGCCTCCAAAGAAGAGGAGACCTCTTTCCTTTCACCACCTGCCGCACCGTAACCCGTGCTGGGGAGGCCTGGGGGCAGAGGACCCCAGGACCTCAAGATCCGCGTCATCCGACTCGCCTCCGACTCCATAGCCGCAAGGGGCGGCCCCCTCCAAAAGAACATTTTGTCGCGGTAGGAGGCTAGAACCCGCCTCCTCAGCTCTGCGGCCTCCAAACACTAGCTTCCTCTTCCTGTCACGGGAGAGAGGGATGGAGGCAGCACGTCCCGAATAACCAGACAACCCGCATAACAGCAGGCGCTTCTCATCAACAAAAGTAGAGATGTTGTACAAGATGTTCCCCAGCTCTCGGGGTTCCGCAAAACCATGGACGGGAGTAAACTCCCGCTCGTGTCCCCCAGAACGTCGGCAACGGTCCGGAAGCTCGTTCCACACCTCTGGCAATCCACCTGGGTTCCTAACATATCCGAACAAGGTATTCCCATGGCGACGGTACGCCCGGGTCTCAAACTCCAGCCTCCGCTTGTTGCTAAGGACGTCCACGCGGCCCCCGCCGTCGGCGTGCACCTCACACCAATCCTTGAAAATATCCAAGGAAAACCTCGATCCACGCTCACGAAAGAATGCGATCAACCCCATGATCCGCGTCGTCCCAAGAGGGGTAAACTGCGACACGGGAATGCCGCAGAACTTCAGAATCTCGGCAACTTCCTCGCAAACCGGGAGGCGAAAACCGCACCGAAGTGACGATTCACAAAGAGTCATCCAGCCTCGCGGAGGGTTTTGCACCCGCTCTTCAGGACTAGGGATCCGCACCTCCAAATCAGGGGGAAGGTTGAAGCGCCTCCTCCATATATCCACATGCTCGAGGGAGAGACTCGAACGCAGCCGCATAGGATGGCTCTGCACACCCCGCTTGGAAACCTGAAAGAACAGAAAAGTAAGGTCAGAAAAGCGAGTCCGAGCGCACGTTACTCCCACACATACGAGTCATGCACGCATGCAAAGAGCGCGCGAAATTAGCTCGCGCATGCCGCCGAGCCACTCGTGAGCAGTGCGGTCGCACCCTGCGCACGGTTTCAGCCCCGCGCGCACCCGCGCGCGGGGCCTTCCCCGCGCAATCGCACGCGGGTGCAGCCCCGTGCGTGGGGCCAGCCCCGCACAACCGTGCGCGGGTGCAGCCCCGCGCGCACCCTGCGCGCGGGTGCAGCCCCACGCACACCGGCGCGCGGGACCAGCCCCGCGCGCGGGGTCAGCCCCGCGCGCGCCCGCGCACGGGCCAGCCCCGCGCGCACCCGCGCGCGGGTGCAGCCCCCCACGCGCCCGCGCAGGGGCCAGCCCCGCGCGCACCCGCGCGCGGGTGCAGCCCCGCCCGCACCCGCGCGCGGGTGCAGCCCCGCCCGCGCCCGCGCGCGGGGTCAGCGCCTCCGGCTTCATCCGGTTCCCGGACCTTCTCTTCGGTCGGATTCTTACCTTAGCACTGTCGCCGTCGCCGCCCATTTCGGTGTTAGCACCCATTCTGGCCATCGCTGCCTAGCCCCGTCGCAAAGAAAAATTCCCGCGCTTGTCGTTCGCTCCAAGACGACGGGATTTTGGGGGGCAAATGATGGGTACCCCTTAATTTATAAATAATTATCGTAACTCCCGCGCACCAGATCGTAACTCTCGCGCACCGGATCGTAACTCCCGCGCACCGGATCGCAACTCCGGCGCACCGGATCGTAACTCCCCCGCACCAGATCGCAACCGCCGCCGCCGCCATCCTTACGGGCGGGCGGTGGCATGCGGCCGGCCTCCCACGGCCGGCCGCCCCCCTTAGTGGTCGGCCGCCTCCATGCGGCCAGCAACCGCGGCCGACCACCCGGGGCCGGCCGCCCCCTTGCAGCCGGCGGACGTGGCCGGTCGTCCGGGGTCGGCCGCCTCCTTGCGGCCGGCGGCCTCGGCCGGTCGCCTCCTTGTGGCCGGCGGCCTCGGCCGGCCGCCTCCTTGCGGCCGGTGGCCTCGGCCGGTCGCCTCCTTGCGGCCGGCAGCCTCGGCCGGCCGCCTCCATGCGGCCGCCGGTCGGCCGCCTCCTTGCGGGCCGGCCACCCCCTTGCGGCCGGCGGCCGCGACCGGCCGTCTGGGGCCGGCCTCCTCCTTGCGTCCGGCGGCCGCGATCGGCTGTCCGTGGCCGGCCGCCCCCTTGCGGCCGGCCGCCACGGCCGATCAGTTATGGTCGTCCGCCTCCTAGCGGCCGGCCGCCTCCTCCCTCGGGCGGCCATCGGCCGGCGCGTCTCCTCCGACCACCGCCGTGGGTCGACCTTTTCTCCACCGTCCGATCATGGCGGGCCATCATAGCCCTCCGATCGCCACAAGTGATCGTGGCCCTCCAATCTACGATTAACCATCGTAACCACCCTAACCACCTCGGAAACCCTATATAAGCACCCCTGATAGTTCATTTCAAGGGACGCCGGCTTCATTCTCTCATTCGCTTTCTCTCTCTTCGTTCCTACTTTTCCCCAGAGCTTCTCTCTCTACTCGCCTCCTCCTCTCCTCTTTCACTCACTAACTTGGCAAGTTCTCCCGCGAACGCCGTTCAGAGAAGGAAGGAAGCGAAGTGCCAGTGAAGGCAGCCCTCCTCAGTCCGAGGCATAGAACGCAGGCATCCTGCGGCACACGAGCCAGAAGAGCAAGCGCTCAAGAAAGACGCACGTCAAAGTGCACGGACTCCTAAGCGGTGGTCTGTCACCCAAGGAGAGTTCTCTCAACTCCCCAGTATTTGTAATGAGGCGCGTCCTGTCGCCCTCGCTTTCTCTTTACAAGAGCACTGTAACAGAGGCAGATAGTGGAGTTTGGTTGGCACAGACCCGACCACGTGGTTTTTTCCCCTTTCCGGGGTTTTCCACGTTAAAGTTGTGTGTGTACATTTTCTCTGTTTCTACTGTGACTGTGTGCACACTCAATCGCCCGGGGCTAAGACGGACCGATCTGGAACCGGTCTACCGGGGGCATTGAGCGAACCGCAACAGAAATGATTTGTTGTTAAAAGCATAAGTGGTGCATCGAATAATTTTTTGTGTCCTTAGCGTGGTCTAGTGTTTTTAACAAAAAAATACACATAATCAAAAATGAAATGCACATAACAATTCCCAAATCTTACTGTAAAACTCGCGCTCGCCCTGCTTGAGAGGAATGATGCACATTCACCCATAAGATATGCCCATGGGGACTAAGAAACCCCTAAGACCCTTAGCAGGGCGAGCATCCGAGCTTGACGTTCCTCCATCTGATGCATCCGCTCTTCCATTGAAGATGCTAGTGTGGCGATAATTTCCTCGAGGCACGGTGCATTGCAGGTAGGCGAGTTGTTGGAGCCTTGATTGTCAAATTCTTTGTCAATCGCCTGGTCCACAGTGTGTGCACCTTCTCTTATCATTGTTTTTGGGTGAGGGTGCTTGTGTGAGACAAGCACTACTTCCAGGAAGTTACTGCATAGTTGGTAACACTCTCCCACAGATAGCGCTAAACTATTGCGGCTTGCTCGGTTTTCCTCTTGTCCGGAGAATTAGGCTGTCTTAGCTCTGAGTTGAACCGGACGTGCAAAGAGCCAATGAAAACCAAGCAGTAATGACGAGATACTTTTTTACCGTGAAAAACCAAGACATGTTACCTCTCTGTTACAGAGTTGGAGTACAAAGAAAAGAGAAAAGAAGTTAAGTTCACGAAGCTTGGAGAGCAGTGCTCACGGAGCTTGGAGCGAAGCATCCACAGGAGCGTTCCATTGTGCCTTCTACTGGGCACACTGAAGCATCAAAGTGAGCGTTGAACAGACTAGAGTGGGAGCGTAGCAAATTTTGAGCGAAGAAGCGATCTAAGTCTCACGCTCTCGCCGGAAAACCACAGAGCTCTTCCTAGTCTCTGGAGTTACTTGTCTTCAAATGAAGGCCTGAGGATCTTTTATAGTTTTTCTGTAGAGACATGCTGGTAATTGTGCCGGGCGGAGTCTTGAGTTGGTGATTTACGTCGCTCCGTTTCGGTCACCTAAATCACCATTTTTTGCAAAATGACGAACATGCCCCTCGAGCGATCCGGGAGGCCCGAGCACGTTGCCCGGCAATGGAGGTGGCCGGAGGTGGCAAAGGCAACCCAATGTGGCGGCGTCCACCGACGCGCGCGGCCTAAGGCTGGCTGCGTGCGCAGGGGCGATCTGGGTGCACGCATGGTTACCCTACGCGCGAGCGGGGCCGCAGGCTGGTCGCGTGTCCCCGCGTACTATAGCGTGCATGTGTGTTGTTCGCATGCGCACTTTGTTCCACTCCATGGTTTCTTCTTAAAGATAAAGAACTTCTACGCTAAGAAGGAAGACGACACTGACAGGTCCTCCTGAGTGGCCTTAGCCAACTTATTCTTCAAGGATTTTAGCCGAGCTACATTCTTCTTGTTCAGCATGTCATCCAAGGTCTTCCAGATCTCAGCTATCGACCGATAATCAATAATGTGGTCGAACAGCTCCGGTTAAACAGCGCGCTTTAGAGCGAAAGAAGCTTTAGCATCTGTTCGCTTCCACGCATTCACCGCCTTAGCATTGCCTCCAATAACGTCCACTTCTTGTTGGTTGTCCTTATCGACAACCTCCCACAGATCCTCTCTGAGAAAGTAGCTCTCCATGCACAACCTACAACGCTTGAAGTTTGTCTGCGTCAAGAACTCAATCTCAATCCCTCTTGCATAACTGGATTCTATTGCTATCAGCTGAATCACTTGAACTTCAACGAAGGTATAACAACCTTAGATCGGTTAACTGCTACTTCTCAACACCCCTATGATATCATGTAAAAATTTCTGAAGTGGGAGCTAAATGAGGTCACAGGAACACTCAACCACAACTGAAGACAAGTAAAAGACAACAGCAATAGTAGCACAAGAGTTTTCAATTGAAATTAACTTATAATACAGGGCGAGGTATCTATTGCAAGACATGATTTTACAATGTAAACCAGATAACCAAAAAAACAACAATAAGTAACCACGCAGACTAATTCAAGTAACCGCACAAGCCGCCTACTCGCCAGCTGAGTCCGTCGAGACCGCCAAAGCTGCCTATCCGCGGCTAACAGTGCGGACTGTTGTTATTGAAATCCTGAGCCAGAAACAGAACCTGCGGATTGACCGGGCGAACTGCTCCACTTATCCGCAACTTCGAGGAAGAGATCAAGCCGCAAAGAACGCTACCTGCTGCTTAACCACTGACTGTATCCGCGAACTGTTCCACACCAACATTCCGCAAGTCGCCTAGCTGCGTGGTGTTAGCCGCCTAGCCTGCACAGAACCAACTTCCTTAGTCGTAGCGGTTAGAAAACTATAACCGCAAAATCAAATGTGAGCTCGTTCTTACTGTTCACTGCTACTTTATGCCGAGTCGATGGATCCTATTTATAGATGTGAGGTGAGGAGGAGCGCCGTCACCACCTACACCGATAGGAAAACCACCCATCAAACCTGTCGGCTAACACTTGTATCCGCATAGCGCGAACACCAAAGCCAGATCGCCAGGTCCCGCCTATCAACATTGGCGGATAGATGACCAATCCGCCAACCCCGCGAACACTGCTACAAGTCTGCGCATCCTGTAGCCTGTGACTTGGACAAAATCCATCCAACCAATAGTGTTGAACTCGGCGAATACCA
The DNA here is from genome assembly GCA_039513925.1 of Platanthera zijinensis. Lineage (NCBI taxonomy): Eukaryota > Viridiplantae > Streptophyta > Magnoliopsida > Asparagales > Orchidaceae > Platanthera > Platanthera zijinensis. The sequence goes on from CM077085.1 coordinate 31,865,961, forward strand.
GAGCAATCCACACCAGACGAACTCGGTGAATACCAAGCAGTCCGCAACAAGGCAAAATTGGCGAGCTAGGCCACTAACTGGACTTAGTCCCTCCCAGACCCAAGTCCACCAAACTCTGTTGTCTCCAATCGTAACCGTGCCACCTGATACCAAGATCGTGTCTTACTGAACAACTCCAGTCCGCCACCATGCGGACTGCTCCATCAGTCTGCGCGACTTCCGGGTAACCTGTCCGCGCAACTGTGCCAACTCCACGATCCAACATCCAGATCGCAAACACAGTACCATGCCGGACAACGATGAGTTCCAGAAGAGTCCGCAACACCAATCCTGTCAGACTCGGCGAACTCCAGATTGAGTACGCCACACTTGCAGCCGAAACTTGTCAAAATGACCAAGTCCATACCAACGAACTTGGTGACCTCCAAATGAGTCTACCACTACCCGCGGATAACCAATCCTATCCGCCCGGTTAAGTCCACCAGAGTGTTTGCTGGTCCAAACCGCCAAAGAAGAACCATAGTCGAAACCGGCTGCCCGACTAGGCTATCCGTCAAAGCTATCTGCCTAGTTTGCGCGGTCTTCTGCGGTCTATGCAGACTCCCCAATCTGTCCATCCGACTTCCCCTATTTCACACTTTAACAATTTCAACACTTAGCGTGGTGTAGTGTTTTTAACAAAAAATGCACCTTGCCAAAAATGAAATGCACATAACAATTCCCAAATCTTACCGTAACACTCGCGCTCGCCCTGCTTGAGAGGAATGATGCACATTCACCCGTAAGATATGCCCCTAGGGACTTAGAAGCCCCTAAGACCCTTAGCATGGCGAACGTTCGAGCTTGACGTTCCTCCATCTGACGCATCCGCTCTTCCACTGAAGAAGCTAGTGTGGCGATAATTTCCTCGAGGCACGGCGCGCTGGCGGTAGGCGAATTGTTGGAGCCTTGATTGTCAAATTATTTGCCAGTCGTCTGGTCCACGGTGAGCGCACCTTCTCTTATCATTGTCATTGGGTGACGGTGCTTGTGTGAGACAAGCACTGTTTCCAAGAAATTACTGCATAGTTGGTAACACTCTCCCACAGATAACGCTAAATTGTTGCGGGTTGCTCGGTTTTCCACTTGTTCGTAGAATTATGCCACCTTAGCTCTGAGTTGAACCGGACGTGCAAAGAGTTAATGGAAACCAAGCAGTAATGACAAGATACTTTTTTACACTACAAGAAAAATCGTAATTAGCAAGGGGCAGAATACCTTGCTAATCATTTAAATTCGTTGCTAATTTTAATTAGCAACGAATTTAGAAACAAAAAAATTTCGTAGCTAATATGCTCCTAGCTAATTTTAGCAACGAATTTTTTTCTTTCTATATAGGAAGGATTTTTTAGCAAGGTATTTTATCCTTTCTAAATTAGGAAGGAATTCTATTTTCGTTGCTAAAAAATATATTTGTTTAATTGTATATGCTAGGTTTTGAACACACAACCTACTCCAAACAACCAATCATTCTTACCAACTACTCTAACTTAATTCTTTGTTTATAATTGATGATATTATTTATATATAACGTATACATAATTCATAAAATTATATACTTAAATATAAATATATAATATATAAATTTCTTTATATATAACATATATATTCCTTTATATAATATATTTATATATATTAATTATAAATATAATATATATTTATTATAAATAATGATATTTTTTTGTTATATATAAGTGTGTTGCTATATAATAATTGAATATAACGTTATAATATATAACTATATGTATAGTTATTTACATTATATATTGTTCATATAATTTATATTTATTATAATTATAGTTAATTTGTTAAATACTAATAATCTTTATTAATTTATAAATTTATATATACGATTTTAAATAATATATACAAATATAAAATTATATAAATAATTACATATATTATTAATTATTTTGTTTAATACAAATAATTTACATTATTTATAAATATATTAAACAATAATTATGTTTTATGACAAAGGATAATTTGGTAAGATAGAGTCATGTCATTTTTTGGAAAAAAAATTTTATCAATAAATATTTTACAAAAAAAAAAAATTTATGCAAAAATTTAGTTTGCAATAAATATTTTCCAAATCCGGTTTGCACATAACATTTGCCATATTTTAATGCAAAAATTTTAGCATGAAATTTTTGAAAGGAAAAATTTCGTTGCAATTTAGCAACAACTATTTAGCAACAAAATATTTTGTTGCTATTTTTGCAACAAAAAATTTCGTTGTTATTTTTGTAGCTAAAAACAAATATTATATGCGTTGCTAAATTCGTTCCTAAGTAGCAACAAACTAATAAGCCTTTCTAATTTTCGTTGCTATTTCATGTTTTTCTTGTAGTGTTACCGTTAAAAACCAGGACAGTCTACCTCTTTGTTACAAAGTTGGAGTACAAAGAGAAGAGAAAAGAAGTTAAGTTCACGAAGCTCGGAGAGTAGTGCTCACGGAGCTTGGAGGGAAGCGTCCCCGGGAGCGTTCCACTATGGCTTATACTGGGCACACTGAAGCATCCAAGTGAGCGTTGAACATACTAGAGAGGGAGCGGAGCGAATTTTGAGCGAAGGAGCAATCTAAGTCTCACGCTCTCGCCGTAAAACCTCAGAGCTCTCTCTAGTCTCTGAAGTTGTTTGTCTTCAAATGAAGGCCTGAAGATCTGTTATAGTATTTATGGAGAGACATGCTGGTAATTGTGCCGGACGGAGTCTTGAGTTAGTGATTTACGTCGCTCCCTCCGTTTCGATCACCTGAATTACCAATTTTTGCAAAATGACGAACATGCTCCCCCGGGCTGTCCGGACGGCCCGAGTAAGTTGCACAACAATGGAGGTGACCGGAGGTGGTGAAGGCGAGCCAAGGTGGCGGCGTCTGCCGCCGCGTGCGCCCTAAGGCTGGCCGCGTGCGCGGGGGCGGTCTGGATGCACGCATGGTTACCATGCGCGCGGGTGGCGCCCACAGGCTGGTCGCGTGTGTCGCGTGCATGCATGTTTTTTGCATGCACACACGAAGCGTTCCACTCCATGGTTTCATGACGATGTGTCATTGACATAGACACTGATTGCTTTTGGTTAGCATTGTCTCAATAGCTACTGTCATTACTGGATCTTGGCATGTTAATGGTTGCTTTCATACAAATTTTACAAACAATTCAAATAACCATGTAACAGTCTCAATGGCTTCATGAGATAAAAATGATATAACTACAACTACATTTTGTCAATGGTTATTTACAACTACAAACGGCGCACATGTAATATTATATTTATTCATCATGTAGCTAGGTTGAGTCAAAGATGATCACATTCTCAAAGCACTCATAATTGTTTTTTTTCCTTAGCCTTCCATTCACACAAAATTGGTTAACGATGGACTTATACTTTATATGAAAACATACTTTCAATGGAACGATCCTTGAGTAATTGTAGAAGATTTGCAGCAGCATCACCATCATAGGCATTAGACCTCTCGTCCACAATTTTGGCTTTCTGCCCTAAATCCTAATCTAATTGTTTGCATCACCATCGCACACTGCTATCTACTACAGTCTTCTCTTGGGCTCTTCCCACTCAACACTCTGCACTCGGCCACTCCACCGGCAGACGGCGGCGGTAGGCGGCGGTAGATTCAGGTCGAGCAGAGCCTGTCATGCCATCCCGTCGATAGCGACCTCCAATCCGCAGAGACAAAGACTGAACACTTGCTCACCTCCGGTTAGCGGCTGCCAGATTGCTCACCTCTAGACGATAGAAGTCCATCCAAAATTTCTGAAGTCCGTGCATGACTCTGTGTTACTCTAGAGTTCACAAGTAAACAAGATTAAAATATCTCTCCAAGACACTCGCCTTCTTCGTCAACATCGAGCGGGAAATGGAGTATTTGGTGAAATTGTTGAAGTGGAAGTGGGCGGTCTAAGGAAGGCAGATCACACAGACTGCAGTAACCGTTGCCGGTTAGCGCGGTTAGGTGTTAGCGGATAGCCGGGTTATGACTTGTATAACTCGTAATTCGTCGAGATCAGAGATGACTAAGGATGACCTACAGGATCTCGCCCATCAAAGACGAATGCAGAAGAAGTCACCTCCAGGGGCGAGATCCAGACTCCCAGGGGCGAGATCCAGACTCCCAGGGGCGAGATACAGGCTACATGGGCAGATCAACCTGACCTCGACATCATTCGACTCGTCAGCCTGACCTCGACAGCATTCGACTCGTCAGCCTGACCTCGACAACATTCGACTCGTCATTCTGACCTCAGCAGCATTCGACTCGTAAGCCTGACCTCGACAGCATTCGACTCGTCAGCCTGAACTCGGCAGCATTCGACTCATCAGCCTGACCTCGGCAGCATTCGACTTGTCAGTCTGACCTCGACAACATTCGACTCGTCATCCTGACCTCGACAACATTCGACTCGTCATCCAGATCTCGACAACATTTGACTCGTCATCCTGACCTCGACAACATTCGACTCGTCAGCCTGACCTCGACAACATTCGACTCGTCAGCCTGACCTCGACAACATTCGACTTGTCATCCTGACCTCGGCAGCCTGCTACTCGTCAGTCTGACCTCGACATCATTCGACTCGTCAGTCTAACATCATCAGCATTCGACTCGTCTTTTTGTCTCGTCGGGAGCACTCGTCGGGATCTCTCATCGGGAGCACTCATCAGGAGCACTTGTCGTGAGCACTCGTCGGGAGCACTCGTCGTGAGCACTCGTTGGGAGCACTCGTCGGGAGCACTCGTCGGGTCGTCAGGGTCTGTTAATAACCCCTCCAAATAGTGGAGTTTAGTTGTTGGCATATCATTTTGGGCTGCATATAGTAGAACCAAATGACGGGATTCCGCTATTTTCAGGTCAAGCTTAGAAAACTATAAATAGATCCCGAAGGGCACCTTTGGAGTGGACCTCTTCTTGGTTTTCCTCTTCCATGGGTAATTTTGGTTAGCGAGAGATCCAGCTCCCTTTTCACCGTAGTTTCCGGGTGGACAGGTGGAGTGTTCCAGCTCCCTGTTCACCATGGTTTTCAGGTAGACTGGTTGATAGTTCTAGCTCCTGGTTTACCGTGATTTTCAGGTGAACAGGTTGAGTGCTCTCAAGTGCCCTCCAAAATGCCTGACTCAGCATTTGATTTGGGAGGGAAAGCTCTTTGAGATAAGGTGAGAGGTAGGGCTCGATATGGACAGTGTGTGTAATTGTGTTGATGTTGGTGGTGTTGACTCTTTATGATATGTTTCATCTTTTGTGCAGACCCTAGACAAAATGTCTGCTACTATGTTGGTTTTTCGTGGTTTATACTTGATATTATAATCGTAGCCTATCAGCTTTGATAAAAATAACTACTGTTTAGGGGTATGAAGATCCTGCGTTAGTAAATTGTGTAAGCTTTTATGATCCGTTAGTATCTGAAATGAATGCCCCAATAAGTATTGACGTCATTTAGCTACCGCCGACATAACCGCACACATTTCTCTTACGTATGCAGACTTTTTTTGCACAAGTGGAGTTAGTTTCCTACTAAAAAATGCTATTGATTTATTATTTTGAAGTAAAACCGCGCGCCCCTACCCCAATTCCTGACGCGTCAGTCTCAATTACAAATAGTTCATTAAAATTTGGTAGTGTAAGCACAGGTTTGGATATTAATAATTGTTTTAATGTGTCAAAAATTGTGCCGCATAGTTCCATTCAAACATATTTTCCGTAATAAATCGGATAATGGAGCTGCTCTGATGGAAAATTTTTTTTTATAAATTTTCTATAAAATCCGGAGAGTCCTAAGAATGATCGAACCTCCTTCTGTGAGGTCGGGGTAGGATATCGTTCAATAGCCTCAATGTTGGTGTGGTTTGGGAAAACCGTGTCATTGGTGATGCAATACCCTAGAAACTCAACCTCGTTTTTTAAGAAAAAACATTTGGATTACTTAATTTTTAAGACATTTTCGCATAATATTTTGAAAACCAAGTGTGTGGTGGGACCTCCTCGCTGCAGCTTAGGGTCTATTCCATAGTTCTTAGCCACTAGTTAAGAGTTCAGGCTCAGGAGAAGTAGGTGTAGGTTACCCCCCTTGGGTCCAAACTTTTCTTGAGACCAAGATTCGGTTTCAACATTTTCGGTGCAGTGAGCGTGGACCGTAGCCTACACAAGAAAATCCTAAGCAAGTTTCATGACTTGTGGTGAAGGACAAGGTGCTGACCTGGAGGACTCGCCACCACCCGCGACAATAGTTACGATGTGGATGTTTGAAGAGTTCAGGAGGGAGACCTTGGAGACCCTGCACCACGCATTCGCCGAGCATGGTGAGTGCTCGACCCCTTCAGTACTGGCGGTCGCGCCACCATCACTGGGTGAGAACGCCCCCATCAAGCGACATGGGAAGAAGGTGGCGGTGGAGGGTAGTGATAGGAATTTCACCGGGAAAGAGTTCTTCCCCAGTTCGGCGAGTAGTGGTAGGGTTGGCAAGCCGATGTCACGTGACCACCTGACTCGCCCGCGGGGGGGAGGAAGCCCCTTCAACGAGCTGATTGTCTTGGCCCCAGTTCTAGAGGAGTTCTGGAAACCAAAGATGTCCTACTACACAGTTAGAGATGATCTTGTTCAGCACATACAGTGGTTCGAAGATGGATTTTCCATCAGGCAGATGTCAGACGCCTTCAAATGTCGACTTTTTGCCATCACGTTCAAGGAGAAAGCAAGGGGTTGATTTCACCAGCTTCCTCCCAGTTTAATCTACTATTTAAAGGACCTACGTTGGGGCTTCCTGTTGAGATTCTCAACATTAAAGAAAAGAAAGAAATGAGTAGAAATCTTGTTCGACATCAAGCAAGGGTCGGAGGAGACCTTGGGAAGTTATATGGACATGTTCCAAGAAGAGATTCTTCAAGTCCAAGAGGTACCAGGGTACACCCTGATGCTAGCCTTCACTTTGACGCTTCGTCAAGGATTCTTCAGGATGGAGGTAAAGAGGGAGCCACCCTTGCCTTTCAGGAGTTGATAGAGAGGGCAGCAAAGGAAATAGAGGGAGAGGCGGTGAAGCCGGCCTTCGCATAGAAGTTGTCCAAGTTATGAGATATTATGGCAAAGGAGCAAGGAGGTTTCAGGCAGCATGAAGGGAGAGGAAAGGAAGAACCGGAAGGTCAAGGGTTCCAAGCACCTTACAGAGCGCACATACAGTTCAAACGAATGGGGTAGAGACCGGGCCTAAGGCAACTTCCGTCCCCACCCCCAGCAGGTTATGGAAATCAGCCAAAGAGGGAGGAGAGAGAAGGAATTGCCCAGGAGGGACAGGAAGGGGCAGGGTGGAGTTGTCATACTGTGACGTCCATCAGGAGGAAGGTCATGCAACGACCACTTGCCCAAAGTTTTTAGAGGTGAGGAGGGAGAGGGCCCAGTGCAGCAGCAGGTGTAGATTAAGGAGGTTGTGGCAGGAGTAGGAGAGGAGGATAGATGCGAGGACCGGACTGATGTGGGGACCCGAGAAGGGATCGGAGTGATCCATGGGGAGGGTGGGGATTGAGGATACCCACAAGGGGAGCCCCAAGCAATGTTCAAAAGGAGCGTCGCTTCGACCACCCAGACCCCGCCCCCGGAGGAGAAGATTACCTTCTCATTGAAGGACATGTCTGACTATAAGGATCCATTCTGTGATGCCTTGGTGATCCAAAAGTCCATAAAAAACTTCACGGTCTCCCAGATCCTAGTCGATAATGGGAGTTTGTTGAATGTTATTTTTAAAATGGTTTTTGATGAGATGAAGGTAGAAGCGTGAAGGGTACTGACCTCGGATGGACCATTGTTCGGGTTCTCCGGGGAGAGGAAGGAGGTAAAGGGTGGAGTCAGACTCCACATGACATTAGGGGGAATTTCAAGAAACTATCGATTTATCATTGTGGACGCTTCGAGCAGTTACAACGTCATCTTTGGACGCCCCCTCATCAGCGCCTTTTATTGTGTGCCCTCCTCTTTCCACCAGTTCTTGAAGTTCAACAGCGGAGGTGTTCAGGTTCAAATCCGGGGAGTCCCAAAGGTGGTGTGGCAATGTTACGTCACCACCGTCAATACCATTTCTTGGAAGGAAAATGCAGAGGAAGTTGAAAAGGTGATGGAGAGCATGAGGTGGTTGGAGATGGTATGGGAGAAATAAGAGAATGATCATCAGGATCGAGCATTCTGAAGGAGCCTCATCTCGATGAGTACTTTTTTGTAATGAACTTGTCCATAACCAATTAAGTCAGAGTGCATTATATTGAAAAGTTTTCCACTAGGTAGATGATAGTTATTTTTTTATGTTGGCTCAAAGCCCCAAGAAGGTTCCGTTGACCGGGCTCCCACTAGCTGGCATGGCAGGTTGAATTTGGTTTTGAGCCCCGATAAGGTTTCGCTGATTGGGCTCCCATTAGCCGACAGAGCAGATTTACCTCTCGGGGTGATAGGTTGAAATGTTGGTTTAAATCCCTGAAAAGGTTCTGTTGACCGGGCTCCCACTAGCCGGCAGGGCAGGTTGATCTCTCGGAGAGGCAGGTTAAAATGTTGGTTCGGACCCCCAAGAAAGTTCCGCTGATTAGGCTCTCATTAGCCGGCAGGGCAGGTTGACCTCTCGGAGAGGTGGGTTGAAATGTTGGTTCTGAGCCCCAAGAATGTTCCACTGACCGAACTCCCACTAGCTGGCATAGTAGGTTTACCTCTCAGAGAGGTAGGTTGAAATGTTGGTTCAGAGCCCCGGGAAGGTTCCGCTGACCAGGCTCCCATTAAACGGCAGGGTAGGTTGACCTCTCGGAGAGGCAGGTTGAAATGTTGGTTCGAAGCCCCGAGAAAGTTCCGCTGACCGAGCTCCCACTAGCCAGCAAGGCAAGTTGACCTCTCGTAGGGATGGGTTAAAATGTTGGTTCAGATCCACAAGAAGGTTCTGCTGACTGGGATCCCACTAGCCGGCAGGGCAGGTTGAAAAGAGTTATTTTGGGAAGAAGTCCCCAAGCAGATCCCGCCGACTGGGATCCCACTAGCTGGTAGAGCAAGTTTAGCTCTCAAGTGGCAGGTTAAGGGACAAGTGGTCTTGGTAAGCAAAGACCCTTGTAAAGTTTCCTCCACCTCTAGTTGAGCTGGGCTCCTAAGAGGTATTGAGTTTCCTCCACCTCTTGTTGAGCCGGGCTCCTGGGAGGTGTTGAGTTTTCTCTACCACCAGTTGAGTCAGGCTTTTGGGAGGTGTTAAGCTTCCTCCACCTACAATTTAGGTTTGGATTCTAAAGGATGTCGAGCTCTTGAGTGGAATGTTGTCCAACGCCCATCTCTCCAAACCATGAGTTCTACATTATTTTTTCTGACCTTGTGTTGAACTTGAAAAAAAGTGGGAATTGTGTATAACATGTAATTCGTCGAGATCAGAGATGACCAAGGATGACCTACATGATCTCACCCACCAAGGAAGAATGTAGAAGAAGTCACCTCCAGGGGCAAGATTCAGGCTCCCAGGGGCAAGATACAAGTTATATGGGTGAGATCAACCTGACCTCAACAGCATTTGACTTGTCAGCCTGACTTCGGCAGCATTTGACTCATCGGCCTAACCTTAGTAGCATTCTTCTCATCATTCTGACCTCAACAACATTCGACTCATCATCTTGACCTAAACAGCATTCGACTCGTCAGTCTGAACTCAGCAGCATTTGACTTGTCAGCCTGACCTCAGTAGCATTTGACTCATCAGCCTGACATTAATAGCATTCGACTCATCAACCTGACCTCGAAAGCATTCGAATCATTAGTCTGACCTCGAAAACATTCAACTCGTCAGCCTGATCACGACAGTATTTGACTCGTCGGCCTGACCTCGACAGAATTCGACTCGTCATCCTGACCTCGGGAACATTTGACTCGCCAACTTGTCTCATTAGGATCATTCGTCGGGAGCACTCGTCGGGAACACTCGTCGAAAGCACTCATTGTGAGCATTCATCGGGTGCACTCATCGAGGGAACTCGTCGGGCGCACTTGTCGAGAATGCTCGTCGGCAGCACTCGTCAGGGGCACTCTTTGGAAGCACTCATCAGGAGCACTTGTCGGGTTGCCAGGGTCTACTAATAGTCCCTCAAACATCAGATTTTCGCTATTGGCAGCCCATTTTGTGATGCATATAGTAGAACCAAAAGGCGGGAATCCGCTATTGGCATAACAGACTTGAAAAAGTATAAATAGACCCCCAAGGGCACCTTTGGAAAAGATCACTTCTTGATTTTCCTCTTCCATGGCTAGCTTTGGTTAACGAGAGATCTAGCTCCCTGTTCACCATAGTTTCCGGGTAGACAGGTGGAGAGCTACAACTCCCTATTCACCATAGTTATTGGGTAGACTAGTTGATAGCTCTTGCTCCCTATTCACGGTAGTTTTCAGGTGGACAGGTTGAGTGCTCTCAAGTGCCCTCCAAGGTGCCCGTCTCAGCATTTGGTATGGGAGGGGAAGCTCTCTGAGATCTTCTGAGTGTGTGGCGGGACCTCCTCGCTGCATCTTAGGGTCCTTCCATAGTTCTTAGCCAATAGTAAGAGTCTAGGATCAGGAGAAGTAGGTGCAGGTTGCCCCACTTGGGTCCAAACTCTACTTGAGATCGAGATCTGGTTTCAACATGGCTAGTGTTCTTTCCCTGCAATCTGTCTCGGCAAGCATCCTGGAGTTTTAACCGGGCTATTATAGTTGAGCTAACAGCAGCTTACGCGGTCTGGATTGGGAGACCGCGAAGACCGCTGAGTTGTCGGGTTCTCTGGTTTGTGTGGAAGTCGTGCGGCTAGTGCGGTTAGTGGAGGTTAACAGTTGAGCTCATTATGGTCTAACCGTGTGGTCTATTGTTCAGAGTTCGCTGGGATTGTGGACTTGGTCACATGCTATGCCAAATCTATGTTCTTGCCTAGTTCGCGGAGACCGCAAGGGTTGCGCGATTTGTTGCCAGGTTGTCTAGTCGCAACCTAACTTTGCGGTCTGGTGTTGGTGTTCGCACTAGTGTGTGGTATGTTGCTCCTAGCCGCAGGTTGATGGGCAATTATATTGTTGTTTTTGGGAGGTGACCGAACTCCCCTAATCGTATATAACTAAGGGTCACAGACTCATCATTTATAGCGGAAACAGTGAGAACTCAGCTCGCATTTTGAACTTACGGTTACTCTTTGTTAACCGCGCGACTAAGTGAAGATTGACTTGTGTTGTGCATGTTGTGCGACTAGCACCTGACAACTAGACAACTAGTTGGAGGCTCAGTATATAACAATTATGGATAGTAGTTTGTGGTATACAGCAGGTCGTGGCTTGTACGACTAGAATTTGAGAGGACTTAGCGCAACCACTCGGACCAAAAGCCCGGACTGATGGAGGACGGCACCACTAATCTTTATATCAAAGGTCCTCGGGCGGATCCACGGGGCAGCCAGTTAAGCCATTACTGCATAGCACCGCAGCGCGGGGGCGATTCCGGACCGCAGCCCCAACAATCCCCCCCGGAAACAACCCCGGGGTTTCGAACTCGCGACCCCCTCTGATACCACTTGAGAGTGGGGGTGAATAGAGTATTCAACTCTAGAGGGGGGATTGTTAGATACAACACAAAGTGATGATAGATACAACTCTAGAGGGGGGGTGAATAGAGTATTCAAAAATTATGACACCCTACTCAACTCCCTTAGAGTTAATTTGCAGAATTAGTTTATAGATATTCATAACCCTAGAGCCTAACACAAAGTGTAGTGCACAAGAGAGAGCTAACTGTAATTACAGTTAAGCTTGGGATCCTATCACAGCAACTAGCAATCCTAGTTATTTCTACTGACAGCCATAGTACAATGAATTAAATAAACATCACAGACGACACAAGAAATTATATAGTGGTTCCCTCTAAATAGGTACGTCCACTCTTCTACCACCCTGGTAGGAATCCACTACAGGTTTTTGTTCAGGTGCCCTGCCACCAACTGATCTGCTTCAGGTAGATCAAGTAGACCCTTTGAGCTTTTGATCAGGAGCTCAATATCCAACACAGGTTTTTGATCAGGTGCCCTGCCACCAATGGTTCACTTTTGAAGGGAGTAATAACCCTTTGTACAGGAGGTTGAGAGAGTTAAGGCTTCTTCTCTATTGTTAAACAGATTAGAGAAGCTAGTGGATTGCACAGAGCTAGATAGCTCTAAAGAATCAAGGCTCCCCCTAGCTTAGAGAATATCCAAGAAGGAGTCTTGCTTCAGGGTCCAGGAACTCTTCTGAACTAAGACAGAATTGTCTTGAGATTCTGAAGGAGAAGCTTGAAGAAGATTCTAGATTGGGAACAGGTGTTCTTCTCCAAACAGCTTCCTTTCTTCTTCTTCTTCTTCTAAAGGCCTCTAAGTGAAGGTCTTCCTGTAAGCAGGATGAACTCAGGATGAAGAAGAATGCAGAAGAGCTTTGATCTTCTCAGTTGAATATGAATTCCTGAGAGCTGTAGAACTTTCTTGCTTTCTCTCTTTTTCTATGCTGCTGAGTGTATATGTTCTATATCAGTTCTATCGATTCTTCTTTCAAAAGAATCTCTTTATATATGAGCCTTTGCAACGACTTTAATTTGAGTTTGAATCTTTGTCTTCTTCTGCAATCAGCAATCTGGGCTGCAAAAAGCATAAAGCAAAAACAAATCCAGCAGACAGACATACTATAAGAGGATAAAGCTTTCTAAGAAGCTGCATAACCAAATGTTTTCATTAGAGATAAATTCAGATTCAGCAAGCTTATTTCTAAGGTCCTTAATTTCCTTTTCAGAACTAATTAAATCTAAATACAAAGATTTAAAATCTGATTTAAATTCAGCAGATGTAAAATCGTAAGAAGACAATACCTCATCTTCTGTTGGCATTTCTTCATCAGAATCTGAACTCTCTGCAGCTGAGTGATTGCTGTAGGCATCAATTGCCATCAGGCAAATTTCCTTTGCCTTCTTCTCTTCCTCATCCTCACTGGAGCTTGAGGAGGAAGATTCCTCATCTGAATCGCTCCAGGTTTCAGCAACGAAACCTCTCTCCTTCTTTTTGTTCTTGTAGGAGGAGGGCTTGGAATGCTTCCTGTGCTGTTCTTTTTCCTTCCTTTTCTCTTTATTCTTTTCCTCTGGACACTCTGGTAGAATATGTCCAGGCTTCCTGCAACCATAGCAAATTATTTCTTTAGCAGGAGAACGATCATACCTTGGTTTATCTTCATATCGTGAAGATTTCTTTCTGAAGTCTTTTCTTCCCATCTTGAGAAACCTCTTGGCAAATAATGTCATTAGTTCCTCATTGGATTGGCTTCCTTCAGAAGCTTCAGCAGCATTGAGAGCAAGAGATTGCTCTTTTCTTGTTGGAGTTGGAGTCTTTGCTTCAGCCTCAGCTTCCCTGGTCTTCAGCACTTGCTCAAAAGACTTGAGCTTGCCAAGGAGAGCTTCTGTTGAGATTTCATTTGTACTTCTGGCCTCCTTGATAGGCCAGATCCTCAGATCCCATGTGCTAGGGAAGCACATAAGAATCTTATCATTGACCTCTGTCAATGATATATCCTTGTCAAGAGTCCTCAGCTCATTGATGATTGAGCTGAGCCGAGTGTACATTGCTTCAACTGATTCAGCATCAGTTTTCTTGAAGTTTTCATACTGAGAGATAAGGTTGGACCTTCTGTCCTTCCTTTCATCAGTTGAACCAGCTACAATCTGGTTCAGTGTATCCCACATTACTTTTGCTGAGGAGCAGTCAGCAACTTTCTGGAATACTTCATCAGACATTGTCTGAGCCAGAATATTCATTGCTTTGACATCTGCTATCTTTGCCTTTTTGTATTCATCGTTGTAATCTGGAGGAGGCACTGCACTCATATCAGTTGATGATGAAGCAGTAGCTGCAGCAGGTGCTCTTGGTGGTCCTGTCAAAATAGAAGCAAAAATACTCTCATCAATAGAGTTCATATATAACTTAATCCTTGCCTTCCAGATGCTAAACTTAGCTAAGTTGCATGCTGGAGGTCTGGTGCTTGAGTAATCCTTGGACTGGGCCATGAAGTGAATATCTATAAGCTTGGTATCTATCAGGATCTTGTGACTCAGGTGTTAGCCTGTACAGTCACTCAACCTCCCTCTGATACCAATTGAGAGGGCTTAGCGCAACCACTCGCACCAAAAGCCCGGACTGATGGAGGACGGCGCCACTAATCTTTATATCAAAGGTCCTCGGGCGGATCCACGGGGCAGCCAGTTAAGCCATTACCGCATAGCACCGCAGCGCGGGGGTGATTCCGGACCGCAGCCCCAACAGAATTCTTCTTTCTCGAGGTTACGAATAGTTCAATAAAGTAGTTTGCCTGGTCTCAGCGGGTAGGCTATTTTCCAGTTCATCAACTCTTGTTCGCGATTAGCTTCAATGGTAGAGTGACTAAGAAGTGGAAGACGAGGTTGTTCTCACCATTCAATAAGCAGGCAATCCACCCGGCTAGAGAAGCTGTCCGATAATTCGGTGGTTTCGGTGGTCTGAAGCTGTTAGAAGCGACTTAGCGGTTTAGGCGGACAGCTTTGGCGGATAAGCGGCTAGGGCGGTTACTGGGTTCAGTCCACCCGCTTTACTCTTGCTTATATTTTTTCTTCCATCGAGTGCATTGTGAAATCATGTCTCTCAATGTATGCCTCACATTGTAAAGAAATAGTTGATTCGATTACAGCTCTTATTCTTCTACCTCTTCTGGTTACTTGTCTTTGTTTAGTAGAGTGTTCCTGCGACTTTTCTCATCTTCCAAAAAAATTTTACTTGGTATCAGAGGGACAGAGGAGTTAACAGTGATCAATCTCGGAGGTGTGCTAGTCCTTTGGAAGTCTTAAGCAAACCAGAGTTATAGCAATGGAAGCCGATTATGCCAGAGTTATGAGAATTGAGCTCCTGATGCAAATCAACTTTAAAAAGTGGAGGTCATGCATAGAGAGTTATCTTCTGTGTGAGGACCTTTGGGAGATCGTCGGTGAAGACAACAGGCAAGAGGTAGTTGCTATAGGAGGGAATGTTGAGGCGGTGAGGACTTGGAGGAGAACGAATGCAAAGGCAAAGTTCACTCTAAAGCAGGCAATCTCACCGGAGATTTTTGAACACATCTTTGGATGTCGGTCGGCTGTTGAGACTTCGACGATCTTGGATGACCTATTCAATAAGAAAAATGTAACTCAACTACAATTCTTGGAGAATGAGTTGGCAAAAGCAACTCGGGAGGGGGGGTGCTATCCATATCATCTTTTTTTGAAGATGAATAACCTATGCACTGAAATTTATTCTTTGGATCCAGAAGAGTCTATCTCAGAGGCGAAGCTGAAGAGACGCATTTGATGTAGTGGTCCAGATCCGCCCGCTCTTATTTCACACAAGAGGAACACATCTAGTCGCACCACCGGGCTGTATCCCAAACACCAAACCCATGACCGCACCTATTCTCAGTAAGGCGAGATGTTGAGGCGGAGTATCGAACCCAGCCCCCATGATAAATCTCTTTCCTAACAGGGACTATCACTAGCTGAGCTGCACTTTTTTTATGTTATAGTCCAAAGCCTCCCCGCTCTAGTTCTACCCCAGAGGAACACGTTAGGTCCCACAACTGGGTTGCAGACCAAGCACCCCACCCATGACCGCACCTATTCTTAGTGAGGCAAGATGTTGAGGCGGAGTCTTGAACCCGACCCCCTTGATAAATCCCTTTCCTAACAGGGACTATCACCAGAGATGCATCTCAGTTTGTGATAGTCCCTATTAGGAAAAATATTTATCAAGGGGGATGGGTTCAAGACTTCGCCTCAACATCCCTCCTTACTGAGAATATGTGTGGTCATGGATGGGTGCTTGGGCTACAGCCCGGTGGTAGGACCCGACGTGTCCTCTGGTGTAGAACCAGAGCAGGGCAACTCTGGACCACTGCATCAACATTATCTGCGGCTTGTGAAATAAATATATTGCCTTCGTTACTTCTGTACAATTTGCAGCTTTTTGCCCCCTTAATTAATTTTTTGCATTGAAATAGCCTGGAGGGAAGCCTCTTCAGTATGAGCCAATCTCATATGTTATATAGTACTGGCATCCAAAGAATCATCAACCACAGTCTCGGTAACTGTACTCTCCTGAAGATAATATAAACTATAGTGTTGAACTCCTCTCATGAAAACCAAAGCTCCGCGAATGATCTTCAGAACTCTGCCTCGATTACTATCTTATAGCCCTTAGCTTCTAAGGCCCCAACAGACATCAAATTCTTCCTGATATTTGAAACTTGTCTGACCTCTATCAACTCTCTCTCTCTACTCCATCATGCATCCGAAACAGAATACTTCCAACACCAATAGTATGACAAGTATGATCATTGCCTATAGAAATGACACCGGTATCCAAAGACTTGTAAGTACAGAACCACTCCCGATTGAGACAAATGTGATAGGTAGCACCCGTGTCCAGAATCCAACATGAATCATCACTGAATAAACATTATGGAGTGACTGAGAGAGAAACATCAGACTCATCACTACCAGTAGTCTCCTGAGTAATATGCGCATTCGCTTCTAAGGAAAGTCCCTTATTTTTCTCCTTCAACTTGGAGAAATCCTTCTTTCAGTGACCCGTCTCCAAATAGAATGTGCCCAAGACCGTGACCATATGAATTGCCACGCTTCTGATTACTGGTATTGGTCTTCTTGTGTCAGTTCTTCTTTTTCTCAGATCTGCCACGATAAGACACAAGTGCTTCGACCGACTCCGCCTTTGATGACTCTTTATCCCTTCGACGGAGCTCGTGATTCAGCAATGTCGTAGACACTTCACTGTACTTTAAGACCTCCTTCACATGAATGAGATACATCGTGAAGTTCTCATGTTCATCTGGAAGCGAATTCAATAGAAGGAGTGTCTTGTCTTCATCGCCAACATGCTCATCCAAATTCAACAGATCTTCCAACAGCTTCGTAAATTCATTCAAATGTTCATCATTCGAGACTCCATGTCTCATCTAAAACCGATACAATCGATGCTTCATGTGAAGACGATTCTCCATGCTCTTCGTAAGATATTTATTCTCTAGCGTCTTTCAAATATTTCCAGCAGACGTCTCCAACATAACTCCGTATTTGATCTCCTGAGTCAGGAAATTTCTGATCAACCCGCAAGCACTTCGATTCATTTTCGACCAAACTTTCTCAGTCATCCCATCAGGACATTCATAACAATCAAGAACACCCTCCAAATTCAGAGAGCATAGCGTATCCATCACCTCACATCGCCACATGACAAAGTTACCATTTCCATCAAATTTAGTAACATCAATTTTCATCGGATGTGAACCCGTATGATGAATCGTTGATTCTGCTGCTCTGGAGCCTCCCATATTTCCACTTGATTACAACAATGATAACACAGAAACCAAACAATTCAAAGCAACAATTTTTTTTTAATTAGTTAATTCAAAATAAAAAAAATTTGTTACCTCCAAACACAGTCTCTACTAGAACAGGAGACAGAGTCTTTGCTTTCTCTCCGCAACCAAGGAGATCTAGTCGACTTCGCAATCAAGAAAATTCGCAGGCCAAACAATGATCTCTCGCGTCACACACCTCCACAAACAAGATGCAGCCCTTCTTTTTTTTTTTGGTCTGCCTCTTGTACTGCCGAAGGAGAACCAAAAAAACAAAGCCTGAAAACTCAATTTATTTTCAGTTTTCTGTCAGGCTGTTGTTCCTCCGGTGAGAGAGGAAAAAAACACAAAACCAAAGCAATATTTTTTTTCAATTTTCTGGTTCACGCGCTGGGCTTTGCCAGAGAAGGAATGACTCAATAAAGAAGCACTGTTTTTTGTTTTCTTTTTAATATGGGTGCAATTCGGATCGGATCGGTTCTACTCAGAACCAAAAATCGACCCGCATATGTTCGGGTCCAACTTTTTGGACCCGGAACCGACCCGCAGTTCTAAAA
This sequence comes from Platanthera zijinensis, assembly GCA_039513925.1. Lineage (NCBI taxonomy): Eukaryota > Viridiplantae > Streptophyta > Magnoliopsida > Asparagales > Orchidaceae > Platanthera > Platanthera zijinensis. The sequence continues at coordinate 31,883,970 of CM077085.1, forward strand.
TGTAGAACCTGAACCGAACTGAAAAGATCGGTTCGGTTCCGGTTCAATTATTGGTTCTTTGTGCTGTTACTAGCAAACTCAGTTTGGTTTCTAGCAAACCATTACTATTAGCAAACCCTCATTTTTCAAAATGGGTATTTGAAAATCATTTTGTTACTAGCAAGCCAACATAATTTTTTTAAAAAAAATTAATTTTTTTTTAAAACATTCACTCTTTCAAAATAACCTGCTACATATAATGACATTACAAATGATTTCAAATGTATTCATTCAACTACTGATGTTAGCATTATAAATGAGTCAAAATGCCGCAAATGTTTAGTACGTCCAAAACTGCTTTTTCAACAAAATATCATTATCTGCTTCAAAATCTTTAAACAAAATATCGGTCGGTTTAGAAATATATTTGATTTCTAATTCCCATAAGAATGTGTTGTATATACGAGTTAAGTGTATATAAGAATATTTACGTCCTTTTGAACTGCATCTTATACGTACAATTTCATGAGAAGTGTTCAACATGAAAGTTGTAGATCTCGATGGGATCTACAATTTTTATGTTGAATACTTTTTGATTTGAAGTAATTTAGACCCCCGATTTGGCCCCTTTAAAAAGTTATGTCGTACATATGTACGGACGCTCGGGATCAGCGTGACTTTTTTCGGGGGCCAAATCGGAGGAAAAAACCGCTTCAAATCAAAAAGTGTTCAACATGAAAGTTGTAGATCTCGACAAGACAAGATCTACAACTTTCATGTTGGACACTTTTTGATTTGAAGTACCTTAGACCGCCGATTTGGGCCCCAAAAAAAATCATGCCGAAAATTTGTACGTTCCGTGCATGTCTTTTTTAATGCTCAAATTGGAGGCCTAAACGGCTTCAAATAAAAAAATAATCAAGAAAATATTTGGGGCTCAAAATTCAAAAATGCAAAAATTGTCAAAAAACAAGATTGGTTTGTTAGTAGTAATTTTTTGAAAGAGAAAAAAATGCAAAAAATGACTAAATCAGTTTTTTTCTGATTTGTTAGAAACGAAAATAGGTTTGCTAATAACAGTACCCTAAATTTAATGACTTGATAATTATTCACATAAAATCATATTTCCAACTTCAACACTTTATGAATGTTACAAAATAAATGGAGCATGACATAAACTTGTATCAGTAGAACAGGAACAGAAACTTGTATCAGTTTACAAATTTGATTATAAACTTACTGCTTGTTTCATAGTGATAAAAAACAAAACTAACACACAAGTTATCAAGTCATTGAAAAATTTAGTAAACAAAAAATAAATCATTAATAACAAGAAATTAAAGGTTTAAAAAAAAAAACTGCTCATCAGGGGTTTGAGAAAATGCCGCAAAGAGTGATGCAAAAATTCTGATTTGGCCAAAGACTGCTGTCCAACACCAATTCAATCATAACGCAAGACTGTATATCCACGAGTCAGTGGAAGCCTTAATGAAGTTGGGTGGAAGTTCCGACAGTCTTCCGTCGCCGGCTAGAATATTGCACATGAACCGACCTATTAGTGCACAGTAGAATGATGTACTTGACACACACAACTACAAAATGAATGGAGTCATTGGTCTCGATGAAGATGGCTTTTTGAACGATCGGTCCAACATGGCTTTCTAAAAATCACATTCTCAGTTTTCAACATCAATAAAGAGGATCTCGAACACCTACTGATAATTATACATCTGCATTTTCAGCAACACCTTACCAATGGCATTATTATTATGGTTCATCTTTAGTTCTCCAAGGTTACATAGGAATGTTTTTAGACATATAATAGTATATATTGAGCTCTCTCGGGTGTTTCATTTTTTCTCAATTATGTCATTGTAAGACCCCCATTTTTTTTTCTTTTTCGACACCGGGGTCTTAGGCCCAGAGTCGCCGCCTTGCGGTGATACCTTCGCACTCGGGAAGGTTTTCACTACAAGACGCCGACTCTGTCGGCCAATCTCGATCATAACTGTAGCATAAGAAGAGATGCAAGTCCACAGAAATCACATATATAGAAATAAACTCCACGAAGGGAGTGTCCACAGATAGTACATATAATAAAATCTCGGGCTTATGCCCGGTACATCAAGTTCTCACTACAATTCTCTCATCGCGGAAGCAACTAATACAACTACTATAGTTCGGGACTCACTGTCCCTGCTGTCTGGACTCCAGTGCTAGACTGTCCGATCTCCAAGCGTGCCGACCTCCGGGGCTGCTCCTCCATGCTGGGCTCCACGATTCCCTAATATGATGTTCGGTCGCCCGTCAGTCAAAAAGACCAAGTCCTATCATCCCCCACCCCTTCCCCCATGCTCTAAGGCACCGGGCGGGGAGGAAGAAAGGGAAGGACATGAAGTGGAGATTACAACAAAAGCAGGTGACGGTGGACCTAGTCTAGCAATTCTTTGAATATAAGTGACAGTAATAACTGAGCATAAAAGACAATTAATATAAGTAAAGTAACCTTAACTTATGTGATGACACATAAGCCAAGGGATCTTCTGCAAGGCTCCCATCGTATAAGTGTCCCATTAAACTTATACGTTGGGGTGTCGGTTATCAAACATCAATTATAAATATAGTAAATTGACCTTGACTTATAAACCTGCCCCACACAAGCTTATAGACCAATGGGTCGTTTTGCAAGTCCTAATGTATAAGCGTCCCATTAAACTTATACATTAGGTGTCAGGTTATTATGAATGATTATGATATGCATCTATATGGTGGGTTAATGATGTTCAAGCAGTGCAACTCACACACCCGACTTTGTGTACACAAACCTTTAGTTCCCCCTTTCAGAGCCGTTACCTCCCAGGATACCTCCGTAGTGGCAGACGGAAGCGGTGGGTTGGGCCTCGCCCACCTCAAAACCAGTATAGCACTACCGGTCTGACCTATCGTACGCCTCAACGCTTGGTGCACTAAGCGGACTACGCGTACTCTTTGCCGACAAGACCGCCGGACTTAGTTTGGCGAAGTGTAAAACCACACTTGCCGAGTCATCGTATTGGCGTCGGTGCAACGGCCCTCCAACACCGAAGACCCACCACCTTAGGTATTTCTTATGCACATGCAAACTTGATGTATCAACCTCCGAGCCAACGCTCCCCGGACAAACCCGTCCGTAATAGTCAACAACCGAGCCAAAGCTCCCCGGACTAATCCGTCCGGCTTAAATTCCAAACCTCATCCCTTTGAACACCGCGGGATGACGCCCCTTTGAACACCTCGGGACGACTTAACCCTTTCCCTCCAACTCGTCACGAGTGAGAACAGATACAGTTTACCTAGCCTATTAGACTACTCTTGTCTACCGGTTGTTACACTTAGTATTTTAGGGTTAATCCCAGGACTGCCCAAGGTATGCCCAATGAAGGGGTCTCGAAGGCACTAGAAACCAAGATGGGATGAAGCCCAAAGTTCCCTTTCACAAGGATAATTAATTTAAGTTGGTGTTTACCCATTACCCATACTTCACTTGTTATTACTTAGCAACCTAATGACTTAAGTTGTTATCGGGAGGGCGACGGCCTTCCGCCGTCCTCCACTCTAAGTGTTACCCGGTGACTTGCACTTTTACTCTCATCACTAAGACGACTCTACCCACCAGGGTTATACCTCCAAACTTATTCTCTAGTTCAATCGTCGATTTATCCCCCGGTGGGCCTTAAGGCATAACGTACTTTTACTATGCGCAGCCCATGACCTAATACCACCCCGAAATCGAACTTCTAAATCCTTGGTCCAACTGACCCCAAATATTTATCCTAGGGTGGTATGGACTAATGAAATGAATGTGTTGATTTTCATAATTTTCCTAGGTCATTAAGGCCTCTAATTAAATCATTTAAATTATTCCCTAGGCCATTTTACACATGAAGTGGTATCAATTAAATTCTACTGACCTAAGGGAATTTTCCTGAGTTGCATGTGAGTAAAATATTGCTGTCTACAAGATGTCATAATTTTCCTATTTATATTTCTATTTATTCCATAATTAATACAATGTCTACATATTAATCATTTTCCAAATGAAGTATAAGAAATATACAACCCAAAATTCCAGGAAATTTACTGAGCATTTATATCACTACTTTATGACTAATGGCAGAGTTTCATTAACATATGCAGTGTAATGGCCCATCAAAATCCATTCTTAATTATTTACCAAAATGCCATTATGCTTATTTAATAATTTACAGTGTATCCAAAAATTCTGAAATAATTCTACAAGACTAATATAATAATTATGCAACTCTAGAATTATTTCTACAATTTTCCAACATGTATTTCTACCAATTCATGAACAAATATAAAAAGGGTAAAATAGTCATTTCCATGAATTTTGCTCTAAAAGTTGTCAAACAGAGGTATAGAATTTTCCAAAGTCAAATAAAAACTTCATTTTTGACTTGACTGATTTTGGGGATCTTTCCTTGATTAAGACCTATTTCTACAATTTATTTTCCAAAAAGGCCTTTATTTTGAAAATACCAAATAATGGGATTTTTGATCCCAAAAATCCCACAATTAATTTTAGGGGTCAAATTTATCCTAAAGATCCTCTGGAATTAGTTTCAAGCTTTTTAGAAGTCCCAAAATGGATAAATACACATCATAGCAACTTTTGCTATTTGCACACCAAGATTAAGTCTAGCCTACACATGCAAGTGGGTTAACCCAACATGCAGTGATCCATATGGGCTGAAAATTTATCCATGCCCTAATATTGTCCTCATAGACATGCCACCAAAAATTGGGGTCTTTTGGAGTTGAAATACTCCATGAATCACCTAAACAAGCCTAGGGGTATCTAAGTAATTTTCCCCCTAATTTTAATTCCAACTAATCCCATTTTTGGGCAGGGCCTAAATATGCCCTAAACTTGTTGCTGGCCAAAATCCCAGGACATTTGGGTCTCTGGATGGACTTGGGCATCTCCTTTAATTTTCTACATTTTTGCTATTTGCAGCCCAAGACCATCCCTCTTTCAACCCTTACAAGTGAGATATATCAACATGCACAAATCTAAATTGGCTAATATTTTTACCATAAGTCTAATATACCCCCAAGGGCAGGCCACCAAAATTTGGGGCCAATTGGGGTTGATATGCTCCAAAAATCAACATTAATTGATTTATCAAATTTTGACTAAAACTATAGGATTATTTTCCCCAAAAAATCTCATTTTTGGAGGGGAGCTAGGTGTATCTAATTTAGTGACATGACCAAAATTTCAGTCCCTTTGGACTTAGGGTTTGGTCAGGGCACACCTTTTTATTTCTGTCCTACCCTAGGACCAACCCTAGTAAAATGGGTCTACAGGCCAGTAGGCTTAACCAAAAATTATGTGTAACATATCAAATTAAAGCTAACTCAGAGACCTACAACTTTCATGTTGAACATGTTTTATGAAAATGTCTAGAAGAACTCTAAATTTGGCATGCAAGAGAGGATGTTTTATAAGGCAGAATAACACTATTCATAAATTAAATAAATACAGGATTTATATATTTGCATGGCACGAATCTTAAAGCCACCCGACGGCTGCTGCTTTTCTTCTCCAATCCAGCATGCAGGAACCAGCCCGATACCAGCTTTCACGGGAGTTTTCACGGGGGGTTTTCCGGCGGCTACAGGCGGCGCAACCACCGACCATCTTCTCCTCCACCCTTACGGTGGTGGGGGCGACATTTTCCGGCGGCTAGGGCGGCGGGAGGCGGCGGCGCCACCCAACCCGTGAGCTTCCAGATCTCCATTAATGGAGGAAAAACTGAGCTCGGTTCGGGCTCATTCGAGCCCAAACCTTATTCCTAACAATCCTAAGATCTACAGCATGAAGAGAGAGGTGAGGGAGGACCTGCACACGGGCTTTGATGCGAGAGGAGCGGCGGGAGACCATGGTGGTGGTGGCCGAATTTTTGAAGCTTCTTGGTGGCTGCTTGGCTCCTTCAGGTAGGTGGTGGAAGTGAGTGAGGGGAGTCCTGTGAAGCTTTTAAAGGGGAGATTGGGGTGTTAGGTGGCTGGTAGGCTTCATGGCCAATATTGGCTAAAGTCAACAATGGTGGCTAGGGTAGGTGGGGGGTGAGGCTTGGTCCAAACCAGTCAAAAGGTGGCTGGTTGAGTTGGGTTAGCTTGTCTTTTCCTAGAGTAATAAATTGGGGAGGTTGGGGAAGGGGGAGGGTGAGCCCAAAGTCTCCTCTTATATTTTATTCTACTTTCTCTCTCCTCCATGGGTGAATTTTCTCTCTCTACACTTCATGCTGAATTTTGGCTCCTACCTAACCCAAAGGCAGCCCACAAATTCATTTGGTCACTTAAGTCATGGTTAGCCCAATTGAAATGGGCTTGAGCTTGAGTTAGCCCATTTGGGCTAACTTGACCCAAAGTTGGACTAGGGCCCACCTAGGTTAATTTGATCCTTGAGATTTCCTTAATAGGTCCTTGGTGACCCATTAGCCTCCCCTAGGGTCAAGGTGGGGTTGGATTGGCCCTTGGAGGTCACTTGGCCCTTAACTAGGGCATTTTGACCATTTTAGGTCAAGGGTTGACTTTGGTCAAACTAGCCCTTTTGATTGGTCCCAATGGGTCCTTGGTGACCTATTGGCCTCTCACTAGGCTTATGAGGGTAGGGGTGGGGTCCATTGGGCTAAGGGACTGCAGTTGACCCTTGTGTAGGTCAATTTGACCCAATTAGGGTCATAGTTGACTTTGGTCAACTTAGCCCTATTGACTACTCTCTATGGGTCCTTAGTGACCCATTGACTTCTCCCTAGGTCTAAGAAGGTATGGGTGGGGTCTACTGGGCCAAGGGGCTGCAATTGACCCTTGTGTAGGTCAATTTGACCCAATTAGGGCTATAGTTGACTTTGGTCAACTTGGGTCCTTTGATTGCTCTTCATGGGTCCTTAGTGACCCATTGATCTCTTTCTAGGGTTATAAGGGTATGAGTGGGGTCTTGGAGTCTTGGTGAAGCCCCATGATCACTTTTAACCAAGGTTTAGAGATCTGCTAAGTGCAGACCATAGTGGCCCTATCCACACTACCAGGTCCACTTGACTCTTTCTTGGGCTTCCTAGGGTTTTGTCATGACAGAACCACTCTTAGGGGTCTAGTTGGAAATGGGATGTTACAAATCCCAATAAACAAAACAAAGATTTCGTCCCCGAAATCCAGGTTAAGCCTACGGGGACTCCTATCAGGGAGGAAGAAACTTGTAACATCCCATGAGAGTTGAAAGTTTTACGTCACGACCTCATGTTTGTCATGTGAGGTTCAAAAGTTTTTGTCAATTTTTAAAACCAATTTGCCTAATTGGCAAATTCTAGACCCCAATAAACAAAAGTTTTAGCCCATATCCTTGAAATTTCAGTTCTACTTAAAATATGAAGGTAAATTGAACATCTTGAGTGGGTTTGAGGAATACCTGAATGAAGAGTTCCGGATATCTTTGTCGCATCAAGTCCTGGGGCTCCCATGTGTGCTCCTCTCTTCCGTTCTCCACAGGACCTTGACTAACGGAACCCTCTTGTGGCACAAAACTTGTACCCCCTTGTCGTCAATCCGGACCGGTTCTAGATGAACTGACCGATCAGATGCTATCGGTCCATCTGTGGTTGTAACTTGCTGCTCTGGATGTAGTAGAGCTCTCCTAAGAGAGGATATATGGAATACGTCGTGCAGACTCGCCAGCTCCGGTGGCAGTTCCAGCCTGTATGCCAAGGGACCGATCCGCTCCTGGATCCTATAAGGCCCCATGTACCTTGGGCTGAGCTTCTTCCTCTGTCCGCGTACCCGAGTAACTCCATGCATGGGTCGGATCTTCAAGAACACCTGATCTCCTATCTGGAATTCCACCTGACGGTGCCGAGCGTCGTAATACTTAGCCTGCCGGCTCTGTGCTTCCAGCATTCTGTCCCGTATCAATCTTACCTGAGCCTCGGTGTCCTCGACAAACTCCGAACCCAATGCCTTAGGATCCTCGTCCTGTATCCACGACAGAGGAGTCCTGCACTTTCGTCCATACAACGCCTCATAAGGAGCCATTTTAATACTGGACTGGTAGCTGTTATTATACGAGAACTCGATCAGTGGTAATAACTTCTCCCATGGTTCACCGCGATCTAATACGCAGAGTCGTAGTAAATCCTCCAAAGTCCGGTTGGTCCGTTCTGTCTGTCCATCTGTCTGGGGATGAAAAGCCGTACTGAAGGTTAGTCGAGTGCCTAAGTAAGTTTGCACTGACCTCCACTCCCTGGATGTAAATCGTCCGTCCCGGTCTGACACAATCGACTTGGGTACACCATGGTAGCGGACGAACTGCTCCACAAATTTCCGGACTAACACCCCCACTGAGTCATCCTTCCTGATTGGAATAAACCTCGCCACCTTCGTTAGTCGGTCGATGATCACCTATATCGAATCGTTCCCTGTCCTGGATCGAGGAAGTCCATGTATAAATTCCATGGCGATATCGTCAAACTTCCACTCTGGTACTGGGAGTGGCTGCAATAATCCTGCGGGGTTTTTGCACTCCGCTTTTACTAATTGGCACGCCTTGCAACGGGTCACGAAATAGGTGCTATCTTTCTTCATGCCGGGCCAGAACATAGTCTTCTTCAGATCTGCAGTCATCTTCGTAATTCCCGGGTGTACCGAATATCGACTGCAATGAGCCTCCATCATGATGTCCTCCCGGATCTGGCCTCCCTCTGGTATGTAGACCCGTCCTCTGAAGCATACTAAATCATCCCTCAGTGTGTAATCTCCCGCAGTGCCTGCTTCTAAGGACCGGAAAATCGGCTCTAGCTGAGTATCCTGCCTCTGTCCATCCTTGACCCGTTTTCGTATGTCATCCGTAGCGATTAATGAAGACAGATATTCTCGGTATAACTCAGGGTGATCCTCAGATACCAGGGATACTTGCATCTTATCAAACATCTGTATTAACTCCAAGGCCATCAGCGGCGTTCCTACTCCAGCGTTTGTGGTCTTTCGGCTTAATGCATCTGCTACCACATTCGCCTTTCCAGGGTGGTAGTGCATCTCATACTGGTAGTCTGCTAAAAATTCCACCCATCGTCTCTGTCTAATGTTTAGCTCCTTCTATGTGTCCACATACCTCAAATTTTTATGATCGGAGTATATGTCGCAGTGGACACCGTACAGATAGTGACGCCAGACTTTTAGTGCAAAAATGACCGCTCCCATCTCTAAGTCATGAACTGGGTAGTTTTGCTCGTGCTTCTTCAGCTGCCGAGAAGCGTAAGCTATCACATGGCCATTCTGCATAAGTACTGCACCCATGCCCTGATAGGAGGCATCGGTGTAGACCTGGAATCCTTCTTTCCCTGAAGGGAGGGCGAGTATAGGAGCCGAAGTGAGTCGTCCCTTTAGCTCTTGAAAAGCCTCTTCACATCGTTGGGTCCAGATAAAGGGTACCTCCTGCCTTGTCAGAGATGTGAGTGGGAGGGCGATACGAGAGAATCCCTCCACAAATTTCCGGTAGTAACCGGCAAGTCCTAGGAAACTTCGTACATCTGTGGTCGTCTTTAATTGTGGTCAGTCCCGAACCGCTTGGATCTTGGCCGAGTCCACTGCCAACCCAGCACCACTGATGATATGGCCTAGGAAGGCCACCTCCTTCAACCAAAACTGGCATTTGCTGATCTTTGCATAAAGCTTGTGCTCCCGTAGTCTCTCCAGGGTCAGCGTCAGATGCCGTGTATGCTCCTCCTCTGTCCTTGAGTAAATGAGGATATCATCGATAAACACGATGACAAACACATCTAAATATTCTTCGAACACCTGATTCATAAGGCTCATAAATGCCGACGGCGCATTTGTGAGCCCGAAGGGCATCACTGTGAATTCATATAGCCCATATCTGCTACTGAAAGCAGTCTTCGGAATGTCCTCCTCCTGGATCCTTAGCTGGTAGTAACCAGACCTCAAATCCAATTTGGAAAAGAAATGCGCACCTTCTAGCTGGTCAAACAGCTCATCTATCCTTGGCAACGGATATGTGTTTCGGACTGTCAATCGGTTTAGTGCTCGGTAGTCGATGCACAGTCTCAGAGTTCCGTCCTTCTTTTTAACGAACAAGACCGGGGCTCCCCAAGGCGAAGAGCTCGGTCGGACAAATCCAGCCTCCACTAGTTCTTGGAGTTGGCTTCGAAACTCTGTCAATTCCTTCGGGGCCATCCGGTAAGGGGCCCTAGCTGCCGGCTTAGCCCCCGGCACCAGTTGTATCTGGAAATCCTGTTCCCGGTGTGGGGGTAGCCCAGGCAGTTTCTCCGGGAATACGTCGGCAAAATCTCGCACCACCGGAATATCCGAGGTGGAGACCTTGGTCTCAGTCATCTCGAATATTACCTCAAACACTTCTTCCCCCTGTAAGTGAGCCTTGACGGCTTGTACAGACGACAATATGAGAGGGGGAATGGATTTAATACCTTCAATGACGAGGTAGGATTCCCCATGTCTTACGGTAACTCTTTTGGACGTGCAGTCAATCTGAGCATGATTCCAGTTCAACCACATCATCCCTAGGATCAAATCAAAGATTGGCATCTTTATGATCGTCGCTGGAGCTTCAAATATCCTTCCGCCGATCTCCGCCTCCATGTTGCAGTGGGCAGAGGTGAACAACTGTGATCCGTCGGGTAGTCGTATCTTCATCATCAGACCCGTGAATCGTTCCACGCCTTCCAATCCTTCTATGAAGGCCTCCGATACAAATGAGTGCGAAGCACACGTATCAAATAGCGTATAAGCGGGTTTGCCGTTGATGAAAACTATTCCAGTGATTACTTGCTCCGGGTTTCGGTGCTGAGCCAGATCCAGTGCATAAATTTGCTCCCTCTGCTGCCTACGATCTGCACCCTGGAAACCACGTCCTCGACCACGTCCTCGTCCTCCAAACTGCTGGGCATGCGGGGCATCCTGGGGTGCTGGTAAAGGTGCTCCCCTCATGGGGCAGTTTCTCCGAATGTGTCCTATCTGATGGCAGTTGTAGCACTCCGGTGGGGGAAATGCCATACCCCCGGGTCTCGGTGCCTCCCTCATCTGAAGAGGATGAGGAGCCAATATCACCTGCTCCCTCGGCTCCCGCCTCACTTCCTGTCGAGGCTGGTCCTCTATCCTTCTCCCACCTGGTATAGCACCTTGTCGCTGATCATTTTTGGCTCTCCGGCCCTGATCCTCCGCTTGCCGCTTCCGGCCCCGAGTGGTGTGCCAATCGGCCTCGATCCTCTTTGTCATTTCCAAAATCCGGGAGATAGGCCCGTCGGATACAAACAACAAAGCCTCCCTCAAGTCCTCCCGCAGGCCCTTATAGAATCTCTTGATGTATCCTACTTCGTCCAGCTGGTAAGAATCTGCATATCGAGCCAAATGGTCGAACTCCCGATGGTACTCTACCACTGTCCGGGTGCCTTGCTTCAGCTGTAAGAACCGCTCCTCCAACTCATCCCTGGCCGACTGTGGAACGAAATGCTCCAGCAGCGCGGTCCTGAACTCTTCCCAGGTAACTTCCGCAACCTCCCTATCAACAAATCTTGTGTCCAGCAGCGTCTTCCACCACCTCTTAGCATGGGACTCCAGGCAGGAGACAACCAAGGCCACCCACTCTTCCCAGGGACATCGTATCCCAGTCAGCATTTCGTACATAATATCTAGCCATTCCTCTGTCCGTACGGCTGATTCGGTCCCCAAGTAGGATGGAGGAGAGAGTCCTCGAAAGATGCTCAGCCAATTGGCCTCCGGGTTTGGTTGCGGAGCCGGAGCCTGTTGAGCCCTGAAGGCATCTAGAATGGCCGTCAGCGTTTGACCCATCTCCGAGTGTAAGAATGGAGTGGGGACCGGGGGAGGCGGAGCAACAGTCGGAGTCTGCTGAACTCTGCCTTGTGGTGTTGGCTGCATTGGGGGCTGCGTAATAGAAGACAATTATAAGAAGTCTCACAGTTTTAACTAAAAGTGGACAATTTTCATGTGATTTCTCATATGGGCCCACCACGCTTCCGCTGCTTAGTTTGTCCCCAAACTAAACTCGAGCGGGGGTGTCCCAGGGTTAGTGGACTGCTACTTTTCTGATTCGAGGTTTCCTCTGATACCACTTGTAAGACCCCCATTTTTTTTTTCTTTTTCGACACCGGGGTCTTAGGCCCAGAGTCGCCGCCTTGCGGTGATACCTTCGCACTCGGGAAGGTTTTCACTACAAGACGCCGACTCTGCCGGCCAATCTCGATCATAACTGTAGCATAAGAAGAGATGCAAGTCCACAGAAATCACATATATAGAAATAAACTCCACGAAGGGAGTGTCCACAGATAGTACATATAATAAAATCTCGGGCTTATGCCCGGTACATCAAGTCCTCACTACAATTCTCTCATCGCGGAAGCAACTAATACAACTACTATAGTTCGGGACTCACTGTCCCTGCTGTCTGGACTCCAGTGCTAGACTGTCCGATCTCCAAGCGTGCCGACCTCCGGGGCTGCTCCTCCATGCTGGGCTCCACGATTCCCTAATATGATGTTCGGTCGCCCGTCAGTCAAAAAGACCAAGTCCTATCATCCCCCACCCCTTCCCCCATGCTCTAAGGCACCGGGCGGGGAGGAAGAAAGGGAAGGACATGAAGTGGAGAGTACAACAAAAGCAGGTGACGGTGGACCTAGTCTAGCAATTCTTTGAATATAAGTGACAGTAATAACTGAGCATAAAAGACAATTAATATAAGTAAAGTAACCTTAACTTATGTGATGACACATAAGCCAAGGGATCTTCTGCAAGGCCCCCATCGTATAAGTGTCCCATTAAACTTATACGTTGGGGTGTCGGTTATCAAACATCAATTATAAATATAGTAAATTGACCTTGACTTATAAACCTGCCCCACACAAGCTTATAGACCAAGGGGTCGTTTTGCAAGTCCTAATGTATAAGCGTCCCATTAAACTTATACATTAGGTGTCAGGTTATTATGAATGATTATGATATGCATCTATATGGTGGGTTAATGATGTTCAAGCAGTGCAACTCACACACCCGACTTTGTGTACACAAACCTTTAGTTCCCCCTTTCAGAGCCGTTACCTCCCAGGATACCTCCGTAGTGGCAGACGGAAGCGGTGGGTTGGGCCTCGCCCACCTCAAAACCAGTATAGCACTACCGGTCTGACCTATCGTACGCCTCAACGCTTGGTGCACTAAGCGGACTACGCGTACTCTTTGCCGACAAGACCGTCGGACTTAGTTTGGCGAAGTGTAAAACCACACTTGCCGAGTCATCGTATTGGCGTCGGTGCAACGGCCCTCCAACACCGAAGACCCACCACCTTAGGTATTTCTTATGCACATGCAAACTTGATGTATCAACCTCCGAGCCAACGCTCCCCGGACAAACCCGTCCGTAATAGTCAACAACCGAGCCAAAGCTCCCCGGACTAATCCGTCCGGCTTAAATTCCAAACCTCATCCCTTTGAACACCGCGGGATGACGCCCCTTTGAACACCTCGGGACGACTTAACCCTTTCCCTCCAACTCGTCACGAGTGAGAACAAATACAGTTTACCTAGCCTATTAGACTACTCTTGTCTACCGGTTGTTACACTTAGTATTTTAGGGTTAATCCCAGGACTGCCCAAGGTATGCCCAATGAAGGGGTCTCGAAGGCACTAGAAACCAAGATGGGATGAAGCCCAAAGTTCCCTTTCACAAGGATAATTAATTTAAGTTGGTGTTTACCCATTACCCATACTTCACTTGTTATTACTTAGCAACCTAATGACTTAAGTTGTTATCGGGAGGGCGACGGCCTTCCGCCGTCCTCCACTCTAAGTGTTACCCGGTGACTTGCACTTTTACTCTCGTCACTAAGACGACTCTACCCACCAGGGTTATACCTCCAAACTTATTCTCTAGTTCAATCGTCGATTTATCCCCCGGTGGGCCTTAAGGCATAACGTACTTTTACTATGCGCAGCCCATGACCTAATACCACCCCGAAATCGAACTTCTAAATCCTTGGTCCAACTGACCCCAAATATTTATCCTATGGTGGTATGGACTAATGAAATGAATGTGTTGATTTTCATAATTTTCCTAGGTCATTAAGGCCTCTAATTAAATCATTTAAATTATTCCCTAGGCCATTTTACACATGAAGTGGTATCAATTAAATTCTACTGACCTAAGGGAATTTTCTTGAGTTGCATGTGAGTAAAATATTGCTGTCTACAAGATGTCATAATTTTCCTTTTTATATTTCTATTTATTCCATAATTAATACAATGTCTACATATTAATCATTTTCCAAATGAAGTATAAGAAATATACAACCCAAAATTCCAGGAAAATTACTGAGCATTTATATCACTACTTTATGACTAATGGCAGAGTTTCATTAACATATGCAGTGTAATGGCCTATCAAAATCCATTCTTAATTATTTACCAAAATGCCATTATGCTTATTTAATAATTTACAGTGTATCCAAAAATTCTGAAATAATTCTACAAGACTAATATAATAATTATGCAACTCTAGAATTATTTCTACAATTTTCCAACATGTATTTCTACCAATTCATGAACAAATATAAAAGGGGTAAAATAGTCATTTCCATGAATTTTGCTCTAAAAGTTGTCAAACAGAGGTATAGAATTTTCCAAAGTCAAATAAAAACTTCATTTTTGACTTGACTGATTTTGGGGATCTTTCCTTGATTAAGACCTATTTCTACAATTTATTTTCCAAAAAGGCCTTTATTTTGAAAATACCAAATAATGGGATTTTTGATCCCAAAAATCCCACAATTAATTTTAGGGGTCAAATTTGTCCTAAAGATCCTCTGGAATTAGTTTCAAGCTTTTTAGAAGTCCCAAAATGGATAAATACACATCATAGCAACTTTTGCTATTTGCACACCAAGATTAAGTCTAGCCTACACATGCAAGTGGGTTAACCCAACATGCAGTGATCCATATGGGCTGAAAATTTATCCATGCCCTAATATTGTCCTCATAGACATGCCACCAAAAATTGGGGCCTTTTGGAGTTGAAATACTCCATGAATCACCTAAACAAGCCTAGGGGTATCTAAGTAATTTTCCCCCTAATTTTAATTCCAACTAATCCCATTTTTGGGCAGGGCCTAAATATGCCCTAAACTTATTGCTGGCCAAAATCCCAGGACATTTGGGTCTCTGGATGGACTTGGGCATCTCCTTTAATTTTCGATATTTTTGCTATTTGCAGCCCAAGACCATCCCTCTTTCAACCCTTACAAGTGAGATATATCAACATGCACAAATCTAAATTGGCTAATATTTTTACCATAGGTCTAATATACCCCCAAGGGCAGGCCACCAAAATTTGGGGCCAATTGGGGTTGATATGCTCCAAAAATCAACATTAATTGATTTATCAAATTTTGACTAAAACTATAGGATTATTTTCCCCAAAAAATCTCATTTTTGGAGGGGAGCTAGGTGTATCTAATTTAGTGACATGACCAAAATTTCAGTCCCTTTGGACTTAGGGTTTGGTCAGGGCACACCTTTTTATTTCTGTCCTACCCTAGGACCAACCCTAGTAAAATGGGTCTACAGGCCAGTAGGCTTAACCAAAAATTATGTGTAACATATCAAATTAAATCTAACTCAGAGACCTACAACTTTCATGTTGAACATGTTTTATGAAAATGTCTAGAAGAACTCTAAATTTGGCATGCAAGAGAGGCTGTTTTATAAGGCAGAATAACACTATTCATAAATTAAATAAATACAGGATTTATATATTTGCATGGCACGAATCTTAAAGCCATCCGACGGCTGCTGCTTTTCTTCTCCAATCCAGCATGCAGGAACCAGCCCGATACCAGCTTTCACGAGAGTTTTCACGGGGGGTTTTCCGGCGGCTACAGGCGGCGCAACCACCGACCATCTTCTCCTCCACCCTTACGGTGGTGGGGGCGACATTTTCCGGCGGCTAGGGCGGCGGGAGGCGGCGGCGCCACCCAACCCGTGAGCTTCCAGATCTCCATTAATGGAGGAAAAACTGAGCTCGGTTCGGGCTCATTCGAGCCCAAACCTTATTCCTAACAATCCTAAGATCTACAGCATGAAGAGAGAGGTGAGGGAGGACCTGCACACGGGCTTTGATGCGAGAGGAGCGGCGGGAGACCATGGTGGTGGTGGCCGAATTTTTGAAGCTTCTTGGTGGCTGCTTGGCTCCTTCAGGTAGGTTATGGAAGTGAGTGAGGGGAGTCCTGTGAAGCTTTTAAAGGGGAGATTGGGGTGTTAGGTGGCTGGTAGGCTTCATGGCCAATATTGGCTAAAGTCAACAATGGTGGCTAGGGTAGGTGGGGGGTGAGGCTTGGTCCAAACCAGTCAAAAGGTGGCTGGTTGAGTTGGGTTAGCTTGTCTTTTCCTAGAGTAATAAATTGGGGAGGTTGGGGAAGGGGGAGGGTGAGCCCAAAGTCTCCTCTTATATTTTATTCTACTTTCTCTCTCCTCCATGGGTGAATTTTCTCTCTCTACACTTCATGCTGAATTTTGGCTCCTACCTAACCCAAAGGCAGCCCACAAATTCATTTGGTCACTTAAGTCATGGTTAGCCCAATTGAAATGGGCTTGAGCTTGAGTTAGCCCATTTGGGCTAACTTGACCCAAAGTTGGACTAGGGCCCACCTAGGTTAATTTGATCCTTGAGATTTCCTTAATAGGTCCTTGGTGACCCATTAGCCTCCCCTAGGGTCAAGGTGGGGTTGGATTGGCCCTTGGAGGTCACTTGGCCCTTAACTAGGGCATTTTGACCATTTTAGGTCAAGGGTTGACTTTGGTCAAACTAGCCCTTTTGATTGGTCCCAATGGGTCCTTGGTGACCTATTGGCCTCTCACTAGGCTTATGAGGGTAGGGGTGGGGTCCATTGGGCTAAGGGACTGCAGTTGACCCTTGTGTAGGTCAATTTGACCCAATTAGGGTCATAGTTGACTTTGGTCAACTTAGCCCTATTGACTACTCTCTATGGGTCCTTAGTGACCCATTGACTTCTCCCTAGGTCTAAGAAGGTATGGGTGGGGTCTACTGGGCCAAGGGGCTGCAATTGACCCTTGTGTAGGTCAATTTGACCCAATTAGGGCTATAGTTGACTTTGGACAACTTGGGTCCTTTGATTGCTCTTCATGGGTCCTTAGTGACCCATTGATCTCTTTCTAGGGTTATAAGGGTATGAGTGGGGTCTTGGAGTCTTGGTGAAGCCCCATGATCACTTTTAACCAAGGTTTAGAGATCTGCTAAGTGCAGACCATAGTGGCCCTATCCACACTACCAGGTCCACTTGACTCTTTCTTGGGCTTCCTAGGGTTTTGTCATGACAGAACCACTCTTAGGGGTCTAGTTGGAAATGGGATGTTACAGTCATCGAGTGACATTAATTGTAGTAACTGATGGTTTGCATTTTTAGGATTTAGGGTTTCAATCAAAGTATATTCCATATTTTATCTTCACAGTATATGAAAGCTCACTTGGTCATTGTGAAGGCTGGAAAAAGGAAGACGTTACGGTAAATGTGAACTTGAATATTTTTGTTGCATTGCAAAATGGTCTTGAAAGTGCTACTTATTCACAGTTCTCATCTCCATCTTCAAGCTCCATATCTCAAAGCATGTGCTGATGCCAGTTTTTGAAATGAAAACAAACTATGGAAGTATCAAATATCAATATTTCATTCCTACTTTTTCAATCAATTGTCTTTTTTATAACATGTCAGTATTTTTGCTACATGATCTTATTATTACGGTTAGAGAGTATGAGGCAGAGATATCACTATTAAGGAAGCATGCTAAATTATTTTAATATGTCATCTAATTTCACGCAATATGTTCTGATGTTAATGCATTGTTTTGGCTTTGTTTGGGGAGACATATTTTCACCGGTCAAGCGGTTACGACCGCATTAACCGGATCATAATTAAGGTCCGGTTCGAGACTAATTGAGATTTCATTTGTTACTGATTTTATCAATGCTTTGTTCGATTTCATCTACTATAACCAGATGCCCAAGTTCTGAATTACCTCTTACATAATATTTTGATCTCTTCCACTGTCTGGGATTTCTAAACGGTTAACTGGGCTTTAGGGCACACTAATTTGTGCATTGACTTGGTTTAACACCGTCTATACTTGTCTTTTTTGCAGGTTGCTAGTGTGAAAAAGAGTATAGAGATCTTGCAAGGAGAATCTGTGTACCCCGCTGATCAGCAAATGCTCATACATTAAGGGAAAGTTCTTAAAGATGAAACAACATTGGAACAGAATAATGTTGTTGAGAAGAGTTTTATAGTGATCATGTTGAGAAAGATAGGCCATTCTGACGCATCTAAGTATCTATTTTGTAAAATCTATAATAATTTGAAGTTTGTTTGGCGTCTCGAGATTTTTTATTGATTGTATTTTTGTGCATGGACATCTTAAAGGTATTTTATTTCCCCTTCTGAAAGCCCTCAACAATGTAGGGTTAATTCTATGGTGTTATACCTTACGATCATAGGACCCTTACATGCATATATTATAATTTAGGAATTTATAACATATACCTTGCAACATATCTTAGAAATGCCTTGTTGATGGTCACTGTACCTTAGAATAATTTTTCAAACTAAACATTGTTTAGACTTGCTTGGCTTGGAGATGTGAAATTAACCTCAATAGATCTGAATCAATCAGCATAAAATATATGGATGGATCTTCCTCTGAAGGGCATAAATTACACCAGTAGAAATCAAATAATTATATTAGATATCTTAGATGATCTGCTCAAATAGTTTACAGTAGTGTTGACAAAAGAGGCAATTTAAGAAACTCAATACTTATAAGCTTGATCCAAGCAAGTAAACCGCATTCTGCAATCATCTTGGTGAATTATTTACTGATTATTAATGCTTGGTTCTCTTGAAAATATGTAATAATACATTATACATGCACCATGAGTCCGGTGATTAGACAACATTGCACCATGAGTCCGGTGATCACATCATGACCTCAATTCTGGTTGTAACCAGTTGTTCCTCTTATTCAATCTGGTTGATAATTCAGATACAGATCTTATTTGGTAGTGCTTTCTTTTTCATGATGGCTAGCTATGATGTTCTCACTATGTATGTTTGTACTTAGTTTTTTATTTTTATCATTCTAGGCTAAAATGTGCAAGGTATATCCATGTCCTTACTCAAGCACCACAATCATGTGCCTGATGGGTTTGGTTCAAGCTGTAATATTCGATGTTTGCATGGAGAGGAACAATTTAACCCTCATTTTAGGACCGCCACCACCGTGTCAAACGGAGCCTTAAATGCTGAAAGTATGTTTTATCCAAACTGGATACAGATGATGAAATGGTGACCCGCTAAATAAGTATGTTTGGTAGTATATAATAACTTTGTGAAAATTGCCTTATTCAAATAAACATCAGTAATTAATAGGCTTTAAAAAAATCATGCACAAGGTGAATTCACAAATCTAAGAGTTTACCATATAAGGGATATGTGAGTTTAGTGAAAGTTTTCACGAAGATCTACCTCATTTTCTCCGGCAGGGACTTCACTTCTGGATTGACCTTTGCTCATGAGTTTGTATCTCAGCTAGATGCAAATCTATGTCATCAATTATTTTTAATTCGTTCTTTATATTGTTCACTATCTAGATTGCTGATGTGTGGTCTTGTGGAGTAACATTATATGTGATGATTGTTGGAGCATACCCATTTGAAGACCCAGATGAATCCCTAAACTTCAGAACAACAATTGAGGTAATTATTTACTGTTTTGAAGTTTTTAAAATTCTCAAATTATAATTCTTAATAGATCCATTGTTGCAGGGGATACTTAACATCCAATATTTGGTTCTACGCTATGTTTGGATATCAGTGGAATTCAATCATCTTTTTCACGGATATTTATACCCAATTCGGAGAAGGTATTGTACTATACACTATTTCTAGCTGTCTGTGAGGAGATATTTGTAATGCATATATATGAATTTGATTTTACATTCTTTAAATATAATCTTCGCCCGATGAATTTGGGAAAAAAATGCAATCGTCATAGGATATACGTTTGACATGACAATGGATGAAACTGTATGCAGTTCCTTAGTTGAAGTTGACTATTCTCCATTCAAAATCACCGTGTTTATGACCATCAACATTGTGCCAAACATACTCATAATTAATTGTTTTCACTTTACTTGTTCTAATTTTACTTGGGATTAACATTTGCAGGTTCAGGTTTGGGTATTCTCAGTTGTGGATTAACACTCGACAACTGTATGGAGTATACTGATGATGAGGATGATGATTTTGAAGGTTCATGTGTGGATTTCTCATCAAATTGCTTTGATGGTGATGCTTTTCCAGTTAGGGAGAAGCTCAATGATCCAATCAAAGTACATCTTGGAAATGTTGTGCTGAGGCATTTCTCGGCGCTGGTGTTGCAGTTACTGAAAGATGAAAATTTTAAGTCTAGTTGTGAGACTGCCACTGAGAGCTGGCTGGAGATCATTTCTTCTTTGGCATGGCAGGCTGCTAGATTTGTTAAACCAGACACTAGGAAGGGAGAAGCATGGATCCCAGTGATTATGTAAAGGTGAAGTGTGTAACATCTGGAAATTCCTAGAATAGGTAATAACTTTTCATTTTCGTTCCATAATTTCTTTACATTTGTTAGTTTATCTGTGCTTATAACAGAGATATATTTTGATTTTTGTTTCAGAACTTTTATTAAGGGGGTAGTTTGTACAAAAAATATGAGACATAAGCGCATGGTTTCACAGCATAAAAATCTCAGGGTGTTGCTTCTGGGTGGAGCACTGGAGTACCAGAGAGTTTCTAATAAATTGGCATCCATAAATACTGTTATAGAATAGGTTTTACTTTGTCCGTACTCTTGACTTTGTGCTATTTATCTTAAATTTCAAATTCCAGTTGTGATTTGGTTATTTTCCACCACACGGGAAGGTGATCACCTGAAGATGGTATTGCTAAAAATGAGGCTCATAGCCCTAATGTACTTCTTGTGGAAAAAGTGTCTCTTCTTATGCGCAGGAGTATCTTCCGGTTCAGGTTATGGTATTCTTAGTTGGGTACACATACAAGTTTGCAGAAGTGGTGGTGGGGAGTGCAAGCAAGTGTGATGAGTATGTGGCGTGGCCCACTAGGTACTGACCATTTCATGCACTTATGTTCTTTGCCCCAGAGATAATCAACGGGTATTCCAGAGCATTCTATCTCCCCAAACTATGCGTTGACTACACCTTGGCATTGAGCAGATAAATCTCAACTCTATGAGCCCTTTGAAGTTGGAACAAATGTATAAGAAGGAACTATGCTTTAATATTACTTTGATATGATTCTCATGTAGTCAATGTTGAGCGATCTGATTGGTGAATCTCAATTTAACTTTTTATAATATTAATTTTACTATTTTTTTTTTGGAAATGGGTGAGATGATGAACAAGTATATGTTCTCCTATTGATTTGATGAGTGATAGGATTGCTAGCAACATATTAACTCTATCTCCCTAAATCATATAGTACTAGTTATAGAAATTCTATTGGTTGATTGAATTGGCTGTAAAATGTTTTTTTTTAAAATACATTATTTATTATTTGTCACAGTTTGTAACAGTGGTAAATAGTTTTTTTTTTGAAATTATCATTAGCTATGGCTTTGAACCGTGGTTAATAGTCAGATTATTTGCACTGATGGTGATTGAGGGTTCGGAGAGATCATAAATATCCTAATTGCATGGTGATACTCTTCAAGTGATAAAAATACACATTCAAAAACATTGGGACCTGGAAAAAATATGCAATCTCCTGTAACTCAGAAATCTAATCACATGAAATATTGAGTTTGATTGACAGATTTTTTTTTAAAACTCACTTCATTGAGATGAAACGGGCATGAGCAGTTTTTCATCATGTAGTTGGTTCCTAATGTATTAAATCAAATAGCAGGAACCTTCCGGACATCTTCAATAAAGAATATTGCAGACTCTAGCACTTGATAACATCACAACATCGCAAATAATGTCCATCATAAATAGAAAAAAAATACAAACTAATGATTACTCTAAAAGGATGTATTAATATTATTTTAATTTACTAAACGTAATTTAAGAAATCATAATGAAAAATCTTTTCTTCGAAAATTTGTTAGAGAGGCCGAGTAGGAAACACGCAATAACAAAGCTGAGTTTCTTAAATTACATATACCTTCTAAGTTATTATTATATTGTACTATAAATAGAATAGTTTGTATAATGCATTATGTAAATTAGTTTATTAATATTCGTATAAACTACAAATAAGAGATTTAAACGTATGTAATCATGGTATCTTTGTCTTTCTTCTTCTCTCCCTCCCTTCCTTTTTTCTTCTTTTTCTCCTCTCTTTCTCCCTCTTCCCCCCTTTTCTTCTCCTCCCCCTCTTTTTCTTTTTCCTCCCCCCCTCCCCCCCTTTTTCCCCCTCATATAGGAGAGGAACCAGGCGCCCCCCCCCCCCCCCCCCCCCCCCCCCTTGTGCTTCTCACAGATAAAGAAAAATGAGATTTTTTTTCCTGCACAAGAACAGAACTGCCCGGCCTTTTCCTCCACCTTATCGCTGCCTGGAACACGTGAAGAAGAAACAATGACCTTCCAACCTCCTCCGAAATA
This sequence comes from Platanthera zijinensis, assembly GCA_039513925.1. Lineage (NCBI taxonomy): Eukaryota > Viridiplantae > Streptophyta > Magnoliopsida > Asparagales > Orchidaceae > Platanthera > Platanthera zijinensis. The sequence goes on from CM077085.1 coordinate 31,906,713, forward strand.
AGCAGCAAATTCTGTACAGTGCCGCCTCCTCGTTTTATACGAAAAAGGAACTACAAATTTTTTTCGATTGTGCGGACGTCTCCGGCCAGATCTACGGCGCCGCCTCCACCAAACTAAAAAAAGATTCAAAAACCTACAACGCTCTCTTCCGACTGAAAATAAACCACGAACCACACTGCCTACAAACGAAATCGTATCTCAACCTGGCTTTGACACCACTTGTTGTGCGAAACGATTCGAAAAAATAAAATCACACAACCATAAATAATAAACACGATGCGATTTACATGGTTCGGCGAAGAGCGCCTACGTCCATGGGAAGGGGTTGTTCACTATCACAGGTGGAGGAGAAAAGAAGAGGTCAACACAAATTACAACTCCACCAATAACTCCAAATCTCTCACACAAAAAGAGAACCCTAACTCCTTCATATTTATAGAAAAAATTAGGAGAAACTCAAAAAAAAATCAAAATAGCCCTCAAAACAACATTACTCTCTTTAATAATTAATACCATGAGTAAAACATTATTCTCTTGTCTGAGTTGCTCTATCTATCAGGAATGAGATGCCAGCGAGAACGGGAAGGATGAGAGAGGGTGGGTTGATTTCTTTACGTAAGAGTGATCTGGGCCTGTTGAGATAGGCGGTCAAGATGATTCAACTCAATGGCATTTGAATTTCATCCAACGTTCATTTTTTTTAAAAAAAATAGTATAGACAAAATAGAAAATTTAAAACGGAAATAACTTTGTTATAGAATGGAAAGTTGACTCTTGAACCGTTTGGCCTCTTCTTTATTCTTGGCAGAGCGGCAGAGCCCAACCACACTGACATCCCAGAGAGAAACAGATGCGGAAGCAATAGCAGTATTATTAATAATCGATAGCCTCCGTGCTGATGGACGATCAGGATTAAAATATAATATGGATGGATGGATATGGACGGATGTAAAGCGTGTGGTGGCCGGAGTTGGCTGCCGCATATATATATATGGAGCATGTATATATATATAGGATAATACGAGTAGCTAGCTAGCTTTGCTAGTAGCAGTGCAGAATAATATATACAGCAGTCCTAGCTTCCTTCCCAGACGCTTCATTGTCGTAGCAGTATTACAGTCTCCAAGAAATGTCACGTCAATTTAATCGGCCTGGCATGTACGCAGGCTGATCACACACGAGGTTTCCGCCCTTCCCTACCAAGGAGATGTCTGTCTACTTATAAATACACTGTACAGACACAGAGGTGAAACAGACCACATGATCCATATGTATAATAAATATATAAGTAAAAAAAAACGAAAAGAAGACTTCTAAAAATGAGGGGAATCCAGCAAGCCTGGAAGGTTGGGCCGGTTTAACCACAAACCCAAGTTCTGCATCTTTAAAATCCTAGCAGGTCCTTCCTAAACTCGAATGCTCCATCTTCGATAAAAGTGGCAGCTTTCACCGCGTAACATACGGATATTCAATGGTATACGTGGATGCACAGATCCATCGATTTCAAAGCGTTTTGAAATATGACTGTTTTGAGACGTGTGCGTCCCGCACTTTACTCTCCCCCTTACCAGGAAGAAATCTCAGATCCGGGACCAATAATTTCACCCCAAAATCCCAATTATAATGCAACTTTTCCACATGCACTGGAGATGGTACTGCTTAAAAGGACTAGCCCAATTTTTGGGCCCGTAGAAATCCTCTCCCTTTGAAATTAAATTGAGGGGTTGATTTCAGGATAACCAATTTTTTTTTTGGAAAGCATAAAAAAGTAGGGAAAATTTTTGGATGTGTGTAGCGTTTTCTGTGAAAGGAGCGCGTTTAAATAGCACTTTCAAAAAAAACGGGTCCACTTCATTTTTCACGTTTCTCTATTTCGTCGACTCTTCTTCCCTAAACTAAGCGACCGAAGTTACGCAATCTCGGGCGCAGTCGAGGCGAACTCCAGCAGATTTCCGGCAGATTTCTTGCGAGGCGAACTCCGGCGAGTCGTACATGTTAATGTAGGCGTCGTCATTAAACAACTATTCCTCTCTGCGCACTCGCGATCTCCGGCAGATTTCCAGGCCCGACGGAAGGCTTGAGAAGAACCAGGTATGACTATTTTTCTACCTACGATGGCCTCATCTCAAGTTAGAGCTGTATTTCAAGTGATTGTTTGTGCAACTCTATTTCAAGTAATTGTTTGTGTAACTGTTTTTCAAGTGATTGTTTGTGCAACTGTATATACAACTGTATTTCAGGTATAATATATGACTGTATTTGCATATAGTGTTATATACAACTGTATTCCAGGTATAATATAGGACTGTATTTGCATATAGTGTTATATAGAACTGTATTTCAGGTATAATATACGACTGTATTTGTAAATAGTATTATAGACATTGTATTCCATGTGTAATATAAGACTGTATTTGCAACTTCTTCCCATGATAATTGCATTAGCATCATAAAGGTACAGAAAAACAAGAACGGAAAAACCCACTAGCCAAAGTCATCATGGACAAGTTCCATGAATTCGGCCGGAGCGAAGTTCACATCATTCCAAACAAAATCATTAAAGCTACCAAATTTAGCACAAAAATCCGAAAGTCTGTTGGCCTCCCGAGGGATGTGCCTGATAAGCACCTGGTTAAGCTCAGCCAGAATAGAGAGATCCTGCGCCATCAGGTTGGCGTCGCTCCAAGTCGCCCGGTGCATGGAGTTACGACAGAAGTCCAGCACATTCTTGCAGTCCCCCTCAATAATGACACCTTTAGCCGCCAGCATGGCCGGGGAGAGAAGACGGCGGAGAGAACGGAGCGCCTCAAGCTCGACTTGGTCGGGATCCCAATGGAAAAACCCGGAGCCCGCAGCAAGTTGAACAGCCCCGCTGTGGTTACGGACGACGACACCGATGCCTGCACAATTGTTGGGAAAAACAGCCCCGTCCACATTAACTTTAATCAAGTCTGGCGGCGTGGGGCACCAAAAAATCGAGGGAGACGGCCTGTCCGGCCGGTTGGTGCCCCAGTAGCGCGTAGAGGGAAAGTCAGTAGAGCAGTTGATGTTCTCCATAATAGATGCGGCGAGGATCAGCGGCGTGCCAAACTCACGCCCATGAACTTTGGCGTTCCGTGCCCGTCAGTGTTGGTACACGACATAGCAGAACACCCGGAGAGGCCCCAAGTTGAGCTTGCGGTTAGAGGAAACAAGAGCCGGGAAGGACGCCCAGTCTTGGACATCAGGCATATCAATCCCCCATCGGTGAATCTCGCGAGAAATGGCAGCAATGTTAGAGCAGCCCCGCATGATGTGGTCACGGTTCTCCGGTGACGGACAGCCTCGATTCGATTGAGTTTCAATCTTCTCCTGTATTTTCTCTCTTCAACTTTTTCTTCGCCTTCTCCATCCTCCTAAGCAATCTACTTTCACTCTTCATAACAATCTTTTTTCCTCACCTCCTCGAACTTCATTTTCTCCTTCTCATGCTCGATATCCTCAAAATCAGACTCTACCTCAAACTTCACCTTCTCCACCCCCATCCCTTTCTCTTAGTTGGTTTCATATCTTCAAAATCAGACTCCGTCTCCTCCGGTCCTAGCAACCTCTTCTCATCATTCTCCACACTTCCAAACTTGTATCTAACTTATAAGATATAACAAAATGTATTAGAGTTACATAGCCACAAAACTTGGTGTGAATTAAGAAGTTAATTAATAATACCTGTTTGGGTTTCTTGAGCTCACTCGGAAAATCCAAACAAAACTTTGCAGTATTTCTCATTTTGTCCGACCATCGACAAATTCGAGGCCGGCCTAGGAAATGTACTACTCTTTGAACATTGGTGTGCTCAAAGAACCACACCTACAAAAACACATGTTAGTTTGAATAATTAATAAATCAGTAACCAAATTATAAGCACATTTCTTACCAACACAACTATCGAGCAACCTTCAAAGTAGCCTAAACAGGTGTCAACATCTCGAACTACATTGGCCTGACTCAAGTAATCTAGCTGTGAATGAAAAAAATGCATGAATGACCTTAGGTCAATTGTGCTCTCTCCAGGCACCTATACCATCCTCCAACAAGCCCAGACACGTCGGAATCTTTAGAGTGTTCATGGGGAAGAAAAACACAATCAACAAATACCTAATGAGTGTATTTACTCGTCTTTGCTCAAGCTCGAGGGACCATTCTTCATTCACAAGAAGACGCATTTCATTAATCAAGTCCTTGTGAGATAACTCTGAACAGGGGAGTCTAAAAAAAGGAAAATCTTGACCACGGTTTGGTAGCCCCAGAATCATGACCACTTCATTAACTGTTAGTTTGAGCTAGTGATTTCCTAAAAGGAAACACCCCTTGTCCATTTTGTATAGCTTCATAAGGACATACAAGAGCGGGATGTTTTGCCTCAATGCCGGAATGGAGAATAAAGGTAAAACATTTGTTTCCCTTAGAATAACTTTCGATTCCTCAAAAATGACCTCGAGGAGAGGACGGGCATTCGCCACGAACGTTGAGACCGCACACCGACAGTGTTGGGTATTGTATCCACAATGCACCTGATTTGAAGAAGCCCCTAAACAAGCTAAGATAAATAGACAATGTATTTGATGAAATATTTCTAGTGGTGCTTGCAGTTATTCCATGCTAAGTACACACTAATGTCAGGGTGCAGTAGGTCAATATACACGGGTCTGTGCAACGTAATCCCTCGTTGAGCAGATCAGTGTGTTGGCCTACGTGTACTCTCTCTATTGGGGTGTACTTAATTTCAAGTACAGGGCTATGATAGAGCAAGAGCAGACAAGGAGCAAGGATGGGCCAAAGACCTGCTGACGGGTGGAAAGACGAGAATTCGTCTAAGTATAATTCGTCGAGAATCACTAAGTGATTCTCGCCGATTCGTCGAGAATCACTAGTGATTCTCGACGAGTCGACGAGAATCACTAGTTGATTCTTGCCGGGTTGGGCCGGCTGTCGCGACGCTGTCAGAAAAATCATCTAAGGCAGAATCGTCGAGAATCACGAAGTGATTCTCGCCAATTCGTCGAGAATGACTTTGCATTCTCGACGAGTCGGCGAGAATCCAAGGTGATTCCCACCGATTCTCCCCGGCCTCTATAACCTGTGCAGCCAGAATTCTCTAAGTAGAATTCGGCGAGAATCGTAAGTGATTCTCGCCGATTCGTCGAGAATCACTCACGATTCTCGCTGAATCGTCGAGAATCACTCACGATTCTCGCCGAATTTGACTTGGGCATTTTTCCAAGTCTGTCTGGACCGGTCCACGTTATCTGCAGGATTTTGAACCGGACTTCGGTCTTTCTGCTGGTGGGGCCCACAACGGTCATCTCTTGACCTAGTGTATAAATACTCTGGTATTTGTGTACAGTAGGATACACACAAGACATACGAAAGAAAGCGGCCGGCGAAACCCTAATCTCGCGATCTTGCTCCGCCTCCGTCGCCGCAGCCGATCACCGAAGCCGATCTCGATCTCCTCCAGATCCTCGGTGATAGAAGCCAAGTCCCGTACAGCGTCTCACGTGTCTATCCAGAGATCCTTTGTCTCTTGATTTGAGATAGGGAAATTTTTCCCCTTCCGAATTGATCGAGACGATCGATCCTCGTGTGACCGTTGGTAGACCTTGCCGACTTCGCTAAGAAGATTGGATCTCCAGTGCTTTGCTGTTGTGTTCAGTTGCCACCGCCAACACCGAGAGCCTTACCGCCGCTTGACGCCGCCGCCGGTCTCGGGGAGATCCTCTCCAAGTGAGATCTAGGGTTGTGGACTCTTCGTTGACTTCAAGAACACGTCGTCGAACGAAGAGGGACACCCTATTCTCCTTACGTTGTTTGTATTTCTTACAAGCTATTTTCATTTTCTCTTTCATTGTAAAGGACCGATTGGTCTCTAGTTGTAGAGTTGGGTGCAACCCGTGTTGTGGGAGTGTTGACTCCTACGTGTGGAAGGGTTCCTTCCGTTAGTGCAAGGATTGGATTTCAATCCTGTTGGTGAAGTGACCGAGTCGTTCCTGGTTGGGAGATAGGTCGAAGGGGGAAAGTGGACGTACCCAAATCGGGGAACCACTATAAATTGCTTGTGTATTTTTGTGCTGTGTTGTTTTGTTTTCTTGTGTAGGTGAAACATTAATTCCGCAAATTCGCTGCAAATACACCTATCCCCCCCCATAGGTGTAAGTAGTTGACACTAGGTGGACTTTCAGACAGCTCAAAACTTTACTGCCAGGCATCTGAGTAAGCAAATACAGTCGTACATTACACTATATGTAAATACAGTCCTATATTATACCTGAAATACAGTTGTATATAACATTATATGCAAATACAGTCTTATATTATACATGAAATACAGTTGTATATAACACTATATGCAAATACAGTCATATATTACACCCGGAATACAGTTGTATATAACACTATATGCAAATACAGTCCTATATTATACAGTTGTATATAACACTATATGCAAATAGAATTTTATATTACACTTGGAATACAATTGTATATAACACTATATGCAAATACAGTCCTATATTATACCTGAAATACAGTTATATATAACACTACATGCAAATACAATCTTATATTACACATGGAATACAGTTGTATATAACACTATATGCAAATACAGTCTTATATTATACGTGGAATATAGTTGTATATAACATTATATGCAAATACAGTTCTATATTATACCTGAAATACAGTTGTATATAACACTATATGCAAATACAGTCCTATATTATACCTGGAATACAGTTGTATATAACATTATATGCAAATACAGTCCTATATTATACCTGAAATACAGTTGTACATGTAGTTACACAAACAATCACTTGAAAAACAGTTGCACAAACAATCACTTGAAATAGAGTTGCACAAACAATCACTTGAAATACAGCTCTAACTTGAGAAGAGGCCATCGTAGGTGGAAAAATAGTCATACCTGGTTCTTCTCAAGCCGTCGACGAGAAAATGCGCCTGGAAATTTGTCGGAGATCACGAGTACGAAGAGAAGAAGAGTTGGTCGTCGGCGACTCCTAAATTAACAGGTACGATTCGTCGGAGTTCGTCTCACAAGAAATATGCCGAAAATCTGAATAAGGAGGAAGAAATCTGTCTGGAAATCGCTGGAGATTCCGTAAATTCGATCGCCTAGGTTAGGGAAGAAGAGTCGACGGAATAGGGAAACATGAAAAATGAAGTGGGCCCGTTTTTTTTTTTTTGAAAGTGCTATTTAAACGCGCTCTTATCATAGGGAACGCTACACACATCCAAAAAATTTCCGAAAAGTAGATGCTGCTTGGTCGTACCAGAAAGCAGCCGCCGATGTGCTTGCGGTCGTAGTTTCAAATTCGCATCACACAAACACCGCAAATATCACAATTCGAGCATAAGTCTATCGCGGGCGATTTATGTGTGCACTGATAGTGTATAGTGTTGAGATCATGTCACCTCATCGATCTGTGAGAGTCCATGATTCCTAATCCGGGCTAAATCTATTTTAGGAAGATCATTAAGGGAGAATGAATCTCCAGGCTAGCCTTCCCCTTTCGTGTATGCCAAACTTGGCTACTGCTCCTCCTCCTTGCTGTTATAAAAGGAGGAGGAGGGGAGATGATCTTTAACTCCAATTCAGATTCAATCTGAGAGATTTAAAACAGAGCTGTGAGAGAGAAAGTGTTCGGGCTATTGGTGAAGTTCTCATCCCTGCGGCCACATGCGCAGCGGCGGCGGCAGGTGTGCTACAATAAGGGGCAGCGACTCCAGGCGGAGCTAACAGAGGTGGCATCTGGTCGGATCCAGTCAGATCGACATCAGGCCAGGCTTGTCCCAGCGGCCGGCTTCCTACAGTGGTTCCAGATAGCGGCGACGCAGAGATCCAGTCGGGTAACCCCGACTTCAAGCGTGCAGAGCAGGCGGCGGTTCCAGCGAAAGAAGGAGAACAGCATCACTGTCGCCTGACGACAACTCCTATTTCAGTTTTTTGCTTTTCTCTTTATTGCTCGACCTTTACGGTCTCTGTTGTAATCTGTAACTCCTTTATTATTAGTGGATCTTTTCGGGCACACTCTCCCTATGGACGTAGGAGCTCCTCTCCGAACCACGTACAATTTATTTGTCGTATGTGTGTGCTTGAAATATCGCTCTGTTTATATTTTGTTGATTGTTTTTGCTCGATTTATTCCATTGCGCTACCGCGGTACTCGGTCCGATTGCACAACAATTGGTATCAGAGGGAGGTTCTGCGAGGGTGATCGTCTGTACATTCCGGTTTTAGATCTGGGTCAATGGTAGGTGACGACATCGGTCCTCTCCCTATCTTCTTAAATCTGGTTCGTGAACATTATTCAGATTGCCCAGAAGCTCTGCGAGCAAAACAAAGACAACAAAATTCGAGATTTCGAAGTACGACGACAAAATCGACTTCGGGTTATGGAAAAAGCGGATCAAGGCGGTCCTCGTTCAGCAAGGTCTCCACAAGGTGCTCCTCGGCAAGGAGAAGCCCGAAAAGAAGGATGACGAATGGGAAGAACTAGATCTGAAGGCCATCAACATGATTCAATTAAGTCTAGCTGATGATGTCATATATAATGTAGTCGACATTGAGACTACAGAAGATTTATGGAAGAGATTGGAGGAACTGTACATGTCTAAGTCTCTCACGAATAAGCTCTACGTGAAGAGATAATTGTACAGTCTGAGGATGTCCGAGAGCAATCAGTTACTGGGTCATATGAATGTGTTCAACAAACTCATCTCTCAGCTGCGGAACATGGACGTGCCGGTCGAAGAAGAAGACCAAGCTCTTCTATTACTATCATCTATACCAAAGTCCTATGACCATCTGGTCACCACCATCCTATACATAAGGGACACTCTTAAGATGGAGGAGGTGATGACGACGTTGCTCTTAAATGAAACAAGGAGCAAATCTGGTCCTAGCACCAGCGAGAGTTTGTTCGTAAAGAATAAAGAACCGGGCAGAGGGAGATCGAGAGATAGAGGGAAGAAGGTCAATCGACCTAGGTCCAAGTCTAGGGACTAGAAGAACCAATGTCACTACTGCAAAGAAGTAGGGCACTGGAAAAATAACTGTCCAAAGAAAAGGCGAAAGAGAAGAATCAGGCACCACAGCAGGCGGCTGTGGCTTCAGACCTAGAGAGCGATGCTGACGTACTCCATGTCCAATCTACCCTCGACTCCACCGACACTTAGATCATGGATATGGGATGCTCGTATCGCATGTGCCCGAAAATAGAATGGTTTACTAACTTCAGGCAATATGACGGGGGTCGTGTTTTGATGGGAAATAACTCAGAATGCAAAACACGCGGGATCAGCAACATCCAAATAAAAATGTTCGACGAAACAATCAGAACCCTTACAAATGTAAGGTACGTGCCCGATTTGAGGATGAGTCTCATTTCCCTTGGTACTCTGAAGGAGGCCGGATACTCTTACACCGATGAAGGCGGATATTTGAAGGTCAAGAGAGACGCTCTGGTGGTTATGAAAGGAGAGGGCTCTGGTACTCTCTACAGACTGATCGACACCACAATTGCCGGTGATTCAACAGTTGCTGCGACGTCAGATGAGGACTCGTCTATGCTATGGCATGTCGGGCTTGGCCACATGAGCGAGAGAGGACTGTTGGAGCTTCACAAGAAGGGCCTACTGAAAGGGGTCAAGACGTGCAAGTTAGACTTTTGCGAGACCTGCATTCTCGGGAAGCAGTACAAGGTGAAGTTTGTAACATCAACAAAGCGGAGTAAGCATGCACTGGAGTATATACACTCAGATGTTTGGGGGCCTGCCCTAGATACTTCGCTTGGAGGCACCAGATACTTCGTGACCTTCATCGACGACTTCTCAAGGAAGGTCTGGATTTACTTTCTGAAGCATAAATCTGAAGTCTTCAAGAAATTCAAAATCTGGAAGATGAAAGTAGAGAAGCAGACCAGGAAGAGAGTGAAATACCTCAGATCTGATAATGATGGTGAATACACCTCAGCAGAGTTCCGGGAATACTGCAATCAGGAGGGCATCACTCACCATCTCACTATTCCTAGCACACCACAGCAAAACGGCATCGCAGAAAGAATGAGTAGGATGCTGCTAGAGAGAGCTTGGTGCATGCGTCTATTTGCTGGCCTACCTAAGTCTTTCTGGCCGAAGCAATCAATAAGACATGTTATCTAGTGAATCGATCTCCATCGATGTCACTGGATCTAAAGTCTGCACAGGAAGCTTGGTCAGGTACTTCTGCTGACTATTCTGATATCCACATCTTTGGTTGTCTTGTGTACACCCTTGTACAGGACTCTGAGAGGACAAAGTTGGATGCTTAGTCCAGATGGTGAATCTATCTGGGCCGAAAGGCCGGCACGAAGGGATTCAAGCTGTGGAACCCTGACACTAAGAAGGTGGAGGTCAGGCATGACGTGATCTTCGATGAGACTTCTATGTTGAAGAAGTCTCAGCCTCAGTCTAAAGAGGTGGAGAAGACTCCAATCACACCCCTAGAGGTGGAGCTGGAAGGAAGTGACCAGGCTGACAACCATGGTGATTCCTCCGACTCGGAGGATGCTGATGTAGTGCAACCTATTGAAGTGGAGCCGTACTCAATTGCCATAGAAATGGCGAGGAGAGAGGTCAGACTGCCTCTCAGTTTACATGACACTATAGCATATACTTTTCAGGTGATCTCCTCAGACCCTGGGTCATATTAGGAAGCTATAGAGAGCATAGACAACTCTCAGTGGAAAGAAGCTATGCTGGAGGAGATGGACATACTTTGAAAGAATCAGACTTGGGATCTGGTTAGCTTACTGAAAGGAGCTAAGGCAATTAACTCCAAGTGGGTGTTCAGGAAGAAGGAGTCTACATTTGGGAAGGACCAGTGGAGGTACAAGGCCAAATAAATTGCAAAAGGATTTGCGCAGAAGAAAGGAGTTGATTTCGACGAAATCTTCTCACCCGTACGTGGTGAAGCACTGTTCCATATAGGTGCTACTTGCTATAGTAGCGATGTGGGACTTGGAGCTGGAGCAAATGGACGTGAAGATGACCTTTCTTCACGGCAACTTAGAGGAGGAGATATATATTTTGCAGCCTGAAGGGTTCATTGAACCAGGCAACGAGAAAAAGGTGTGCAAGCTAAGGAGATCCCTCTACGGACTGAAGCAAGCTCCAAGAATATGGAACAAAAGGTTCGACATGTTCATGGCCTCACAGGGCTTTAGCAGAAACTAGTACGACAAATGCGTCTACTAAAAGTTACTGACTAATGGGGACATTCTGATTCTGATGTTATATGTCGACGACATGCTGATTGCTTGCAAGTAAGCTCAGGAGATCAAATCACTGAAGCAAAAGCTGCATGCTGAGTTCAAAATGAAGGATCTTCATCACGCACAAAAAATCCTTGGGATGGAGATCAAGCGGGACAGAAAGCGAGGCATGCTTTAACTTTCTCAAACCGGATACATCAGGAAGGTTTTGGAGAAATTTAGTATGATGGATTCCAAGGCAGTCACGACTCCCCTGGGACAGCAGTTCAGATTATCATCTCAATAGTGTCCAGACACCGAGGAGAAACGCCAAAAGATGCTCAAGGTGTCGTATGCTAGTGTTGTAGGATGCTTGATGTACGTTATGATCTATACGAGACCTGATATTGCTCAGGATGTAAGCATCGTCAACAGATACATGGGGAATCCTGGACGACAGCATTGGGAAGCCATCAAGTGGATTCTAAGGTATTTGAGAGGAACTTTAGATGTCGACTTAGTGTTCCAAAGGAGCAAGGATGTCAGTGTTCTAGAGGACTACGTTGATTCCGACTATGCCGGAGACCTCGATATGAGGAGATCTACTTCCGGGTATATATATTTATTCTAGGTGGAGGTCCCATCAGTTGGAAAGACACTCTTCAGGATATCGTGGCTCTATCTACGATAGAGGTGGAGTACATTGCTGCAGTAGAAGTGACAAAGGAGACCATCTGTCTCAAAGGTCTCGCCAAAGAACTCAGGATCTCTTAGGAGGCGGTGAAGCTGCAATGCGATAGTCAGAGCGCAATTTGTCTGACCAAAGACCCGGTCTATCATGCCAGGACAAAACACATCGACGTGCGCTACCACAAGTTGAGAGAGTTCGTTTCTAGCGGAGATATTCAGTTACTAAAGGCGCCCACAAAGGACAATATTGCGGATATGCTGACCAAACTAGTGACAGGAGTCAAGTTCAAGCACTTCCTTGTCTTGGCTCATATTGGTACATGTTGATTTGGGCGACCCCAGGGAGAGGGGGTGGTTTTGCCAGTGGGAGAAGATCCAAGCTGCAGGTGGAGTTTATCGTGTGAGGCGTCAAGATGGAGATTGTTGAAATCATACCACCTCACCGATCCGTGGGAGTCCATGATTCCTAATCCGGGCTAAATCTATTTTAGGAAGATAATTAAGGGAGAATAAATCTCCGGGCTGGCCTTCCCCTTTCGTGTATGCCAAACCTGACAACTGCTCCTCCTCCTTGATGTTATAAAAGGAGGAGGGGAGGTGATTTTTAACCCCAATTCAGATTCAATCCGAGAGATCCAAAACAGAGCTGTGAGAGAGAAAGTGTTCGGGTTGATGGTGGAGTTCTCATCCTAGCAGCCTCAAGTGCGGCGGCGGCACCAGGTGTGTTGCGGCAAGGGGAGGTGACTCCAGGCAGAGTTAATGGAGGTGACATCCGGTCGGATCCAGTCAGATCGACATCAGACCAGGCTTGTCCCGGCGGTCGGCTTCCTGTAGTGGTTCTAGACGGCGGCAGCGCAGAGATCCAATCGGGTAACCCCGACTTCAGGCGTACAGAGAAGGTGGTGGTTCCAGCGAAAGAAGGAGAACAACATCACTATCGCCCGGTAACAGCGTTGTCGGAACGGCGACAACTCCTATTTCATTTTTTTTGGTTTTCTCTTTATTGCTCGACCTTTACGGTCTCTGTTGTAATCTGTAACTCCTTTATTATTAGTGTATTTTTTCTGGCGCGCTCTCCCCGTAGACGTAGGAGGTCCTCTCCAAACCAAGTAAAATTTATTTGTCATCTATGTGTGCTTGAAATCTCGCTCTGTTTATATTTTGCTGATTGTTTTTGCTCAATTTATTCCGTTGCGCTACCACGGTACTCGGTCCGATTGCACAACAGTATAGAACATTGTCACTAGCTCAGGAACACTAGTTGAGGACATTCCCGGTGATAGTGGAGCGGCACACTTTGTCCGTGAGATTGGAGGCTCTATTTAATTATAGAGATCCCCTTATCTGTTTTATTTATGTCTTTTATTTTTGTGAGGGCATCTTAGTATTTTGTGTAGCCAATATATAAGGCTTAAGATTGATGTTTTAGGGCAGATCTGATTATGAGAAACTTGTGAACCTTCAGCCGTCAGTTGTGCCTTGTCGACCCCCAAATCATCGGCGTTCGTCGTGGTTTACCTCTCTTTTCATTCTGCTGTTCTACTCTAGTTGGTATCAAAGCAGGATATTCCCTACGAGATACTCAATGGCCGACCAAAACGCCATCATCCTCCAACTCCTGCAAGCTTTGCAACAACAGATGCAGCTGCAGAGGGAGCAAAACGCTCGTATTCTGAAAGCCCTTATGAATCTAGCACCGATCGCAGCGGAGAAGAACCCTCCCGCAGTGGCAGAAGGAAGAACCTGGTCGGTTCCAAATCCGCTGGTTCCCCACCACAGCTCCAAGCAGAAGACCTGCTAAACTCGTCTGACGAGGGCGAGCCCGTGATTCCAGCACCCAGCATCGATCCCCATACCACAACCAACACCCATGTATTTGCGCTGACATTCCCCAATTTTTTGGTTCCCTGCAAATCGAGGACTTTCTAGATTAGGTATTTGATGGTGAGAAGTATTTTGAACTCATGTCTGTCCCCGAAGAATTACAGGTAGCGCAAAATTGGCTGACAATGAAATAACATATGCTTGCTCGATTCTTGCAAACCGACTATGAGCAAACCCTGTTTTCAACATATCAAAAATGTCGGCAGGGCGCCCACTTAGTGACTGATTACGCAGAGGAATTCGTGAGACTCGTGTCCCGTAATCAACTCCATAATTCAGCTGCACAACAAGTAGCTCATTTCAACAATAGCCTCCGCTCTGACATAGATTGTTGAAATTATTGAAGTGGAAGTGGCGGTCTGACCGGGCAGACCGCGCGGTCTGGAGGTGGCGGTCTGTGCGGACAGACCAGTTGGCCTGAGTAGGTGTATAGCTCAGCTGTGTTCTCTAGTGAAGCCGCGCGGATAGGATGTTTATCTGCAGGTGTTGCAGACTCAACTAGAGTCTTGGATGCAAGACTTGGTCTTGATTGGAGACAAGTCTTGGTGGCGTATCTGTTGTACTCGTGGTATCCGCCTGTTCGCCAGGGTGTGCCTGCTATCCGTCAGCTCGGCCTCTTCGGTTCTGGCCTTGGTGCAACTGCGGATGCGCAGTCTGGTTCTGTGTCCACCAGGTGCTTCGTGTGAGACTTGGAGTTGATCCAAGTTAGTGCGGACTAGGTTCTTGTCTGCATGGTCGCTGTGACCTGTGCGGACAAGTTGTGCTAGTTGCGGATAGGGGGCGGTCTTCCTATCTCATGGGGCGGTGATCACACTCATACCCGTGCCTATAAATAGGACCCCTATATCACATCAAATATAACAAGAGTGAACAGTAAGTGAGCGGGAGTTAGTGTTGCGACCTATGTTTTTCTGTCCGCTCAAGTTGAGAAGTCTAATCGGTTGCTTTTGCAGGTTGTGCGACTAGCACTGAGAAACCAGGTGTTTGGTTCTAACTGCAGTCAGGGATCAGTGGAGCTCGCGGTTTTCAACCAGTGGTTAAGCTGCAGGTCGCGGTTAGCGATCATCGGTCTTCTCTTCTTCAGCACTTTTCCAGTTCAATAAGCTATCCGCCAGTGGATGTTTTGTTCCTCTATTCGGCAGCACTGTTCACGGTCTAACTGGCGGCTTGGCGACCTCAGCGGTCAGGCGGCTTGCAGTTTGCGGATAGCTATTCTTAAGCTTGAATAATGGGTAGTCCGTGCGACCTCGCGGTCTCAGCGGACTTCATTGTTCAGTTTGGCAAGGGCGGCGGTCTCGGCTTCTATCTGCCCGGCTTCTTGTTTTTTTGTTGTTTTCTGCTTCCTTGTTTTACTTGACAAAATCATGTCTCGCTATATATACCTCTTGCTGTAAAGAAGATTGTTAATACATGACCTACTTGTTACTTTCCTTGCATCTGGTTTATTGAGCTTGGTTATGGTTGAAGTGTTCTTGCGTCTGGTTCCCGTTTTCCGCTTAATCAAGGTTGTTTCTTGATATCAGAGGTGGCATTCCTGGTATCTTGAAATTTTACATAGATGACATGGTGTCACTTCAAACTACATGCACACTTGACGAGGTAGTGCGGCTAGCGCTAATGGCCGAGAGCCATCTCAAAACAGGGGCAAAAGAACTCCTTCAGAAGCTAAACCAAACTTAGCTTGGAGTCCATGGATTTTGGACAACAAGCATCCCCGAAGAGGAGATCGTTTAAAGAGGACACCACGACGAACCCGGCGGCACCACCCAAACGAACAGTTAACAACCTGTAAGCCTGCAACCACGATATCAAGTGTTATTGTTGTCAGTAAATGGGCCACACCTCCAGTCATTGTCGCACACAACGGCCAGTCAATATGGCGAAGAGGGGTGAGGATCCCTGCAGAGAGTAGGGCAAAGATTTGCGAAAAACAGTGTGTGAAATTGGGTCTTATGATGTATTCAACGAAGAGAAAGAAAACGAAGAAGAAGAAGCACACTCTTATGTGGTGGGGAGATTGGTGATCACATCCCTTAAGCGGGATGACAAATCCCAACGACATAATATTTTTCGTACACGTTGCAAGATCAAGGGTAATGTCGTCGATGTTATTATCGATGGAGGAAGTAGTGAAAACATTATCTCGAAGGAGGTTGACGGGTGTGTACAACTAACACTTACAAAATACGAGACCCTGTACAATGTGAAGTTCCATTTTCCATGGGAAAGTATAAGGACCGCATTACAGGTGACAGTGTGGACATGGATGCTTGCCACATACCTCTAGGGCGCCCCTGGCAATATGATTTGGTAGTCACGCATAATGGGAGAGACAATGTTTATACCTTCACTAAGCAAGGTTGCACCTTTGTGCAACACTTGTTCGCGGAAGGGAGGCCGAAATCGAACTTGCAAGGAACACCGGCTCCGATGATGTTGTGTAAACATGAAGAATTCTTGGCGGAAGTACAACAATCCAAGGTTGTTTTCCCGGTCGTGAGGCGCGAGATGGATGTGCGGGAAACTAATCCAAACCCGCTTCTACAAGATTTATTGGCTAAATTTGCAGCCCTCATGTCGGACGAATTACCCAATGGGCTCCCCCCCCCCTACGTGAAATCCAACATCAAATAGATTTTGTTGCGGGCGCGACACTCCCTAATTTTCCGCACTACCGAATGAGTCCCAAGGAACATGCCATTCTACAAGGCATGGTGGAAGAACTTCTTCAATGATGAATAATCCAAGAAAGCAAGATCCTGTGTATTGTACCCGTTCTACTCGTACAAAAGGACAAGTCATAGCGTATGTGTATCGATAGCCGAGCCATCAACAAGATTACCGTCAAGTACTGGTTCCCCATTCCACGCATTGACGACATACTCGACATGCTACGAGGGTCGACGATCTTTTCCAAAATAGATTTGCGAAGCGGTTACCATCAACTACAGATAAGCGTGAGCGGCAAGTGGGAAACAACCTTCAAAACTAAGGAGGGGCATTACGAATGGCTCATGACTTTTGGCCACTCTAACGCGCACAGTGCCTTCATGCGACTAATGAATCAGGTTCTCAAACAACATATTGGTTCTTTTGTTGTTGTTTATTTTGATGACATTTTGATACATAGCAAATCAGAGGGCAAGCATCTTGAACATCTCCGAGCGGTATTTACTACTCTCCAAACACACGAGTTGTACATCAACCACAAGAAATGTTGTTTTTGGGCAGAAGAACTATTATTTTTAGGTTTTGTGGTGAGCTCCAAGGGGATACATGTAGATGACGAGAAAGTACAAGCTATTCAAAGTTCGCCACCCACGCAAACGGTCAATAAAGTAAGGAGTTTTCATGGCCCCGCCATGTTTTATCGGCGGTTTATCTGTCACTTCAGCTCAATTATGGCGCCGATTACCGAATGCATGAAAAGGGACAGTTTCAATGGGGGAAGGATGCAGCATAAAGCTTCGCTCGTATAACCTCGAGGCGTATGACGTTTGTTGTGTGTGTACCTCGGTGCGCGACCCCATCAGCACGCCCCCTATATTTTTACCAGGCGCACCCTTACAGCTCTATCCCGAACTCCCCTGCCACCTAAACCACGTGGACCCCGGGGATAGCGTCTTCACGCTCCTAGCACGCTCATAATGCTTCCACACTCATGACGCGCCTACAACACCTCCGTGCTCACAACGCCTTTGCTCTCCTAGCATGCTCATAACTCTCTCATACACGCAAGCATACGAAATTCCACCGGATTGATTTCACACTCAGCTCACTCTCGAATTGAGATGGTTCAATTCGACTAGTCTATAAGAGTTTCGAATGACTCGTAACAGTTTGACATCGTCTATGAGAAAGCTATTCTCAAACTCTGCAAAAATTAAATTCTTTGAAGACAATAATATTGGCCTCGCAACAATACTCCTGCCTAACGGCTATGGTAAGGAGGGGGTATCCATACTATTGAGGGGTCAATTCCTCGAGGAGGGGGGGGGGGGCGCCGGGTTCTACTCTGGTATGAGGGGGAAAAAAGGGGGGAGGGGGGAGGGAAGAGAAAGAAAAAGAGGGGGAGGAGAAGAAATGGGGGGAGAGAGGGATCGCTCTACAACATTTAACGCATACGGCCAGATTTTTTAGTCGTTTATGGGCTTTTTGTAAATGTCACATATTATTTTGCGGCGTTTAATAAAACATCGCAAAATCGTCGCAGATACCGTCGTCTTTATAGTCATTTGCGGCATTTTTCAAAAAACAAGTGACAGTAACCTCTTGAATCTATGGTGACATAAATATTGAAAACACCTCAATTTTGCGACATTTAATTAGAAACGCTACCATAGATGAACAATGCAACAAATTAAATGTACTGGACCCCTTTTTCCATGTTTTACTTCCAAACAGCGCAATTTTTTTTAATGATTCAATATTATTTCTTTCTAATTTTCGGAAGAACCAAATAATATTAAAATAATGAAATTTTGTAAATTAGAATAAGTACAACATATTATTATCAGATTGTCAAATCTACTAAGTATGCATATAAATCAAAACTACTAAATATGCATATAATTCTTAGTTCACCAAAACGCCACCGCCATATCACATGGAATAAAAATTTCTTGCATAAACTCTCATGAACAACAATTCTCCGGCGTAGATTTGCAGTTATACTACTATATGCATTCCCACTTCAGCAAAGAGTGTCTTCATGTAAAGTGTTTCTTCATTGTCATTCTTGGAATGAACACACACAAATCAAGACTGTCCAAAGGTCAGGGCCTAGATTTGCAGTTATACTACTATATACACACAATTTCACTTAAGAAATTGTAACACTTCCCTTAAAGTGAAATCAAGATATCAGTCTAAGCAATTCGTGAAGGCACTCAAACGACCCCTTAGATAGAGGTTTTGTTAACATGTTGAAAACGTTGTCTTGGTTCCGAACATACTCAATAAAAAGAGATATATTAAATACTTTTTCTTGTATGAAATGATGTTCGGTCTTAATATGTTTTATCAGCTTGTGACAAACATGACTTGTGATAGGCTTTAACTCACTTTCTTTACCCCCGTATAGCAAAGTATGACAACTTTTTTTTTCATAAACATCATCTACCAACCAACGCAACAAGACGCACTCGAAAGCCAACATGAAAAACCATGAGATGACTGACCTCGACCACCCAAACATCTTCTTGGGTCTTCAGATCAAACAAACACATTGGCAGATATTTATCTCTTTGGCATGATATGCAACTAATCTCCTCAAAAGGTTCAGCATGGACAAATGCAATCTATCATTGATCCTGATAAGCCTTAGATAAAAACTAAGTAGCAAATAATAAGAAGACAATGTAAATCAAATAAACTATAGGTGCTTGGACGACTAACATAAGGCCTGACATCGACCATGTGGGACTAAACACTAATTCTCTATAAAAATAACTCAAAACATAGATGGTAGATTGTATAAAAACTTGGACTCAAAAAATGGTTCTTTTTTGTCACCAGCAATTGGCTTGAGGAGGAACACACTTTCAATTAGGATATCCATGGTCGTGACGTTCTTGCGACGATCATGCTCGGTGTAGGTGACGACATCACGGATGACGTTCTCGAGAAAAATTTTGAGCATGCCTCATTTACACCCTGAACGTCTTGTGTTGTCAAAAAATGTCAGCATTTTCCATGTCCCAGAATTTGATCATAAACTCATCTCCAACTGCCAAAAAATTACTTTTTGTTGTATCGAAATGCAGAAACTCCTTTGAGTTTTTACCTAAACCATCTTTATGATGCCCCCACGATACAATTCAGCAATATATGAATCTCCATCTTTAGTAATACCATAAGAAAATAAACCTAAGCATGAACATATACATCAGAGCCTTAAGAAAAATGGATATGGAGGTGAATATTTCAGAAAAAGACATGAGACCGTCAAACTTAGGCTCTATTTGGGGGGACTTATTTTCACCGATCAAGCGGTTACGACCGCATGAACCCGAACCTTAATTAAGTCCCCCCAAATAAAACCTTAGTAGTCCATATCAGCTTACCTGCTTCCATCTATATAAGACAAGGATGTTCAACACTGACCAGGAGCTTTGAAACCCCCTCCAGAGCCCCAATTACTATACAACAAAAAAATTATTTTCCCATCAATGAAAGTCAAAATGATAAACTGAGTCATATCGCGCAGATAGAGGGGCGTTAGGAATCACACAAAGAAATATTTAAGTTTTTTTAATCTGATGAAGGAAAACATAAGTGGAGGTTACATTAGTTTTTTCTATAGAATGAGGGCATATGGAGTAAACAGGTCCCTCGTGACCTTCGTACGAATGTTGAATATCACCACTAAATGCATCCCAAATCTGGTTCATCTCCGTTCTTAAAAACAAATGATCTTAATAGCAGTGGCGCCTTACAAAAGAGGTGATCCATTCATTCTCTTATGCAATTAGCAATTTAGACCCACGTCAACTTCCTTGTAGCAGGCAGGAGCTTTTTTGGTACTCACACATGCACACGCTTACCTCTGTAGCCATTGAAGAACTGCATCATCATCATCAACAACAAGAAAAAACATATTCGATCAATTACCACAAAAATATTTGGCAACTAATGCGCATCACAATTGTGATCCTCACAATCGCGACGTCATGCTCATCGCAATCGCGGCGTCATGCTCGTCGCAATCGCGGCGTCATGCTCATCGCAATCGCGGCGTCACGCTCATCGCAATCGCGGCGTCATGCTCATCCCAGTCATTTCTTTTTACACCAAAATGTGAAGCTTGTTCAATAAATACTCATATTCTTTTTGACGTTTCCAAGAAAGATTTGGATTTGTATCCTTTTAATTTTAATTTCCCATTACATCTCTTCCTATTTTCATCTCTTTCTCTCACATCTCAAATGAGCAAATGATTTCTATAGCGGACCAGCTCACAAATGAAATCAAAAATGAAAATCAGAAATCACAAAAAACATCAGGCTTATCGCCTCGTGAAATCAATGATGTGCAGCGTAGATCTAAATTTCAGGCTTACCCTAAGCGAGAAGTCGGCGTGGAGAACGAAGGAGAAGCTAGCGATGTACCCTGATGAAGAGAAGAACGACACTGGCGTAAGGAGGAGAAGCGAGGAGGAGCGGCACGGGAAGGGAAGATCGCGGCACGAGAGGAAGGGGAAGGGAAGGGGAAGAACGAGCCAGAGAGAGATCATGCGGGGAAGGGGAAGGGTCAAGGAGATCGAAGCCACAATCCCGCCTCCATAATTTCTCCTTCCCCGCCCTCAGCTGGGGCAACCAGAGGCTTCTTCGGTGCAGCAACTCATCCGGAAGATCGACAGTTGAGGAATTGCACAAATCGATGCGCTGCTCCTCCTCTTCTTCTCCTAACGAGCCGCCACCCCCGCCGCCGCCGCCGCGCCGGTTTCCTGTGCAGAAGCAAGGTGCGGAGGAGGAAGAGGAGGAGAAGGAATCCAATCCTTCTGCTCGACTGATTTTGCTTGCCGGCGGTGAGCTTGCCTGTGAGGAGGGCTTGCCATGAGGATCGCCAGGGAAGTGCTGCGGGTAAGGAGCGCCAGAGAAGGGCTGCGCGTGAGGAGCGCCGGAGAAGGGCTGCCGTGAGGAGCGCCGTGAGGAGCGCCGGAGAGAGAGAGAGAGAGAGAGAGAGAGAGAGAGGCGGTGGGAGAGAGAGAGAGAGAGAGAGAGAGGCGGTGGGAGAGAGAGAGAGAGGCGGTGGGAGAGAGAGAGAGAGAGAGAGAGAGAGAGAGAGAGAGGCGGTGGGAGAGAAAGAGGGATATTTTTTTTTATGTTTTAAGAAGACTGCAGGGTAAAATGGGAAACACCTAAAATAAGTCAAATTAAGTGGACCGGAGTGAGGCCCGACCGGGGGGCCGCCGGGTTCTACTCTGGTATGAGGGGGAAAAAAGGGGGGAGGGGGGAGGGAAGAGAAAGAAAAAGAGGGGGAGGAGAAGAAATGGGGGGAGAGAGGGATCGCTCTACAACATTTAACGCATACGGCCAGATTTTTTAGTCGTTTATGGGCTTTTTGTAAATGTCACATATTATTTTGCGGCGTTTAATAAAACATCGCAAAATCGTCGCAGATACCGTCGTCTTTATAGTCATTTGCGGCATTTTTCAAAAAACAAGTGACAGTAACCTCTTGAATCTATGGTGACATAAATATTGAAAACACCTCAATTTTGCGACATTTAATTAGAAACGCTACCATAGATGAACAATGCAACAAATTAAATGTACTGGACCCCTTTTTCCATGTTTTACTTCCAAACAGCGCAATTTTTTTTAATGATTCAATATTATTTCTTTCTAATTTTCGGAAGAACCAAATAATATTAAAATAATGAAATTTTGTAAATTAGAATAAGTACAACATATTATTATCAGATTGTCAAATCTACTAAGTATGCATATAAATCAAAACTACTAAATATGCATATAATTCTTAGTTCACCAAAACGCCACCGCCATATCACATGGAATAAAAATTTCTTGCATAAACTCTCATGAACAACAATTCTCCGGCGTAGATTTGCAGTTATACTACTATATGCATTCCCACTTCAGCAAAGAGTGTCTTCATGTAAAGTGTTTCTTCATTGTCATTCTTGGAATGAACACACACAAATCAAGACTGTCCAAAGGTCAGGGCCTAGATTTGCAGTTATACTACTATATACACACAATTTCACTTAAGAAATTGTAACACTTCCCTTAAAGTGAAATCAAGATATCAGTCTAAGCAATTCGTGAAGGCACTCAAACGACCCCTTAGATAGAGGTTTTGTTAACATGTTGAAAACGTTGTCTTGGTTCCGAACATACTCAATAAAAAGAGATATATTAAATACTTTTTCTTGTATGAAATGATGTTCGGTCTTAATATGTTTTATCAGCTTGTGACAAACATGACTTGTGATAGGCTTTAACTCACTTTCTTTACCCCCGTATAGCAAAGTATGACAACTTTTTTTTTCATAAACATCATCTACCAACCAACGCAACAAGACGCACTCGAAAGCCAACATGAAAAACCATGAGATGACTGACCTCGACCACCCAAACATCTTCTTGGGTCTTCAGATCAAACAAACACATTGGCAGATATTTATCTCTTTGGCATGATATGCAACTAATCTCCTCAAAAGGTTCAGCATGGACAAATGCAATCTATCATTGATCCTGATAAGCCTTAGATAAAAACTAAGTAGCAAATAATAAGAAGACAATGTAAATCAAATAAACTATAGGTGCTTGGACGACTAACATAAGGCCTGACATCGACCATGTGGGACTAAACACTAATTCTCTATAAAAATAACTCAAAACATAGATGGTAGATTGTATAAAAACTTGGACTCAAAAAATGGTTCTTTTTTGTCACCAGCAATTGGCTTGAGGAGGAACACACTTTCAATTAGGATATCCATGGTCGTGACGTTCTTGCGACGATCATGCTCGGTGTAGGTGACGACATCACGGATGACGTTCTCGAGAAAAATTTTGAGCATGCCTCATTTACACCCTGAACGTCTTGTGTTGTCAAAAAATGTCAGCATTTTCCATGTCCCAGAATTTGATCATAAACTCATCTCCAACTGCCAAAAAATTACTTTTTGTTGTATCGAAATGCAGAAACTCCTTTGAGTTTTTACCTAAACCATCTTTATGATGCCCCCACGATACAATTCAGCAATATATGAATCTCCATCTTTAGTAATACCATAAGAAAATAAACCTAAGCATGAACATATACATCAGAGCCTTAAGAAAAATGGATATGGAGGTGAATATTTCAGAAAAAGACATGAGACCGTCAAACTTAGGCTCTATTTGGGGGGACTTATTTTCACCGATCAAGCGGTTACGACCGCATGAACCCGAACCTTAATTAAGTCCCCCCAAATAAAACCTTAGTAGTCCATATCAGCTTACCTGCTTCCATCTATATAAGACAAGGATGTTCAACACTGACCAGGAGCTTTGAAACCCCCTCCAGAGCCCCAATTACTATACAACAAAAAAATTATTTTCCCATCAATGAAAGTCAAAATGATAAACTGAGTCATATCGCGCAGATAGAGGGGCGTTAGGAATCACACAAAGAAATATTTAAGTTTTTTTAATCTGATGAAGGAAAACATAAGTGGAGGTTACATTAGTTTTTTCTATAGAATGAGGGCATATGGAGTAAACAGGTCCCTCGTGACCTTCGTACGAATGTTGAATATCACCACTAAATGCATCCCAAATCTGGTTCATCTCCGTTCTTAAAAACAAATGATCTTAATAGCAGTGGCGCCTTACAAAAGAGGTGATCCATTCATTCTCTTATGCAATTAGCAATTTAGACCCACGTCAACTTCCTTGTAGCAGGCAGGAGCTTTTTTGGTACTCACACAGGCACACGCTTACCTCTGTAGCCATTGAAGAACTGCATCATCATCATCAACAACAAGAAAAAACATATTCGATCAATTACCACAAAAATATTTGGCAACTAATGCGCATCACAATTGTGATCCTCACAATCGCGACGTCATGCTCATCGCAATCGCGGCGTCATGCTCGTCGCAATCGCGGCGTCATGCTCATCGCAATCGCGGCGTCACGCTCATCGCAATCGCGGCGTCATGCTCATCCCAGTCATTTCTTTTTACACCAAAATGTGAAGCTTGTTCAATAAATACTCATATTCTTTTTGACGTTTCCAAGAAAGATTTGGATTTGTATCCTTTTAATTTTAATTTCCCATTACATCTCTTCCTATTTTCATCTCTTTCTCTCACATCTCAAATGAGCAAATGATTTCTATAGCGGACCAGCTCACAAATGAAATCAAAAATGAAAATCAGAAATCACAAAAAACATCAGGCTTATCGCCTCGTGAAATCAATGATGTGCAGCGTAGATCTAAATTTCAGGCTTACCCTAAGCGAGAAGTCGGCGTGGAGAACGAAGGAGAAGCTAGCGATGTACCCTGATGAAGAGAAGAACGACACTGGCGTAAGGAGGAGAAGCGAGGAGGAGCGGCACGGGAAGGGAAGATCGCGGCACGAGAGGAAGGGGAAGGGAAGGGGAAGAACGAGCCAGAGAGAGATCATGCGGGGAAGGGGAAGGGTCAAGGAGATCGAAGCCACAATCCCGCCTCCATAATTTCTCCTTCCCCGCCCTCAGCTGGGGCAACCAGAGGCTTCTTCGGTGCAGCAACTCATCCGGAAGATCGACAGTTGAGGAATTGCACAAATCGATGCGCTGCTCCTCCTCTTCTTCTCCTAACGAGCCGCCACCCCCGCCGCCGCCGCCGCGCCGGTTTCCTGTGCAGAAGCAAGGTGCGGAGGAGGAAGAGGAGGAGAAGGAATCCAATCCTTCTGCTCGACTGATTTTGCTTGCCGGCGGTGAGCTTGCCTGTGAGGAGGGCTTGCCATGAGGATCGCCAGGGAAGTGCTGCGGGTAAGGAGCGCCGGAGAAGGGCTGCCGTGAGGAGCGCCGTGAGGAGCGCCGGAGAGAGAGAGAGAGAGAGAGAGAGAGAGAGGCGGTGGGAGAGAGAGAGAGAGAGAGAGAGAGAGAGAGAGGCGGTGGGAGAGAGAGAGAGAGGCGGTGGGAGAGAGAGAGAGAGAGAGAGAGAGAGAGAGGCGGTGGGAGAGAAAGAGGGATATTTTTTTTTATGTTTTAAGAAGACTGCAGGGTAAAATGGGAAACACCTAAAATAAGTCAAATTAAGTGGACCGGAGTGAGGCCCGACCGGGGGCCGCCGGGTTCTACTCTGGTATGAGGGGGAAAAAAGGGGGGAGGGGGGAGGGAAGAGAAAGAAAAAGAGGGGGAGGAGAAGAAATGGGGGGAGAGAGGGATCGCTCTACAACATTTAACGCATACGGCCAGATTTTTTAGTCGTTTATGGGCTTTTTGTAAATGTCACATATTATTTTGCGGCGTTTAATAAAACATCGCAAAATCGTCGCAGATACCGTCGTCTTTATAGTCATTTGCGGCATTTTTCAAAAAACAAGTGACAGTAACCTCTTGAATCTATGGTGACATAAATATTGAAAACACCTCAATTTTGCGACATTTAATTAGAAACGCTACCATAGATGAACAATGCAACAAATTAAATGTACTGGACCCCTTTTTCCATGTTTTACTTCCAAACAGCGCAATTTTTTTTAATGATTCAATATTATTTCTTTCTAATTTTCGGAAGAACCAAATAATATTAAAATAATGAAATTTTGTAAATTAGAATAAGTACAACATATTATTATCAGATTGTCAAATCTACTAAGTATGCATATAAATCAAAACTACTAAATATGCATATAATTCTTAGTTCACCAAAACGCCACCGCCATATCACATGGAATAAAAATTTCTTGCATAAACTCTCATGAACAACAATTCTCCGGCGTAGATTTGCAGTTATACTACTATATGCATTCCCACTTCAGCAAAGAGTGTCTTCATGTAAAGTGTTTCTTCATTGTCATTCTTGGAATGAACACACACAAATCAAGACTGTCCAAAGGTCAGGGCCTAGATTTGCAGTTATACTACTATATACACACAATTTCACTTAAGAAATTGTAACACTTCCCTTAAAGTGAAATCAAGATATCAGTCTAAGCAATTCGTGAAGGCACTCAAACGACCCCTTAGATAGAGGTTTTGTTAACATGTTGAAAACGTTGTCTTGGTTCCGAACATACTCAATAAAAAGAGATATATTAAATACTTTTTCTTGTATGAAATGATGTTCGGTCTTAATATGTTTTATCAGCTTGTGACAAACATGACTTGTGATAGGCTTTAACTCACTTTCTTTACCCCCGTATAGCAAAGTATGACAACTTTTTTTTTCATAAACATCATCTACCAACCAACGCAACAAGACGCACTCGAAAGCCAACATGAAAAACCATGAGATGACTGACCTCGACCACCCAAACATCTTCTTGGGTCTTCAGATCAAACAAACACATTGGCAGATATTTATCTCTTTGGCATGATATGCAACTAATCTCCTCAAAAGGTTCAGCATGGACAAATGCAATCTATCATTGATCCTGATAAGCCTTAGATAAAAACTAAGTAGCAAATAATAAGAAGACAATGTAAATCAAATAAACTATAGGTGCTTGGACGACTAACATAAGGCCTGACATCGACCATGTGGGACTAAACACTAATTCTCTATAAAAATAACTCAAAACATAGATGGTAGATTGTATAAAAACTTGGACTCAAAAAATGGTTCTTTTTTGTCACCAGCAATTGGCTTGAGGAGGAACACACTTTCAATTAGGATATCCATGGTCGTGACGTTCTTGCGACGATCATGCTCGGTGTAGGTGACGACATCACGGATGACGTTCTCGAGAAAATTTTTGAGCATGCCTCATTTACACCCTGAACGTCTTGTGTTGTCAAAAAATGTCAGCATTTTCCATGTCCCAGAATTTGATCATAAACTCATCTCCAACTGCCAAAAAATTACTTTTTGTTGTATCGAAATGCAGAAACTCCTTTGAGTTTTTACCTAAACCATCTTTATGATGCCCCCACGATACAATTCAGCAATATATGAATCTCCATCTTTAGTAATACCATAAGAAAATAAACCTAAGCATGAACATATACATCAGAGCCTTAAGAAAAATGGATATGGAGGTGAATATTTCAGAAAAAGACATGAGACCGTCAAACTTAGGCTCTATTTGGGGGGACTTATTTTCACCGATCAAGCGGTTACGACCGCATGAACCCGAACCTTAATTAAGTCCCCCCAAATAAAACCTTAGTAGTCCATATCAGCTTACCTGCTTCCATCTATATAAGACAAGGATGTTCAACACTGACCAGGAGCTTTGAAACCCCCTCCAGAGCCCCAATTACTATACAACAAAAAAATTATTTTCCCATCAATGAAAGTCAAAATGATAAACTGAGTCATATCGCGCAGATAGAGGGGCGTTAGGAATCACACAAAGAAATATTTAAGTTTTTTTAATCTGATGAAGGAAAACATAAGTGGAGGTTACATTAGTTTTTTCTATAGAATGAGGGCATATGGAGTAAACAGGTCCCTCGTGACCTTCGTACGAATGTTGAATATCACCACTAAATGCATCCCAAATCTGGTTCATCTCCGTTCTTAAAAACAAATGATCTTAATAGCAGTGGCGCCTTACAAAAGAGGTGATCCATTCATTCTCTTATGCAATTAGCAATTTAGACCCACGTCAACTTCCTTGTAGCAGGCAGGAGCTTTTTTGGTACTCACACAGGCACACGCTTACCTCTGTAGCCATTGAAGAACTGCATCATCATCATCAACAACAAGAAAAAACATATTCGATCAATTACCACAAAAATATTTGGCAACTAATGCGCATCACAATTGTGATCCTCACAATCGCGACGTCATGCTCATCGCAATCGCGGCGTCATGCTCGTCGCAATCGCGGCGTCATGCTCATCGCAATCGCGGCGTCACGCTCATCGCAATCGCGGCGTCATGCTCATCCCAGTCATTTCTTTTTACACCAAAATGTGAAGCTTGTTCAATAAATACTCATATTCTTTTTGACGTTTCCAAGAAAGATTTGGATTTGTATCCTTTTAATTTTAATTTCCCATTACATCTCTTCCTATTTTCATCTCTTTCTCTCACATCTCAAATGAGCAAATGATTTCTATAGCGGACCAGCTCACAAATGAAATCAAAAATGAAAATCAGAAATCACAAAAAACATCAGGCTTATCGCCTCGTGAAATCAATGATGTGCAGCGTAGATCTAAATTTCAGGCTTACCCTAAGCGAGAAGTCGGCGTGGAGAACGAAGGAGAAGCTAGCGATGTACCCTGATGAAGAGAAGAACGACACTGGCGTAAGGAGGAGAAGCGAGGAGGAGCGGCACGGGAAGGGAAGATCGCGGCACGAGAGGAAGGGGAAGGGAAGGGGAAGAACGAGCCAGAGAGAGATCATGCGGGGAAGGGGAAGGGTCAAGGAGATCGAAGCCACAATCCCGCCTCCATAATTTCTCCTTCCCCGCCCTCAGCTGGGGCAACCAGAGGCTTCTTCGGTGCAGCAACTCATCCGGAAGATCGACAGTTGAGGAATTGCACAAATCGATGCGCTGCTCCTCCTCTTCTTCTCCTAACGAGCCGCCACCCCCGCCGCCGCCGCCGCGCCGGTTTCCTGTGCAGAAGCAAGGTGCGGAGGAGGAAGAGGAGGAGAAGGAATCCAATCCTTCTGCTCGACTGATTTTGCTTGCCGGCGGTGAGCTTGCCTGTGAGGAGGGCTTGCCATGAGGATCGCCAGGGAAGTGCTGCGGGTAAGGAGCGCCAGAGAAGGGCTGCGCGTGAGGAGCGCCGGAGAAGGGCTGCCGTGAGGAGCGCCGTGAGGAGCGCCGAGAGAGAGAGAGAGAGAGAGAGAGAGAGAGAGAGAGAGAGGCGGTGGGAGAGAGAGAGAGAGAGAGAGAGAGAGAGGCGGTGGGAGAGAGAGAGAGAGGCGGTGGGAGAGAGAGAGAGAGAGAGAGAGAGAGAGAGGCGGTGGGAGAGAAAGAGGGATATTTTTTTTTATGTTTTAAGAAGACTGCAGGGTAAAATGGGAAACACCTAAAATAAGTCAAATTAAGTGGACCGGAGTGAGGCCCGACCGGGGGGCCGCCGGGTTCTACTCTGGTATGAGGGGGAAAAAAGGGGGGAGGGGGGAGGGAAGAGAAAGAAAAAGAGGGGGAGGAGAAGAAATGGGGGGAGAGAGGGATCGCTCTACAACATTTAACGCATACGGCCAGATTTTTTAGTCGTTTATGGGCTTTTTGTAAATGTCACATATTATTTTGCGGCGTTTAATAAAACATCGCAAAATCGTCGCAGATACCGTCGTCTTTATAGTCATTTGCGGCATTTTTCAAAAAACAAGTGACAGTAACCTCTTGAATCTATGGTGACATAAATATTGAAAACACCTCAATTTTGCGACATTTAATTAGAAACGCTACCATAGATGAACAATGCAACAAATTAAATGTACTGGACCCCTTTTTCCATGTTTTACTTCCAAACAGCGCAATTTTTTTTAATGATTCAATATTATTTCTTTCTAATTTTCGGAAGAACCAAATAATATTAAAATAATGAAATTTTGTAAATTAGAATAAGTACAACATATTATTATCAGATTGTCAAATCTACTAAGTATGCATATAAATCAAAACTACTAAATATGCATATAATTCTTAGTTCACCAAAACGCCACCGCCATATCACATGGAATAAAAATTTCTTGCATAAACTCTCATGAACAACAATTCTCCGGCGTAGATTTGCAGTTATACTACTATATGCATTCCCACTTCAGCAAAGAGTGTCTTCATGTAAAGTGTTTCTTCATTGTCATTCTTGGAATGAACACACACAAATCAAGACTGTCCAAAGGTCAGGGCCTAGATTTGCAGTTATACTACTATATACACACAATTTCACTTAAGAAATTGTAACACTTCCCTTAAAGTGAAATCAAGATATCAGTCTAAGCAATTCGTGAAGGCACTCAAACGACCCCTTAGATAGAGGTTTTGTTAACATGTTGAAAACGTTGTCTTGGTTCCGAACATACTCAATAAAAAGAGATATATTAAATACTTTTTCTTGTATGAAATGATGTTCGGTCTTAATATGTTTTATCAGCTTGTGACAAACATGACTTGTGATAGGCTTTAACTCACTTTCTTTACCCCCGTATAGCAAAGTATGACAACTTTTTTTTTCATAAACATCATCTACCAACCAACGCAACAAGACGCACTCGAAAGCCAACATGAAAAACCATGAGATGACTGACCTCGACCACCCAAACATCTTCTTGGGTCTTCAGATCAAACAAACACATTGGCAGATATTTATCTCTTTGGCATGATATGCAACTAATCTCCTCAAAAGGTTCAGCATGGACAAATGCAATCTATCATTGATCCTGATAAGCCTTAGATAAAAACTAAGTAGCAAATAATAAGAAGACAATGTAAATCAAATAAACTATAGGTGCTTGGACGACTAACATAAGGCCTGACATCGACCATGTGGGACTAAACACTAATTCTCTATAAAAATAACTCAAAACATAGATGGTAGATTGTATAAAAACTTGGACTCAAAAAATGGTTCTTTTTTGTCACCAGCAATTGGCTTGAGGAGGAACACACTTTCAATTAGGATATCCATGGTCGTGACGTTCTTGCGACGATCATGCTCGGTGTAGGTGACGACATCACGGATGACGTTCTCGAGAAAAATTTTGAGCATGCCTCATTTACACCCTGAACGTCTTGTGTTGTCAAAAAATGTCAGCATTTTCCATGTCCCAGAATTTGATCATAAACTCATCTCCAACTGCCAAAAAATTACTTTTTGTTGTATCGAAATGCAGAAACTCCTTTGAGTTTTTACCTAAACCATCTTTATGATGCCCCCACGATACAATTCAGCAATATATGAATCTCCATCTTTAGTAATACCATAAGAAAATAAACCTAAGCATGAACATATACATCAGAGCCTTAAGAAAAATGGATATGGAGGTGAATATTTCAGAAAAAGACATGAGACCGTCAAACTTAGGCTCTATTTGGGGGGACTTATTTTCACCGATCAAGCGGTTACGACCGCATGAACCCGAACCTTAATTAAGTCCCCCCAAATAAAACCTTAGTAGTCCATATCAGCTTACCTGCTTCCATCTATATAAGACAAGGATGTTCAACACTGACCAGGAGCTTTGAAACCCCCTCCAGAGCCCCAATTACTATACAACAAAAAAATTATTTTCCCATCAATGAAAGTCAAAATGATAAACTGAGTCATATCGCGCAGATAGAGGGGCGTTAGGAATCACACAAAGAAATATTTAAGTTTTTTTAATCTGATGAAGGAAAACATAAGTGGAGGTTACATTAGTTTTTTCTATAGAATGAGGGCATATGGAGTAAACAGGTCCCTCGTGACCTTCGTACGAATGTTGAATATCACCACTAAATGCATCCCAAATCTGGTTCATCTCCGTTCTTAAAAACAAATGATCTTAATAGCAGTGGCGCCTTACAAAAGAGGTGATCCATTCATTCTCTTATGCAATTAGCAATTTAGACCCACGTCAACTTCCTTGTAGCAGGCAGGAGCTTTTTTGGTACTCACACAGGCACACGCTTACCTCTGTAGCCATTGAAGAACTGCATCATCATCATCAACAACAAGAAAAAACATATTCGATCAATTACCACAAAAATATTTGGCAACTAATGCGCATCACAATTGTGATCCTCACAATCGCGACGTCATGCTCATCGCAATCGCGGCGTCATGCTCGTCGCAATCGCGGCGTCATGCTCATCGCAATCGCGGCGTCACGCTCATCGCAATCGCGGCGTCATGCTCATCCCAGTCATTTCTTTTTACACCAAAATGTGAAGCTTGTTCAATAAATACTCATATTCTTTTTGACGTTTCCAAGAAAGATTTGGATTTGTATCCTTTTAATTTTAATTTCCCATTACATCTCTTCCTATTTTCATCTCTTTCTCTCACATCTCAAATGAGCAAATGATTTCTATAGCGGACCAGCTCACAAATGAAATCAAAAATGAAAATCAGAAATCACAAAAAACATCAGGCTTATCGCCTCGTGAAATCAATGATGTGCAGCGTAGATCTAAATTTCAGGCTTACCCTAAGCGAGAAGTCGGCGTGGAGAACGAAGGAGAAGCTAGCGATGTACCCTGATGAAGAGAAGAACGACACTGGCGTAAGGAGGAGAAGCGAGGAGGAGCGGCACGGGAAGGGAAGATCGCGGCACGAGAGGAAGGGGAAGGGAAGGGGAAGAACGAGCCAGAGAGAGATCATGCGGGGAAGGGGAAGGGTCAAGGAGATCGAAGCCACAATCCCGCCTCCATAATTTCTCCTTCCCCGCCCTCAGCTGGGGCAACCAGAGGCTTCTTCGGTGCAGCAACTCATCCGGAAGATCGACAGTTGAGGAATTGCACAAATCGATGCGCTGCTCCTCCTCTTCTTCTCCTAACGAGCCGCCACCCCCGCCGCCGCCGCCGCGCCGGTTTCCTGTGCAGAAGCAAGGTGCGGAGGAGGAAGAGGAGGAGAAGGAATCCAATCCTTCTGCTCGACTGATTTTGCTTGCCGGCGGTGAGCTTGCCTGTGAGGAGGGCTTGCCATGAGGATCGCCAGGGAAGTGCTGCGGGTAAGGAGCGCCAGAGAAGGGCTGCGCGTGAGGAGCGCCGGAGAAGGGCTGCCGTGAGGAGCGCCGTGAGGAGCGCCGGAGAGAGAGAGAGAGAGAGAGAGAGAGAGAGAGGCGGTGGGAGAGAGAGAGAGAGAGAGAGAGAGAGGCGGTGGGAGAGAGAGAGAGAGGCGGTGGGAGAGAGAGAGAGAGAGAGAGAGAGAGAGAGAGAGGCGGTGGGAGAGAAAGAGGGATATTTTTTTTTATGTTTTAAGAAGACTGCAGGGTAAAATGGGAAACACCTAAAATAAGTCAAATTAAGTGGACCGGAGTGAGGCCCGACCGGGGGGCCGCCGGGTTCTACTCTGGTATGAGGGGGAAAAAAGGGGGGAGGGGGGAGGGAAGAGAAAGAAAAAGAGGGGGAGGAGAAGAAATGGGGGGAGAGAGGGATCGCTCTACAACATTTAACGCATACGGCCAGATTTTTTAGTCGTTTATGGGCTTTTTGTAAATGTCACATATTATTTTGCGGCGTTTAATAAAACATCGCAAAATCGTCGCAGATACCGTCGTCTTTATAGTCATTTGCGGCATTTTTCAAAAAACAAGTGACAGTAACCTCTTGAATCTATGGTGACATAAATATTGAAAACACCTCAATTTTGCGACATTTAATTAGAAACGCTACCATAGATGAACAATGCAACAAATTAAATGTACTGGACCCCTTTTTCCATGTTTTACTTCCAAACAGCGCAATTTTTTTTAATGATTCAATATTATTTCTTTCTAATTTTCGGAAGAACCAAATAATATTAAAATAATGAAATTTTGTAAATTAGAATAAGTACAACATATTATTATCAGATTGTCAAATC
Source organism: Platanthera zijinensis (assembly GCA_039513925.1). Lineage (NCBI taxonomy): Eukaryota > Viridiplantae > Streptophyta > Magnoliopsida > Asparagales > Orchidaceae > Platanthera > Platanthera zijinensis. The sequence goes on from CM077085.1 coordinate 31,940,719, forward strand.
TACTAAGTATGCATATAAATCAAAACTACTAAATATGCATATAATTCTTAGTTCACCAAAACGCCACCGCCATATCACATGGAATAAAAATTTCTTGCATAAACTCTCATGAACAACAATTCTCCGGCGTAGATTTGCAGTTATACTACTATATGCATTCCCACTTCAGCAAAGAGTGTCTTCATGTAAAGTGTTTCTTCATTGTCATTCTTGGAATGAACACACACAAATCAAGACTGTCCAAAGGTCAGGGCCTAGATTTGCAGTTATACTACTATATACACACAATTTCACTTAAGAAATTGTAACACTTCCCTTAAAGTGAAATCAAGATATCAGTCTAAGCAATTCGTGAAGGCACTCAAACGACCCCTTAGATAGAGGTTTTGTTAACATGTTGAAAACGTTGTCTTGGTTCCGAACATACTCAATAAAAAGAGATATATTAAATACTTTTTCTTGTATGAAATGATGTTCGGTCTTAATATGTTTTATCAGCTTGTGACAAACATGACTTGTGATAGGCTTTAACTCACTTTCTTTACCCCCGTATAGCAAAGTATGACAACTTTTTTTTTCATAAACATCATCTACCAACCAACGCAACAAGACGCACTCGAAAGCCAACATGAAAAACCATGAGATGACTGACCTCGACCACCCAAACATCTTCTTGGGTCTTCAGATCAAACAAACACATTGGCAGATATTTATCTCTTTGGCATGATATGCAACTAATCTCCTCAAAAGGTTCAGCATGGACAAATGCAATCTATCATTGATCCTGATAAGCCTTAGATAAAAACTAAGTAGCAAATAATAAGAAGACAATGTAAATCAAATAAACTATAGGTGCTTGGACGACTAACATAAGGCCTGACATCGACCATGTGGGACTAAACACTAATTCTCTATAAAAATAACTCAAAACATAGATGGTAGATTGTATAAAAACTTGGACTCAAAAAATGGTTCTTTTTTGTCACCAGCAATTGGCTTGAGGAGGAACACACTTTCAATTAGGATATCCATGGTCGTGACGTTCTTGCGACGATCATGCTCGGTGTAGGTGACGACATCACGGATGACGTTCTCGAGAAAAATTTTGAGCATGCCTCATTTACACCCTGAACGTCTTGTGTTGTCAAAAAATGTCAGCATTTTCCATGTCCCAGAATTTGATCATAAACTCATCTCCAACTGCCAAAAAATTACTTTTTGTTGTATCGAAATGCAGAAACTCCTTTGAGTTTTTACCTAAACCATCTTTATGATGCCCCCACGATACAATTCAGCAATATATGAATCTCCATCTTTAGTAATACCATAAGAAAATAAACCTAAGCATGAACATATACATCAGAGCCTTAAGAAAAATGGATATGGAGGTGAATATTTCAGAAAAAGACATGAGACCGTCAAACTTAGGCTCTATTTGGGGGGACTTATTTTCACCGATCAAGCGGTTACGACCGCATGAACCCGAACCTTAATTAAGTCCCCCCAAATAAAACCTTAGTAGTCCATATCAGCTTACCTGCTTCCATCTATATAAGACAAGGATGTTCAACACTGACCAGGAGCTTTGAAACCCCCTCCAGAGCCCCAATTACTATACAACAAAAAAATTATTTTCCCATCAATGAAAGTCAAAATGATAAACTGAGTCATATCGCGCAGATAGAGGGGCGTTAGGAATCACACAAAGAAATATTTAAGTTTTTTTAATCTGATGAAGGAAAACATAAGTGGAGGTTACATTAGTTTTTTCTATAGAATGAGGGCATATGGAGTAAACAGGTCCCTCGTGACCTTCGTACGAATGTTGAATATCACCACTAAATGCATCCCAAATCTGGTTCATCTCCGTTCTTAAAAACAAATGATCTTAATAGCAGTGGCGCCTTACAAAAGAGGTGATCCATTCATTCTCTTATGCAATTAGCAATTTAGACCCACGTCAACTTCCTTGTAGCAGGCAGGAGCTTTTTTGGTACTCACACAGGCACACGCTTACCTCTGTAGCCATTGAAGAACTGCATCATCATCATCAACAACAAGAAAAAACATATTCGATCAATTACCACAAAAATATTTGGCAACTAATGCGCATCACAATTGTGATCCTCACAATCGCGACGTCATGCTCATCGCAATCGCGGCGTCATGCTCGTCGCAATCGCGGCGTCATGCTCATCGCAATCGCGGCGTCACGCTCATCGCAATCGCGGCGTCATGCTCATCCCAGTCATTTCTTTTTACACCAAAATGTGAAGCTTGTTCAATAAATACTCATATTCTTTTTGACGTTTCCAAGAAAGATTTGGATTTGTATCCTTTTAATTTTAATTTCCCATTACATCTCTTCCTATTTTCATCTCTTTCTCTCACATCTCAAATGAGCAAATGATTTCTATAGCGGACCAGCTCACAAATGAAATCAAAAATGAAAATCAGAAATCACAAAAAACATCAGGCTTATCGCCTCGTGAAATCAATGATGTGCAGCGTAGATCTAAATTTCAGGCTTACCCTAAGCGAGAAGTCGGCGTGGAGAACGAAGGAGAAGCTAGCGATGTACCCTGATGAAGAGAAGAACGACACTGGCGTAAGGAGGAGAAGCGAGGAGGAGCGGCACGGGAAGGGAAGATCGCGGCACGAGAGGAAGGGGAAGGGAAGGGGAAGAACGAGCCAGAGAGAGATCATGCGGGGAAGGGGAAGGGTCAAGGAGATCGAAGCCACAATCCCGCCTCCATAATTTCTCCTTCCCCGCCCTCAGCTGGGGCAACCAGAGGCTTCTTCGGTGCAGCAACTCATCCGGAAGATCGACAGTTGAGGAATTGCACAAATCGATGCGCTGCTCCTCCTCTTCTTCTCCTAACGAGCCGCCACCCCCGCCGCCGCCGCCGCGCCGGTTTCCTGTGCAGAAGCAAGGTGCGGAGGAGGAAGAGGAGGAGAAGGAATCCAATCCTTCTGCTCGACTGATTTTGCTTGCCGGCGGTGAGCTTGCCTGTGAGGAGGGCTTGCCATGAGGATCGCCAGGGAAGTGCTGCGGGTAAGGAGCGCCGGAGAAGGGCTGCCGTGAGGAGCGCCGTGAGGAGCGCCGGAGAGAGAGAGAGAGAGAGAGAGAGAGGCGGTGGGAGAGAGAGAGAGAGAGAGAGAGAGAGAGGCGGTGGGAGAGAGAGAGAGAGGCGGTGGGAGAGAGAGAGAGAGAGAGAGAGAGAGAGAGAGAGAGGCGGTGGGAGAGAAAGAGGGATATTTTTTTTTATGTTTTAAGAAGACTGCAGGGTAAAATGGGAAACACCTAAAATAAGTCAAATTAAGTGGACCGGAGTGAGGCCCGACCGGGGGGGCGCCGGGTTCTACTCTGGTATGAGGGGGAAAAAAGGGGGGAGGGGGGAGGGAAGAGAAAGAAAAAGAGGGGGAGGAGAAGAAATGGGGGGAGAGAGGGATCGCTCTACAACATTTAACGCATACGGCCAGATTTTTTAGTCGTTTATGGGCTTTTTGTAAATGTCACATATTATTTTGCGGCGTTTAATAAAACATCGCAAAATCGTCGCAGATACCGTCGTCTTTATAGTCATTTGCGGCATTTTTCAAAAAACAAGTGACAGTAACCTCTTGAATCTATGGTGACATAAATATTGAAAACACCTCAATTTTGCGACATTTAATTAGAAACGCTACCATAGATGAACAATGCAACAAATTAAATGTACTGGACCCCTTTTTCCATGTTTTACTTCCAAACAGCGCAATTTTTTTTAATGATTCAATATTATTTCTTTCTAATTTTCGGAAGAACCAAATAATATTAAAATAATGAAATTTTGTAAATTAGAATAAGTACAACATATTATTATCAGATTGTCAAATCTACTAAGTATGCATATAAATCAAAACTACTAAATATGCATATAATTCTTAGTTCACCAAAACGCCACCGCCATATCACATGGAATAAAAATTTCTTGCATAAACTCTCATGAACAACAATTCTCCGGCGTAGATTTGCAGTTATACTACTATATGCATTCCCACTTCAGCAAAGAGTGTCTTCATGTAAAGTGTTTCTTCATTGTCATTCTTGGAATGAACACACACAAATCAAGACTGTCCAAAGGTCAGGGCCTAGATTTGCAGTTATACTACTATATACACACAATTTCACTTAAGAAATTGTAACACTTCCCTTAAAGTGAAATCAAGATATCAGTCTAAGCAATTCGTGAAGGCACTCAAACGACCCCTTAGATAGAGGTTTTGTTAACATGTTGAAAACGTTGTCTTGGTTCCGAACATACTCAATAAAAAGAGATATATTAAATACTTTTTCTTGTATGAAATGATGTTCGGTCTTAATATGTTTTATCAGCTTGTGACAAACATGACTTGTGATAGGCTTTAACTCACTTTCTTTACCCCCGTATAGCAAAGTATGACAACTTTTTTTTTCATAAACATCATCTACCAACCAACGCAACAAGACGCACTCGAAAGCCAACATGAAAAACCATGAGATGACTGACCTCGACCACCCAAACATCTTCTTGGGTCTTCAGATCAAACAAACACATTGGCAGATATTTATCTCTTTGGCATGATATGCAACTAATCTCCTCAAAAGGTTCAGCATGGACAAATGCAATCTATCATTGATCCTGATAAGCCTTAGATAAAAACTAAGTAGCAAATAATAAGAAGACAATGTAAATCAAATAAACTATAGGTGCTTGGACGACTAACATAAGGCCTGACATCGACCATGTGGGACTAAACACTAATTCTCTATAAAAATAACTCAAAACATAGATGGTAGATTGTATAAAAACTTGGACTCAAAAAATGGTTCTTTTTTGTCACCAGCAATTGGCTTGAGGAGGAACACACTTTCAATTAGGATATCCATGGTCGTGACGTTCTTGCGACGATCATGCTCGGTGTAGGTGACGACATCACGGATGACGTTCTCGAGAAAAATTTTGAGCATGCCTCATTTACACCCTGAACGTCTTGTGTTGTCAAAAAATGTCAGCATTTTCCATGTCCCAGAATTTGATCATAAACTCATCTCCAACTGCCAAAAAATTACTTTTTGTTGTATCGAAATGCAGAAACTCCTTTGAGTTTTTACCTAAACCATCTTTATGATGCCCCCACGATACAATTCAGCAATATATGAATCTCCATCTTTAGTAATACCATAAGAAAATAAACCTAAGCATGAACATATACATCAGAGCCTTAAGAAAAATGGATATGGAGGTGAATATTTCAGAAAAAGACATGAGACCGTCAAACTTAGGCTCTATTTGGGGGGACTTATTTTCACCGATCAAGCGGTTACGACCGCATGAACCCGAACCTTAATTAAGTCCCCCCAAATAAAACCTTAGTAGTCCATATCAGCTTACCTGCTTCCATCTATATAAGACAAGGATGTTCAACACTGACCAGGAGCTTTGAAACCCCCTCCAGAGCCCCAATTACTATACAACAAAAAAATTATTTTCCCATCAATGAAAGTCAAAATGATAAACTGAGTCATATCGCGCAGATAGAGGGGCGTTAGGAATCACACAAAGAAATATTTAAGTTTTTTTAATCTGATGAAGGAAAACATAAGTGGAGGTTACATTAGTTTTTTCTATAGAATGAGGGCATATGGAGTAAACAGGTCCCTCGTGACCTTCGTACGAATGTTGAATATCACCACTAAATGCATCCCAAATCTGGTTCATCTCCGTTCTTAAAAACAAATGATCTTAATAGCAGTGGCGCCTTACAAAAGAGGTGATCCATTCATTCTCTTATGCAATTAGCAATTTAGACCCACGTCAACTTCCTTGTAGCAGGCAGGAGCTTTTTTGGTACTCACACAGGCACACGCTTACCTCTGTAGCCATTGAAGAACTGCATCATCATCATCAACAACAAGAAAAAACATATTCGATCAATTACCACAAAAATATTTGGCAACTAATGCGCATCACAATTGTGATCCTCACAATCGCGACGTCATGCTCATCGCAATCGCGGCGTCATGCTCGTCGCAATCGCGGCGTCATGCTCATCGCAATCGCGGCGTCACGCTCATCGCAATCGCGGCGTCATGCTCATCCCAGTCATTTCTTTTTACACCAAAATGTGAAGCTTGTTCAATAAATACTCATATTCTTTTTGACGTTTCCAAGAAAGATTTGGATTTGTATCCTTTTAATTTTAATTTCCCATTACATCTCTTCCTATTTTCATCTCTTTCTCTCACATCTCAAATGAGCAAATGATTTCTATAGCGGACCAGCTCACAAATGAAATCAAAAATGAAAATCAGAAATCACAAAAAACATCAGGCTTATCGCCTCGTGAAATCAATGATGTGCAGCGTAGATCTAAATTTCAGGCTTACCCTAAGCGAGAAGTCGGCGTGGAGAACGAAGGAGAAGCTAGCGATGTACCCTGATGAAGAGAAGAACGACACTGGCGTAAGGAGGAGAAGCGAGGAGGAGCGGCACGGGAAGGGAAGATCGCGGCACGAGAGGAAGGGGAAGGGAAGGGGAAGAACGAGCCAGAGAGAGATCATGCGGGGAAGGGGAAGGGTCAAGGAGATCGAAGCCACAATCCCGCCTCCATAATTTCTCCTTCCCCGCCCTCAGCTGGGGCAACCAGAGGCTTCTTCGGTGCAGCAACTCATCCGGAAGATCGACAGTTGAGGAATTGCACAAATCGATGCGCTGCTCCTCCTCTTCTTCTCCTAACGAGCCGCCACCCCCGCCGCCGCCGCCGCGCCGGTTTCCTGTGCAGAAGCAAGGTGCGGAGGAGGAAGAGGAGGAGAAGGAATCCAATCCTTCTGCTCGACTGATTTTGCTTGCCGGCGGTGAGCTTGCCTGTGAGGAGGGCTTGCCATGAGGATCGCCAGGGAAGTGCTGCGGGTAAGGAGCGCCGGAGAAGGGCTGCCGTGAGGAGCGCCGTGAGGAGCGCCGGAGAGAGAGAGAGAGAGAGAGAGAGAGGCGGTGGGAGAGAGAGAGAGAGAGAGAGAGAGAGAGGCGGTGGGAGAGAGAGAGAGAGGCGGTGGGGAGAGAGAGAGAGAGAGAGAGAGAGAGAGAGAGAGAGAGGCGGTGGGAGAGAAAGAGGGATATTTTTTTTTATGTTTTAAGAAGACTGCAGGGTAAAATGGGAAACACCTAAAATAAGTCAAATTAAGTGGACCGGAGTGAGGCCCGACCGGGGGGGGCGCCGGGTTCTACTCTGGTATGAGGGGGAAAAAAGGGGGGAGGGGGGAGGGAAGAGAAAGAAAAAGAGGGGGAGGAGAAGAAATGGGGGGAGAGAGGGATCGCTCTACAACATTTAACGCATACGGCCAGATTTTTTAGTCGTTTATGGGCTTTTTGTAAATGTCACATATTATTTTGCGGCGTTTAATAAAACATCGCAAAATCGTCGCAGATACCGTCGTCTTTATAGTCATTTGCGGCATTTTTCAAAAAACAAGTGACAGTAACCTCTTGAATCTATGGTGACATAAATATTGAAAACACCTCAATTTTGCGACATTTAATTAGAAACGCTACCATAGATGAACAATGCAACAAATTAAATGTACTGGACCCCTTTTTCCATGTTTTACTTCCAAACAGCGCAATTTTTTTTAATGATTCAATATTATTTCTTTCTAATTTTCGGAAGAACCAAATAATATTAAAATAATGAAATTTTGTAAATTAGAATAAGTACAACATATTATTATCAGATTGTCAAATCTACTAAGTATGCATATAAATCAAAACTACTAAATATGCATATAATTCTTAGTTCACCAAAACGCCACCGCCATATCACATGGAATAAAAATTTCTTGCATAAACTCTCATGAACAACAATTCTCCGGCGTAGATTTGCAGTTATACTACTATATGCATTCCCACTTCAGCAAAGAGTGTCTTCATGTAAAGTGTTTCTTCATTGTCATTCTTGGAATGAACACACACAAATCAAGACTGTCCAAAGGTCAGGGCCTAGATTTGCAGTTATACTACTATATACACACAATTTCACTTAAGAAATTGTAACACTTCCCTTAAAGTGAAATCAAGATATCAGTCTAAGCAATTCGTGAAGGCACTCAAACGACCCCTTAGATAGAGGTTTTGTTAACATGTTGAAAACGTTGTCTTGGTTCCGAACATACTCAATAAAAAGAGATATATTAAATACTTTTTCTTGTATGAAATGATGTTCGGTCTTAATATGTTTTATCAGCTTGTGACAAACATGACTTGTGATAGGCTTTAACTCACTTTCTTTACCCCCGTATAGCAAAGTATGACAACTTTTTTTTTCATAAACATCATCTACCAACCAACGCAACAAGACGCACTCGAAAGCCAACATGAAAAACCATGAGATGACTGACCTCGACCACCCAAACATCTTCTTGGGTCTTCAGATCAAACAAACACATTGGCAGATATTTATCTCTTTGGCATGATATGCAACTAATCTCCTCAAAAGGTTCAGCATGGACAAATGCAATCTATCATTGATCCTGATAAGCCTTAGATAAAAACTAAGTAGCAAATAATAAGAAGACAATGTAAATCAAATAAACTATAGGTGCTTGGACGACTAACATAAGGCCTGACATCGACCATGTGGGACTAAACACTAATTCTCTATAAAAATAACTCAAAACATAGATGGTAGATTGTATAAAAACTTGGACTCAAAAAATGGTTCTTTTTTGTCACCAGCAATTGGCTTGAGGAGGAACACACTTTCAATTAGGATATCCATGGTCGTGACGTTCTTGCGACGATCATGCTCGGTGTAGGTGACGACATCACGGATGACGTTCTCGAGAAAAATTTTGAGCATGCCTCATTTACACCCTGAACGTCTTGTGTTGTCAAAAAATGTCAGCATTTTCCATGTCCCAGAATTTGATCATAAACTCATCTCCAACTGCCAAAAAATTACTTTTTGTTGTATCGAAATGCAGAAACTCCTTTGAGTTTTTACCTAAACCATCTTTATGATGCCCCCACGATACAATTCAGCAATATATGAATCTCCATCTTTAGTAATACCATAAGAAAATAAACCTAAGCATGAACATATACATCAGAGCCTTAAGAAAAATGGATATGGAGGTGAATATTTCAGAAAAAGACATGAGACCGTCAAACTTAGGCTCTATTTGGGGGGACTTATTTTCACCGATCAAGCGGTTACGACCGCATGAACCCGAACCTTAATTAAGTCCCCCCAAATAAAACCTTAGTAGTCCATATCAGCTTACCTGCTTCCATCTATATAAGACAAGGATGTTCAACACTGACCAGGAGCTTTGAAACCCCCTCCAGAGCCCCAATTACTATACAACAAAAAAATTATTTTCCCATCAATGAAAGTCAAAATGATAAACTGAGTCATATCGCGCAGATAGAGGGGCGTTAGGAATCACACAAAGAAATATTTAAGTTTTTTTAATCTGATGAAGGAAAACATAAGTGGAGGTTACATTAGTTTTTTCTATAGAATGAGGGCATATGGAGTAAACAGGTCCCTCGTGACCTTCGTACGAATGTTGAATATCACCACTAAATGCATCCCAAATCTGGTTCATCTCCGTTCTTAAAAACAAATGATCTTAATAGCAGTGGCGCCTTACAAAAGAGGTGATCCATTCATTCTCTTATGCAATTAGCAATTTAGACCCACGTCAACTTCCTTGTAGCAGGCAGGAGCTTTTTTGGTACTCACACAGGCACACGCTTACCTCTGTAGCCATTGAAGAACTGCATCATCATCATCAACAACAAGAAAAAACATATTCGATCAATTACCACAAAAATATTTGGCAACTAATGCGCATCACAATTGTGATCCTCACAATCGCGACGTCATGCTCATCGCAATCGCGGCGTCATGCTCGTCGCAATCGCGGCGTCATGCTCATCGCAATCGCGGCGTCACGCTCATCGCAATCGCGGCGTCATGCTCATCCCAGTCATTTCTTTTTACACCAAAATGTGAAGCTTGTTCAATAAATACTCATATTCTTTTTGACGTTTCCAAGAAAGATTTGGATTTGTATCCTTTTAATTTTAATTTCCCATTACATCTCTTCCTATTTTCATCTCTTTCTCTCACATCTCAAATGAGCAAATGATTTCTATAGCGGACCAGCTCACAAATGAAATCAAAAATGAAAATCAGAAATCACAAAAAACATCAGGCTTATCGCCTCGTGAAATCAATGATGTGCAGCGTAGATCTAAATTTCAGGCTTACCCTAAGCGAGAAGTCGGCGTGGAGAACGAAGGAGAAGCTAGCGATGTACCCTGATGAAGAGAAGAACGACACTGGCGTAAGGAGGAGAAGCGAGGAGGAGCGGCACGGGAAGGGAAGATCGCGGCACGAGAGGAAGGGGAAGGGAAGGGGAAGAACGAGCCAGAGAGAGATCATGCGGGGAAGGGGAAGGGTCAAGGAGATCGAAGCCACAATCCCGCCTCCATAATTTCTCCTTCCCCGCCCTCAGCTGGGGCAACCAGAGGCTTCTTCGGTGCAGCAACTCATCCGGAAGATCGACAGTTGAGGAATTGCACAAATCGATGCGCTGCTCCTCCTCTTCTTCTCCTAACGAGCCGCCACCCCCGCCGCCGCCGCCGCGCCGGTTTCCTGTGCAGAAGCAAGGTGCGGAGGAGGAAGAGGAGGAGAAGGAATCCAATCCTTCTGCTCGACTGATTTTGCTTGCCGGCGGTGAGCTTGCCTGTGAGGAGGGCTTGCCATGAGGATCGCCAGGGAAGTGCTGCGGGTAAGGAGCGCCGGAGAAGGGCTGCCGTGAGGAGCGCCGTGAGGAGCGCCGGAGAGAGAGAGAGAGAGAGAGAGAGAGGCGGTGGGAGAGAGAGAGAGAGAGAGAGAGAGAGAGGCGGTGGGAGAGAGAGAGAGAGGCGGTGGGAGAGAGAGAGAGAGAGAGAGAGAGAGAGAGAGAGAGAGGCGGTGGGAGAGAAAGAGGGATATTTTTTTTTATGTTTTAAGAAGACTGCAGGGTAAAATGGGAAACACCTAAAATAAGTCAAATTAAGTGGACCGGAGTGAGGCCCGACCGGGGGGGGCGCCGGGTTCTACTCTGGTATGAGGGGGAAAAAAGGGGGGAGGGGGGAGGGAAGAGAAAGAAAAAGAGGGGGAGGAGAAGAAATGGGGGGAGAGAGGGATCGCTCTACAACATTTAACGCATACGGCCAGATTTTTTAGTCGTTTATGGGCTTTTTGTAAATGTCACATATTATTTTGCGGCGTTTAATAAAACATCGCAAAATCGTCGCAGATACCGTCGTCTTTATAGTCATTTGCGGCATTTTTCAAAAAACAAGTGACAGTAACCTCTTGAATCTATGGTGACATAAATATTGAAAACACCTCAATTTTGCGACATTTAATTAGAAACGCTACCATAGATGAACAATGCAACAAATTAAATGTACTGGACCCCTTTTTCCATGTTTTACTTCCAAACAGCGCAATTTTTTTTAATGATTCAATATTATTTCTTTCTAATTTTCGGAAGAACCAAATAATATTAAAATAATGAAATTTTGTAAATTAGAATAAGTACAACATATTATTATCAGATTGTCAAATCTACTAAGTATGCATATAAATCAAAACTACTAAATATGCATATAATTCTTAGTTCACCAAAACGCCACCGCCATATCACATGGAATAAAAATTTCTTGCATAAACTCTCATGAACAACAATTCTCCGGCGTAGATTTGCAGTTATACTACTATATGCATTCCCACTTCAGCAAAGAGTGTCTTCATGTAAAGTGTTTCTTCATTGTCATTCTTGGAATGAACACACACAAATCAAGACTGTCCAAAGGTCAGGGCCTAGATTTGCAGTTATACTACTATATACACACAATTTCACTTAAGAAATTGTAACACTTCCCTTAAAGTGAAATCAAGATATCAGTCTAAGCAATTCGTGAAGGCACTCAAACGACCCCTTAGATAGAGGTTTTGTTAACATGTTGAAAACGTTGTCTTGGTTCCGAACATACTCAATAAAAAGAGATATATTAAATACTTTTTCTTGTATGAAATGATGTTCGGTCTTAATATGTTTTATCAGCTTGTGACAAACATGACTTGTGATAGGCTTTAACTCACTTTCTTTACCCCCGTATAGCAAAGTATGACAACTTTTTTTTTCATAAACATCATCTACCAACCAACGCAACAAGACGCACTCGAAAGCCAACATGAAAAACCATGAGATGACTGACCTCGACCACCCAAACATCTTCTTGGGTCTTCAGATCAAACAAACACATTGGCAGATATTTATCTCTTTGGCATGATATGCAACTAATCTCCTCAAAAGGTTCAGCATGGACAAATGCAATCTATCATTGATCCTGATAAGCCTTAGATAAAAACTAAGTAGCAAATAATAAGAAGACAATGTAAATCAAATAAACTATAGGTGCTTGGACGACTAACATAAGGCCTGACATCGACCATGTGGGACTAAACACTAATTCTCTATAAAAATAACTCAAAACATAGATGGTAGATTGTATAAAAACTTGGACTCAAAAAATGGTTCTTTTTTGTCACCAGCAATTGGCTTGAGGAGGAACACACTTTCAATTAGGATATCCATGGTCGTGACGTTCTTGCGACGATCATGCTCGGTGTAGGTGACGACATCACGGATGACGTTCTCGAGAAAAATTTTGAGCATGCCTCATTTACACCCTGAACGTCTTGTGTTGTCAAAAAATGTCAGCATTTTCCATGTCCCAGAATTTGATCATAAACTCATCTCCAACTGCCAAAAAATTACTTTTTGTTGTATCGAAATGCAGAAACTCCTTTGAGTTTTTACCTAAACCATCTTTATGATGCCCCCACGATACAATTCAGCAATATATGAATCTCCATCTTTAGTAATACCATAAGAAAATAAACCTAAGCATGAACATATACATCAGAGCCTTAAGAAAAATGGATATGGAGGTGAATATTTCAGAAAAAGACATGAGACCGTCAAACTTAGGCTCTATTTGGGGGGACTTATTTTCACCGATCAAGCGGTTACGACCGCATGAACCCGAACCTTAATTAAGTCCCCCCAAATAAAACCTTAGTAGTCCATATCAGCTTACCTGCTTCCATCTATATAAGACAAGGATGTTCAACACTGACCAGGAGCTTTGAAACCCCCTCCAGAGCCCCAATTACTATACAACAAAAAAATTATTTTCCCATCAATGAAAGTCAAAATGATAAACTGAGTCATATCGCGCAGATAGAGGGGCGTTAGGAATCACACAAAGAAATATTTAAGTTTTTTTAATCTGATGAAGGAAAACATAAGTGGAGGTTACATTAGTTTTTTCTATAGAATGAGGGCATATGGAGTAAACAGGTCCCTCGTGACCTTCGTACGAATGTTGAATATCACCACTAAATGCATCCCAAATCTGGTTCATCTCCGTTCTTAAAAACAAATGATCTTAATAGCAGTGGCGCCTTACAAAAGAGGTGATCCATTCATTCTCTTATGCAATTAGCAATTTAGACCCACGTCAACTTCCTTGTAGCAGGCAGGAGCTTTTTTGGTACTCACACAGGCACACGCTTACCTCTGTAGCCATTGAAGAACTGCATCATCATCATCAACAACAAGAAAAAACATATTCGATCAATTACCACAAAAATATTTGGCAACTAATGCGCATCACAATTGTGATCCTCACAATCGCGACGTCATGCTCATCGCAATCGCGGCGTCATGCTCGTCGCAATCGCGGCGTCATGCTCATCGCAATCGCGGCGTCACGCTCATCGCAATCGCGGCGTCATGCTCATCCCAGTCATTTCTTTTTACACCAAAATGTGAAGCTTGTTCAATAAATACTCATATTCTTTTTGACGTTTCCAAGAAAGATTTGGATTTGTATCCTTTTAATTTTAATTTCCCATTACATCTCTTCCTATTTTCATCTCTTTCTCTCACATCTCAAATGAGCAAATGATTTCTATAGCGGACCAGCTCACAAATGAAATCAAAAATGAAAATCAGAAATCACAAAAAACATCAGGCTTATCGCCTCGTGAAATCAATGATGTGCAGCGTAGATCTAAATTTCAGGCTTACCCTAAGCGAGAAGTCGGCGTGGAGAACGAAGGAGAAGCTAGCGATGTACCCTGATGAAGAGAAGAACGACACTGGCGTAAGGAGGAGAAGCGAGGAGGAGCGGCACGGGAAGGGAAGATCGCGGCACGAGAGGAAGGGGAAGGGAAGGGGAAGAACGAGCCAGAGAGAGATCATGCGGGGAAGGGGAAGGGTCAAGGAGATCGAAGCCACAATCCCGCCTCCATAATTTCTCCTTCCCCGCCCTCAGCTGGGGCAACCAGAGGCTTCTTCGGTGCAGCAACTCATCCGGAAGATCGACAGTTGAGGAATTGCACAAATCGATGCGCTGCTCCTCCTCTTCTTCTCCTAACGAGCCGCCACCCCCGCCGCCGCCGCCGCGCCGGTTTCCTGTGCAGAAGCAAGGTGCGGAGGAGGAAGAGGAGGAGAAGGAATCCAATCCTTCTGCTCGACTGATTTTGCTTGCCGGCGGTGAGCTTGCCTGTGAGGAGGGCTTGCCATGAGGATCGCCAGGGAAGTGCTGCGGGTAAGGAGCGCCGGAGAAGGGCTGCCGTGAGGAGCGCCGTGAGGAGCGCCGGAGAGAGAGAGAGAGAGAGAGAGAGAGAGGCGGTGGGAGAGAGAGAGAGAGAGAGAGAGAGAGAGGCGGTGGGAGAGAGAGAGAGAGGCGGTGGGAGAGAGAGAGAGAGAGAGAGAGAGAGAGAGAGAGAGAGGCGGTGGGAGAGAAAGAGGGATATTTTTTTTTATGTTTTAAGAAGACTGCAGGGTAAAATGGGAAACACCTAAAATAAGTCAAATTAAGTGGACCGGAGTGAGGCCCGACCGGGGGGGGGGGGGGGGACGTTGATCCAACTCCCTCACATTAACTCATCAACACACCTCTTCATCCAACTCCCTCACATTAACTCATCAACAGTTGTTTGATATTTGTTTCGATTCAAATAAAACGATTTAATTCAAATTGAATCAAATGAAAACGATTCGAATTTGATTTCGAGGCGTTTCCAAGTCAGAATTGCCTCGCTCGTTATCTGATTTCAATTAGCCAGAAATCATAGCGCTCGTTGAATCTTCATATCATTTATCAAGATCTTTAAATCACGTGTTTGTTTTTCTTAAAGCTCATTCTGATGAAAGCTTGTTCGAGAAGGTTTCCCGGCCAATAATACTATGGTTAAAAATAGTGGCAAACGCAGAGATTTTTCTCTGTGTGGGTGGTGTATGAAAACTAACAAAAAAATAAAATGAAAATATTACTACTTTGAGTTTGAATTATATCTAAGGTAAATAAATGTGACATACAAAAAAATATAAATGATAAAAATGTGTATAAAATATAATGATAAATAAATATGTTAGAAAATAAAATAATAAATAAATACATAGATAATAAAAATGTGACAAACATAGGACTTGAATCATAGACCATAGAGTTAGATATCATAAACTCTACCAATTTGACCAAAATATTTGTTTGCTTAAATTTATTCATGATATATATATATATTTTATATCTACCAAATAAATAAACTGTGCATTCTGCTATTCATAAATGATTTTTTAAAAAATCAGTCTGAGCGGCCGCCCACGCTGGGCCCTATGTGGGTCCGCCCCTGTAAAAAACATGAGATCTTGGCTCTGTTTGGCACGGCGGTGGCGCTCGCGAACGCCTGATCTCACTTAATTATCTTCATCTGATCTAGCTACTTTTATGTACAGAATTATTTTTCTTTTTCTTGATGGAGGCCATAATAGTTGTCATGACAAACATATATTCAATGACAGCCGCGTTTTTGTCCAAACTCATCCGAGCAAAAAAAGGTCGTATCAAACGGAGCCCTTATCAAATCTTGCAAGGTGGGATTTTGAATTCCTCTGTGTGTATGAATGATGGTGGATCAGCAACAATTCATTCCTTCTTCCTTCCAGCTTGATTTTTGAATCTTGTAAAAATGAATTACGATGCATGAAAGATTCAAGCAGCTAGCTATTTACAGAGATAAAGGATGGACTGCCAGCACATAATTTCTCACCCCAATTCTGTTCATTTTAATTTCAACTGTCCCGGAAATGGAATTAACACTTTCCTCCGGCTTCCTCCCTACCTCCTTAATTCATACCTCTCTCTCTCTCCCACAATGAGCTCGCTTCTTCAATTTTATATATCATTCAAAATCCTTTGGGGGCATACACCAAAACAATCACGGGGAGAACAGTACGTGCTGCAACGCAATTTGGACTTTCCTGGTTGGTTCCATCTCAATATCTCATGCATGCACGCCGAGATCAAGTAAGTGATTGACATAACTTTTCAATGGAGTTTTCATTTTTGCAGGAAGAAAAAAAAATGATTTCATGCGGAATCACACAGGGAAGAAGAGCAGTACGTAACTTTGGGCGGTTTTTCATTATTTCAAATGTGTTAACAGTGAAAACATTTAAATGAGCTTAGTAGCTATCCACTTTGCAACAAAACACACATAACTGTTTTACACGTCACTTTTAGGCTCGGTTTGGGTGGACTTATTTTCACCGGTCAACATTTAAATGAGTGTAGCTATGGACTTTGTAACAAAACACACATAACTGTTTTACACGTCACTTTTAGGGTCTGTTTGGGAGGACTTATTTTCACCGGTCAAGCGGTTACGACTGCGCGTAACCGCTTGAGCGGGGAAAATAAGTCCCCCCCCCCAAACAAAGCCTTAGTTTTAATAACTCGTACATAGAAAATGTAAACATTACGTTAATTTAGCTTATAAAATAGCATCTCTGTTGCATCTCCGTCGAAGTCTTCGATTGATTCCGCTTCTCTTCTTGTCTTCGACGTCGCCGTATTTATTGTATTCGTAAATTGTCGAGATAAAAAATGCATAAGGAAGGAAGCCTCAACTGTCCAGTTCAGCGTACTCTGGTATTCAACACAACAACATTCAGCTCGAGAGCATGATGTGATAAGCTTGGTAGCCTCAGCGATTCAGCTCGACAACCTCAATTGTACTGCTCGGCAGCCTCTCGGAGACCTCCTAGAGACCTCATTGGTGGGGTGTGTGTGGGGGAGGGGGTATCCCTTATCTATGCTTATAAATAGGACTCAATCGTAATGGGTGGAAGGAGTTGTGCGTGTTTGTAAAAAAATTTGTGAATCAGAAAGGTCGCAGGAACACTCAACCAAATCAAACCAAAAAAATTAGAAGAAGTAGAAGAACAAAAGTCATAATGAAATTAATAATCTTCCTTATAGTGCGAGACATATATTGCGAGACATGATTGCGCAGTGCTCCTGATGGAAGCAACAAAATACAGACAAGAGTAAACTGGCAGACTGAACCCAGTAACCGCCAAAACCGCCTATCCGCCAAGGCTATCCACCGAGACCGTCAAGTTGTTGCACAACTCAAGCAGCTAAGCCGCCGAACTGCCAGACCGCACTTTAGCCGAGCAAACTGTCTGGTTATTGAATGCTGGGGAAGATAACCATGTCCAAACTTCTTGGTCGCCTGACCGCGAGGTCGCCTAACTGCAAAAGTCCTCCGCGAACAAATTGAACTAGAACCGAACTATTTTTCAGCCCTCCAAAGACAAATTGAAAACCCAAGCTTGTTAAACTTTCAAGGAAGACCGCCTAGCCGCCTAACTACGACCTGCTACTAACCGCCGCCGACTGCTACCCGCTATCTGCACTGTCTCCACTGACCTGTCCATCAAAACCAAGTGCTAGCCGCATAATCTGCAAAGCACAATAATAAATGACAAATACTCCTTGTCGTGCGGATAAAAAATCTTTAACCGCGGAGTTTAACCCGAGCTTCAGTTCTTACAGGTCTAATTGGTTATGACGAGGCTAACACCCCTATTTATAGCCGGGTAGGTGGATATCGTCACCGCCTAGGGAAATAGGATAACCGTCGGTGACATGAAAGCTAGCAGGACCAGTCCGCCCACATGCGAACTGCCACACCAGACCGCGCGGTTAAGTACCAAACTACTAACGCGGTTAGAACTATCAGTCTGCATAGTTATACGGACAACACCATCAGTCCGCGTGCACTTGAGTAAATAACCAAATAGCCACGCAACCTGAACCTTAACCGCACCAAAGCGTCGGTATGCTGGTCTCCCATACCAGATCGCGTAGTCCGTGGTTAGCGAAGGCTAACCGCGCAGTTTTGTGGTTAACCGCATTAGACCACCTGAACTTTAACCAGCAAGGAACAACTGTGCAACTGCAACATAACCGTAACACTGCCAAAACCACCGTGGTCTTGGCAATCTTTGCGGTCTCTCAAACCAGACCGCATTGTACTCTATTAAACAACACCTAACCGCAGCGGACAGTCCTCAGGGAACAACTGCTTGGTCAGACAAAAAGAAGAGAAATAGCTGAAGAGCCGACTAGTTGCCAAAGTTTGTTCGTGCTACCTGCGCGGTGTGCCCTCCTCAGACTACCCACTTCTACTTCAACATTTTCAACACTCCCCCTTGAAATGGGAAGTGGAAACCAGCCCAAGCAGTCCTCATAACCGAACAAATAGTCCCTTCGACAATGGCTTCGTGAAGATGTCTGTGATGTTGTCCTAGATCTACACATAATCTACCATCAGTTATCCCTCCAGCACCTTCTCCCAAACGAAGTGATGCTCGATCTTGATGTGTTTTGCCCTCGCGTGACAAAATTGATTAGCCACCAGCTTAAGAGCACTTTCGTTGTCACTGCGTAGCAGAGTCAGATCCCGCACCTCCTCATGGACGTCCTCCACCAACCTCCTCAGCCATATAGCTTCCTGAGCTGCCAATGCAGATGCCTTGTATTTCGTTTTAATAGTGGAGACAGATATTGAATCCTTCTTCTTGTTGTACCAAGAAATACTTGTCGATCCTCACAAGAAGGCGTAACCAGACGTCGATTTCCAATCGTCGGTATCTCCTCCATAATCAACATCCGTGTAAACGTGCAGGTTGAAGTTTGTGTCCCTTTTATAAAAGAGACTCATATCTAAGGTAGAATTCATGTACTTCAAAATGCTCTTTGCCGCTACTAAATGAGGCTTCTATGGATCCTGCATATACCGACTTACTCGACCCACAGTATAAGTTATATCTGACTTTGTAATCGTCAAGTATATGAGACTCCAAACTAGAGCCCAGAACACTAAGGGATTTGGAAGAACCCTTCCCTCATTACGCCAAAGTTTAAGACCGACATCTAGTAGAGTAGAGCTGATCTTCCCTTCCTGCATGGTGAACCGTTTAACGATCCGCTCTACATAGCCATTTTGGGAAATGAGCACAACGCTCGTTTTCTTATCCACCTCGATACCAAGTAAATGATGGAGCTCCTCAAGATCCTACATCTCGAATCTAATCGCTAGCTCTTCCCTGAGCCTAGCTACCTCCTCTTCTGAGTTCCCGATGATGATCATATCGTCAATTTACAACAGTACAAAGACTTGAAGCCCCCCTTATTCTTAATGCACAAGCTTGAATCGGAATCCGAAGCAAAATATTTGCAGGACTATGGGTATTCCACAATCTTCCCGTACCACGCCTGAGGCGCCTGCTTAAAGCCATAGAGGGCCTTCTTCAGTTTATAGACGTGTTCTGGATGTTCTTTAAATACATATCTAGGTGGCTGAACTATGAAGATGTCCTTGTCAATCTCCCCATAAAAAAACATTCTTCACATCAAGTTGTCAAATCTTCCACCATTGGCAAACCGCCAAAGCAATCACCACTCGTGTGGAATTCATCTTGTTCACCGAACTAAACTTCTCCTCATAGTCTTCCCTGCACTATTGCAAGAACTCCCGAGCTACAAGATGGGCCTTATACAACTTAGTGTTGTCGTCAACCTTCTTTTTGAGCTTGTACACTCACTTACAGGTTATAAGAGTGATGTCATCAATCTTGGACACAAGATCATAAGTCTCGTTCTTCCCGAGAGCAGTCATCTACTCATTCATGACATCTTCTCACTCCTTAATCTCAGTGGCATTCTCAAAACAAGACGGTTCTTGCTTATCCAAGTGACCTACGAAGAAACATGAGACAAAACTCGTCATGTCTCAATCCCTGTACCGAACTGGTAGAATAATGGTCCTCTTCGACCTCCGTAGGGCTTGACCATAATCCATCACTTTTGTTGCTTCTTTTGATCCAACCCTCTTCTCGGTCATACAAGGAGCATCGCTCCACTTGCTTTCAGATCTAGAACCATCTGCCTTAGAGCTAGATGAAATCGGAGCTCCTATTGTCACAAATAGCTCCACTAGAAGATCTCGAGCAGCTTCATTCTTCCTTTCGTCCACTCTACTCTCTTGTAGTTCTACAGATGAACTACCCTAGTATGACGTCAATTTGTCAAATACCACATCCTTGGAGAGCACAAACTTTCGTGTCTCAGGATGTATTCACTCCCAACTCTACTTCCTCTCATTATAGCCAATGAAGACAAGCTTCCTAGCCTTCGTATCTAGCTTTGCCTAGAGAGCACCTGGAACGTGCACGTAGCAGGTGGATTTAAATACCCGAAGGTGTCTAGCGCTAGACTTTTCCTTAAACATGAGCTCATGTAGAGACTTCATGTTGTTAGGGCTCAACGACATCCGGTTGATCACATAGGCTATGCAGGCCATTCCCTCCACACAATAGGCCCTGAAAATTCCTTTGGAGTGAAGCAAGCACTTGCAGCTCTCCCTCAGATAACAATTCTTCTTTTCTGTAATTTTGTTCTGTTGTGGAGTATGCGCACAAGTAAGCTCTCTCTGGATTATGTACTTTCTGCAAAAGTTGGAGAACTCATTTGAAGTGAACACCCCTCTATTATCTGTTCTCAACTTCTTAATCTGCAGACCGATCTGGCCTTCCATAATCTCCTTGAACTCCACAAACTTCTGAAACACCTTTGACTTCTCCTTCACAAAATATACCCAAGTATACCTGGTGAAATCATCAGCCATAACCGGTATATATCAGCTATCTCCAAGACTGGGGTGATGGTAGGTCTCATCAGGTCACAGTGGATGCATGTCAATGGTGCTTTGCATCTGGTCTGTGATTTGAAAAATAGAAGGTGATGAGTCTTTCCATACTGACACCCTGCACAGACATGACCGTCTCTAAGGTATGAAAGACTAGACTGGTCTTTCACCAGACCTCTTATCAGCATAGCCTTTAGCTTTTTCATCCCCACATGTCTCAACCTTTTATGCTAGATAATCACGCTAGTGTTGGTCCCCATCTTATCAACATAAGAACTTGTTGACAATACGAAGAAGTCATTCACCCTCCTTCTAATGTGATTCATGTCAATTTTCACCGCTGATACATTTCAGAGAAATTTCACTTCTGTCGGGCCAAATAGAATGTGATGCCTGATATCTACAGCGTTGTTCGAGGAGAACAGGTATTTCTTCATTCTAAGCACGTGATAAACACTCCACAAAATGAGTGTCCCCTTATCACTGCCTAAAGAAACTGTTCCCTCCTTTTTTTACTACATGTACAGTATCATCAGCGGTAATAATAGTATCATTACCTGAGTACGTCTTCATAGAAGAGAACTTTGACTCGTCTCCGGTAAGATGATGTCCATACCCAGAGTCAACGATCCAGTCATCATTAAAGTTGATAGAGGCCATGACATGAACAGTTGTTGCAGACATAACTGCCATGAAATCATTCCCCCGTCCACCTTCATCATCCCTGGATCCAGCTTCTCCTTTTCCTGCAGAGTATCCCGACTGAAGATTAACTCTACAGTCCTTCCTAATGTGACCAAGTTTATTGCACCTATAACATCTTAGACCTTTCTTCCTCCCTCCAACCTGCTTAGGAGGCTTACTCATTTCTTGTTGTGATTAAGTTGATGAACCATCTTCTATATGTGTATTTTTCTGCCTATCTTATCTCTTCTTCTTCTTCTTTCAAGAAGAAAGATGATATGAACAGCTCTCCTTAAGTTGCTTTCACTAACTCATTTTCTAGAAATTGTAGTCGAACTACACTCTTCTTATTGAACAGGTCATCCAAGGCCGTCCAAATCTCATTAGTCGACTGACATCCAATGGTGTGGACGAAGAGCTCCAGTGAGATTGCCCGCTTCACAGCGAACTCTGCCTTCACATTAGTTCTCCTCCAAGCCCTCACGGCCTTAGCATTTCCTCCAACAACAACTACTTATTATCTGTCATCTCCACCGATGACCTCCCAAAATTTCTCGCCCAGAAGATAGCTCTCCTTATAAAACCTCCACTTTTTAAAATTGGTCTGCATCATGAGCTCAATTCCCAGACCTCTTGCATAACCGGCTTCCATTGATGTAACTCTTGTTCACTTAAAGTTCTAAAGGACTAGCACAACTCTAAGGTTGATCACTGCTAACTCCTCTGTCGCTCTAATACCATGTAAAAAATTTCGTAAACTAGGAAGGTCGCAGGAACACTCAACTAAAACAAGCCAAATAAAACAGAAGCAGTAGAAGAACAAGAGCCATAATGAAATTAAAAACCTTCTTTACAGTGCAAGACATACATTGTGAGACATGTTTGCGCAATGCACCCGATGGAAACAACAAAATACAAACAAGAGTACACTGGCGGACTGAACCCAGTAACTGCCAAAACTACCTATCCACCAAGGCTATTCGCCGAGACCGTCAAGTTGTTGCACAACTCAAGCTGTCAAGCCGTAGAACTACCATACAACATCTTAGCTGCACGAACTACCTAATTATTTAATGCTGAGGAAAATAATCTTGTCCGCACTTCTTGGTCACCTGACTGCGAGGTCGCTTGACTGCAGAAGTCTGTCGCAAATAGATTGAACTAGAATCGAACTGTTGTTCAGCCCTCCAAAGACGAGCTGAAAAACCAAGCTATGCAACCAGACCGGCAGGACTTCAACCAGCCAGGAACAACTGTACAACTACAACATAACCGCAAAACCAGCAAAACCACCGCGGTCTTGGCGATCTCTGCAGTCTCTCAAACCAGACTGTATTGTCCGCTGTTAGACAACACCTAACCACAACAGACAGTCCTCCGAGAATAACTGGTTGGTCAGACCGTAAGAAGAGAAGCAGCCGAAGAGCGGCTAGTTGCCAAAGTCTATCTGCGCTACCTACGTGGCCTCTACGTTCTACGCAGTCTGCCCTCCTTAGACTACCCATTTATACTTCAACATTTTCAATAGTGTTGTGTCGCGGCCGTCTCAAGGCAACTTGTCTGGACCACCCGTGGGGGTATGTCCGTCTTTTTATGAAAATTGGTAATTCAGGTAATCGAAACGGAGCGACACCATTTGTCAGCTAAAAATCCAGTCAGGTGCAATTATCAGCATGTCTCTCTAGAAAACTATAAATAGGCTCCCAAGACATTATTTGAGGGAAAGCAAGTATAAAGGCTAGGGAGAGCTCCAATGTTTTTCTCAAGGACATGAGACTTAGATCGTTCTTTCGCTTGGAATTTGCTCTGCTCCCTCTCTAGGCAACTTAGCGCTCAACGCTTATCACTCATGTGGTCGCATCTGTGAGCATGAGAGAAGGCACAAAAGAACGCTCTCATCGACTCTCTTATCAAAGCTTTGTGCACTTAATTTATTTTCCACCTTTTTTGTACTTTAAGCTTGTAATAGAGAGGTAGTCTGTCACCCACTGAAAAACTCCCAATACTTATAAACTCAAAGCTAAATAGTATTTTTTTGCCCGGCACAGATCCGAACACATGGTTTTACACCCTTTTTGGATTTTTCATGATAAAAAAAGCCTCTTGTCATTGCTGCGGAATTTTAATTAACAGTTTTAACGCTTGGTCCAAATCCGAGCAAAGACAGTCTGATTCCCTGGACCGGAGAAAAACCGGGTGACCTATAACAAGTCTTAAGTATATGATAATAGTCCTAAAAAACTATTTGATTTTATCTTTTCCTCCATAAATTCAATGAACAGTTGAGAATTAAACCTTTAAAAAATTTAGAAGTATTTAGAATATTTTGTAAATGTTGGTATTAATTTCATGTAGTTATAAGGGGAATTTTAAATAATTTTAAATATACATAGTATTACATAAACTCCTTATTGTATAACCTGTAAATCATCAAAATCAAAAATGCCTAAGGAGACGTTTATTCACAAACTTCCCCATGCCAACATGGGCGAGCATGGGCGAGCATGGGCGAGCATGAGAAAGCATGAGCGAGTATCCAAAGCTCCCAAAAGTATTCTTGCATCCCCCCTTAGAATTTATCTATAAATAAATCCTCAGGGGTACCAAGAAGAGCAGGTTGAAGAGGCTGAGACCCCCCCCCCCCCCACCCACAAGTTTGATATTCTCCACATCCGTATCGTTCTCGTACCTCACCCAACCTTTTCATTGTGGAGGGAAAGTTTCTCCTAAACTTCTGAGTACGTGGTGGGACCTCCTTGATAAGGCGCTTGGGGTGTGTATGTAGACTTTTCTCTTTCCTGCTCTGGCCATCAGAATTGTGGCGTTCGACCGCATAATCAGTAACCTTAGGCTACAACTACGCCCAAACATTTGTAGTAAGGATTTTCCCATATTCAACACTTTGGTGCGTTGAGCGTAGACCGCAATAGAGGATGAATTTTTTACGAGAAGACTTCATAGCACAAGATGACAAGCAGGACACTATAGACAGCAACTTGCGACTACTCAGCATGGTGGACGAGTTTCTTGCTTACTCACCCATTGGCGACTTCATGTTGGCAACATCAAGCTCGATGGCTTCATGTAGGAGGGGTTCTATATTACTCGCCCATAGGCGAGCTAGAGCTAGCGAGTTCATGTAGGCGACTTCATAGAGACGAGCATCCTTTCCTACTAGTTCATAGGCGACATTAAAGGCATGTGGCTTAATAAGGCGAGATTTCTAGTTACTCGCTCATAAGCAAGTTCCAGATAGTGACATCTTCCAGATAGCGACATCCTAAGGCGAGTTCCAGATAGCGATTTTAGCTAGCGAGTTCCTGATCACGACATCAAAATCGGTGACTTCAAATAGTCGAGTTCCATAGTCGCCCATAGGCGAGTTCCAAACTTGCCCATAGATGAGTTCTACCTGCAGGTACGGGGAGAAATCTAGGCGAGTTTTACTCTACGTAAGGGGTTCTAATATCAAAAGAGACACTTATCCCTGCCTAGTTTTCTCCTTCTTCAATAGTATTGTTTTCCATACATGATCATACTTGCAGGTGTTTTGGTAAAACCCATGAGTGTTTTTGTATGACTAACAACATGGAGATTCATGACAAGTTCACCACCAGGGGGAAAGCATACAAGTTGTTTCACGAGTTCCTACTCGCGATGATGTGCATGCTTATAAGGTGTTCGTACGTATCCTGTGAGCTCCAACTTGCGATGATCTCCTTCAATAACCTACTTTCATGAGAATGCTTACTCGTGATGTCTTCAAGTCGGTATTCTGCGAGCTCCCACTAGCGATGATCTTCATGTTTGTAAGATGTTCATTTATGTTTTGAGAGCTCCTACTCGCGATGATATTCATCAAGGACTTGCATTCTACGATAATGCTTACTTATGATATCTTCAAGTTGGTATTCCACGAGCTCATACTCGCGATAATCTTCATCAAGGGCTTACATTCCATGAGAATGCTTACTCATGACGTCTTCAAGCTAGTATTCCGCGAGCTCCTACTCGCGATGATCTTCATCAAGAGCTTACATTCCATGAGTCTCTTACTCGTGAGGTCTTCCAACATGTATTCCGCGAGCTCTTACTCGCGAAGATTTCCCTCAACAACTTACATTCAATGGTGATACTGGCTTCGGTTTTGTTCCCTTCTTCAATACAAGTGCCTTCCATACATATGTACACTTATGGGCGCTTCGGTAAAGTCTGTAAGTGATTTTATGTCACAAACATACAAGGATATTCACAATGAGTTCTCCTCAATAGGAAGGTATATACTCCTCCAATTCAAGCTCGTAAGGTGTCATCATACATTCCACAAGCTCTTGCTTGCGATGATGATCCTCTCCAGCAGCTGATATTCCACAAGCTCTTGCTTGCGACCTGCTTGTAGACTTTTCTCTCTCCTGCTCTACCCATCAGAATTGTGTCGTTCTACCACACAATCAGTAACCTTAGGCTACAACTAGGTCCGAACATTTCAACTAAAAATTTCTCTGACTTCAACACTTGTCGTTCTAGGATTTCGATTATTCTGAATTTTGAAATATGCCCACATTTTGTAACCACCTATGTTCTTGATCTAGTGAAATACAAACTGATGATGCTTGCGAGCGTAATCCATCTTGAGATAAAGCACATAAATTTGCGTCTTCTGTATTTTCCATTTTTCGTTAACTTAATCACCTCTACTATCGCTTACGTAACAAGTAAGATTATAGAGTCAACAATAGTAAGGGAAATGATCAACTTGTGTTCAAAGAAAAAATCTCTAATCATCAACCATTAGCATTTCATTATCAAATGCTTATTATTTTCTCTCATTATTTACAACAACAAAAAAACAATACTTTCTCCCTATCCCTCTCCCTATTATTTAAAAACTAGATCATAAAGTAAATACCATTTTATCCCCTGACTTACTATATAACTGAATAATATAAACAGAGAAATTACATATATATTTTTAGCATCTAATATTTTTCTCTTTTGTTCGTAGGTACAAATGCACATGCCACACAGATTACAGAAACAGACCCAAGCTGCTTTATTTTAAAATTTTGGCCGTACGAAGTGTTAATGGTTGACCTGGCGGGCGAGCTGCAGGCGCCTTCTTTTTGGGTCCGGGCCAAGCGAGTCGACGTTTGTAAAGGTAGCAATAAATCCTCTGAAGATTAAACAGCAACGGGCGACAGGCTTATGCCTACTGAAAACTCTGATATAAAAAGGGCACGGTGATGTAGGGCGAGCGAGGAGAGTGGAGACCACCATTCGGGATTAGTGTGGGCTCTGCTGCCTTTCTTCCCTCTTCATATTCCAGTGTTTCCCCAAGTGGAATCCGTGGCCGGAATGGAGATTAATGTCGCCGGAGGTGGAAGGGGAAGGATCAGCAGAGATACTAGCCCCGATCGAGCACGAATCAACAGTTTTGCTTCGCAGAAGCAAAAGGAATTAAGAACATCATCAGCTGCGAGAAGGGTTCAGGTTGTTTACTATTTGAGCAGGAACGGGCAGCTCGACCACCCTCATTTCATGGAAATCTCGCATCTCCCACAGCAGCGGCTTCGCCTGAAAGATGTTTTGGATCGGCTCACGCTTCTCAGAGGCAGGGGAATGCCTTCTCTGTTCTCCTGGTCCTGCAAAAGGTAAATCTTTGATTCAGCTCTGCTGCAAAACAAGGTTTTTTTTTAATGTTTTTTGATATATATAAACATTATGTGTTCGGAATGAAGGAGCTACAAGAATGGCTATGTGTGGAATGATTTATCGGAGAACGATGTGATTTATCCGGCGGACGGCGCCGAGTATGTCCTCAAGGGCTCTGAGCTCATTCATGCCCCTGCTCCGCCTCCACATTTAGGTTTCTTTTTTTTCAATTTTTATAAAACAAATGTGTTAATTTATTGTGTCTTAAGTCTAATCGCACTGTTCGTATAGACCGCTTTCAGCATTTGCAGCTAGGAACAGAGCACCCCAGGCCGCTTCCCCCAATAAGCATGGCAGCAGAAGAAGGGGAAGATGTCGAAGAAGACGACGAATTGGGCGGTAACCTCACCGCATCAGTAGAACCACACCGCATGCGGTGCTCTCGCGGCGTATCGACGGATGAGATCGAGCGTCGTCGTCATCATCATCATCATCATCAAAAAGGCAAGCCTGCAGTCAGCTGCGATGCGCCGGCCAACCATTCCGGCCGTACCGAGATTGCGCTCGATGACTCCTCACCGCCGTCCTCCTCCTCCTCCGACAAAGCCTCGGCCGCTGCCGGCGGCGTACGGACGGGCTGCGCATCCTTCCTGTTCGAGGACAGCGAGCCGGCTGCCGAATCGGGCCACATCCGTAACTCGGTCCTTCTCCAGCTCATCTCCTGCGGCTCCATTGCCGTTAAGGGCGGCCGAACCACCGCCGGCAGAGGCCTCGGAGGACTTTGGAAGTCCGCCATCGCCGCTCCGGCTGACGTTTCCGCTTCGGGGAGGAAGAGCGGGATCAGCACTGCGGCTGCGGCGGCGGCGGCGGCGGAGCTGCAGTGCATGTCAGAGAATCCGCGTAGGTTGGGGAATCCGCTTATGGAGGATAAGCAGTACTTCAGCGGGAGCATAGTGGAGGCGACAGCGGTTAGCGATCGAGCGGCGGCGGATCCTGCGCTAAAGAAATCGAGCTCCTATAACGAAGAAAGGTGACTGTTTTAAATTTACTTTTGTCGCCATTTCAGTGCAAAATGTTGAGCTTTTCGGTGGCAGCCATTTTTTTTTTAGGGTTTTTTTGCTTTTTGTGCGTGTAAAAGCTTCTCTGCCCGCGCGCCCCCTAGCTGCTTCTGCTTCCACAATTTACTCTGCTTCGCAGAAATAATTACATTAAATATAAAAGTAAATCATTTCAAGTGGCCGGGTTAATGAGGAAATAATGGTGGAAATTGTATAGAGATTTGGAGTAGATAAAACAAAACTAACCATGGATTTTCTTGTTGCTGTGTTGTGGCAGGGGAGCAAAGCTCGGGATGGAGGAAGATGAAGCAGAGGTGAGTGGAGTGGGGATAACAGGAAAGTGCATTCCTGGCAGGAAGCGAAGCTCTGTCAAGCAGCAGTAAGAACAGTGGCGCCCAGAAAGAGATAAATGTGAAGAATTAAGCTTGCTGTTAATTAATTTTTCTCTTGTTTTCTTTTGAAAACTATCAGTTCGGTGCAATTTTTATCATTCTATATTCATCAGGCAGAAGAAGAAGAAGAGGGTGAAACAGTAGTGCCGAACCAAAATGATGGATTCTATTTTCTCTCTCTCCCTCTCTTCATTTTTTGATCATTCTCTTCATTAAATTTGGAATTACTATATATATATATATATATATAGTATCTCAAGCTGGTCTTAAAACAGACATATAATAATAAATAAATATTTAACATAAATTGTTTTCTTTTTAATCTAATTTCTCAGTCGGGTGATCAGAATGAGTTTTCACAGCTTAGTTAATTTGATGCAAATCATGGGCAATTTCCCCTTGCAAAGAATTGTTTGATCAAAAATAAAATGCGTCAAATGAAATAGTTTGGATCTAGGTTCTGTTTGGGGAGATTTATTTTCACCGGATAAGCGGTTACGACCGCATGAATCAGATCTTGTGAAAATAAGACCCCCACCCCAAATGGAGCCCTAGTATTATTTGTAGTGATTATTATATTTCAAAATTAAGAGAATTTTTACTAGATTAATTGTTATAGTTTATTATTTATGTTATTGCAGTTTTAAAATGTTGTCGTTTTAAACTTTAGTTTTGCCTAAATCAGTCTAACCGTCATTAAAAAGTGGGGTTGATGTGATAAAAAATATGATGTGACAGATTAAGGCTCCGTTTGGGGGGACTTATTTTCACGAATCGGGCCGTAATTAAAGCCCGGTTCATGCGATCGTGACCGCTTGACCGGTGAAAATAAGTCCCCCCAAACAAAGCCTAAATTGTTGGCAAATCAATGCTCAAACGATTGTTACATTGCACAAACTCTATTCCTAATTCGCTTTATTTCTATTTAAATTTATTTTTTTATTTATTGTTGTAAATATTAAAATAAATTTAAAAAACATTTAAAAATTAAAACACTCTTATTTGTTTTTTTTACTTTGCTATCACTAGAGGCCCCACTAATATGGTTTTGTTATGGTGGTGCTAAAATTATGAATGGAGTCTGTAGGTAACTTCCTAATTGTTTTTGAATCTTGATTTTATTTTGTTTGATCGATTTCCGTGTGTTTTTAGCATAATTTTTGCTATCAGTGTACTCAAGATTTCAGATTCTCTTCAACAAGAATTAAAATCAAACTATTTACTAATGGTTTGGTTTGGTTCTATGCGGATTCAATTTGATTTTTATTTCTACGGCGAGAACTTAATGCGACAAAAATATCAAAACATCGTAACAATTACCCACCAGTTATTGTGGCCAACTCGCAGACTCTTGTAGACCAGTCTAAGAAGTACC
The DNA here is from genome assembly GCA_039513925.1 of Platanthera zijinensis. Taxonomy (NCBI): domain Eukaryota; kingdom Viridiplantae; phylum Streptophyta; class Magnoliopsida; order Asparagales; family Orchidaceae; genus Platanthera; species Platanthera zijinensis. The sequence continues at coordinate 31,971,033 of CM077085.1, forward strand.
GATTTAGTCCGGGAGAGGTCAAGCGAGCAACCAGTCAGAGAAAAGTAGACGACTGGCAAGAAGTTTTTTTTCATGAAAAACCTTGGGAAAAGGAGAAAATTAACATGATCGGGATTGTGCCGACCAAACTTCACTATATGTTGGTGGTGTACATAACTTTTACGAGAGGTTGAGGGCGACATGCCATTGCTAGTTACAGTTGTTGGGAGCGATAGAGAGAGAGGTGCTCGGAGGGTGACAGATCACAGCTCGTGAAGCTAAGTATTTTATTAGTTGCAGTGACGAGCACTGCACTCTGGATGGCTCAAAGTTCCTTGTAGGTGCTCGGAAGCAAAGAGACGCGCGAGGAGCGACTTGATTTTACGGCTTGTCTCCTGCGGCGCATAGAAGGGTCTGGAGTGTTAGAAAAACACTGCTCGTTGCAAGGTAAGTAAAATCAACTTGAGAGAAACAAGAAACTTGCATTCCACAAACAGGCGGAACAAACTACAAGGATTTCAACCACATCAAGGCAATTTTGCGAGATATTGGATAAATAAAAGATTACACATAAAAGCGGTAAGAAAACTGAGCGGCAGGACGCAACCCAAAAACGCCCAGACCGCAAACCCTACTGGTCACTGTGAGAACCCGCCAACCCATATCGCATCTCAAAACCCAGGTGTTGAGATGAAGGGTGGCGGGGTACATAAACACGGAGGAGCAGGTGCTGCGGGCGATGTGGGACTAATCCCAACCACAGGACCGCAGGGATATTCCGCCACAGGGGGCCCACCGGGGTCAACACCCAGACCAGGAACGCGATGGGGAAAGCCACGGGGTCGGTCCCACACACACGTGTCCTGCTGGCAAATTACTCTCAACACACCCCCGCAGCAGGACAACCGTACAACCTCTGATACCATGTGAGAAACGAACAGAAACAAACCGGAAGTAGTATAACTGAAACTTTATTATCAGAAAAAGGTATCTATTACAAAGGTATGCCCTCCCTTATATAGAATGGAGGAGAGGAGAGAGAATACAAATAAGAGATGTGGGACTAAAAATTTACAGGACTAAGCGGACTATACAGATCAAACCGCACAGGCCGCGCGGTTAGACAGAAGGGCTAACCGCACGGCTACCACCAGAGAGAGAGAGAGACCGCCAGGGGAGACCGCACAGGCCGCGCGGTTAGACAGAAGGGCTAACCGCACGGCTACCACCAGACAGCAACAGCACAGCAACCAAACCGCTGAGGGAGACCGCCAGACCGCGCGGTCTCCAACTCGCCAAGACAGACCGCCCGGTCACACTTCAACACTCCCCCTCAAGCTGGAGCATATATATCGATCATGCCCAGCTTGTCACAAATATGTAGGAACGAGGCGGATACTGGCTTGGTGAAGATGTCAGCCAGCTCTTCCTCAGAAGTAACAAATGGAGTGCAAATTTGTTCCTTTAAAATCTCTTCACGAATGAAATGACAATCGACCTCAATGTGCTTGGTTCTTTCATGAAAGACTGGATTTTTGGAGATGTATATAGCAGCCTTATTGTCACAGAACATAGGTAGAGGATGGTTGTAGACCTCTCCTAAATCCAGCATGAGAGCCCGAAGCCACTTTAACTCACAAGTGGTCGATGCCATACTCCGATACTCTGCTTCAGCACTGGACCTGGAGACAACAGACTGCTTCTTGCTCTTCCAGCTTACCAGATTTCCCCCAACAAAAGTGCAGAAACCGGAGGTGGACTTGAGATCCCCTTTGTCATCAGCGTAACTCGCATCTGAGTATGCTTCAACCCTCAGATGACCATTCTTCTGAAAGAGCAATCCTTTCCCAGGGGCTGCTTTGACGTACTCCAAGATCCGCAAGGCGGACTGTAGATGGCACTCCCTGGGTGCTTGCATGAATTGACTCACCTTGCCCACAGCATAGGAAATATCGGGCCTGGTCACGGTGAGGTATATGAGCTTACCAACAAGTCGCCTGTACCGCGTAGTATCTGAAAGAAGAGGCGAATCATCTGTCCAGGTTTTGTCTTCTCCAACAGCCATGGGACACCGGGCAGGTTTAGCCCCAGTCAATCCTGCTTCTTTTAAAAGATCAAGGGCATACTTACGCTGAGAGAGGACTAAGGAGTTGGGCTTCCGAGAGATTTCGATCCCCAAAAAATACTTCGGAGAGCCCATGTCTTTTGTGACTAGATGTTGACGAAGGTGCCGCTTTGTCAAGGCTACCCCTTCCTGATCATCGCCAGTGAGAAGAATGTCATCAACATAAACTGCAAGAACCACCAGTCCCGAGGAGGTTTTGCGAACAAATAGAGAGTGATCAGCAGAGCTGCGCACAAAACCAACGGCCGCCACGATGCCGCTGAACTTGTCAAACCAAGCTCGAGGGCTCTGCTTGAGGCCATAAATTGCCTTCTTCAGCCGGCATACACGTGTCTCCCCCTGAGCAACATACCCAGGAGGTTGCTCCATGTAGACGGTCTCCTGAAGATCACCATAAAGGAAGGCATTCTTGACATCCAGCTGGGAAATCGGCCAATCCTTATTGACCGCCACAGAGAGAAGAACCCGTATAGTGCTGAGACGAGTCACGGGAGAGAAGGTGTCAAAGTAATCAACCCCATAGGTCTGAGTAAAGCCCTTAGCAACAAGGCGAGCTTTATAACGGTCCACCGTGCCATCCGGGGCAAATTTCACCACAAAGACCCAGCGACAGCCAACAACATCAGTGCTGAAGGGAGGAGGAACAAGAGTCCAGGTACCCCGCTCTGTTAGGGTGGCCATTTCCTCATCCATGGCCATCTTCCAGTGAGGAATAGCAAGGGCCTCCTGGTAGGAGCGGGGCGTGGCAGTGGCGGAGATAGCTAGAGCAAAGGCCCTGCGAGAAGGGGTAAGACGATCATATGAAACAACAGCAGTAAGAGGATGTTGGGTACACGTCCGCACCCCTTTGCGAAGAGCTATAGGAAGATCCAGGTCAGCAGGTTCCTCGGCATCCGGAGCATCCGTGGCAGAGAGAGCTGGCCCGGGAGTAGAGAGCGACGGCGGCGGAGATGCGGGAGATGGAGGTGGAGAAGAGGGAGAGAGAGGTGGAACAAGAGGAGTGGACGAGGGCGGAGTAGGGGTGAATATCGTAGTGGGAGTCGAGGAAATAAAGGGAACAGCAGGAGAATCAGAGGCTGGGAGAAGAGGAGGGGAGTCATCCGAGAAGTAGGAGGTATTCTCGAAGAAGGTGACGTCAGCAGAAACGAACTGCTTACGAAGGATGGGATCAAAGCAACAATAACCTTTCTGAGTGGTGGAGTACCCCAGAAAGATACATTTGGTGGAGCGAGGAGATAGCTTATCACGAGTGGCAGAAGGGGCATGCACAAAGGCAGTGCATCCAAATATTTGGAGAGGGAGATGAAACGGCTCCTTGCCCGGATACAAAATGGAGAAAGGGGTTTTTCCGTGGAGAACGGTGGAGGGAATGCGATTGATGAGGTAACAGGCAAGGAGAACAGCATAGCCCCAATAGGAGCGAGGAACATGCATCTGAGTCATCAAGGAGCGAGCGACATCAAGAAGGTGACGGTTTTTGCGTTCTGCCACACCATTTTGTTGTGAAGTATAGACACAACTCGTTTGATGAATAATCCCATTTTGCATGCAGAAGGCAGAAAGGTCATGACTGATATATTCTTTGGCATTATCAGAGCGAAGAACTTTAATGGAAACATCAAACTGAGTTTTGATTATGATATAGAATGACGTCCATACAGAGAATAATTCGGAGCGATCTTTTAACAGATACACCCACGTACAACGAGAGAAATCATCAATGAATGTGACAAAATATGAACTACCCCGACCAACGGTAAGGGTAGGAGAAGGACCCCAAATATCGGAGTGGATGAGATCGAACGGACGGGTGGATCCACGAATATGCTTTGGAGGGAAGGAGGAGCGGTGATGCTTGCCAAGCTGACAAGCTTCACAGTTAAGCGGTGGACTTTGTGGAGGAAGGTGGGGCAGAAGTTGACGAAGAAGATGAGGAGGAGCATGACCAAGGCGGAGATGCCATTGGAGAAGATCTGTGGAGGTGGAGGAGAAGGTGGAGAAAGCGGAAATGTTGTCCAGAAAGTATAGGCCGCCACTCTCAGTCCCAGTAGCAATCGTCCTTTGGGAGTCCGGATCCTGAAAAGAGCAAGTAGTAGAAGTAAAAGTAACAGAACATTGTAATTGCTTGCATAGAGAGGTAATAGATAATAAGTTGCACGGGAACTTGGGCACGTAGAGAGTATCCTCCAAGCGAAGAGACGGAGTGACATGAACTATCCCCGTCCCATGAACCGATGATGAAGAGCCGTCAGCGAGAGTAATAGGGGGAAACCGACCATGTGTTTCTAGGAGAGAAAAACACTGGGGATTGCCGGTCATATGATTAGTAGCACCGGTGTCGATCAACCATTTTCCTTGAGTAACAACGTGGGCACTACCAGAAGACGGGACCACCGAGGCGAACGGTTCTGAGGAGTATCTGGAAGCCATGAAGGGAGGAACAAAAGAACTCGCCTTAGGCCGCCTAAACAAGCCGCGCGGTTAGGAAAGCACAAGCCGCGCGACTCAGCAGGAGGTCGCAGCGACTAACAAGCAGGAGCGGCTAAAGGAAGAGCCGCACAGAGGAGAACAAGCCGCGCGACTTAGAGAGAGGTCGCGGGGACAAGAGAGAGAGCGGCCTAAACAAGGCTAAGGAACTAGCACAACAGTACCGCAAATAATCTAGCAACTAAACGCAGCGGTAAGAAGAAAGAGATCTGCTGCGCAAACAACAGGAAGCCACGCGGTTAGGAAACTATCCGCGCGGATAGGAAGAAGAAGTTCTGCAGCGGTCACGATGTCAGACACCAGCGGCCAGAAAAACCACGACCAAGCCGCAGAAGCAAATAGAGGGAGAGAAGTCGGGCGGCTAGCAGACAGAAGGGGAGGATATCGGGAGGCAAAAGGCGAACAAGGCAAAAAGGGCCGCGGAGACAGGTCGCGGCGACTAGAAAGGAGAGGGAGGAAGCGGCGACTAGAACAGGTCGCAAGAAAGAAGCAAGCAACAGAAACAGGCCGCGCGAACAGGGCGCGAGAGGAAGGGGCAAGCCGTGCGGACAGGACGCAAGCCGCGAGAATAGTAGGAGAAGGTCGAGTCCTCTGATACCATGTGAGAACCCGCCAACCCATATCGCATCTCAAAACCCAGGTGTTGAGATGAAGGGTGGCGGGGTACATAAACACGGAGGAGCAGGTGCTGCGGGCGATGTGGGACTAATCCCAACCACAGGACCGCGGGGATATTCCGCCACAGGGGGCCCACCGGGGTCAACACCCAGACCAGGAACGCGATGGGGAAAGCCACGGGGTCGGTCCCACACACACGTGTCCTGCTGGCAAATTACTCTCAACAGTCACACTTCACCAACTCCACTGGTCAGGCTGAACACAACAGGCACTGCAGGGACATGACACGACTTCAACCCGCAAACCGCAACTTCTCCTCACAATCCGTTGGCAGACTCCATGTTGGGAAAGAGAGCGAACAATCCCGACCAGAGCACCTGTTGCAAATTTGAGCGATCACCTGTGCGACCGCGTTCAGCGGTATGCAAGCGGAAACAACAATACAATGCCGGAAATAAAGGCAACAAAACACAGAAAAACACATGAAATTTTTAACGTGGAAAACCCAATTGGGTGAAAAATCACGGGACGATCGGAGTCCAACCCGAAAAGCCTTACTAAAGATGTGTGATAAATCACACACATAGATTACAGACTTTTCCTCCACCGATCCACACAGGATCTCCACTCCACCACAAATACAATCCACACAGGATACACAATCTTTCTTTCAATCCACACACACAAGTATAAAATTGAAAAAGAAATACAAGAGAGGTGAGAAGTGTTACCCGGACAGATTGAACAATCCGTCCCAACGTCGAAGATGACGTTCGCAAAACCACGAAGAAGGACGGCTATGCACAGCCCCTTCCAACTCTGTCTTCAACTTCAAAGCCACGAACAAAAGCCGACAACAAGTGGCCCGATCCTATTTCTTCACGGGCGACGACAGCAATCTCTGCAAGCGACGACGGCGAGATCTGGACGATGACCGCGGTGGGATCTGGACGTCGTTGACGGCAGCGGAATCTGGACGCCGACGTCGGAGGAGCACCACGAACGGGCGACGGCTGGAGGCGATTTCTCCAAAAGCAGGATCGCCTTTTCTTCTTCCACCTAAAACCTAAAACTCCTCTCTACTCCCTCTCTTCTTCAGAGAATAATTTAGTGTTGTATATTCCAAGTGTCCCCAAGAGGCGCACCTTTTCATATTTTAATTCAGCGCCAGATTTCAAAAAACGGATTTTAATTCCACCCCCAAGTTGTTGCAGCCTCATTTTTCTGGACGTTGCAACCTCTGCGCCTGCGCCTGCTCCTGCTTTGTCAAACCGAGATCTGGACATTGCAACCAATTATTTTTGGATGTTGCAACCTTTTTCCATGCTATGAATTTTTTTTGGCAAATTTCCTTCTCGAAGCGAATTCCTAGCGCGTGCCTAGTGATTTTTACCGACTTGGATGTGAACCACACCCAACACTCCAATGGCTAGATCTCCACATGATTTAGTCGCCTTCACTTCAAACCGCAGCTCGCGCTGCTCTCCTTCACAGGCCGCTGGAGATCTCAAGAACTAGACCGCAAGACACTTAGAACCAGGCCGCAGAACACTCGGAACCACACAGGCCACCAACGATCTCAGGAACCAAGCCACAGAAACTTTGAACCAGGCTGTGACCACTAGCCTCTCGCCGACGATCTCAAACACCAAACCGTAAGAAATAGTTGTCCTCCGAATTTTTTCGGATTCACTAAAAGAGATCTCCCATATTTATAGGTAGCTGCTCCCAGAACACCAAACACCAAAAAACTATTAGATCAACAAACACCAAAAACACTCAATCAAACTCCTCCCTTTCTCCTCTTCATCTCTCGCTTCAATAATTCAACATGGAGCGGTTGACTTGTCGTCGACTCGAAGGCTCGTCGTGGAAGGTGTTGTGGGTACCGAATGCGTTGCACGCGGGATGTTTGATGTGGTGTGTGAGGCACTCTCTTGAAGGTGGATGAAGGTCTTCGAACAATCTTCAAGGCGTTCAAAAATCTTCAAGGACTTCATTGAAGGCGAAGTAGAATTCCTGTGGAGTTCTCACGCACATAGAAGAACGTAATGGAAATGAAGGAGACCCTGGAGTCCTATTTATAGGCTCCAGGGGTGGTTATGATGATTAAGCGGCTATCTACAGACCATAACCACCATGTTTACTATTTGCATGTCAATTCCCTTTAGTTTATGACACTTATTTTTTAAAGATTTACTATGTGTCGAATGTTTATTTTGAGCTATGTGCCCCCCATGACGGGTAATTACAGGAGGTGGTTATTCAGTGATCGAACGGTGGAGATCGGACGGTAGAGATTAGACAGCAGAGGATCAGACGACGAGGGGGCAGATCAACGACAAAATCCGCCCGGCAGGAGGCCGATTGCAAGCCGTGCGGCCGTGTGCGAACGGCCGCAAGGCGCGATGATTGCCGGCCATGGGTCGTGCGGTCGCGTGCGAGGAGTGGTCGGCGGGAGGCCGACCGTGTGCGAGCGATCGTACGATGCAAGCCTCGCAGCAGCGTGTGGGCGTCTACACGGTGCGGTGGCAGCCGACAGGAGGTCAGCAGCGGGGTACGTTGGCGGTTGGCTCTACAGTTGGCAAGACGGATCGGGCACGTATCGCGCTTGTGGTGGTTCAGGTGATTCCCTCCATGTCCCCCACTAAGTTAGTGGGGACATGAAAATTCCGACTATTTGTAGCCCGAAAATTCTATAAATTGAGGGACACCTCATCACCTGTTTCTATCATCATAACAAAAAATGTCAGCTGAATTGTCCTACCATTCAAGCTCAACACGACTTTCCTCAGTGTATTTTTTGGACATCAACTATGGCAAATATCAAGATGCACTTGTATTTTTTTAATATCAAATATCTTGAATTACAACAATATTAGTTAAATCGAGAGTAATCGTGTTGAAAAAGTCTGACCAGACCGATTGAGCTTGGGCTTTTTACCACCCGGGCTTGGATCGGGCTCGACATAAGCCTGGTTCGGGCCGGGCTCAAGCTCCCTCTCAAAGTGGGGGCCTACTAAGCCCGACTCGGGCTCCCTCTCAAGGTAGGATTTTGTCGCCTATATGTAAAATCCAGCATAGGGCAGTGCAAATCCCGCCTCCAGGTGAGATTTCCAAGTGGAAATCCCGCTGGATTTCCAAGGAAATTTCTCCCTGAGGCGGGATTTCTCGTGTCCCGGGTGCCGGGCCTATGCTAGGCCTAGCGTCCGGGCTTATTTGGTCCTAGGTCGGGCCTAGCCAGGGCTTTTTTCGGGCTGGGCCCGGGTTGCCCCGCGCGCCCCCGAGCCCACTCTTTTTGAATTCGAAAGTAAGATTGAAGTAAGAAAATATTAAGTACGAAATTTTTGCTATAAATATCATCAGATTTGTCCATACTTGTCGGCTAGTTAACTTGTCGTCTGAATCCAGAGGTTGTCCATTGGTGTTGATGTCAGAGGTAGATGAATGGATATGGTGCAAAGGGAATTTTGTCTGCCCTTATCGATTGTGAGCTAGTTGTTGTTGTAAATTTTAACGCGCTATCTGGTGTTAGTGCTAGAGGTAGGTGTAGAGAAGTCACAACAAAGGAGCTCCATGATTCCTTCTTTGTAGTGGTCAAGGATGTCGATGGGGTTTGTATTTGGAGTCGGCAGTAGAGGTAGTGTGGTGAGCATAAATGTAGAGAAGTCATATCAAAGGAGCTTTGTGGTTGCTAGTGGCCATGAGAAAAGGTTTAACCCACTTATTATACCTAAATATGAATGGATAACTAAGTGCATGTTACATGAATTTGAGAGTTCAGTCGAGCAAAAGTTTTGTTTCCTAATCAAGTTTGGTGGCTTTGGATCCCTCTAGGTCATCCTCAATTATAATAATGTCGTCCACAAAGACAATAGCGATGTTTGACCAACCGGAGAGGCAACCAGATTGGGGGCGTGGTAGGGTCCCAGATCCCTTAGTAAAGCGAGCACCTTGATCCTGTGCTACATTAATCACAAGTGCTCTTCTACGGGCGTTGTCGTCACGGCCAAAGTTTCTCCGAGAAGCGGCATACTGCTCACAGGTGAGTTGTTGGGGGATAGATCATCACGCTCCACGTGATTTGCCTCGTTGGTTGCACAAGCGCTTCTTCTCATCATCATTGTCGGCTTAGAGTACTCTGCTGGGTGAGTATGTATTGGTTTTCTTCCGTTTGGTTTAGATCCACCTGAACTGGATCCAAGTATTTAGGTTTATATAAACTTTTTTTTAGGGTTATTAACTAATCCTCATGTAACACCCCAAAAATGGAAAACAGAATTTTGATGGTTATTGCCGGGTGATAGTTAATATCGCCGACGGCGATAGCAACGACACTCGATGCTATAAAGCATTGAGTGAACTCAACACACTCGATGGTGTAAAGCGTTGAGTGAGCTATCAGAACGAAGACAGTGGATATCGCCAGACGATAGTGCCACGTAATGTTAGACACATGTTAGATGGCCGATAGGCGGCCGATGAGCGGTGGTTGACTGGGGTCAAAGCGGCTATCGACGCTATCGCCCAGGCGATAGCGGATATCGCCAAGCGATAGCGTTAATGTTGACTATTCAACCGAAATCATGGTCTTTGCTCCCTTTTGATGAAATGATCCTGTGGCTGGGATTAATCCCAAGGCCACTTAAGTAGAGGAATAAAGGAATGACAATTCATTCTCTTCTTCTCACTCTCTCTCCTTCTTACATCCAAATTCTTGAGAGAAAGAGCTAAGGGTTAGAGCTGAGCTTGAATAGCTTGGTGAAGGAGATCCAGTAGATAGAAGCAAGAACTGAGGCAGGATCCGTGAGGAGGAAAGTGAGGCATTCCTTTCCAATCGGACATAAAAGCTCGTTCATGGCTCCAAAATGGACTACAAGGGTAACGATTTTCCTTCTTGAATAAGTGAAGTCCTCCTTTTTGCATAGACAAGGAATACCCCACCAAAAGGTGGAAGGATCAAGGGAATTCTGTTGGGTTGATACATGATATCCCCAGGTAGTTTTGTATATAGATCCGGAAATCGTAGTACGAATAGACATGTTGTGTGAAGCCCATTCAAACAGATTGGTCTGGATTGGTGATGTTTTATTTTGCGTGCCGGAGAAGACTCCAAGTATAAATGGGGCGTTTATGAAGTCTGATGGGTTATGCCTGTGAAAGGGAGTAGCAAGAAGTACGAGAGACACACTCCAGGAAAATACCCAGAAAATACCACAGTTCGCATAACTGTTGGATATCACCAGACGACAGTGGGTATCACCGACGACAATAGCTCTTGGTGAGATATTTGTGTTGTGTTATGTGTTATGTTTTTGGCACTGCAGGATGTTGCAGGTTTGCTTTCTGGACTGATGTTCCAGTAATAGCTCTTGATTACGTAACATTTTTGATTGCATGGCCAGTCTCTAGGAGACCGTGTGGCTTTTATGAGTTATGAGCTCTTGAAGGCCAGTGTGCCGAACGGACAAGGGGAAGCCGACCCGCATTAGTCTAGACTTTGAATTGATGATTTGAGCAACGGGCAATGACTGAACTGTATCCGCGTTATGGTTGTCTAACTCGAGTGCCTAAGTTATTGGCGTTCGTTAGGATCGCATAATGAGAGACTTAGGCTGCACGCCGTTAAGACTAAAGTCTCAGGTCGGGAGCCATAAAGACTATAAATCCTCAAAGTTGACCATCAAGTCTTGAACTTTTGAACGGTGGTGTAATCTGGGAAACTGGCACAACGAAAATGTGTCCTAAGTGCACGGAACGTTTGGCCGCCGAGGCATTCGTTTGTGATATATTGAAATGTGTGTGAGTGAACTTCCTTGTTATATATCTGTGTGTTGATGTTATTCCTGCATGGAAGGAATATCGCTGCCCCGGGAATGGGGTAGGGCCGTTATAAATTGGTCAGCTAAATGCTGACCGTTGCCCTATTTACCGCCCTTGTGGTGGATTGTCCCTGTGCAGGTGCTGGAGAGCCGAGCGGGAAATAGCGGGTTGAAACCCTTGTGGCTATGCCGGCCCTCGAAGGCCAAGCGAAGGCAAACTTTTACTGTTTCATGTGCGGCTAGCCCGCGTGCCGATGTATGAAAACACCTTGTGTAAAGAAAACAGTTGTAAGGGCTTAAGGCCGTAATGACTTTTGTGTATTTCTGTAAAACATTCCTGATATATATATATATATATATATATATATATATATATATATATATATATATAGTGGACATTCATGTGTACTTGAGTTCAACTTTTCACCCTTGAAACTTCCGCTAGAATGTTCTGAGTTAGGATTCAAGTAGTTTTATATATTAACATGTAATCCCGTTACCTGTTTGTGGAATATAGTGTGGGGTCCTGGTCGGACCCTCTATTATATTTCATATGATGGACGGAGGTGTTACACATCACCCGTGAGAAGGGAAAATTTTTCCTTGTGTATAACGTAGGATGTCATCCTGCGTTAATAAAATCCCTCTGCCCGTGGGACCCACCATTCAAAATTCAAAATTTCTAACCCCTGAAGTATTTCACAACCCTACCGCCATCACCGGCTACTTTCGTCGCACCGCCTATACCTTCGTCGCCTTAAGTGGTTTTATTGTTCACAGGGAAAAAAATTTGTCGGACCTCCTCCCTCACCTCCATCAGCAGCACTGGTAGCAGTCACTTCTTTCTCCACGAACTTGTCCAAGGCCTAAGGCGAGGAAGACGACATCGAAAGGGAATTTTTTACGGTCATCTTCTCTGAATCATTTTTGAAGGTAACAGTCACTTCTTTCTTGCATAGATTGCAGTTGCATTTTTGTGTGTATTTCTGATAGCTTTTTTTAACCTTAGTTGTAGTTGCATTGTCTTACCCGATTCTGAGTTGTTTGGTTTTTTATATAGATTGCAGTTGCATTTTTGTGTGTATTTCTGATAGTTTTTTTTAACCTTAATTACAGTTGCATTGCCTTACCCGATTCTGAGTTGTTTGGTTTTTTATATAGATTACAATTGCATTTTTGTGTGTATTTCTGATAGTTTTTTTTAATCTTGATTGCAGTTGCATTATCTTACCCGATTCTGAGTTGTTTGATTTTTTATATAGATTGTAGGTATGCCTTTTTGATATCTGTATTTTTTATCTTGGTTGCAGTTGCATTGCCTTACCCGATTCTAATTGCAGTCTTTCTTTTTACTGATTGCAGTTGCAATGTCTGACAACAAATACTTAACTTGTAAATGTTCACCTACAACCTTCACTGTAAATATTAAACCTATACTGAATAGCTTGTCTGAAGAGTTGTTAGGTGCCTTAAGAGAAGCTTGAATCCTTCTTTTATTGAGGATGTTAGGTATCCCACAAAATATACCATTACTCTATGTTCTGCTGAGACTATATAATAAGAAGAAACAAGCTTTTCTACTTGGGAACTATTATGTAAAGTTGTCTGTAAACAATATCACACTTATATTGAGCCTCCCTAATGCGGCTGATCAATTTAAGTTTGCTCGGTCCCCCCTTCTTGACATTACCCATAAGAGTGTTACCGAAGGAATACAAAAAATCACCGAGGAAAGTGGTCTCCTACACTCGAGAACAGGAGAGTATCTATGTTAGTTAAGTATTTATTATGCATGTTTATGTTCCATTTGAAGAACCTGAAGGTCCCCGCATGCATTGACAAGATCAATGATCTCCCTCGATTTACAAAGTATAACTAGCCGGAAGCCATTCATAAGTTTCTACATCGACAATTTGATGATGTAAGTAAATTATGTGTCGTTAGAAATCCGGGTGAAAATATAGGTTACTTGGAGGGTTGCTCCACCGTCTTACTGGTATGCAAGGCTCTTTAGTTTACTTTAGCTTTTATTACTTTAGGTTTCTCTTACTGTCATTTGTTTTGAAGGTGTGAATGTATGAGCACACGAAGATTCAACTCCCATTTGAAGAGATGGCACGACCTAGAATTTGTCGGTGGTCGCCAACACTAAGTTACAGCCGTAAATTCTGGGCCCAAGTTGAAAGTAACCTACTGCGCAAAAATTGTGTATGTATTTTTGCCTTTGTAATTTGATACATTACTTTATTAAGCCTAACTGGTAACATAAAATTTTTGCCTTTGTATTTAGTTTTTTTTTAGGTTATCACGACGTTTGAAAATATTGTTGATGAGGAGAAGGCACTTCTAGGTATTGAGGAACGTGAGTCCGATTTTGAGTCGGTGAAGGTGAAGAAAGATAAGAGAAAAAGAGAGATTAAGGGTGACTCTCTAGAATATGAGAGTGAAAAAAAAGGAGAAAAAGAGATTAAGGATTAAAGAGAAGAATTTGTTGAGAAATATTAGGGGAAAAATGAAGAAAGTGAGGTTTGAAGATATTAAATCTGATGAGGACTAGAGAGGCATGGAAGCCCGACTCAAAACATACATCAAAGTGGAGGTTGAGGGCTTGAATACATTTATTGATTCCAAGTTTAAGAGCTTTCTGACAGAGTTTAGAAGAAGCACCTCAACACCACCCACCCCGCCTTCACCACATATGACATCGGTATCGCCCACACAGTTGTCATAGCCCGCATCCACGCTTGAGCACACACTTGTTGACAAAACTCAACTCGAGTCACCGGAGGTCGCTAGAATCAGCCCAAAGAAAGGGCTTCTAAAGAAGGCGGTTGTTTGCAGACGGGCACTTCAGAGCAACATTTCAGAAAGTGAGCCGAGTTATCCGGGACGTTTACTTCTCGCAAAAAGAGTCAGGGAAAGAATTGACTATGTCCTAAGCACTTTTGTTGATAGGTAATCATTTAAATGTGTTGATTATTATTAGTGAAAACAAGAATGTGTTGATTATTGATATAAATCTAATTTTGTTGGTCTTAATAGGAATGTGTTGATTTTTGATAGTAGAAACATATGTATCTCGAGAGGTGAAATTGATGATCTTCTTGGCCAAGGCTGGGTCATGGATAATCATTTAAATGCATACTCTGTGGTGCTAGGTTCGAGAAGAAAACAGATGTCACAACAAGTTAGAAGTTATCTATATGTGTCGCCAAATCATGAAGTATGTTATTTGAGTATCCATCATTTGACATGATTTCAATTGTGACTTACTTATCAATTGTGCAGTACTATAAAAGAAGCGGTGCTAGGAACTAAACCACACTTATCAGGCATATCGCCACTGAGGCGGTTAATGCCTCAGAAATTATCCTTATGCCTTGCCATGTCAGCAGGCACTGGATATTATTGGTATGTTGGTTAAAAGAGAGGCGCTGAGAGATTTATGATTCACTCCAAAGTAGTCTTTATCGGGCAAGCGCGCGTGCTAATGTATGTATAAATATTTTGATATAAACGTTACTGATTATTATAGTCACTGCTTTCAGTTATATTACTTGTATGTTCAAATCTTGCATATATTCATACTATAGCTGACGATCCTGCATGAAGATGCTGCACATGCATTCCCAGAAGGCTTCACTGAATGGCCAATTGTGGATGCGGTCGACTTACCCAAACAAGATAATATATAGCCGGGATTTCGGCGTCTTCGTAATGAAGTTCATGGAAGCGGTCTCCTCTGAGACAACTATTTTTTGGAAAGATCACAACAAATGGCGGGATAATATGCCCTGCTTTCGCGCCGAACTCGTTGATATTCTAAAAACATTTTCTAGCAATATATCTGAGAAGATTACGACACTTGGTCAATGATAAATTTTTTGGGATAAACTTACTTTTTAAGATAACATTTTCGGTATAACTGTATGGTAATCTGATGGATGCTAAGATTGACTGCACATATTGTTTGTCCGACAAAATTTTATTTATATGCTTACTGTATGGCAAATGTTTCAGATTGCATAAAATGTTTGGTGGACAGTGATGACATATGTTTTGATTTTCTGAACAGTGATGACATATGTATGACATATATTTGGATTTTCTGGACAAAATGTGTTTATTTAAGAATGTTTGCATCAAATCACAATAATTGTCTTGATTCAAAATACTGATCAAAATATAGAGAGCCTTTAACAACAATCAAAATAATATATTTTTTGGCTATGGTTTGAAAACATCGGGAATTCCAGGGAAATCAAACGACAAATCAAAGTAACTATCTTCATTCAAATCAGTTGGAGCAACATATTTGATCGGTTGTTGGTCTTCTATTGAAAGATCGAGAAAATTGATTTCATGCACTTCTCCAAAGCTTTCTTCTCTGACGATGGTCTTTGGCTTAACCATAGCTTTGTTGAAATCAAAAATCGGTCTCTTGTGGAGTTCACCCTTGGGGAAGGGGTGGTCGCGCACCTACTTCTCCCTTGCAAGAAAAACAACAAGGAAAAGAGAGCAAAGGACTAGACCAAGGGCCCGGCGGGGAGGTCCCACCACACACCCGGAAGATCACTTAACGCTTCCCCTCCTTAGCCAAATGCCGGGCTAAGGTACCTCAGAAGGCTCTAAAAGACTGGGAGACAAGTAAGCATGCCCTCTAAGGTACCCTTGGGTCCTATTTATAGATTTCTGAAAATGGCCTGCAAATAACTAACCTCTGCCGGTCTGAAGTTACTGAAAACCTCTTGGGCTGGCCTGCCAATAGCCAAACTCCGATGTCCTGACCAGTTATGCGCAGTCCACCCAGGTCTGCTAACAGCGAGACTCCGCCGTTCTAGCTGGCTAAGGGTAGGCCTGCAGAGGTAAAATGGTAAGAAATCCCCCCCCCCCCACTAGGGACTGGGTGAGTAGCCCTTCAATGCCTCTACTCGGCGGCGGGCGCGGGCCGGGGCTGGCTCGCCTGGTGGATGCAGATTGGAGGCGGCCCGCCTAGGAAGGCGCGGGTCGAAGCTGACCCATTTGGGAAGGCGCGAGTCGGAGGGTGACCTAGGGCCGACCTGCCTAAGAGAGGCGGGCAGGGCTGACCCGCCTAGGAGGCGCGGGTTGGAGGGTGACCCAGGGCCGACCCGCCAAAGAGAGGCGGGCAGGTCTGACCCGCCTAGGAGGCGTCGGTTGGAGGGTAACCTTCCTGGGAAGGCGCGAGCCAGGCTGGCCCGCCTAGGCGACCCGCCTAGGAGGCACGGGCCGGGGTCGACCCGCCTGCTTGCCTGAGTCCCTTCGAAGAACACGGGGTTGTACACAATCCCCGCTCTTTGCGAGCTTTGCAAAAGCTCAGAAAGAAACATCCAACCCCACTTATTTGGCGAAAACCCTACTAAGCTGGAGGGAATCTTTTGGTGGGGGCCCACCTTTACGCTATAAATAAGCTGCCAGACCTCCAGGACAACTCCTCTTCTTTGCCCTCTTCCGCGATTCATAGTCGGAAGATGCCTATGTCCGAGGAGATGCAGGCTCATTTGGCGGCTGCGAGGGAGGGTGCCCGGGATGCGGATTTCGAATCCGCCCCGTGGCTTGCGCGCGGATCGCCCGGTCCCCTATTCAAGCCAGTGAAAGTAAAAATCATTCGGCGGTCCCCAGTGGGTGATGACCTCGCTTCCGGCTCGGCCGGCGACGTCGAGGTCGTTCCTGAGGTATGTGGTTACCCTCTTTGATCCGCTACTCCTGCTGACTTATCTTTTTTGTAGGGGATGCCTCACGATGACGGAGTGTACAGGGTGGACCCGGGGAATTCTACCCTGATGGTGACTAATCGGGCCGCTTGTCCCTTATTCTAGGCACACTTCCCTCTTACAACTCCTCCGTCGCCAAGGCCCCCTAGTTTGGGGAAAACATTCGTTACCCCCGGAGGAGGAGCCTTCCAAAATATGGAAGGCTAAGTGAAATATCGACTGCATCGTTTGGATGCTGAGAAGGAGATATCTACTGCATCAACTGGATGAAAAACAGAATGTCGACTGCACCAACTTATTGACTGAAGAAGAAGTATATCTGCTAGATCATCTTGAATAAAGGGTTGAAGGATAATATCGACCACATCAGCTAGACAGAATACTATAAGGCCTATATCGACTACATCGGCCTCTGAGTTCAGCTCGATGAAGGCAGAGCTCCGGTCGACGGACTCTGACCTCAACTCTGCAGCTCAGCTCGAAGAACTAGAGCTCGGCTTGACAAACTCCTCTCTTAGTTGGACGAATTCCAGGGTCTATTCGACGATTTCAAGGATTCAATTTGACTAATTCTTTGCAGTGTCCAGGCAGTTTATATTCAGAGGCAGATTGATTTTGAATGGTGTGATTTCAGTCAGTTAAACTCCGGTATTTAATGCTAAATATTCTTAATGAATATAGCCATTACTGGCAGCATTAAATATGGAATTATCACCGAGTTATTATTCTAATTAATTACCATGGCAGTTAAGGAATGGTTTTAATTCCAATATAGTCGTTACAATTCTCAAGGAATGCTTCAGTCATTTCAGAATTAATGAATTCAAATGTTTGAATTCCTCTCAGGCTTTCTTTATATATTGACAAAAGTTTTTTTGCCTTAGGGTTACACACATACACACAAGTTAGACAGTTACATAGACAATACCGATTTTATTTTACAAAGAACAAGATATTCTGCTTTAAGCTTCTTCCAGAAAAACAAATCTTTATTCTGAGATCTAAGAACAAATCTCTAGTGATTTGGTCCTCTATTGAAAGGGTGACACGGCTAGTCACACGGCCGTGTCAAGTTGACACGTGCGTGTCTACCCTGTGACACAGGCGTGTTAGAGCCTGTATTCTAGTTTGGTTTGATTCGGTTCGTGCACCACTTGAAGTACACGGCCTGTGACACGGGCGTGTCATAGGCCGTGTCAAGTCAAATTTGCAAGAATGCAGAGTCAATCTCGACGACTCGGCGAGAATCACTTATTGATTCTCGACGATTCTGACTTAACAGAATACTTGAAGGCGTTGAGTCAGCCGGATGCAGTCGGCGGGAATCGACGAGTGATTCTCGACGATTCGGCGAGAATCACTAGTGATTCCCGTCAAATCGGAGAGAATCACTTAGTGATTCCTGTCGAATTTAACTTAGACGAATCTTCGTCTTTCTTCCCATGAGTTGGTTTTTGACCCATCCTTGCTCCTCTTCAGCTCTCGATCAATCTCAACCCTATACTTGAAAAATAAGTACACTCCAATAGAGAGAGTACACGTGATCCAACACACTGATCTGCTCAATGAGGGATTACGTTGTGCAGACCTATGTATATTGACCCACTGCACCCTGACATTGGTGTGTACTTAGCGTGGAATAACTGCAAGCACAACTTGAAGAAAATCATCAAATACATTATCTATTCACCTTAGTTTGTTCAGGGACTTCTTCAAATCAGGTACATTGTGGATACAATACCCAACATGAGCCACTGCTTCATTTATCAGCTTCTTGAGGGTTGGAGTATGAAATCAAGATTGTTGGAAGCAATGGAAGAGAAATAAACATACATAGACTCAGGTGGAGCCTGAGTAGATGCAGAGGATGGAATTGAAGAAGAGGGAATGGAACTGTTTGCACAGTTTGAGCAGAGATAGAATGCTTGAAGAATGGATGAAGATGGAATGTCAGTATGAGTGTCATCAGGAATGATTTCCTAGATTGGTGAGTGTTGTGGAGATATAAAAGATTGAGGTGGAGATTAGTGTAGTAAAGAGAAGTGAGGAGGAGAAGAGAGTAGTGGAGATGTAGGTTGTGATGTAGGTGGTGACTGAATAGGTGATTGAGGAATAGGATCATCAACATATGGAGTTGATGATGGAAGTTGTTCAAATATGGAAGGTAGTGGAGAATGTTGTGGATATGGTAAAGGAGAATGATGTGGAAATGGTAGAGGAGAAGAGATAGAAGGAGCAGAATCTTCTGCTGGGGTTGGGAGAGTGGCTGAAATAGTCCTTGTGCTTTAGGAAACTGTCCTGGAAGATTCAGCCCTGGAAGGCTTTTCAATCACCCTGTCCTACTTTCCAAACAAGGCAGAAGTAATCCTTTTGGATGCATTGATATGCACAGTCTGAGAAACCAGAACTTTTGGACATTTTGTTTGGAGGAAAATACCCTGAATTCTGCCATAACTAACATCTTTCTTATTAATCTTCTTCTTTATTGAATCAAATAAGATTGTTCCCCAGTTAATGGTTTTTTATCAACCAAAGCACACATCAACATAAATTATTGCATGGTTACATAATCGTGAGCAGAGTGTTTTCCCAATAAAACCTTACTGACCACATCAGCCAAAAATTTATACTCTATGGAAAAATTATTTTTCAAGAGATGGTTAGGGTTTCCTTGTGTATGACCAAACCTTTCTAACATTATATCAAATTCTAAACTAGACAGTTCAATATCTTATCCATTAACGAAACCAAAAATTTCAGATAAAGTTTCAGGTGTTAGAGACGCAGGCCATGTCGCACCCCGTCCGCACCGCAAAACGCGCCGCACGGGACCGCCTCCCAAACCTCGGACGCCCGTCGTTCCAGGCCATCGTGTCGCACCGCACCATGGTACCGGCAACCCGATCGGCTACTGAAGCCCCATCGGAGAACGCCAACGAGGCCCTCCTACGTCGTTTCGACGCCCAAGAGTCCCTCATGGCCTCCATGCATGTCTCCCTGCTCGCCCTTCACGCCAAGATTGATGCTCTCCAACCTTTCACCGCCTCGTCCGCCAGCGGATCCGCATGCCCGGTCAACGGCATGTCCATCCTAGGGACGCCACCTCTCCCGCACAACGGGGATACCGCACCCCCATTTTCCTTTGGCGGTCCAGCCCTTGCATTGGACCTCGCCACTTTCGACGGGGTGGACCCGATTAGGTAGATCGCCAAGGCGGAACAGTACTTTGACCTCCATCACACCCCCGAGCAGGATAAGGTCGCTACTGCCGTCGTGGGACTCGATGGCTCCGCCCTACATTGGGTCTGATGGCTCCACCAATCCAACCCGGCCATCTCCTGGTCGGGTCGGTCGGGCCCTTCTCGGCCAGCTGATGGTGCGGGAGACATGTCAATGCCTGATAATTCCCTTGCTTTAGCCTGATTCATCGTTTGTCACCTTCTTCTGACTTTTCCTTCGTAGGTTATAACACAATCTCTTCTGACGTCGAGATGAGCGAGGGGTACTCGCCTCCCCCTAACCTGGACGGTATCGCAGACTACCGGGGTGACCCGCTGAATGCCGAAAAGATGAAGACGCAAGTGACACGACTGTTTCAGAAACACACGCTGCTGCTACAGGAGGTCTTCGACGGAGTGGAGAAAGACAAGGCCGAGGCGGAGGGGCGATTTATGGCTTTGGAAAGGGCGGGGCGCCCAGCTGATGAAGACAGAGCGACATCCCCGGGCGCACACATTACGCGGGTCGAGGAACGGCTCAGGCACGTCTCGGAGCAGGTCGATCTGACCCAGCGGGAGCTGACGACGGTTCACGAGTATCATTATCCTCGCGTGCCGCCTCGATCCGGCCAGCAGGGGAGGGGCATGTGGAAATGGATTCAGTACAGAGCCACCTGCCTCTCTCTCGTCGGCGCCCGCTGCTACCTGCTGGGTCCGGATTGCACCCCTCGCGCAATGATCGAAACTCCCGGGATCATTTGAACGCTTGTTATGAACCATTACCTGTCTGTAATAATTCAGGACCTACCCTGCCGCTCATGGACATGCACTTGCTACTTTTTTTTTGACCGTGCTGGTCTCGACTTTTGGGGAAGATGCGAGCGAGGCATACCAGCTCGTCCGGTTCTTCTTTTTAGCGGGCTAGGCATCGCGGAGGAGGCTCATGTAGCCCTAGCTGTACCTGCTCTAACGGGGGCGGCCGACTGCCCACAGGTCGCTTATTGAGGGACTCGCACGCCAATCCCGGCGGGGTCCGCATCTCCGGTTATTCTGCTTCCATGCGGTAGCGGGTGCGGGCGGCTCGTGGCCGAGAGCTTCTTGCGGCCGACTGGCGAGTTGACGTGGATCCGAGTTGGGTTCAGAAGTCGAAATATCGGGGTCAAATTTGTTATCCGCACCTTTCCATAATTGGGACTTTTTCCCGCCTTTTCTGATTCTATAAATAGGTTTCCGCCGGCTCACTCTTCACATACCGTATTTATGACTTCTTCCTTCCCTTAGATTTTTGCGAGAAACCCCCTGTCCCGCTCGGCAAGATTTCTGCAGGATGGGTGGTGGTAGTGGCAAGGCGGAGGGGAGGAGAAAATGTGCTTGGAACTTCTCCGAGCATGATTTCCCTCTCGCCACCCTTACCGAGAGGGAGTTTGTAGATACTGTCAGTAATTATATCTCGCAGGGATTTGAGGCGAGGAGGCCCAGGAAGGAGCGAATCAACGAGCTCTAAGCCGACAAGCTCGCATTCCCGACGACCCACTTTGAGGCGGGCCTCCAGCTACCCCTATGGCCGGAAGTCCGCCAAGTCTTCAAATACTACGGAGTCGTCCCTGGGCAGATGAATCCAAACTCTGTTGCGGCAATAGTAGGGTTTGCCTTCTTTCCGCGAGAGGAGAGGATCGAGTTCAGTCTTGCGGTGTTCCGTAAGCTGTTCTCTTTTCGCGCAAACAAGGACGGGACCGCTTGCTTCGCTAGCACACATGCCAAGGTGCGGGAGACGGTTAATAAGATCCATAACTGGCTCAAGAAGTTCTTGTTCGTCAAAGGGGACTTCTACAACGTCCCTCTCTCGCCAGTCCAACTTGGCGAGGCGAGCTACCGCCCCTAGCCTGGGGGGCCATGAAGCGGGGCTATTCGGGTTCTTCACCGGGAAGAACTTCGAGGTAGCCTACCTCCGCAAGAATCTGGACGACCTCGTCCCCGTCCCGCCTGGTGAAGGTAAGAAGTTCGCCCATTTGTGCTCTCTTAAACCCGTCCCTCGAATATTTTCTAAGTCCCATGCTTTGCAGACGAGCGTGACATCCCCCTTCATCCTCCCTACGAGAGCGCGCGACACGCTTCCGCCGAGCTCACCCGGGCCGAGGCGGAGGCCGCCACCCACCGCGATCTCTCGGTCCCTTCTCCCCCGAAGCGACCCAGTCGCGAGCGGTCTCAGGATCCGCCACCATCCAAGAAATCGAAGAAAACGGGTGACACGCCTCCCCCGGCTCGCGACAAAGGTAAGGCCCCTGCAAGCCAACCGTCCACCGATCCCGCCCCCGCGACCTCTCCGGCTGTCAGATCTGCTGGCGGAGGGGCAGGCACATCGCAACAGCAAGAGGAGGTTCAGCCCGCTGAGAAGCCAGTCCCCCAGGGGCACCGCAACTTTAGCTACGGTGAGGGGCCCGCGGACGAGTTTGGAGTCCCGATGCTTCAATGGGACAAGGAGACCAACCGGGTCTTCATATCCTCACTGCTGCTGAGCTGGCTGGAGCAAGATACAAGCAGCGGGGAAGCTTACAACCTCTCCTTCGGCATCTACGGGCGAGAGGACGCTGATGTCTACAATGAGGAGGCGACGTGGGTGCTGATCTACGAAAGCGCGTGGGCCTAATTTCGCAGCCTTGAGTTGGCCCATATGGTCAGTCGGCGGTGCCTTTGGATAGACAAGAATGCCCCGTTTCTCAACAAGTTAATTGACGAGAAGGAGGCGGCCTGCAAGCTCTCCCAGGAGGAGGCAGGCGAGCAAATGAAGCGGGCCGACGCGGCCGAGGCCGCTCTCGCTCAGTACCTTGGCAGAGCGGTAGGTTTCTCAACTTGCATCAGCCTTTTCTCCCTTCTGCGTGACTTAATTTGGTGGTTCTCCCTTTCACAGGATGCGGCGAAGGCTAGCCGACTTGGCACCGAGATCGCCACCCTCCAACAGGAGAAGCAGGCACTACAAGCACGGTTGGATGCGTTGGAGGCTGCAGCGGCTGCCCTGCCGCCGTCTACAAGCGGTTTCCAGCTCGCACATTATAGCGATCACGAGATTGAGGTGATGATGCAGAAGAATGCGGTCGGCGCGGTGAAGTACACCTTCCAGACTCTGCAGCGGGCCAACCTCCTCAGGGGAGATGGTGCCAAGCTTCTGGTGAGCGAGGTGGTACCAGAGTTGTTCCTTCCGGTACCAAAGCCAAGTGACGGCTCCTACCACCGTATATCAGGGGCTCTCCGCTCGGGGCTCGCCTCGCTAGAGGCTTGCACCCGCCTAACTTTTTTCGCAGCAGTGTTGCGGGCTAAAGCCCGGATTTTGTAACAGTCCCCCTTTTTGATCGCTCAGAATGTACTTCAAGAACTCTGCTTTTTTTTACTGTAATAAAAATATTCTCTTTCCTCGCACTCATGGTTTATACTTTGCCTTGAATGCTATTTTTTTGACTTTGCTGCAGCGAGCGAGTGAGGTCGTCTATTCGTTCGAGATCCAAAACATAGACTTAGGAGCGAGGGGACGTTAGTTAGCCGTGATGCGATCAGGCGACTCGCATCCTCCGTCCGGGCTCGCCACTCCACTTATGTCGTAAATCAGACGAGAAAAACCCAG
Organism: Platanthera zijinensis; assembly: GCA_039513925.1. NCBI lineage: Eukaryota > Viridiplantae > Streptophyta > Magnoliopsida > Asparagales > Orchidaceae > Platanthera > Platanthera zijinensis. The sequence goes on from CM077085.1 coordinate 31,994,630, forward strand.
CTAGTGAATGAAAAGACTTCGCGCAGGCCGACCTTTCCGAGGTCTTTGCGCGGCTGAGCTCTCGCCGCCTATACCCCTTCCCCAGGGCTCGCCGATTTATAGGCTAGGACCGGCACTCTCCACTTGTTGGCTCGCTTAAGTCTCATCGTCGACCCGTTGATTCGATTATTCGCGACGAGGGCGACTAGCTCCTTCTCTCATGCGTTGTGCCCATCGAGGCATCCCGCCCTTGTCGGGCTATGGGAGGGTCTGGGCGAACTCTTGAAGCGACGTCCAACCCCTGGTTGTTCGGTGGGGGCCCATTAGGTGGTTCTGCCTGGAGTTCAAGCCAACTCCTCCGAGTGACATCCAGCCCTGACAACTTGGTGGGAGCCTGATAGAGGGATCTGCTCGGGGTCCGGGGCAGACTCCTCCAAATGACTTTTAGCCCTTCCAGCTTGGTGGGAGCCTGGCAGCGGGATCTGCTCGGGGTTTTGGGTAGACTCCTCCGAGTGACTTCCAGCCCTGCCAGCTTGATGGGAGCTTGGCAGCGGAATCTGCTCGGAGTCTGAGGCAGACTCCTTCGAGTGACTTCCAGCCCTGCTAGCTTGATAGGAGCCTGGAAGCGGGATCTGCTCGGGGTCTGAGGCAGACTCCTCCGAGTGACTTCCAGCCCTGCCAGCTTGATGGGAGCCTAGCAGCGTGATCTGCTCGGGATCTGGAGCAGACTCCTCCGAGTGACTTCCAGCCCTGCCAACTTGATGGGAGCTTGGCAGCGGGATCTGCTCGGGGTCTGAGACAGACTCCTCCGAGTGACATCCAGCCCTGCCAGCTTGATGGGAGCCTGGCAGTGGGATCTACTCGGGGTCTGAGGCAGACTCCTCCGAGTGACTTCCAGCCCTACCATCTTGATGGGAGCCTAGCGGCGGTATCTACTCAGGGTCTGGGGCAGACTCCTCCGAGTGACTTCCAGCCCTGCCAGCTTGATGGGAGCCTGGCGGCGGGATCTGCTCGGGGTCTGGGGCAGACTCCTCCGAGTGACTTCCAGCCCTGCCAACTTGATGGGAGCCTGGCAGCGGGATCTGCTCGGGGTCTGGGGTAGATTCGCATTTGCACTTTTCATCACCAGGGCACAAGTTCATCAAAAGAAGCTTTACTAGAAACTGAAACGCCATTTACATGACTTAGGGGAAAAAACGTTTTAAGTCGTCCCCACTCTAGGTGAGACTTAGGGTCTTGCCCTCCACATTCCAGAGGCGGTACCCTCCTGACTTCAACGCCTCCTGTACAATGTATGGTCCCTCCCAGTTGGGATTGATCTTCCCCATGGCGGCTAACCTCCCTGCGGCATCCACTTTTCTTAAGTCCAAGTCTCCTTCCGCGAATTGTTTGACTCTGACGTGCTTGTCAAAGTATTTGGTCATTTTTCTCTTCACTTCCTCTTGCCTGATGGCAGAGAGGTCTCGCAGCTCCTCAACCATGTCGAGTGAGAGCTGCAGCTCCTCCTCATTCTCGGCCCTCCATTCTTCTTCGCCCTCTCCTGCCTCGACCACCTGAGGCGTTCAGACCTCAAACTCTACCGGAAGTACCGCCTCGTACCCATGGGAGAGTTTGAAAGGAGTCTATCCTGTAGCCGTGTTGGGTGTGGTTTTAAGGGCCCAGAGGACTGAAGGGAGCTGCTCCACCCATCTTCCTCTCAGATTCTCTACCTTTTTGTTGAGGAGGTTAACAATGATCTTGTTCGCCGCCTCCACCTGTCGTTGCTCCTGGGGTGATGAATTGAGGCGAACCTGAGATTGATCCCGAGCTGCCCGCAAAAGCTAATGAACTCGGCGCTGTCAAACTGAGGGTCGTTGTCTGTTACAATGGCCTGGGGCAACCCATGACGGCAGATGATCTCCCCCCATACAAAGTTCCTGATGACGTGGGAGATTACCTTGGCCAGCGCCTTAACTTCTAGCCACTTAGAGAAATAATCGATCATCACGAGAAGAAACCTTCTCTGGCCGCTGGCCTGGGGGAAGGGCCCGACCAAGTCCATTCCCCAGATTTCAAATGGCTAGGGGGCTGTGATACTCCTGAGGCGTTGGGCAGGTTGCAGCTGGAGGGGAGCGAACAACTGGCACTTATGACACTCCTTTGTGAATTTTGCCGCGTCTTGGCCCAAGGTCGGACAAAAATATCCTTGTCTGATGATACGGCCTTCTAAGGTCCGACTCCCGGAGTGACTTTCGCACTCCCCGGAGTGAATTTCCTCCAAGATCCTCAGGACCTCCCTCTTGGCCACGCAAGGTGCCAACATCCCGGAGAGGGTCTTTCGGTATAGCTGGCCGTCTCGCATGAGATAGTATGTCGATTTGTACTTGAGCTTCTTCCTGTCCATCCCTTCAGGATACTCCCCAGTGGACAAGAAAGTTGAGAATGGATCCAACCATGAGGGGTGTTGCTATACTTTCATCAGTTCCCCCTCTTTGATGGATGGGCGGAAGAGATCTGTGATGGTACCACCCCCCCACCCGGGGACCATGCTTTGCTAGTTGATCTACCCGCTCATTCTCCTCCCTGGGCACGTGTCGGATGGAGAAAGTCTGGAAGGTGCCGATGACTCCCTTTACCTTTGACAAGTAGAGCCGCAGAGTCGGATCCCTTGCCTCGAACTCCCCGTTGATCTGGGAAGCCACCACCATGGAGTCAGTGAGGAACTCAACATTATGTATGCCCAGCTCCCTGGTCAGGCGAAGGCCTGCAATCACAGCCTCATACTAGGCCTGATTGTTGGTAATGGGAAAATGCACCACTACTGTTTGCTCAATCCTCGTCCCCTGTGGACTCTCCAAGATCACCCCCACTCCCAGGGAATGTCTTCCTGATGCGCCTTCCACCATCACCCTCTAGGGGGCTGGGTGGGGGGAGTTTTGCCTCCGCCACTTCCACTACGTAATCAACTAGAAAATCGGGCATAGCTTGTGCCTTGATCGAGAGGCGAGGGACAAAAGAAATGTCAAATTCGCTCAACTCTACCGACCATTTGGCCAACCCTGAGTGCTCCACCCCTCGAAGATGTTGCGGATGGGATGGTCAATCACCACTCGGATCGAGTGTGCCTGTAAGTAGGGACAGAGCCTCCGGGATGAAATGATGAGAGCAACGGCTAGCTTTTCCAGGATGGGATACTAAAGCTCGGCCTTCCTCAAGACCCGACTCACATAGTAAATGGGGAGTTGTTTTTCCCCTTCTTCCCAAACCAAAACAGAGCTCAGTGCCTCAGCCCCGACCCCTAGATACAAGAACAAATCCTCCCCCTCCTTTGGCCCTTAGAGCAGGGGGCCTGGGTCAGGTGCCTCTTCAAGGCTTAGAATGCCTCCTCGCACTCCGAGGTCCACTCGAACTTCCGGCCTCCTCTCAAAGTTTTGAAGAAGGGAGAGCACTTCTCCCCGGCCCGGGAGAGGAACCTGCTCAACCCTGCCAGCTTTCCTGTCAATCGTTGTACCTCTTTAGTATTCCGTGGTGACCCCAACTCCATAATCTCCCTTACCTTGTCAGGGTTGGGCTCTACACCGGCAGGGGTGAGGAGATGTCCTAGGAACTTTCCCCTGCTCTCCCCAAAGATGCACTTCAAGGGGTTCAACCTCATTTTGTACTTACGGAGAGTGGCAAAAGTTTCTTCCAGGTCCTCGAGGTGAGAGTCGACGTCCAGGCTCTTGATCATGAGGTCGTCTACATACACCTCCAGGTTCCTTCCATTCTGCTCTCGGAAGACCCTGTCCATCATCTTTTGATAGGTCTCCCTTGAATTTTTTTAGCCCAAAGGGCATCATTTTATAGCAGTAGCATCCATCTCCCGTGATGAAAGAGATGTCTTTGACATCGGGGGGGGGGGGGGACAGTGCATCCTGATCTAGTGATAACCTGAAAATGCATCTAAAAAACTCATTACAGGGAAACCGAAGGCTGAGTCAACCAGTACGTCGATCCGAGGCAGGGGATAACAATTCTTGGGACATGATTTACTAAACAATGAAAAGTCAACACACATACGCCACCGGCCGTCTCCTTTTTTAACCATTACAACATTGGAGACCCAACCGGGGTATTGGATCTCAGATACAAATTCGGCCTTGAGGAGCTTGTCCACCTCCTCCCGAATTGGCTCGGCCAACCTGTCCGTCATGGGCCTCTTCTTCTGTTGGATGGGGCAAGCCTCTGGGTCCAGGTTGAGGCGATGGCATGCCACGTCCGAATCGATCCCTGGCATCTCCACAGCACTCCAGGCGAAGACATCCACATTCTTTTGGATGCACTCAAGTACCCTGCCCTGAGCCTCCGGGGTCAGTCCTCCGCTGACGCGGACCTTCCCCACCCTGCCTCCAAGAGTGAGAACCTCCATCTCCACCACCTCTTCTGCTTCCTCCAGACGAGACTGCTCCCCCAACTCTTCAGTATCCCCTCCTATGGGGGCGAGGACCTCTTCCTCGGATTCCTCCACGGCCATCGCCTTGGCCGGCTCCTGGACTTCCTCCATCTCCTCCTCCCGAGGGCGGGTAACTTCCACTTCCATCTCCTCTTGGCCAGCCTCCTTCTTTGCCTCCTCCTCCTTCGCCTCATCTCCTCGGCACCCTCCTTCCATGAGATGGAGTTCACGATGGTGACATAGCATTCCCTTGCTATCTTAGGGTCCCCGCGAAACCGGACCTGGACCCCCTCGATGTTGAACTTCAAACACTAATGGAAGGATGAGGGGACGCAGCGAAAGGAGCTGATGATGGGCCTCCCAAAGATGGTGGTGTAGCTGCTGAGGGCGTCCACAATGATGAACTTGCAAGTGCGGGACTGCCCCCCAGCGTGACATGGAGTCCCACTCCACCTTCTACCTCCTTCCTCTCCCCAGAGAATCCGAACAAGGGTCCGTCCAAGGCCAGCACCCTCTTGGCCTCTACCTTCATCGCGTCGAATGCCTTCTTAAAGATGACGTTGACCGAGCTTCCATTGTCGACGAGGATCCGGGCGATGATGAAGTTCTTGATGGCTGTCTGGATGACCAGCGCATCACAAAATGGATCCTCGTGATCCGGCATGTCATTCCTCGAGAAGGTGATCTTCTCCTCCTGGGTGGGGTTTGGGACGTGGAGGTGACGCTCCTTCGGTACATGGTATGGAGGCTTGCCTTACGGGAAGCCTCGATGCTTGCCCCTCCATGGATCATCCCTATCCTTCCCCGGGTCCTCACATCCGCCCGGTCCTCATCCGTGCGCGGCACGACCTCTTCAATCCGCACCTCCTGACGCTCCTGCTGCTATTATTGCTCCCTGTTTCCTCGCAACTCGAGGAACTCCAGGCATGTGGTCGTGGTGTGCCCTTCTTCCTGGTGGAAGTCGCAATAGGGCAGTTCCACCCTGACGTCCCTTCTCCTTCTCCTTGCCTCCCTTCTTCTCTCCCCCATGGTTATTGCCATAGCTTACTCCTGTTCGGGGAGAGGCGGCCTCTAGGCCTGCCTCCCTCCTGGAGGATAAAATTTCCCTTGGCCTCTCTGGCAACGGTCCCCTCCGTGGAACCCTCTTCTCGCCTCCTGATCTTGCCATTCCGTCATCCACCCTAGCCGTTGATTCAGCTCCTGATGCCCCCACCTGGGCTATTGTTGTTGTTGCTGCTGCTCCCTCTACCGGGGTTCAGCTCTCATCTCCTCCTGACCTCTGCCCCCTCTGGTCCTCTACTCCTCCGTATCTCACCTAGCTAGCCTCCGGGCAAACTCCGGGTTCGACACCTCATCGTCGACTTCTCTTGCCGCCCTCTCCATCAATTCCTCGTAGGATAGGGGTGGGATCCTCTTCAACTCCAACTAAAAGAAACCCTGCTGCAACCCCAGGGTGAAGGCCATCATCAGAGTGTGGCCCGACATCTTCTGAACCTGGGTGACCTCCTCCTGGAAGCGATCGACGTAGCTACCCAGGGTCTCGTTCACCCCCTGCTTGATGCTAAATAAGGACTCTGACTCCCTCTTCCTCCTCTTCGAGGTTGTGAACCTCAACATGAACCCCCGGCATAGGTCCTCGAAGCTGTAGATGGAACTGGCCGGCAGCTGGTGGAACCACTCTCTCGCCTTCTCCTTAAGGGTGATGGCGAAGAGTCGGCACTTGAATCCGTCCGACATCTGTCGGATTGAGACCACGTCCTCAAACCACTAGACATACTGGACCGGGCCCCCCTTCCCGGTATAGTAGGACATCTCGGGCTCCCTGAACCCATCCGGTACTGGTGCAGAGGAGACCAACTCGCTGAAGGGACTATCTCCGCCCACCGGGCGAGCTGGAGGGTCTCGCGCCCCCAACTCGCCAAACCTGTCGCCGCTCCTTGAACTTGGGAAGAGCACTCGCCTAGGGAGCTCGGCACCCCGACCTTCCTCAGCAACCTCCTTCTCGGCTCGTCTAGCGGGCACAACCTCGCTGAGCGCCGGATCCGCGAGAACCGGAATCGCCGGGGTCGAGCTCTCGGCATGCACGCCGAGCGCGAATCGGACCATGCCGAGAACCTCCTGCCTAAAATCCTTGAGCATCCCCAGGGTGGTGAGATGGGGAGGGGTGGCGAGTCAGTCTTGTCCGATCATTGCCCTTCTCCTCCAGTCATTGAGCTCGCTGAAGGTTTTCTGTGCTGACCACTATCCACGCTCACCGCACCAAAATGTTGAAACCGAAAATCGGTCTCTTGTGGAGTTCACCCTTGGGGAAGGGGTGGTCGCGCACCAACTTCGCCCCTGCAAGAAAAACAACAAGGAAAAGAGAGCAGAGGACTAGACCAAGGGCCCGACGCGGAGGTCCCACCACACACCCAAAAGATCACTGAGCGCTTCCCCTCCTTAGCCAAATGTCGGGCTAAGGTACCTAAGAAAGTGCTAGAAGACTGGGAGACAAGTAAGCATGCCCTCTGAGGTACCCCTTGGGTCCTATTTATAGATTTATAAAAACGGCGTGCAAATAACTAACCTCTGCCGGTCTGAAGTTACTGAAAATCCCTTAGGATGGCCTGCCAACGCCTAACTCCGCTGTCCTTACCAGCTATGCGCAGTCCACTCAGGTCTGCCAACAGCGAGACTCCGCCGTTCTAGCTGGCTAAGGGTAGGCCTACAGGGGCAAAATGGTAAGAAATCCCCCCCACTGGGGACTGAGTGAGTAGCCCTTTAATGCCTCTACTCGGCGGCGGGCGCGGGCCGGGGCTGGCTCGTCTGGGGGATGCGGGTTGGAGGCAGCGCGCCTAGGAAGGCGCGGGCCGAAGCTGACTCGCCTGGGAAGGCGTGGGTCGGAGGGTGACCCAGGGCAGACCCTCCTAAGAGAGGCGGGCAGGGCCGACCCGCCTAGGAGGTACGGGTTGGAGGGTGACCTGTCTGGGAAGGCGCGGGCCAGGCTGGCCCGCCTGGGCGACCCGCCTAGGAGGTGTGGGCCGGGGTCGACCCGCCTGCTTGCCTGAGTCCCTTCGGCAAACACGGGGTTGTACAAGCTTTCTTCCCTACAAGTTAGACTAAAAATTAACATTTAATTGATCAAAAAATAGTGAAATGAGAATAGGTGAAAGGTCAAAAACAATACTTGGTTTTTTATTGCTTGACTCTTAATGTCCCTTCAAATGTGCATTTGAAATTCCTTTAGATCTTTTTGATACTGAATCCCTAACCGTTGGATTATTTATATCATTGTCATCATTATACCCTTTCTTTGGCATTTCATCTGCCTAAACCATCTCATCTGTTTTCTTAGCTAGATCATTCAACACCGTCAAAACATGTGCCTTCGCAGCTTGGCAGTTATCAATTCAGTGAACAAGGTCATACAAAAAACGCATCAAGTTGCTTCTAAATATCCAATTAGAATCATAATCTATCATGCATGGAGTGTTTGGTAAGTAGATACTCTTCTTAGCGTTTCTACTAAATCGTTTAATCAAATTTTTGTTCGAAATCTGTCGGGCATTTTTCATATTATATATCCTGAGTATGTGCTTGCAAAGTATGCCTCGAGTCTCGAAACCTTTACATGAGCACTCAGAATCATTGGTATTGACATTATAGTTAACAAACCATCGTTTATCGTCTTCGGAGCCATCACACTGCTTTGTAACTGTTAGAGCTGAGCGGTTTGCTATTCGGGCGATCAGGCGGTTACTCCAGCGGTCTGGATGTCTACTGGCTTATCTTAGCAGTTGCGGTCTGAGGGCTTCCCGCAACTGCGGTTTGGTGGTTAGCCGCAGCAGCGGTTTGGGTGTTAACCGCTGCTGCGGTCAGGCAACTAGCAGTAGCGGTCTAGCGGCTAGCAAGCGGTCTGGCTATTAACAGGTGGTCTAGCAGCTAGTAGTGGCGGTCTTTAGGAGGCGGTCTGGCAGCTAGCAAGCGGTCTGGTGACTAGCAGTGGCGGTCTGGCAGCTAGAAGATGGTCTGTCAGCTAGAAGTTACAGATACTTATTTAGTCCCACATCTCTTATTATATTCTCTCATCTCCCCAATTTTCTATAAATATGGGGGCATACCTATGTATTGTTTATCTTTTTGGAGCAATAAAATTTGCGATTTATTTACCTCTTGGTCATTTTTTAGCTCATTTTTCACTTGGTATCAGAGCGAATCGATCATTTGCTCCAATCAGATTGCAATTTGTTTGTCTAACAACGCATGCTTCTTCCGGTTTGCTTCCCGCGCCAGCTTCTTCCTGTTCGCTTCCCTCCCTTCCCTCCCTCCCTTGTTTGTCGCTCTTCTGCGATTTTTTATTTATGTGTGTTCTGTTCGCACGACATCCTTTACTTAATCGCATTTCGTTGTGGTTTCTTAGCTGTTCGCGGCTTCTTCTCTGTTGCGAGTTCCGCATTTTGGTAGCGGCTTGCCGCTGGTGTGTTTTCACCCTGACCATGCGAACTCTTTCTCTTCTCTCTTTCTTTTTCTTCTTCTTTGCGACTTCTTTTCTTATTCGCACAGCTTCTTTCCTTGTTCGCGTGACTTCTTTATTGTCCTTCAGCTTCTCCTCTTCGTTTATCTTCTCGCTGCGACTTATCTAACCTCTGCGGGCTCCACATCTTGGTCGCGGCCTTTTTTCTTGCCGCTGGTGTGGTGTCACCATGACCGTGTGGTCTTCCCACGCGGCTTATTTGCTGCTTGGTCGCTACGACTTCTCTTCTCGCGCGGTCTCTTTTCTCTTTTCTCGCGTGAGTTGGTATCACTTCTCGCGCGGTCTCTTCTTGGTTTGCTCTTCTCTTGGTGTCTGGTTTTCTCCGGCTTCTTTTCAAACCGTGCAGTTTGATTCTCTTCCTCTCTCTTTCTTTTGGTCGCTGCCTCTCTGCGACTTGTTTGCTGTCCTATTCGGTTTTGCTTCTCTTCGTGTGTTCCCTTTGCTTCTTTTGTCGGCTTGTTTCTAACCGTGTGGTTAGTTTTTTTCTTCCTTCTGATCTCTATTTCCTTTGAGATGATTTCTCTTCTCTCCTCTACAGCTCGTACTCTTGTGGCCTCCTCTGATAAGTGGCTTATTGACTCTGGTGCCACTTGTCACATGACCGAAAACTCTCGTTTGTTCTCCTCTTTGATTTACCAAAATAGGTTGTCTCCTGTTGTTATTGCAGATGAGACATCTGCTCTTGTTCATGGTGTTGGCACTATGTGTCTCTCTCTGTCTTTGCTGATTGAGGACACTCTCTATGTCCCCCTTTCCCTTGCAATTTACTTTCTGTTCATGCTCTTTGCACTCTATTAAATTGTACGATTACTTTTACTAGCACCACTTGTCCTTTCTCTTATTTTGTCTCTAAAGCTACAATTGCTACTGGGACTGTCAGTGGTGGCCTCTTCTTTCTTGACCATGACATTACTTTTTTTACTTTTTCATCTCTTCAGCAATAGCATCGTCATCTTGGTCATCCTCCTTCTTGCCTCATTCATCAACTTTTCCCAGAACTTCCTTCAGAGGATTTTCCTTTGAATTGTGAAGCCTATCAGTTTGGTAAACATCATCTCTCTTCTTTACCAGCTCGAACGAGACGTAGTTCTTCGCATTCTTTTGAACTAGTTCATTCTGACATCTGGGTTCCTTATCCTACTGCCAATGTTGGTAGATGAAGTTTATACTGTGTTACATTTATTGATGATTTCTCAAGGTGTACTTGGTTGTATCTCTTGAAAAATCATTTTGAACTGTACTCTGTGTTTACTGTCTTTTATCATGAGATCTTCACACAATTTCGTGTGCCTATTCAGATTCTTCATACTGATAATGCCAAGAAATATCTCAGCAGTCAATTCTCTGATTTTTGTGCGAGCCATGGTTTGATTCATCAAACTACTTGTTTATATACCTCTCAACAGAATGGCATTGTTGAACACAAGAATTGTCATCTCTTGGATGTGCTCGTAGCCTTTGCATACAAATGAATGTTTCTCCGTCTTATTGGGGTCATGTTATTCTCCTCTCTTGTTATCTCATCAACCGTTTTCCTTCGTCCATTCTTCAAGGCAAGACTCCATTTTCTATTTTGTATCTTGAGGCTGAGCCATTCCCTTTACCTCTTAAAATTTTTGGCTGTACGGCGTTTGTTTACATATCTTCTCATAGTCGTTACAAACTTTCTCCTCGTTCTGTTAAATGCATATTCTTTGGTTATTGTCTGACTCAGAAGGGCTATTGTTGTTATGTTTGACTCAGGGGGAGTCTCAGGTCGGTAAACTACGGAAGGCTATCTATGGTATCAAGCAAAGTCCCAGGACGTGGTTTGACAAGTTCAACGAAGTTATTTCTGTTGTTGGATTTGCTCAGAGTGTTGCAGTTCACTCTTTATTCATTCGTAAATCCTCGGCTGGCCTTGTTATTCTTGCGGTTTATATGGATGATATTCTTCTTACAGGAGATGACAAAAAGGGTATGGAAATGATAAAGAAGCATCTTCTTCAGCACTTTGTTACAAAAGATATGTGAACTCCAAAATATTTTTTGGGAATTAAAATATCCAGGAAGTTTGGGTCTATAGTTCTATCATAGCAGAAGTATGCCTTGGATCTCTGAAAAGAGATAAGTCTCCTTGGGTATAAACCTGCTCGGTCTCCAATGACTATTGGAGATGACAAGTGTTGGAGTGAAGACTCACCTCTTCTTGAAGATGTCACCATATACAGACTGCTTGTGGGGAAACTCATTTATCTAACAGTCATAAGATTGGATATTACTATGTTGTGGGAAGAGTGAGCCAGTTTATGCAAGCTTCTAAGGAGTGTCATCTTCAGTCAGTTATAAAGATTCTAGAGTATGTGAAATGTGCTCCAGGGAAAGGTCTTCTATTTCAGAAAAAGGGACATTTGAAGGTTGAGGCGTACTCAGATGTTAGCTATGTTGATGATAAGGAAGATAGAAAGTCTACATCAGGGTTCTATACCTTTGTTGGAGGAAATCTGATTAGCTAGAAGAGTAAGAAGCAAGCTGTGGTATCCAGGTCAAGTACAGAAGAAGAGTATAGGAACATGGCTCTTATGACATATGAGCTGAAGTGGTTACTGACACTTATGCTTAATTTTGAGGAGGTTTATGATCATCCTCTACCAATATTCTGTGATAATAAGGCAGACATATATATCTCGAGGAATCCGGTATTTCATGACAGAACGAAGCATATCGAGGTAAACTGCCACTTTATTAGAGATGAGATTTTGAAGAATCAGATTTGTACTCCATTTGTTACCTCAGAGAGAGAACTGACAGACTTCTTCATGAAACCAGTTTCCGCCACAGATGTTTGTAGCAAGTTGAGCATGATTGACATATACACTCCAGCTTGAGGGAGAGTGTTAGAGCTGGGTGGTTTGCTATTCAGGCGATCTGGCGGTTACTTCAGCGGTCTGGTTGTCTAATGGCTTATCTTAGCAGTTGCGGTCTGAGGGCTTCCTACAACTGCGGTCTGGTGGTTAGTCGTAGCAGCGGTTTGGGTGTTAACCGCTGCTACGGTCAGGCAACTAGCAGTGGCGGTCTGGTGGCTAGCAAGCGGTCTGGCGGTTAGCAGACAGTCTGGTTGCTAGTAGTGGCGGTCTGGTAGCTAGCAAACGGTCTGGCGGCTAACAGTGGCGGTCTGGCGGCTAACAGGCGATCTGTCAGCTAAAAGTTGCGGATAATTATTTAATCTCATATCTCTTATTATATTCTCTCATCTCCCCCATTTTTTATAAATATGGGGGCATACCTATATATTGTTTATCTTTTTGAAGCAATAAAATTTGCGGTTTATTTACCTCATGCTCGTTTTCTCGCTTATTTTTCACAGTAACGTATGAAAATTGACCTTCATCATATCTAGTCTCATCCATTATCCAAATACTAGCGGCTCCCTTCATGAAAGCTTTCTAAAAAATAGTAAATAATTTGCGAGTGTAAAACTTGGACACGTGTCGAAGGAGCAAACAACTTTTAATCTTTAAGCCTACCATCTCTTGTTTGCATCTAAAATCTTCGTCATGCTCCGCTGTCCCCCAAGACCCCACCAATTTCTTGAACCCTATGAAACATTCGACCAATGTACTAGTTCCTTTTGAACAGCCATGCAATACATTGTTGGCAGATTCGCTCCGTTGTATTGATAATATGTCAAGGTCCAACACATCTTTGTTGAATGATATAGACTATTTTCTTCTAACTTGATGTAAATCTCCAAGCCATCTGTTCTCTTGCAACCCTCCCGTAGTAATCATCTAGTTCCAGTATCTATCAAACTCAAACTCAGTATCACACTTACTCATGCATTGATAAAAAGTCCCCGCACACTTTTGTCACTATTAAAACATGGAACCTTTGAGGGGGCTTTTTTTGAGATATGTCATTGGCATAAGAGGTATCGAGTTACTGTAAGTACTCTTTTAATAGCAACGGACATGGCCTGGTCTTGGTCCGTGAATATAGTCGTTGGTTTTTTGCGACCGACAAATTTTAAAAAAATCTCGAAGACCCAAACAAACGAATCAATCGTTTCCTCGACAATGGAAGCGCCACCGACCATTATGTTCTGCCAATGATTGTTGACCGCAATAAATGGCACACAAGCCATATTATACTTATTCAATCTGTATGTCGTGTCAAAAATAATCACATCACCATAGCAGTCATAGTCTATTTTGCTATGTCCATCCATCCAAAAGAATCTTGTCAACCTATTTAACTCATCTGTTCGAACATCATATGAGAACATGTTGTCCTCCAACTGTTTCTCCTGTAATATCTTCAGTAAACTAAGGGAGTCACCACTTTCTATTAACGTCTTCCTTTCCCGCTGCACCAAGTTGTAGACATCGGATTTAGAGAACCCAACATTCACAACCCCACCAACTTCATTAGATAGAAAGTTGTATGCATGAATAGTTTTCACTCCCGCATCTGTCAAATTCTTAATAAGGCTATCTTGCATGTTTGAAATGTTGCGATGAGAACTCATTCAGTGCTGCTCTTTTTCTATCGCAAGCGCATGATTGTGCTCCTCGACGAACTTTGTAACTTTCCAATTCCTATCATCTTCATATGCAGTAATGTATATACAGGCAAGACAACCAGTGTGTGTTTCAAGTTTGCGGTATTTTTTAGGTGATGGTCCCGCACTCCTTAAACCAGCTTTAGCGTAGCTATATTCTTGCCATTTAATAATCCTTGTGTGTGTCCAGTAGACCAAATGTTGTTTCCGAACATTGAAACTTGTACTATGTGCATACTGACAATGCATAGCATATGTCTCAGCCTCTGAATGCACAACTGGAAACACAACGAGCTGCTTTTTTAGCTGAAAAAATCATAGAAATGGATTACGTCATACTTAAAAACATTCAATTGAAAAAAAAACATTAAAATGCAGTTCAATTCAAAATGCAACTGAAATCTATATACTGAATGTAGTTGAAAAAATAAAAAAAACACAACTTATGTTAAACAGGTTCAAGGATAAACTGTCTTATAGAAATACTTATAAATATTGAACTGTAAATAAACATTAAAATGCGGTTCAATTCAAAATGCAACTAAAATCTGTATACTGAATGCAGTTGAAAAAAAAAGGAATGCAAGTTGAGGAGGTAAAGGGGTGTAAGGATAAAATTACTTACGGAGTTTTTTTCCCCACCAGCAATGTCGGAGCCTTCAGTACTTGTTGCTCTCACATCTAAATTTTTTGGCCAATTTCTGAATCAAAACACAGAGACAAATTTATCTATGTTAGACCAGAACATAACGAGCTTAAAAATTTATTAAATGGGAGACCATCACCTAGGATCCGTGAGCAAATGACTGCAGATTACAATAACTCGCTGAAAAATGAACTAGAACTCAGTTTTGTCGGGGTTGGAGAAGACGAGAGCTTTGCCGCGAAATTTTTTTCACAATGGAGGGAAAAAAGTGAGGCCCAAAAGAAAAATAAGCTTATATATTAACGCAAGATGCCACCCTACGTTATACGTATGGAAAAATTTTCCCGTGAGAAGTGAGTCACTTGCAGCTATCTCAAGGAGGAGCATCCTGTAGCTGTTTTAGGAGGAGCGGAGATAGAGGAGCCGCCTGTGAGAGTACACCATCGTCTCTCTCCCTCCTTTCTCTCTCTCTTGCTAGAGCACTCGGAGGGGCCGCCGGCCTAGGGTGTTATAGCTGGTCTTGGGGGAGGTAGCACAAGGCGTTGAGAGAGGGTGTTGTCGTCGGGCTTGGTGGAGTTTGTCGCCGGCGTTGCAGTGGATGTTCTTTGGAGTGGAGAGGCGTGGTGTCGACGGCGTGCATGAGTGCAGTTAATCTTGACGGTGATTTCTCTCCTGTGGTGGCGTTGTTCTCCGGTGGTGTTGCGGTTGAACGTCAGACATCGATGTTGAAGGCTTGTGCGTCCGCGAGGCGGATTACATTCAAGATCTCAGATTCTCGTCGTGGATCGTGCATGTCCGAAATATCTACGTCATATTCGTCGGACGGTCATTTTTTTCTCCTGTTTTCTACTGTATTTGCATTTATATTACAATATATAAATTTTGTGCTGGTTTTTCTTTGTTCTTGTTTATCTACATTTTTATAGTTGTGCATGTGTTTGTACCTGATTTTACAACAAGTGGTATCAGAGGTAGGTCCTGAGTAGGTGTCTGATTGGATATTCCAGTTTAGGTTTGAGTAAACGGTATGTGACGACATCGGTCTGCTCCCTATCTTTTCAAATCTAATCTGTGAATTAATCAGATTGCATAGAGGTACTACATGCAACTATGACAGCGAAGAACACGGTTTTGGTCAGCTATTCGGTGAAGAAGTTTTACGGTAGTGGGAACTTTTGCCTATGACAGAATTGGGTAAAAGATATGTTGGTTGAGCAAGGGTTGATCCAAGTGCTGCGGGGGAGTGATTCTTTGTCCGCTCAGGTGAAAAATTTTAAGTGGATGGAGAAGGATAAGCGTGCCACTAGTTCTTTTGAGTGGTGATGCGTGGTGTTGACGGCGTGCGTGAGTGCAATTAGCCTTGATGGTGGTTTCTCTATGGTGGTGGCATTGTTCTCCGGTAGCGGTGTTGTTCTCCAGTGGTGTTGCGGTTGAACGCCAGACATTGTGTTGAAGGTTCCGGCGAACTTTGTGCGTCTGCGAGACGTATTGTATTCCAGATCTCAAATTCTCGCCGCGGATCATGCTTGTCCGGAGCATCTACGACATATTCGCCGGATGGTCATTTTATTTCATGTTTTCTACTGTATTTGCATTTATATTACAATATATAAATTATATGGTGGTTTTTTTGTGTTCTTATTTATTTGCATTTTTATAGCCATGCTTGTGTTTGTACCTGGTTTTACAACAGTAAAGTCTTTAAAAGTTTCCACAGACTGCGTCAGACAGTTGTCGTTTGCTTAGCGCTCTTCCGATTCGGAAGAATCGAACCGTCTTAGCTTGAGAGTGAGCCAAAGGCACAAACAATTAAAAGTGAATCAACAGAAAGGATGGTGAGACTTTTTACGTGGAAAAACTCGGAAAAGGAAAATACCACCAGGTATCTTCGGTGCACCAAATCTAATAATTTGCATGTGATTTCAAGTGTTAGAATCTTTCGGAGGGTGACAAGTCATCGCTCCACTTACATGTACTTGAAAGAGAAAAAACAAAGACATCCTTCTTACGTGCTCCCATAAATGGCTTCTGGAGCTGTCGCTGGAGCAAACACCATGGAGAGGGGAATGAACATTGAGAACCAAGAGCCGAAGGAAGTCTTTGAACTCCGAAAAAGATTTTTAAGCCGCTCTTGAAGTTCTTAAGAACCGAATAAGATCTTCAAACTCTGAAGGAGATCCTCAAGCCTCTCTTCAGCTCTTGAATGACGTCTTCAAACTCTGAAGGAAATCTTTGAGCAGTTCCAAAGGAAGTCTTCAGAACTTTCTCCGGCGCGAAATGCAATCGGTTTTCAAAATGAAGACTCAAGGCCTTTTTTAGAATTTTTTTGAGGAGAGCGCTGCAACTGCACACTTTTAAAATTTGAACTGGCGAGTGAGGACGCTGCACAGGTTGGTGCGCTGCACGGGGGGAAGGGGGTCAACGCTCGTTTTGTGCGCAGTGAACATGTGTGGGGTGCGCCAAGCGCGCACGCGAGTGAGTTTGGGCTCGTGACCCGAGTGTACTGTATGTGCATGCGCGCGGGCGCGCGACCCCTTGAGCGTGCTCGTTACGCCAGAATCGAGTTCGTCGCGCGCCAGACTGCCGAACGTTTTCACTTGGTCAATACGGTTCATTTCTGAGATTCGGTCGGGACTACAATTTAGACGAGGCCCACATTCCCCTAAACCCTAAATTTTGGGGAACCCTATTGATGCTTTTAATTAATATTTTTTATTTAGTTTAAATTACCACAGTAATGATAATTAATTAGTTAGCTGTGAATTTGTGATAAGTTTTTTTTCGAGTAACGACGCATGCAAATGTTTACTTGAAGCTGTGACCTGTGAGTACCCAAAAGCAGAAGAGGACCTGTTTTTACTGGGCAAAGGCCGGGGGACGAACGGGCAATTGAGGGATATTATTGTACTTTAGAGTTGACGTTGGAGGAATGCGATTGAGCTACTTTTTGGTTTGGTCATCTTGATGTGGATTTGACAGGGAAGCTTTTGGAGGCATTTATTCTCTGATAGGACATATATATATTTATATGGACTGCATTTATAATTCCTTTAATGTTTCCTTCCTAAGCAATATATTTTTGCTCACACACGTGTTCGACACGGGACTCCGCTCTTATGGCCAAATGCGACAGTATCCTGTCAGCGACGGAGGACTTCTTTGCCCCCCGTGCCCCGCACGATTGTACCCGGACCTGCCCCCGACGGGCTCCTCCCAGCCCCTGGTGTTTCTAATAGATAAAAATTTTAAAAATGAAAGTGTTATTTCATTAATTTTTTTAATCGAATGTTTTTTATTATTTCTGCATGCTTTTAATTTTAACATTTTCATTAATGTTAAGTGGCTTCTTTCGCTCCGCGAGATTCACCCGTCCCTTTTGTACAGCCTAGTGTTCGGCGAGTGAGTCCAACATGATAGAAGAGGGGCCCTCTATATAACGCGACTTGCATCCGCCAAGCGGGCGAGCAAGCCCGCATCCGCCAAGCGGGCGAGCTAGCCCGCATCCGCCAAGCGGGCGAGCCAGCCCGCATCCGCCAAGCGAGCGAGCGATTCCAAGAGGTAGCTAGCCCGTGTTCGCCAGACAGGCGGGCGAGCCAGGCCGCATCCGCCAAGAGGCGGGCGAGCCAGCCCGCATCTGCCAAGAGACGGGAGAGCCGCAGAAATCGGGACAGGCCTGATAAGAATGCGAGTTGAGCGAGACGGGCCACACCCGTCCAGATGATAGGCGAGCTGGTATGCATCCTTCCCATGAGTGGGGTGCAGATATCCTATGATTAATGTGATTTGGTCTGCCAATATCCCACTAAACAACAGAGTTTCGCCGTTGACAGACCTCTTTCGGGATGTATATAGTCATTTGGAACAGCGGAGTTGCGCTATTTGCAGGTCAAGTCTAAAAATCTATAAATAGATTCAAGAGAGTACCTCAGAAGGCACACTTTCGTACTTTCTTATTATCTGCTCTTCTAGCGCTTTCTAAGGATCCTTAGCTCAACACTAGCTAAGGAGGGGAATCGCTCTAAGATTTTTCGGGTGTGTGGTGGGACCTCCGTGCAGGAGCCTTGGGTCAGTTTTGAGTTCTAAGTCTTCAGCCAGTCAAGCTCACTAAGAGAAGTAAGTGTGCAGTCACCGCTTCCCCGAGGGTTCGAACACCGCAGAAGCCGGTTCTCGATTTCAACACGGATCATGTGTTCATAATTCAAGAATCGTTCCAGACAGCAGAGTTTCGCTGTTGATAGACCTCTTTCGGGCTGTATATAGTCATTATAACAATGACGGAGTTGCGCTATTTGCAGGTCTGGTCTAAAAATATATAAATAGATCCAAGGGAGTATCTCAGAAGGCACACTTTCATACTTTCTTATTATCTGGTCTTTTAGCGCTTTCTGAGATATCCTTAGCTAAACACTAGCTAAGAAGGGGAGGCGCTCTAAGATTTTTCAGGTGTATGGTGGGACCTCTGTGTTGGAGCCTTGAGTCAGTTTTGAGTTCTACGTCTTCAGTTAGTTAAGCTCGCTAAGAGAAGTAAGTGTGCGGTCACTCCTTCAACGTGGGTTCGAAAACCGCAGAAGCCAGTTCTCAATTTCAACACGGATCATGTGTTCATAATTCAAGAATCATTTTATCAAGCTAAATAAAATCACACTCTCTCTCCACATTTTTGAAGATATATCCAAAAAAAATTACATAATTTGGTGCTCTATACCTATTAGGGTGTGTCCAAAATTTATATGAAATTACCATCATGTGTTCAACACGGAACAGCCCACCCGGTACAATCTGCCTGTCTAGCCCACCCCGAATAGTCCTCCATAGAAAGCATGCACTGTCCATTTTCAAACGTTGAAGCCCGACTATCGTATTTACATTCAAAACTTTATTCCATTTCCCCGGCGTGGGACTAAACACGAGTATATATTAAAAGCGTCTATATATTAAATCCGTGTTGCTCCCTCGCATCCATCAAGGTATTAAACATGCATATTAACATTATATTAATCACGTCTACAGTTATGAAACACACACACACACACACACACAAGAGCATCTTCGCACGGGCTACGCCCGTGCTCGATGCTCTCGGGTGTAGGCGGGCTTTGCCCGCCTTCGCACGGGATTCGTCTTCGCACGAGCTACGCCCGTGCTCGATGCTCTCGGGTGTAGGCGGGCTTTGCCCGCCTTCGCACGGGATTTGCCTGCCTCCGCACGGGCTTTGCCCGTGTTTGATGCTTCAGCCGCACAAGAGCATCGAGGACGGGCGTAGCCCGTGCGAAGATGCTCGTTTACAAAATATGCAGTCTTCTTTATACAGATCATATAAATATATCACAGTTGAATATTATGACAATGTGCGCACTATTATTTCTGTGTTTAGTACAACATAGAGCACATAGATGAAAGTGGCAATCTGTATATATTAATAACTGATCTTACAATTATTATTTAATATACTGTAATTCAGAGCATATATGTGAGCAACAGAGGACTAATATTGTGCGTGGATATGAAACTATACAAACAATAAAAAGCTGGTGCAGATATCATGTAATAAAAGCGCGTGTAAGCAGTTGTGCACGCGTAGTTGGAAGCTATCAGATGTAAAACCAGTGTCTGATGACATATCTTATTCAGTGGTCATGAGAGATCCTGCATTGATGAAAGATGTGAAGTTATATTAGTTATTAACAATTGTTGATTGAGTTTCGATAGTAATATTGTAGGAAATCTGGGGTGCCGAGAAGCAGAAATCCGAATATCGAATAACAAACACGGAACAAAAAATAGAGCAATCACAAACACAAGATGTTACAGAGGTTCACCCAAAACCGGGCTACGTCCTCTCTCCCCTTCTTCTTCCTTCTTGTATTCACCAAAAAAGAAACAGATTACAAAGGTTGCAAGGATCAAATCCGATCCTACCTCTTCTCCTCTCTTCTGGACAAGAAAACCATAGAAGAATACCTTCTGGATCGATCTCAACGAGATACCTCGTATCGCCTCCAAAAGAATACGCCTCCGCAGACTGCAATGAATCTGTATACCTAAATCGGGAAAAACAACGTATATATGCACCCAGAAGCAGCATCGTCGACCTGCGCTCGACGTTCGGCGATGTCGAACGTCGAACGCCGACGATCGTCGAACGGCGCTCGACGAGTCGTCGAGCTCAGCCCGTTCGACAGATCGTCGATTCCTCTAAGCTCACGTGGGCTAACCCGGTGTGAGAAACAAGAGGACCGGAAGTGTTCCACAACCCCAACAAATATTCGTTATATACTGTATATTATTTGGTAGGTTTTACCTTCTAATCATTGTGAAGACAAAGTTCCACTCTTGCTCTGGAGCCAGACCTGCGGGTACAGCTGGAATACGTAATCTAAACCCTTGAATCTCAGGTCGTGGACCATCAGACCACCTGGTTGTGGTTGGCTTGCAAATCTCGTCATTATAATTATAATCCGAGTTCGTGGCATTGTTGTTGCTGAGAGGAGCAGCTGCGAAACAAATTGGACAATTTACTTTTCAAGTTGTTATGATAACACAGAAGTAGATAGGTACAGTGTGAATGGCTTACAGGTTGGAGTGGCGGAATTATTACATAATTGTAGCCCCTGATATGAGGATTGATCGTTTGCCATCTACACATTGATGGTATTCATCAACAAATTTACAAAAAAATTTGAAAGCACATAGTTGAGACATATTTCATAATATTATAACAAACTCAGCCCTGTGATGTTGTATATTTAGGTGGGTTGTGAAGCATAGAACTCCGAGTGTGGGAGATGCGAACTCGTAGGGATGTTTTGCAAGCTTTGCTACTTTGGAGCTGTCAAACTTAGAGCAGAGTTTCATATCCAATTGAACAACCAAAACAGAATGATATTAAATTGAAGAACCCAAAGCAGCTATGCTACTTTGGAGCTGTCAAAGTTAGAGCAGAGTTTCGTAACCAATTAACAACCAAAACAGAATGATAATACATTCAACAACCCAAACCTCGATCACATGCAAAAGTGATATTAAAAGCAGCAAAAACATTAACATTCCAAACCTGGCAGGAGAAAAACAGCAATGGAAAATGCGGAGGTGGCAGGGACAGTTACCGTAGCAGCGGAGGAGGCCGCAACAGTGGACGTGGAACTGGAATCGGGCACCGGTAGCGGAAGCGCAGAAAAGAAATTAGCATTCCAAACCTGCCAGGAGAAGAACAGCTATGATAAATGCGGAGGAGGCAGGGACAGTTACCGTAGCAGCGGAGGCGGCCGCAACAGTGGAAGTGGAACTGGAATCGGGCACTGGTAGCGGAAGCGGCTTGGATTTGGGCGACGATGTGGGTTTGACCTGCGGCAACACCGGCGGCAGAATGCAGGGGCGAGCGGAGCAGGAAACACCGACAACAAAATGCAGGGGCGAGCGGAGCAGGAAACACAGGCGGCCGAATGCAGGGGCGAGCAGAGCAAAAAACACCGGCAGCCGAATGCAGGGGCGAGCGGAGCAGCGGAGTGGGCAGGAGAAGTGGAAATGGAAGGGGAGAAGCAGTGTGAGGCGGTGTGTACATATGGCGAGCGGGAGAGGCACATGATGTTGGGAAAGAGAGCGTGCAATCCCGACCAGGACACCTGTTGCAATTCGAGCAAGCGCAACACCACAAAAATAATGCAGAAAATAATAAAGCACACAGAGAATTTTTACGTGGAAAACCCAACTTGGGCGAAAAACCACGGGACGATCGGAGTCCAACCCGGAAAGCCTCCACTAAAAAGGTGTGAAAAACACACGCACGGAATACAGACTTTCCCTCCACCGATCCACACAGGATCTCCACTCCTCCACCACAAACGCGATCCACAAAGGATCTACACCACTTCTCTTACAAACACACAATCACTAGTTTGACAAAAGAGAAATACAAGAACAAGTTGAGGAGTCGTTACCCGGACGGATTGAACAATCCGTCTCAACGTCAAGAATGACGTTCACCAAAACACGAAAGAGGACGGCTAAACAAAGCCCCTTCCAACTTCGCCTTCAACCTCCAAGCCACGAACGAGTCCGGCAACAAAACCGGCCGGCGACAAATCTGGACAGCGGCGTCAGCAACGTCGCGACAGTGGCGCCTTTACACGATGGCGGCGGCGGCGTCTTCACACGACGGCGGCGGCGGCCCTTCACACGACGGCGGCGGCGGCCCTTCAAAACAGCGGCGACGGCGGCGGCGGCGGCTCTCCTCCAAAGCAGCGGCGGCGGCGCTCTCCACAACAGCGGAGGCAGCCCTCTCCACAAACCAAGCGGCGGCGGCCCTTCTCCCAAAGACAGCGGCGGCAGCCCGGTGGCCTTGCTTCACCAGCAAGCACGAGGGCGGCACTCTCCTTCGTGAGAGACAACGAGAGAGAGAGAGAGGGAGAGGCGGACAAAGAAAAATAGAGAGGGAGTAGTTACAGCCAAGTGATCCGCCTCTTTGCTGGGGCTTTTATGTTTTACTTTTTTTTTTTATATTACATAATAATAACCCCCCCCCCCCCCCCCAAAAAAAGATTCCAATCAAATTCAGAAATCCTCAAGCACAAGGCAGTAAAAAAAATGTTGCTACCTGATTTTTCAAGGTGGCAACTTTTCTGCCAGATTTTGATAGACGTAGAAATTCGCCCTTTTAATTTCCTAGCGCGCCCGGAGGTAGAATCACGAGCCGCACCTAGCGCGCCCGGTGGTTTTTACCGACTCGGATGGGAACCACTCCCAACAAATCTCCCCCTTCACATCGAGGCGGAAGAAACCGCCATCCCGGCGATTCTAACGCAATGCTCGAACTTCTCCCTTGGCACGACCTTGGTCAGCATGTCTGCCCCGTTATCATCAGTGTGCACCTTCAGAAGATCAAGCTCCTTCTGCTCCAGGACATCGCGTATCCAATGATACCGCGTGTCGATGTGCTTCGACCTCGAGTGAAACGTGGGGTTCTTCCCGAGGTGAATAGCTCTCTGACTGTCACACAAGAGGGTGTATCGGTCCTGAGTGAAACCAAGCTCTTTGATGAACCTCTTCATCCAAAGCAACTCCTTCCCAGCCTCAGTAACCGCAATGAACTCAGCCTCCGTGGTGGACAGTGCAACGCACTTCTGTAGTCTCGACGCCCACGAGACAGCTCCCCCTGCAAACAGAATCATGTATCCGAACGTCGACCTCCTGGAGTCTACATCTCCAGCCATGTCAGCATCAGTGTAGCCCAACAGCTCGGGCTCACTGTCTCCAAATCTCAGCGTCAAGTCGGACGTCCCCTGCAGGTATCTCAGTATCCACTTCACTGCGCTCCAATGCTCTCTCCCAGGATTGGAGAGGAATCTACTAACGGTCCCAACGGCATGCGCAATGTCTGGACGTGTACACACCATCGCATACATGAGGCTCCCAACTGCAGATGCATACGGAACCTTCTGCATTGCCTCGATCTCCTCGGGTGTGCTGGGGCACTGATCAGCGGTAAGCCTGAAGTGAGCTGCAAGCGGCACGCTCACCTTTTTCGCCTGATCCATATCAAATCTCTGCAGCACCTTGCGGATGTACCGCTCCTGTGATAACCAAAGGAGTCTGGCTCCCCTATCTCTGCGAATGTGCATACCCAGAATTGTCCTCGCAGCGCCCAGATCCTTCATCTCAAAGGTGGAACTTAACTGCCGCTTCAACTCAGCAATGCGTGCAGTGTTCCTCCCGACGATCAACATATCGTCCACGTACAGAAGCAAAATGATAAAGTCCTCTGGAGCATACTGTTTGACAAACACGCAGTGGTCAAGGGTGGTCCTCCTGAAGTCGATCTCCCCCATGAATGAGTCAAACTTTCTATACCATTGCCGCGGGGCCTGCTTCAGGCCATATAAACTCTTCTGCAAGCGGCACACCAGACCTTCCTTCCCTTTGACACTGAAACCCTCAGGCTGCTCCATGTATAGCTCCTCGTCAAGATCGCCATGCAGAAAGGCGGTCTTGACGTCCATCTGCTCAACCTCCAAATCTAGTCTCGCAGCAAGTCCAAGGACGACACGAATAGATGACATCTTCACCACAGGTGAGAAGATCTCATCGAATTCTACACCCTATCGTTGTCCAAAACCCTTCACCACCAGCCTGGCCTTGTATCTGGGAGGTGTGGAGGAATCTCCCTGCTTCACCCTGAAGATCCAGCGATTCTTTAAGGCCTTCTTGCCCTTAGGCAATCTCACCAAGTCATATGTGTGGTTCTTTTGCAGCGACTGCATCTCCTCCTGCATAGCATCTGTCCACAAACGCTTCTCGGTACTCTCCACAGCCTCATCATAACTCTCAGGCTCCCCCGCATCAGTCAGCAAGACGAACTCTGATGCGGAATATCTGGTGGACGGGTGTCTGGCCCGATCTGACCTCCGTAAGGCCGGCTCAGGTGCCGGTGCAAGCACATCCTCAGCAATGTCCTCAGCAACTCCTGGTTCACCATCAGTGGTGATATCATGATCCGGAAGTATATCAACGCCCTGTGCAGGCTCGGGCTCGGCAGTCTCCTCAGCATCATCAACTCCAACCATAGGTGACTTTGCAGCAGTGCGAGAGTCAACCTCCAACTCAACAGTCCCCTCAGGATCACCAACAGTCTGATCCTCACAGAACACAGCATCACGGCTACGTACAAGCTTCTTCTCAACTGGATCAAAGAACCTGTACCCAAACTCTCCACTATAGCCGTACCCCAAGAAAATACACTGCCGGGTCTTCGAATCCAACTTCGATCTCTCGTCCCTAGGGACGTGCACAAAGGCTTTGCAGCCAAATACCCGCAAGTGACTATAAGAGGGGTCTTTCCCATACCAGACTCTATCTGGGACACCCTCCTGTAAGGCTGAACTCGGAGAGAGATTGATGACATGCACTGCAGTAAGAAGAGCCTCGCCCCAGAACATCCCTGGCAGCTTCGACTCAGATAGCATGCATCGAATCCTCTCCATCAGTGTCCGATTCATCCTCTCAGCTACGCCATTTAGCTGCGGCGTCTTCGGCGGGGTCTTCTCATGTCTGATGTCATGGTCCCTGCAGTACTCGTCAAAGAGACCAATGTACTCTCCCCCGTTGTCAGACCTGATATACCTTAGCTTCTTCCCAGACTGTCTCTCCACCTCAGCGTGGAATCTCCTGAAAGTATCGAGTACCTGATCTTTGGTCTTGATGACATAGACCCAAAGCTTCCTCGAATGGTCGTCAATGAAAGTGACGAAGTATGATGCTCCTCCTCTAGTCTGGACCTTCAGTGGTCTGCAGACATCAGTATGAACTAGTTCCAAAGGCTCTGTTCTCCTGGTGGACGTGTGGCTGTGGAATGATACCCTGTTCTGCTTCCCAGCCATACAGTGGTCGCACCTCTCCAAGTGAACATCAGAAATGTCACTAATCAGCTTCTTCTTCGCCAGGCATCCCAATCCCTTCTGGCTAATGTGTGCCAGCCTCCTGTGCCATAAGGAAGTGGATGCCTCATCCCTGACGGAGTTGGCCTGAGCTGCTTCAGGCCTCCCCTCCATGTAGTACAAGCCGGAATCTCTGTAACCTCTGGCCATCACAAGTGATCCCCTGATCAGCTTCCAGAAATCTCCTCCAAAGACACTCAGGTGTCCTTCGTCTCCAAGCCTGCCAACGGATATCAAATTGAAGCGAATGTCGGGCACGTGTCTAACATCCCTCAGAATAAGTAGGGCTCCAGTGCTCGTCTTCAAATGCATGTCTCCACGCCCAAGAACCTTGGACGTATCTCCATTGCCCATCCTCAACACTCCACAGTCATGAGTGGTGTAAGTGGCAAATAACTCCCTGTTGTGGGAGACATGCGCAGAAGCTCCAGAATCAACAATCCAGCATCGGTCGTCACACAAAAGTGCAGCTGTGACGTCGTCGCCAACAATAATGACGTCCTCCTCCTCAGTCGAAACAGTGGCTGCCGTGTGACCCTCATCCTTGCCCTCAGTGGCAATCCCTTTCTTCTTCTGATCGTTCTTCAATGTATAACAAAACTTCTTGATGTGGCTCTTCTTGTGGCAGTAGTGACATTCCACGTTCTGATAACGTGTCTTCGACTTGCCCCTACTCTGACTCCTGTCCTCCTTCCTTCCTCGGCTTTTACTCCTTCCTCTGCCCCTGGACTCAGTAAAGAGAACGTCGGCTCGTGAAGAAGAGCCCGAAGTCCCTTGAGACTTTCGTCTCACCTCCTCATTCAAGATCCCACTCTTGGCGATCTCCATGGACACAATCCCCTGGGGGGAAGAGTTGATCAGAGAAACTCTGACCATCTCCCACGAGTCTGGAAGTGACTTGAGTAGCCACAAGGCATTCACCTCATCTTCAAATGTCACCTTCATGGCAGTCAAACGATCAATGATCCCCTGGAACTCGTTGACATGATCCAAAATAGGTGAGCCCTCCCGGTATCTGAACTCTCCAAGCTTCTTCAGTAAATACAACTTGTTGATGCCCGTGCTCTTGGCATACAACGTCTCGAGAGTCGTCCACAGATCTTTTGCATCATTGATTCTAGCCACATGGTTGTAGACATTAGGCTCCACGAATCGTCTGATGAACCCACACAGCTTCTGATGCTCCACCTTCCATTTTGTCGGGTCCGTGTCCTCTGGCATCTCCTCAAAGATAGGAGCATGGCAATCCTTCACATATATCAAATCCTCCATCAGTAGGTGCCACTGGTGATAGTTGGCACCATTCAACTTTACCATCTGCTCTGAACCTGATGTAGACTCCATCCTGCTCTGCCAACTGGCCGGACTGACCACTGATCTTTGAGTCGACTATCTCAAAGTATACAACTGGAGAGGGTAGCCAGCGGGCCAATGGTCGTAAACTACCGCTCCCAATTGCACACCCGAGATCCCGATCGACTCGTCCTGAAACCCCAATAGGTCAGCCCGGTAACTGCCCTGTCACTGAAACGGCTCTGTCACTGAACGAACCTGCCTCTGATACCACTTGTTGGGAAAGAGAGCGTGCAATCCCGACCAGGACACCTGTTGCAATTCGAGCAAGCGCAACACCACAAAAATAATGCAGAAAATAATAAAACACACAGAGAATTTTTACGTGGAAAACCCAACTTGGGCGAAAAACCACGGGACGATCGGAGTCCAACCCGGAAAGCCTCCACTAAAAAGGTGTGAAAAACACACGCACGGAATACAGGCTTTCCCTCCACCGATCCACACAGGATCTCCACTCCTCCACCACAAACGCGATCCACAAAGGATCTACACCACTTCTCTTCCAAACACACAATCACTAGTTTGACAAAAGAGAAATACAAGAACAAGTTGAGGAGTCGTTACCCGGACGAATTGAACAATCTGTCCCAACGTCAAGAATGACGTTCACCAAAACACGAAAGAGGACGGCTAAACAAAGCCCCTTCCAACTTCGCCTTCAACCTCCAAGCCACGAACGAGTCCGGCAACAAAACCGGCCGGCGACAAATCTGGACAGCGGCGTCAGCAACGTCGCGACAGTGGCGCCTTTACACGATGGCGGCGGCGGCGTCTTCACACGACGGCGGCGGCGGCCCTTCACACGACGGCGGCGGCGGCCCTTCAAAACAGCGGCGACGGCGGCGGCGGCGGCTCTCCTCCAAAGCAGCGGCGGCGGCGCTCTCCACAACAGCGGAGGCAGCCCTCTCCACAAACCAAGCGGCGGCGGCCCTTCTCCCAAAGACAGCGGCGGCAGCCCGGCGGCCTTGCTTCACCAGCAAGCACGAGGGCGGCACTCTCCTTCGTGAGAGACAACGAGAGAGAGAGAGAGGGAGAGGCGGACAAAGAAAAATAGAGAGGGAGCAGTTACAGCCAAGTGATCCGCCTCTTTGCTGGGGCTTTTATGTTTTACTTTTTTTTTTATATTACATAATAATAACCCCCCAAAAAAAGATTCCAATCAAATTCAGAAATCCTCAAGCACAAGGCAGTAAAAAAAATGTTGCTACCTGATTTTTCAAGGTGGCAACTTTTCTGCCAGATTTTGATAGACGCAGAAATTCGCCCTTTTAATTTCCTAGCGCACCCGGAGGTAGAATCACGAGCCGCACCTAGCGCGCCCGGTGGTTTTTACCGACTCGGATGGGAACCACTCCCAACACATGAGCGGCACGAGCTCAGCTCCGTTGCAGACACGCATAAGGGCACGCGTCGGGGCAGGCAGCGGAAGCGGCTCTTCTCCGTTGCAGAAACGCGTGAGGGCAGGCGTCGGGTCGGGGAAGGCAGTGTGCAGAGAGCAGTTACTGATGGATCGGAGGGTTTGTATCCTATTAGAGGATCAGACGGTGTGCGCCAATTCGATGGTAAGAGCAAGAATCACCTATTCCCTCATATAACACACACACACACACACACACACACACACACACACACACACACACACACACACACACACACACACACACACACACACACACACACACACACACACACACACACACACACACACACACACACGACTGGCAGGCACGGACCGCTGGTCCGATGGCCACGCGTCACAGTACCCGGCCGGCGATGGCGCCCCCTGGCGTGCAGCCGGCGACGAAGGGCTTCGTCCGCACCCCGGCGGGATTCGCCCGCCCCCGGTGGGATTCGCCCGCCCCCGACGGTGGTCGCCCGACCCCCGCCGGGCTTCGCCCGACCCCGGCGGGGGTCGCCCGACCCCCGGCGTGCTTCGCCCGCCCCGCCGGGCTTCGCCCGCGATAGCAACCTAAAAAGTAAACAAAAAATAATTTAAAAGTAAACAAAATTAATAAATAAATATCATTCATGGCAGGCGGGTGAACAGTGGTGTGAGCACTGTTCACCCACCTGCTTTTTATAATATATAATAACTTAATTACTTATAATAATTATAAATATTAGAATTTATATATATAATATAACAGGCGGGTGAACAGTGGCGTGAGCACTGTTCACCCGCATGTTATAGTCCCACATTGCCAAACCAATTTAAATTTATTGGTTTAAATATAGGTTTCTGTAATCATTCTTTGAAATCAGCGGTTAGCGGGTTAGCTGTCTTGCGGGCTGGCGTTTCAGCGGGCCGGCCGGCTTGTGCGGTCCTCTTAAGTTGTGGACTGTAACCCAGCGGGCTTTTAGCTGGTGGGCTTGGTATCCCCTCTTTTGAAGTTATTTTCATAACTTTAGGACCCTAGTAGTAGGTTTAGGAGCCCTTGTAAAATGTGGAGAGAGAGAGAGTTAGTTTGATCGGACAACCATTGGAATAGTGGAACAGATCGGACGACCAAAATTAATTCGATGAATTATAAATTCAAGTCTTCCATACTTCTATTATTGTGGTAGAGATATAAAGGTTTTTAAGAAACTTTTAAAATAAAAAATAATTCAATACAATAAAATAAATTTAAGAACCGCGGGGGCCGTGCGGAGCCCGCCGCCGCAGCCCGCCGGGGCCGTGCAGAGCCCGCCGGTAGTGGGCGAGGCCCGCCGTCGCAGCTCGGATACTGTCGCGCGCGCCGTACGGGCGGAGCCCCGTATCGGGCACTCGTGTGTATATATATATATATATATATATATATATATATATATATATATATATATATATATATATATATATATACGAGCATCTTCGCACGGGCTACGCCCGTGCTCGATGCTCTTCGCATCGACAGTATCCCGGATGTGACGGTACCTCCGCCCAAACTCGGCCCCTCTACGACACTCGATCAATTGACAGAGCACAGAGAGCCCCAGTACCGTACGCGACATTTCTCCCGACTCGACAGTGTCCCGACACGGCGGCGCTTCTGTAGCTCGCAAACCCCCCGTGCAACGACCCCTGTGTCCGGTGCTCTCCCACGTACCTATTTTATCGTTGTACCGGGGGTTTGCGAGCTGCAGAAGCGCCGCCGTGTCGGGACACTGTCGAGTCGGGAGAAATGTCGCGTAGGGTACTGGGGCTCTCTGTGCCCTGTCAATTGATCGAGTGTCGTAGAGGGGCCGAGTTTGGGCGGAGGTACCGTCGCATCCGGGGTACTGTCGATGCGAAGAGCATCGAGCACGGGCGTAGCCCGTGCGAAGATGCTCGTATAATATAGATGTATTAGTGTCACATTATCTTCTAGGCTATGAGTTAGAGGTTGAATGTAATTCGTCAATAAACTTTTATTTATTTAGTTGCTTTAGAAAGAGAAGGCCTCTATTGAAAATGCTTCTGTATGTAATTGCTTAAGTTTACGTGCAGAGGGAGCCGTGTATACAACTGTTTTGAAAAAGCTTTTGGACCCGTTTGGCAAGGTGGTGATGGTCATGAATATGGATGGCCTACCCTAAACTTCATAAACCTTTATGTTCATGCGGATGATGTTTGTTAGGTGGTCCTTAATGAATAACAGTTTAATCCAAACAACCTAAAAAAGCTCTTACTCAATTCAAACTACCTAAAAAGAATAGTGACGGTCCGAACAAAGTTTTTCTCACGGCCACCATCTCCCCAAACGGAGCCAAAGGACATTATCATATTCCTGATTAGCCATACTCATTGGCTTAAATTTATTCATTGATGGGTTTAAACGGACTAATCAGGAACAAACTACCACGCAATCATCAGTTCATTGAAATAAAAGAGGCAGACCCACATGAGTACAATCACAAACAGCTGTCGCAAGAAGCAGATGGAAACTAAAAGCGCCCCAACATGAAGGATTGCACAGCTTTATGACACTCTGAAATGGATATAAACAAAGTATGACAATTGCAGCATAAAAAAGGCTACTTAGAGAGCCATTTTCCAGCAGATCCAGCCACCGGATTGCGTGGAGGAAGCATCCACTCTGTAAGGAAATCCGGAGCGCCGAGAAGCAGAAATTTGGAAAAACGAATAACAAAACACAGAACAAAACAGAGCAATCACAGACACAGAGATATACAGAGGTTCACCCAAACCGGGCTACGTCCTCTCTCCCCTTCTTCTCCTCCCTTCTTGTATTCACCAAAAGATTACAGGTTATAAAAGGTTACAAAGGCCAAAACCGACCCTACCTTCACCTTCATCTGGACAAGAAACTACCCGAGGGAAAAACTCCCCTGAACGACGCCTCCAAACGATAAACGTCGTATACGTCTTCTTCAGGAAATACGACGCCTCCAATCTCTCTGAAATTGCTTCGCTTACCCTAATCCCGAAAAAACGGGATATAAATACTCAGGAGTAAAAAACGACTCAAACGTCGAACGCAGAACCGAGCTCGACGCTCGGGCGTCGACCGGAGGTCGACGATCTCACCCGAGGTCGACGCTCGACGCATCAGCGAGGTCGACGCTCGACGATCCAGCGGTGGTCGACGCTCGACGATCCAGCGGTGGTCGACGCCCCAGACAGAGCTCGACGCTCGACGCACCAGCTGAGGTCGACGCTCGACGCCAGCTGAGGTCGACGCTCAAGCGTGAGCTCGACGATCGTCGACCTCTCCTCAAACAGAGGGACAAGAATGCATACAGGGGCTGCTTCACACTCCCTTGCCTCTAAGCTCACTTGGGCTAACCCGGTGTGAGAAACAAGAGGCCCTGAAGTGATCCACCACCCCAACATTCTCCCACTTGGTGGAAACCTTCAGCACATGAGAGCAGCTCCTCCAGACTTCCTCTTCAAACCCACTGCTGTAGCACACCATTCAAACTTGGCAACAGGCACAGCCTTGGTTAAGAAATCAGAACTGTTCTCCTTAGTGTCAACCTTCTCCAGTTGCACTACCTGCTTCTCCACCTTCTCCCTGATGAAGTGAAACTGGATGTCAATGTGCTTGGTCCTAGCATGGAAAGCCAGATTCTTGGCTAACTGGATAGCCCATTGGCTGTTACACCACAACTTCACAGGACCCTGCTCAAAACTGAGCTCCCAGCACAACCTCCTCAACCATATGGCTTCCTTACAGGCATGTGTAAGGGCCATATATTCAGCTTCTATCGACGAGAGTGCAACCACTCCTTGCCGTCGACTCATCCAACTGACAGCACCACCAAACAGGGTAAAGACATACCCACTGGTGGACCTCCTGCTGTCCAGATCACCACCCCAGTCAGAGTCTACGTGTCCAACCACATCCAGGACTCTCCCATCAACAGCACCTTCAAAGCAAATAGAGTAGTTTGAAGTGCCCCGAAGATACCTGAACACCCGCTTCACAGCATTCCAGTGCTCCTTCCCAGGTTTGGCCATGTACCTGCTCAACACTCCCACTGCTTGTGCTATGTCAGGCCGAGTACAAACCATGGCGTACATGAGGCTCCCCACTGCACTTGCATATGGAACCTTCACCATATCTTCCATCTCCTCATGTGTCTTGGGACACATCTCCGCAGACAATTTCTCCCCAACCGGCATAGGGGCACCAACAGGTTTATAGTCAGCCATGTTGAACTTCTTCAACACCTCTTCGACATACCTTTGTTGCCCCAACCAGAGCTTCTTCTTGCTTCGGTCTCTGGTAATCTGCATCCCCAAGATCACACTTGCTGGCCCCAAATCCTTCATTTCAAACTTGGCCGTGAGCAGCTTCTTCACTTGTTGGATCATCTTAACATTATTCCCTATGAGCAGCATGTCATCTACATAGAGTGTCAAGAAAGTGTAGTGCTCTCCCTTCCTTTGGATATAAATACAGTGGTCCGAGTTCGACCTTTCAAAACCTGATTCCAGCATGTAGGTGTCGAACTTCTGGTACCACATCCTCGGAGACTGCTTCAGTCCATAGAGGGACTTCTTCAACCTGCACACCTGATCCTCCTTGCCCTTGGCCTCGAATCCTTCAGGTTGCCGCATATAGATCTCCTCCTCCAAATCCCCGTGAAGGAATGTCGTCTTCACGTCCATTTGCTCAATCTCCAAATCATGCACAACGGCAATGGAGAGAACCATCCTGATAGAAGTGAGCTTGGCTACCGGCGAGAAAATCTCGTCGTAGTCCACACCTTCCACCTGTGAGAAGCCCTTGGCAACCAACCTCGCCTTGTACTTCTCCACGGTGCCATCCGCCTTAACCTTCTGCTTGAAGACCCATTTACTCCCAATGGCCTTCCTCCCTTTTGGAAGTTTGCACAGACCCCAAGTCTGATTCTTCCGCAGAGACTCCATCTCATCAACCATAGCAAGCTCCCACTGATTCGCATCAGCCCTCGACCTCGCATCCCTGGCTGAAATGGGATCTTCTCCAAGCATGTTCAGGCAATATTGTGCTCCAACCGCACCAAGGGAGTACCGGATTGGTGCCCTCCTTTCCCTCGTTGAACGCCTCAGAAGTGGAGCATCAGCAACTTCCTCTTCTGACTCATCATCAAAGGTCACCTCCTGCACTCCATCAGATTCAGAATCTGATTCCAAAACATCCACTGTAGTGATCTGAGCATCCTCCAGAGGAACTTCCTCCATGCCCCTTTCCACTACCACCTTTTCTGCAGCTTTCCCTTCCTCCGCTTGTGTAGTGACTTGAGGACGGGCTTCATGAAAGACCACATCCTTGCTATACATCACCGTCCTCGTCACCGGGTTCCAAAGCTTGTATCCCTTGATGCCCTCTTTGTAGCCCACAAAGATGCATCTCTCGGACTTCA
This sequence comes from Platanthera zijinensis, assembly GCA_039513925.1. Lineage (NCBI taxonomy): Eukaryota > Viridiplantae > Streptophyta > Magnoliopsida > Asparagales > Orchidaceae > Platanthera > Platanthera zijinensis. Next base: position 32,028,335 of record CM077085.1, read on the forward strand.
TATCCAGCTTCCCCCTTTTCTCCTTTGGAATGTGCACGTAAGCATCACACCCAAAAACACGAGCATAAGCCAAATTTGGCTTCTTCTTGAATATGGCCTCAAAGGGGGTACACCCCTTCACTGCAGATGTAGGGGTCCTGTTCTTCAAGTAGTTAGCTGTAGCCGCCGCTTCAGCCCAGAACTCCTTCCCCAAACCAGCCCAACTGAGCATGCACCTGGCTTTCTCCATCAATGTCCGATTGAGCCTTTCCGACACTCCATTCTGCTCTGGAGTATACGGCGTGGTCTTCTGCCGTGCAATCCCCTGCTCAGTACAGTACCGCTCGAAGGCGTCCGAGCAATACTCCCCTCCGTTATCAGAACGGAGAACCTTCACCTTCCTCTCAAACTGGTTCTCCACCAGGTTCTTAAACTCCTTGAACCTGTCTAGAACCTCCGCCTTGGACCTGAGAAAGTAAAGCCAAGAAAACCTGGAATAATCATCAATGAAAGATACATAATACCTAGCTCCACCAAGGGATGGAACTGAAGTAGGTCCGAATACATCAGAATGGATCAAATCAAGAGGGCTAGTGGCCCTAGTCCCTGCTCCCTGAAAGCTAACCCGGTTCTGCTTGCCGAGTAGGCAATGCTCGCAGAATCCAAAGCTCGAGGTGCACATGGGCACACCCTCCACCATCTGGCCAGATGTCATAGCCGACATCCCCTTCTCACTGATGTGTCCAAGCCTCTGGTGCCACAGCCTGGACAGCTCCTCCTGGTCCTCCTCTTGGCCTTCAGAGATGAAGGCCCCACTAGGCACCACTGTATCAGCCAGTAGCTTGTACAGTGTTCCATGCCTAACACCTTTGGCGATCACCATCGCCCCTCTGGTCATCCTGCATGAGTGCATGTCACAGCTGAAGCAAACTCCCGCATCAGCCATAGATCCCACCGAGATCAGATTCCTGCTCATCCCAGGAATGTGCATCACCCCCGGAAGGGTCTTCATGGTCCCGTCGGCCATCTTCAGCATCACCTTGCCACGACCAATGATCTGCACTGCAGTATCATCCCCAAGCATGACATCACCACCCGCAAACTCCTCATACTCACAAAACCAGTGCCTGTGAGGGGTCATGTGGTAAGAGGCTCCAGTATCAACATACCACACATCCGCATCCTGATGAGCAACACATGCAGCTGCGATGTACATGTCACCACCGTCAGCCTCCTTCTTGGCACCCGAAGTTGACCCTCCATCCTTCTGAATGGGCTTGTTGGGGCATTGGGATTTCACATGCCCAACCTGATTACACTTCCAGCACTTGATGGGCTTCTTTTCTTTCTCTCTTTCTCTGCTCTTGGATCTACCCCGAGATTTATCTCGAGATCCACCTTGCTTTGTGTCCCTCCATTGAGGGCGAGATCTGGATACGCTCAATGCACCCTTATTGGTCTTCTCAGAACCTGCTCTCCTGGTCTCCTCAGAAAGAAGAGTAGCACACACCGACTCACAAGTGAGTGCCCTGTCTCCATTACCCCCAATGGCAACAATAACGTTGTCCCAAGAATCCGGCAATGAACAAAGTAGTGTGATCGCCCTGTCTTCATCCGAGATCTTCTCACCAATAGAGATCAACTGACCCACAACCGTGTTGAAATTGGTCAGGTGTTCCGAGAAGGAACCACCCTCCTGCATCTTCAGATTGTACCACTTCTTCCTCAATAACAGCTTGTTCACAAGGGACTTGCTCTGATATAGGGTTTCCAACTTCCGCCATAGGCCTTGGCTGGAAGTTTCCTCCATGACATTTGTTAAAATTGAATCTGTGAGAAACAACCGGATCAGACCTTTGGCTTTCCGATCGGCCTTTGTCCAGGTTGCAAAAGCCTCCGCATCAGACTTCTCTGTTGGAGGAGTATCCACTATTGCATCCCACAAATCACGATCAACCAACAGATCCTCCATCTTCATCTTCCACAGATCAAATCGACTGCCATCAAATTTCTCTATCTCGATCCGCACTCCTCCTGAGCTCATATCCGAGAATCGAGAGAACCTGGCTCTGATACCAAATGTAAGGAAATCCGGAGCGCCGAGAAGCAGAAATTCGGAAAAACGAATAACAAAACACAGAACAAAACAGAGCAATCACAGACACAGAGATATACAGAGGTTCACCCAAACCGGGCTACGTCCTCTCTCCCCTTCTTCTCCTCCCTTCTTGTATTCACCAAAAGATTACAGGTTACAAAAGGTTACAAAGGCCAAAACCGACCCTACCTTCACCTTCATCTGGACAAGAAACTACCCGAGGGAAAAACTCCCCTGAACGACGCCTCCAAACGATAAACCTCGTATACGTCTTCTTCAGGAAATACGACGCCTCCAATCTCTCTGAAATTGCTTCGCTTACCCTAATCCCCGAAAAAACGGGATATAAATACTCAGAAGTAAAAAACGACTCAAACGTCGAACGCAGAACCGAGCTCGACGCTCGGGCGTCGACCGGAGGTCGACGATCTCACCCGAGGTCGACGCTCGACGCATCAGCGAAGGTCGACGCTCGACGATCCAGCGGTGGTCGACGCTCGACGATCCAGCGGTGGTCGACGCCCCAGACAGAGCTCGACGCTCGACACACCAGCTGAGGTCGACGCTCGACGCCAGCTGAGGTCGACGCTCAAGCGTGAGCTCGACGATTGTCGACCTCTCCTCAAACAGAGGGACAAGAATGCATACAGGGGCTGCTTCACACTCCCTTGCCTCTAAGCTCACTTGGGCTAACCCGGTGTGAGAAACAAGAGGCCCTGAAGTGATCCACCACCCCAACACACTCATCCAGCAACGATGGCATGGGAGACGCCCAGGCTTTAGTGAGAAGTCAACTGAGGCTGGAAGGTTATCAGCACAAAGGAGAGGTTGAGAACTTATCCCAACACGAAGAAGAGCTGAAGGAATACAGATAGTATCGATGAAGAGAAGTACGGCCATATTGATACCTGAATTTACTGTCATTTTTTTGTACAATGGAAGTCTAAGAAAGCTGAGATTAACCATTAGGATTTATCACGTTCCTGCATATATAGAATTTAATTAGTGCATAGTTGTTGTACTTAAATTAGAAGTTGACGGAGGAAGATGAGTAAGCATAGATCTTTTGAACATGAAAAATAAGAAATGATACTAGAATGTAATAATTATATCAGGCAGGAGAACAAATAAGCCTAAGAAACAAAACATGATATTGGTGATAATTTTTTGACATTCAAAACATAAACCAAAACTAATTGCATGTAATTAAAGGTCATTACAATAGGTTTCAGTTGTGCATTATGTTTTTAAAACTAATTTGTATGTTCCATTAGCAGTAAACTTAAAAAGAGTACATCACGTATAAATTTGGTTTTCAGAGAATCATGGAAACAGAATCAAACATTGAGAATATAGACATGTAAATAATCATGTAACGTACGGAACAAAATCCAATCATAAAAGAATGAAGCAATTGCATGAGATTTGAGTAAAAATTGTTACGGGAGCACAAACTCTATATATGCATTTAACGAATATGAATCCCAATTTCCAGCTTGATGGCTCTTGCACATAAGATCTAGTGAGAATTAATGAGCAAAATAAACATTTGAAACTCCAGGCGTATTGGAATCTGACCTGTGGAAATAAGTCCCCCCAAACAGAGACTTAGTGTTGATCCTTATGATCAAGTTTTCCTTTAATAAGAGCAGGTTGCTGATTTGGGTATGCAACAAAAAATGTAATCAGTGTTATAGGTTGTGCTCATAGCTATAATAACCTCCTTTAGAGACAATATTCAATTAGGTATAAAAAATAAAGGAATATATTATCATGAATCAAAGTTTTGACATCCATTATCAAATAAAGGTCACTGCTCAAGTTCAGACAAATACATATAAGAAATCAAGAATGGAATTATCTAAAATGGTATGATGTCATGCACTAACCGGAAGAAGATATTTGTGCTAACATCCATAACATGTAATATATATAAATGTTGACTGCATTTATCAAAGAACCACATGACTGCAGTAAATGGAGAAGTTTGAGTTTCACCTCGGAAGTTACGATATCTCGTTTGATTTTCATTTGGAGGAAACAATCATTTACCTATCTTGATGTTGGAGGTATATATCAAAGCTTGAGATGATTCAAATTTAAAATCGGAAGCACAGTACGGTAATTGACGTTAGTTTTGTGCTGAAAGAACAAAATGGAAGCAAAAAAGTATCACACTTGAATCCTCCCAAATTCCTCAAAAATATTACGCCTTTTTGGTTTTTCCCTGTTATGCTCGACAATGTGCCCTTGAAAACGATACATTCGGGATGAGTGCTGGTGATGCTGTTGAAGGCTTCACATGCAACTCCCAGTTCTAATCTGTTCAGCTTTGTGACACCTGAAAAGCAAGCATGAATCAAATATACAACAACACTCAAGACTTTATCCCACCATAGTGGGGTCGGCACGGGTGGGCGAAGCCCGCCTGATGCGGCCGAAGGCCGCCCGAGAGCATCAAGCACGGGCGTAGCCCGTGCGTAGATGCTCGTATTCTAGGGCAGACGAGTGCACCAAAATTCTATTAAGATGCTCGAATTCTAGGGTAGATCTAGCAACAACGGCTTAGTGAGCTCGGGAATAACCCTATCCGCACGATTTTCCCATACCTTCGGCAGCAACGGCTTGGATTTTAGCTAAAACGTGAACCTCAGCTTAAAGGCCGCTCACCAGCCATCTGACATGACATAAATGCCTCGGCTACATCGCCGAATTTCGTCGACCTCACGGACATTCGTCGAATTCACCAGAGTTTCGTCGATCGCAACTGCTTTCATCAATCTCACCGGATGTCGTCGACCTCACAGGATATCGTTGACCGCAGAGGATTTCGTCGACGTCACGAAATTTCGTCGAACTCACAGGATTTCGTCGTGCTCACGGGAAAACGTCGAGCTCAGAGAACAACGTCGAGCTTACTAGAATTAGTCGAGCTCAGCTGGATCATCAAGCTCACTGCTCGCAATTCGTCGATCTTGAGTTCGGTCGACGTTCGTCGAGCCTGACACAATCGGCCCCTGTGTCGTCGAACTCAGAGTATATCAGTTCGCCTTTCGTCGAACTCAGAATATCTTATATCTCTGTTCGACGTTCGTCAATTGCAGATTATCCAGTATCTCTCTGGTCCTCCACCGGCAATAGGTTTAGGTAAGTAGATTTAGATAAATTATTTGTGTTCGTCGAGATGGGCAGCCCTCCACTCAAAATAATATATCATATATCATATATCATATAATATAGATATCATAGCATATTATGATATCATATAATATAGTTGAACAACGGCTGAATAGTGGAGCCGAGAAAAGGCATTCTTGAAAAATCAAGTACGTGACCGACGACAATCAGCAATCAACTTTATATAATACACACACGGGGGATTGGGACCGGAGGGGAGGAGGCAAGGCTGAAAATGGAGCTGGCTGATGTCTTTTCCTCCTTGCTGCGGGAGAAAACGGAGCAAACGTCGCCGGCGAACTGTTCGTTTTTCCGCTGTCTGGTGGCCTTTGCTCCAAACGCTCGCGTGAAAAGCATAAACAAATGAAGACTGAGTTGAGGCGATTAAAGTGAATAATTTGAGTAATAATTAGTTGCTAAAGTGGATCGTGAATGAGTGGCAGCAGAGGTTTTGATGGAGGGAGCAATAATACTGTCGTGAACTTTTCTGTGAATCACAAAACATTGAAGCACGAATATGATTTGATTAATCTGAATTGCAGCTAAAGAAAAGAACTGAAGCATTATAGAATTGATGAAGAAATTTATTTCTCTAACCTTTGAAGATGTGGAGTTCTTGAGGCGGCGTAAAAGCGATTTCCTGTAATGAAAATCAAAGACAATAATATATGGCTATGATTGCGATACGGTGGGCTTGGATGACTATGATCTTAGTTGATGACTAATGCGTTGAAACGTCGTTGTCAGGATGGATTAGAATATTTTGAAACATTAAGGGTCTGTTTGGGGCAGCTCTGGCGGTTGGAAAATCTCTATTCCAACCGCCAGAGCTGCTTTCAGTCTGTTTGGAACAGCTCTCTGTGAAGAGCTTTTCAAAAATCTGGAGCTGTTTTGCAGCTTTTCAGAAATCTCTTCCTCCCCAGCTTCTGCTCCCGCAAAATAGCTTTCTCTCTCACATGTTTTGGAAATCTAATGGTTTCTTCAGTTGGAACATGGTCAGAGGTCGGACGGCCTTCCTCCGGCGATTTCGAGCCCCGGACGGCTTTCCTCCGGCAATTCCAAGCCCCCGACGTCCTTCCTCCGGCGATTCCGAGCGCACTTCTGCACAGAACACCCAAACAGTCTGCAGCTTTTCAAAACTGCTCCCCAGAGATCTATTTTAAAACAGCTCTATCCGGACAGCAGCTTTTCAATCCGCCAGAGCTGTCCCAAACAGACCCTAAGAGGCAATATCCAATTAAACTGGTTTTTTGTATGCATCAATACAATAGATTGTGGAGCAAATTCCAACAGAGAGCTCTTTCAAACTGTTGGATGAAAATTATTCACCTAAAATGTTCTGTGATTCACAAAATAATTCAACTAAACATAATGCTCAGAATAGATATATAATTCACGGAGTTCCCAATAAAATTAAGGTAAACATACTTGTTCACTGTAGAAATTAAAAACTTTATTACCTTAAAATCTGCTGCTGAATATGAATTCTTTCAGAGCACCATCTTTTAGACTTGATGGAGTTTCACAACGATAAAACTAAAAATCACCAATCTCATCAAGATTAGAATCATAATCATGAGAAATCAACTTTGAAATTAGATTTTCTTGAGACAAATATGTGATCATGGTAGTAAGGCCCTAGTCGGCTGGGAGGAGTTGAGAAATGCATTCCCTAGTGTTCTCGAAGGAGGCGCGCGGTAGGACGAACATGCCGGAGAAGACCTGAAAATTTGAAATCTGAAAATGGGAATAGAGTACGGTAGGAGAGGAAGAGCAAGCGGCAGAAAGTAGGCGGAGCAATTGCAAGGAGTACAGGAGGAAGCTTTTACCCGTCGATTGGATGAACTCCTTTACGCTGGGGTTGCGGGGTCGAAGATGCACTAACTTCTGCCCATTCCCGTTGCTACCCTTGAATACCGAGTTGCTTCCAGACGATGGGCGGCAAGCCAAAGGATTAGCAGAGAAGAGACCAATCCTGGTGTTGTGGCGCTCGCAGCTGAAGCGGCGGACAACAACTCGCATGTGCTGTCGCTTGCAGAGCAAGGAGGATGAAGCGGTGGAGGGGCAATTTGGGAACTCAACATTTGTGACGGACGACTCCTCCCCAAATAAATATTACACTCGAGCTTAAACATCAAATTAAACATCCATTCCAGAAAATCAAATACACTCAGCTTTTCAAAATGAGATACAAAAAATTAAAATGATTCCAGAAAAGCAAATACACTCTTTCCAAAGTGAGATTCAAAAAAGTAAAATGATTCCAGAAACTCTGGAATTAAAATGAGATCCAAAATACAGTCGAGCATTGATCTTTCCGCCGTGCTGCAGGTAAGGCTGCCGCTGGCTCAGCAGGTGAGTTGAGGTCGACTCCGCCGCCACCGCCACCACCTCCCTAGCCCTACCAAAACCCACCTCCACGGCCACCTCCCTTCAAGACTTCCAGCTCTGTAGCCGCCGCCGCCGCTGCGCCGTACGCCACTGACGAAGATGACGTCCCTCGCGATGTGCAGGAGTGGCGCTTCAGTGCTTGGAGTCGGAGAGGGAGATGACGTGCACCCGCCGCTCGCCAGCGACTGCCTCCATGATCGCCTGACCTGAAGCATCTGGAAGGCCTCCGGCGCCTCGCTTGGCTGATGCGGAGCGTCCTCCGGCTGCCGGCATCCATCGAGAAGTGCTCCCTCTCTCTCTCTCTATTCTCTCGACGTTCCTACCGCTGCCCCCTCTCTCTCTCTGTTTCTGTCAGTTTATAATACCAAGCACGACATTTATGTATGTAGAAGTTGAAGGCGGTGACATTAATTGCCTGATTAGAAGTTGCAGTCGGTAGCGGCGGATGATTCAGGCGGTGCAGAATTTTTGTCAAGTTGAAGGCGGTGGCATTAATTGCCTGATTAGAAGTTGCAGCCGGTAGCGGCGGATGATTCAAGCGGTGCAATTTGGGAACTCAACATTTGTGATCGACGGAGAGGGTTTGTCGGGGTTTTCCGCCAGCAGAGCAGGATAGGAGGAGGAAGGGAGCATCGATGGGGAGGGGCTTTTCCGGAAAAGCAGCGTGACCGACGGCTCCTGGGCAAATATCCTTATATATATATATATATATATATATATATATATATATATATATATCTTTTTGTGTACGTGCTACAATTTGTGTCCGACACGGGGCTCCGCCCCTATGACCAACCATAATTATTTGATGTTGGGCATTCCAGGCAAGCTAAGCGATCCTCAGCGGCAAGAAGACTTCGTGGATCGAGGCCACCTGTGGGTTCCGACAAGGCTGTCCCCTCTCGCTGTATGCCTTTATTCTCTGCTCCGAGCTCCTGTCCTGTGCCCTCCAGCTCTAGGTCCACTCCATCGACATCTCCTTGTCCCCGGCTGGCCCCCGCAGTTCCCACCCCTTATACGCCGATGATATCCTCCTCGTTGGTGATGCTTCCTCGACTGCTCTTGGGGCCATCCGGTCCACCCTTGAAGATGATTGTAAATGGACGGGCCAGTGCATCAACTCGAGCAAGTCCATAGTGGTTTTCAGCAAGGTCACGCCATCTTGGAAAGCCGACTGGATTGCTCGCTCGCTTGGCTTTCAGCGTGTCACGGATATGCTTTACTTGGGGGGTTAAGCTCGCCACGCGGAAGCTCCGGGCGGCAGACTTTTCCGACCTCTTGATCTGTATTCCGTCTAAGGTTCGGGCTTGGGGTAATCGCCACCTGTCTCTTGCCGGCCGAGCAACCTTGATTGCCTCCGCTTTGCTGCCTTCAGCCCAGTTCCAGCTCACGCATGCAGATGTCCCTCGCTCCGTCTCTCTCTTCATTGACAAAATTGCTTGGTTTTTCTTTGGTAAAAGGATCGCAGTACCCGTGGGATGCATTATGTTGATTGACCTACCGTGTGTTTGCCGACCTCTCATGGTGGTCTTGGTCTCCACATCCTTGACAAATGGCGAGGCCCTCTACGCTCCCGACACACTTGGGACCTTCTTTAACCGTCGGCCAGTGTGTTCCACTCTATCATTCGGCATCGGTACGACGACCGCCTTCTTAGGGGCACACCTCGGCGTGGGGACTCACCTATTCTCCGCATCCTTCATGAGGGTATGACGCACTTGGATCCGCTTCTCCACTGGCGAATCGTGGATGGGGCTTCTATCTCGGTGCTCAGACAGACCTGGCTCTTGGATTTGAAATTTGCTCGGTGGCCCACTTTCATCGACTGCTGTGGGCTGGAGGGCCTTATGGTGGCGGACCTCCTTGAAGATCATGGTGTTTGGAGTTTGGACCACCTCCGCCAGTTTTTTGGGGCTGAGCTGATCACTTTGATCATACAGGTCACCGTGGACCCGGACTTACAGCAGGATACTCCTACCTTACTTCCGCGCTTCTCGGGGCGGACTGTGACTGGGCTCGCTTATGCGGCCCTCTTCCCACCTCCGTCGCAGGATGCGGGCTGGCTTAAGAAACTCCGGATACGCCCCCGCAAGCGTTCCTTCTGGTGGCGTCTCTCCTTGGATGTTATTCTTACTCGGACTTGGTTGGCCCACCGCGGGCTGGCGATTGAGACTTGCTGCCCTTGGGGTTGCATCGCTCCCGAGTCGCGGAACCATCTCCTCGGCGAGTGCAGCTGCCTCCAGGATGTTTGGACTGCGCTACAGCGGTGGGGGCTGACCCTTCCCTGTGTCTCTTCTTGGACTGTTCTCATGGATGGCCTCTCCAACTCGGCAAACTGCTCCAACACGTTTACCCTTCTTGGTTTTGCGGTTTATTAGTGTTGGCAGGCGCGCAACGCCAGGATCCACCTCCAAGAGTATGCCACTCCCACCATTATTGCGACGCGGGTGTTGGAGTCCGCTTCTCGATCGGTGACCTTCCTCACCCAGGCGAACTGGGACACTACCCGGCCCTCCCGGCTATCTTCTACCCTGTGGTGTCCCCACCCCCGGGCTGGCTCAAGATCAACATCGACGACGCTCTCCTACCTTCTCGCCAAGTCGGGGTGGGGATTGTGACTCGTGACTCCTCTGGTATGGTCCTCTTTGCGACCAGTCGGGCGCTTGTGCAATGGGATCCAGGCCGAACGGAGATGGCGGCCCTGGCGGCCATTTAGGACTACCTCACGGTTGACTGCTTTAATGCTTCAGGGGTGATCATTGAGGGGGACTGCCTCAACTTGATCAAGTATTGCCAACGCGGTTTTGACTCGCGTCTTTGGGATGCCCACTTCTCGGACGTTGATGTGTTGGGATTCCTTTTTGAGCTTCCTCGTGTCCTGCTCCGATATGCTCCGCGGGAGGTCAATCGGGCTGCGGATTTTTGTTCTCTCTATGTTATTTCCTGTAATTTTCTTTTGACCTGTTTTAAGGATTTCCCGCCGGTTCTCTCTGAGGTTGTTCAGAGTGACCGAGAGAACATCCTTGTTTTTTGACCCGTTTTTTTTGTCCCTTTTTCTCTTTTCATTCTATTGCGTATGCAAGCTTCAAAAAAAGACGATTGTTAACCGCAACCCGTTTTTAGCTATTCGCACCCCATTGTTAATCGCAACCTGAAAATATAACAGCACCCCGTCTTTTTTCTTGCCATACCCCGTTATTTTTTTTGGCGCACCCGAAAATATCCTCTACTGATATGCGTGAGATAGCTAATAGAGTAAGATGACGCGAGAAAGATGCCGGAGACGTGAGCAGCTCGGCGAAGAGGAAGACGGAGTGCGGCTTCCGCAAAATAGGGAAGATGGGGTGCGCGTAAAATTTTAGAAAAAAAAAATTAAACAAAAATGAGGTGCCGATAGCTATATCAGAGGTGCCGTTAACAATCCAAAAAAAAAAAAAACTGTCGCTGCAACCAAGAATTCCAGAAAAGGGCCGAGCTTTCTTTCTCTCCTCTCATTTCATGGCAGATTGATGAAGGCGCACTCACAGCTCCTGAAGCTAGGTCTGGATACGAATCCGGTCGCCGTTACCCAGCTCCTCCAGGCGTACGCCAGACAATCATGCCTATCCTCGCTAGCCAGCGCTCGGCAGCTCTTTGATGACTTCCCTTCGTCCTCTCGCGACATTTTCCTTTGGGCCGCCATAATCTCAGCCTTCGCTCGCTCACCCGTCCCCGTCGCCGCCATCCACCTCCTCGTCGAGCTTCTCCGCCTCCCTTCTCCACCAACCCCGCTTTCATTCGCCTTCGCTTCCTCCGCCCGCGCCGCTGCATCTGTAGGCGATCCACTCCTCGCTCGATCCCTTCACGCGCAAGTCATCCGTCGCCATGTCCTCCCCAACGTCGTTGTCGCCACTTCCCTCCTCGACATGTATTCAAAATGCAGCTCCTTGGGTTTCGCCCGTAAGGTGTTCGATGGAATGCCCCACAGGAATGTCGTCACGTGGAACTCTATCATAGCCGCTTACGCATCCGGCGGAATGAACGCCTCGGCTCTTGAGCTTTTCCACCGTGTCAAATGCGCTGAGCGTGATTTGGAGGCTGATGAGTTTGCTGTTGCGAGCGCTATGTCTGCTTGTGCGGCACTCAATGATCTGCGGTCTGGTATGCAAATTCACGGCTACTCTGTGACTGCGGGGCTCAATATGGATCCAGCAGTTGCAAACGCCACAATCAAGATGTATTTCCGGTGCAGGGAAGTAGGATCCGCTGAGATAGAATTTGAGGGGAGAGAAGCTTGCCTCCACTCTCAGATTTTGATGATTAAAGGCTACGTTTTTAATGAAAAATATGTTGATGCCGCGAGGAGCATTCGTCGAGCTGATGGTTTCGTGGGGCTTTTCATGGAGGATCATAGCATTGCTCTATCTGTTTTGAGTGCTGCTGCAAATCTGGGGTGGCTTCGATTGGGGAAACAAGTCCATGGGATTATCCTCACATTTTATCAGTGTAGCACTCCGATTTCAATGGAGAATGATGATGACGCAGTTCTCGGCAATGCTTTGATTGACATGTACTGTAGGTGCTCCTGCATGAGTGAAGCCTGGTTGGTTTTCAATAATTTGAAGGAAAGAAATCCCTCTCATTGGAATGCATTGATGTCTGGGTGCATCTACAACGGCCTGCTTGATGAAGCTCACCGCCTGCTGGACGAAATGCCCTTTAGGAATGTGATCTCATGGACATCCATGATTTCTGGCTATGTTCAGCACGGTTCCCCCCGAAAAGGTTTACACTTGCTATCAAGATTGTATAATGAAGAGGGCTTTGTTAGAGGCAACTCATTCACCTTTGCAACTGCTCTTGATGCCTGTAGCAGCCTAGCATCATTGAATGCTGGCAAACAGATACATGCTCAGGTTCTAAGAACTTCTGATACAGATGGCCGCCAAAATGTGGCGGTGCAAACAGCCCTTGTTGACATGTATTCCAGATCAGGCAACTTGGGTCATGCGCGAAAAATATTTGATGGCATACAAAACATGAATGTGCAATCCTGGACGAGCATGATTACTGGTTATGCCACTCATGGATTTGCTTCCGAAGCCATCGAATTATTCGAGGATATGGTGAGCAAAGGTTTTGTGCCAAATGAGGTGACATTTGTGTCTGTTCTCAGTGTTTGCAGTCGCTGCGGTTTGATCGAGCAAGGGATGCAGTACTTCGGCTTGATGGGAAAGTACGGAATAATTGCTCCCAGAGGCGATCATTATGCCTGCCTGGTTGATATGCTTGGACGGGCAGGGAAGCTTGCTGAAGCTAGAGACATTTTACTGAGCATAAATGGCTCATCAGAAACAAAATCATACAAAAAATGTAGAGCCAACGGCGAGGATGCCGCCGCTACGTGGGGTGCATTGCTCGGTGGATGCAAGCTTTATGGGAATGTGGAGATGGGGAGCGAGGTGGCGAGGGAGATGATGAGTAGAAAGCATCAAGCTTCGGGGTCTTTAGTTGCCTTGTCTAATTTGTACGCATTTTCAGGAGACTGGGATGCAGTGTATACTCTTAGAAAGGAGGGTAAAAGAGGGTGGGGCTTTATTCAAAAGCCAGGGCACAGCATTGCGTAGACTGAAAGCCCCTTTGTTATTTATAATTGCTTCAATCGTCTTCACCGACATTAAAAGTGTGGAGGGAAAATGTACATAAAACAAATCACATGATAGCACCCTGGCCATACTTGCGAAGCACAAGGCGGTGTGAAGCTAGCTAGGATGAAATAGAATGAGGCTGAGAGTTGGAGGAAGTCTTATGACCGTTGAGGTTATTAGGAAGCTGAGTAAACTACATCAAGTGGTTGGAATATTATCTTTCTCCATCTTCGTTGAAGTGAAAATCAAGCAGTCTGCTTTATTCAGCTGAAATTGTTGCTATATATTTATATAGTCTAAATATTTTTCTTTTTTCATTCCGTTGACAAATCAATTGTATATAAATTTCCATTTAGAGTTTAGATTAAGACAGTAGAATGATGGCAACTCAAGCTGTGACTGAAGTAGTGAAAAAAATGAATTATTAACATGCTGGATTTATAGGATATAAAGTTTTCATTTAAAATCTTCAGCAGGTGAAATAAATAAAATGAATTGCCAACTTAAAAATTCGGATGCAACAACGTTCATAAATATGAGAGCATCCATTGTAGTTTCTAAATTATATATGATTCATGTAATCCAAAGAAAGGCTCGGACATTGGCCGAAATTGTTTTTACAAATCATTCTTGTTGGCCATCTTAATTTGAAGAATGCAGGTGGCAGTTGTTAGATTTTGACCGTGACTCTTGTTGGGGAATGAAACTAAATTGGGAAGAAATCAACACTTTGGCACATAGTCTTGAACAACAAAAACAACTTGAGAAAATCATAACCAAAACAAACACATGGTAGCACATACAACACTACATCAAAATGAAGAGAACAAACACACTAGCTTCAGTTGTTTTTTTTTGACCCCCTTCAGCATACAAATAAGAAAAAGAAAACACGAAGCCACGATTCCCAAAACATGCACAGTCCCCAAAACCGCCAGCACATAAAAGCCACAAATAGGGACTGTGCAAATCTGCGCCTTATTTCTTCTGAGAGTTGCCTTCTTCTTCCGTAGGTACCTTGGGAAACTCTGCTGGCTCTGGAACGGTCTTCTGCTCCGCCGCTTCACCATTGTTGCCATCCAGGACGATATGCGTATCCTTGCCTTTTTTATCTCTTTGATTACCTGCAAATCCGAAGGGATTATGCTCTAACAATCTGGAGGGATTATGTTCTAACACCCCCCCCCCCATAATCCATACAGTTTCTAACATTGATTTGGCTTCTTAGGTTGATAAAACTCGGGGCCGACAGCGGTTTGGTGAGTAAATCCGCAAGCTGGTCCCGAGTACTGCAGTAGCTAAGCTTAATTTCTTGTTGTGTGACCAGATCGCGAGTGTAGTGAAGTTTAATTTCTAAATGCTTGGTTTTTTTATGAAAAACGGGGTTCTTGGCTAGGGCTATCGCCGAGGTATTGTCCACGCGAATTTCGGTAGATCCTGCTTCTCCCAGGTGTAATTCAGAGCATAATCTTCTTATCCACATAACTTCTCTGGCGGTATCGCACAAGGCTGTGTATTCTGCTTCCGTGGAGGAGAGAGCGATGGTCTTCTGCTTGGAGGAACGCCAGGAAATTGGTTTTGAGCCGAGAAACAGAATGTACCCCGTCGTACTCCTCCGGTCGTCAGCACACCCAGCCCAGTCGCTATCCGAGAAGGCATTAAGGCAACCTCTTTCTTCCTTTTTGTATATGAGACCCAGGGATCTTGTGCCATTGATGTACCTCAGCACTCTCTTAGCTGCAGTTAGATGCTTAATACTGGGAGCATGCATGAATCGAGAAATCATACTTACGGCAAATTCAATGTCAGGCCTGGTATTGGTTAAGTAAATCAATGACCCCACCAAACTCCTATAATATTCAGCATCAATCTTTTCTTCACCATCTTCTTTGCACAGTTTTTCTCCCACAACCATAGGAGTGGTGGCCGGGTTAGAATTTTCCATCTGAAATTTGTGTAGAATGTCATTGATGTATCGACCCTGAGAAACATACGTTATACCGGGATCTTGGGTAATTTGTAGCCCCAGAAAATATCGAGTGAGACCAAGGTCAGTCATTTCAAACATGGCTTTTATGTAATTCTTCACCTCTGATATGCTTTCATCACAAGACCCCGTGATGAGCAAGTCATCCACATACACACAGATGATAACTATACTCTTCTCTTCATGTTTAACATACATGCCCGGGTCGCTGATGGTTCGATAGAACCCAATTTCAAGCAATTTCGTATCCAATTTGCTGTTCCAAGCACGAGGGGACTGCTTTAAACCATATAGGGCCTTACTAAGGCGAAGAACTTTAGCTTCATTATTGTGTATAGCAAACCCAGGAGGTTGTTTGACATAAATTTCTTCGTGGATTTCACCATTCAGGAACGCAGACACCACATCCATTTGGTAGATGGGATAACCATTTTGGGTAGCCAAGGAAATTAGAACTCTAATTGACTCAAATCTAACCACGGGGGAAAAAGTTTCAAAATAATCTATACCTTCCCTTTGAGTAAAGCCCCTTGCCACAAGCCGGGCTTTGAACTTCTGCACATTGCCTTCTTGATTGTATTTCACTTTGTAAATCCATTTAAGATCAATAGCTTTTTTTCTTGGGGGCAGATCTGCAAGCTCCCAAGTTTGATTTTTGTTAATCATGTGTAACTCATCCTCCATAGCTGCTATCCAATTTCTGTCCTTGACAGCTTCTTGAAAAGAGGAAGGCTCCTGGATGAAACAGGCTAAGTTACACTTCTCATAAATGTCGGAAACCAGTCGAAACTTAGGTGGCGGTGATGGAGATGATGTATTCATAGGTGAGTTGAATTCTTCTTCTTCCATGAGTCCTTCATCAGGAGAAACAAGAGAAGTCTCTGGCACATCAGCTGGTTCTGTCTCACATGCTGGCAAGGATGGCTGAGGGATAAGCTCAAGTTCATCCTCAGCAACCGCCGGCACCTGCACCTGATCCTGAGCCACATCCCAAGTCCAGCTTTTTGATTCATCAAAAATAACATTTCTAGCTATCAGAAATTGTTTTGTATCTGGATTGTAAACTCTGTAAGCCTTGGAATTTAAACTGTAACCAAGTAGAATTCCCTTAATTCCTTTTTCTGAAAGCTTATCTTTGTTTTGAGAATGATCTAAGCTGTAAACCAGGCATCCAAAAATTCTAACATGTGTGATATCTGGCTTACGACCAGTCCATATTTCGAAAGGGGTAGAATTTGACAAGGCATGACAAGGAGCACGATTCAACAAGAAAACAGCGGTATTAACCGCCTCCCCCCAATACATTTTAGGCAACTGATGATACGACAGCATACATTTAGCCATCTCTACTATCGTTCGGTTTCTCCTTTCAGCTTTGCCATTTTGTTCAGGCGTAGCCACAACCGTGAATTCTTGAAAGATGCCATGAGTTTGACAAAAATTTGAAAAACTATGACTAGTGAATTCCCCTCCCCTATCTGTTCGTAGAGTTTTTATTTTGTGGTTTGATTGATTCTCAGCAAGAGCTTTAAATTGTTGAAACTTTAAGAAAACTTCTGATTTGTTTTTTAGGATATGTATCCACATCATCCGAGAATAGTCATCAACAAGAAGAAGAAAGTAACGTTTACCTGACAGCGTTTCCACCCTCGAAGGCCCCCAAACGTCAGCATGCACCAATTCAAGGGGATGAAGAGACTTCCTAGTGGACACCTGAGGGAAGGGAAGCTTGTGAATTTTGTTCAAGGCGCATTGCTCACAAACACCAACATTTTCTTGAATGACTGGTAGCCCAAGCACCAATTTTTTCTCAGCCATCCTTCTCAGATCCTTGTGGTTTAAGTGCCCAAATCTGCAGTGCCATTTGACTGAATTATCATGAGATGCAGCAAAACTGCCCACTTCACCATTCGGCAACTTGAGGGGAAAAACCTTATTTTGTGACATTTTGATTTTTGCAATGATATGAGAGGTGCTCTTATCAATGATGGTACATTTTGCTTCATCGAACACTAGCTTGTAACCTCTTTGCATGAGCTGACCCACACTCAGCAAATTCTGAGTCAGCTCTGGAACATACTGAACATCCTTTATTTTTCTAATTTTTCCATCTTTGGACAGCACGGCAATGGTTCCTTTTCCTTTTATTTGTTTTGAGGAGCCATCACCCAAAATAACATGAGATGAAGCATGCTCATCGAGATATATAAAAGCCTTTTTTTGAGAGGTCATGTGGTTCGAGCAACCACTATCGAGATACCAAACTTCTTCTTGTCGCCTTCCTTCTTCATCACATGAGAAGAACACATAATCCTCATCAGGATCTTGTTCTTGCTCACCAAAGTTGGCTTCTTCACGGACAGGAGGAACATTCTTTTGAAAAGGACAATCTTTGTTAAAATGTGTTGGCTTAGGACATTTTCTGCATTTATAAAAACAGTCTATGGCCTCATGATTTGTTCTTTTGCACAAATGACACAGGCGAGTTGCTCTTGGAGGAGTCTTTAGCATTTTCTCTTCATGAGTATTGCGCAGAACTTGTTGTTTTGGTTGTAACGATAGCTTACTCTGGAAAGCTTGCTCAAAGCTCTGATTTTCAAACCTCTTCATTCTCTCTTCATGTGCTTGCAACGATCCCATTAGATCAGTCATGGACAGAAAGTTCACATCCTTAGCTTCTTCTATAGCAGTAATAACATATGCATATTTCTGTGTGAGGGTCTTTAAAATTTTTAGCACCACCTTCTTCTCCTCAATGACATCTCCATAGCTCTTTATCTGATTAGTGAGATTTGTGATGCATGAGAAATATGTGAGAGTGGTATCTTCTTCCCGCATACAAAGGGTATCAAACTCTTGCCACAAATTCTGCAATTTGAATGAAATAACTTTAGACGACCCTTGGAAATCAGTTTTGAGGATGCACCAGGCTTCCTTAGCGGTTTGAGCCCCCATAATCCGTGGGAATATGCTCCTTCCTATTCCTTGTTGAATATATAGAAGGGCCTTTGCATCCCGTTTCAGATTATCCGAGTACTCTTTCACCTTGGTAACCTCCCATGATGATATTGGACTTTCAGTTGAGGGCTGAAGAAATCCTTCTTCAATGAGATCCCATAGTCCTTGTGATATGAACAATGTGCGCATTTGAACTTGCCAAAAATCGTAAGCTTCACCTTCAAACACGGGAACTCCGCTAGGAGAATAACCCATGTTTTGACCAACGTTGCTACATGACGCCATATGATGAGAGGGAAAAAAACGGGAAACACACCGGAACAAGAAGAGGAAAAAACAGATACTACACCAGTGATGAGTATCCACCACCACCCAACCTCTGATGGCAGATAGCACTTAGGAACCTCCCTCTGATACCATGTTGGGGAATGAAACTAAATTGGGAAGAAATCAACACTTTGGCACATAGTCTTGAACAACAAAAACAACTTGAGAAAATCATAACCAAAACAAACACATGGTAGCACATACAACACTACATCAAAATGAAGAGAACAAACACACTAGCTTCAGTTGTTGTTTTTTGACCCCCTTCAGCATACAAATAAGAAAAAGAAAACACGAAGCCACGATTCCCAAAACATGCACAGTCCCCAAAACCGCCAGCACATAAAAGCCACAAATAGGGACTGTGCAAATCTGCGCCTTATTTCTTCTGAGAGTTGCCTTCTTCTTCCGTAGGTACCTTGGGAAACTCTGCTGGCTCTGGAACGGTCTTCTGCTCCGCCGCTTCACCATTGTTGCCATCCAGGACGATATGCGTATCCTTGCCTTTTTTATCTCTTTGATTACCTGCAAATCCGAAGGGATTATGCTCTAACAATCTGGAGGGATTATGTTCTAACAACTCTAACAATCAATTTCTACAGCTTCTAGCCTTCCACTACTTAGCCAACACATTCTGAAGATCCTGAGTCTATAAAACACTTTTTTAATTCTTTATTAAAATGGTAGAATTACTGCAACATTTGCTTAAAAAATGGAGAAATATGAATCAGAGTTTTGAAGAAAATGTTGATGTTATTAATGTTGCTGCTACTCATGTGGAAATCCTAGCATAAGCAGCAGTGAGAAAGAATATCACTAACACCCACTATAAAAAAAGATACAATAAAAAAAAAAATCAAAAACCCAAGGAGAAGGAGAACTGCTGCCCCTCACTCTTCTATTTACGCACATGCTGATACTAAAAAACAAAAGAAGATCATGATAGTTAAAGTATGCAGTTAGACATTGGATTAGTTGTATTCTGCATTCCAGTAATCTTATCAATTGCACGTCGCTCCATCCATTCCAGCTTGCACCGCCTTGACCGAAGCTACCTGAGCACACTCCGCCGCTTTTTCCGCGCTCGCAACAGCCTTTTCAACCCGCTCCTCGACGCTAGGAAGGAGAAGCGTACGCTCCAAAGCCCTTTGTGCGGACTGTGATCCAAAGCAAAGAGTGTTGGCCATTTTGTTAGAGTACAAATCTTATATTCAAAATTTTTAGTAGTGGCTGTAAACCAAATTTGTATATATTATACCTGCACAGCCCGTTTCACATTGGGGTCTGCAAGTGGGAGAGTGTTCTTCAAAGCCCCGCAATCCCATTCCCCAGCCATGGCTTCACCGCTTTCGAAGGTGTATGCTCCAAAACCTTGCTGACGTCCTTCATGCCATGACCCCTCGTAATAATCGCCATTGGCGAAGTAATACACTCCAAATCCTTGGATCTTGTCCGCAAAGTATTGGCCCACATACCTATCCTCATTTCTGGAAAAAATAATATGCAGGCAATGAATATTTATTGCTTTCATAAATTTATTTCAATGTACAATAAAAATGTTATTTTTGGTTTTCACAGTTTGGTGCACATAAAATATAAATCGCTATTAAATTCATCCTCTTATTAGCACATCTAATTAGTTAGGTGAAACAATTAAAGTTCTCATACCTGAAGTGATAATAGCCTAATCCGTGTTTGGCGCCGCACTTGAACTCCCCCATAAAACAGCTTCCATCGGCGCAGCCGTGCACTCCTCTGCCATGGCTTCGCCCTGCAAACCACTCTCCGGCGTAGCTATCTCCATTGTTGTGTTTATACACCCCAATGCCGTGCTTCAGACCCCGATGATAATGGCCCTGATACCGGCCGCCCCTCGCCCAACTCTCAATCCCATAACCGTCGTATTTCCCGTCGACCCAGTCGCCCTCGTACTTCCCCTGCCGGCCGAAATAGTAAACGCCGCTTCCGCTGCTCTTCCCTTTGTAGAACTCCCCTTGGTAGAAATCCCGTCCGTTACGGTAGAATTCGACTCCTTCACTCGCCGGCTTTTCATCATCTCTCGGGTTCTCCATGTCGCCGTCATCATCCCCGATGAACCACCGCACATGCTTTCTCCGTCCAAAGCGAAATCGCAAGAAATCAAAAAGGCGGGACCTTTTCAGAACGAGGGAGACTGCGGCAACGGCCGCGGAGGCGAGGGAGAGTTTCCAGAGAAAGGGAGACTGGGGGCGGAGGTAGATGAAGGACAGGAGGAGGAGAAAGAGGATTAGGAGAATGGGGAGTAGGGAGAGATGGTGGCCGGCAATGAAAGAGGTGAAGAAGATGGATGTGGGCTGCTGCGGGGGCGAGTGGAGTTTCATCTCCTCTGAGTCGTCGTCGGATTCAAAGGACTCCGTTGAGGCCAGGTCGTGAGCAGAGGAATAACGCATCAATATTGGGCTGCGGATGGGGCAGGAATGCGCGCGGCTGAGCTCTGCTTTCGTGCTCTGCTTCTCTGTGCTCTGCATTCCTTCTTCTTCTCTGTGCTCTGCTTTCGTCGTCGTCCCTGCGCTCGCTAATGGCAGCGAGAACTACAGAAGGCAAAGCTGGAGACAGATTGAGAGAGAAAGCTGGAGGTAGGCGAAGCTGGAGACGGATGAGTTGGAGATTTCGAAAATGCGGCATTTTTATACTTGCTTGGTTGAATTTGAATTTCAGCTCACAGAATCTCGTCGATCGTCCGCCTCTGTGGGAGCGTCTGCGTCGCTCGCCTGATCAACTAACAGACTTTCGAAATGTTAGTTTTAACTTTTAAACTTTAAATATCATAATATGTATTGTTATTTAATATAACAAAAAAAAATACGTTTTAATTTTTATGCCCTTTTCGGCTCCTCTCGTCCTCTCCTTCATACGCATTTTCAAAGATGAGTAATACATTTTAATTTTTTTTTCAAATTAATTAGTTATAAATTATATATTTTAATTTTAAAAACAAAATTTGTATTATTAGTTTTGCACGTGTTATGTTCACATTATAGAACCTAATGTTCAGTTCTAAATATATATTCACTAATTCACGATCATTTTGCACGTGTTATATTCGCACTCGATGCTCTCGGACGGCATCCGTTTGCATCAGCCCGTCTGTCCACGGGCTTTAGCCCATGCTTGACGTTTCGGGAGAAGTTCAACCGCATAGAAATGGGAGCCGCGGCTCCGCCCGTCTTCCCTTCATAGGATAGGCTTAGAAAATCAATTTTAAATTTGTTTAAATTAAAAATAAATAAATGGTAAGTTTGGAAATAAAATTAATATTATTAGCTGGACTTAAAATAAAATAAATAGAAAAAAATCATAATAATTAATAAAAAGATGTTATTAGTAAATCATGTTTGAAGCGAAAATAAATCCATTTTTATTTTTAGGGTCTGTTTGTGTTGTGATAATTCAATGCTCTTGTTTATTTGTTCAAAAAAACAACAAAGCTTTGGATTAAAGTGTTCGTCCTGTATGTTTTTTCCACCAGAAATTTGATGTCTCTCAGTTTCAAATTTTGCTGAGCCGTTGAAAAGTTACAACCCTCTAGAATTTTTAGGTCCTCCATGGCCACCCCTTCTTCCTCCTCTAAATCTGTCTGGCCTAGCGTGAGAATGCGAGTGAATCTGCCTGGGCCAGACTGGTTCGGTCCGGTTTCGATCAGCTCGCTTTTGGTCCCTTGTATGGGTTGATTAAGAGGTCACACAGTTTTGGAAAAAATTGGTTGAAACAGTCAAGTCGTCCCCCATCATGAGTGATGGGGCTAAGCCTATTTATAATTTATTTGGGGGGGGGGGCAATTAGCCTATTCCCCGATGATCTCACCATCTAAGTGAGGATCATGAGGGAACCGCCGCGGGCGCGATCTGCGCGCGCAATTCGGCTGAGCCAAACAAAGTCAAACCCGAATCCGGCTCTCTGAACTCGAAACCGGAGGTTCCGACCATGAAGCCAACCAACTCCCATCAACACAAGTCCTCCAAGACCGACAAAGTGTCCCTCTTCTCCAAGACCGACGACTATCATCTCCAAAGCCGAGGGATGTGTCGAGGGTTCCACATGGGAGGAAGAAATTGAGACAATGTTGAAATTTGTGAAGTGAAAGAGGGTGATCGGGCAGTCCGGGCGGACTGACTGCGCTGACTGATGTTCAGTCTGGCGGTCTGGTATTGGCGACCTGTGAAGTTTTCTGGTGGCTGATGTGCGGGTTGAAATCAGCGGAATGCGTGGACTAATAGAGAGTCTGGCAGTTGGTTGTTGTCGGCTTGTGCAAGTTGGAGTCCACAGACTGCACAGACTGTTGTTTTGGAGTCCGCGAGATCGGCAATGGTCCTTGCCGTTCTCTGGAGTTGCGGTGAACCGCATTCTTGGTGGCGGACTGTCCTTGGAGCTTGCGGCCTGACTTGGTGTCCGCCGAGCTCGCGCCATATGTTTGGTGAGTTGCTGGACTTGGTCACACACTGTGATAAGTCCAAGGTGTCCGCTAAGTCCGCTGTGACCGGGTGGTCTGTCTTGATCGTGGACTTGTGCTTGTGGACTGGTGTAGTGTCCGCTACTCTATGCAGACTGGCTTCTGGCCTTGATGCTTGGCGATACTGGCAGAAGTCCGGCTTGTCCTTGTGGACCGGGCGAACTGTTCGCGAGTCCGACATTGTTGATTCGGTTAATGCGGACTCGTCGGACTGGTTGTGCTAGCTGCGATCAAGGGGCGGTTAGCCTATCTCATAGGGCGGTGACCGCACTCCTCACCCTGCCTATAAATAGGACCCCCCGACACTTCATTTGTAACTGAGTGAACAGTAAGTTTGAGCTTGATTAATTGCTGCGGACTCGGTTTCCTGTCCGCGCGGGTTGAAGAGGTTTAACTGGTTGCTGTTTGCATGTTGCGCGACTAGCACTGAGAAGCCAGGAGTCTGGTTCTGATTTCGGTCAGGTTCAGTAGAGCTTGCGGTTGGCAATCAATGATTTACCCGTTTCTCTGCAACTTTTTCAAGTTCAATAACCTGTCTGCGCGACCTCGCGTTCTCGGCGGTTAGGCGGCCTGTTCTCCAGTTCGGCAGCATGCAGTAGTAGTTCAGCGAATAACGGTGTGTCCGCGCGACCTCGCGGTCTCGGCGGACTCAGTTGTTTAGTTCGGCTTCAACAACAGTTCGGGCGGTCTCTGCGACTTCTGCGGACAGGCGGTCTCGGCAGTCTCCAGTATTTTGTCCGCCCGAATTGTCTTGTAATTTCTGTTTTTCATTGTACTGGCGAAATCATGTCTCGTCATGTATACCTCGCCCTGTAAAGAAGATTGAGAAATATATGATCTGCTTATCTCTGCTTCTGCATTTGTTTGATTGAGTTTTCTTCCTGGTTTTGGCATGATCAAGGTGTGATCTTGGTAGCTCCGAAGATATTATTTTGGCTTGGACTATCACGTTGATTGCCTTGAGAGAAAATTTAGCATGGTATCAGAGGGAGGTTCTGTTGCTTGAGTGGTGATCAACGTCTGATTATGCTCTGTGTTGAAGCCAAAAATGACCTCAACGAATGTTCACAAACCAGGGTGCAGCCGACGCCTACTTCTCTCAAACCTCGACGCTTGACTGGCTGCTAAGTTCCTAAGACTGACCCAAAGCCTCAGCAGGGAGGTCCCACCTCACACCCGGAAGATCTCTGAGAGCTTCCCTTCCAAAGCCAAATGCTGGGCTGGGAGCTCTTCAGAAAGCAGTAGAGTTGGAGAATAATGAAAACCTTGCTTTCCAGAGAGCCCTTATGGGTCTATTATAGTCTTCCCTCGACCCGAAAATACTGAAATACCCCTGACGGGTCTGTCAATAGCCAAATCCCGCTGTCATCCCCAGGGCATATAGGTAATTTTACCCGGGGATAATAAAATAATCTCTTCCTGGGCGCCGGGCCCTACCACATAGACCTGCTTGGCGAGAACCCCGGGCGAGAAGGCTCTCGCTGAGCCCCAGCTTGGCTCACCTTGGCGAGATCTCCCGCCAAGAGGGTTCTCGCTCTCGGTGGTCTTGATGTCATTGCCGTTGGACGTGGCGCTGAGTGAGTGAAGCTCACTCAACGCCCTTTGCTGCCGAACGCGGCGCTGAGTGAGTGGAGCTCACTCAACGCCCTTTACTGCCGAACGCGGCGTTGAGTGAGTGGAGCTCACTCAACGCCCTTTACTGCCGAACGCGGCGTTGAGTGAGTGGAGCTCACTCAACGCCCTTTGCTGCCGAACGTGGCATTGAGTGAGTGGAGCTCACTCAATGCCCTTTGCTGCCGAACACGGCGTTGAGTGAGTGGAGCTCACTCAACGCCCTTTGCTGCCTAACGCGATGTTGAGTGAGTGGAGCTCACTCAACGCCCTTTGCTGTCGAACGCGGTGTTGAGTGAGTGAAGCTTACTCAACGCCCTCTCGCCCGCCCCCAGGGAGAGTTCCTTCCGGGCGGGAGCTCTCCTGTCCCGAAGCCTAAAGCTGACCTGAAGACCCGAGGCCTGGCGCGAACGATCTCGCCTACTGCTAGGGGGAGCTCCTTAAGGGCGAGAACTTTGCCAGTCTGCCCTAGGGCTAACCTGGGACTAGCCCAACCCTGACCACCGAAATCTTCTGAGTCCTACCCAGCGAATATGGGGTTGTACACTCTGTGCTTTTGGGAACTTAATCAGATTTACTGTAATGGACGGAGGTTATGCAAGAGGTCTGGGAATTTAGCTTTTGATGCCGACTAACTTCAAGAAGTGGAAGTCGTGCATGAAAAGTTATCTTCTGGGCGAGGAGTTATGGGAGGTCGTCGGTGGTGATGACCAGGTGGAAATTATAGCTGAGTTTGGAACTGCTGAGCAGGTGAGAGTTTGGAGGAAGACTAATGCAAAGGCTGAGTATACTCTCAAATGGGCTGTCTCACCGGAGCTGTTTGATCACATCATTGGATGTGAATCTGCTGCAAAAATTTGGACTTCTCTTGATGGGTTGTTCAACAGGAAGAATGTAGCTAGACTATAATTCCTAGAGAATGAGTTGGCTAAAGCAACTCAAGGAGACCTTTCCATCTCTAAGTTTTTCTTGAAAATGAAGAGCTTGTGTGCTGAGCTATCAGCGCTTGATCCTGATGAGCCTATCTCCGAGGCTAAGCTGAAAAGGCACATAATTTGCGTCTTGCGAAAGAAGTATGTGGCATTTGTAACTACAGTTCAAGGCTGGGCAACTCAACCATCTTTGCTGGAACTTCAGAACATGCTTGCTTCGCAGAAAAGTTTGTCCAGACAGATGACTGGAGTGACTATCTCTGAAGTAGGTAGTGAAGCACTCTTCACTGGGAAGAAGAAGAAGAGATGGGAAAGGAAGAAGAAGAAGACTACTACTGAAAATGAGTCTTCAACTTCTTATCAGCAAGAGAGGAGCGTCGCTCCTAAGAAGGACTGGAAGAAGAATTTGAAGTGCTACAGGTGTCATCATTCAGGTCAATTCAAGAGAGATTGCAAGATGAAGCTGCAGCCTGGACATGTTGCAGGTAAGGAGGAAGCTGGTTCTAATACTGAGGAAGCTGGATGGGGAGAAGCTTTTATGAATGACACTTGTATCCGTGCTTTGTCCGCCATTGACTTTCAAGATGATTGGATCGTGGACTCCGAGTGTGGTCATCACCTCACCGGAGACAATTCTAAGTTTTTCTCGCTGCAAACTTACTCAAGTAACGAAGCTATCATTACTGCTGATAATACCGTTCATACTGTAGAGAAAGATGGTGTAGTGTCTGTGGGTAGTGATCAGGGTCCACTCACATTAAGGAGTGTCTATCATGTACCGGGCATGGAGAAGAATCTCTTCTCGGTAACCAACGCAGTAGATGCATGATATCAGGTTCTGTTTGATAAAACAGAAGTGAAGTTTCTTCGCAACGTATCAGCAGTTAAGGCTGATGTTGCTCATATTGGAAGGAGAGTGAAGGTCTTGTTTGTTTTATCAACAAGCTCCTATGTTGATCGAATGAGGGTCAATGATAGCGCTGCTATGTGGCATGAGAGGCTGGGGCATCTAGGGATGGATAAGCTGAAAGCTATGGCAAATAGGAGCCTGGTGAGAGGCTTGCCTAAGCTATCATCCTTCGGTGATGGCCATGTTTGCACAGGATGTCAGTATGGAAAGGCTCATCGCCTTCTGTTTGATAAGTCATAGACAAGAAGTAAGCACCATTGGAGGTTATCCATGGTAATCTGATGGGGCTAACGGTCACTGCTAGTCTTGGTGGCACTAGGTACATGCTCGTGTTAATTGATGACTATTCAAGTTATACTTGGGTATACTTTATGAAAGAGAAGTCAGAAGTTTTCAAATTGTTTGTGGAGTTCAAGGAGCTGGTGGAAGGCCGGCTTAACCTGCGGATCAAGAAGTTTAGAACTGACAATGGCAGAGAGTTTATCTCCTCCGAGTTTTCTAATTTTTGCATGAAGCACGAGATCCAGAGAGATCTTACTTGTGCTCACACTCCACAACAAAATAGAGTTGCAGAAAGGAAGATCTGTCATCTGACGGAGACCTGCAAATACTTACTTCATGCCAAGAGTATCCCAAGGTCCTTTTGGGCGGACGGAATGTCTTGTACAGCTTATGTCATCAATCGGATGCCTCTCAGTCCGATCAACATGAAGTCTCCTTTCAAGATGATGTTCAAGGAAAAGCGAAGCATAGAACACCTTCGGGTGTTTGGTTCAACTTGCTACGTGCATGTCCCGGATGCTTTAAGAATGAAGCTTGATGCAAAGGCAAGGAAGCTTGTCTTTGTAGGCTACGATGAGCGGAAGAAGAGATGGAAGTGCATAGATCCGGTGACGAAGAAGTTCGTTGTGTCAAGAGATGTGGTCTTTGACGAACTGACGTCATATGGAGGAAGTTCTGTTGAGCTACCAGAAAGCAAGGTTGATGAAGAACAGGAGGTGACTGCTGAAGTTGTTCAAGAGGAGCTTGTTGTCTCACCAGCAGCTCCTGTTGCTTCAAGCTCTAGGGCAGAAGCTTCTAGTTCAGGAAGTAGGGGGAGCAATGCTCAATGCGTGCCCGGAGATGAAGCTGAGCCTGAAGAAGCAGCGGAGATGGTGAGCAAGGAGCAGCCCCTTCGGAGATCAAAAAAAGATTATCAAGCCACCGGCTCGATACTGTGAAGGGAATACAGTAAGCTTTATCTCATGTTTCTTTGCAGACCCTCTAGATGAGCGGGAGCCTTCAAAGTTTGAAGATGTCACTGGAGTGAAGGAGTGAGACAATTCTATGGATGAGGAGATGGCTGCCCTCAAGAAGAATGAAACTTGGGACTTGGTGCCCAAGGTAGATGACGTTACTCTTGTTACTTGTAAGTGGGTCTACAAGCTGAAGAAGAAGGCAGATGGAAGCATCGAGCGGTATAAGGCTCGCCTTGTTGCTCGAGGATTCTCTTAACAGTATAGCGAGGACTATGAGGAGATGTTTAGTCCTGTGGCGAAGATGACTTCAGTACGAGTTGTGATAGCTTTGGCGGCCTGTCAGGGCTGTAAGATATGATAGTTGGACGTAAAGAGAGCTTTTCTTTACGGGGAGATCGACAAGGACATCTTCATGGACCAGCCACTCGATTACGTATCTGAAGAACATTCGGACTACGTCTGCAGGCTTCGTAAGGCTCTTTATGGCTTGAAGCAGGCTCCTCGGGCCTGGTTTGGGAAGATTTTAGAATACCACCAGTTTTGTGGATATCTGGCTTCAAATTCAGACTCGAGCCTGTTCGTCAAGAAGAAGGGGAAGCTTCTAGTCCTGGTGCTGTTATACGTGGATGACATGATCATCACGGTGAATTCCAAGGAGGAGGTAGCTAGGCTCAGGGCAGAGTTAGCTATTCGCTTCGAGATGAAAGACTTGGGGGAGCTTCATCACTTTCTCGGTCTCAAAGTGAAAAGGAAGGAGAGCGGTATTCTTATTTCCTAGAAAGGTTATGCGGATCGGATTGTGAAACGATTCGGCATGGAAAGGGAAAAGAGTTGCTCTACTCCTCTGGATAGTGGCTTGAAGCTTCGACGAGATGAGGGTTGGAATCTTCCTGATCCCTTGGTGTTCCGAGCTCTGGTGGGGAGCTTGATCTACCTGATGATTACAAGACCAGACATTGCTTACGCTGTTGGCTGAGTAAGTCAGTTTATGACGGAGCCAAGGAAGTCTCATCTAATGGCGGCGAAAAGTATTCTGAAGTATATGACGACGACTTCTGATATGAGACTCCTTTATAGGAGGGACACGAGCTTTTCTTTGCTATGATACACGGATGTTGATTATGGTGGTGACTTGGATGATCGAAGATCAACTTCAGGTTATGTGTTCACCTGTGGATCAACGGGCATTTCTTTGTGTAGCAAGAAGCAGAACTCGGTGTCCGTCTCTACTACGGAAGCAGAGTACAAGACTTCGGCCTTGACAGCTCGGGAAGTCATTTGGCTAAGGAGACTAGTAGAGGACGTCCATAAGGAAGTGTAAGGACCCACTCTGCTCTGAGGTGACAATGAGAGTGCTCTCAAGCTGGTGAACAATCCAGTGCGTCATGCCAGGACTAAGCATATTGAGATCGATCACTATTTCATTCCGAAAAAGGTGTTGGAGGGATCTCTAGTTATCGGGCATGTTCGGAGTGAGGACAATCTTGCTGACATCTTCACGAAGCCATTGTCAAAGGGGTCTTTCCAGCGCCTACGAGGTCTACTGGGCTTGATTACCACTTCTCACTTCAAGGGGGAGTGTTGAAATTTGTGAAGTGAAAGTGGGTGATCGGGCAATCCGGGCGGCCTGGGCGGACTGACCGCGCGGACTGATGTTCAGTCTGGCGGTCTGGTGTTGGCGACCTGTGAAGTTTTCTGGTGACTGCTGTGCGGGTTGAAATCCGCGGATTGCGCGGACTGATAGAGAGTCCGACAGTTGGTTGATGTCGTCTTGTGCAGGTTGGAGTCCGCAGACTGCACAGACTGTTGTTTTGGAGTCCGCGAGATTGACAATGGTCCTTGCCGTTCTCTGGAGTTGCGGTGAACCGCATTCTTGGTGGCGGGCTGTCCTTGGAGCTGGAGACCTGACTTGATGTCCGTCGAGCTCGCGCCATATGTTTAGCGGGTTGCTGGACTTGGTCACACACTGTGACAAGTCCAAGGTATCTGCTAAGTCTGCTGTGACTGGGCGGTCTGTCTTGGTCGTGGACTTGTGCTTGCGGACTAGTGCAGTGTTGTAACGACCCTGGCGCGTACGTAACAGCGTTACGGCTCCGCTCTCCAAGCATCGCTATCGGGCTGCAGCCCAAGCACCCCAACCCCTCTCCCTCCACGGGCAGGTTGTTGGTGGCCACAGCCTCCCTTTGATGAGGCAAACTCGATAGTCAAGCCCGCACTACGGGGACTTCCCAGGAGGTCACCCATCCCAGTACTACTCCAGCCCGAGCACGCTTAACTATGGAGTTCTTTCAACTCTCATCACCAATTGAGCTAGCTCAATTGGTGATGAGAGTTGAAAGAACTCCATAGTTAAGCGTGCTCGGGCTGGAGTAGTACTGGGATGGGTGACCTCCTGGGAAGTCCCCGTAGTGCGGGCTTGACTATCGAGTTTGCCTCATCAAAGGGAGGCTGTGGCCACCAATAACCCGCCTGTGGAGGGAGAGGGGTTGGGGTGCTTGGGCTGCAGCCCGGTAACGATGCCTGGAGGGCGGAGCCGTAACGCTGTTATGTACGCGCCAGGGTCGTTACAAGTGGGTTAAGGCTGATGTTGCTCATATTGGAAGGAGAGTGAAGGTCTTGTTTGTTTTATCAACAAGCTCCTATGTTGATCGAATGAGGGTCAATGATAGCGCTGCTATGTGGCATGAGAGGCTGGGGCATCTAGGGATGGATAAGCTGAAAGCTATGGCAAATAGGAGCCTGGTGAGAGGCTTGCCTAAGCTATCATCCTTCGGTGATGGCCATGTTTGCACAGGATGTCAGTATGGAAAGGCTCATCGCCTTCTGTTTGATAAGTCACAGACAAGAAGTAAGCACCATTGGAGGTTATCCATGGTGATCTGATGGGGCTAACGGTCACTGCTAGTCTTGGTGGCACCAGGTACATGCTCGTGTTAATTGATGACTATTCAAGTTATACTTGGGTATACTTTATGAAAGAGAAGTCAGAAGTTTTCAAATTGTTTGTGGAGTTCAAGGAACTGGTGGAAGGCCGGCTTAACCTGCGGATCAAGAAGTTTAGAACTGACAATAGCAGAGAGTTTATCTCCTCCGAGTTTTCTAATTTTTGCATGAAGCACGAGATCCAGAGAGATCTTACTTGTGCTCACACTCCACAACAAAATAGAGTTGCAGAAAGGAAGATCTGTCATCTGACGGAGACCTGCAAATACTTACTTCATGCCAAGAGTATCCCAAAGTCCTTTTGGGCGGACGGAATGTCTTGTACAGCTTATGCCATCAATCGGATGCCTCTCAGTCCGATCAACATGAAGTCTCCTTTCAAGATGATGTTCAAGGAAAAGCGAAGCATGGAACACCTTCGGGTGTTTGGTTCAACTTGTTACGTGCATGTCCCGGATGCTTTAAGAATGAAGCTTGATGCAAAGGCAAGGAAGCTTGTCTTTGTAGGCTACGATGAGCGGAAGAAGAGATGGAAGTGCATAGATCCGGTGACGAAGAAGTTCGTTGTGTCAAGAGATGTGGTCTTTGACGAACTGACGTCATATGGAGGAAGTTCTGTTGAGCTACCAGAAAGCAAGGTTGATGAAGAACAGGAGGTGACTGCTGAAGTTGTTCAAGAGGAGCTTGTTGTCTCACCAGCAGCTCCTGTTGCTTCAAGCTCTAGGGCAGAAGCTTCTAGTTCAGGAAGTAGGGGGAGCAATGCTCAATGCGTGCCCGGAGATGAAGCTGAGCCTGAAGAAGCAGCGGAGGTGGTGAGCAAGGAGCAGCCCCTTCGGAGATCAAAAAAAGATTATCAAGCCACCGGCTCGATACTGCGAAGGGAATACAGTGAGCTTTATCTCATGTTTCTTTGCAGACCCTCTAGATGAGCGGGAGCCTTCAAAGTTTGAAGATGTCACTGAAGTGAAGGAGTGAGATAATTCTATGGATGAGGAGATGGCTGCCCTCAAGAAGAATGAAACTTGGGACTTGGTGCCCAAGGTAGATGACGTTACTCTTGTTACTTGCAAGTGGGTCTACAAGCTGAAGAAGAAGGCAGATGGAAGCATCGAGCGGTACAAGGCTCGCCTTGTTGCTCGAGGATTCTCTTAACAGTATAGCGAGGACTATGAGGAGATGTTTAGTCCTGTGGCGAAGATGACTTCAGTACGAGTTGTGATAGCTTTGGCGGCCTGCCAGGGCTGTAAGATATGATAGTTGGACGTAAAGAGAGCTTTTCTTTACGGGGAGATCGACAAGGACATCTTCATGGACCAGCCACTCGATTACGTATCTGAAGAACATCCGGACTACGTCTGCAGGCTTCGTAAGGCTCTTTATGGCTTGAAGCAGGCTCCTCGGGCCTGGTTTGGGAAGATTTTAGAATACCACCAATTTTGTGGATATTTGGCTTCAAATTCAGACTCGAGCCTGTTCGTCAAGAAGAAGGGGAAGCTTCTAGTCCTGGTGCTGTTATACGTGGATGACATGATCATCACGGTGAATTCCAAGGAGGAGGTAGCTAGGCTCAGGGCAGAGTTAGCTATTCGCTTCGAGATGAAAGACTTGGGGGAGCTTCATCACTTTCTCGGTCTCAAAGTGAAAAGGAAGGAGAGCGGTATTCTTATTTCCTAGAAAGGTTATGCGGATCGGATTGTGAAACGATTCGGCATGGAAAGGGAAAAGAGTTGCTCTACTCCTCTGGATAGTGGCTTGAAGCTTCGACGAGATGAGGGTTGGAATCTTCCTGATCCCTTGGTGTTCCGAGCTCTGGTGGGGAGCTTGATCTACCTGATGATTACAAGACCAGACATTGCTTACGCTGTTGGCTGAGTAAGTCAGTTTATGACGGAGCCAAGGAAGTCTCATCTAATGGCGGCGAAAAGTATTCTGAAGTATATGACGACGACTTCTGATATGAGACTCCTTTATAGGAGGGACACGAGCTTTTCTTTGCTATGATACACGGATGTTGATTATGGTGGTGACTTGGATGATCGAAGATCAACTTCAGGTTATGTGTTCACCTGTGGATCAACGGGCATTTCTTTGTGTAGCAAGAAGCAGAACTCGGTGTCCGTCTCTACTACGGAAGCAGAGTACAATACTTCGGCCTTGACAGCTCGGGAAGTCATTTGGCTAAGGAGACTAGTAGAGGACGTCCATAAGGAAGTGTAAGGACCCACTCTGCTCTGAGGTGACAATGAGAGTGCTCTCAAGCTGGTGAACAATCCAGTGCGTCATGCCAGGACTAAGTATATTGAGATCGATCACTATTTCATTCCGAAAAAGGTGTTGGAGGGATCTCTAGTTGTCGGGCATGTTCGGAGTGAGGACAATCTTACTGACATCTTCACGAAGCCATTGTCAAAGGGGTCTTTCCAGCGCCTACGAGGTCTACTGGGCTTGATTACCACTTCTCACTTCAAGGGGGAGTGTTGAAATTTGTGAAGTGAAAGTGGGTGATCGGGCAATCCGAGCGGCCTGGGCGGACTGACCGCGCGGACTGATGTTCAGTCTGGCGGTCTGGTGTTGGCGACCTGTGAAGTTTTCTGGTGACTGCTGTGCGGGTTGAAATCCGCGGATTGCGCGGACTGATAGAGAGTCCGACAGTTGGTTGATGTCGTCTTGTGCAGGTTGGAGTCCGCAGACTGCACAGACTGTTGTTTTGGAGTCCGCGAGATTGACAATGGTCCTTGCCGTTCTCTGGAGTTGCGGTGAACCGCATTCTTGGTGGCGGGCTGTCCTTGGAGCTGGAGACCTGACTTGATGTCCGTCGAGCTCGCGCCATATGTTTAGCGGGTTGCTGAACTTGGTCACACACTGTGACAAGTCCAAGGTATCTGCTAAGTCTGCTGTGACTGGGCGGTCTGTCTTGGTCGTGGACTTGTGCTTGCGGACTAGTGCAGTGTTGTAACGACCCTGGCGCGTACGTAACAGCGTTACGGCTCCGCTCTCCAAGCATCGCTATCGGGCTGCAGCCCAAGCACCCCAACCCCTCTCCCTCCACAGGCGGGTTATTGGTGGCCACAGCCTCCCAAGCAGCCCAAGCATCGCTATCGAGTTTGCCTCATCAAAGGGAGGCTGTGGCCACCAACAACCTGCCCGTGGAGGGAGAGGGGTTGGGGTGCTTGGGCTGCAGCCCGGTAACGATGCCTGGAGGGCGGAGCCGTAACGCTGTTATGTACGCGCCAGGGTCGTTACAAGTGTCCGCTACTTTGTGCGGACTAGCTTCTCGCCTTGGTGCTTGGTGGTTTTTGCAGAAGTCCGGCTTGTCCTTGCAGACTGGGCGAACTGTTCGCGAGTCTAACATTGTTGATTCGGTAAATGCGGACTCGGCGGACTGGCTGTGCTAGCTGCGATCAAGGGGCGACTAGCCTATCTCATAGGGCGGTGACCACACTCCTCACCCCGCCTATAAGACCCCCCCCCCCCCCCCCCGCACACTTCATTTGTAACTGAGTGAACAGTAAGTTTGAGCTTGATTAATTGTTGCGGACTCGGTTTCCTGTCCGCGCGGGTTGAAGAGGTTTAACCGGTTTATGTTTGCAGGTTGCACGGCTAGCACTGAGAAATCAGGAGTCTGGTTCTGATTTCCGTCAAGTTCAGTGGAACTTGCGGTTGTCAATCGACGGTTTCAGCGGTTTACCAGTTTCTCTGCAACTTTTTCAAGTTCAATAACCTGTCCGCGCGACCTCGCGGTCTCGGCGGTTAGGTGGTCTGTTCTCCAGTTCGACAGCAGACAGTAGTAGTTCAGCGAATAACGGTGTGTCCGCGCGACCTCGCGGTCTCGGCGGACTCAGTTGTTTTGTTCGGCTTCAACAGTAGTTCAGGCGGTCTCTGCGACTTCTGCGGACATGCGGTCTCGACGGTCTCCAGTGTTTTGTCCGCCCGAATTGTCTTGTAATTTCTATTTTTCATTGTACTGGCGAAATCATGTCTCGCCACGTATACCTCGTCCTGTAAAGAAGATTGAGAAATATATGATCTGCTTGTCTCTGCCTCTGCATTTGGTTGATTGAGTTTCCTTCCTGACTTCCGCATGATCAATGTGTGATCTTGGTAGCTTCAAAGATATTAATTTGGCTTGGACTATCACGTTGATCATTGAGAGAAAATTTAACAGACAAGACAAGAAACATATAGAAGTAGTTCAATGTTCACTTCATTAAACGATCAAGTAACTCGTTCACAGTTCAATCGAAATACAGAGAAATAGGAACTTATCAACCAGTATGCAGATGGACACCTCGTCGAGTCGTTGTCTCATTGAAAGTGTTAGGGCGCGCACCGGAGAGGGGCGGATGAACGAAGCACTGGAGACTAGAGTGGCGATGGTGTCACCTGAATGACTAGAGCGCCATCGTCAGGCGTCAGAGATGGAGAAGAATGATCGATTGGAGAATGGAAGAGGCGCGTCGCGCGCTGCTATGGCAAATAAGGAAGGAGAAAGGGAGAAAAGTTCGCAAATCACGTCCGCAGCTTCTTCTCGTCAACCCTCGCCGGGTCATATCCGCAAAAAAATCACACTGTGCCCGAGTATGTCTTAACATGGGTCCACCCATATTTGAATGAATAAATTTTGGGTGTAAACAAAAATATTGGAACCCCGAAAGCCCGGGAAACCCTTTATAAAGTTGTCCCTTTTTATTTATGGGAGTCGAACCCAACCAGAGAAAATCAATTTATTTATAACATGATCAATCAAGCAGCAACCCCTTTTATACTATTCCCTCCACGCTAATCTTTCCTTCCTGCCGGCGGCGAGGCGAAGAGCCGGAGATGGGCGGCGGCAAGACGAAAGGAAGGGGAAAGAGCAAAAAGAAACCCTCACCGGAGCAGATCCTCGCCTCCCGTTATATCCATGACTGGGTCTTTCGCGAGGATCGCGACTCTACTCCGCCGGCTTCGACTGCCGAAGATTTCTTGCCTCCGCCTCGTCCGCCTTGTTCTGCGGGCCATCGTCCAGTATTCGAGTTTCACTGCCATTCAAAGCGCAGCGACGGGTTCCTCTCGCCCTTGAGCGTCGTCCAGAAAGCCCACAAGAGAGGAGTGAGTGCCTTCTCTTCCACTTGATTATTCCTGAGCTTAATTTCTGGGATTTTTGATAATTTCTTACACGATTTGGCACTGGTCTCTAGCATTTTGCACTTTATCTGATACTCTCTTCACGCTCCATTGGTAGTCGGTGTATCATGATACTTCTATTCCTAATAGAAACCCTAGATATATATTAAACAAAATCATTCGTTTTTATTACTTATTTTATCAAGTCAACATTTTTGATGGGGGCAGACTTGAAGAGAATGCAATGCAGAATAAAACACCTTTGGTAATAAAACAACTACTGCGAATTACAATAACCCATAAATGAGTTATCGAGGGGAGAACTGATAACCTAAGCCGGTCAAAGAAGACAAGGTGCAGCCATTGTGGAGCCTCTCTTAACAATGTCTATAAAATTGTGTCAATATGATATGGATAAGACTTGTATAAAGTATAATATATGCATAGTACCGCTTAAGGTACTACAACAACTTAAACCCTCTGAATAAGAGGTGGCTCTTTAGTATCTAATATAAGTTCTTTTTTTGCATAATAAAAACCAAAAACATTAGTAATACTGTGATATACTCCTCAACCCGTGTTTTCATCATTGGTATAAGAGCAATAGGTTGCATCTAAGGGACATCATCAGAGATCATGTGTAACAACTAGCCACGTGCCCAAATGTTAGAGGCTATTACTTGTAATTAGTATTATAAATATGTGTAATGAGTTGCAATGGGCATCAAGAAGAAATTAATAAAGTTGTTTTTTCTGCTTTGTCCCGTCCCCCCCTCATCTCTCCCAACTCCGGCCACCTCCGGCCATTCTTCTTCTATCTCATCTCCGGCCACCCTCTCTAGGCTATTCCCCCTTCTTTATCTACTTTTATGCATACATTTCCATTCTAGGTGTTACATTGGTGCTCTCGTCCTTGATCTCTCCTCCGCTTTTGTTTTACCCAAGATCCACGTCCAGTTTTGCAAGAACAACCCTATCTCACCGGCGATCAAGTTCTTACTCCGCCCTTTCTGGATCAAAAACCTCCTATGCAACCCTGCAAAAACAAAACAAACAAGAGAAAAGAGAACCACAAACGCCGCCACCGCTGCTGCGCAACCACCGCCGCTGCACCGCCACCGCCGGCCTCTTCCACCTCCGCCGGCCCGTTGTAAGAAAACAGGGCCACCCCTGTTTTATTTTTTTTCCCCAAGATTCACCACCCCCTCTGCGCCGACACCGCCGCTGCGCCACCTCCGCCGCTGCCCCTGTGCCGCCGCCGCCGCCGCTGCGCTGTCACAGCCGCATCCGCTGCTGTGCTGCCACAGCTGCCTCCGCCGCTGCGCTGCCACAGCCGCCTCCGCCGCCTCCGCCGCTGTGCCACCTCCGCCGCTGCGCCGCCTCCGCCGCTGCGCCGCCTCCGCCTCCGCTACAGTTTTGATACCATTTCTGATCTCTTCCCCATCACACCTTCCTCAAGAAGCAGTCATAAAGAACGTGCCAATCCCCTAGACTCTCGATTCAATTTTGGCTTACTTTGGAAGGAAACAAAAGGGTGCTGTTATTGAGGAAAGAAAAGAAAGGGAAAAAAAAAACAAAAACTCACCTATTATTCTGTTGACTGTGCCACCACAGCAATTTCTTGTCTATTTTCCGAAAATCAAGATCCACCACAACAATTGCTTCTCTATATCTCCCGTGATCAAGAACTAGTGCCCAAGAACCAATGTGGATCACTTCGTCATTCTATTTGTTGTGTTATAAACAAGCCCAGTAACAAAAAAAAAATCATGCCATCATCTTCAGTGATATCTCAGTCCACGATGATGGTGGATGACATCCAAGCCATGCTTGATGATTTCCAAAAGCGCATGGATTGCAAATTCCAACGTGTTCTTGATGACATACATAAAAACTATGATCTACTACAACAATCTGTTGGTCTTACATTTCGTAATTTGCGGGAACGATTGGATGCTATCGACACAGAATTTAATTCTGATTCTGCAATTTTTCACGAAAAAATTCATGAAAGCTCCGAGAATTCTTTCTCGCCGCATCCATCATCCATGTATGCACCTCCAACAATGCAAGATGAAGAAGAGCACAATTGGATTAATGACTTCGATGCAGCTGCTGATTCACAGTTGGAGACAAAACAATCGGAGCAAGAACAATTAGTTAATGAGCAGATAGTCCTGGAGGTAGAGGGCCATGTTTCCTGCAGTGAGCATGCACTAAAAGAGCCTCAACAAGATTTGTCATCCTTGCTTCTCAATGGACAAATTGTCCATCTTGACATGCCTCTAGTGCCAAATGTAATGGAGTTTGTGATCCCCGAGCCGATGCATCTGCAATGGATAGATCCAAAGCAACCTCTCTACCTTTACATTAAATCACTTGGAGCTATATGTGATGATGGGAAAATTGACATAATGGAGTGTGAATGTTTTGCCATTTCTTATGATGTGATCAAAACATTGGGGGAGATAAGGTCACCATTGATTTGTTTGATTATACTTGTTTTCGATCCCGGAATTGGTGATATATAGATCCATCCACCGGTGGAGTCAATAGCAGCCGACTCCTCCCAAATTGCACGGCCTTCATTTCTATCATTGTCAACGAAGTACCTTTCCCGTTTGGATTCTGCTTCTCAAGATATCATCCATGGAGACGGAGCACAAAACTCAACCCAGCTTCTTCCTCCTCTGAAAATCAAAATTGCTTGGGGAAGATCAACAAACGACGAGGACGTCGTTTTTAAATGGGGAATGCAATGTAACAACTAGCCACGTGCCCAAATGTTAGAGGCTATTACTTGTAATTAGTATTATAAATATGTGTAATGAGTTGCAATGGGCATCAAGAAGAAATTAATAAAGTTGTTTTTTCTGCTTTGTCCCGTCCCCCCCTCATCTCTCCCAACTCCGGCCACCTCCGGCCATTCTTCTTCTATCTCATCTCCGGCCACCCTCTCTAGGCTATTCCCCCTTCTTTATCTACTTTTATGCATACATTTCCATTCTAGGTGTTACATCATGCCCTCTAGTAGTTCCTTCTTTCTTTCTCAAATGTCACTTCCAGTGTTTGATAGTGAAAAATACGATTTCTGGAGTATTCATATGAAGGGAGTCTTTATGTCACAAGGACTTTGGGAAATAGTCACAAACGGACCTTTTTTACTTAACAGTAAGTAAAACTCTAGAATTAGCAAAAGATATGAATCTAATTGAAGATGAAAAACGGAAGGATGCTCAAGCCATATGCATGATCTTCCGAGGTGTATCCAAATCAATATTCCCTCGCTTAATGGTTGCATATTCTATTAAAGTTGCTTGGGATACTTTAAAACATGAATATAAAATAGACGAAATGATAATTGCTTTGAAACGTCAAAACGGCCGGAGAGTTTTTAAATTTTAGCTTTAAAACCGGGAGAGAAAGTGGTTGAATTACTTGCAAGAACGCTGCATTCTATTAATCAGATGGTGATATTATTGAAGATAAGAAAATAGTACCCAAAATTCTGCACAGCTTACCTCCAAGCTTTTAACCTGTTTTCACTGCAATAGAGGAGTCAAAAGATCTGAGAACTCTTTCCTTAACTGCTCTTGTGGGCTCATTAAAAACACATGAAGAAAGGTTGAATCAAATTAATCAGCCTTTAGATCAAGTTTTGAAGGCAAAACTCCAACTACCCAAATTTAATACCAGAGACGTTAAAAAGGATGCCGCCACTAGGAAACATCCTCTACAACAAAAACAAGGGAATTACAATAAATGGGAAGTTACTAAGGGCAAAGAAAAAACACCTATTGCTTTCAATTATGAAAAATTAGGTATGGGTGTAGACAAATATTGTATAATTTGCAAAAATCCTACCATTACTTAAAGGGCTGCTATTTCCGCTGTAAAAAATGTCTCTTTCCTAATCACTCAGAATAAAATTGTTGACATAAATCTAAAGAAGAAGCAAAGTTATTGGAAGTTGAAAAAACAAATATCAGATATAGGCTATGCACTTTAAATCAAAAAATTCTAAGTGTCGTCCAGTTTGCTTAGAAAGGATACAATATCACCTTTGATAAATTAGGAGGACACATCAAATTGGAGCCTCAGGTGACTGCTTAGCCTCAGCAACATTCTCCAACGATTGATTATTTGCTCTTCAAATATTCAATCTAGAACATTGGGCCTTCAACTGTTAACAACGGAGTTGCCTTTCTTCTAATATGTTGTGGTATCATCGACTTGTTCAACTTCATTGGCAAGTTATACATCTTATGAAAAAGAAAGATCTCGTCACTGTCATGCAATTTCAGAACGACAAAAAGTTTTTTGTGAAGAATGTGCATTTGGTAAGTGACATATACATCCCTCTCAAAAAAGGAAATTGGCAAGTTCTTTTAAGCCTTTAGAATTGATTCATGGAGATCTATGGGGGCCAACATTTAATACTTCCTTTGGAGGAAAAAGGTACTTCTTATTACTTGTAAATGATTTTAGTCGATACATGTGCCTTTTTCATCTAACCAACAAATTAGAAACATTTGAGAAATTTCTATTATTCAAGTAAACGGTGGAAATGGATGTAGGGTTAAAGATTAAAGCTTTTAGAGCTGACATAGGTAGTGAATTCACTTCCAATCAGTTCATCAACTTTTGTATGGATGCAATAATTAAAAGACAGCTTTCAGCCCCCAGTTCTCCTCAACAAAATGGAGTTGTTGAAAGGAGAAACCAAACTATATTGGAGATGGCAAGATCCTTATTTCAAGCAAAGAAGCTTCCTAAAACCTTTTGGGCTGAGGCAACACAAACTACAGTCTATATCCTTAATTGTGTTCCTTCAAAAGATATTTCAAATAGCACACCTTATTTTATGCTGAAAAAAAACCATTAGTGGGGCATCTTAAAATATTTGGATGTATAACCTATACTCATAGTGCTTCAGAGAATAGCAGACATATTAAAGAAGACAAAATTCGATCAATGCAATCCCTGTTTAACTCCAATGGTCTCCTTGAGGACTGCTAAAGAAGGACAATGAAGAAGATAAAGTCAATCCAAAGAATTATAGATCTATAATTGGATCCCTTATGTATTTAACCAACACCTGTCCTGATATAGCCAATGCTATTAATATTGTTGCTCGCTTTATGCAGATGCCTACCAAGAACCATCTGCAAGCTACACATCATATTCATCGATATTTAAAAGGGACACAAGACTATGTCATCATATACAAATATGAAGATAATGCAGAGTTAAATGGTTATGTTGATTCCGACTAGTGAGCCAATTTGGATGATTGAAAAAGCACTAATGGCTATTTCTTTTTCCTTGAATCTAAACCCTTAGCCCGGGGCATAAAAAAAACAATCCACTATAGCATTATCAACAACTGAATCAAAGTACATGACACTCAACATAGCTTGTTGCGAATGGTTGTGGCTTCGAAGAATACTTGCGAAAATCAGAGGTAAAGAGGAAAAAAAACAACAAGACTATATTGCGATAATACTTCGACAATCTTTTAAACGAAAAACCCAATTATTAAAAGAAAATGTAAAAACAAATTTACGTTTCCATTTCATATGAAATCAAGTCGAAAAAGGCACAATGAATGTGGATCATTGCCCCTCCGAGAAGCAAATCACAGATATATTAACAAAACCCTTCATCTCTTGAGGTTTGCAGCACTTCGCTCAAATATAGGAGTCGCATGATGCACGGCTTAAGGAGGGATGATAACCTAAGCCGGCCAAAGAAGACAAGGTGTCGCCACAGTGGAGTCTCTTTTCGCAATATCTGTAAAATTGTGTCAATATGATAAGACTTGTATAAAGTATAATATATATATATAGTATCACTTAAGGTACTCCACCAACTTAAAACCCTTTATATACGAGGTGGCTCTTTAATATCTAATACAAGTTTTTTTGCATAATAAAAACCAAAAACAACAGTAATACTGTGATATACTCCTTAGCACGTCTTTTCATCAATAAATAGAGTCAATAATAATTGGACAGTACATGTCCAACCATCTCCTTCAACTTCTTGGATAGTCCGCCGTTGGTGATCATTTTCTACTTGAAAGTCGATCAGAGAGAGGGAGCAGAGCACACAATATTTGTTTTAAATGATTGAGTATTGCAAGATGAGAAATAAGTGATGATTGTAGCTTAAAGGAGGAGAAGAGAGGAGGGATGTATGAGTGGATGATTTAATGAGGTGGGTTTTGGATATGTAAGTGGATGATTTTTGTTCATGATTGGGTCAAAGTGTGATTTTGACATGTGTGCTCCATTGGTGCTTTAGTTTGATGTTTTGGGCTAGTTGTCGTGATAAATTTTGGCTAATTCGTTGGCTTTGGATAATGGAATTTGACTAACTTTAGCTTAACTGAAACGCTAAAACACAGACCCAAATATATAAAATAAAAGTGTAAGTGAGCTCATAACACGCTTGACAAAGTGAAGTATGTAGGTAAAACGTGTAAAATACATAAATGACATGAGAAATAATTTAATACGAATCAAGAATTAATGTGACGATGCTACTTCTGCTTCTTTTCATGATGTCCTACATTAGCTCTCCCTAATTTTGAAGAATTGAACTCCCCTTAATAAGAGTTGAGGTACTAGTGTAGTATGTCTAGTTTTAGTTGCTATGAAACCAAAGAGTCATCCATTTGTAACAAGTTTTTCCAACAATTATGCAATCCCGGGTGGACCTGAGTATGTTCGAAAATGCCCAAAAATTATGTGTTTTGTAATGATAGCATGGAGAAAGGTATGTGAAAAAATGTCGAATAATAAGTGGTGGGATTCATTGA
This sequence comes from Platanthera zijinensis, assembly GCA_039513925.1. Lineage (NCBI taxonomy): Eukaryota > Viridiplantae > Streptophyta > Magnoliopsida > Asparagales > Orchidaceae > Platanthera > Platanthera zijinensis. Next base: position 32,070,931 of record CM077085.1, read on the forward strand.
TTACATAATTTATTCATGACTCCTATTTGTGGTATGATGCGTTTTTGTGACATGTAAGCCTTTTTTTAATTTAATATAAGATATGTGAGAATGATGAAAAAATGAAGAACATGAATGTCTTACGTGTCTTCATATTAATTTGTACTTATATTTAAATTTTTAAACTTCTCAAAAATGTATCTCGTATCCTAGGTTCTTTGAAATCACCTTTCACGTATCACATCTCTTATCCTGTTTCTGTCCCGTGCAACATAGGGATCAAAGAATGCTCATGTGGTTGATCGCTTGCGATATGTTACAGGTTGGTATTGATAATATATCTGCGTATAACCCCGATGATACAAAACAAGATCATCAGGAACATGTAATTCAAAAGCAATATTATTATTTTTATTTCAAATGGTTTTATATGTTTTAGATTTATTGATAGTTAACATTTACAAAATCCCCGTATGGAATCTTTATGTTATTGCCTTCATAATCACCCATGTATTCAATCCCAAATTCAATAGGATACTTGTGCAAATTAGACAGTTTTACAGAGCCCGCTGGAGCCACATCTAGGGAAGGCGAGACGATCGTGAATGCTCTTACGATGCGACCGGGTGGAGGGAAGGGATCTGGAAGCCGCGCGAAGCCTTGGGCGGAGTGAGGGAGCTTGCTGGAGCCTTGTCTAGGGCAGGCGAGCCGCTGGTGGAAGCGAATCGTGTGATGCGATGGATGCGGCAAAGCAGGAGCGACACGCGAAGGGAACCGGGACGACAAATCGAGCACGCAGCGGAGGAGCGGAACGGATGCGGCGATGCAAGCCTGCTTAGGCGTTGGTACTTCGGGCAACAGAGACTGCGGCTGGAAGGTGACAGGTTGGACCTGTTTGGTGGGGCATGGGAAAGAGAGAGAGAAGGGGGAGGAGAAATTAGAGGAGAAAGAGGGAAAAGGAAATTAGAATTCCAAATTACTTCGAACATGCCCAAAATACATTAGTTCTCTGGCTTATATACTTGTCGGGCTCAACATACAAAATCGAAACATAAAAGATACCCAAAATATAACAGATACAATAACACCACTCGACACATGTAAGCTAGGATAACATGTTACACGTGTTGTGCTTGCAACGTCGATACACTCGCCACACTGGCGGTCGCCCCTCGCCCTTGTCCGCTTGGTTGGTGTCCGTAACATGGTATCAAACCCTTTTCGCGAGGCTGTCTTGTCACATGGCTCCGTCCCGGAATCCATGGACAGTCAAGTTTCCAATAGTTGAGTTTCAATGAAACTACCATCAACATTTGTATAAGGCTCAAAAGCTTTCCGAGCTCATAAGTTTGAGGTTTAAGGCAGGGGTTTAATATTTGGTCCACTCCCTCGTCGCTAGCATCCTCACGTAACATATATTATTTCTTCTTCAATTTCAATTACTTCATTTCCAACATCTTGAGTCCTTAAAGAAGGGCTTGGGTTTGTGGGATAAATTTATACTGATGTTAATGACAGACCTATTATAGATATTGGCAGACCAACCTTTTGAGGAAAAGAAGCTTTTTTATGTTTACTTTGCCCTATAACCCTATTGGCAGCCTAAGAAAACGATTACCTGAACCAAATGATGGATAGGTTTCGACATTTCGTTCCCAACCCCAGCACCCCTCTTGCTCCCGCCGCCTCGATCTGCCAACCCGCCGCCACCACTCTCCTCTGGTGGTCCCGATCCAGCGTTCTCACTCCCCGTGGCTACATCATCCTCATTCCCAGTGTCTCCAGCCCCGATGTTTTCACTCCCAACACCACCATTCCCCTATTCCGACAAGCCACCGCCGAACTTCAACACCGCCTCACAAATACATTGTTTCACTTCCTGAATCATCATTATTTTAAAGGATTCAGCCACCACTACTATTTTGCCCGCTATTTCAGTCAGACCGCCTCAAGAACCAAATGATTCAGCCCTATCTTCGCCAATTTCTTCCTGTTTTTGCTAGTTTCCGCCAACACTTCTCCATCCCTAACGCCTCCAGTCCAATGTGGCTCCACCAATGCCTCACCATCATTGGAACCTTCTAAGTTTTTGGTTCGGTGAATTCCCACTTTTTTGTAGGCTTCTGCTATGATTTCATTTGGATGATGCCACTTTATATGACAAATGTGTGCTCGCGAATGGTGGCTTGCCGCTATTTTCAGTTTAATGTCATATTTTACTAATATTTATAGCATGTTCGTGCTTGCTCTTTTGTTTTAAGCACTTGAGTTTTTTTAAGTTACTTTTTGATTAGCAAATAACATTGTGGTCTGCAGTTGTATTTTGTTGGTTTATAATTAACGGGGGCTGCCTATATCTAAAATAGGTTTGCCTTCAACATCAGTCTAAATTTAAGAGGCGGATTGAGAAAATTTTGAGATTATGACTCGATTTGATAAGAATTTGTACTTAATAAAGTTGGCATACTTATACCAACGCTTGACTCATATCAATACTTAATCCATATGTAAACCTCGAGAGAAGGATTCTCTCTGTTATTCACATTTAATACAAGTCAGTATGAGCATACTTGGCTACTAATAAAGATCCCTGCCTAAGATAATTAACAATTCAAAATATTTGTTGATTCAATCTCTAATCTATCAAAAATTTTAGGATAAGGGTATGAAAGGTTAGGTTAAGGAATATGTGAGTGAATTTTTGTGCAAGGTTTTGAAGATGTATACGTGTTTTTTGCGAGTAAGATATGAGTTAGAATAAGAATATACCATCTCTTTTTAGATTTTGGTTCTAATTTTCAGACTGAGGCTCTATTTGGGAAGGCTATGACGATAGGAAAAGTAGTTTGAACAAAAAGGCGATGCGGGGCTACGAGAACAGGTGCATGAAAAATGTGGAAAGTTTTTTTTAGCGTTCACTGCTTTCCAAAAAATCTAAAAAGTACCTTTTTGACACAAGTACTTTTCCCACCACTACAAAACCAAACACCTTTTAAACAACGGTGGCAGTGGGAATAGAACTTTTCCCACCGCTATCCCCGACCCAAAAAGAGCCTAATTAATAAAAAAATGTTTAAAAACTATAACAATCTATGCGGTCACACGACCTGATAATCCGGAGTTTTATTGTCGCGATGTCGCCTCGTTAGCAAGCTTATCTTACTATCACACAACCCGATATATCATTTGTGGTCGGTGTGGTCAGTCATTTCATGGATATTCCTCGGACCTCCCATCTTCAGGCTATCGAGCGTATTCTTAGATACTTAAAAAATGCTCCGAGTCAATGATTGGTATACAAGTCTTTCACTTCTCTATCTCTCATTACATACTGTGATACTGATTATGCTGGGTCTTTCGATAATCATCGGTCCACAAGTGGTTACTGCACATATTTTAGCGGAAATTTGGTTACTTGGCGAAGCAAGAAGCAAACTGTGATTGTTCGCACTTCAGTTGAAGCAGAGTATCGTTCCATGATCACTGCTATTTCAGAACTCAGATGGCTAGAAAGTCTCCTTACTGATTTTGGAGTCAAACTTCCATCACCGGCCGTACTCTCCTGTGATAACCAAACTGCTATCCCTATAACCAAAAATCCTGTGTTTCATGAGCGCACAAAACAAATTGAAGTCAACTATCAGTTTGTTTGAGAAAAGGTTCAACTTTGAAGGTTGATTCTGCGGCATGTGTCAGTTGCTTATTAAGTTTTAGATATTCTCTCCAAGTCCTTGCCTAGCTTACTATATCGGTAGCTTCTTTCCAAACTTACCACCTGCAACTTGTATGCTCCAACTTGCAGGGGAGCTTTGGAAAAAGACCCATAGATAGTTATTCGTAGGCATTGTACTTAGATCATGTATAATGGCCGATTGAGCTCATTCCTCTCTTAGGCTCCTTTAGCCCCACATCTTGGATTCATTCTTAGCTCCTTCTGCTTCTCTCTCTATATATGGAGCATCTTGTACATATGTTATAATTATTAATTTAAGGAGAATAATTTGTATTTGCCTCCTTTTATTCTCTAATTTCTCATATTGTACATGAAGGAATAATTCACTATACAAATTTTCTCTTTCAGCATGATGGAGATTATGATGATTGTTGTTGTTTGCTGGAGACGTCAGTCGAGGATTTGAATAATTGAAATGCTTACATATTGAGTAGATAACAAATTGATAACCATCTCATCAATGCAGGTTAAAGTTCTCGCCCTAACGGATCATGATACAATGGCTGGCATACCGGAGGCCATGGAAGCTGCCAACAAACTTGGCATCCTAATTATCCCCGGTGTTGAAATAAGTTCGCTATATTCTACAGAGTAATTTTACCGAATCTCAGTCTCTTTCTAGAGCTTGCGAGTGTCAAATACTAAAATTTATGTATTTTCCTTGTTGAGAGATATTCAAACAAAAGTTTTTTTCACACGCACACACTGTACTATGAAGGCATAATGTGGGATTTACTAGATATACTGATTATGTTCTGCGTGCATTGTCTTCTCGACACCCACTTTTATCAAATAAATGGCAAGGGCTGGGACTGAAGAACTTGTGCATATCCTTGCATACTACGGTGGTTGCGGACCTGCAAAACATGAGGAACTGAACAATTTGTTGGCGAGCATCAGAACTGGACGTGTCCTTCGAGCGAAGGACATGTTAGCAAAGCTAAACAAACTTAAGCTGCCTCTTAATTGGGAGCATATTGTTAAAATAGCAGGGGAGGGTGTGGCTCCTGGAAGACTGCATGTGGCCCGAGCCATGGTTCAAGCTGGCCACGTGGAGAATCTGAAACAAGCATTCAACAAATATTTGCACGATGGTGGACCGGCTTATGCCAAGTAACGTTGCTGCATCTTTTATATAATTCTTAATGTCTAAAGAAGTTGCATATTACTAATTAAATGTGTGCAGGGGAAGCGAGCCTTCTGCAGAGGCGGTGGTACAGTTGATTGCTAATACCGGTGGTGTGGCAGCTTTGGCTCATCCTTGGGCACTGAAGAACCCAGCCGCTGTAATTAGAAGCCTGGAAGCTGCTGGACTTCATGCTATGGAGGTTTACAGAAGTGACGGCAAGGTGGATGGTATGTTTTAACTCGATCTTTAAATCACAGTTTATCAAAATTAGGGGTGCTAATCCCGCCGAACATGAATAAGTCGAAGTCTTTGGGTTTGTTTGGCACGGTGGTGGCATGCGGTGGTTATAAACCGTCGTTCGTGAATGCCCGATCTCGCCTAAGGAACTTCATCCCTTTTATGTTTTAATCTAGTTTTCTTTTATTGTTGGTGATAATAACCATTGTCATGCCAAAGAAACATTTTTGTCCAAACTCACCGGAGCAAAAATGCTGTGCCAAATTGAGCATTCGTCAGCTCTGTTTGTTTGTATCGAGTAGTGTAATTTCCTTATAATACACGAACGAACGACACGCACATGCACACAACATAATGAAAGATGGAAAATACACAGGATTAGGATGAGAAGGGGTAGACCCAAAATAACTGGATAAAGTTCAACAAGATTTGCATGGATTATGGTTATAACACTCTGCACGACACTGAACAAAACGAGGATTCATAAAGCCACGCACTTATAGATTTTTGTACGTATAGATTGTTTTTATACATGATGAAAAGCAGGGTTCGGTGAGTTGGCTGATTTGCACAGCCTGATCAAGCTGGGAGGGTCAGATTTCCACGGCAGAGGCGGGAATGACGAATCTGAGCTTGGGAGCGTGAATCTTCCGCTGGTTTCCATCTACAGATTTTTGAAACTGGCTCGGCCTATCTGGTGCAATGCCTCCAAATCCATTCTGCAGAGCTTTGCAGAGGAGCCCTCCAGTCAGAGATTAGAGAAACTCACTATGTTTGGAAGGCCGGATAAGCTTAAACAGAGCCCGTCCATTGGCGGCGGCTGCTGCTGCTGCGGCCAAGTCGTAGATTTATGCCTCTCTTCGTGGCTGATGAAGGAAGAAGGCGCGGAAGCCGAATTTGATGCCATCAGGCTGAAACTTTCACAGACTGTCATCAGCGACGGAGAAATCCAACTTCCAATTGCTACTCATTAGGTGCATCCTGCCTCCCGCCTCCCAGAAGGAGAAAGAATACATTATTTATGCTATTAATTTTTATTCCACAAAATCTTGCTGTTTGGCTACTTGCATTGTTTGAAATTAATTGGAATACGAAGATCAACAGTTGAAATATAATCTTATTCTACATAATTTTTTTTTAAGAAAATTTATCTTGTGATAGATTTTTTTTTAAGAATACATTATTTATGCTATTATACTGAAGATTTGAAGGTGTGTGGCATTCATTATATTTATGTATATCATCTTGAACCCGGTTCAATCTCAATTTTTTTAATCTCTCTTCTGGAATCAAGATATGTTTTAATTATTCTTATGATTTATATGCTCCGTGGATCCGAGTGCTGAACAGTGAATTGTGTACATGAGTTAAAAATAGGAGTTGCAGAGATGAGAATGCTTAGGTGGATGTGTGGACACACGAGATTGAATAAAATTAGAAATGAATGTATTAGGGATGAGATATGAGTAGCACCAATTGCAGAGAAGATTTGAGAATCTCGACTAAGATGGTTTGAACATGTACAAGGGAGATCATTAGAGGCACCTGTTAGGCGTGAGAGTTTAGTCACTAGGTATGTTAAACGAGAGAGGGGTAAACTAATAAAGATTTGGAATGAAACTATAAGGAAAGACATGATGTACTTAGGCATTAGTGAGATTATGACTAAAGATAGGGCACAATGGCGACAAAAAATCTATATAACTAACCCCACTATAATGAGATAAAGACTTGAGTGTTATTATTGTTGTTATTCTTATGATTCATGACATGTTTTGTATGTTTATATGCTTTAATACTGCATATATAAATTGAATATTGATCTTTAGAGATATATTTCACTCATAGAATTCATTATTCCGAGTAAATTCTCAGAATTCTATGCATAAAAAAAATAAGTGAAATCTAACAAATGAGATTTTAATTTTTAATACATTTTCTCAAATATTAAGAAATTTTAATAGTTCTAGTAAAGCAAAAGTAAAATTGAAAATAGGAATGTTTCAACGAACAAAAGGTGTTCATTCACAATCTCCCTCAGCAACAAGTATATTGGAAAGTAATCTCGTTATTAATCACTAACACGAAGCTCTGCGCGCTTTGCGGCATCGAGCTTTCTTCTCTCGTCTAATTTCATGGCGGATTGATGAAGGCGCACTCAACGCTCCTGAAGCTAGGTCTGGTGGATACGAATCCGGTCCCCGTTACCCAGCTCCTCCAGGCGTACGCCAGACAATCATGCCTATCCTCGCTAGCCAGCGCTCGCCAGCTCTTTGATGACTTCCCTTCGTCCTCTCGCGACATTTTCCTTTGGGCCGCCATAATCTCAGCCTTCGCTCGCTCACCCGTCCCCGTCGCCGCCATCCACCTCCTCGTCGAGCTTCTCCGCCTCCCTTCTCCACCAACCCCGCTTTCATTCGCCTTCGCTTCCTCCGCCCGCGCCGCTGCATCTGTAGGCGATCCACTCCTCGCTCGATCCCTTCACGCGCAAGTCATCCGTCGCCATGTCCTCCCCAACGTCGTTGTCGCCACTTCCCTCCTCGACATGTATTCAAAATGCAGCTCCTTGGGTTTCGCCCGTAAGGTGTTCGATGGAATGCCCCACAGGAATGTCGTCACGTGGAACTCTATCATAGCCGCTTACGCATCCGGCGGAATGAACGCCTCGGCTCTTGAGCTTTTCCGCCGTGTCAAATGCGCTGAGCGTGATTTGGAGGCTGATGAGTTTGCTGTTGCGAGCGCTATGTCTGCTTGTGCGGCACTCAATGATCTGCGGTCTGGTATGCAAATTCATGGCTACTCTGTGACTGCGGGGCTCAATATGGATCCAGCAGTTGCAAACGCCACAATCAAGATGTATTTCCGGTGCGGGGAAGTAGGATCCGCTGAGATAGAATTTGAGGGGAGAGAAGCTTGCCTCCACTCTCAGATTTTGATGATTAAAGGCTACGTTTTTAATGAAAAATATGTTGATGCCGCGAGGAGCATTCGTCGAGCTGATGGTTTCGTGGGGCTTTTCATGGAGGATCATAGCATTGCTCTATCAGTTTTGAGTGCTGCTGCAAATCTGGGGTGGCTTCGATTGGGGAAACAAGTCCATGGGATTATCCTCACATTTTATCAGTGTAACACTCCGATTTCAATGGAGAATGATGATGATGCAGTTCTCGGCAATGCTTTGATTGACATGTACTGTAGGTGCTCCTGCATGAGTGAAGCCTGGTTGGTTTTCAATAATTTGAAGGAAAGAAATCCCTCTCATTGGAATGCATTGATGTCTGGGTGCATCTACAACGGCCTGCTTGATGAAGCTCACCGCCTGCTGGACGAAATGCCCTTTAGGAATGTGATCTCATGGACATCCATGATTTCTGGCTATGTTCAGCACGGCTCCCCCCGAAAAGGTTTACACTTGCTATCAAGATTGTATAATGAAGAGGGCTTTGTTAGAGGCAACTCATTCACCTTTGCAACTGCTCTTGATGCCTGTAGCAGCCTAGCATCATTGAATGCTGGCAAACAGATACATGCTCAGGTTCTAAGAACTTCTGATACAGATGGCCGCCAAAATGTGGCGGTGCAAACAGCCCTTGTTGACATGTATTCCAGATCAGGCAACTTGGGTCATGCGCGAAAAATATTTGATGACATACAAAACATGAATGTGCAATCCTGGACGAGCATGATTACTGGTTATGCCACTCATGGATTTGCTTCCGAAGCCATCGAATTATTCGAGAATATGGTGAGAAAAGGTTTTGTGCCAAATGAGGTGACATTTGTGTCCGTTCTCAGCGTTTGCAGTCGCTGCGGTTTGATCGAGCAAGGGATGCAGTACTTCGGCTTGATGGGAAAGTACGGAATAATTGCTCCCAGAGCTGATCATTATGCCTGCCTGGTTGATATGCTTGGACGGGCAGGGAAGCTTGCTGAAGCTCGGGACATTTTACTGAGCATAAATGGCTCATCAGAAACAAAATCATACAAAAAATGTAGAGCCAAGGGCGAGGATTCCGCCGCTATGTGGGGCGCATTGCTCGGCGGATGCAAGCTTTATGGGAATGTGGAGATGGGGAGCGAGGTGGCGAGGGAGATGATGAGTAGAAAGCATCAAGCTTCGGGGTCTTTAGTTGCCTTGTCTAATTTGTACGCATTTTCAGGAGACTGGGATGCAGTGTATACTCTTAGAAAGGAGGGTAAAAGAGGGCGGGACTTTATTCAAAAGCCAGGGCACAGCATTGCGTAGACTGAAAGCCCCTTTGTTATTTATAATTGCTTCAATCGTCTTCACCGACATTAAAAGTGTGGAGGGAAAATGTACATAAAACACATCACATGATAGCCCCCTGGCCATACTTGGGAAGCACAAGGCGGTGTGAAGCTAGCTAGGATGAAATAGAATGAGGCTGAGAGTTGGAGGAAGTCTTATGACCGTTGAGGCTATTAGGAAGCCGAGTAAACAGCATCAAGTGGTTGGAATATTATCTTTTTCTCCATCTTCGTTGAAGTGAAAATCAAGCAGTCTGCTTTATTCAGCTGAAATTGATGCTATATTGTCTAAATATTTTCTTTTTTCATTCCGTTGACAAATCAATTGTATATAAATTTCCATTTAGAGTTTAGATTAAGACAGTAGAATAATGGCAACTCAAGCTGTGACTGAAGTAGTGAAAGAAATCAATTATTAACATGCTGGATTTATAGGATATAAAGTTTTCATTTAAAATCTTCAGCAGGTGAAATAAATAAAATGAATTGCCAACTTAAAAATTCGGATGCAACAACGTTCGTAAATATGAGAGCATCCATTGTAGTTTCTAAATTATATATGATTCATGTAATCCAAAGAAAGGCTCGGACATTGCGATCTCGCCGAAATCATTTTTACAAATCATTCTTGTTGGCCATCTTAATTTGAAGAATGCAGGTGGCAGTTATTAGATCTTGACCGTGACTCTAACAATCAATTTCTACATCTTCTAGCCTTCCAGTACTTAGCCAGCATATTCTGAAGATCCAGACTCTATAAAAAGCTTTGCTAAGGCTTTATTAAAAGAGTACAATTACTGCAACATTTGCTTAAAAAATGCAGATATATGAATCAGAGTTTTGAAGAAAATGTTGATGTTATTAATGTTGCTGCTACTTATGTGGAAATCCCAGCATAAGCAGCAGTGAGAAAGAATATCAGTAACACCCACTATAAAAAAAGATACAATAAAAAAAATAAAAAACCCAAGGAAAAGGAGAACGGCTGCCCCTCACTCTTCTATTTACTCACATGCTGACACTAAAAAACAAAAGAAGATCATGATGGTTAAAGTATGCAATTAGACAGCCGATTAGTTGTATTATGCATTTCAGTAATCTTATGAGTTGCAAAGCACTCCATCCATTCCAGCTTGCACCGCCTTGACCGAAGCTACCTGAGCACACTCCGCCGCTTTTTCTGCGCTCGCAACAGCCTTTTCAACTCGTTCTTCGACGCTAGGAAGGAGAAGCGTACGCTCCAAAGCTCTTTGTGCGGACTGTGATCCAAAGCAAAGAGTGTTGGCCATTTTGTTAGACTACAAATCTTATATTATAAATTTTTAGTAGTGGCGGTAAACCAACATTGGTTGAATCAAACTTGTATATATTATACCTGCACAGCCCGTTCTACATTGGGGTCTGCAAGTGAGAGAGTGTTCTTCAAAGCCCCGCAATCCCATTCCCCAGCCATGGCTTCACCGCTTTCGAAGGTGTATGCTCCAAAACCTTGCTGACGGCCTTCATGCCATGACCCCTCATAATATTGATCATTGGCGAAGTAGTACTCCAAATCCTTGCATCTTGTCCGCAAAGTATTGGCCCACATACCTATCGCCATTTCTGAAGAAAAAAAAAATTTGCAGGCAATGAATATTTATTGCTTTCATAAATTTATTTCAATGTACAATAAAAATGTTATTAGCACGTCTAATGTCTTCAGGCACAGTTTGGTGCACATAAAATATAAATCGCTATATTAAATTCATCCCGTTATTAGCACGTCTAATTAGCAAGCTAGGCACCATCTGAAATTTCAAGAATCAGAAGTACCAAAAAAAAAAGAAGAAACAATTAAAGTTGTCATACCCGAAGTGATAGTAGCCGAATCCGTGTTTGGCGCCGCACTTGAACTCCCCCATAAAACAGCTTCCATCGGCGCAGCCGTGCACTCCTCTGCCATGGCTTCGCCCTGCATACCACTCTCCGGCGTAGCTATCTCCATTGTTCAGTTTATACACCCCAATGCCGTGCCTGAGACCCCGATGATAATGGCCCTGATACCGGCCGCCCCTCGCCCAACTCTCGATCCCATAGCCGTCGTATTTTCCGTCGACCCAATCCCCCTCGTACTTCCCCTGCCGGCCGAAATAGTAAACCCCGCTTCCGCTGCACTTCCCTTTGTAGAACTCCCCTTCGTAGAATTCCCGTCCGTTGCGGTAGAATTCGACCCCTTCACTCGCGGGCTTTTCATCATCTCTCCGGCGGTTCTCCACGTCGCCGCCGTCATCATCCCCGATGAACCACCGTGTTATGATTTAATGCCACCTCACCAATCCGTGGGATGAGTTAATTCCAAACCCGGGGAAGCTTGTTTTGGGAAGACTATGTTTAGAAAGCTATTGAGGCCAATTAAATTCTGAAATCCTTGTTTTAGGAAGATCAATTTGTGACCGGGTATCTCATTCCAAATATTAGGATTTCTCTCCTATTTAGATGGGTGAGTTATTGTGGGTCTTTTTGCTTCCTAAATTTGGATCTAACTCCCAAATTAGAGGATGCCAACTGCCATTATTAATAGAGGGGGGCAGCCTTTTGATCAGCACAGGAAAAATAATTGAGCAAAAGAATCTTTGAGATTCATTCGTGAGGGAGAAGGGGTGTTGTCAGGCGGCTGCAGTTGAGGTGCGTCAAGGGCCGTGCCACCACCGATTCAGGCGGAGTCAACTTCAGGCGGAGCATCTTCAGGTCGGGCTTCATCCCGGCGGCCGGCTTCGCAGAGCAGGCTCGACAGCGTCTCAGGCAGCGGCGGCGGGACTCGGTCCCGGTGGCGGAGCAGCTGCGAGACAGAGGGTGGTGGCGGCGGCATCGGCTCGGCGATTCAAGCGCACGGCGACGGCGGGACTCGGTCCCGGTGGCAGCGGCGGCGTACGTCTGTCCAGCGGCGACAGAAGGCGGGATCAGCCAAGCAACGGCAGCGGCGGCAGCAGGGAGCTCAGGCGGCAGTAGCGGTATCGTTTTGGTGCAGGCGAGATATCGCCCAGCGATATCGCCGGCGACAGCTCCGGCGACAGCTCCAGTTTTTCTGAATTTTTTCCTGTTTGATATTGTAATTTGTAACCTCATCTTTATTAGTGGAATTTGTCCGGCGCGCTCTCCCCGTGGAGTAGGAGTCCCATACTCCGAACCACGTAATCTTTTGTGTCGTCTGTGTATGCTAGAATCTCGTTCCGTATTTTTTATTTTGCGCGATATTGGTTCTTGCTCATCCGTAAAATTTCGTTGCGCTACCGCGGCTAAACTCGATCCGATTTCATAACAATTGGTATCAGAGGGAGGTTCCGCGGAGGTGATCGATTGCAGTTTCGTTTTAGGTTTGGGTCAACGGTAGGTGACGACCATCGGTCCGCTCCCTATCTTCCCAGATCTGATCCGTGAACTTAATCGGATTACCTAGTAGCTTTGCGAGCAAGACAATGTCGGCAAAATTCGAGATTTCTAGGTACGACGGCAAAATTGATTTTGGCCTTTGGCAGAAGCGCATAAAGGCCGTTCTCGTCCAGCAAGGTCTTCACAAGGCTCTTCTCGGCAAGGAGAAGTCCGGGAAGAAGGACGATGAGTGGGAGGAGCTCGATTTGAAGGCCATCAGCACGATTCAGCTGTGTCTGGCCGATGAGGTGATGTACAACGTGGTGGATGCTGAGACGACGGCGGACTTGTGGAAGAAGCTCGAGGAGCTATATATGTCCAAGTCGCTGACGAATAAGCTGTATGTGAAGAAGCAGCTATACAGCCTGAGAATGTCGGAGGGCTCGCAACTGCTAGATCACATGAACGTGTTCAACAGGCTCGTCTCCCAGTTGCGGAGTATGGACGTTAAGGTTGAGGAGGAAGACCAGGCTCTGCTCCTGTTGTCTTCATTGCCGAGGTCCTTCGATCATCTGGTCACCACTATCCTCTACGGGAAGGATACCCTGAAGATGGAAGAAGTGATGACGACGCTGCTCTCCAACGAAACGAGGAGCAAGTCGGGCCCTAGGGCCGACGAGGGCTTATTCGTGAAGAGCAAGGACACATTGAGTGGTAGATCGAAAGGGAAAGGCAAGTGGGAAGACCGACCTAGGGTGAAGTCCGTAGGCAGGAACACGTGTCACTACTGCAAAGAGGAAGGGCACTGGAAGGACAAGTGTCCGAAGCTGAAGGAGCAGGCGCATGAGCCAGATTTGGCTGCGGTGGCATCTGAGGATGAGAGCGATGCCGACGCTCTTCATGCTGCACCCAGCACTGAGACCACAGGCTCCTGGATCTTGGATACAGGATGCACGTTCCACATGTGCCCGAACAGAGAGTGGTTCTCCAGCTTTAGGCAATGTGAGGGTGGTCGAGTTCGGATGGGGAATGTTTCAGAGTGCGAGATATCGGGAGTTGGTAACATCAGGATCCGGATGTTTGACGGAGTGGTTAGGACCCTCACCGACGTTCGGTATGTGCCCGATTTGAGAAAGAATTTGATTTCGTTAGGCACTCTGGAGGCTGCCGGGTATTCTTATACCGGGAGAGGCGGATATTTGGAGGTCAGGAGAGGCGCGCAGACAGTCTTGAAAGGAGAGCGTTTCGGGTCGCTCTATCGACTGATTGGCGCCACGACTGCAAGGAGAGATGCGAAGAGAGAGGACCTTGGCGGAGTGTCATCTCAGGAGAGCCCAGTCACCTCAAAGGGAGCCATCCGGCTCAAGGGCCCTACCAGGGAACTCATGGTCACTCAGGAGAAGGTGGAGTCGCACATTGAGAGGTTGAGTGCGAGTCGTCTTGCAAAAGACTCGGTCTATCGGGCAAGGGCGAAGCACGTCGGGGTGCGCCACCGGGAGTTGAGGGAGTTCGGTAGAGGTAGAGGCAGGAAGTTGCGAGAGATATCCTGGAGGGATATTAGTACGGACTTGCGAGGAAGTCCAGTGACTGGAGTCAAGTTCAAGAGCGGTCTTGACTTGACTCATTCTGATGCGCGTTGATCGCGGTCAGGCCCCAGGGAGAGGGGGCTCGTAGTCGCCGGTAGTGGAGATTTAGGTGGGAGTTGGTGTTACGTTCGTCGAGGTGGAGTTTGGTCGGGTGAGGTGACAAGGTGGAGATTGTTATGATTTAATGCCACCTCACCAATCCGTGGGATGAGTTAATTCCAAACCCGGGGAAGCTTGTTTTGGGAAGACTATGTTTAGAAAGCTATTGAGGCCAATTAAATTCTGAAATCCTTGTTTTAGGAAGATCAATTTGTGGCCGGGTATCTCATTCCAAATATTAGGATTTCTCTCCTATTTAGATGGGTGAGTTATTGTGGGTCTTTTTGCTTCCTAAATTTGGATCTAACTCCCAAATTAGAGGATGCCAACTGCCATTATTAATAGAGGGGGGCAGCCTTTTGATCAGCACAGGAAAAATAATTGAGCAAAAGAATCTTTGAGATTCATTCGTGAGGGAGAAGGGGTGTTGTCAGGCGGCTGCAGTTGAGGTGCGTCAAGGGCCGTGCCACCACCGATTCAGGCGGAGTCAACTTCAGGCGGAGCATCTTCAGGTCGGGCTTCATCCCGGCGGCCGGCTTCGCAGAGCAGGCTCGACAGCGTCTCAGGCAGCGGCGGCGGGACTCGGTCCCGGTGGCGGAGCAGCTGCGAGACAGAGGGTGGTGGCGGCGGCATCGGCTCGGCGATTCAAGCGCACGGCGACGGCGGGACTCGGTCCCGGTGGCAGCGGCGGCGTACGTCTGTCCAGCGGCGACAGAAGGCGGGATCGGCCAAGCAA
The DNA here is from genome assembly GCA_039513925.1 of Platanthera zijinensis. Classification (NCBI taxonomy): domain Eukaryota; kingdom Viridiplantae; phylum Streptophyta; class Magnoliopsida; order Asparagales; family Orchidaceae; genus Platanthera; species Platanthera zijinensis. The sequence goes on from CM077085.1 coordinate 32,086,047, forward strand.
CGGCAGCGGCGGCAGCAGGGAGCTCAGGCGGCAGTAGCGGTATCGTTTTGGTGCAGGCGAGATATCGCCCAGCGATATCGCCGGCGACAGCTCCGGCGACAGCTCCAGTTTTTCTGAATTTTTTCCTGTTTGATATTGTAATTTGTAACCTCATCTTTATTAGTGGAATTTGTCCGGCGCGCTCTCCCCGTGGAGTAGGAGTCCCATACTCCGAACCACGTAATCTTTTGTGTCGTCTGTGTATGCTAGAATCTCGTTCCGTATTTTTTATTTTGCGCGATATTGGTTCTTGCTCATCCGTAAAATTTCGTTGCGCTACCGCGGCTAAACTCGATCCGATTTCATAACACCACCGCACATGCTTTCTCCGTCCAAAGCGAAATCGCAAGAAATCAAAAAGGCGGGACCTTTTCAGAACGAGGGAGGCTGCGGCAATGGCCGCGGAGGCGAGGGAGAGTTTCCAGAGAAAGGGAGACTGGGGGCGGAGGTAGATGAAGGACAGGAGGAGGAGAAAGAGGATTAGGAGAATGGGGAGTAGGGAGAGATGGTGGCCGGCAATGAAAGAGGTGAAGAAGCTGGAAGTGGGCTGCTGCGGGGGCGAGTGGAGTTTCATCTCCTCTGAGTCGTCGTCGGATTCAAAGGACTCCATTGAGGCCTGCAGGTTGTGAACAGAGGAATAACGCATCAATATTGGGCTGTGGATGGGGCAGGAATGCGCGCGGCCGAGCTTCCATGACTGGCGACCCTCCATTCCTAGCTTCTTCTCTCTGCACTGCTGTCGTCGTCGTCGTTGTCGTCGTCGTCCCTGCTGCGCTCGCTAATGGCAGCGAGAACTACAGAATTAAGGTGAAGCTGGAGACAGATTCTGAGAGAGAAAGCTGGAGGTAGGCGAAGCTGGAAAAAGATGAGTTTGAGATTTCGAAAATGCGGCATTTTTATACTTGCTTGGTTGAATTTGAATTTCAGCTCACAGACTCTCGTCGATCGTCCGCCTCTGTCGATCGGAAGCCTCCCTGATCAACAGAAATTCGAAATGTTAGTTTTAAACTTTTAATATATATATTGTTATTTAATATAACAGAAAATTCGTTTTAATTTTTGTGGCATTTAAGTAATTTTACTATTTTCCGCTCCACTTTCCTTCATATGCAGAAAAAGATGAGTCATGCATTTTAAATCTTTTCAAATTTCAAAATAATAAATGATAAATTTATAAACATAATTTGTATTATTAATTTTGCAACAATAATAGTTGAACCTTAAATAAAATAACTTCATAAAATAACACGAGTCACAGTGCACGGGCCCCTCGTGCGAGCCCCGCGCGACGGTGAAGCCCTCCCCTGGTGAACTTCGCCCGCCTCCGGCTCTTATAAATAGAAGAGCCAATTCTTATAAATATAATTTTTTCTGTGATTACACCATTTTAATGTTAATGAAAAGTTTAGTTAATTAATAATGAGTTTATTTAATGTTTTTATTTCAAATTATTTATTATTATTATTTTGTTTAATTACTTTTTTAATTATTTTCGTTTTATTAATTTCGCCCGCATTTAATTAATTGTCTGAACTATATGATTTAATTAATTTCAATAATTAAATAGTTAATAAAGAATAAAAAAAACTAATTGTTAAAATAAAAAAATGGATGATCAAGATTAATTTGAAGGATCTCAGATGTGACACTGTGCAATCGCAATGGTCAAGGATACTCATATATATATATATATATATATATATATATATATATATATATATATATATATATATATATATATATATATATATATATATATATATATATATATATATATATATATATATGGTGTATTTATAATAAGCAAATGATGTTTAGTATTAGGAAGCCAAAATAACCCGATTTTTTATTAAATCCACACCATTTGCATGCCCCATCAATCTCTCGCCTCTTGACAATCTTGTAGCGGATGCCCCCAAACACCTCATTCCTCGCCTTCAACTTCTCTACGATGAGCCCAACTGGCCTAAAAATGACAACCTTAATTAACACCCCCGCAAACCACCCCTTCTTCTTCAGACCGAGATCCCGCCGGCCTCTTCTTCCAGTTGGTTGGTTTCGCTTCATTTGGATTCGAGTTATTATCAAGTGCGTCTCCTTTTACTTCTTGGGTCCTTGTTGCTTTCCTAGATTTTTAATTATGAATTGTGAGTTTGACATGAACTTTAATCTTCTTTGAATAGTGAGTTTGGCATGAATGCTGGTTTAATCAAACTCTTGCATATGGTTGACAAAGATTGTGGGCTCAAAGCATTAAGGCAGATGACAATGGCTCCGTTTGGGGGGACTTGTTTTCACCGGTCAAGCGGTAACAACCGCATGAACCGGAGCTTAATTAAGATCCGGTTCATGCAGTCCTAACCGTTTGACCGGTGAAAATAAGTCCTCCCATACGGAGCAAATATCAACTATTTATAAGCATTTATCCAATTTATCCATGCTGTTTTTCTGAACATTTTTGTGAATTGTTATAATTATGTAGAATCTAATTTTTTTTTATTTGCTGAGCAGCTTCCTGGTAACAAAAATGATTGTTGATAGTTGAGTTGTAGAAAGCGAGATTTGACAACATTAACAGTTTATTATGAAGATAAAAGATTTGCTTATAACAACATTCTAAATAACATAAAGTAAATCAAATTGGGAAAAGTTAAAGATAAAATAAATTAAAGTTTGTTTACTTCAAAAACAATCACTGAATATTTTTCTTCTTGAATTACAAAATTGATTCAAAAGTTTAGTGGGGAAACTCCATATTTTATACACAAGATTGGGCTTAAAGTGATCTAGGATTAGTGTATGTCATGTATAAAAATACTATACTATAACATTTTTGGCTTTTAGCAACACTTAAAAATTCTTGCCTAAAATTGTCAAAAACAGTAAAAACTGTTGTCATAGTGGTGTTGTCTATACTCGTGTTATCAAAGATCTAAGACAACAGTTTTTATACCTTTAGGCAGCACTATACAAAAATAGTTACATATACCCTTAGAATAGGCAACCGTGGTTTTTCAATAGACCTAATGCAACGTTTTAGAAATGTTGTTTGTAGAGTTACAGTAAAAAATTGTTGTCAAAAGGTTCAAAGGTAACACTTGAAAAACGTTGCCAAAAATTGAGGCATTTAAAAAAAACGTCAATGCCATGACATTTTAGGGGTGCGAACGCATGCTCTATATGTGATTCAATAGGTCTTCATTCTTGGACAGCGGAGTGATGACAATTTGCCAACAAAAAAATGCGTTTAAAAACTTGACAATCTAAAACCATTAAAAACTGTAATGATTATAAAAAAAAAATTTGAAGTCTTGCTAAGAGTATATTGAGTAAAACAAGGTTCCCTTCTACTCTATTCAAATGTAAAAGCAGATGCTTCAATTCCAGACACAACCCATATAACAACAAATCAAATTTTAGTCTTATAGTAAGGACACATACAACTGTGTGCCGAGCCATTATTATCCACTGTTGCATGACTGCTTGAACATCACATTTTTTCAACTGAGGTTGAAATGTTCGCTCTGAATCTTGCCTGTCAATGTGATCGAGATTGAGGATGAAAATCATAGATTATGAATTTACTTCTCAAAGTAGCCATCAAAGATTGTGCCACCCAGAATCTTTACAGCGATTTCCAAAGCGAACAACTATTAAGGCTCCGTTTGGGGAGACTTATTTTCACAGGTCAAGCGGTTACGAATTAAGGTCCGGTTCATGCGGTCGTAACCGCTTGACCGGTGAAAATAAGTCCCCCCAAACGGAGCCTAAAATGTAGCCTCTAAATGGGTGTGCACGCAGCACCAACAATACATACATCTATAATAATCAGACAAACAGTTAATGTTTTCTTGATATTTTGTAAGCAGAATAATGATTATGTAAACATACTTAAAATGATCCATATTCAACCATTAAAATGAAATAAAGTATTGGTAAAATTAAGCTAATCAAATAAGCCCACACACTCATTCTCATTAAATTTATGTAATAAATATTAATTTTATATCATTGTTTCAAAGGATGAGAATATTTCAACACTACAATTGCCGTAAAATCTACAAAAAAAAAAAGTTACAACTTACAACAAGTTGTTAGGTTGCAATCCCTGTCATATCATAACATGCACGTGTGGCACATAACGCCATTATTCCTGCCACAGTCCGCCTATATAAATATTCAATTTCCAGAGGAAATATTACAACAATGTTACAATAAGGTCGTAATTAGATCAAGGAAGCAAAGAACATTGCATTAAACGACAAACATACAATCGAGACAAGTCTTGCCAAGCATTTGTAGGTTGGGCCCTTCTCGACGCTCCACTCTCCAAGAGAGTCAAAACACTCAAGACTCCAAGATAACCTAGACTCCACCCCTAGGGCTCCTTATATAGATGGAGCCCCCCTACTACAAAACAAAACATTAAAATAATGCAATAAAAAAATGTAAGATAATGTCCATGGGGCTATATAGACTCATAACAGTGCGTGACGGCCGCATCGTATCAATACGTTCCGCCTGAAAAACGATCATGTGCTGAAGGTCGAGGGTCATAGGGGTCGTCCGAAAGCGTCAACGGATCTAATTCCCCGGAGTTCAGATTAGTATCTTCAAATCCCAGCATCACACATAGATGCCTGATAGGGCAGACGTAGGTGGGCGAGTAGGGTTGCTCGCAGCGAAAACAGAGGCCCATGCGACGGAACACGGCTTGTTGTTGGTAAGACAAATAATGGGGGGGGGGGGGCGATGGACGTGTGGCTGGCGGCTGAGGAAGTTGAAGCGGTGGTTGGGGCCTAGGTGGGGGCAGATGATCCACGTGTAGAAGAGGTGACGGTAATGGCCGCGGCGGTTGGGGCGTCCGGATTGAGGAGAGTGGTTGATCAGGGTAGAGTTTCACGTCGAGATACCTCACCTGCTCCATTGCTCGGGGGAGAGTGGTAGGATTGTGTACCCGCAGGCGAGCGCGGAGTTGGGGGTGCAAGCCCGCCAGGAAATAACCCAAGTAGTGGTCTGGGCCAAGTCGGGAACATGCGTTGCAACCGCGATGAATTCGTCGGTGTAGGTGGCTACAGAGTCAGACTGGCGAACGGAGCTGAGGCACTCAAAGGCGTTACCCACCTGGCGCTTGTCATAGTGGTGGAGGAGCTCCTCCTTCAATGCAGGTCAGGACATGTCAGGTGCTTGTTGGCGCATCCAACACACCCAATGGAGCGCCGAGTCTTCTATATAAATAGTGGCGAGGGGTGTTAGGTGTAGCCCGCCATCTAGGTGTTAGATAGGGTGCCTCCCGGGCGCACCCGGGTTGGCTCCTGCCATGGGTGCAGGGAAACTCTATTGTACAGTTCAGTGCAAGGGAGTCGGGTTGGCTCGGGGCATGTGTACATGGGAGTTCCGGGCATGGTTTAAGTGTGAGGGAGCCATGCGAACAATTTGACCGGTCATGTTAAAATAATATAAAGAAATTGGTAGTGCCCTTCCTAACACTCCGGGATTTTGGGAGAGTTTGTAGGCGTCATTCCTAACAGCGGGGGGCCTTCTGGTCGGCGGGGGTGGCCTGCAAGTCGAAGAACTGCTCGACGTGGGCGATCCACCGGAGAGCGTCGGTGTCATCGAACACCGGAGTCTGAATCCGGGGAAGTAGGTCAGGACACCGTTGGCCGTAGGGTGTAACCACCCCCACATGGTAAGGAATGGTTGTAATCGGTGGCGGTGGAGGGGCCGGAGGGCGATTGACTGTCACGATAAGTCTTCAAAGGAGCAGTGTGAGGTCCGCCAGCTGGGCTTCGATGTGATTTTGTTCTACCCTTAATACAGATAGGTCATTAAAGACTACATTCAATGTAATCCACTCTTTGCATGAGCTATAGAAAATGAGCAATACACATCCGTGCATTGCAATGGCACATGACTTCCTAAAAAAACAGTCACTAAAGCCAGAAATTTTGTAAGTAAATACACATCAGTGCATTGCAATTGCTGCAAACTCCATCAATTTTTCATAAGCAGCTCGATGTAATTTAAGCCAGCCTTTATAAATCTTTTTGCATATTTTGAAAAAAATGTTTAACATGACATATATTTTAAAAATCGGACCGGATCAATCGGTTCAACAAGTCGGACTGCCAACCAGTTCCCGGACGGTCCGGTCAGATTCTTAAAACCACCCCCGCTTAAAACCGGCCCAGAACCGATTAACTGGGCTGTAGAACCGGTTAACCGGAAACCAGGCTGGTTTCCAGACAACTGGACGGTTCAACAATTTTTGGTTTTGCGCAGCGGACGGCTCCTGCCACCCGCTTTGTTTTACTTGCTCATTAGTTTAAGGCAGTTTTAACTAAGAGGTCAGGTTTATTTATACAAATCTCCTCGATCACTAATTCACGTCACTTGATGTGGGACTAAGGCTTCGTTTGGTTTGTCGTTTCGCCGCTTTCGTTTGGAGCAAATGCAGACGGACGGCGGGTAAACAAACGGGTGTCGGGGCGTTCGCTCCGTTTGCACCCCGTCGGACAGGAAAAGCCCCCAAATCGGAGCTTTTCCAGCCCCGCCTCCCCCCCTCCGGTTCAACACCTCTATTTGGACCTGCCACTCCTCCCGCACCGCTCAATCAAACTAACCCTAAATAGTTGCCAATGATTTAACGGGAGTATGACTCGCTGGGCAAAAGTTTTGAAGCTTATTTCTCTTTTAAAACTTAATGGTTCATAATTAATTAGCAGCTGGGCCATGGGTTAAACAAATTTAAATAAAAATTAATAATAGTGACCCATTCGTTAAATATCAGCCCACATTTTTTGGTTGCCACAGGCCCACAATTAGAGCTTAGATTTTCTAGCTTTTAATTTTTTTAATATGGAAATAAAAATGGGTGGTTTGTAAATATAACTTTTTATTAATTTATGGCTCCATTTGGCGCGACATTTTTGCTCCAATGAGTTTAGACAAAAATATATGTTTGACATAACAATGATTATTACTGCAACAAGAAAAGAAAACTAGTTTTGAACATAAAGATGAATGAAGTTCTGTAGGCGAGGTCGGGTGTTCATGAACGACGGTTTATAACCACAGTGTTCACGACCGCTACCGCTGTGTCAAATGAAGCATAATCTAAATGCAAAATAATTTAATCAGTCCCTGAGTTTTTATGAGAATTTAAAATAGGTCCTTAAATTTTCATTCGCACCGTTGAAATTTCCTTCTACTTATCTTAATTTGTTTTGCAGCACTATACATCTCCTAGTTTCTGCATGTGTAGTTAGACTCGGTTCTATTCCGGTTTTACCTCGGTTCAACTGGTTAAATCTTGAATCTCTACTTCTTTCGGTTCAATGTCCGGTCTGGTTATACAAAGAAATACTTTTGTGTTTGTTAGGGATCGCTCAAGGCTCCGATGGACCAGACTAAATTGGACAGCCTTAGCCCTGGAGCGGTCGAGCGTACCAACTATCACAGTAAGTAAATAGTTGGAAAAGGAATTTTTTTGACATAGAAAACGCGTTAACTGGGAGAAAAATCACGTGGTCGGGTTTGTGCCGGCCAAACCTCCACTATTTGTTTGTTGAAGTACAGAGCTGTCTTTGGAGAACTCGAGGGTTACATGTCGCCTCTCGTTATAATTATGGAGAGAGAATGGGAAGAACTCGGAGGGTGACAGGCCACCACTCACAGAGCTAAGTACTTTTTTGTGAGTCGTAGACATCGATACACTGGCCGCACTTGGTAGTCCTTTGTTGATGCTTGGATGTGAAGGCGACTCGCTACTCTCGTCTTGAAATCTGGGGCTTGTCTCCTGTCGCACTTGGATGAATATGGATTGGCTAACTTGTCGTCGTCCGACGAGATTTCTATTGAATCGAGGGTGATGGGAATACTGAGTGTTTTGTACGTCAGACTGCAGTTAAGCGGTCTTTGGCAGGCTCTAAAGTCGCTCTTGCAAATTGCTGGGGTGCGGGGAACACGAACTAAGGGCGCTCTAGCGGGCTTGGTCTGCTGACACTGAGGAAGCTTGGTGGTACCGGCAGAGCGTACGGAGGTGTACTTAGACGTTCTTGACGGTGGGGAGCGCGGAGGCGCGCTTGGATGGTCTTGACGGCAGGGCGCGCAGAAGCGCGCTTGGATGGTCTGGACGGTAGGGCGCGTTTGGATGGTATTGACGGCAGAGTGCACGGGGGAGTGCTTGTATGGTCTTGACGACGGTGTGCGCGGGGGCGCGCTTGGATGGTCTTGACGACAAAGTGTGTGGGGGGAGCGCTTGTATGGTCTTGACGGCGGAGTGCGCGGGGGCGCGCTTGGGTGGTCTTGACGGTGGAGTGCGCGGAGACGCGCTTGTATGGACTTGATGGCAGAGTGTGTGGGGGCGTGCTTGGATGGTCTTGAAGGCGGAGTACGCGGGGGCCGCTTGTATGGAGGAGATAGCGCGGGGCGCTTGCTAGAGGAGAGCGCGTGGGGCGCTTGCTGGAGGAGAGTGCCCACGGGAACGCGCAAGGAAGAGGTGCACGCTATCGCGCACAGAAGAGGCTCGCGCGCGAGCGCACACAAAAGATATGTGCGCGGGAGCGCGCACGGAAGAAGCGCGCACGGAAGAAATGCGCACGGAAGAAGTGTGCACGGAAGAAGCGTGCACTGAAGAATTGAAGCGCATGCGGGAGCGCGCACGGAAGAAGCGCGCGGGAGCGCGCAAAGAAGAGATGTGCGCGAGAGCGCGCAAGGAAGGGGCGCGCGGGAGTGCGCACGGAAGGGGCGCGCGGGAGCGTGCACAGAAGAGCAGCGCGCAGGAGCGCGCATGGAAGAGGCGCACACGAAAGCATGCAAGGAAGGAAAGCAGTGGAGAGAGAAAATCATAGGAGGAGGAGTGGAGAGAGAAAGTCTGTAGGATGATTTTCCGGGCCGAGAAGAAGAAGCAAATGAAGAGTAAAGGGTGCTATTTATAGATTCTAGGAGGGGCAAGCCGGTAATTTCTCCTCATAACTACCGACCAGACGAATAGAAACGCCCCGTTTAGTGCACACGAATCACAAATTTTATGGAAATGACATGACTGCCCTCGGCCAGAAAATAACCGTGACCGTCGAAAAATAACCGCTCCTCCGCAAGGGCAGGAGCGGCTGGTGAGGGCAGCGGCCGGAGGAGGCCGGCGACCGGGCAAGGCCGCTGATCTGCCGGCGCGGCGGCATCGTGACTGCACTCCCTAGGCGGGAGATGGACGCCCAGATCTGGGCGGCCAAAGGGGGCGGGGCGGCCATATGGTCGCGCGCCCCTGGACGGGAAGTGGCCGCCCAAATTGGGGCGGCCAAAAGCCCGCCCGAATATGGGCGGACAAAAGGGGCGGGGCGGCCATATAGCCACCCGCCCCTAGACGGGAGATGGCCGCCCATATCCGGGCGGCCAAAGGGAGCGGGGCAACTATATGGCCGCACGCCCCTGGCGGGAGAGGGCCGCCAAACCATGGACGGGATAAAGCGTCCACGTCATGCGAATACTATCAATTAATATCTCAGCGTTAACATCAACGCTCCTTTAGAGGCACCGCCTATTTAGGGGACAAAAATCCCCAGCAACCGTCTTGCTACACATATCCCCTCGCCAAGAACGGGGTCGAACGCAATGATTCAATTATCTTCCCACAAAAGCCCAACCACTAAAGCAGTCATCTTGAGGACCATGTAACCCTCCGGCCACACTCCGCTTAAAGGCTCTATGACTCTCGGTAATTAGTCATCATAAAATATTAAACCATCTCGAGGCACAGACATCACCGACGCTCCTCCGGTCGCGCCAGCTTGGCCTTTGCCTTGAACGACTCAGCCTCAAATCTCGACGAAAATGGACCCCGAGTCCTTCTACTCAACAAGACAGGAGTCAGCCACGAATCCTCCTTCGGAGTCCTCCTGGGACAGACTTTGAATCCTCCGGCACCATCCAACAAGAACGGACTCCAAATCCGTCTGCACCGCAAAGACAAGAGGGGGTTGATAACCCCACTCATCACACTCAAGTGACGGATCCTCGACGCTAACACTCACAACGTGAAAGTAGTGCAAACCACAAGATGCATTCAGATCACCGCAACACACAAAGCTCAAAGAGGGGAGCGTATCCAGAAAGTACCGCAAGGGCCTCTAAACGCACAAAAGTACGTCACAGTGCCAAGTTGCACCCTTTGCATTACACAAAAACTCTCGCCAAGCCCAAAGCGCAATGACGCGCTCATGACGGCCCAACCCTAGTGACCGTCATCTCGGAGCTCCCTCGACCGTCCGACATTGCTCCGCTCCAAGCCCCTACAACTCTCTGAACTTTGCAATCATGAAAGCTTGCGACATCCCGATGTCCTAGAGCATAGACGTCATCAACGGCCTCCGCGTTAGAAGGCGCTACTTCAACTTTTGATAATAACGGACACCAAGTCCTTCTGTGCTTCTACGCAAGGGCGGGCGCCATGACCTTTCATATTTTTTAGCTGCAACGGACCTGTTGGTGCTTCCCCAAAATCGAGACAAGGGGGGATATCCCTCCACGTCACGTCCGAGAAACCGCCACCAAAGCTAACATCCCGCGACAACCGCACCAGCTAGTGCGTTGCACCATACTCGCATATTCATGCGAGGAGAGATGTAAAAAACAGCTCGCTTCCGCACCAGCTCAGCACACAAGGCGCAATGTGAACCCTGAGGTAAGGCGGTCAAGCTAAGAAATTTTTGGGCTCGTCGCTTTGTGGTTTACGAACCGTGAAAATTTGGGGGCATTTGATGAGGTTCCCCCTGAAACATCTGAGCCAAACCAGAGAGACTGAGACCGAGGACACGAGGGGAAAACCAACGCGATCAGACAAGTCGCGAGCAAAAAGTCGAACTTCCCCCGAAGGCTTGAAAACATCCGAGAAGAGGGCAAAGCCAAATGCGTGCCTCGTAGACGCGCAAGTGCATGCGACACGCAAGCGCTCGCGCGCGCTCCGCAAGCACGAACCGCCTGAACTGCTCGGGGGGTGCTTTCGTCATTTCGCTAAAATTGGTGATTGAGGTGACCGAAACGGAGCGACGACATTCGTCAGCACAAATTCCGCGCTGATGCAATTACCGACGTATTCCTCCAAAAAACTATAAATTGTCACTCAGGCCTTCATTGGAAGACATACAACTCCAGAGGCTAGAGAGATCTGAGGTTTTCCGGTGAGGTCGTGGACTTAGACTGATCCTCCGCTCAGTAATTTGATCTGCTTCTCTTCTAGCGTGAAGGCTTCCGCAAGCTTCAAGGCACGTCGTTCTTCTCCGCGAGAGCGCTCTCATCAAGGCTCCGCTTCAACAGGAGCGCTTCCATCGAGGCTCCGGGATTTAGAAATTTTTCCCAGTCGGAACGCTTCCATCAAGATTCCGAGGACTTGGCAATTTCCCAAGGCCAGAACGCTTCCGTCAAGGCTCCGATGACTTAGTTTCTTCTTCATCATTTTTGTAATTTGCACTTGTAACAGAGAGGTGGTTTGTCACCCTACGAGGAATCATTTCAGAATCTTGTAAACTCCAATAAAATAATGAATTTTAGCTCGGCACAAATCTGACCGCGTGATTTTTCACTCTTTTCGGGTTTTCCACGTCAATAAAAATCTTTTGTCATTTGCTGATATTTTCTTTGACTGTTTGCACTCCCAGTCCAAATCCGAGCTAAGACGGTCTGATTCTCCGGACCGGAAAAAACCGGATGACCTACAACAAAAATATTTCAGGAAAATATGTAAGTAAAATTAAAAATATATTATATAGTTGTATTAAAATCGAAACTCCGCAGTAAAAAGTGACTCCAAACCGCACCAATGTGAAACCATACCGCACAATTTTTGTGCGGTGCGGTTTTGTTTAGTCCAAAACTGACCATATTTGGTTTGGTTCTGCTACGGTCCGGTTTGAATCGGGTCTAAAAATCTGGAAACCACTTAAGACTTGTATAGTGCGGTTCAGGTTCCGGTTTCGGTCCGGATAAAAAAATGAAAGAACCACATCCGGATCAATGTTGTTCACGGTTCCAAAATTCAACCAAGAACCCGACTAATTTGTGAACGGTTCGGTCTGATTTTTTGCGGTTTTGGTTCGGTTTCGGTTCGATTTACGATTTTGGATTTTAAGTGACAACTCTACTCTCCCCTCTCCTCTCTTTCTTTTTCTCTCGACATATATAATAATAATAATATATATAATTATATTTTTATATATATATATAATAGAAATATGTGACGACCGTTGAATAATGCATCCAGAATTCCAGATCTAAGCCGTAATTACTTTAATAAGTTTATAATTCATGAGTTTGATGTTTCTTTATATATAATAGAGATATTTATATCATACATGGCGGACTTCTATTCAGTTGGCAGGCTTAGGGGCCCTTTGGGGCGGCTTATGCTGATAATAAAATTATCGTGAGAATAGAATTGTGGGAATAAAATTGTCAAAGAAGCAACTTATAAGATAGTTGTAGAATATTTTGATGCTAATCAAATAAAGTTGGTTGAATATAACTTTTTGATTTAAACTATTTAATAGCGAAATGTTGAAAAGTTGTTTTACTTTATAATAAAAACATTGTTAAGCATTTTATAATTGTTATTGGAAAACAGATGCACCGTCGAATAAGCGCTCCCAACCAAAAATGCGCGTCAAACTAAAACGCACGCCGGGCCAAAAACACGCAACCGTGTAAACACGCGCCCAACCGAAAACATACGTCTAGGAGAAAACGCGCGATGGGCTGAAAACGCGTCTGACCAAATGCATGCCGGGCAAAAACTGTGTGCCCCAGCAAAGGCAAGCGCCCGGTCAAAAATGCACACCCAACCAAAATGCATGCTAGGCCGAAAACAGTTGCCCGACACAAAACATGTGTCCGTCAAAAAATGCACGTCCAACAAAAAAACACATCCAGATGAAATTGCATGCCCGACAGAAAATGTGTTCACTGGTGAAACCAGTGAACACACACCTGGACAAAACCGTGCGCTCTACCAAAAACATACGACAAAATCCCGACTCGAGTGTAAATGTTCCATTCAAAAATGAATTATAAAATATATATAAATTGATAAACATTAAATCTAACATTGTGAATTTATATATAACAAAATAGAGAAAGCAATTTTTAAAAAACTATATTAAAATAAATTCTTCAAAAGCCTTCAGAACCTTTTTCTTGAAACAACAATTTTTTTTAAAAAAAGCTCCTCATTTAAACCTAAAAACATTTTTTTTCCTCTTGAAATATAACTTCAATAGAAAGAACTACCCCAAACAAAACATTATTGACAAGATATTTAACTATTCAGTTGGCGAGAATAAAGATTCGCGTGAATAATTTTTTGTGCCATTAATAAATATAAGATTTCCCATCCGAATCAGCTGCATCTTCCAAACAGCAAAACATAATTTAAATGTTAATATTACAGCGTTTATATAATAATACTAGTAATAATAATAATAATAATAATATTCTGTGTGCATGATATAGAGAGATCTGGGTCCTTATTGTACAGATCTCCTACAAATTTAAGGGGGAAAAAGCAAGTAGCACCACCTTCTCCCATTAAAAAGAGAAAGAAAGGAAAGAAGAGATAAATGTTATACCACAACTAATAATACTAGCTGAATTGCTTTAAAACTTCATAGGAAGCATCACAGAATCCATTCCCGACAAGAATACATAAATGTTCATTTTTGCACTCACCACCACACAAAATGCTCTACTTGGTATTATTTCTGAAATTGAGCTTCTTCAAGAGGGGATGGATACACAATTTCAGCTTCCAAGGGCGGTGTTTCGTTTGTTTGATGTGGTCCAGCTGGAGGAGAAGGTTGGCTCGTGTACGAATCACCGTGGTAGGGTTGCGCAGCAGCAGAAGCAGCAGTTGCTGATGTCCATTTTCCTTGAATTGCCATCCCCATCATATCATAAATCTTTCCACTAAGCTCCCCTGGGTTATCCGGCTGCAAAATATCGCCCGCAATTTTTAACATTACCATATATGCAACCCCACTAGCCAAAACTAGCTTAAGCCCTATACCAAAAAATTTCAAACCAATTCTCCGTAGCACACTTGGGCTAAGTTTGGCGCAATGTATGTATGTTTGGCATAGAATGTATGTTTGGCATGACGCAGTTATGATCACAATCAAAAAAGAAAACTAGTTTTTAACATAAAAGTGGATGAAGTTTTTTAAGGTGAGGTGGGGTGTTTCACGAACGACGGTTCATAACCACCGCGTTCACAAATGAAGTTTTTTTAGTGAATGAAGTTTTTAGGTGGGGCGTTCACGAACAACGGTTCATAACCACCGCGTTCATGACCGCCATGCCAAACGGAGCCTTTCAGTGTTTGGAAATATTTCATTTAGCCATAAAAAAACATCAAAACAGTCCTTGACATCACCTACATGTTCAGATAGCCAAAAGATTAAAGAGTTAAAAAGGCACTCACTGTAAAGCCACTAGAAATAAGAGCCGTCTCATACAGAAGATCAATCGCCCTGGTAGCATCAGGATCATCAGAATAACTCTTACTAGCAACCTGTAAAATACAATATTTGAAGAGTCGAATCATCTTCAACTTGCTAACTAATCTAGAACATTATAAAACTGATCTAGTAAATAGGCACTCAATCAAACTATGTTCTGAAGACAACAAAAAATCAAAAAAATAAAACATCTCAACATCCAAGCAGATTTTTAAAGCCTGATGGTAAGAAAAGAAACAAAGCCTACAGAGGCTTTCGAGGATAATTTGCTGAGAAAAAAGATAAAAGTTAAGTTTCATGCGAGAGAAGAATGAGATTACTTCTTGGACAAAATATAACTACAGCTTGCAGTTACAAAACATGAATAAGTTTAGATGATTCTTTATTTTTTTCAATTCAAAATTCAAATATTATGTTCCATGTGAAATGAGAAGCCTATAATTTAAATTAGTTCAATAGACTTGTAAACTTACTTTGAGATTTTGAATAATCGGATGATCTGGATTTATTTCAAAAACCCTCCTTGAGCGCATGAAGTCAAGGCTAGAAGTGTCCCCAAGTGTTTGTGCCTTCATCAACCTGCAAAATACGAGCATTTAGCCTACTGAAACTTTAAAAAAGAGAGAAGCTGCTGAGAGAAAAGAAATAATGCCACCTCTCCATGTTGGCAGACCAACCAAATTTTCCGCTAACAAGCACACATGGAGAGGAGCTAAGTCGGCTAGAAATCTGAACGCTTGCAACTTTGTCGCCCAATCTTTTCTTTATCCAGTCACACGTCTGAATAAATTCTTGCTTGATTTCTTTCTCCTTCTCCTCATCCTTATCACCTTTGAAGAAAAGGTAAATTTAAAATAGATGCATCAAAAATAAAATGACCTAAACATTACCAAAGCAAACTGTGGAATCCAATGACGGATACAAATATTAGATACTGAAAGATGAAAATGAAAGCATTCCAACTGTGGCAATGAGATTGAATGGGTAGTCGGGAATAGGCTGATGGCGATGATAATCGCAGTTATCATATCTTTGAAATAGATAGACGTTGAACTACTCTGCATTTTTACTGTGGCTTTCAGCCCTGGCCAATGCCAAGTTAATTGACTTACCTAGATCTAAATCTTCTTTGCTGATATCAACAAAATTCTTTTCCTTGTAGGATTTCAGATTCTGAATAGCAAGCTCATCCATGGGATCAACTAAAAATAGGACCTACAACAAAGAACAGATTCAAGGAAGATACTGCTAAAATAATGGAAATTATCCTAAGGGCTTTACATAAATCTTTCCAATAATGAAACTCATTCAAGTTGGGATTTACTTCGAAATCCTTCTGACTTATTTTCTCTAGAAAAGGAGCATTTTTTGCACTGGTCAAGCTATCCGCAGCAATATAGTAGATATCTTTCTGTTCTTGCTTCATACTCTCCACATATTCCTCTAAGCTAATCAACTCATCCTCGCTTTGAGATGAGAAAAATCTAAGAAGGGGTGCAATGCGCTTGTGGTTTTCATGATCTTCAATGCATCCCAACTTCAAAAATTTGCCAAAGTTATCCCAAAACTTATCATAATCCTGAAACATTTTTAAAGAACAAGCAAACATTTAAATGCCGAGGAAAAAATGTGCCTAGATAATAAAGCACTTTTTAAATTCACATAATTCACTCCCAAATTCAGTTTAAGAATGATCAAATACTTACATCTTTATTCTCACTGAGTGAAATTCCCAATATCATATCAAACGCCTTGCGAACTAACCGTTTCCTCATGATCCGTACCTAGTCATGTCAAATCATGAAATATTACAAGAAAAATACGTAAATTACATGTTTTGAAGATTGTGCACAGATACTTACAATTCGACTTTCTTGAAGAATCTCACGTGAGACATTCAGAGGAAGATCATTTGAATCCACCACACCTTTCACAAAACTCAAATATCTCGGGAACTATTCATAGAGGGAATTTGTTTCAGCAACTCCACTTAAATATGATAAATGAGTGTGTAGACAAATTCACTCACCAATTCCCCATCAAAGTCATCTGATATAAATACACGTTTAACATAAAGCCTTATGTTCTTTGTTTTTTTGTTCAACAAATCTTCGTTTTTCACTGGAGGCACAAATAAAATTGATCTGAACTCCACTTCTCCCTTCAATAAAAAAAAAATCTAATGTTAGCTACACCTAGGCTTAGGTACAAAAGCTTCTAGCCACCTTCAAGATGGTCGCTCAAAACTTGCATACATGTATTACTTCTTTCGTAAGGACAAAAGAATCCTTCAAAAAGATAATGCAATTTCAAAATTCCACATAACAAATAAGTAAATGTTGCTTATTACTTACAACGGAATGCTATATGAAAAGTCAGTAAATAAGCATTGAGCTTAACATAAATGGTGCTTTTCAAATACATCAACTCACGCTCATTCTCAGCCCTTCATAAATGCCACTAGTTGCATCTCCTTACTTTTTAAACAGAGCATTCTTTGTCAAAAGGTGGCATTGAATAAAAGAGGAACACTACTGAGATATTGACAAGTTTATGATTTTGCATTATGCCTAAAATTGAAATGGTTAGTCTTCGTAAATTTTTATTCTGCGTGATGGATTTTAAATGTTCTATATTAATGGGACTGATTTTTCATGTTTTCTAATTTTAGACATTTGGTTATAATTTTGGAGTTAGTTGTTCTATTCATCAAGTATATCCCTATATGCAGGTAGAAAGGACTCAAGATGGATGTAAGAAATTGGATAAAACCAATCAAAAAAATACATAAATAAATATGCACTAACACCCTCCTTCAAGCTAGAACATATATCATCCCCAGTTGGTGAAATACATAAATAGAAATTTTCCCGAACCTCATGAAAGACTGGTTTTTTTTTGCGACGTAGATGCGATCTTTATTTCACAAAACATTGGTAGAGGATAGTCGTAACTTGAAAGTTTAACAAAAATGACACTCGTGGAAAAATCTATGTTTACCCGGCAATGGCCAATAAGCTTCATATGTCCTGATCGATTAATGCATGCATAATCATTCACCCAGAAACTAATCAGTGAATGTGTATGTTTTTGACGACCAACAACCAAGCAGATCAATGAATATGTAAGGTTTTGTTGTCTTCCCGGCCAACCAGTCGATGAATGCATTTTTCATCTACAAGTGAAGTACCGATACAACTACCCGTCTTCCATTTTGCATTTACTTATTCTTATTTTTAGAGATTGGGTCTATAAATACCCCTAATGTTGATAGATTTTTGTTGTTTCTGAGTTGTATAAAAATAATAAGGAGAATGAATCCCCGTATTCCCATACAAAGTTTCACGGGGTAAGAACTTCATATTCATTACTGACACATCGCAAAGAGGCATTGAACTAGCTCCGGGGTGATCTAAAGCCTTGATTGTTGGACATACAGATAGCACCTAGGAATAAAACAGGAATTGCGGCTTCTATTAACATGCTATATTTCCATCTTCCTAGACACTACTGCATGGGGATTGATCCCTATCATGCATAGCCATCAATGATACGAACGGGGTGGATCCGGTTGAGGGAAGACGTTTCACGGAGCACGCGGGGTAGGGAAATGGCATGAGCCTAGCCTGCATCGAGTTATTTTCCGTATTTTAATTACTAGTATTTTATTCCCTTTTTGTACGGTCATTCGTCCTAGTGGGTCTCTCCCCTATATAAGGGAGAATATGTGAACGGTCATTCGTCCTTGTGGGTCTCTCCCCTATATAAGGGAGAATATGTGAACCCTTTTATATCCTTGTTTTATTGAAGAAATTGGAATTTGTTTTGAGAGGAGACCGACTTCTCCCGTGCCCTAAAATTATCTCGCTTGTTTCCTCTTCCGGCTACTCACGTCCGCGCGCCGACCTTCTTCCACCGCTTGCATCGCGAGTCGTGATCACCCCCGGCCGCCGCTACAAGGTTGTAACACCTGGTCCAACCTACTAGAGGGAGATCGCCACCAAGGTGCCAAGCAGACTCCATCGACGCCTACATCGATTACTTCATCGAGGTGACCATGCACGTGTCCGGGCCTCTCTCCCGACCATTACTTGGGCACGTTTCTCACTGGGTTGTGGCCGCACATCCGTAACCGTCTCTGGGTACACGACCCCACCACCCTGTCGCGCTTCGTGGATGCCGATTTTGCCACCGTCGCCGCCTCCCCCGCCGCCCGGTTCACCCCAGACACCTCTCAGCAGGCCGCTCCACGGCGCCGCCGCTGGGCCGTGCAACCTCGGACATGCTGCCCGCACCCGGACGTCCTCCCCCGCAGTCGCCACCTCCACGGGCGCGCCCTCCTCCCCACCACCCTGTCGCGCTTCGTGGAGGCTGATTTTTCTACCGTCGCCGTCGCCGCCCGGTTCACCCCCCCCCCCCCGACCACCTCTCAACAGGCCGTTCCCCGGCCGCCGCAGGGCCGTGCAACCTCGGATATGCTGCCCGCACCCAGTCGTCCTCCCCCGCGGCTGCAGCCTCCACCTCCACGGGCGCACCCTCCTCCCCATCGGATCTCTCATCAGGAGTACCTTGACCTGCAGGGCAAGGGCCTTTGTTTCCGCTGTAAGGGTTCGTACTCACCGACCCACAAATGTCCCAACAAGGACCTTCGGATGCTCTTGGGAGGCAAAGAGGAGGAGATTGTGGTGGCTGACTTTGAGGCCCTCGAGCTTGACGAGGAAGGGCCCAACACGGCCGAGCCGGCCACGACGTTCTATCGGCTGGAGGTCACTTTCCACTCGGTGTGTGGCCTCACCGGCCCGTGCACCATGAAGCTCTCAGCCACCCTGCAGCAGTTGCCAGCGATATTTATGATAGATAGCCCCAGGCAGCCTCGTAGCAGTGCTCCGTCTCCCAGTGACTCCAGCCCCAGGCTTTCACGTCTCCCTCGGGGACGGCCGCCAGGCCCGCACGTCCGAACGATGCGTTGGCATGGCTTTCTCCGTCGGTACATACACAGGTTCTGTTGATTTCTACGTCTTCGGCCTTGGTGGGTTGGATGTCATATTAGGAGTGGCCTGGCTGCGCACGCTTGGGACTGCAAGCACAATTGGGGGCGCCTCACAATGGACTTCGAGGCATCGGGCACGGCACATCACCTGCAGGGCGACTCCTCTCTGGCTCGTTCACCGGCCGGTATTCGCTCAATTCTTTGCACGATTGACACAGACTTCATCGTTCTCCTCTGGCACATGGGTCTATGCTCCGAATCGGAACCACCATTGGTACACCCGGACATTCAGCAGTTACTCGACGACCACCCAATGGTTTTCATCGTGCCACACTGGCTACCTCTGGCACGCGCGTTCGACAACATCATCATCTTGCAGCCCGGCATGGCGGCGGTCTCTGTCCGCCCATATCGATATGTCCACGACCAGAAGAACGCCATGGAGGCCATGGTGGCTGAGATGCTCACTGCTAACCGAGCGTCAGCCCCTTCTCCAGCCCGGTGCTACTTGTGAAAAAGAAGGATGGCAGTTGGAGGTTTTGAGTGGGCTACAAGGAGCTGAACAAGCTCACAGTGCCAAAAAAGTACCCCATTCCCATCATTCAGAAGTTATTGGACGAACTGCGCGGCACCCGATACTTCTCCAAGCTGGACTTACACTCGGGCTACCACCAGATCCGCGTGCACGAGAAGGACATGCCAAAGACGGCCTTCCGGAGACATAATGGCCACTACGAGTTTCTCGTCATGTCGTTCGGCCTGACAAACGCCCCGACCACTTTCCAATCCACCATGAATGACGTGTTCCGCCCACATCTGCGTAAATTTGTCCTGGTATTCTTTGATGAAATTTTGGTTTATTGTTCCTCTTGGCAGCAACACCTAGCTCATCTCGGCACGGTCCTCCGCCTTCTGGCCGCTCATCAGCTCATGGTCGACCGGAAGAATGTTCGGCCAGCCTCAGGTCGAGTACCTAGGTCATATCATCTCCACCAAGGGGCTCGCCATGGACACGCAAAATATCGATGTTGTTCTGCACTAGCCGATGTCGACGAGCCGCCAAGCCGTGCGCGGACTCTTGGGACTCACCGGTTATTACCGCTGCTTCATCGCAGCTACTGGGCGTTGGCGCGACCCCTGACGGACCTCCTGAAAAAGGAGGTGTCCTTGTGGGATGCGTCTGCTCAGGAGGCCTTTTTCAGCTTGCAGCGCGCCCTCGTGGAGGCACCGGTCCTGAGTATGCCCGATTTCTCCCAACAGTTTGTCATGGAGTGGGATGCCTCGGAGAAGGGGGTTGGCATCGTCCTCATGCAGGAGGGTCGCCCCAACGCGTATTACAGCAAGGCCTTCACCGTAGGTGAAAGGATGGCTCTGCCTACGACAGCGAGGTACGTGCAATGGTGCTCGCAATGCAGCATTGGCGCCCGTATCTCCTCAGTTGCCCCTTCACCGTCAGAACCGACCACCGCAGCTTGACGCATCTAAGAAGTCAGAAGGTCTCCACGTTGATCCAACAGCTTTGGACAGCCAAACTCTTGTACTATCAATTCTCAATCGAGTACAAGACCGGGAGGACGAACACGGCCGCGGATGCCCTGTCCTGTCGTGAGCACTGTGGCACCTTGGCGGCGATCTCTCTCTGCCAATGGCGAGACGCGGCGGTCCTGCAGGAGGTGAGGGTCAACCCCCATTATGGTCGCATGATCGATGAGTTACAAAGCGCGTCAGGGGTGCACCCACCTTTCTGACTTGCGGGCGACAGACTCTACTTCCGCGATCGCCTGGTCCTCGCTGCGTCATCACCATGGATACCACGGCTACTGCAGGAGTTTCATTCCACGCCGACGGCGGGGAAATAAGGGGCCTATCTGACCTACCGCGGCTGGCGGCCATCCTTTACTAGCGAGGTATGATGCGGACAGTGCAGCAGTTCGTGGCCAACTGTTTGCTTTGTCAAAAGGCCAAATACCCTCGCCCCGATCGGCCTGCTACAACCCCTTCTGGTGCCCGATCGGATTTAGGAAGACATCGACATGGATTTCATCACTCGCCTTCCATTCTCAAAGTTATGACTGCCTGTTGGTGGTGGTCGAATGTCTCTCCAAGTACGGACATTTCATACTCGTCAAACACCCCTACACGATGAGTTCAGTGGCCCGAGTCTTTGTGGGAGAGATCGTCCGTCTGCACGGGTTCCCACGGTCCAGTGTTAGCGGCCGCGACCCGAACTTCATGAGCACGCTCTGGCAGGAACTGTTCCATTTACAGGGGACCAAGCTACAGTTCAGCACGGGCCGCACGACATATCACCCCCAGTTGGACGGGCAGACAAAGGTAATCAATCGTTACGTGGGCACCCACCTTCGCTGTTTTCCCACCGAGCAACCTCGCCAGTGGACCCAGTGGGTGGCGTGGGCGGAATTATGGTACAACGCCAGCTACCAGTCAGCGGAGGGCGTCACCCCCTTCCAGAAAATTTATGGGCATCCTCCCCAACCAATACCGATCGAGCTCGCAGGGGAGTGCCAGGTTCAAGCTTTGGCCGAGGACCTATAGGATCGAGATGAGGCTCTGCGACAGTTGAAGCATCACCTATGTCGCGCCCAAGAGAGAATGGCCCAGCAGGCCAACCACCAACATCGCGACGTTGTCCTCTTGTCGGGTGAGCATGTGTTCGTCAAGTTGCGACTGCAGCGCCAGAGCTCCCTGATCGGGCACCTCCACCCCAAGCTCTCCGTGCGATATTTTGGCCCCTTTCTGATCGTGGAAAAGATAGGCGAGGTAGTTCGTCAAGTTGCGATTGCAGCACCAGAGCTCCCTGATCGGGCACCTCCACCCCAAGCTCTCCGTGCGATATTCTGGCCCCTTTCTAATCGTGGAAAAGATAGGCGAGGTAGCATACCGCCTGTAGCTCCCACCCGACAGTCGCATCCATCTGGTATTCCATATGTCAAAATTGAAGCGGGGATTGGGGAACCATCCACTCCAAACCACCCTGCCCGAAGGCCTGAGTAGTGAAGACGTTCCACGCTACGAGCCCGAGGCGGTGCTGGGCACCCGCACCAAGCAGGTCCAAGGTCAGCCCACGAGACAGATTCTTATTCAGTGGAAGGGGCAGGCAAGAGACGAGGCCACATGGATCTTGGCGGAAGAAGTGAAGACTCAGTTCCAAGACTTTGACCTTGAGGACAAGGTCGTTGAGAACCCCGGGGTAGTTGATACGAACGGGGCAGATCCAGTCGAGGGAAGAGGCTTCGCGCGCGTTTACACTAGACGCGCGGGGGTATGGAAATGGCATGAGCCTAGCCTGCACTGAGTTATTTTTCGTATTTTAATTACTAGTATTTTATTCCTTGTTTGTACGACCGTTCGGCCTAGTGGGTCTCTCCCCTATATAAGGGAGAATATGTGAACCTTTTTGTATGTTTGTTTTATTGAAGAAATTGGAATTTGTTTTGAGGAGACCGACCCAGCTATTCCTCCCGTACCCTAAAATTATCTCGCTCGGTTCCTCTTCGCTCGGTTCCTCTTCCCACTACTCATGTCCACGCGTCGACCTTCTTGCACCCGCCCGCGTCGCGAGTCGCGGTCACCCCCGGCCGCCGCTACAGGGTTGTAAGTTGTAACAATCGATCTCAGTTGACCTCATCAAGCAGTCCCTTCCCACAGTCCCTTCCCACAAATCAATATTACTCTCACTCAACAGGGCTATCCAGACATCCATCTCACGATCCCAACCTAATATGGTGACGAGATTGGATTAACCTTTAGCTGATGTTTTTCTTTCTTAAGGGAATCATTTTAAGCAATTTTACCAAGAGATAAATGATCCAAATGATAACAAACAGAAATTAGTTGGTGGCATCGTTAATCCAAAGAGTCGATATTTCATCTGAGTTACCTCAATTAGAGGGACAAAGTGACGTGCAACAATCAATATGACCAATTCGAAGTACTTTATATATTACTGTTTTAATTGTTACTTTTATTTTGCTTGCATTTTTATTATGCTAGGATATTTTCGCAATTAATTTTGTTGACTAATTTACAAATGTGTATGAGATTTGTATTTAAGGAACCCCTGGGTGTGGGAAAGGCATAAAAGTTAAATTTTCTAAAACCCTAGGAAGCTCTCCCATGAGCACCACGTCAATGAAGTTGTGATAAGTCTCAACCTATAATATTCGATCATCTCCCCCTGCTCACTCTAGGTAACTACAAACATAACAAATAGCTTCTTTCAAATGTGAATGTTGGCATAATATGTCACCTTCATTAAAGAAGGAGATCCCCAGATAACTATAAAGATTTTGAAGTTTACTCTTACCGACAGAGAAGTTGCTAGGGACCTAGAGAGAAACATAGTGATATTGCTCGAAAACAACATTGCACTAGACAATAAAAGAGGTAAGGTACAATCTGAAGACAAGATCCCGCCAAATCTCGAAAGCTTAGTTCTCCAAAGAGCTCCACTCTAAAAGAGAGTCAAAAACCAAGGGATCCAAAAATGCCCATCAACTACGACCCCTCACCCTTATAAGAAATGCATTAATATTTAACTAATCATAATTAATTAATATTAATTCATTACTTATTACCAAATCTGCTCTTATAGCTCTTCGAGAATGTTATTGGGTATAGGCTGACGCTCCGCGTATTTAGTTGGTGTGAGGGAGTCTGCTCTAGCGTACGTGTAACATTTACCCTCAATAACAATATTTGCAAATATATAATTCAGGTCAATGTGCAATGATTCAATGAACTATGTAGACTCAAACCCCCTGCTATATTAAGTCATTTAAAATTACAAGTCAATTAAAAATATAATGAACTTTACAACTTGCTCGTGAAAAGATTGTGGTTTATATCTTAAATGCAGTAGTTTACGTAAATTTGAAAAAAGTAACATTATAAAGCTATTTAAAACTAGAGAACACAGGACACAAGCAGTACCTCCGTTGTAAAATGCGAAGAGGCCAATGGATCTAAATACTCATTGAATGTCTTCTTGTAGAATTCATTGTAATCATCTGTTGTGACATCTTTAGGATTCCGGAGCTGTAACAACATTCAAACATAAGAACATAAAGTTTGCAGATAAAGAAAAACAATGAAGAGAGTGAGCAACTGAACGCACTCACCCATATAGGTTGTGTCTCATTAATAAGCTCCCAATCCCAGTATTTTTCAACTACCTTTTTAGTTTTCTTTTTCCTCTGTAGGTCAATAGTGCATTTGTTATTTATATGTGGAAATTTTCTTATAATTTGTAGACGAATAAACTAATAGCTCAGAATTGTGCTAATAGTAGTACCTCAGTACTACTATCTACTTCAGGATCATTTTTAGCTTCCGTTGGTTCATCAATCTCAATCTGCACAGTAAAATAAGTATATTCAAAAACTTCAGCAAGAAAAATTAACTTTAAAAATTAGTAAAAGAAAAATACAAACCTCTTTAGTGAAACCTTTCTCTTGCCAGGTATAAATTGGGAAAGAAACAAACTGAGAATAATTCTTGATGAGTTTTTCAATTCTCTCTGGATGAGAAAAATCCTTATCATCACGCTGATAGAAAGGAAAAAACAAGATAACATCAAAATCAAAAATATTAAAGTACTTGTAAATATTGCATACAATAAAAGAAGAAAAATAGATAAATTAAAAGCATGCTGCTGTAAACCTTAAGATACAATGTAATGCGTGTTCCTCTTGGAATAAGTTTATTCGGGTCTGTCTCCTCCCGTATTGTATATGAACTAGCATTAGATTCTCCTTCCCAGACATATTGCTTTTCTGACTTTGGACTTTTGGTTGAAACAACTACCTGCTCATAGCTTACAAAATTAAAAGAGCTTTTTTCCTTTGATCTTGCATGTATAATATTTGAAAACAGAACTGCATGCAAAGAGGGACATATTTTAGGATGAAAAGAATCAATCATATTGATGATATAAAGAAGGCAATATGTAGCACCTGAACAGCACATGTATGGTTGCATTTTCCTTGGAAAATATGGCAAACATTTAAATACCCTTAAAAGAAGATATGTCCAAACAAAGCATACCTTGTCAGAAACAAGGAATGCTGAATAAAATCCCACCCCAAATTGGCCAATTAAATTGCTGTCAGCGCCAGATTCCTTACTATCCTGTAAGAGAAGGGGTAAAGATTTTAAACGCACATTTGAAGTAATTCTAGTACAAATCATCTTAGGTATACAGAACTATGCTTTTTTTTAAATTTACAACCTTCAATGCCTTGAAAAACTTCGCAGTTCCACTTTGGGCAATAGTTCCAAGACAATCAACAAGTTCTTGCCTCGTCATGCCAATTCCAGAATCACTGCAAGTTGCATCAAATAAAGAAAGTTTTAATATAACTGAAACCACCATTATTGTTTCAAGAGAGAAACAGAAAAATCATTCTCTGATCTGAAAAAAAGGAGAATTTTCTCATGGACTGAAACTTAGAAGACTTACGTAAGAGTTATTATTCCATTATCCTTGTCAGTCTGAATGCGAATGTCAAGATCAACACCATCTCTCAAAAGTTCAGACTGAGTAACACTCAAGTAACGGAGCTTGTCTAGGGCATCACTTGCATTACTGTTATATGGGAAAAGTGATTGTCAAAAAATCTCTTCGGAAGATAGCGAGAAATAACATATTGCATGGGTTTCAGAAGGTGATATGCTTACATATCCCAAAAGAAATAGCAAAAGACATGCTATGAAATTATCCTTTTAACTCTATATCGAATTAAACTTCCTTCTTCCTTCAGTCAGTGTATGATAAATGTCTTATGAATAACAACAATCATTTTATGGGAATGAGGAATGTTGGAAAGTTAAAGAGAGTAGGAGAGGTCATCCATTCATCCACAGGGGCTTTAAATAGGATTACAACATGACTCAAAGACACCGATAGCCGGTGTGGGACTAAACACAAATACACCTAAAGACTCTAATAACCCGACATTGACCCGATAATTCCAACACTCCCCCTCAAGTTGAAGGAGGGACCCTTCAGCTTGGACACAATAAATAATGACAATGGAGGCAGAAGATGTGGGACAAAACATCAGACGAGCCATCGGAAGAAATTCCAAACCGGGGAATCAAGCCAGGGACATAGCCACACACGACACTGACCCACACACGACGCAAGACCAACACGCGACGTGGACTCACTGGAAACCGGTCAACCAACATCACCTACACACACAACACAAAACGAAAGATGTTGAGCAAGTCATCAAACGAGTAATTGGGGATAATCCACACAAAAACGATCCCTCGCGACACAGTCCCGCACAACACGGTCTTACACGACACAACCCGATGAGACTAGAACACCAACATCAGTCACGTTCCTAACACACAACCAATAGAAAGACATGGGGAGACAAACCACACACGACACAAGCCTAGAGGTGGTGTGGGACTAAGGCGAACAACGGAAAAGATCATTTGGGCCTCCCTCATCCCAAAGACTCCCCCTCACATGGAATACACGTGCATATAGGCATAACAAGACGATAGGAAGCAACTACTAACAACAGAAAATTAAAAGAACGCATAAAACGAACGATAAACAACACAACTTCAGCATCGGCGAGATATCAGCACCCTCAGAAGTAGCTATAGTGGATGGAGCTTCGTCGATGAGCAGCGGTAAGGGAGGCAAATGTTGAATCTCAACACTAAGAAGAGTGCAGCAACATGCCCTTCTGGCAACGGGATGGATGGGAGGAGCTCCAGCCAATGCAACGATGGAAGAAGCCATCAGGAGGGATACTGTGTCGGGAGGCAGCAACAATGGGCCCGGAGCAGTCGATGATGCTGAAGAAGCTGTCGGAGCAGGCGGGGAACGGAGCCCTCGTCGACGGGTGAAGCAGGGTACGGAGCCCTAGCGACGCGCAGAGGGGACAAGATCCGTCCTCGTCGATGATGACGATGGCGCTGTCGATCGAAGGCGAAGGGAGGAGCCGCTCCCGTCGACGGGCACAGTAGTCGATCCCGTCAACGAGAGTGGGAGCAGAGCACGGCTTCGGCCCTGTCAACGGTTCGAACCGAGAAGCCTAAGGAACGGAGTCGAGAGGAAGCGAGAAGTGGAGCGGCGGGAAATTAGGGCTTCACGAGATTAGGAAATCACGAGGAGCAGAAGTCCAATCGCAGCCCTAACACACACGGAGAAAATCAGGGAGGAAATAATGGCTCTGATAGTACGATACCATGTTGGAAAGTTAAAGAGAATAGGAGAGGTCATTCATTCATCCACATTTGGGCTTTAAATAAGATTACAGCATGACTCAAAGACACTGATAGCCGGTGTGAGACTAAACACAAATACACCTAAAGACTTTAATAACCCGACATTGACCCGATAATTCCAACAAGGAACATGACAAAGGAATCTTTGAACCAGAATCTAGTGATAAAACATTAATGCTGAAAACCTTAAAAGCTATCCTAACTGTCAACAGCAAATAGAACTGTATATGTCAAGAATTCACAAGCCTAATCAACTCCCAGAAAAACAATTGTTTGTTTCTATACAAAACAAAAGAAATATATGTCAAGAATTCACAGACCTAATCAACTCCCGGAGAAACACTTCTTTGTTACTATACAAACTGTGGACTATGAGATCCATAAGTCGACTGACCTGCAAAACATAGTATTGTTAAATGAAAATGCAACCATCCATTACAACATCCATTACAGAGGATTGCAGCAAAGTATGATTTCTGTTAATCTATCAGCTAACCTCAGCCTGATATTCATATTTCTCAGCTGAAGGTTCGGATGAATCAATTTCAGCAGCAGTCGATAGGTGGTGCCTGCTGCAAAAACGGCTATCTAAATTCACCCAACATCTAGAGCCAGCAGAGTTGGCTGCAGGTAACATGGAAAACAACCGAACAGATGATGGAAGACATTTGAATTTATGCTCCAAAATCTGGGGAAACTGAAAGGGAAAAAAGAGGCAGCATAAGCTTTTAATCTGAAGATGTACCTCGGGGAAGAAACTGAAATCAATACAGTAAATCTCGCGAGGCTTTTTTACACAACAGCCCAGTAGGTTTTTTAATTTACTTCCTAGCAAGTAAATCAAAATCAAACAGTACATCAAGTAATAGGACCATAACTAAGCAATGTTCTAAATGTTCGCCAGTATGTTGAATTTTAGGGAAAAATGATTTTTTCCTCCAAAAGTATTATTTATGGTAATTTAAATCTTTAACAGAATATCAACAAACAATCAAACATTTTATATCACAAGGACCAATATTTTAAATATCACCTTATATCTTAGCATATCCTGAATCACATTTCCCTCTAAGATTTTAGACTCGTACAAAATAAAAACTCTTGACATGGCAACTCTTCTCCCTTTTTTTCATTTGCTCTGGGCTGCTAAAGCTTCTGGAATCTCATTGTGTTGTCCTGCAGTTATGGGAGTCATCAGCAAAGGCTGACGCGCGGCCCAGTGTTCTTAGAGCACATCTTCCATCTACAAGGGCTTCCAAAAACGATCTTATCTGACAAGCATAAAACTTCAGCAACTAATTTTGGCAGTAGCATGTGTGCCTGATTGTGCCCTAGGGAAACCTTACTGAATGAGTGTAAGTGCACTCTCGTGAGGGAATCAAAATGCAGCACGCTTTATATAGCAACAAATTATGAATTAATAAAGAAATCCACAAACAAGCACAATTGATTTTATGGTATTAGATAAATGAGTAACTGCTAGTCGAATTAAAGCAAAGAGAGCTACAATTAAATGGTAGGCTAATAAAGCTTGCAAGTAGCATAACTGCTGGTCGAATTAAAGCAAAGAGAGCTTCAATTAAATGGTAGGCTAATAAAGCTTGCAAGTAGCACAATTGAAGGACAAATTAATAAGAACTAGTATCCCAAATAATATGTTTGTCCATCAAATATTCAACAATAAGTAATATTAAGTTCAAACAATAATTACATAAGCAATAGGAAACCCAGAACTAATTGGTTGCTGAATTTAGTGTCTGGACCTAAGATCAAGCTATCGCCAATTGAAATCAAAGAAAAAGATATCTACAAACGGTCTGAAATATTGGATATGGGCACTTTGAATTTGCGGTGATGCCCTTTTGACTTACGAATGCTCCAACTGTCTTTATGGATTTAATGAATCGAGTGTCAAAAGGTTTTCCGGACAAGTTTGTTATTTTATTTATCAATGACATTCTTATATATTTGAAAGATAAAGGTGCACATAAAACACTGAAAAATCAATGCATTATATGTGAATTTTTGATGTGTGAATTTTGGTCGAATGAAATTTCCTTTTTAGGGCATATTGTTACTAAACATGGGTTATCAGTGGACCCGATAAAGGTGGAAGTAATTATGTAATGGCCCAAACCAACAACTGTAACAAAAATAAGGTGTTTTTTTGGTTTGGCAGGCTATTATAAGAAATTTGTGAAGAAATTTTCCAAACTGGCTTTACCTCTCACGAAGTTGAAGCAAAAGAATTTTATTTTTTCTTGGGAAGAGAAATGTCAGGCTGTTTAAACGATCACATGACAGTTTACGTCTGATACTTGAAAATTGGAACATAAATGTCTAGGGACGAAATTATTATACAGTATTTCTTTTCTCCCGCAAACTGATGGCCAAACAGGATAAACAATTCAAATGCTAAAAGATTTATTGAGAATGGTATTGTTTGATCCAAAAGGTGATCTAAAAGGAACGTGTGAAAAATACTTGTCCTTGGTAGAGTTTTCTTATAATAAAAGTTTCCAAACAGATATAGAAATGACACATTTTGAAGTATTATATGAACGAAGATGTCGAACTCCTCTGCGTTGGACTGAAGATGGTGAGCAAAAGTTATTTTAAAATAAGGTGGATAAGATGCACGAGAAAATTGCAATCGATCGAGAAAGACTAAAAAATGTGCAAGATAAAAAAAGAAAAATATTATAGTGCGAGACATCGCATAATAAAGTTTAATGTTGGAGATCAAATTTGTTTAAAAATAAATCATTTTAAAGGAACAGCATGAATTCGAAGAATTGAAAAACTCAAGTCAAGATATATGAGGTCATTCATGAAGACAGAAAGAATTGGAGAAATAACTTATCAATAGTCATTATCAGATGATCTTCAAAATCTTCATGATGTGCCTCCACGTTTCTTCAACGAGGACATATATTGCTAATCCAGAGAAAATAGTTCTTATCGATCAGGATTCAAATTGAACCTAATCTATCGAGTCCAACTAAACCATACAAATTTGTGGAGTGATAGAGCAAGCAACTACGAAATCGGGAAGTAAGTTTAGTTAAAATCTGGTGGAAAGACAATAAATAATATATAAGAAGCAATGTAGGAAAAAGAAGAATTAATACGAGAAATATTTCCCCATCTATTCAATGTGGATACTGACGGGAGATTTTTGTGGACAAAAATCCTATAAGGGGTGAATTGTGACGTTGACGAACATGAAAAGGTAATATTAAACCTATATGACTATGTATTTTAAATTTTAATATGAAAGGGTGGCGGCTTGAGGCTTGTATAAGGTTTTTTTTGGTGTAAACTTATATGTGAGCATATATATTGACACTTGCATGATGTAGGCAATAACATACAACAATTTCTTGCCACAATGAGAGAGATTATGATGAGAATGCCAGATTTCACTTTACTATTATGTGAAAATGTTCATCATTTAAGGTTTCTTGTAAGTTGAAATCAGAATTCCTTCTTTCATTATTTAGGACTTTTCATGGTACTTTTAATAATGATATACCAAATGGAAATGTGAAACTGAGGGTTGCACATATGGAGGATCATCAATTGCATGTTGTACTTAGTTGGAAGAGGTTGATTGTAGGACATATATTCTCGGAATTTATGTCCATATAAGCGAGCTTAGAAGTACGAAAATGTGGAGGTAAAAATTGTAACATGAAAGGAAGTTTTAGTTGACTTGTATGCACTTGTTTGTCCAGCTTGACTTATGTATTGAGTATGGACGTGTTCGCATTATTATGTATGATTTGTACGCACATCCACTTAAGTACAGTATGGCCTTTAATCCCACACAAATGTAACTTGCACGAGAGAGGAAAGAAAATTGGAGAAATGATATAAATTGCAAAACTTATGTTCTACAAGCCTTTAAATTCCGATCTGCAATAAATTGTGCAGGAAATGATATCGCGCGGAGGAAAGGATAACAATCCAAAGAAGGACAAAGAGAAGGGTAAAGTTGGGGTGAGCTCTTAATTTTTTACTTTTATTTTACTTCTATATTAAATATTTATAGTGTTATATTTCGATCAAGCTATCACCGATTAGTTTCGACAACTAAATTCTTTGAGCGGCCTTGGAAAACAATTTGAGTAACCAAAGCCCTAAACGGAACTTCATATTTTCTATGCATATGAGAACAAAGAAAAACACCAACTTTACATAACTCAACTGATTGAGAATGAATGTCGCACACTCTCTACTACCTATACCTTCGGACATACAAAACTAAACCCTCTAACAGCCAAAACTAATTTCACGGATCACTGTTCTGAAAATAAACATAATGATCCGGGCCAAAACAAAAACATTGAAACAGCACGATTATACCAGCGCAAATGAAACGAAACCACTGAAAAATCCTACCTTAGGACTCACGATCATTTCGGCAGCATCAGCTAGCTCCTCAACTCCCTTGGTCATCAAAGAACGGGCCTCAACTCCGAATCTGATGTCATTGGCGGCATTGTTTCGGCTCCAAGCTAGCCTGCTTCCAATCTGCAGAAAATATATACATACAGGTAAAGACGTACGAGCATCAAAACAAATCTGGCAATGATGGTTGCATATGAAATCAATTCGCAGTTTTCCAATCAAATTTAGTATATCAGCAATCCAAGTTCGCGAACAACAGTTCCAATATCAAACGATAAAAAAAAACTCACCAGCAGGTTGCTGCTGCCTCCGCCGTCAACCCTTGAAAAGAGGAAAGAAAAACAAAACATATTCGATCAACAATAGTTGAAAATGGATTCTTCAAAACAGGAAGAGTCCAGCAATAAATCGAATTGAAGAGTTCAGTTCAAATATCTCAGTCGACTCACCGGGTTTTGGAGACGACGCTGGGGACGAAGCGATACATAGCTCAAGGCAGGCCGTCGGATTCTAGCGGAGAGAGAGATAGCGATTGAGGAGCGATGAGAGGAGAAACGCGTTGAGACTGAGGATAACGAGCGGGTTAGGGTTTTCGCGAAGCAAAGAGAAGAAGAATGGAATGAATATAAAGAAGTTCCCGGAGCTGAAGAGACGGTTGTGCGTTCCGGTCGGTTTCTAGAAACATCTGCCAAGGTTTAGGGTTTTGACTGGGTAATTTGTGGGATCAGTAAACTGGTAAAGTGCGCTTCGGTGGACTCTTTAAAATTCCCGAACTCAATAGAATTTTTAATCTCATTTAATTACTCATGTAATAGTATAATACACAAGTAAATAGTAATAAAAAATGACCATAAATTCTTTCACATGGGGATGAGCCCCTTTCAGGGAGGAACTGGTGCACACATAGTCCACTCTTTGATGATTTTAGAGAATTTTCTCTCCTAAGTCAAAGCTGAGCTTGGCACTTTGGAGGGCTCTTGCAGCTAACCAAAACAACCCGGGGAGAAGGAAACCAAAAGAACTGCATCCCCTCCAAAAGTGTCTGCATGGTCTATTTATAAAATTTCAAGTCCGGTTTGCAAACATCGTAACTCCGCTGTTCAGAATTGTTATACGCAGTCTGAATTGGTCTGCCAACAGCGTAACTCCGTTGTTCGGGATGGCTAATAGCAGGCCAAAACATAACTCTGCGAAGGGGAGGCGAATGCCTAGGCGAGAAGAAGAGCACTCGCCTATGCCTAGCTGAGGGGCGAGTTCCCGATGAGACTAGCACTCGCTCACTACCCAATTGTCACCCTGAGTGAGTGCTTACTGACTATCACTCTCGTCTGTGGTGCGCGCGAGACTCAGGCCTTGGGGCGAGTGCGGGCCCGACGGCCCCACTCGCCTGCCTCACTCGCCTGCTCGGCCACCCTGAGCCATGGAGCCCTCTACCCCCTGGGACTCTCTGAGGGGCCCACTCAGCGAACCCGAGGTTGTACCCCGGCGACCGGCGCCATCACGCCGGCGGCGGTCGGCCGCGCCCGGCAGCCGCGCCTCCTGTGGACACCTCCCGCGGTCGCACGGCGTCGCGCAGCCAGCCGACCGCGCTTGGCCTCCCCTCCTCTCGCAGCCGTCTCCCGTGGCCGCGAGGCACTGT
Source organism: Platanthera zijinensis (assembly GCA_039513925.1). NCBI lineage: Eukaryota > Viridiplantae > Streptophyta > Magnoliopsida > Asparagales > Orchidaceae > Platanthera > Platanthera zijinensis. Next base: position 32,119,906 of record CM077085.1, read on the forward strand.
TCAGGCGGTCGGTCGTGCCCGGTCGTCCCTCCTCTCGTGGCCTCCTCCCGCGGCCGTGAGCCCTCCTGTCATGGTCGAACGGCTCGCCGGCCGCAACTCCCTTCGTCGGCGAACATCGCCGACGGTTTGGTCATCCTTTCATAGCGGCCCTTCCCCGCCGTTCGATCTTTCCGGCGCGAACATCATCGTCGATCTTATGCGCAAACACCCACAAACCATCATGGTTAGTAGGGGAATATTTTAATTAAAATATCGGTCTAGGTATAACATATTTGATGACAAATATACGCAACCCTAACTATAAAAGGAGTCACATGCCTACTCATTTCTCACATTTTTGCTCCACAACTTTCTTCCTCCTCAGGCCAGAGCTCTGTCGGATTCCTCCTACGAGCCGCATTCAAGCCGTCTTCAAGCCATCTTAAAGACATCTTCAAGCCACATTCAAGTCCCCTTCAAACCATCTTCAAGCCACCGCCGCCTCGTGAAAACCCACTGGATCTGCAACAAGTATTGAGAAGGAAGTCCCGTGACAATCAACATTCCCTTCATCCACGTCCTCCCAATAAACAAGCCTCGTGCGGTGCAGCCTGTTGCCCGCCACGAGCCAGCAATTCTCTCTCTCTCACCTCCAAAGTGCAACTAGAGGCGGCATGTCGCTCTCGATTCGTAGCGAAAGTTGTAACTGCATGCAGATAGTGGAGTTCGATCAACACAGACCTGGTCGTGTAGTTTTTTACCAAGTTGAGGAATTTTTCCATGTCAAAATCTTCTTGCGTACCTACTCTTTCACTCTTTGACTGATTGCGCGCTCGACCGCTCCCGGGCTAAGACGGTCAAATTTGGACTGATTTAGAAGCGCCGAGTTAGACCGCAACAGTTTGACGCTTTCTGTGGGAACCACGATTCCGAACATCCCTGCAAAAGAAGTACTCTCAAATCAACAGTACTCAAGGTCAGCCCCAATGGTAAAAAGAATCATCCGAACTGCCGACGGATTCGTCCCTGGGGGACGCAACGAACCTACGCACTCTCATTCGCTCGTCAATGCGTCGCTCGAAGACGAGGCCATACTCGCACCCGTGACAGCTTTGGAGTGACGAGTTTGACAAATGGAGGAGCAGCAGACAGAGATGCTTACTCTCCTCTAAAATTTAGGAGCGCCTCCCGCTCCTCTCCAGCCACCGGCACCAGTCACCCCCCTCACCCCCCCCCCCCCCCCCCCCCCCGCCCGCCTCTCCCGAATCATGTTCCAGTACAAGAAGCTCCTCATGGGAAGGAAGTGTCAGAACTCAGAAGAACTCTCTGACGCCATCAGTTCCACTCACCCAATTCATAGGGGAGCTGGAGCCGGCCACAATCGCTACCATGCAAATGAAGAAGCTCGACCACTGCCAGTCGAAAGGATCACCCGTGAGGAGATACATGAAGTGATCGCAGAGGAATACAGACAAATCGGCCGAGCACGGGGTCGCCTGGCTCCAATGAAGATTGTGCCGGTGGCCGGTCGCGTGCGGTCGCACGAGTGGGGCGTAGGGGGGTTCACGCGCGGCAGTTAACCCCATGATCCCACTAAGTTAGGGGGGACCATGGGTGATGGGCTATTGACACCTCATTTTTCCTATATATTTATCTCGGCCTCATCAATATGAAATCATCATTGGAGGTAATACAATCTATGTCGTCACCGGCCCAATATTTTCATAGCTTCGTTAATGTTGGGGGAGCCGACAAATGGGGTGGGGTACTATGAGAGAACGAACGACAAAAAAGAGTAGACGTCAGAATAATCTAACGCGATCAGAGAGACAATGTATAGTGGTTGCCGGCTTAAAAATATATGATAGTATATAATGATTTGGGTTATAGATCAACTCTTTGCCCTCATCCTCTTGGCCGGGTTCATGTCGGTAGTCGCCATATTCTTCGATCCTCTATGGAAAGGTTGATCTCTTTACCATACAATTGAGGGTAAGGTGATGCGATCCAGTCTAAATGACGATCGCCATGGGATTGGAGCTGTTGCGGATTACAGGGTGGAGGTGGGATGACATCTTTTAAATGTTTTGAATAAGAATGACAATATTGTAATTTCTTTAACCTTTGTATTTTGCCTATAAATTGGGCGGGAGTTTGAAAACATTAGCTTTTTTTATTCTGATTTTTTCCATTGAGGTAGCAGATTGGAGATTTCTCCATTTCTCGCTTTTGTCCCACTGTTCAGAGGAAGTCCCCTTAGGTGGATTCTTGTTCTATTGTAATTGTTGAAATAATATGACATGTGATGTTTTGTTGTTGATTGTTCTTGAAAAATTTGATCGGTATTGTTGATCTAGAATGTTTTAGATTGACATATTATTCCTAATTGTGCGTGATTACACTGGATCTCATCAAGGCATCAGAGCTATCGATCTTGGCTTCGTTTTTTTTTCTGAATCATGCCACCAAAGGAGGCGGAGAGATCGGGGGAATGGAAGGAGGAGTTGGAGGTGCTCCGATCTTCTCAAGGAACATTGGCTCGTTCTCTTCAGTCCTTGGAAGAACGACATCTTAAATCTATGTAAGTGGTAAGGATGATGTTTTTTGAATTAAGCAGATAGGCATACAGCATTGGTGCTCCGTGTAGAGATTAGATCGCCTGCAATTAGTCCAACAACACAAGCAATCGCAATATAAAACACAAACACAGCGGAAATCAAATTATAAACACAGAGCCACTTAGAGACCGGGTTGTTAACGCAGTTCGGCAAAAGGATGCCTACGTCTGCGGGGAGGAGAGGAGGAGAAATACAAACCAAAACAACAACAACAGCAGTACACGGAGAAACCCTGCCCACTAACTCCACCGAATGGAGGTTCCGTAGACACCGACAACTTTTCCGATCAAAAACTTGTTCCCGTACACAAGCAGGAGGAAGAGCAAAAAAACTCCGGCCAATAAAATGCTGCTTACAGCAGCCAGCACAAATTCCCAGGAAAACTTCTCCTATCTATTATTGTTTTTTGTCACACGGTGCAATGCTTCAAAAAAAAGAAAGTCTAACCACCCATTTTAATGGAAACCGCCTATTTAACACCTAAACAAATGCATCAATTAAAATAATCCATACCCCGGTTAAACTCCGGAAAAAAACAGAGTCGCTCGCTGCTGCTGCTGCGTTCACAATCTCCACCTCATCCTACATTTTCATTAAAATTTTGGATGAATACAAATACATCGACTGCACCTACAAGTTGGTTGCCTACATATCCCCCTCCCAAAGGAATCAAGCCGTTGTAGTTCCCCAAACGCCCAGCAGGGCAATCAACCCCGAGCACAAGTGTTCACCAGTGCCTTACAATAATTAAATTTCTGCGCTGGTAACACCTTTGTCATCATATCCGCTGGGTTGTCCTTTGTGTCAATCTTTTGAAGTAGAATATCACCTTCATTCAGATCACGAACAAAATGGTACCGAACGTCAATGTGCTTTGTTCGAGCATGATGAACCGGATTGGTTGCCAAGAAAATTGCACTCTGACTGTCACAATGCACCGTCAAGTGCTCCTGCTTCACACCCAGATCATCCAACAAACCCTACATCTAGATAGCCTCCTTCATCGCCTCCGTCAAAGCCATATATTCTGCATTAGTGGTAGACAATGCAACTGTGGTCTGTATTGTAGACTTTTGTTGTGAAATCGGATCGAGTTAAGCCGCGGTAGCGCAACGGAATTTCACGAATGAGCAAGAACCAATATCGCGCAAAATAAAATACGGAACGAGATTCTAGCATACACAGACGACACAAAAGATTACGTGGTTCGGAGTATGGGACTCCTACTCCACGGGGAGAGCGCGCCGGACAAATTCCACTAAAGTCAGAAAGTTACCGATTACAATAGACCTCAATGAGTCCAACAGAGAAAGGAAACAAAACAAAAAACTGAAACTGGAGCAGTCGGATTCCCGACAACGCCGTCGCCGGAACGTTGCTCCTCCTGAGCAAACCAAAATGCGTGCGCCAAGCTCGGCCGGAACTCCCTCCAAACCACCGTGCTCCTCCGCCGCCGCGCCTGATGCCTGTCTCGATGCTGCTCTGCCACCGGGCCCAAGACCCGCCGCCGCTGCCTGGGACGAAGCCGAAGCCGCCGGAATTGCGCCGCCTGAAGCTCTTTGTTCACAAATTGGATCTCACGGATTACCTCCTCTCAAAAAGTGTGTATTCGGTCAAGGCTGGATCCTCATTTAAATAGCAACAAAACCACTATCAAATTAGGACATAACTCCTAATTTGGGAATGGAAATAACCGGGCACCTAAAAAAAATTCCAAAAGATTAGGATTGCCCAAAAAGATTTGCCCGGATTAGGAATGAGGAGCACCAAAATAAATTCTCCTCTAAATGATATTCCTATATTGAGATAATCCTAAACTAGGAATGAATAACTCCCACGGATCGGTGACATGGCGCGATCCAAGACGATCCATGCGCGTGTGAGGTGTCACGATCCTAACAATCTCCACATTGACGCCTCACGCAAACGAAACTCCACCTACAGCTTAAATCTCTACTACCGGCGACTACGAGCCCCCTCTCCCTGGGGCCTTACCGCGATCAACGCGCATCAGAATGAGTCAAGTCAAGACCGCTCTTAAACTTGACTCCAGTCACTGGACTTCCTCGCAAGTCCGTACTAATATCCCTCCAGGATATCTCCCGCAGCTTCCTGCCTCTACCTCTACCGAACTCCCTCAACTCTCGGTGGCGCACCCCGACGTGCTTCGCCCTTGCCCTATAGACCGAGTCTTTTGCAAGACGACTCGCACTCAACCTCTCACTGTGCGACTCCACCTTCTCCTGAGTGATCATGAGTTCCCTGGTGGGACCCTTGAGCTGGATGGCTCCCTTTGCGGCGTCTGGGCTCTCCTGAGATGACTCTCCGCCCACGGATGCGAAAAATTTACCTCCATTAAGGTCCTCTCTCTGCGCACATGCCCTCGCCACGAAACCTGCCCTACTCCTCCGCCGGTCCTTCCTAGCTTTCTGCTGAGAGCGGATCCTGCTCTCTATAGCTCTATCGAAGGAACCGCGATCTGGGGAGATCGCATGAAATGCATATGCTACTGTGCCCTGTAGCTCGAGAGACGGTCTGACCTCTCTCCTCGCATCTCCCCTGGCAATCGTGGTGCCAATCAGTCTATAGAGCGACCCGAAACGCTCTCCTCTCAAGACTGTCTGCGCGCCTCTTCTAACCTCCAAATATCCGCCGTTACTGGTAAAGGAATACCCGGCGGCCTCCAGAGTGCCTAACGAAATCAAACTCTTCCTCAAATTGGGCACATACCGAACGTCGGTGGGGGTCCTAACCACTCCGTCAAACATCCTGATCCTGATGTTACCGACTCCCAATATCTCGCACTCTGAAACGTTCCCCATCCAAACTCGACCACCCTCATATTGTCTAAAGCTGGAGAACCACTCTCTGTTCGGGCACATGTGGAACGCGCATCCTGTATCCAAGATCCAGGAGCCTGTGGTCTCAATGCTGGGTGCAACATGAAGAGCGTCGACATCACTCTCATCCTCAGATGCCACCGCAGCCAAATCTGGCTCATGCGCCTGCTCCTTGAGCTTCAGCTTTGGACACTTGTCCTTCCAGTGCCCTTCCTCTTTATAGTAGTGACACGTGTTCCTGCCTACAGACTTTTCCCTAGGTCGGTTTTCCCGCTTTCCTTTCCCTCTCGATCTACCACTCAATGTGTCCTTGCTCTTCACGAATAAGCCTTCGTCGGCCCTAGGGCCCGACTTGCTCCTTGTTTCGTTCGAGAGCAGCGTCGTCATCACTTCTTCCATCTTCAGAGTATCCTTCCCGTAGAGGATAGTGGTGACCAGATGATCGAAGGACCTCGGCAATGAAGACAACAGGAGCAGAGCCTGGTCTTCCTCCTCGACCTTAACGTCCATACTCCGCAACTGTGAGACGAGTTTGTTGAACACATTCATGTGATCTAGCAGTTGCGAGCCCTCCGACATTCTCAGGCTGTATAGCTGCTTCTTCACATACAGTTTATTCGTCAGCGACATGGACATATATAGCTCCTCGAGCTTCTTCCACAAGTCCGCCATTGTCTCGACATCCACCACGTTGTACATCACCTCATCGGCCAAACACAGCTGAATCATGTTGATGGCCTTCAGATCGAGCTCCTCCCATTCGTCGTCCTTCTTCCCGGACTTCTCCTTGCCGAGGAGAGCCTTGTGAAGACCTTGCTGGACGAGGACGGTCTTTATGCGCTTCTGCCAAAGGCCAAAATCAATCTTGCCGTCGTATCTAGAAATCTCGAATTTTGCCGACATTGTCTTGCTCGCAGAGCTACTGGGCGATCAAGATGATATTCGCGGAACCGATCTGGGAAGATAGGGAGCGGACCAATGTCGTCACCCACCGTTGACCCAAATCAGAAAACCGGAACGTCCAGACGATCACCCCCGCGGAACCTGCCTCTGATACCAATTGTTGTGAAATCGGATCGAGTTAAGCCGCGGTAGCGCAACGGAATTTCACGAATGAGCAAGAACCAATATCGCACAAAATAAAATACGGAACGAGATTCTAGCATACACAGACGACACAAAAGATTACATGGTTCGGAGTATGGGACTCCTACTCCACGGGGAGAGCGCGCCGGACAAATTCCACTAAAGTCAGAAAGTAACCGATTACAATAGACCTCAATGAGTCCAACAGAGAAAGGAAACAAAACAAAAAACTGAAACTGGAGCAATCGGATTCCCGACAACGCTGTCGCCGGAACGTTGCTCCTCCTGAGCAAACCAAAATGTGTGCGCCAAGCTCGGCCGGAACTCCCTCCAGACCACCGTGCTCCTCCGCCGCCGCGCCTGATGCCTGTCTCGATGCTGCTCTGCCACCGGGCCCAAGACCCGCCGCCGCAACCTGAGACGAAGCCGAAGCCGCCGGAATTGCGCCGCCTGAAGCTCTTTGTTCACAAATTGGATCTCACGGATTACCTCCTCTCAAAAAGTGTGTATTCGGTCAAGGCTGGATCCTCATTTAAATAGCAACAAAACCACTATCAAATTAGGACATAACTCCTAATTTGGGAATGGAAATAACCGGGCACCTAAAAAAAATTCCAAAAGATTAGGATTGCCCAAAAAGATTTGCCCGGATTAGGAATGAGGAGCCCCAAAATAAATTCTCCTCTAAATGATATTCCTATATTGAGATAATCCTAAACTAGGAATGAATAACTCCCACGGATCGGTTACATGGCGCGATCCAAGACGATCCATGTAAGACCCCAACCTCGGAGTTGATCGCGGGGCGATCAATCAGCGCTTTTGGAGGTCTGAACAGGGGCACACGGCCGTGTGCCTACCCGTGTTCAGTGATTTTGTGCAGTCTCGAGTCAGAGAAGTGCACGGCCTGAGACACACGGCCGTGTCTCAAGCCGTGTGTGGGGCACACGGCCTCGAACACGGCCGTGTTCGAAGCCGTGTTCTGGAAGCCCGACGATCGTCCTGAAGCTCCAGGTAACACGGCCCGTGGCACACGGCCGTGTCAGGACCCGTGTCGATCGGCGAATGAACTACACGGCCAGGCACACGGCCGTGTGCCAACCCGTGTTCGGCCCAGATTTTGTTATTTTGGATCTAATCTCGGCCGTTCATTCCCTTGGATCTGGATCTGACGGTGGGGGCTACTCCTGGGGGGTTATTAGCCGGGAAATGGGGGGAGAAACCTTCATTTTCATCTTGAGTTCTCTTTCTACATCCTAGAGAGAGGGGAGAGCTCCATTGGTGGTGTGAGGCCAAAATCCGGCCGCCGGAGGAGGTTCGAAGCTCCAAATCGCGATCCGAGCCCAGATCCGCGGAGGCGACGACGTTGCGAAGCTTTTTAGCCGCGTAGTTTGCGATGGCGCCGTGGAAAAACGCAAGGGTAACGATTCTTTATCTTGGGCATGTGAAGCCCTCTTTTCCTTGCATAGGAAGCCCGCTCTCGCGAGTGAGCGAAGAGTTGGAGCGCTCCTTGGGGTAGATATATGAAGTCCCCCTTGTGTAGAGTCCGTATGCGTAAACGGACATAGGCATTGTGTGTGAAGCCTATTCGTACGTGTTGGTCCGAATCGGTGATGTTGCATTGCATTTGAACCGGGCAAGACTCCGGATGTTTGGGTGTTTTCGGGTTTTTCTACGTGGTAGATTGCATCAGGGAATCTTAGAGATTAACTCTAAGGTGCACCCGGAAAACTGGGCAAAAGCGGGTTTTGCCAACACGGAGGCCGGGGAGCCAACGTGAACATAACTGGGTTATGTGATTTTGTAGCAGAAACGGGACTCGGCGAGTCTTGACCTGCGCATATGGCTTAAATTGTCGTTGCGGTATGAGCACGGGTCAAGCGGAACCGTACCCGGTCTATGTCGTTCGGTAGGACCGTTGGCATGGACGAGGGTCTTCGGCGGTCTATGGCTTAAATTGTCGTGACCAAGGCTAAGGAGACAAATTGCTCATATGGATGACCGTCCTAGAGGCGGTGGTGGATCGGGAACATCTATGGCTTGAATTGACGTGACGTTGGCCGGTTCGCCGAGAATGTGCCCTGAGTGCACGGGGTGTGTGGCCGTGCGAGCCTACGCCTGTGGTGATGTGCAATTACCTTTTATAAATGCCTATACCAATAAAGTGCAGGGAAAGAGCATCCCCGCCCCGATTGTGGGGGCGGGATCGTTACAATTTGGTCAGCTTTGCTGACCGTTGCTATTGTTTGCCACCGGGCGGTGGTTTGTTGCTTGCAGGTGCTGCGGAGCCGAGCGGGAAATAGTGGGCTAAAGCCCTTGTTGCTGTGCCGGCCCTCGAAGGCCTAATTTGTTATGTTTTCCCGTTCATTCATGTATGGCCGGCCTGCGAGCCGAGGTCTGAAAACACTATTTTGTTAAGTGATCAATGTAAGGCCTTAAGGCCAGTTCTCCTTTGTGTATGTACTCATTCCTGGGTTGTAGTGGACATTCATGCTTTGTGGCAGAGTTCTTATCTTTTTGCAACTTAATTAAATTGCTTCCGCTAGGTGTTGTGTAGGACGCTCTGATTGGTTGTATGGTTTCAACGCGTAACTAACCGGTCTGTCCGTAGTATATGGCGTCGGGCCCCGGCCGGACCTACTGCTATATGCTATGTGACGGATAGGGGCGTTATAAATTGGTATCAGACTTCTGGTTTCGGTCACGCTTAAATGAATTCGTGGACGAATTCACTTTAAGGGGTGGTGAGCACATTGTGTGCGTCATCGTTATAACATGAAAAGAACCCATGAATGTCCACTTAGGAATGAAAATACACATGTTTGAGGAACCTGCGTGTTCCTATAATTGCTGTTTGCAGTAATGTTTGGTCGCTCATCGGTGTTTTTGCACGATTATAGGTGACCAGAAGTGGTGCTGGGCCGTCTGAACGGCCAGGTTCTGAGGCGAGCAGTGCGCCAAGCGATACGCCTGCAACACCTTTGTCTGCCGAGACCATTAGGTTGGTGGCAGAAGCGGTCATGGCAATGATTAATGCGCAGCCTGCAAGGCAGGTGCAGCAGCCTGCTCCTGCTGTAGAGCAAGTACCGCTTCATACGGCAGAGCAAAGGAGGGTTGAGCAGGTGGTGGTGGAGCCAGAGTTGCCTCGGAGAGCAACTGAAAAACAACTTAAGCATGTCATGGGCTTTCATCCACCGGTGTTCACGGGGGCAGAAACCCCGACCCAAGCAGAGGATTGGCTCTTAAGGGTCAACAGGGTGATGACTGCGATGGAAACTGAAGAGTGGCAGAAGACCACTATAGCGACGTTCCTTTTGGATGGGGACGCAAGACTGTGGTGGGAGGGCCTAGAGCTGCATCAATTGAGGGGAAGGCCATTGGCCGAAGTCCCGATGGAGGAGTTTGCGAGACTATTTTTGGCTCGATACCTCCCCTCGGCGTAGAGGATCGCGCTAGAGAGCGAATTCCAGAAGTTGGTGCAGGGTGATAGCACCGTTGATGAATACCTCCACGAGTTTACTCGGTTGGGGAGATATGCCGGCGCTACCTTCGCAGCAAGATGAGCCGCTTTTATGAAGGGCTAAGGGATGATTTGAGGTTGCTGCTATCGGGGCCCAAGGCGCAGGGTTTCATGACCCTGGTCAGTTCGGCCCGGTCCTTGGAGAAGGATATGAGAAACGTGCAAGCGAAGAAGGAGAGGGAATCTGGTGGCAAGAGATCAGAGTTCAAGGCGCCGACTACGTCGAAGTCGGGCTACCGCAGATTCTCCAAGAAGTCTAGGACGTCGGGTCCAGCTCCTTCTGCAGGTGCCTCGGGGGCAACTACCAATCGAACCCCGGGCGCTTGTTTCACGTGTGGGAAGCCGGGGCACTTTGCCCGTGACTGCTGGAGTGGACGCTCAAAGTCCGAAAGGAAACAAGGAGCTACCTACGAGGAAAAGGGCAAAGCGGTGGAGTCGACCGCGTCCCACTATGCTCCGACTCAGCCTAGAGTCTACAACTTGGGCCAGCAGGAGGCCATCAAGCAAGCGGATGTGGTGACAGGTATGAGTTAATTTATGCAAGTTGACTTGAGAATACTATTACCTATTGCTTGTTAAGCTAATGACTTTTGCTTAGGCTTTGTGGTGATTAGCGATAGTCCGGCACGGGCACTGTTCGACACAGGTGCTTCGCATTCTTTCTTGTCCGAACATTTTATATCGCGCATCGGAGTCCCTTCTTCGATGGCAAAGGACAAGTTAGATGTGTTGCTACCGAATGGGTGCTCGATGCGTGCGGACAGAGTGTGCGCCGTGAAGGTTCACATAGGGAGCCAAGAGTTCGACTTGCTAGCGTCATTATTGCCGTTAGTAGAGTTCGATGTCATCTTTGGAATGGATTGGCTGTCAGAGCAGAAGGCTTGGATCGATTGCGACCGTAAGGAGGTCAAGCTGGGTGTAGGGCGGGAGACTGCTTTCGAGGGGCTTAAGGGGTCGAGCAAGACACTAATGTCTGCTCTTCAGGTGGTGAAGGCAGTTCGTGCTGGTGCAGAGCTGTTCTTTGCAATAGTGGGGGCTGTGGAGCCAAAGTCCCCGTTGGATAACATCCCCGTGGTTTGCGAATACCCCGATGTGTTCCCGGATAGCCTTCCCGGAGCCCCACCGCAGCGAGAGATTGATTTTACGATCGAGCTCGTGCCGGGTGCCAAACCCGTGTCACGTGCTCCTTATAGGTTGGCGCCAAAGGAGATGGCGGAGTTGAAGGTTCAGTTGGAGGAACTGATGGAGCAAGGTTATGTGCGTCCAAGTTCGTCGCCTTGGAGCGCACCGGTCCTCTTCGTTAAAAAGAAGGACGGTAGTATACGGCTGTGCATCGACTACAGAGAATTGAACAAGTTGACGGAGAAGAACATGCAAGTACCCGATCCCGAGGATTGATGATCTCTTTGATCAGTTAGTCGGATCGTCTGTATACTCCAAGTTGGACTTGAAGTCGGGGTACTATCAGCTGAGGATCAGGGAATGTGATATCCCAAAGACGGCGTTCAGTACGAGGTACGAGCATTTCGAGTTCACGGTCATGCCGTTTGGACTGACAAATGCGCCATCGGTGTTTATGGATCTGATGAACAGGACGTTCAGAGATTCCCTGGATCGCTTTGTGATCGTCTTTATTGACGATATTTTGGTATACTCGCAGTGCGAAGAAGACCACTTCAAGCATTTGCATTTGGTGTTGGAGACTTTGAGGAGGAATGAGCTTTACGCAAAGTTCTCCAAGTGCGAGTTCTGGCTACCCTCGGTAGCATTCCTTGGTCATATAGTGAGTGGGGAAGGTATAGCGGTGGATCCGGCGAAGATTGTTGCGATACGGGAGTGGCCTGCGTTATCTTCTATCGCGGAAGTCCGTAGTTTTCTCGGACTTGCCGGATATTACAGGCGCTTCGTAGAGAACTTCTCGCGGGTAGCGTTACCTCTCACGAAGTTGACAAGGAAGGACCAGAAATTCTTGTGGATGCAAGAGTGCGTGCAAGCTTTTGAGGAGCTGAAGAGGCGGTTGACCAAGGCGCCAGTGCTTAGTTCGCCGAGTGGGACCGAGGGCTTTGAGGTGTATAGCGACGCTTCGGGTAGTGGCTTGGGCTGCGTGTTGTTGCAGCATGGAAGTGTGATCGCGTATGGATCGCGTCAGCTGAAAGTGCATGAAAGAAATTATCCGGTGCACGACTTGGAGTTGGCGGCCGTGATTTTTGCACTCAAGTTATGGAGGCACTACCTATACGGCGTAAGAGTCGATATATACACCGATCACAAGAGCCTAAAATACTTGTTGGATCAAAAAGACCTTAATATGAGGCAGAGGAGGTGGATGGAGTTCCTGGGGGACTACACCTTCAAGATACATTATGTACCCGGGAAGGGCAACGCAGTTGCGGATGCGCTGAGCCGCAGGGCTCCCGCCCGAGCCAACTGGTTGTCAGTGCATGATGAGCGGCTAGTGCGGGAGTTGGAGGAGCTTGAGATCTGTTGCGTTGACAAGCAGACGAGCGCCAAAGCAATGTTAAACTGGACAGAGGTGCAGTATGACCTGGCTGACCGGGTTCGGCAGGCATTGGAGTTAGATGACTCCATGAAGGAGCTTATGGAGGCCGCTCTGGATGGGTCAAATTCCCAGTTCTCGGTGGATGATGGTTTGTTAAGAAAGGATCATCGGTTGTGCGTCCCGAGTGGGGGTAACCTCCGGGCGGAGTTGATGTACGAGGCTCATCATACCAAGTACTCAATCCACCCAGGGAGCACGAAGATGTATCGTGATCTCAAGAAGCTGTTTTGGTGGCCGGGGCTTAAGAAAGATGTGGCGTTGTACGTGGCTAAATGCCAAACGTGCGCCTTGGTGAAGGCGGAGTGCCAAAAGCCAGGAGGATTTCTGAAATCCTTGCCTATACCGGAGTGGAAATTCGACGACATATCCATGGACTTTGTGCACGGGTTGCCAAGGTCGCAGAAGGGGAACGACGCCATCTGGGTGATCGTAGATCGACTAACCAAAGTGTCGCATTTCATTCCGCATAGGAAGGATGATCCTGTGGAGAGATTGGCAAAATTGTATGTCGACAATATTGTTAGGCTGCATGGTGTGCCCCGTAGCATTGTGAGTGATCGCGATGGGCGGTTCACGTCAAATGATTGGAGGTTGGTACAGCAGATGTTGGGAACAAAGTTAAAGTACAGCACAGCTTTCCATCCGCAGACGGATGGGCAGACCGAGAGGGTCAATAGAACGATGGAGGACATGCTCCGCATGTGTGTTCTAGACTTCGGGAAGCATTGGGAAGACCACCTTTATTTGGTGGAGTTCGCGTACAACAACAGCTACCAAGCGAGTATACAAATGGCGCCCTTCGAGGCCCTGTATGGTAGGAAGTGTCGCACGCCGTTATCGTGGCTTGAAGCGGGTGAGGCAAGGTTGTACAAGAAGCAGGAGGTGGAGAGTGCTACCTCGTTAGTGCGGATCATTCGGGAGCGCTTGTTGATCGCTCAGGACCGGCAGACGAAGTATTACAATGCCAAGCACCGGAACGTGGAGTTCGCGGTAGGCGATTGGTTATACCTGAAAGTGAAGCCGTTCAAGAGTGTTTCGCGGGTGAGACGCTTGAAGAAGCTGAGCCCAAGATACCTTGGACCTTTTGAGGTCCTGGAGCGAGTCGGCGAAGCTGCATACCGTTTGAAGCTATCAGTGGAGTTGAGTGGATTACATGATGTGTTCCACATTTCTGTGTTGCGGAAGGCGGTGCAAGAGCCTTCGCAGGTGATCGCGGCTGATCAAGTACCGGTTGAAGAAGGGTTGACAACGAAAGTCAAGCCCATATCTATTGAGGATTTCGAAGTCAAGCGGCTTTGGAACAAGGAAATCAGAATGGTGAAGGTCCGTTGGGATAACTGCGGATGCGAGGAGCTCTCTTGGGAGCGAGAGCAGACAATGTGCGAGGAGTACCCCGAGTTGTTCCCCTCAGGTACTCGTTATGTTTATGTTTTTGTGTGGTCTCTGTTCTTAATTTCGGGACGAAATTCTCTTAAGGGGGAGGGAGTTGTAAGACCCCAACCTCGGAGTTGATCGCGGGGCGATCAATCAGCGCTTTTGGAGGTCTGAACAGGGGCACACGGCCAGGCACACGGCCGTGTGCCTACCCGTGTTCAGTGATTTTGTGCAGTCTCGAGTCAGAGAAGTACACGGCCTGAGACACACGGCCGTGTCTCAAGCCGTGTGTGGGGCACACGGCCTCGAACACGGCCGTGTTCGAAGCCGTGTTCTGGAAGCCCGACGATCGTCCTGAAGCTCCAGGTAACACGGCCCGTGGCACACGGCCGTGTCAGGACCCGTGTCGATCGGCGAATGAACTACACGGCCAGGCACACGGCCGTGTGCCAACCCGTGTTCGGCCCAGATTTTGTTATTTTGGATCTAATCTCGGCCGTTCATTCCCTTGGATCTGGATCTGACGGTGGGGGCTGCTCCTGGGGGGTTATTAGCCGGGAAATGGGGGGAGAAACCCTCATTTTCATCTTGAGTTCTCTTTCTACATCCTAGAGAGAGGGGAGAGCTCCATTGGTGGTGTGAGGCCAAAATCCGGCCGCCGGAGGAGGTTCGAAGCTCCAAATCGCGATCCGAGCCCAGATCCGCGGAGGCGACGACGTTGCGAAGCTTTCTAGCCGCGTAGTTTGCGATGGCGCCGCGGAAAAACGCAAGGGTAACGATTCTTTATCTTGGGCATGTGAAGCCCTCTTTTCCTTGCATAGGAAGCCCGCTCTCGCGAGTGAGCGAAGAGTTGGAGCGCTCCTTGGGGTAGATATGTGAAGTCCCCCTTGTGTAGAGTCTGTATGCGTAAACGGACATAGGCATTGTGTGTGAAGCCTATTCGGACGTGTTGGTCCGAATCGGTGATGTTGCATTGCATTTGAACCGGGCAAGACTCCGGATGTTTGGGTGTTTTCGGGTTTTTCTACGTGGTAGATTGCATCAGGGAATCTTAGAGATTAACTCTAAGGTGCACCCAGAAAACTGGGCAAAAGCGGGTTTTGCCAACACGGAGGCCGGGGAGCCAACGTGAACATAATTGGGTTATGTGATTTTGTAGCGGAAACGGGACTCGGCGAGTCTTGACCTGCGCATATGGCTTAAATTGTCGTTGCGGTATGAGCACGGGTCAAGCAGAACCATACCCGGTCTATGTCGTTCGGTAGGACCGTTGGCATGGACGAGGGTCTTCGGCGGTCTATGGCTTAAATTGTCGTGACCAAGGCTAAGGAGACAAATTGCTCATATGGATGACCGTCCTAGAGGCGGTGGTGGATCGGGAACGTCTATGGCTTGAATTGACGTGACGTTGGCCGGTTCGCCGAGAATGTGCCCTGAGTGCACGGGGTGTGTGGCCGTGCGAGCCTACGCCTGTGGTGATGTGCAATTACCTTTTATAAATGCCTATACCAATAAAGTGCAGGGAAAGAGCATCCCCGCCCCGATTGTGGGGGCGGGATCGTTACAATTTGGTCAGCTTTGCTGACCGTTGCTATTGTTTGCCACCGGGCGGTGGTTTGTTGCTTGCAGGTGCTGCGGAGCCGAGCGGGAAATAGCGGGCTAAAGCCCTTGTTGCTGTGCCGGCCCTCGAAGGCCTAATTTGTTATGTTTTCCCGTTCATTCATGTATGGCCGACCTGCAAGCCGAGGTCTGAAAACACTATTTTGTTAAGTGATCAATGTAAGGCCTTAAGGCCAGTTCTCCTTTGTGTATGTACTCATTCCTGGGTTGTAGTGGACATTCATGCTTTGTGGCAGGGTTCTTATCTTTTTGCAACTTAATTAAATTGCTTCCGCTAGGTGTTGTGTAGGACGCTCTGATTGGTTGTATGGTTTCAACGCGTAACCAACCGGTCTGTCCGTAGTATATGGCGTCGGGCCCCGGCCGGACCTACTGT
The DNA here is from genome assembly GCA_039513925.1 of Platanthera zijinensis. Classification (NCBI taxonomy): domain Eukaryota; kingdom Viridiplantae; phylum Streptophyta; class Magnoliopsida; order Asparagales; family Orchidaceae; genus Platanthera; species Platanthera zijinensis. The sequence goes on from CM077085.1 coordinate 32,135,879, forward strand.
TATATGCTATGTGACGGATAGGGGCGTTACAATCCATGCGCGTGTGAGGTGTCACGATCCTAACAGACTTCCACCCAACTGGAGCACCTGCCAACGTGAATAAATAACCAGAAGTGGATCTGCGTCTATCTATGTCACTGGCAAAGTCCGAATCTACATACCCCACATATAAGTTAGCTACTGATGATTGTCTCTCAAACATCAAGCCCGTATCAATAGTACCTTTCAGATACATAAGTATCCACTTTACAACATCCCAATGACTCCTCCCTAGATCATGCATGAACCTGCTCACAATCCCAACTGGCTGTGCTATATCCGGCCTGGTACACATCATAGCATACATAAGACTCCCTACTGCACTGACATACGAAACCGACCGCATTTCCTTCCTTTCAGTATCATCTTTAGGACATAAATCGGCACTCAACTGAAAATGTTGTGCTAAAGGAACACTCACCGCTTTGGTTGACGCATTAATACCAAACTTCTTCAGCACCTTCTCCAAGTAAGCCTTCTGGCAAAGCCAAACTCTACCAGTTGATTTGTCAAGCTGAATCTCCATGCCAAGAATTTTCCGGGCTTCACCCAAATCCTTCATTTCAAAGCTCTTGAATAATTGCTTCTTCACCTTATCAATCTCCAACTGACTAGAAGAGGCAATAAACATGTCATCAACATATAATAAGAGGTAAATGTACACATCTCCCGAAAGTTGCTTATAATAAGCACAATGGTCAAACTGTCTCCGCTCAAAATTTTCTTTTTGCATAAACTGATCACATTTTCTATACCACATTCGTGGTGATTGCTTTAACCCATACAAGGACTTGTTCAGTTTGCACACCAAGTCTTTATGGGTGGCACCATACCCAGGCGATTGATGCATGTAAATTTCCTCCCCAAGTTCCTTGTGTAGGAATGTTGTTTTCACATCAAGCTGTTCAAGTATCAGACCAAACTGTGCAACAAGAGCAAGCAATACACGGATAGAGGGATGTTTGACTACAGGGAAAAACACTTCATCATAATCAATCCCTTCACGATGCGCAAAACCTTTTGCTACCAACCTTGCCTTGAACCACACATCAGCTTCTCCAGGAGATCCTACCTTCTTAGCATACACCCACTTGCACTCAATGGCCCTCTTCCCAGGAGGCACCTTTACTAAACTCCAAGTGTTATTTTTGTAAAGGGACTCCATTTCTTCATTCATGGCTACCTTCCACTGCTCACCTTCGGGACTCTCCATAGCCTCTTTAAAGTGACTTGGAATTTCAGCTTCAATTGCTGATAATGCAAATGCAATATGATCCCTCAACCACGAAGGTTTTGGAACATTTGTCCGCCTAATCCTACATCTCGCAATTGACTCCTCAACAAGAGCCACCCTAATATTTTCTTCAGCATCTACATCCTCCTGACCAAGATCTGTAAGCTCATCTGTTGCAGTCTGTCCAGGTACATGTTGCTCGTTAGAAGAATCACGTGGAACAATAGGAGCAACATCAAGCTCCATAATCTGTAAGCCATCTGTGGTCTTCCCTGAACTCTCCACCAGTTGAGAGCATTTAGGCTTCAACATGCTCCCCTCATCAAAAGTAATATCCCTGCTAATCACAATCTTCTTCTCAACATGGTCATACAATTTGTAGCCTTTAACCCCATGCCTGAATCCCAAGAAGACTGCCTTTTGAGCTCTAGGTTCCAACTTATCATTACGCACATGATAATAAGTTGGACACCCAAAAATCTTCAACTACTCATAGTCCCTAGCAGGATGACCTGACCACTTCTCCATGGGAGTCAACTTCCCAATGGCTGCAAAAGGCAGACGGTTCACTAAATGACAAACATAATCTATGGCTTCAGCCCAAAAAACTCTATCCATCCCCGAATTGGACAACATACACCGCACCTTTTCCACAAGGTAGGGTTCATTCGCTCTGCCACCCCGTTCTGCTGCGGTGTCTCTTTAACTGTGAAATGGCGATCAATACCAGATTTCTGACACTCCTGCAAGAAAGCATTAGACGTGTACTCTCCTCTATTGTCTGATCTGATATATCTAATGCACCTGCCAATTTGATTCTCTACCAATTTCTTCCAAATAATGAATTTTTCTAGAACTTCACTTTTGTGCTTCAATATGTACACCCATACATACTTAGAAAAATCATTTATAAAAGAGACAAAATATTGACTTCCACCCAACGATATTGATTTAGTTGGGCCCCAGACATCCGTGTGAACATAGTCCAAAATTCCTTTAGTACTATGGATGGCAGTACCAAAGGACACACGTGTTTTCTTTCCGAACAGACAATGTTCACAAAAACCAAGTTTACAAGTGTTTGAACCTTTAATTAAACACATATTATGCAAAGAAAGAAGAGAAGGTTCACCTGCGTGGGCTAACCGCATATGCCATAGAGTAGTAGCATCATTAGAATCCTCCACCACTGCAGTAGACCCAGTCACTGTCTTTCCCTGAAGATAGTCGAGATTGTGGTGACGCTCACCACGCTTGAATACCAAAGCTCCCTTAGAAATCCTCAGAATTCCTTCATAAATGACTACCTTGTAGCCCTTTGTTTCCAAAGCTCCAACTGAAAGTAGATTCTTCCTGATCTCTGGAACATGACATACCTCAGTCAATTCTCTAACTGCACCATCATGCATCTTTATGAAAATGCTACCAATTCCAACAGTACGACAGACATGATTGTTGCCAATAGTGACAACCCCAGAATATAATGTCTTGTAAGAGCTAAACCATTCCCTGAATGGGTAGATGTGATAGGTAGCCCCAGAATCAAGAATCAAACTTGACTCATCAGAAATCAAGTACTGATCCACAACGGACAAAGAAACATCTGACTCTGCCTCTACAATTTTCACATGAGAGATATTGGCATTCGCCCCCTTTTTATCTCCCTTGTTCACATTCTTGATTTTAGGACAATCCCGCTTCCAGTGACCTTCCTCCATACAATAAGCACACTGATTCTTTCCAAGACTGCGACCACGTGACTTATCACGCTTCTGAAAATGGCCGCTGCTAGACCCCTTTTTGAACCAACTCTTCTTCTTGTCAGATCTACCCCTCTGAAGTGACAGGACCTCAGCCGACTCCGCCTTGGAGGACTCCTTGTCTCTCCTACGGAACTCATGATTTAACAGAGCAGTAGTCACCTCTCCATATTCCAAAACGTCTGTCCCGTGTATGAGAGTCATGATGAAATTCTCATACGAATCAGGTAGCGAGTTCAACAACAGTAACGCTTTGTCTTCATCTTTCACTTCTTCAACCAAATTGTATAGATCCGCAAGCAATTTTGTAAATTCATTTAGATGATCATCGATAAAAACCCCCTTGCGCATTGTAAATCTGTAGAGACGACGCTTCATGTGAAGTCTATTCTCCACACTCTTTGTCATGTACTTGCTCTCTAAGATTCCCCACATCTTCACCGCTGAGGTTTCTGTCATGATGCCATACTTGATATCCTGTGTCACACAATTACAGATCAAACCGCAAGCACTTCGGTTCATCTTCAACCACGTCTTCTCGACCATCCCTTCCGGACAATCCTCAGACTCAAGTGCCTCCTCTAAATTAAGTGCACACAATGCATCCATCACTTCGCATCTCCACATACCAAAGTTAGTTTTTCCGTCGAACTTTACAACGTCAATCCTAGCCGGATGTGAGGCCATGAGAGCCAACGAATTCATTATTATGCCTTTTGGGAGGAACAAAGCAGCTATCCTCACGCGGAGCAGCATGTTGTCCGCCGTGAGCTCAAGAATCTTTCTCTCTCTTTCGCCTCCAAGTGTAACGAGGAACGACTTGTCACCCTTGATTCTTCAAACAAGTTGTAACCGCAAACAGATAGTGGATTTCGATCGGCACGGACCCGGTCGCGTGGTTTTTCACCCAGTTGAGGGGTTTTTCCAAGCCAAAGTATCGTGTGCACATTTTCTCTCCCATTGACCGTGTGCGCACTCGACCGCTCCGTGAGCTAAGACGGTTCAAGTTACTCCGGTCCGACCGGAGCGTCGAGTTTGGCCGCAACATGACTCAAATGCACATAAAACATGCACTCATGCTCGTTAACACACGAACACATTGGAAATGCCCAAATGTGCATGCATACACACACATACTTGTCATCTGCACCTACTGACAAGTTCTATTATGATTGAACCTAACCTTTCTTTTAGAAAGAAGCTTTTGTTTGCACCATATTTCATATTTATTCAACTTTGTTGCAGAAAAACAATGTCTCAAATCAACGAGAACATTGTAATTCTTCTTCTTGCTAATGCACAATCTCGACTAATTAAGAAGCATTTTAGGAAATGATCTGGTAAGTTGTGTGTATACTTTCTTCTGCATTTTGTTATATGTATATTGTGCACGCTGATTTATTTTTCTCTTCTTTATGTCATCTGATTGATACCTATATGCAGTAATGCGCTGTCAAGACGACATGATGAATTGATAACTGATATGACCCAAGCGGATTAGCTGCATGTTGGTAGGAAAACCACAATCAGTTCAATCTTATTAGGAATTGTTAGCCTGCTAAGTGCGCAGTGGAAACTTATTTCAATTTATTTAAAAATATTTTCCACAGCAATTGTTGTGCGTCATTAGTATCTCTTACTGCAACGCGCTGAGTGTGCCGTTAATATGAGAATCGACAACGCTCTATGCACGTTATCGATACATTGCTACTATTGATAGCGTTGAACTTGGTGGCACGCATATGTGCGTTGTTAATCACTTTCCGCAGCGAACATTGCGAGCCGCGGAAGCTCATTTTTCTTGTAGTGAATGCTCACAAATGGTGAGAATCGAACCATGACCTCTTTGTCATGGGGCCTCAGCTTATCAAACTGGACCAAGCCTTAATGACAATTAAGTTAATTTAATTGTTAATTAAGAACTCTGTTAAATATTGTAATAACTTTGTATATTTTATTCTTTATTGGTTTAGTCCCACATTGCTAGTTGGGTTTTCTCTCCCTCTTCTTCTCCTATATGTAAGACCTTTTGGTCCCCTTTTTACTCAATGAAACATATGTTACATGTGTATATGGCCCCTCCTCCGGGCCTCTCTGTTCCCCCTGGCCACGTCTGTCACCTACGTCGGGCCCTCTATGGTCTCAAACAGGCTCCCCGTGCCTGGTTTGAGCGCTTCCGCACTGCTATTCTACATGCTGGCTTCATTGAACGACAGACTGATCATGCCCTGTTTACTCGCACCTCTGCTCAAGGATGTGCCATACTGCTCCTATATGTGGACGATTTGATCATCACTGGCGATGACCATGACACAATTACTTCTCTTCAAAAGTATCTCCACGGTCAGTTCGAAATAAAGGACATGGGACCCCTTCGTTACTTCCTCGGGTTAGAAATTTCCCGCTCCAAACGCGGCATCCTGGTCTCTCAGCAAAAGTACATCTCTGATATTCTCTCTGTTGCCGCTATCACTGACAACCGCACTGTTGACACCCCCATGGAGCTCAATCTGAAACTCCTCCCAACCGACGGTGAACCGCTCTCGGATGTCTCCCGCTATCGGCGACTTGTCGGGATGCTGGTCTATCTCACTATGACTAGGCCTGACATTGCATACGCTGTTAGCTTCGTCAGTCAGTTTGTTCAAGCTCCTCGCTCAGCTCACTATGCCGCAGTCCTCCGGATTCTCCGCTATCTTCGCTCCTCCGTCACCCGCTCGCTGTTTCTCTCTGCAACCTCTCCTCTCACCCTCCGAGCCTTTTCGGATGCTGATTGGGCGGGGGACGCTACGACTCGTCGCTCCACCACGGGTTTTTGCATCTTCCTGGGTGACTCTCTGATCTCCTGGCGTAGTAAGAAACAAGAATCCATTGCGCGCTCCAGCACGGAGGCTGAGTATCGTGCCATGGCTTCCACCACTGCTGAAATAGTTTGGCTCCGTCGTCTTCTTTGCGATCTTGGTGTGCAGATATCAGGGCCTACTCCTCTATTTTGTGACAATCGAAGTGCCATTCAGATCGCTTCCAATCCGGTGTTCCATGAACGAACAAAACATATTGAGATCGATTGTCATTTCACTCGCCAGGAATTCATCGCCAACACTATCTCTCTACCGTTCATTGCCTCTGAAGAACAAGTCGCGGACTTCCTCACCAAGCCGCTCACAACTGCAAGATTCCGATATCTTATTAGCAAACTCTCAATTCATGATCCACCGTGAGTTTGAGAGGGCGTGTTAAATATTGTAATAACTTTGTATATTTTATTCTTTATTGGTTTAGTCCCACATTGCTAGTTGGGTTTTCTCCCCCTCTTCTTCTCCTATATGTAAGACCTTTTGGTCCCCTTTTTACTCAATGAAACATATGTTACAATTGCACTTCTGAATTCTAACAAACTCAATCCAGAATAACAAATGGCAGTTTCAAATCTCAATCCGTTGACTAATCAATGATTGAGTTCAGCAATGACAGACATAAGTTCACAATCTTCTTTCTCATGAAACATTGGACGGCAATGAAGACCATACCTCAAATTACTACTCTTAACTATTTTCTTTTCTTTTTTTCAATACAGCAGGTAAAACCTTCCTCAGTGTCTGCCTGATGAAAAACAAATGGGCACTGCAGCAAGCAGTGAAGAACTAATGGACATTACCATATGCAAATCTTTCATATGCTTAGATCATCTTGGAAGAGTGCAGGTGGGAGTCATTGAATATATCTTGATGTTAACTCTCACGATTAAATTCTACAGCTTCTATTACTGAGCAAAACTATAAAAAGCTTTGTTCTTTTTAACAAAACAGTAGAATTAATGCTACATTTGCTAAAGGAAACACAGAGTTTTGAAGGAAACACTGCTCTTATTAATGCTGCAACTCATGTGGAAATCCCAGCATAAGCAGCAGTGAGAAAGAATAACAGCACATAAACACAACTACACACAAAAAAGATTAAAAAAAAACCCTAAACCCCCCACAAGATTCAAAACCACATGGTGACTCTAACAAGCAGAAGTTCATGATAGTAAAACTATATACAAATAAACTACGGATTGCTTGTATTCCTCATTCCAATCTTGTCAATTGTCCATTCCAGCGTGCACCGCCTTGACCGAAGCTACCCGAGCGCACATCGCCGCTTTTAGCGCATTCGCAACGGCCTTGTCAACTTGCTCCTCGACGCTGGAAAGGAGAAGCGTCTGCTCCAAAGCTCTTCGTGCCGACTGTGACCAAAGGCAAAATTGATAATGATTTTGTTAGATTCTGTAGAGCATCTTACAATAAACATTGGACGAATCAACAGCTTGAATCAAACATGACAATTTGTATACCTGCGTAGCCTGTTCCACATTGGGGTCTGCTAGGGGGAGAGTGTTCTTCAAAGATCCGCAATCCCATTCCCCAGCCATGGCTTCACCGCTTTCGAAGGTGTATGTTCCGAAACCTTGCTGCTGGCCTTCATGCCACGACCCCTCGTAAGATTGGCCATTGGCAAAGCAGTACACTCCAAAACCATGAATCTTGTCTGCAAAGTATTCGCCAACATACCTATCCCCATTTCTGAAAGAAAAAGAAAAGATTGTAGGCAATGAATATTGGGCTCATAAATTTATTAATTTCAATGTACATTAATAATGTTATATTTGATTTCCACAGTTTAATGCAGATAAAATCAAAATCACTAAATTCATCATCCAATTAGCATGACTAATTAGCAATTTGAGGAATCTGAACAGCCTAAAAATTGAAACTGGAAGATGATCAAAATTGAATATTTCACACTTAAGTTACTAGAAAATCAAACAGTCAGGACTCAGGACACAAATAAATTCACCTAAAATTCAAAACAGAGATGTGAACATAACTCAAATCTCCATAAGCAACATAACAAATAATGAATGCCTAAATTATACCTGAAACGATAGTAGCCGAATCCGTGTTTGGCGCCGCACTTGAACTCCCCCATAAAAGAGCTTCCATCGGCGCAGCCGTGCACTCCTCTGCCATGGCTTCGCCCTGCAAACCACTCTCCGGCGTAGCTATCTCCATTGTTGTGTTTATACACCCCAATGCCGTGCTTGAGACCCCGATGATAATGGCCCTGATACCGGCCGCCCCTCGCCCAACTCTCGATCCCATAACCGTCGTATTTCCCGTCGACCCAGTCGCCCTCGTACTTCCCCTGCCGGCCGAAATAGTAAACGCCGCTTCCGCTGCTCTTCCCTCTGTAGAACTCCCCTTCGTAGAAATCCCGTCCGTTACGGTAGAATTGGACCCCTTCACTCGCGGGCTTTTCATCATCTCTCGGGTTCTCCTGGTCGCCGTCATCCTCGTCCCCGATGAACCACCGCACATGCTTTCTCCGTCCAAAGCGAAATCGCAAGAAATCAAAAAGGTGGGACCTTTTCAGAACGAGGGAGGCTGCGGCAATGGCCGCGGAGGCGAGGGAGAGTTTCCAGAGAAAGGGAGACTGGGGGCGGAGGTAGATGACGGACAGGAGGAGGAGAAAGTGGATTAGGAGAATGGGGAGTAGGGAGAGATGGTGGCCGGCAATGAAAGAGGTGAAGAAGCTGGAAGTGGGCGAGTGGAGTTTCATCTCCTCTGAGTCGTCGTCGGATTCAAAGGACTCCATTGAGGCCTGCAGGTTGTGAACAGAGGAATAACGCATCAACATTGGGCTGCGGATGGGGCAGGAATGCGCGCGGCTGAGCTTCCATGACTCACGACCCTCCATTCCAAGCTTCTTCTCTTTGCACTGCTGTCTTCGTCGTCGTCGTCCCTGCTGCGCTCGCTGGAGACAGATTGAGAGAGAAAGCTGGAGGTAGGCGAAGCTGGAGACGGATGAGTTTGAGATTTCGAAAATGCGGCATTTTTATACTTGCTTGGTTGAATTTGAATTTTAGCTGGGAATCTCCGGCGCCGGCTGAGCGTCGCTCATTCATGATTCCGTTAGTTACTTTAAAAAAAAAACAGAATTTCGAAATATTAGTTACTTTTAATATATATATATATATATATATTGTTATTTATTTATTGCAGATAATTCTTTGTAATTTAAATATTGTTAGTACTTAGTACTTTGATAGTTCACCATAATTTATTTGCCCTCCTCCGCGGCACCGCACGTCTTCCTTTAATCCCTTCAAATTAAATAATAATAAATGTCAAATTTGAATTATTAATTTTGCAATAATTGTTGAACAGAAATAAAATAATTTCATAAAAATAATATAATAGTATATAAATGGTGTATTTATAAGGGCACCGTGTTTAGTATTAGGAAGCCAAAATAAATCTGTTTTTTTAAAAGGGTGCTGTTATTAGCAAATTTATTTGGACTGTTAGTAAATTATTACTACTAACAAATCATTACATTTGAAAATAGATATTTGAAAATCATTTTGTTATTAGCAAATTGTACAAAAAAAATTGATGTGAATATTAGTCCGATAATGGGGGCTATATATATATGCTATATTTTGAACACAGGTGCCAACTACCAATGTAGCTTTTTTTTCGTCAAATTTTTTTTGCATAAAAAATACTGTAAATTTAGTAGAGCTTGTATTGAATAATCACCAAACTTCCATTTTGCGCAAAAATCACCCCAAGTAAAAAAAAGTGAAAATGTTTTGCTGAAGTAGTTTTTATGGCATAGTTAGTCATTCAAAAAGCTATTCATACTTCCAATTGATACATTGCATCCCACAAATATTTCCATCTTATTCTCATTTAGGCTCTGTTTGGGACAACTCTGACGGATGGAAAAGCTGATGTTGGAATAGAGCTTTTTTATGTAGAGCTTTTTGAGAAGCAGTATTGAAAAAGTTGCAAATTATTTGGATGGTCTTTGAAAAAATGCTCTTCAAATAGAGCTTTTTCTATCTGAGCTGTTTGAAAGAATAGCTTTTCAGAAACACTTTTTTATAAATCAAAATATTTAAATATATATTGTTCGTAGAGAATAATTAAACAGATAATTAAACTGAAATGTTATACATAGCTCACGAAATAATAATAAAAGTTAACAATTATTGCATATTGTCTTCTCCATTCATTTCAGTTCACCCGTGCAACGAAAAATTGATATTACTCAAACTTTTGAATTTGATGGTTTCTAAAATTTTTATAAAAGATGTCTCAAAATGTTACCTGCGAGTGTTGTATAATTCTTCAGCAATACTATCTCGTACGACAGACATATCAGTTTCAATGTCTTCCTCTGCTCTATGGTCTTCATCCTCTGATGTTATGAATGAAGACTGATTAGCATCACAAGCATTAAATTCTGGGTCCCAGCAAGAAGGATGTCTACGAATGAAGTTATGCAATGCCATAATCGCTAACACTATCCAACATTGTTTCTTGAAACTGTACTGTGACATTTTTTGAAGAATATGCCACTTTTTCTTCCAAACTCAAAATGTTTGCTCTATAACACTTCGAAGAGATGAATGCGCTTTATTAAAATGTTTGTTGTGACATGAGCATCAAAGAAAATAGAAAAACATATGCAAAGATGACAAACGACGGGAGGTAAGAAAGGATAAATTTCATTCATAATGGATTTCTCATTACATTGTCTCATTGCAGGAAAGTCCCATACTTATAGCTAGAAGATTAACAGAATACAAGATAGAAAAAATTAATTCTGCAATGTTTCCAAAAAGGTTTGCTTCGGCTTCTTCAGGTAAGTGGCGCTTTGGTTCCTGCATTGTCTTTATCCTGTGCTTCTTCTTCTTCTTCCTGATGCTTTGGCTTCTGCTGTGACATTAATGTCACTGCATTAACTCCTTCGACACTCCCCCTTAATGTTGAGACTAATATTCTCCTGATTGCAAGGTAGGAATGATTTGGAAGAGGCTTGGTCATGATGTCTGTCAGCTGTTTGTTTGTGGGACAGTAGATCATTTTTACCTGATTTGTTTCTACCAGCTCTTTTAGGAAGTGAAACCGCAACTCGATGTGCTTTGTGCGGCTATGGAAGATGGGATTCTTCCCAATTCCTATTGCAGCAAGATTGTCACACCATATAGTGATGGGATTGGCCTTCCTGTGGGGACATAGATCTTTGAATAATTTCTGTAACCATAGTCCTTCACAAGCAGCAGCACATGCTGCAATATACTCAGCCTCGACCAACGACAGGGCAACCACCTTCTGTTTTCTGGATGACCAAGATATGATCTTGCTTCCTAAGAGAAAGATGAATCCACTTGTGCTTTTCCTGTCGTCTTTGTCTCCTCCCCAGTCACTATCTGTGTACCCGATTAATTCTGCATCATCTTCCTTCTCATACAGCAAGCCTAGCTCCTTGGTTCCTTTAAGGTAACGTAGAACACGTTTTGTAGTGATAAGGTGTTCTGAGCTTGGTGTTAAGAGATAACGGGACAAAATACTCACGACATTTTCAATATCTGGTCTTGTATTGGTGAGGTAGATTAGTGATCCAATCAAGCTCCTATAATCTGCTTCCGGGACTAGTTTGTGCTGATCAGATTTGGAAAGCTTCACACTTGTGTCCATGGGTGTGGTGACTTGGTTTGATTCTTTTATTCCAGACTTCTCTAACAGCTTCTCTATATATCTCTCTTGGTTAATGAAGATGCTCCCTGGTTTTTGCTTGATTTGAAAGCCTAAGAAATATTTCATTAACCCAAGGTCACTCATCTCATACTTCTCCTCCATAGTCTTCTTGAATTCTTTTACAATTTCTGTAGTTGATCCTATAAAAATCAGATCATCAACATATAATGTGAGCAGTAGGAAATGATTATTGGGGAAGGATTTGGTGTATAGGGCTGCATCATTTCTGCTCCTCTCATACCCATTTGTTGTAAGGTAGGAGTCAATTCTTTGATTCCAGACCTAGGGTGCCTGTTTTAGGCCATAGAGTGCCTTCTTTAATTTATACACCTTCTCTTCCTCTCCTCTTTTCACAAAACCTTCAGGTTGGTTTACATAAACTTCTTCTTCCATGGTTCCATTAAGGAAAGCAGATTTTACATCCAACTGATGGACTAGGAGGTTGGCTTGGGCTACTACAGCAAGGAGAGACCTGATAGTCTCCATCCTCACTACTGGCGCAAACGTCTCTGTGTAGTTTATCCCTTGCTGTTGGGTGAACCCTTTGGCCACTATTCTTGCTTTATACTTCACTATGGCTCCATGCTCATCTTGTTTAATTTTATAAACCCATTTTAACTTTATTACTTTCTTGTTTGCTGGTTTGAAGACTAACTCCCAGGTTTCATTCTTCTCCACCATCTTCATTTCAGCTTCCATAGCTTCCATCCACTTTGGATCAGAGGTAGTGGCTTTGTAGTCTTCAGGCTCCTCTTTGGTGAGAAATGCTAGATCTGCATATTGGTAGATGTCAGTTAAATATTTGTACCTCTTGGGAGATGATGACTCCTCATCTGAAATGGCTCCAGGATCTTGTCTTTCTTCGTGCAATGCCTCCTCAGATGGGTAGGATGGCTGATCTTTATCAGTAACCACACCTGGAGGTGAGGCAGAGAGCTCAGATGGGTTGAAAAATTGAAATTCTTCAGGAAATGTGGCACCAAGTTGAGTCTTATCCCATTCCCATGTAGCATTCTCATCAAATGTGACATCTCTGGAGATATAGAGCTGCAGGGTTTCAGGATTAAGTATCCTGTATGCTTTAGATTGTTGGCTGTATCCAACTAGTACTCCATTTTCTGCTCTCATCTCAAGCTTCTTTCGATCCTCCTTGGGAATATGCCTATATGCAAGACACCCAAAAATTCTAAGGTGTTGTACATTAGGCTTTTTCTTCTTCCATGCTTCATAAGGTGTAGCACCTTCTACACTTCTAGTGGGGGATCTGTTTAATACATAAACCGCTGTGTGGGCAGCTTCTGCCCACAGCATTTGAGGCAATTTAAAATGATGTAGCATGGCTCTCATTCTTTCTGCTATGGTTCTGTTCTTCCTCTCTACAACCCCGTTTTGCTCAGGTGATCGAGGGGCTGTCAATTCTCTGGAGATGCCTTGGCTCTTGCAAAAGGCCATGAAAGCTTATCCTGTGAATTCTCCTTCACGGTCTGTCCTTATCCTTCTTATGTTGTGTCCACTTTCTTTTTCAGCTAGTGTTTTGAACTCCTTAAACTTTGAGTTGGTGTTGGAGTTGGCCCCTACAGGTCTGCATGAACCAATTCCAAGGGTTCTTTAGACCTCCAGGAAGCAGTAGAAGGAAATGCTAGCCGATGGCTCTTCCCATGGATGCAGTCTTCACATTTGTGGTCCTCTTCCTTCAGCTCTGGCAGACCTTTAGCCATCTCCCTTTGTTTTAGTAGAACCAGATCCCTGTAATTTAAATGCCCAAATCTATTGTGCCATAATGCTAAGGATGTGGAGCAAACAAAGGCTTCTTCATTTGGAATTTCCAGCCTTAAAGGAAACATATTGTTTGGTGTTATTTTCACAAATGCTATGCACACACTTGTATCATTGTGGCATATGCGGCAATGATCTCCTTCAAAGGTTAAGGTATAGCCATTCTTCATAAGCTGCCCTACACTCAACAAACTTTGAGTGAGGGATGGTACATAATGCACTTTCTCTATGTGTCTTATATTTCCATCCTTAGACTTTACTGCCATAGTCCCCGTCCCCTCTATAACTAGCTTCTTTCCATCTCCTAGTATTACATCAGTTTTGCTGGCTTCATTCATTTCAACAAAATATTGCTTGCAGGGAGACATGTGGTTAGAGCAACCACTGTCAATAAACCAGATTTCACTTGGGGATTTTTCTGTGCTGGTTTCAGTAATGAATAGTTTCTCAGTTGTATTTGTGTATTTGACCTCTTCCTTTTTCTCTTCTTTATCCTTAGACCAGTAGTCCTTCTGCATGTGTATTGGCTTCTTGCATCTTTTACACTTATAAAAGCATTCCATGGCTGCATGATTTGTTCTTTTGCAAAGAGTACAAAAGATTTGTGGATTGTTGTTGTTTTTAAAATCAGGATGTGGTCTCCCCTCATTGGATTTCCCTCTCCCCCTACCCCTCATGCCTGGTTTGGGGTTTCTTTGGGTAAATTTTTCAGTAATTTTGGCTTTTGATTGAAAGGCTTGTTCAAGTTCACCATTGCTTCTTTTTAGTCTTTCCTCATGGGCTTGGAGTGATCCCATAAGATCTGTGATGGAGAGGGTTTTTAGGTTCTTTGTCTCTTCTATGGTTGTCACTATAGGATCAAATTTAGGAGGAAGGCATCTAAGGATTTTTGGTGCAATCTTCTTATCCTTGAGCTTATCTCCTAGACTCCTAATTTGGTTCACAATACCCAACAGACGAGAGACAAAATCCTTAACAGATTAATCTTCTTTCATGGCTATATTTTCAAAGAGTTTCCATTGGTGTTGAAGTTTGATGTCGATTACCTTCTTTGAACCTTGAAATTCTTCTTGAAGGGTGTCCCATGCAATTTTTGAGGTTGCTGCCCCCATTATCCTCGGGTAGATGCTCTTGCTTACTCCTTGATGCAGTATGAGGAGAGTCTTTGCTTCTTGCTTGGCTTCTTCCCCAGCAGCTTTGAGTTTAGCAAGATCTTGCTCTTTCTCTTTCCCTTTGGATGAAGCAGCCGTCTCCTCCTTCCTCCCTTCCTTCACTAGCTCCCAGAGCCCTTGAGATTAAAGAAGAAGACGAATGTGGGTGGACAAAAATTCATAATGTTCTCCATCAAAAATGGGAACACCAGATTGGGTGAATTGAAACATTTGGGTGGAATTTTGAGTTGTCATGTGATGAGTAGAGATAACGGGAATGATATATGAATCTTGCTTGATTACCCACTCCCTCTGATGGCCTCACATCAAACAACCTGGCTCTGATACCACTGTTATGACATGAGGATCAAAGGAAATAGAAAAACATATGCAAAGATGACAAACGACGGGAGGTAAGAAAGGATAAATTTCATTCATAATGGATTTCTCATTACATTGTCTCATTGCAGGAAAGTCTCATACTTATATCTAGAAGATTAACAGAATACAAGATAGAAAAAATTAATTCTACAATATTTCCAAAAAGGTTTGCTTCGGCTTCTTCAGGTAAGTGATGCTTTGGTTCCTGCATTGTCTTTATCCTGTGCTTCTTCTTCTTCCTGATGCTTTGGCTTCTGATATGGCATTAATGCCTCTGCATTAACTCCTTCGACAATGTTCATGTCTGGCTTGCACAGGACGATTCCCACGAGCATAATCTGCCAAATGATATCTCGTATCTGAATATGGTTTTAAATATCTTGTCTTTAATGGATATCTTGCATCCACTAAGTAATATTTACCTATAATGATTTGAAATGTTATTTATGTAAGTATCATGTTGTATGATTATAGAAAAATATGAATAGTTATTCAACAATTTATCTTGTGGGGATGTGGAAAATGAAGTCTATCGTCAGTTAATGCGCGTGTGAAGATGCAACTATCATGTGCGGATCCTTCCCATCCAGCAAGTGCGAAAGTAAAGCATATATTAAAATCGCAAACAACCATCACATTTTGCGTTGTGGTGTCATGCCGTCCAATATATTTTGCTTGATCTTCAACAGGTACCCTCGCATCAACATATGTTCCATCAATTGCACCAACGCAATCCTTAAAAAAAGGCATATACCGAGCATCATACCTTATTTCTGTAGGTATATCTCTGAATTGACGATCAATTAGTTTTATAAAAACTTCATTTGAATCCCAAGTTGCTGAAATCCCTCATTCCTTGAGTTTTGCCATTTCGCTGTAAACCTATCAGTAGACAATACAAATCCGACAAATTGCAACTTCAATCATAAAATTTCCGACCATAGCAATGAAATGACTTATTTCCAAAGATGTTTAATACAAAATAATAAATTGTTGCAAAGGCCTTCAACTAGTTATCATTATTAGATGCAAATAACAGTAATACTGTGACAGATTTCAAACAATAATTTCAAACATTAGCTATGAGCTGACTAAAGTATGGTTTTTGTATATGATACAAGTAGACAAATTTGCAGGCATTTAGCTAGAGGAAATACAAATTGATTCAAGCTATGTACAAAAAAATTTAATGCACAGATATCATGAACTGACTTCGACGGATTATGAGTGTTGCTACTGAAATCATTATTTGGGAAAAATCCATGACTAATTGCTACAAATAGGCATAGAAAAATCAACAAATCTGGCATGAAAAATGTTGGCTTCTACAAAAAATGAAATCAGAAAAAGTAGGTTTAAAAACTCACAGATCGAACTAAATTTTTGCTGGAACAGGAGAACCTATCGGCCAGAAGATCTACATTAGGGCACGGGGTAAAAAATTTCCGAAGGAGGAGGGGATGCACTTGCAAATTCATGGGAGAGGACCTTGCTTACCTTCAAAAAGCTCGCAGAGAGGCAATCCTTCGGAGGACCTAGAAGAATGAAGACAGGTGAGCAGAGAGAGGAGCAGGCGTTGTCTGCGAGCAGGGAGGCGGACGGGCTACTGCTAGAGGACCTGGAAGATTAGATGGAGGTCCATCGTCGACGAGCAGGAAGGCACACGGGCTGCCGTCGGAGGATCTGGAAGAGGAGACAGAAGGGCGTCGTCGACGAGCAGGGAGGTAGACGAGAAGGGACGAGAAGGGACTTCGTCGGCGGAGGATTTGGAAGAGGAGAAGGGACGGCGTCGTCGGCGAGCAGGGAGGCAGACAGGCTCTTCTCAGCGGATCTGGGATGTCGTCGAGATCGAGAAGGGCGAGACTTCCCTTGATCGGGAATGAGAAATAGATGAAGACGTGATTTTAGGAAGTTAAACGTGGCGGGGTCGGGAGCTTCCTAAAAAGAGGGCAAAAAGTGATTTTCAGACCCGCGATTTTCAGAGAGCTGTCAATCCAAATACTTTCAAAACAACTTCAGCTGATGGAATATAGCTTTTCCATCCGATGAAGCTGTCCCAAACAGAGCCTTAGTCTCTAATTGGGGGGACTTATTTTCACCGGTCAAGCGGTTGCGACCGCATGAAGCTCAACGGGAGGAGGTGACATGTCAGAGGATTTCGGTAGAGCTCCGGCCTGCGGAAGAAAAAAGCTGGGAGGAGAAAAATTAGAAATGAGAGGGATCTGAGGGCCTTTTTATAGGCTCTAGGTGATGGTTTAGGTAGTTACGCGGCTATCCGCACACCGTAACCACCCAAATTACTAAGTGCAGACCATATTTAGTATAGTTTAAATACACATTATTTTTATAATATTTTTCTATATGCGCACCGTAATTAAATAAATAAATTTTTCCACTAACCATGGTCGTTACCCACGTAACGGACGGCTGCGATCGCGATAGAATGATCAGACGGTGGAGAAGGGTCGCCATCAACTGCCTACGGGCGAAGAGCCCCCGGTGGTGGATGGCCGCCGGGGGAGGAAGAGGAATCACGGCCCGCAGAGCGGCCGGCCGAGGGCGAGCATGAAGGGCAGCCGGCCTCAACGCCAGCCGCGCCTTGCGGCCTTGGCGCGGGTGGCCGGCCTTGGCGCTGGTGGCCGGCCTCGGCGCCGGCCGCATCTTGCGGCCTCGGCGGCCGGCGCCAGCCACTCCTAACGGGTGCGGCCGGCCAACCGCACCCCACGTTCCTCCCCTAAATTAGTGATTAATTGCACACCGATTTTCCTATAAATTATGTCTAGCCTCCTCCTTAAGCATTCTCACTTTGGTCCTATTAGGCTATACAGCATGCTCTATAAGGCGGCCGGTTCCTCACATTCTGGTTAATGGCTTTAAGTTTGTGGAGTAGAGAGCTTTTATGGGTGACCAAAACATAGTTGGCATTTTATTCCTTTCCCAAGAGTTGCACCACTCCATTAAGGCTCCGTTTGGGGGGGACTTATTTTCACCGGTCAAGCGGTTACGACCGCATGAACCGGACCTTAATTATGGCCCGGTTCATGCGGTCGTAACCTCTTGACCGTTGAAACTAAGTCCCCCCAAACGGACCCTAAATCCAAGTGACTGATGAAGCTCGGTCTGGGGATCACAGCTTTCCATCATATTCAATGGGATCACTTTGGTTTTAGGGAGAAAGAATTTCATGGGTCATTGCTTGTATTGTTAATCCTCAATTACACCATTCTTTTCAATGGCACTCACACACCATTCTTCAGTTCTACTGTGGAGTTGAGACAAAGATTTTCCCTTTCCTCTTACCTTTTCATCCTGTGCTCAGAGAGGCTCTCTCTTAGCATGAAAGTGCAGCATATGGCCGACATTATTCAGGGATTTCAATGCTCCCACTTTATGTGGCATATATGTGCTTCTCACCTCTTATTTGTTGGCTATAGCCTCATAATCTACAAGGCAAATATGGCTACCGCATCAAGCATTCGGTGTTATTCGCATTTGGTTCTTCCTATGGAGCTTCATGACACTTGGGAGGGCTTTCGACGTTGTGCCCTTACTCTTGGAGCGCTGAGGGTTGGACTCGAGGAGGTTTTCATGTCTGTCAACAAATGGCCAAATGCTCGGCCTTATGCTCGAATGCTCATGCGAGTTAAGGAATTGATATTCGAGAATGGATGTCTGCTCCGCAGGAAGACAAGATTCTGTATGTGTTGCTCGAAGCATCCGGATGGGGATCTAAGTGGAATCCCCTACCCGTTGCCCCTAGGTGGGTATAAATAGAGAAAACCCTTAGGAGTTTCTACGGGTATGGGTTAACCGTGTACCCGACACAACCCGTTAAGCCTCCGAACCCGTTATTGTACAAATATACACTAACAGATTCAACATGTCTTTCGGGAAGTTAACCGGGCTGTTGACGGATGTGTCAATCTTGCCATTATTAGAAGCGACTTCTCATGCTCTAAGGAGGGCCTCGTTAGAGCAATTGTTTTGAAAGATAAAGTGATTTGTGTGTATGAGCATACTATTTACAAAAATAACAATAGGTGTGTTTGTTTGATGGGTCTTAAATGGAGGGAATTGATTTTGGCACACTCAATTTTAATATTTCTGTTCGTTTGTTATTTTTGTAGGATGGAAGTGGGTCCATCGGTTTTGAGGGGAAAAAATTGAATCGATGTCAATATTTGTGTTCGTTTGGGTCTTTTTTTGGATGGTATTGATTTTCCATCCAAAACCCCTAGGTTTTGGGCCATTTCGGTTTTGGGCATTTAGAAATTAGGCTATCCACAAAAGAAAAAAAAAGGAAGCAGATGATGAGCTTGATGCACTTGGCGCCGGAGCTTGACGTGAGGCGAAGATGACGAGCTTGACGCTGGAGCTTGGCGTGAAAAGAACGTTGGGTTTGGAGACCGGAGCTTGACGTGAAAGGAATGCTAGAATTGGAGAAGCTTGATGCTAGAGAAGCGATTCAAATGGGAGGCGATCGATGGCTATTTGGAGACCGGGAGTTCTAATTACCCAATAATTCTCGTCCAAATCCAGATCCCCCACCCCACACACACACACATACAATTTTGTATTCTTTTCATCTCAAAGCTTCCCCAATCGAACATAAAAATGTGTTTTTTTTGCCCAACTCTAAAACCCAAGATTTTTTTTGATTTTGGACAAACCAATTTCCTCCATCTAAAATCGGCCAAACTAACCCACCATATAAAAAAAGGCCGCAGATTTCAACTGTAGCAGTCTACCAGAAAACAGCGTGGTGCAGAAACAGGGATAGCGGGAGACTAACTGCTCAAAGATGGAATATGGACGATAAGCTGGGAGAACAATTTTTAGCAATCAGACGAACAATTTAGTATTGGCTTAGGTTATACGTGAAATAACAAATGCAAGAATATTCACAAAAAGCCTCCAGAACCGTACATAATTTTATTGAGTGACATTATTTTCCTTTAATTTTTTTACTATCGCCCTAAGAAATGACCAATTTATCACAGAGATTAACGTCCATTTGAATAATATCCATTTTAAACCCCCAATCCATAACAACGCCATTTTGCGGTTGATTCCAACCGCAGGGAGGGAGTCTATTCAAGAATATCATTTTATCTCCAATTGCACCTAGACAGACCATAAAGGGTCTCCCCTCCAAGGGTCTCCCCTCCAAGGGTTCATTTGAGAGGCCAGCCGCAGTAGTAACGCCACCGGCAATCCAAACTGGAGTGAGGGGCGGGTTCACAGACAAGTGTTTTTTTTTCCCATTTTGCTTGGAAAAATGTGAGCAAATCGGTGGCGAAAAAACAAAAGCCCCGCCCCATTAATATTGCATTGGCAAGAAACACAACGGAAGGCCGCCAGCGTGCTAAACGAACCCTAAGATCACAAAATTATAGGTTGCTCGCCTCTATCTTTTGAAAATACAAAAACCTTCCCCTATGAGTGACATTTTTAGGCATGCATGCATGCATGAAATGTAAACTCACAGAGGGGATATTTGTGATTTCCAAAAATTGAGGGCTGCAACCAATAATTATGCAAACTGGCAGAGAAGATTTGAGTAATTAATTAAGGTGATTGTTATTAGCACCGCAGTTTTAGCTAGTCACACCACACTTTCTCCTAATTTTCCCGTCTTTTTTGAAATGTGTCTTGTATATGCATTTTTAGGAAAAGTGTTCAACACGAAAGTTGTAGAGGAGATCTACAACTTTCGTGTTGAACACTTTTCCTAAAAATGCATGTACAAGCCGTATTTCTAAAAGGCGCAAAACTTGGGCGTATTTCCAAAGTACGCCTTGTACATGCATTTTTAGGAAAAGTGTTCGACAGAAAAGCCGTAGATCTCGTCGAGATCTACAACTTTCGTGTTAAACACTTTTTCTAAAAAAGCATGTGCAATGCGTATTTCCAAAAGGTGCGAAAAATTAGGAGGAAGTGCGGTGTGACTAGCCAAAACTGCAGTGCTAATAACAATGATCTTAATTAATAGTAGAGATTAAAAACTTAATAATTTTCCTATTGTGTTTGACAAATAGTAGCAGCAAAAATCATACAAAATAACAAAATTGGAGGGTGATTTATGGAATACAACTTTAAGAAGAAGATAAAATTACTCAGCCCAAAATTATTTACAGCATTGGTTAAATAATGATTACAACAAGAAATCAGGTAGCAGCAGCCTACTGATTGAAACCTTACATGAAGCATATAAACTATCAGAGCAGATTCAAATTTTGTCAGCCCAACTTCCATATAAATTAACCAAAAAAAAACTGAAACTGAGGACGAAAAACTGAAGACAAAACCGATCATGGAGCCTCAGGGTGGTTGATTCTTCGAATAGGAACTGTTAAGCAGCAGCTTCAGTTTCGAGAGCTATGGGCTTTCCTTCAGAGACGAAACCTTGGGGTGTTGATGGTTCCATAAATCTGCTTGCAGAAAGCTTCGAATCGACGGTGAAAAAAGGAGTCCTCGAATGGACGGCAGTGGATTCAGGGTCCATAGACGGAGCCCTTCTTGGCGGAGAAGCTGGCTGGACTTCGACGTCTGGATATGCGGCCTTGAACCTTGCCCTCAGGCCTTCATCTACTAGCCTTGCTCCATTTAGCTGGTTGCCCAATGACAGCCACCTAAGTACCATCATTCCACCATCAGATTATTCAGAAGATGTATAAGTTATCATTGATCAGTGTAATTTTATATCATATAGGGAGCAATATCTTTATATTGTATTTGCACATCATATTTTATTTATTTAATTCATAATTTATTATTAAAAAAAATTAACTAAACTTAACAAAGCATATAAATTTTTTAAAAAATAGCTATGACTTGTCACAATGATAAAAAAAAACAATATGATTTTTTTTTTTTTGGAAAATAATTATATTACTTAGCACAATATCTCTTAAGAAATGGACTGTTGAGATTACTGTAATGGTCTTAATTAAGGGCCATAATTTTCCCTTTTTATATAGAATAATATAGATATACGTGTATATACACATGCACATGTATGATCGAGAGAGGAGCATTTCACCACCTTCTCTAAAAATAGACATTTACGTTCTCGCTCTCCCTCATGCTCTCCCTCTCCTTTTCGCCCTCTCCCCCTCTCCCTCGCCCTCTCCCTCGTCCTCCCCCTCTCCCACTCTCTCAGCGCCATTGTTTCACCCTCTCCCTCGCCCTCTTCCTCCCCCTCTCCCACTCTCTCAGAGCCATCGTTTCACCCACCCGCTGCCTCGTCCGTCATCGCTCCATTTCCACGGCTCTCCCATCTCCTGCAGCCAACAACGCCACTCCTCATTACATTAACCCAAGGCACAACAGACATCTGCCTTCTCACCACAACACTGGCTCAATGCATTACCGTCAGCCGCCCAGCCATTCAACAACCAAAGCAGTCTCTTCTTCCACCTCCTCCCGCCAACATTTACAGCACCGCCACCTCTTCCCCCGCTAACATACAGCCACAAGTTCATAACAATTTCCCCTGCCCTCCACCCCTTACCAATCCCAAACCATACATCTCAAGATCACCCGAGCCCACCTCCGATTCTCATTCTGCCTCGCTCTAATAATTCGGAGAATCTTTGAATTTGAAATTGTTTTCACATTGTACCAACATGCAAATATTGCTTAGTGATATGTAATTTATTGCACGTACCTATAAGATTTATTCATGGAATGTTTTATTTTTGGCACTTAGCCATGTGATTATTGGTTTGATTTGAAATATCTGTCATTTGGTGTGATTGTTGCTTGTTTTAAGTTTATTTAATTAAAGCGATAGTGCTGAAAATTAATGCATGACAAATCATCTCTGTCTCACATGACTCTTAGATTAGTTGTTACCCTTGGTCATCGATAGTATGTCTGCTCACATCATTATATAGAATTAGGTAAGTGTCAGGACGGATTTGGTATTAGAGCCTTGGGTTTAGAACTTAGTTCACTCCAGGCAGTCATAAAGGTCTAGAACTTTCATGGCAGATCCTAGTGTCCTTAATGCCCAAGCAAGTAGTTCCAATTCGAGATGAAGAATGTCGAATTTCAAAAACCTTATTGGATTGTTTCACTCACATCAATACATGTCGACACGGTCTTAGAGTCCAGTTAGAAAAATGTTGACCTCTAGTGTTAATGAATTAGATGCTCCTAAGAGTTAGGCGAGATCCTATCCTGAGAAGTTAGGCGAAATTCGTGGTTTTGACGATCTCGACGATCATCAATATCTACCGCCTACCACCTCCATTGGCTCATCCTTGATGCCGCCTCCATGTCATCCACATCCCACCTTTCCACCTTCCCGCCAACCCGCCCTTCTACTCTGACCCACACTGAGCCTCTGCTTACCATAGCTACACTCTTCCCCACTGATTGTCTCCTATTCCCTTACCTGCAGCCACCTCCTAACCAACCGCAGCCATAGCTCTAGCCCCCACGCCCAATGTTTCCCCCCTCCGATAACGAGCACTATTTATTTTACAATCATTGCCTATAACCATAAATTGGAATCACTGTGATCAACTGTTATTTGGGTGTTAGTTTAAAGTAAATAAATTACTGTGATCCCACATTGGATGTCGGTGTGGTGATCAATTTGTGGTATCTCACTAGCATTAGGCTAATCGTTACCTCATTTGTGTTTGTTGTGTTTCTTTCTACACTTCTCGTATAGTTAGGTTAGAGTCAAACCCTACAGCTTGTCATGCGTCAGATTGGTATCAGAACCCCAAATTTGGTGAGTGCCTTGTGTTACGGTGGTGGTAGGGTCTATAGGTTGTCTATGACAAGCTTTAGTGACCTTGTAGCCCAAGCGATTCATCCAAATATGAAGATGACAAGTGTGGACTTTAGAAAACTCCTCCAAGATCGGATTGACCACATAGATGCATGCTTGGATCCTATGGACACTAGCTTAGATGACCTTACGTTGACCACTAAAGTCAACGATGATACTTCCAAAAACTCAGGCCACGCCCTCCTCGTCAGCGAGGTACTGCCATATTCCATGCTGAACAATTAGGAGAGACTCATGGTCTGGAGGATCCCAAGACTGCATATGCCCGACCACAGAGAGCTCATCACGAGAGGCATATGCCACTCCACTCAGTCGTTCCTCTTCGCTACACTCATCCACTAACTGAGAATCCTGAGCCCACTAATGCAAGACATCAGAGAGGTCTTCATGAGAGACCTTGCATCATTATGTGGATCATCCACATCCCCAGCCCCGCGGTCGCAGGAGTCGTGTCGACCTTACAGTACTATTTGATTTTGATAGAGACTAGTACTATGATGACTGCCCAAAGCATCTTAGACATCACCATCATGAGGATGACATCACACACAAAGTGCTGATGTGTCCTTTGACGATTAATTCGAAGTGAAGGAGTTAATTGATTGGCTCTTAGATATGAATCACTATTTTGACTTGATATGAGATTTTAGACGAGTGTCATGTAAGATTTGCCAAGATGAATTTTATTTGCCAAGCTAAGATCTATTGGAATTAGGCTGAAGCATATGATAGAACATGAGAGTCTTCACCTTATCTCTAGATGAAAGATAGGAAGTGGAAGTTGAAAGCAAAACATCTTCTGGTGTCCCATCAGGGTCAGCTCTTCAACCAGCTATATGGGTTGAAGATTACCCAAAGCATCATAGACATCACCATCATGAGGATGATATCACACACAAAGTGCTGATGTGTCCTCCTTTGACGGTTAATTAGAAGTGAAGGAGTTAATTGATTGGCTCTTAGATATGAACCACTATTTTGACTTGATATGAGATTTTAGAAGTGTCATGTAAGATTTGCCAAGATGAAATTTATTTGTCAAGCTAAGATCTATTGGAATAGGCTGAAGCACATGATAGAACATGAGGGTCTTCACCTTATCTCTAGATGAAAGATAGGAAGTGGAAGTTGAAAGCAAAACATCTTTTGGTGTCCCATCAGGGTCAGCTCTTCAACCAGCTATATGGGCATGGGGCCTCGTTTATTGCCAATTATATGATTCAACTTGGCGAGTTAGTAGTTAGGCGCAAGATCCAGGAGGAGCCCATTGAGACTACCTCGAGATTTTGACTTGGGCTCTGCACTGAGATATGACGGAAGTTGATTCTCACTGCCATGAATCTTTGAGCAAGTATTCCATCTCGCTCTATAGTACGAGTATTATATGAGCTTCATGGAGCGAAGGGGAGTTGACCATCAGCATGAAGGATCTGTTATCCAAAAGATTCACCAACCCAGAGCCCATAATGTGCTTAATTATGTTCCCAAACACAAAAGATAAAACCTCTACCGCAAGACCATTGCATCCTGCACGTGTTATAGATAATAAGATAGAAAACACCCAACACCCCAGTGGTTTACAAGAAATCTAATCCTCGGCGGAGAGCCTTAGTACTATCCCAACCAGAGGGATCCCATTTAGGAGGATATTATTGTATCTGTGGAAGACAGTTAAGACTTAGGAGAGCAGTGCTGACAAATCCTTTTAGTTGGTGTGGTGAGGTGTACTCTATCTACACCCATGTAGACAAGGACTAGAGGTGCATCATGATCTTTTATACATATTTTCCTAGTGCATAAGGCCCCCGCGACTTAGTCATTGATAATGAGAATTGTGTCAATGTGATGGCCTCGAAGGGCATTGAGCGTATGGGATGGAAGGTCGACCCACATCCCCCACCCTTAGCCAGTCAACTGGATCAACAAGATGGTTCTCGAGATCACACAAATATGCTGGTACTGATCTGTGGCATAACTTTTGACGATAGTGCTTGATGCGACTACCTTATGAACATTGTCATGCATCATTAGATAGACCCTAGTTGTACGATCACAACGTCACTCATTATGGATGGTTGAACGCCTATGTATTCTTCAAAAAGAGTTAAGATCGCAATCTCTCACCCAGCCAAAAAATCAACTGAAGGGGAAATCATTTTGAAAGAATCAGCTTCAAGTGCAAGTTGTGTGTGTGTGTGCAATGACTACGCACAAACAAAACCAACTTAATATACCACAAATACATAATAAATAAGCACAACTAAATTTAAGTCAAATTTTCCATAACATTAATAAGAAGAAGAAACTTAAACTAAAAATACACTTTTATTTTCTATAAACACCAATGACTTTGTTTATTGAAGGGGTGCAATATTTTTTATTTAAAAGATATGAAGTCCACTTTTGTTTACTTTAGTAAAGCAAACTCATATCACAAATATGCAGTGATCCGCCGAGTTTGAACGTATTCATCAAGTACCAGGTGCGTACCAAATACCAATACCAAAAACGTAAATGGTACTAGTGCGCGGCTTTTAGGGAAAATTCAAGGGATCAAAAGTTGTCACTCTTGGGTGACATCATGCACGATATTGATCAAGTCTCGGACACATTATTGTTGAAATCTCTCTCATTAACAAATAAACCCAACCGAGGATGTCGAGCAAATAAGTAGATGGATTATTGCGGAAGGGGTTCGCTCGAGAGAGTCTAAGCCCTTGAGTTTCTCCTGCACTTCTTACCTGTAAAAAAAATATGCGCAAGCATAAGTTTATTAATAGTATAGCAACTAGATCACCGTGAAATATTCACCTAAGCATTCTCATCTCCGCAACTCTCATTTTTCGCTCATGTACACAATTTACTGCCCAACACTCAGAACCATAGAGCATCGCTGGACTAATCGCAGTACGGTAAAACTTGCCCTTAAGTTTTAATGGTACTTTACGATCACACAAGATCCCTGACGCGCCTCTCCACTTCAACCAACCCGCTTGGATTCTGTGTCACATCTTTATCAATACCTCCATCTTTTTGAACTATCGATCCAAGATATTTAAAACATTTACTACGATAAATATCTTGATCACCCAACTTAATAACGAAGTCATCCGTCCTTCTTGCACTGCTAAATTTAAGCTCCATATACTGTCTTTGCCCTGCTAAACCTAAAACCCTTCTTTTCTAAAGTGTCTCACCAAGATTCAAGTTTTGCATTTACACCCTCGTGCGTCTCATCGACCAAAACGATATCATCCGCAAACAATAAACACCAAGGTATTGCTTGTTGGATATGTCCGATGAGCTCATCTAAGATAAGGGTACAGAGATAAGGGCTTAAAGTTGAACCTTGATGTAAGTCAACATTGATAGGGAATTCCTGTGTTAATCCTCCAGAATTCCTCACCCTTGTCACTGAATTTGTATACATATCTTTGATTATGTCAATGTATGATACATTTACACTTTTCTTTTCTAAGATCTCTCTTGGAACTCTATCATAAGCCTTCTCAAGGTCGATAAACAACATATGCAAATCTAGTTTTCTTTCTCGGTAGTTGTCAATGAGTCTCCTCAAGAGATGTATAGCTTCCATGTTCACCCAATCTTATTTTAGTAAAAACTCCTTTGATGCTAAATTAGTTGAGGCAAGACTTAGGAAGTGCAATTTGCAACTTTTTGGACAGCCCTCCTCACGGTAGGGGAGAAGTCATAACCCCCTTGCGAGCATAGCACTTTTATTATCACACTTTGCATTTTCTTTTGTCCATATCCTGAGCGGCTGTTAGAACGTATACTGTTACCGTAACGTTACGATGTACTCCCCTATATAAAGAAGACCCTACTATTGCATAAACAACATTAGGCCAAATTAACATGGTATCGGAGCCAGGATTCCCGTGCGACTAAGAAACCCTCCCGCTCCCACTCTAGATCCCGCCCCGGATTTTGATCGGCATTTCCGATCTCACTTCCACCCCTCCCTCCCGACTTCTCTCTCTCTCTTTTTATCTTTCGCTCCACATTCTGCCTCATCGCAACTCTCTGTAACGCCAATCGGCGCTCGACGCAGACGACGGCCAATCGGCGCTAGTCCGCCTGGATGCTGCCTCTGACGAGCCTCCGGTGGTCTAACTGACTTCAAACTTTGGCAAAAGTTTTGCTTTACCTCCCTCATCCCCCTTCTCAAGTTCCGCGTGATTCCAACAATTGGATGTCTTCCAATCTTTGATCTAGAGTTTACTTTGTTGATATGGAGCGTGGCTCCTAACCCTCCATTGATGCTCGTTCCCTCTTCGTCTCTTTGACGGGGTGTTCTTCTCTACTTCATTCAATCTTCTAGATGGACTGGTTGCATTTTGTTTCCACGTCGGACATTAGTGATTATGATACCCTCAAGAACACATATATTCCCAGCTTACTACAATCCTCCTTGATGACACCAACTATTAGTTTGGTTCCACTCCATTACACTTGCCTTAAAGAGTTGACATCTCTTTGGCTACATCAGCGGCACCACTACTGCTCCTGCTATGACTTCTGCTACTTTGCCTAAATGGGAGTCAGAAAACTCCTTTGTCATGTCATGGCTCATCAACTCTATGAAGCAATCGATTGCGTGAAATTATCTTTTTTTGGATATTGCTGCAGAGATATGGAAGCGCGTTGAATCAACCTATTCCTGCAAGGGGAATCCGGCCCAAATCTTCCAGCTTTGCCGCAAGATTGAGAATCTCCGTCAGGGGGATCGTCCTCCTTCTGCTTATTATCTTGAGTTTACCCAACTCTATAAAGAGTACGATCATTTTGACTCTCTTGTTATGGTGTGCAATGTGGATGCACTCTTCCTGAAGAATCGCGAGGATCGAAATCGGGTATTTGAGTTCCTACAAGGATTGCACGGAAATTTTGATCAGATTACTATCCAGATTTTGGGGCGAGTTCTTATTCTCTCACATCGTAAGGTTTACAATATTGTTCAACAAGAGTTTGATCGACAGCCGTCCTGGAACACCTCTAACCTTCCAGATGGATCTGCTTTGGTGGCTCATCAACCCAATTATGGCGGTCGTGCTTCTCGTGATTACAAGTCTAGGCCGACAGATAGAGATCATCTCACATGTGATTATTGTGGCAAGCCTTGTCATACTCAGGATAGGTGAAGGGGGATCCTGAGGGATCTGATGTGTAAGCTCAAGGAGCCGAAAAAAAGGAGAAGTTAGCCGAATCTAGCTCACTGCTAGATATGTGAAGGGGGAAAGTGGATGTACCCTACCACTATAAACTCTTGTGTGTTGCGGTGTCTCTTGAAAGCTAAACAACAAACTCTAACACACAACTAGACCTAGGCTCAAAAGAATTAAAAAGATTTAAACATATCTATTCACCCCACCCCATCCCCCTCTAGGTGTATAGCTACTCTTGAACAAAGACTTTCAACAGGCCCCACCTCCACAATGACCACCCACAACCACTCCCTCGATCGGATCCCACCACCAGTTGTGCCACTGATGCTCTTCCAATCACCACCTCCATTAATCCCTCCAATGGCACTACACAAACATTTATCACACAGAGTACTTCGAGCTCAGCCGTTATGATCTTTGTTTTCTCCGCAAACAACTACACTCACAAACATACAAATGTCATAATAAAGAGCAGTGCATGTTGATTGATGCCAAAGATGACGACCCCAACTTTGTAGATTAGGGAGCTCTTGAATCGCAGGAGGCTCCTTCGGGACTCAACCTTGAGGAAAAGATAAATTTTCAAGACATGAGTATTTATATGATTACAAATTTCCGGACAACCCTCCTCACGGCGTGGAGTGCTCAGAGCTGCCTTGTGGAGCATAGCATTTTTATTATAGCACATTGTATTTTCTTTTCAACCATAACTTAGTGGCAGTTAGTAATCTTATAAATGTGAACACTCTCGCGATATAAGGAGTGTAGTGGATTTTTAGGATCATCTTTTGGAAGTCTTTTAGATGTCACTCTAATTGGAGGGGAACTCTTCAGGGGAACCAACCCTCAAGGGTTAGCATGAGCATACCACGCAATTTGTATCTATCGTGTTTTCTTTTATTGGGATTTTGATTTGATTACTATGATAATCCGGTCCAACCTGAAATACTCAAAATGATAATGCTACATAAAAAAAAGTTACACCGAAAAGGTTCTTTTATTGGGATTTTGATTTGATTGATATGATAATCCAATATTCCAGTCCACCCTGAAATACTCAATGATAATGCTACAGACAAAAAAGTAACACAAAAAAGGTTAGTTTCAGTACCCTGCATGTGTATTATGCATTCGAGCAAATAGTTCTAGCTTCCTGGTCCTTGGACTGATTCTCTCCAACATCGGGTACATCTGCATATAAAAGAAAGACACTATTAAGATCAGTCTTGTCATCAATTAGGAACAAAAGTAAACTTCTCACTAAGCAATGCAAATGGTATATGCATTTTTTTGCAGAATAAATAAATAAAGCTGCAAAAGGCCAGTAAAATTATAAAATGTCGTAGGAGGGGCACTTGGAAATTCATTGGATTGTCGTAGGATTCAAAGGTAGGTGATTTTAGGCAGTATGCCAATTTATGTTCTGACATAATAATGCTCTGACATAATAAACAATTAAATTTAGTGAATGAGGAAATTTTATGTGAAGAAAAATACTGCAGTATACATAGAAGACCTAAATGAATTATTACCTCAATAAAAAAAACTTGTAGAAGGGCAGAATGGAAATGTATTATATTCTGCTCTTGATGATGTCAGCTATAATTTCCAGTGCTTGTATATATGTGAGCATGCTAGTGCAATGTCCTGTGATTGGTGAATCTTTTATTTCAGATTACCCTGAAGGGTTCAATTTATAATTAAATGCAGGTTAGGAGCACTAAACCTGCTCACTCTACAATGCTCTAAACTTGAACATTTTAATACTCCCACAATATGGAGTATAGACATTGTAGTTTGCGACAAAAAATAAAGACTGTCAATATTTTCCTCAGAAGCTTTGCGAGTAAATGTACTAGTTGATTAATGAATTTTACGTACCTGGTTCTATTCTTTTGGGGCTTATTTTTTGTACCAGCTATCTTTTGTCTATTCAGGAGATAATCAATAGTATTGTGTTTAGTTCGCTCGCAAAAGACCGGATTGAAAATGCTATATAGTTAGGTTTTTAATTATCAGATTACCGCCTAATAAAATGCTTTTTTTGTTATCCAAGTTCTACTAGAATTGTTTGAGCAAAATCATCTCACAAGTGATATAAGTCATTAATGATACTCTGCCTCGGCACTTGACCTATACACTGCATTTTGCTTGTTCTTCAATGATACTAAATATCTTCCAACACATAATATTGAGGTACATGTCTTATAAATTAGTGATCTTGCTCTATTTGATTTTGAAAAGTATGTGTTAAGAAAGCGAGAGAGGGGGAGAGAGATCTAGAGAAAAGAGAGAGAAACTAGAGAAAATAGAGATAGAAACTAGGGTTTGGAGGAGGGAGGAGAAGAATACCTTGTACTTACATGATGAACCAAGGAGAAGCGCCCCGGGGGTATTTATACCCGGGGCCAAAAGGGCCCCCCCCCCCCACACACACACACATGGGGCTGAACCGGGTCGTTCATCCCCAAACCGTCGGTTTTAGTGAGAGGGGGCTGAACCGGTTGGTTCAACCCCGTTGTCGTCTGTCTTTTCTTTCCGCCTGCGCGCGTATTGACGTCTAAATAGTCGGGCGTCATCCGGAGGCGTAACAGTATATTACACATCCATGCCCAAAATTTGAATACAATATTCCCATAGCTGAGCACTCTTGAAGAAATCTCAGTATTATAAATTATAATCATGGGATCCCAATGAAGTATGCATGGATTAGACATACATTGGTTCACAATACTAATCAAACAGAAGATATTGAGTCAAGCAACTGTGAGATTGTTTAACTTCACCAGAAGCTAATGCATTATCCTTGATTCTCCAATAGCACCCCTCTAATCTGGCAACAATTCAAAATTTTGATTTGTTAGTGCCTTGATCGGCTTACATCTTATCATCACATTCTTTGACATGTTATCTCGATGAAATACTTCAAACTTTCAAGCTCCTTAGTCCGAAATTTCTCTTGAACTGACCTCTTCAAATTCTTATACATCTTTTATCATGTCCAATAATAACTAGGTCATCTACATCGAAAATAAAAAAAAGTTAATATCTCTGATGGCGACCGTGGAAGATTGAATGATCGACATGAAACCTTCGAAGACCAAATCCTCTCATAACCTCTGTAAAATTTGCAAACCAAGCCCATGGTGATTTCCCATACAATGACATTTTCAGCTAGCAGATTTTTAATTAATCCTGAGCAATAAACCCAAATAGTGGCTCCATATAGACCTCTTTCTTAAGAATGTTATAATTAAAAACATTCCAAACATCCGACTGATGCAAAAACTACAGACATGTGGCTTCAAGATAGAAAAGAATGTGAACATATGACATATTCTTCACAGGAAAAAAATGTCATGTGAGGGTCAATCTCATAGGTCTAAAAGTATCTCATTGCCACCGACCTGACATTCTGTAACACCACAAAATCCCAGTAGATTTAAAGGTATTAGAGCCCTAAGGAGGCCTAAGGGCGTTCTGGGCGTTATGGGGACTGTTCGGTGAATTTTTGGAGGCAAGATGGCTTCTGGTCGTGCGTTTTAGTCATGCACGGACATGCGTGACCAAACCATATGATCATCTTCAGAACTTTGGTTTGGATCAGTTCTATCACGCACACGGGTGTGCACGTGTTAGGCCATACAATCGTGTGAAGAATCGCTCGTGCGGTTTCAGTCACGCACGGTCGTGCGTGCCCAACACTGCACAATCACTTTCAGTAAATTGGTTTTGA
Source organism: Platanthera zijinensis (assembly GCA_039513925.1). Classification (NCBI taxonomy): domain Eukaryota; kingdom Viridiplantae; phylum Streptophyta; class Magnoliopsida; order Asparagales; family Orchidaceae; genus Platanthera; species Platanthera zijinensis. The sequence goes on from CM077085.1 coordinate 32,168,539, forward strand.
CGAGAGTTACAAGTGTACTATTGTTGTGTTCAAAACCATGTGAGCCCACATTCATAGCATGCACCTACCACCCCAATCAGGGTATCGAAGACCAAATACGAGCTCCACTTAGGGCAGTCTGCAATAAGTGGCGCACTCTGTCACCCTCAGTAGTCGCTCTATGGGAGGCAACGTGTCGTGTTATGTTGACGGCAAAAGCGACCCCCAACCTAGCTCGATCGATGCAAGCATTTCTTCGCCAACCAACATAAGTTATTGGGGGTATTGGATATGGTTGGCATATTCCACCTCATGGACTCAACGCAGTTGTGGTATGCCCAACTTGAGCAAGAAACACCCAAGCTGAATTGGGTGGCCTTCAAATATTATTGCAATTTGCATTCCAAACCACCACTACGCAACAATCCATTGGGCAACCTCCTCTCTTTCAAACAAATGCGGTTTGTGGATGATTACCTGGAGATAGACCTGCAAATAGTTCAGTTCAATTTTAGGTCAAACCGAACCGAATGGCCTCGGTTTTTACACACCCCAAACCGAAATCGAACCGAAGCTGCATGGTTCGGTTCGATTTTTAACCCTCGGTTTGGATTTCCTAATGTACAATATTAAAATACCTGCTAGAATTCCATGGTAATCATAGCTCACAGAAGAAAACAATGTAATTAATCTTGTAGAATAATTGAGTGAACCTTGTATATACATCTTGAATCTCAAATTACAAGTATGAGTACAAATATATAGGGAGAAGAGAGAGAATCATCCCTTATACAAGATGTGGGACTAATACATGAGAAAGAAAAAGGATCAATAATGGGCCGCTAAATGGGCTTTTACAAACAGTTTTCTAACACTCCCGCAAGTTGAAGCGTACAAGTCGTAGGCGTCAAGCTTGGATAAGAACTGATAATATAACGACCGAGAGAGGGCTTTGGTTAGGATGTCAGCAACTTGTCCTGTAGCAGAAACATGTTCCAATTATATCTTCTTTTATTGAACTTTTTCTCAAATGAAATGATAATTAACTTCAATGTGCTTTCTTCGTTCATGGAAGACTGGATTCTTGACAATATGTATCGCTGCTTGACTGTCACAAAATAAGGTTTTCGGAGATGAGAGTTTGAGTCCCAAATCATCAAGAAGACTTTCAAGCAAGGTTAACTCAGATACAACAACAACCATAGCCCAGTACTCGACTTCAGCAGAGGATCGAGCAACAACGGTTTGCTTTTTGCTACGCCAGGTTATAAGGTGTCCATCGAAGTATGTACAGAAACCAGTTGTGGAACGTCTATCATCCAGAAAACCTGCATAGTCGGCGTCAGAATACGCAACTAGAGATAAAGAGGTAGATGGTTTGTAAACAAGTCCTTGTCCAAGAGCAGTCTTTAGATATCTGAGGATGCGCTCAATGGCTTGGAGATGAGATGTCTGAGGAGCATGCATAAAACAACTCACAACTCCCACAGCAAATGAGATGTCAGGTCAAGTAACTGTAAGATAAATCAGCTTCCCCACCAAACGTCAATAGTACTCTTGATTTGAAAGCAATTGATCAGAATCAGAACCATGTGTAGAGAGCTTGTGATTTACATACATAGGGATGTCCGCAGATTTGCATCCTGAGTAGCCAGCATCTTGAAGGAGATCAATACAATACTTCCTCATAAAATGATTTGTATTGGTACACTGGGAAATAGGATTTCATATGAAGAATGCAATATCTACATCAGTGTTGTGGATATCCTCCGACCTGGCCGATATGCCGGACGACATAAAGGTTTCATGGACAAAACGACACGTTTCTGATATTTTTTGCAAAACATCCTTTTGGAATATATCCTTCGATATGTCTGATATTGACCAATATATTCGTCGATATATCGGCTGATATATCCCGACATTTTATCGACTAGTTTTTTTCAATTTATTTTAATTAGGATCAAAATTATTTCATTGTTTAGGTTATTTTTTCTCTTCCTCCGACTTTCTTCCTTGCACAAGTCCATCATCGACTTCAATTATGCATGATTTTTGAATTATGGACTAAAGAATCTTTATCTTTCATGTGTTATTTCATGCGTTATTTCATGCGTTATACCGTTATCAACAACATCCCGACATTTTGCTTCTTCTCATTTTATTTCATGCATTATACCATTAATACTTGTGGAACACAAAATGTTTATATTAGTTTTGTAAAAGAATTGAGTGAACCTTGTATATACTTCTTGAATTACAAATTACATGTATGAGTACAAATATATAGGGAGAAAAGAGAGAGAATCATCCCTTATACAAGAAGTGAAACTAATACATGATTAAATAAAAAGACCTGTAATGGGCCTCTAAATGGGCTTTTACAAACAGTTTTCTAACACTCTAAAGCAAGCTGGAGCGTACAAGTCGTAGGCGTCAAGCTTGGATAAGAACTGATAGTATAACGGTCGAGAGAGGGCTTTGGTTAGGATGTCAGCAACTTGTCCTGTATCGGGAATATGTTCCAACTCTATCTTCTTTGATTGAACATTTTCCCGAATGAAATGACAGTCAACTTCAATATGCTTTGTTCGTTCATGGAAGACTGAATTCTTGGCAATATGTATCGCTGCTTGACCGTCACAAAATAAGGTTGACGGATATGAGAGTTTGAGTCTCAAATCATCAAAAAGACTTTCAAGCCAGGTTAACTCAGATACAACAGCAGCCATAGCCCGGTACTCGGCCTCAGTAGAGGATCGAGCAACAACGACCTGCTTGTTGCTACGCCAGGTTATAAGGTGTCCACCAAAGTATATACAAAAACCAGTTGTGGAACGCCTATCATCCAGATAACCTGCGTAATCGGCGTCAGAACACGCAACTAGAGATAGAGAGGTAGATGGTTTGTAAATAAGTTCTTGTCCCGGAGCAGTCTTTAGATATCTGAGGATGCGCTCAACGGCTTGGAGATGAGATGTCCGAGGAGCATGCATAAAATAACTTACAACTCCCACAACAAATGAGATGTCAGGTCGAGTAACTGTACGAAAAATCAGCTTCCCCACCAAGCGTCGATAGTACTCTGGATTTGTAAGCAATTGGTCAGAATCAGAACCAAGAGCAGAGAGCTTGTGATTTACATCCATAGGGGTGTCCGCAGGTTTGCACCCTGAGTAACCAGCATCTTGAAGGAGATCAATACAGTACTTCCTCTGGGATAAGACGAGTCCATCAGGTCGTCTGGCGACCTCGAGCCCACGGAAGTAGCGAAAATTTCTCAGGTCTTTTGTCTGAAATGTTGAGTTCAAATATTGCTTGATTTATTGTATTCTGGTAGAGTCGTTGCCAGTAATTAGGATATCATCAACATACACAAGGAGAATCACAGTGTCTGTTGGCTGATGACGGGTAAATAGAGAGAAGTCAGTCGAGCTTCGTGTAAAACAAACTTCACGAACAACCTTGCTGAATTTTTCAAACCAAGCACGCGGCGACTGTTTGAGACCATATATAGAGTTCCGGAGATGACATACATGAGACTCCCCCGTGGTCTCAAACTCGGGATGTTGGTGCATTTGGACAGTTTCCTGCAGATCATCATTGAGAAAAGGCGTTTTTAATATCCAACTGATAGAGGGGTCACTAGCGATGGACATCCAAGGAGATCAGGACCCAAACAGTCTTCAATTTAGCAATCGGGAAGAAAGTTTCATCATAATCAAGGTCTTACTGCTGAGTGAACCCCCGAGGCACAAGACGAGCTTTTAGGCGGTCAACAGTCCCATCCGCAGCATGTTTGATAACAAAAACCCACTTGCAGCTAACGCAGGACTGGCCGGGAGAAAAAGGAACCAAATCCCAGATTTGGTTAGCGCAAAGGGCAGTCATTTCATCCTTCATGGCCGCCCGCCAACCCGGGTGCTAACGTGCTTCCTGCACAGAGTTAGGAATAGAAATGGAGGAAAAAGAGATGGCAAAGTGGTGGAGAGAGAGAGAGAGAGACGATGTAGAGATACATAATTCTCCAAGGGATGAGCCGTAGAGGTTGATGCAGGATCAGCAAGCTGCGGGATGTCATTTGTAGAGGGGAGCTGCTGTATGGAAGTCTTCTTAGATTTACGATGAGTATAGACACGAAGAGGTGGTGGAGGTAGAGAAGGGACCGAGAGAGGTGTAGGAGAAGGGGGTAGAGAGGGATTCATGACAGGAACAGCAGGACGAACAGGTGGTCGGTGATGACGGGGTAGAAGGAGAGTAGTGGAATGGTTGATCCTCAAGGAAGGTTACATCAGCCGAGACAATCAGCTTGTTGTCGGTAGGTGAATAACAGTGTTAGATTATATTTAAGTTTTATGATATATGTAGCCTTTTATGTAGCCGGTGTTCCCTCTATATATAGAGGTCTTCTTCATGTAAATAATAATGAATTATCTATTGATGCTTTGCAACATGGTATCAGAGCGACCCTAAAACCCCGAGCCGTTTCGTTTCCGCACCCGCAGCCCTTCCGCCTTCCGCAGCGCCTCCGCCTTCCGCCCGACAGCTCGCATCGCAGCGTCTCCGCCTTCGGCCTTCCGCCCTTCCGCCTTCCGCACCCGCAGCCGCAGCGTCTCCGCCTTCCGCAGCGTCTCCGCGCCGCAGTTCCGCCGCCCGACAGCTCGAGTCGCAGCCCGCAGTCGCAGCCCGCAGTCGCATCTCCGCGCCGCAGTTCCGTCTTCGTTCTCCTCCTCTGGCGCCGGAAATGAAGTGCTTGTCTTCTACTCCTTTCGGCGCCACTATTTCTTCCTGATGCCTCTCTATGGGTGGATTTTTTCGTCTCTCTACGATTAATCTCTTGATGCCCTAACCTTTGGGCTGCTTTCTTCCCTCCGGATTTCTCTTCCGGTCTTCCTTCCCTGCGGGATTTCTGTTCCTGCACAATGGGTTCTAATGGCGCGGATTCTCCGGCTCTTTCTACCGCCGTTGCTCCGGCTCCTGGTTCCGGTGGCCCTCCTCCGTCAATTTGTTTCCGTGGAACCACCGACCATAATACTCCTCAGATTACTACTATTCGCCTCGATGATTGTAACTATCTCTCATGGTCCCGTTCCATTACTCTGGCGCTCAAAAGTCGGCGTCTCTTTGGCTATGTCACGGGCCAAACGAAGGAACCAGATCCTACTTCTCCCGACTGGCAGCAGTGGGAATCGGAGAACTCCTTGGTTATGTCTTGGCTTATCAACTCGATGCAGAAGTCCATCGCCCGCAACTACCTATTTCTTGCTAATGCCGCCGATATTTGGCGTCGTGCGGAGTCTACTTACTCCCGCCGTGGCAGTGCTGCCCAGATATTTCAGTTGCGGCGCCGCATCAGCTTACTTCGGCAGGGTGACCGACCACCTTCCCCATACTATTTAGAGTTCACACAGCTTTATCAGGAGTATGATCATTTTGATCCTTTGGTCTTTGTCAGTCCTATTGATGAGGCGATGGTTCGAACCAGGGATGACCGTAATCGCATCTTCGAATTTCTTCATGGCTTGCATCGGGATTTTGACCAGATCAGTGTCCAGATCATGGGACGGCCTTCGATACCTTCTCTTCCTGAGGTCTACAGCATCGTTCAGCAGGAGTTTGATCGTCGTCAGACCCTTCTACCAGACTCGGTGTCGGAAGAATCTGCTCTGGCCGCTACCGCCCCCTCTCTTCTTGGTACTCGGCCACCCCGGGATTTCAGGCTGAAGAATCCTGATAAGGATCATCTTCTATGTGATTATTGTGGCAAGACCCGCCACACTCGGGATACCTGCTTCAGGCTTCATGGTTTCCCAAACCCCAGGGGAGGGGCTCCACCTCGTGGAGGTCGAGGTTCTGGACGTCCCTCGGGTCGTTATGCTGCTCCGCCCCGGGCGGCCCACTTTACTGATGCTACTCCCGATGCCTCTGCTGTTCCCTTGGGTGCTGATGTCTCTGCCCCTCCTGGTGGTTTTTCTGCGGATGAAATGTTGGCCCTCCGACGTATGATGCAGGGAATGTCTACTGAGCCGTCTTCCTCAGCCTCGTCCTCTTACGCGCACACGGGATTGCCAGGTGCCCATTCTGCCGTTTCTCCGTCTTCCACTCAATGGGTCATTGACTCGGGGGCCACGGATCATATGACCGGGTCCTCCACAGGTTTTGTTTCCTATACTCCTCTTTCTGGACGAGATAAAGTGAGCATTGCCGATGGTTCTCTTGCCTCTATTGCTGGCAAGGGTACCATCCCCTGTTCATCGCTCACTTTGTCCTCTGTCCTTCATGTTCCCACCTTTACTCGTAACCTCCTTTCAATTAGCCATTTAACTAACTCCATGCATTGTTCAGTTACCTTCCTTCCTTCTTCTTGTGTCTTTCAGGACCTGACGACGGGGAAGGTGATTGGCTCTGGTAGCATGGTGGATGGCCTCTATGTTCTGGACTCTGATGCTGCTCCTCCTACTACGGCACTTTACTCCAACACCACTCACCCTTTGTACTCCTGGCATTGTCGCCTGGGACACCCCTCTATCTCTGTTATGAAGTTGTTATTTCCTGCTTTGTCTACTGCTGTTTTTGATGCTTTCGTGTGTGATGACTGTAGTCTTAACAAACATCATCGTTCTTCATTTACAAATGTTTCGTTGCCTAGTTCTACTCCTTTTGCTGTTATTCATACTGATATTTGGGGCCCATGCCGTGTTCCGTCCATTTCTGGTTGTGAGTGGTTTGTTACTTTTATAGATTGTTTCTCTCGTACTACATGGTTGTACTTGATAAATCGAAAAAATGATGTCTTCTCTGTCTTTCGACGTTTTCATAGTATGGTCTCAACTCAATTTCACTCCAAGATTAAAATTCTTCGCAGTGACAATGGCCGCGAATACATTGATTCGCAGTTTGAGGCTTACCTTGCCGATAACGGCATCCTCCACCAGACCACTTGTGCTTATTCCCCCGCACAAAATGGGGTCGCTGAGCGAAAAAATCGCCACCTTCTGGAGGTGGCTCGATGTCTCCTATCTACCATGCATCTCCCAAAATTCTATTGGGGAGACGTTGTTATGACTGCTGCTTACCTCATCAATCGTCTGCCCACGCGCGTCCTTGGGAAGTCTACCCCCCTTGATACTCTTCGGGTGCCCCCTACTCGGCTTCCTCCTAAGGTGTTTGGTTGTGTTTGCTTTGTTTACATACACCAACCACGCCCCTCCAAACTGGATCCTCGTGCTCTCAAGTGTGTCTTTATTGGCTACTCTCCTACGCAGAAAGGTTACAAGTGTTACCACCCACCTACCAGGAAAGTTTTTGTCAGTATGGACGTCACATTCCGTGAATCTGAGTCCTACTACCCTCTCTCTGCTTCCCCCTCTTCAGGGGGAGACTCCATCTCCCTGCCCGTTCCACCTCCGTATCCCTCACTTCAGGGGGAGACTATACCAATGGAAGTGAGCCCTTCTATCCCAGTGGTGAGCTCCTCCCCTATGGTTCCTCCTTCACCCCCGACCTTGCAGGTTTATACTCGGCGCATCACGAGACCAAGTACACAGGCCCTTACAATCCCTGTGTGGCGAGAGGCGATGGTTGAGGAAATGCAGGCTCTTGAGAAGAACCATACTTGGGATTTAGTTCCCCTTCCCTATGGCAAGAAAGTTGTTGGGTGTAAATGGGTGTTCTCGGTGAAACAGAACCCACAAGGAGTTGTTGAAAGATGTAAGGCAAGGTTGGTTGCACGGGGTTATACTCAAATCCATGGCATCGACTATCAGGAGACGTTTGCCCCGGTGGCAAAAATGAACACAATCAGGGTCTTACTTTCTGTTGCCTCTTGCAAACATTGGGACCTATTACAGCTTGATGTGAAGAATGCCTTCCTCCACGGTGACTTGGAGGAAGAGGTTTATATGTCTACCCCTCCGGGTCTTACTCCAGTTGGTACTGCAGGGAAAGTGTGTAAAGTGTTAAAGGCCTTATATGGGTTAAAACAGTCCCCCAGAGCTTGGTTTGGGCGGTTTCACAAGGCTATGGTCTCATTTGGATATTATCAGAGCAATGCGGACCACACCCTATTCATCAAACGAAGACTTGGAAAGATTACTGCTCTCATTGTGTATGTTGACGATATTGTCATAACAGGTGATGATGTTGAAGAAGTTCAAATTCTGAAACAGAAACTAGCTAGAGAGTTTGAGGTCAAGGACCTGGGAAAACTCAGGTACTTCTTGGGCATCGAGGTTGCCAGATCTAAACAGGGGATCTTCATTTCTCAACAAAAGTACACCTTAGATCTCCTTGCAAAAATGGGGATGAGCGGATGCAGACCGGCTGACACTCCGATTGAAGCAAACCACCGGTTGGGGCGGGATGATGGTGAGAACATTGAAGATATCTCTGGTTTCCAAAGATTAGTGGGGAGGTTGATATATTTGTCCCATACTCGCCCAGATATCTCCTATGCCGTGAGTGTCGTGAGCCAATACATGCATGCTCCTAAGACCCGACACATGGACGCGGCTCTCAGAATTCTACGGTATCTCAAGTCTTCACCAGGAATGGGTATTCTGTTTGCCCCCAATACCGATCTAAAAGTTGAAGTCTACACTGATGCTGATTGGGCAGGGTCCGTGGACGATAGGCGATCCACATCCGGATATTGTTCCCTCATTGGAGGCAACCTTGTTACGTGGAGGAGCAAGAAACAACAAGTTGTGGCACGCTCCAGTGCTGAGGCCGAGTTCAGAGCCATGGCTCAGGGTGTTTGCGAAGGCCTATGGCTTCGGGCCTTGATGTGTGATCTTGGTCTTTCGGAGGATGGACCCATCAGGCTATATTGTGACAACAAGTCTGCCATCAGTATCGCACACAATCCCGTCCAACATGACCGGACGAAACATATCGAGGTGGATAGACACTTTATCAAGGAAAACATTGAGAAAGGGATTGTGTGTACTCCCTTTGTGCCCTCCAACAGGCAGCTAGCTGACATTCTCACAAAAGGATTGCTTGGGAACTTATTTAGCATGATTGTGGACAAGTTGGGCATGATCAACATCACTCGCCCAACTTGAGGGGGAGTGTTAGATTATATTTAAGTTTTATGATATATATAGCCTTTTATGTAGCCGGTGTTCCCTCTATATATAGAGGTCTTCTTCATGTAAATAATAATGAATTATCTATTGATGCTTTGCAACAAACAGACATAACTTTTTTGAGTGTGGTAGTAGCAAACGAACATAAATTTTGTGGCGCGAGTAGTGAGCTTGTCAGTAGACGGACCAAGAAGGTCAACATAGCATGCACAGCCAAAGACACGAGGTGTGAGAGAGAAGAGAGTCTTCGAAGGAAAGAGGAGACTAAATGGAGAGGCGAAGTCGAGAACGGACGAAGGCATGCGGTTGATGAGATGACAGGCAGTAGAAACCGCAAAGTTCCAATATTCTATGTGCACCTGCATTTGAAACATGAGGGATCGGGCGGCATCAAGGAGGTGACGATTTTTCCGCTCGGCCACACCGTTCTGTTGTGGGGTATAAACGCACGAGATTTGATGTATGATGCCAAACTCGGTGCATAAATTAGAGAATGTACGATCAGTATATTCGCGAGAATTATCGGTGCGAATGATTTTTAGCATAGTAGAGAATTGTGTATGCATTTCGGTTAAAAAAGTACGAAAAACAAATGTTAGTTCAGTACGATCATGAAGTAAATATAACCAAGTGAGACGCGAGCAATCATCAATAAAAGTGACAAAATATCGATAGCCAAAAACACTGGGGACTTTATAGGGGCCCCAGATATCAGAATGAACTAAAGAGAACGGAGTATCACTCCGGGTACATGTAGGAGGGAAAGAAATACGATGATGTTTGTCGTAGATACATGATTCACAAGTAAACTTTTGCAGGGAGACATCAGGAAAGGAGCATGCCCAAGGCGGCGATGTCAGTCAACAGTAAAGATAACAGAGAGAATGGTGGGTGGAACATCAGAGAGATACAACCCATTCGACAGCCGCCCTTTACCAATGATATTTCGCGTGCGGCGATCCTGTACAACAAAGGAGGAAGGAGAAAATGTTATACAGCAGTCAAGTTCCTGAGTAAGACGACTAACTGATAACATGGAGAACTGAGGAGAGAGGGAGAGTGGGAGTAAGCCGAAGATTAGCCGCGCCAGTAACCGGAGTGGTGTCGTCATTGGCAACAGTGATGAACTTGGGATAAGCAGACTGTATATACTGCGGTGGTCTTTGGGATGTAATGTAGTGAGTAGCACCCAAATCCACGATCCAGTGGGGGATATGGGAGAGGCAAGATATACCTTCAGAAAAAACACGATTGAGCCAGAGGAGCGACTGATAACGTCTTAGAGCAGTTGAAGCTGGGTGCGGAAAGCATTGATATCTTGCCTGGTAAATGAATCAGAGTCCTGTGGAGCACTTGGAGTCAGAGCAGCTGTAGTAGAAGAAACAAAGTGTGGAGGCAGATCATGCTTGTGGTAGGATGTAGCTTCAAGATGTCTCTCTCAACCACAGTAAGTACATTTGACACCGGAGCGCCCAGCACGTCCTCATCCCTGAGACGTGTGGCGGCCGCCCTTAGTTGAAGAGCCACAAGCTAGAACAGGAATGGGTAAGAGTGGTTGCTGAAGGAGAGTTGGTGAAAATTTTGTAGGGGCCTCGGAAGGATGTGTGACTTTGAGCAACATAGAGCAGACATCGGACAAGGAGGGCGTGGTGGAGGAGGAAAGAATCTGAGCCCGGACACTGTGTAGATGAGGAGGAACCCGGACCATCATCATGGCAATCCCAACCGCTTCCTTTTGCACTCGTTGGGTAGCAAGATCTGTGGAGGGAGACCGATGTTGTATCCATGTCTCTACCAAAGTTTTAACCTTGGCAACGAAAGAGGTCAAATCACCTGTTGTCCCGGGATCCAGAGTTTGAAGTGCAAAGATGATATTGAACAGATGTAACAAAATGTCTTTGCCAGAGTAGAGAGAGTGAAGCTCCACCCACATTGCCTTGGCCGTCTCATGATACATGGTTATGCGGTAAGGCTCGGTGTCCAAGAAATTGAGGATCCAAGATTGGACCTGACCATCATCACGCAACCATTCGTCGGTAGGATTAATAAGAACGTCTCGAGTAAGATGATGAAGAAGACCTTTAATTTGTAGGGCACGGCGAACAGAATGCACCCATTCCACAAAGTTGTGCTTCCCACTGAGAGAGATGGTGGTGATCCGAAGCTCATCGCGGACTTCAAGAGAGGGAGTCGCGGCACGAGCGGGAAGAGAGGAAGTCGTCGTGGAATCCATGTCAGCAAGAGGAGGGCGGAAAGGGCAAGCCGCAACAACTAGAGGAAGTACGGGTAGAGCAGCAGGGAGAAAGCAGCAAGCCGGGTCGACGAATAAAGAAGTGCGGGTAGAGTAGCGGAATAAAGCAATGGGTAGAGCAGCGGGATAAAGCAATGGGTAGAGCAGCGGGTAGAGGAAGTGGGAGTAGAGCAGCGGGTAGAGCAAGCCGCAACAACTGGAGGAAGTGTGGGTGGAGCAACGGGCTGAGCAGCAAGGAGAAAGCAGCAAGCCGCAGCCTAGCGGCTAGAGGTCGGCGAACAGCGGGCAAAGGCGACTAGGCCACGCGAACAAGGACAAAATACCACACAGGAGCAGAAGCAGACCGCGGCAGTTAAAGAAGCAGCCGCGACGGTTAGAGAACCAGACCGTGACGGTTAGAGAGCCCGCAAACCGCAGAGAGCGGTCTATAGCGGTAAGCAGCACTGACTTGAGGGAAAAAAAGGTGGGTTGAAGAGGCAGCGGGTAGAGACGATCCTGAGCCGAGAGGGCAAGGTCACAGCGGGTAAAGAGGCAAGGACCAGGGGAGGATAGAGAGCACGGCTAAGTCCGCAACTAGAACATTGTCAAGTCCGCAGCGGGTAGAAGAGCAGTAAGTTGACGACGGTTAGAAAAGAACCAGTCCGCACAATAAAGACTGAAGCAGACCGCGCGAGTCCGTAGGAGGCCGCAACGGGTAGGAGAAAACCCGTCAGTCCACGGCGAACGGAGAGAAAGAAGCCAAGCAACCGGTAGAACCCGCGAGAAGAGAAATTAGACCGGAGCGGTCAGAGTAAGAGTGGGGCCCAGACAAATCCCTATAAAAGGGAGAGAAGATGGAAGAGACGGGAGGGAGGGAGGGGAAAAGCTAGACCGCATAAAAGATTGCGGTTAAGGAAAACGAGACCGCACGAGGATTGCGGTTAAGAGAGAAAGAGGAGATCGCCCAAAGATGGCGGTTAGGAGACCAGGCCGGCGGTAAGAAAGAAGTTAACCGCCAGGAGGATCAGTTTAGCCTCTCATACCATGTAGAAGAATTGAGTGAACCTTGTATATACTTCTTGAATCTCAAATTACAAGTATGAGTACAAATATGTAGGGAGAAGAGAGAGAGAGAATCATGTAAGACTAATAAATGAGAAAGAAAAAAGACCTATAATAGGTATCTAAATGGGCCTTTACAAACAGTTTTCTAACAAATCCAGATATTAAAATCATAAGCGAACAAATCTTATATTTGGATAAAACTATAAAATATAAATGCAATAGGAAATAAAAGATATATAATAGTCATACTCGAACAAATCTTATATTTGGATAAAACTATTCAGCGGCTTTCCTCCAGCATGCTATCAAAATGCTTTGTAATGAATATTCAAATTGGATTCCTAACTATAGGGACTATGTATTCATGCGTTCAACAGAGCAGTTTAAGTTCGAAATTAAATCCAGGAACTTCTATCTCTACAATGCTTGCATACCCAGTAATATTGGATTCCTCACTATAGAGACAGTACAGATAATTGAACTTAAAGATGGCATCAGAAGGATCCACTCACTTAATAGTAAACGCAACAAGCTAGCTTTCATGCCAGGGTCGGTTCGGTTTCATTGGTTTGCCCAAGGTGTAAACCGAACCAAAATGAGGTCGGTTTTCAGCCCCCTAAACCGAAACTGAACCGAATTGGTCGGTTCGGTTGGATCGGTTCGGTCAGTTTCGATTTTTTATGCACACCCCTAGCCTGGAGAACTTTCAAATGCTACTGGCACGTGTTTCCTCGGTACCGCCAGAACAAGTATTTATCTTCATTGCAAGCTTGCATGACTGATTGCATCTTGACGTCGAATTTGAAGCACCGTGGGACCTCACACTGCCATGAGCCTGACAAGTATTTGTGATAATGTCTCCTCACGGACAAACTGTATGGCAATCACACATCAGGGATGAGGCCAATCATTAAGAGGGCGCTTATATTTACCACCCCAATAGTTTCTCAACCGCAACCAAAAGCAAGGATTCTAATGGCAACCCAGTCTTCAAGCGCTTATCACAAATAGAACTAGCAGAACAGCGATCCCAATGACTCTATTTCAATTACTACAATCAATATACAACATGGCACGTGTAAACCTCTCTTTTAGCTAGAAATTGATGTGGAAAAGTTGACGGTCCCCCAAACTATGACGAGTATGCAAGGATGGTTGGAAACCCATACAATTTCCCCAATCAAGCTTGAGAACAAGCTTGATCCATAAGGGAGAGGGGATGTCGAGGGTCTACGACAGGGGAGCGACGTGTGTTCATAGCCGCATGTATGTTTACTTCCCGCACAATATCTTTATCATTTTTGCCCGCTCTATTTTACTCGTACATCATGTATCCAAGGTGAGAGGCAAAATAGAACATTTCTCTCTCGCTACTTAAGTGAGCAGGGGGGTCATGGAATGAAAACAAAAACCTAATTCTAAAAATCCTTCAAATCATCCTCTCCTACTTTATCCCCTAGCCGGTAGCCAGCCTCTTTAGTGTTGATGTGTGTGGGTTGAGCTTGGGTCCTCACCGGAAGTATCATTCCCTCCTCCCTCCATCATTGGGAAAGCTAGGTCAAGAAAGTCGGGAGGATCTTTTCCGGGACTTCCTCTCACGACACGTGCACTCGCTCGCAATCTAAGGCCAATAACATTGAAATGAAAGAAGTTTCTTCCATGGGGCAATGTTTCCTCGTATCAAAATCTTCAATGTAACAAGCAACCGATGTCAATAAGTAAGTGTCGAGTAGTAGATGGTGAGTTTTCTTTTGCGTTCTCTTCAAGGCAGACTTTCCTGATGGCAACAACTTTGTTCTGCCAATGCCTATGTATCCAGAACTTATGCTCGGTTGACAATTGTTTGTCTTAAGATGTTGACTCATTTGGTTGATGGTGTGTGTATACAAGACGCTTGTGCTTTTCTACTGTACAATAGGGATACAACAATGGTTTGAATAACAAATATTTTCAATAAATTTTGAATAGTAAGAGAATGACAAATTAACAGAGAGAAGTTTGATACAGATATTTTAAGATAAAATAGATAATCATGATTATAATTTATACTAACTACAGAGTACAGAGGAATGCAAATTGAGCCATAGAATGAAGGTGTAAGGGAGTAATGGAACATAGACTTAAAAATTAAATAAATTTCATGGAATCAATTTGGATACATACCAAGAAGATATACTATGAAAGTATAAGAACAAAAAAGATCTTCATACAAATTTATTGATCGTGAGATGACATTGAGCTATCATGATGGAGAATAATTAATTGTTAGTATTGGGTGTTATTATATGTATTTTTATTTTTGCATTTTTACCCTTTCCTCTTTGTAATCACTCTATCTATAAATGAGTGTTACTCTTATTTAAGAATTATTATCGAATCCTAATTTCAAAATAGTATCAAAGCCCTAATTTCCTCTCATGCACGTCGCTCAGTCCCGACCCCACTTCCGCTTGCCTCCCGTCTTTCGCCGCCGACGCCAACTCTCTCGCCTGTCTCCCTTGTGACTTCCGCCTTCCGATCTTTAGGCCGCACTTTCGCCCAACTCTTTTCCTCTATACCCGTAAGCGAGAAGCCCCCCATTGTGCCGATCAGCACTTAAGGGCGCCGGAACCCACAATGGAGTTTTAACTCCCTCTCCGCCGTCTGAATCCCTCCATTCTTGACGAGATGATTCTTCCTCCTCTTTCCGATCACCTATTGTGATTTTGCTTGGTTTCAGTATCGTGTTGGATCTTGGTTTTCCCTCCTATGAGAAACCCTAATCTCTGATTCTCTAAATTTTTTGTGATCCGTTAATTTCTATTCTTTGATAGTGATGTCGAGGAGTATCAAATCTTCAGTTATCTCATCCGAAGGAGGTGTCTTTTTTTGTCATGATTTCCGCAGGATCCATCCGGGCAAGTCATGATCATGACACTCCTCAATTTATGACTACTCGATTGGATAGCTCTAATTATCTTACATGAGCTCGCTCCATTACCCTTGCCCTGAAAACCAATGCATGTTTGGATGTGTCAATGGCTCCACCAAGTATAGGCGGACCCAACGGGATTTTTTAGTGGGGGCGTTCAATAAAATAATGACGAAAATTTTTGCCGCGTATGATAAAAAATGACTACAAATTTGCAAAAAAACTATTTAAATTAGGACATTTTTAATTAACAAAATAAGATTACATACTTAATTACAACACTCCGCGTCGATGCTTCATGTTCTGGAAACATTCCATGATAACTTTGTTGTCGATGGTAGAAAAGACATCTTTTTCAATATATGTTACTGAACAAGCATTCATCAAATCATTTCCCATCTGATTACGTAATGTTGTTTTGATAATCTTCATTGCAGAAAAAGCTCTTTCCACACTTGCAGTTGCAACAGGTAATAGTAATGCCAACTTCACGAGCAAATACACCAATGAGTATAGAACATTCTTTTTCAATTGTACTAACTTTTGACCTAATCCTCCAAGCTCTTTCACATCTGAGAATTCTCTGCTTGAGTGAACGTCTAAAATGTAACTTTCCAGCTGATTATCAAATTTCATTATATTAATTGGAGAAAATTCCAACGGATAATTTTCAGCAAATCGAATTAATTTTTGTTTATCAAAAGCTGAAAAATCATTACTTGGATCTAAACATGTCATACATAGAAGCAATTCTGTGTTCACTTCATCAAATTGACAATTTAGCTCGGTAAGTTGTAGATCAATAACTGCATAAAATAATTCAACACGATAGAAGTGGAGGTTTGTACTATTTTCTGATCTGCGTCTTGATCTCCCTCGAGTTAAAAATTGTCTTTCATATTTGGAACAATAATATCATTTTTTTGCAAAAGGTAGTTGCTTCACGTAATATAGAATCTCATCCATTATCTCGCATTGCTTGTAGTCGTATCTTAGAAACTTTGACAAGAGTCATAGCATTTACAAGATCTTGATCGTTCCTTTGTAATGCTTGCGACAGCTTACTTGTAATCCCTAAGATGATTTTCATTAAGTGAGTCAAAAACACAAATTCCAAATATTGCATAGCCTCCAGCAAATCATTTGCTTCAGATCTATGCTCCAAAAGGTTGTCATCCTTTTCAATGACTTCAAGCACATCAATCGCTGAGGAAAACAAGTAAGTTATATTCAAGAGAGTTCTATAATGAGAGTTCCACCTTGTGTCCCCTGCCCTCGTTAGTGCTCTTTCCTGATTCAAACATTTTCCTGTTACCACTTCGCTATTGTATCTCTCTTCAATAACTTTTGCATATTGCTTCTCTCAGAGAATATCTCTACGCTTGCATGATGCACCAACAATATTTATTATAATTGTTATCAAGCTAAAAAAAGAGCAAACCTTGTTATGTTTTTTGACGACCGCAACGAGTGTCAATCGAAGTTGATGAACAAAACAATGAACATAATATGCAGATGGATTTTCAATCATAATCAATATTTTAAGCCCGTTAAATTCCCCTCGCATATTACTTGCCTCATCATAACCTTGACCCCGTAAACTTGATATACTCAACCCATTTTTGCCAAAGAAGATTCAACGGCCGCTTTTAATGATAAAGCTGCAGTATTTTCTACATGCACTATCCCAAGAAAGCACTCTGTTACACTTCATTTATCATCAACATAACGTAAAATAATTGTCATTTGCTCTTTTACTGAGGAATCCTGAGCTGTATCCACTAGAATAGAAAATAATTTGACTTGGCTAATAGCTTTAATGATAATAATGGTAGTCTCCATTATCGCAGCCTACACAATATCCTTTTGAATGCTCGGTGCTACTAATTTAAGATTTTTAGGAGCGTTTTGTAATACAACTTTGTTGACTTTTTCATTATGATTTGTGAGGAATTGAAGGAGTTCAAGAAAGCTTCTTTAGTTGCTTGATTCAAAGGATTCATCATGACCACGAAAAGCTAAACCTTGCATTAGTAGAAATCTAATGCAATCAACTGACGCTTCTAACCATGTGTGACAATCCAGTCGAGCTTGGTCGGATTGCGTACACAAAGCAACTTCAATGTGTTGTTTTGGGTTCATCAAGTTTACACAAACCTTCAAACATTGGTTGTGAACATTGTTATGATTCTCAACATGAACATCCAATCTGTTTTTATGTTTCCAATTTGTGAACCCTCCACTAACAAAAGCGTCACCACCGCCTTGGTCACCATGCTTGGGCTTAAATAGGTAACAACATAAACAAAATGTGGCATCTTTTACTATGTTGTGCTCGAGTCAATAACTATACACTTGAAACCAGACACGAATAAATTTTTGGCAACTCATTTCCAAAAACTCATGTTGGAAACTTATGATCTTTATGTTGGAATGCTTTCTTCTGCAAATACCAGCGTCTAACTTTTTCTCTATCATTTGGATCATAATCATTAATATTCTTTCGTAGTCCTGGGTAAGCGGGAAGGTCATCTACATTGTGCAATCTTTGCGAACTTACATTCTGAGTTTGTGATTGATCAATGACTTTTCTTTTAAAATATCTATCCATAACTCCTTGATTTCGGCTGGCACAATGTTTATCACAAGTGAAATGGTTAACTGAAAATCAATTGAAATCACAAGTATTGCTAAATCATTTTTTAAACCAATGTTGAAGCTTATGAAAGCCCTGTTGAAGCTTATGAAAGCTTAACTAAAACCAATGTGTAAACCAATGTTGAAGCTTATTAATTGAAATCACAAGTGAAATGGTTAATGGAAAATCAATTGAAATTGCAGGTTAGTGAAGAATGCTAGAATTTGGCAGTGAACGGAAAAGGCACAATTTTTATTTGAAAAGTTCAATTCTTAGATTCACAAAGCAATTGATTGTTGGCGAAATCCCATTCAAAATCAAAATCCCCATTCAAAAGCAAAATCCCAATTCAATACCTGAAATAGTTCTGGCTGGCACTTTGGAAGACTTCAACAAGTGTTCCGACTGGCCCATGCCCTAGATCCAAAAGAAATGAAGAATGCTAGAATGATTAGGGTTTGGATTTTGAAAAGAGCAGAACGTTGGACCTAGATTCAAAAGTTGGAGTTCAAAATCGGGAAGAAATGAAGAATGATTAGGGTTTGGATTCAAAATCCCCATTCAATACCTGAAAGGCTGGATCTGGATTCGGAAAGAATGATCAGGGTTTGGAAGAAGAAGAAAGTCGGAGTTCGACAACTTTGACACCTTCCGGCTTCCGCCTTCGACAGATCGACGAGAGTACTGAGGCGGCGGTGGAGAAGCGAGCGGCGGTCCGGTGGAGGAGAAAACTTTGTAGGCGAATTGCCGATGTGCGATGTGCGTTGTGCGGAATGCGGAAGTGGGGACTGGGGAGAACGGGATTGTGATTTGCCCTAGCGAGATTGGGATTTACGGAAGACGGATACGCGTAAATGTGTATACCCTTAATAAACTCGGTTTTATTTTATAACATATAATATACATAATACATAATAAAAAAAATTGAGTGTGGGCGGCCGCCCACACTGGGCCTTTAATAGGTCCGCCCATGCCACCAGGGAACCTGCTCCGACTTCACCGACTTTGTTGCAATGGAAGTTCGAAAACTCGTTGGCTATGTCATGGCTTACCAACTCCATGCAAGAATTCATTACAAGAAACTATTTGTTCTTGGATACGAAGGCAGATATTTAAAAAAAAACCCTGAGAACACTTATTCTTCTCATGGGACTACAACTCAGATCTTCCAACTGCAACGACAGATATTCCTTCTCCAACGGGGTGATTTCCCTCCTGCCTACTACCTAGAATTTACTCAACTATTGCAATAATACAATTACTTTGATTCCGTCACTCTTGTGTCCCCTAAGGATGGAATGTTGATTCAAGCTCAAGAAGAACGCAAATGGATCTTGGAGTTTCTTCATGGTTTGCATTGTGACTCTGACTCCAAACCCAACTATTAGGACAAACTAACATTCTTTGTAGAGGAGCACTTCTGATATTACATGGACAATCAAAAGAAAAGTAACTTACCTAGATGTGACAATGAACTTTGAAAAGAAAACATATCATCTACCCACCTCATCAGGTTTCCTGCTAGTTTCACGAACTTCAGCAACAATGACATCTGTGTCAATGTTGCGATTCACCTCAGGGTTCCCCTTTATTCCAACAAGACAATGCTCTTTACTATGATTAAGCCAATGTCCCGTTCGTCCAGTCCTAATGATCCGCTGTAGCTGATTGGTTTTCACCCAAATTATCTCTTCAACACGCTTGTATCCCCAAAGTTCCAGGCTGGCAAAGATGTGACACACATTAGTACATACTCCATAGCCAGAGATAAATGAATTGTATAGAAGAGCAACAAATAATACGATAAAAACAATATTAAATATGAAAATCAAACAAAAAAATTTACTATGTAACTATTTCTTACAGTCATAAATAGAATAAAAAGAAAAAGCAATAAAATAAAGAAATAACAGGTATTGCTGAAATTTGCATATGCATAACTAAAAAAAGGAATAGCTCATAGGCTACAACAGGAATTCCGGACCCATACAAGCATAGGTATCCCAATAGAAATTACAAGATCAGAGGAAAAACTTTGAACAGAAATCAGCACACTGATTGACCTCACACGGAGCAAAATAGAAAAGGAGTGTGCGAAAATGTGCAAGAAATGTAGCATCCTCGTCCCGGATTCTGACCTCACCAAGACTCCCTCTTCAAACACCTGCATAGCTCCACAATGTTCTAACAGTCGCTTTCAATAATAACACCGCGCGCTTCAAAAATAGCCGGTGTCACCAACCCACAAATGGCGAGGATTGCTTCAAGCTCTACTCATCCCACATCCTAGTGTGTGAACGAAGAGCAGGACGCCAGGATGACTTTACCCTTGTCATCCCTAAGCACAATTCCAACGCCCGCACGCGAACTCACCGATAAAGCCCCATCCACATGAATAACAGGTATTGACACGTGAAAAAGTGTCACTCAGATAAATCAAATGTCATCCAAATTTTTTATCTGGACTCAATAGATTTGTTACAGGCAAATAAAAAATGTTCAAATCTACATTGTCTAAACCACTTATATATTAAAAATACGTATAGAAACTACTGACATCTCTCTCAATGAGTTTGGAATTTGTGGGGTTGAAAAAACTGGTTGTTTAACATAACAAATGAAGCTTGCAGCACTATTCTGACATATATTAGTATTCTTCCACTTATTTTGTAACCATTCATTATAGTTTCACGGTAAAAGAAGATTCCGTACAAACTTTTTGTGAAGTGGCTCTTCGACAGTCAAAGTAGTGGATGCCTATAACTGAAAAGGGGAAAAAACATTAAGGGCGTCATGATTATGTTACGGATTGATGTAGGGTAGGCTAGTGGTGCTCGAAAACTAGGACTTTAGTGCTGGTGCGAAGGTGACACGCTAATGCAATTCTAAATGTAATGCAATGATCGGTATTTGACAAATAATTTAAGCAATATAAATTTCAGCACCACGCAAATAATTGAAATAAAAGAGGCAAACAATTAATTTTAGCAATTGGGCAACGACTTCCTCCGCTCGGAGGGCCAAGGCAAGCGACGACGAATACTTCCACCGGCAATTATTAGCATAAAGAGAACAACTACTACATAACCATAATCGCAGCACAATATAGATAAACAACCAAATAAAAATGTTAAGTTACAGAACACGATACCATAAATACTCACGACGTAGTGGGCTGATCCGAGGCGATGGAGGATTTGAAGAGCCGGATGCAAAACGAGCGATCGGAGGTGGAACCGGAGGCGAAGTGGCGATGACGGTGGCTGCCTTCGGCGAAAAGTGGCGGTAACGGAAGGTAAAATGGCGGATCCGGCCACAAATTAGTAGATCCGGACCGGGGGTGAGTAGATCCGCAATTTGGGAGAGAATCCGGGCAAAAAAAGGAAGGTTTGTGCGGTGGAAATAACGGATCGGAGGGTGGTAGCACTAAATCAAAATAGATCTAGGGTTTTCGGGGCGGTGGGAAGTGGATCCACGAAGGGGAGAAGAGGAGTGGCCGGCTAGGGCTAAGGAAGCCTTAGAGGAGGCCGGTTTTGAGGTGGAGTTGGGCGGCTGGATGAACGGAAGCAGGGGAGTGTCGGCTGGTTCTGCAGCAGGGAGGGGAGGCGGAAGGTACAGGGAGGGCACGGTTACTGTTCATACTATGGAAATGAACAGTAATTTGTATTTTTGAATAGTACCCAAAGAAGGAAATGCGGGTGATGATTTCAGCGGGCTGTAGGGAGGAGTTTGGGAGATTCCGGTGGTGTGAAATGGAGTATGAGAGGTGGAAAACGAAGGTGGGGGTGGGGTGTACCTTGGGGAGGAGTTTGGCGGCCTAGGAGTCGTCACCTAGGGTTCCACGGCGTCGGCACCGGGGAGGGATCGCTGGAATCCGGGAATGCTTCTTCTCCAAATCCAACAATGCCCTCAAATCAGCCCCCTAGCATCCTATTTATAAGAAAACACAAACTAGGGCATCCCCATCAACGGCTATGATTGGCCGATGGGTTAGCCCTTTAAAATACATCAAAATAAACTCAAAAATATAAAGTAATATAGCGTTTTGACTCGCGGCGACGTTCCAGACGCAATCGCGGAGTCCGATCGTCGATCCGGGCGCGCCAAATATGGAAAGTTGCCAAATCAGCCCCGAACGGGCCCAAAACGCGTCCTCGTCTCTGCTCCGCATCACGGATCCTCCGTCAGTTATCGTGTGTTATTATTATTATTATGTTGAGTCGTGTTGTATCGAGTCGTAGTCTTAGCGTTGTAGTATTTTAATATTCGGGCATCTATTGTGGTATTTACAAGTATGCCATTATGTTATTTAAGGGAACTCATGGGGGATCATTGTAATCAAGCAAGAAGTGAATCAAAAGCTCTCTTTATCTCTCTAACTTCCTCTCTTTCTCTCTCTAGTTCTTCTCTCCCTCCTCCACCCTCTAGGGTTTTTCTTCTTCTCGCATCTCCTCCACCATTTCTAGGGCTAACACCCCTTGTATCCCCACCTCCATCCGCATCTCCGCATCCCTCCGACGAACCACCAAAAGAGGCACATAACAACTTGGTATAAGAGGACTTTCCTCCCCTCGGCTGCTGAGTTCTTGCAAGCCATCCTCCCTTCCGATTGCCGCCGCAAGCCGCCACTGTGTCGCCGATGTTCCCGCTAGCAGCCCCTCGCGCGACTTCCGGCGCCGCTGCCATCTGCGGCACTGCTCTGCTTCTGACAGTCCCGCAGCTAGTCATATGCAAAAGGAACCGAAGAACCGAGAACCGAACCGAATTGGACGGTTCGGATCGGTTCTTGGGTTGATCGGTTCGGGTCTGAATCCTTAAAATATGAGAACCGGCAGTTCGGGTCGGTTCTCGGTTCCAACTGTCGGATACCCGAGAACCGACCCGAGTTACTTAATAATATTAAGTATTAAGCTTAAGTTAATAAATAGTAATACTTAATAATCTCCGGGTGCATATATTTTCCATCTCATTTCTGAAGGCAGAGAAACGGCGAAACCCTAGCATTTCTTTCTACTTCTCGCCTCCCGCTTTCTTCCCCGCAACGGCGCCGACTCCAGCGGGGCAGCGAGCCGCGCTCCCCCTCCGACGGTCCCGATTTCTTCCCAGGCCCAGCGGCGCTGCTTCCTCCTCCCCCGCGGCTTGCATATCACCTCACCTTGACACCTTACCGAGACTCCGGTGACGATAAGTATCGAACCATGGGATCCACGGTATCCCTCTTCTCTTTGCACTGGCACTCCATTACTCATGTTTTCTTGATGTAGTGATTTCCATTTTTTTGTTCTCTCCTTTATTGTTGATCCTAGATTTTGTTCTCTGGTTGGTTTATGTAGCTTTTGCTCATAGGATATTTGTGGAAATTGGAATCATAGTGTGACGGCAGTGTGAAATCTTTGCTTTGTTAAAATTTGTGGAACCAATTAAAATTTCAGCAATCTTTCATGGACCGAACCGAAATAACCAGTTAGACATACAATTAAAATTAGTTAAGATTCACATTTTTTAGGATTTACATATGTTGAAAACTTGAAATTACCAGTTAGACATACATTTAGATATGTAGAAATGCCTAGACGAACCGAACCGGAACCGACCCGAACCGAACGGTTCGGATCCGGTTCCATAGTTTAGAACCGTGGGTCGGTTCCGGTTCCAAAAAATTGGAACCGAAACTATACGGGTCGGTTCTTGGTTCTTTATGAAACCGAACCGATCCGAGTTGCGCCCCTACCCGCAGCAGCTCTCCCGCACAGTTCCCCTCTGGCCACGACATCTCTCCGTTGTCGTCGCACATCAACAATACCCCGCATCTCCACCAATCTCCGCTGTCGAGCATCGGCCTTTCCCGCAAATCCCTCCTCGAGCCACCCGCCTTCCGCTGATAACACTGCAGTTTTTGTTTATTTCCTTTTCTTTTTAGCGACGCACGACTTCCTATTCTTGTTTTAATATTTTTTTTCCCCACCTCATCCTGCACGACAACTTTTATTTCTTTTCCTTTTATTTTTATCTCTCGGGCCCCACCTCGGTCCTCGAGCCTCTTTTCAAGCACACTTTTATTTTATTCTATTCTACTAATCCACACCCTCACGCCACCTCTTCCAGCAGACCTACTTTTTAATTTCTTTTTTTGCTTTCCATGGACCCCACCACAACCCTCTTCTCCTCCTCATCATGACATCTACCTCTCCCCTCTCCCAACACACCGTCCCTAATTAATTAATCAATTAATGTGTTAATCAAGTAATAACTTATTCTCGGATATTATTTAATTAACTACTAATTAATTATTTAACATTTTCATCATGTTCCTTAGTGTCGCCGACTGCACCGCGCTGCTTGCCCGGCTTGCCGAGCTGGACCGCCGCATCGCTCAACGAGCGGCTCGACTCGGTCACGTCGATGCTCAGCTCGACCTCACGCTCGACACCCTCCGCATGTCTCGCGACTCGTTGGTGATTTTTCTGTCACCACCGCCGCCACCGGAGCTGGAGTCGTCGCCTCCCCCTCCAATGATGGTGCCACCATCGTCGCCTCCCCCTCCAATGATGGTCACAGATTCAAGACAAGTGAAGAAGCATTAAAATGCCACTTCACACAAAAGCATAATTGTACACAAAGGCAAAGGAAAAGATGCATCCAGCTCTGGAGATGAGAAAAAAAGAGCCAAAAGACAATCAAAGACCAATCGAGCAATTCATGCAAAGGAAAAAAATGCACTAGGCAAGAGTTCACGGAAGCATTCAACCATAAGTATGGCTACCAGATCCAAAGCAACTCGAAGAGGAAGATACGAAACTTAGTTAGGCTCAGCTAGTAAAGGGCATTACATTACAAACTCTACTGGCTCCATCGACAAAGGCAGTGTCAAAGGTGGATGAGCGAGTTCAATGGGATCCAACAACGAGGAAAGAAGTGTTGTTGAGCGAGTGGAGACAACATAGTGCATGAAGGTTGGATGAAGGGAAGAACACACCAAGCTCAGTTGGGCTCAACGGACTCCATCTATGAAGAAACAAGACCTCACCTAGAAGGATCGAACAATAGGTACGAAAGTTGTACAGAGTATCTTTTAATAAACGGCGTAATGAACGAAGGTAGCGCGGGTCGAAAGAGGAATCGATCAAACTTGTAGGGATACCATGAAGAAATACGAAAAGGAGCTCGATAACTCTCTTATCGAATGCTGTAGGTTTCTATGTACTGCATTTAGAGCTTCAACCAAAGAAAGTATTTGATAGGAGAAGATGTTTGAAAACAGACAAACAAACACTTGGAGATATGAATACGAAAATGTCATTATAAATTCTCCAACATAATTCAATAAAAAAATTCCTAAATTCTATAGAAGGATATAGCATCAATGGCATGGACCTACTTTATTTTCACCACATTTTCCTTCAACAAAAATGTTACAAGCAATGAGAAAGTGATATGGTTTCAAACATTAGCTTTAAATTATAAGTTATTCAAGGATTGTATTTACTTAAAATAATTTTGCTATAAATACCTATGTAATAGTCTAGATTCATCAACCTAACATTCAATATAGTGAAATATTTTGTTGAAAGCAAACCCCAACCGTCCCCTCCTACCAAACCTTAAGCAACTACTCTACACTTGTAGCCCTCCCCTATCATAACTCCTAAATTAGAACGAGAAGAGTTTCTCTTATTCTAACTCCTCGAAACTGAGAGAACAAGAAGGGAACAAACAAGGCGCAACAAAAAAGCCTCTTTCATCATAACTATCCAAACTACATAACTCTCTAAACTGAGAGAGAAGAGAACATAATTCAAAGGTGCAAGACAACTAAGCCGTCACCATCCCAACACAATTGGCAACACAATTATTATCATCATTAAAATTTTATAAAAAAAATCTCCTAGTGCGTGCAAGACATAAACAATTGATGACCGAAATTTGTAAGTCCTTCCTAAGGACTTAAATTCAATTTTCTACACTAGACAAGCAACAAGGAGTTGAATCATCTTGGGTGACTCCATAAAGACGATCGCATTAAGTAAATTAGGGTATGGTCCCCTCTATAGATTGCAGGTAATCGTCTATTCATACACCTAGCACCCAGCCCAAGAATCTCTAGTTGGTCGTAATACATTGGAAAGCCTGCCCATGTTAGCCACATCCTCAGTGCATCCTAGATTAAGAAAGCCAGAAGATGACATTAATTGATATCCATGCCAATTGAATCAAGTTTGTCAAAAAGAAGTTCCCAAGAAATTTAACAGGTAATATTAGCTGGTAAAAAAACTTACCATTCTCTCCCAAGTTCCATAGCACGACCTGTGACCCAAAGGAAAATAAGACCATCAGTCTGTAACGCAGGAACATTTAGGTTTCTCATCTCATCATCGGCCATTGTACCATATGGTAATTCCATGTGAATATCCCACGGAGGGTCAGCCATTATCACTCCAAACTGTCCTAGAATGTCCATTCTAAAATTGCGTATGTCACAATTAATCCACTGAGGTTCACCAAGTTCAACCTCTGAACAGTATTCAGCTCGTTGAGTCTTCATTGGCCTTTGTGGTGGAACATTAGTATTACCCATCATCATTGGAGGCATGTCGGGGGTTTGATCAAGTTCATAATGAACATATTTACATGTCTGTGCACCAATTAATAAAAACATAAACTTCAAGTAAATTGGAATCGTTTAGCTTAGCATGAGCTATAAAATATATATATAATGTACAAAAACATCGCCTACATATAAGAAGAATAACCTTGGTATGACGACATGTATCAAGAAAAGAGCAATCCCCTAAATTTGTATCAGTATGTAGAGCAATAATACGACGAAAATGAACCTGCAAAGGGGACGAGAAAAACTGAACATTTCAATATAAGAATGCAAAAAAGAAACCCGAAATCTGATCTCCAAATGCTTAAGCAAAAATAATTGTTAGAAAAGTATGCACATTTAAAGTTCAACTGACATTGTTTAAGAAAACTTTACAAAAATCACAAAAAGGATTAACAATATTAGAGCCCGCCACTTAGAAGGCACCTTTATAATATTTATCGCACCAAAAACTCAGTAAATACATGTGAAGTTTTACAGACTAATTTGACGATGTGATTTTTAATTCATAGGTTATATCAGCCTCAATTCCTTTAACCCAGCTCCACTGGGATGCCAGGCCACACAAGCACTAAATAAATTGATAATACCTACAGAGTTTAAACACTATCTTCTTCTTTATTTAAGAAAATTATGATTTTTATAGAATAAAAGTAAGGATACAAAAGGTGGACGGAAGTCCCTCCAAAGACTAAAATTGCATAAAGTTCTTGATAAAAATAGTTCTAATGTTGGGGATCCCAACTAAATCAGATCTGTAGACGTGTACATTTTAGGCAAGAATAATTGATTGAAGGTGCACTCTTGCTTGATCAAAACTCCATAGTTAAGCATGCCTCCTTGAAACAATAATTTATCAAATATGGATCATATCAGGAAAGATTAAATATGAGTCATATCAGTAAAAACATATGAGAATGAACCAACAGAATCAGGAAAGCTGGCTTGAAATACATTGATATACTCATGTTTATGGCCCCGTATGTGTGGGTAATTAGGTATTTATGAGAATTTAAATCAAATAACTAAAAATGCTAACTAGTTTAGTAATGCAGGTTCAACAAACTAGTAGTGGTGTAAAGGCCAAAAATTCAATTACAAAAAAGAATTTATATAGCCTAATTATGTCTAATTTTGTGATAATCCTAATTTTAGGACTCAAATGATTTTATTACCGACTTAGTTCTGATTTGAGGGTGGTGAATTCAGCCCAAATTTATCATCGGCTTAAGTGAGGGAGTATCAAGGCTCATTAGAAGCTCTCGGGCTCCATCATGAAATTAATAAGTGTAATGTATTGGCTCAGATAAAACCATAACACAAAAAACTACATTTTGCTCCAACAGAAATTGGTTTGATCTCCTAATGCCCCAAGTATACCTTCGATAATGAGAAAACTTCTAAATTATTCAATTGACTTGCACGCCACATGCTCTACCATGATCATCTTTATTATATGCAATCCTAATATCATCCTCCCTTTAAGCTACTCTTTACAATTACTATGTACTTAAAAGCAGCAACACTATTAACTTTATTTCAGTTTCTACCAATGGAATCCACAGTTGTGTATATCTTCCGACATGTCGGCCGACATAAAGGTTTTATGGGAAAAACAACATGTTTACAAAATATGTTTTTGAAATATATCATCCAATATATCAGCTATCAGCCGATATATAGGCCGATATATCCCGACTTTATATCAGGTGACTTATTTTAATTTATTTTATTTAGTGTATATGATCTAATAGACAATGAAAATAAATTGTTTCGTGGTTAGGTTGTTTTGTATCCTTCCTCTTAACTCTTTTCCCTACGCTCATCCATCATTAACATCAATTTTGCTTGGCCTTTAGATTTTAGACAGAAGGTTCCTTATCTTCTATCATTATCGATGAATTCCTGATTTCATCTTGCTTTCTTCCATGCGTTATACTGTTATTAATTGTGTAACATAAAATGTTTTTACTAGTTTAGTAGATTTAGATCTTCAATAAATGTTAAATTATTAATACATTAATATATATTTAAAAATGATTATATTTATCTATAATTATGTATATAAATAATTAATTATTAAACCATGACATGAAATATCCCCCGGCATATTAAAACCGGCATGAAAAACATAGATCTGTTCCCGATATCCGACATATGCAACATTGATGTAATCATATCCCTTTGAAATACATAAGAATAGCTCAGATTCCCTTTCATGGAAGTTGCTCCTCACTGCCTCCTTGTTGCACATTAATCATTTTCAATATATGGATATATCTTTTGAAATCTACAACACTATTTAAGTAAAATAGTTGTTTTTCCTTGCCCAACAAAAATGTTGTATTTCCAAGACAAATTACTTTAAAACACTTCAAATTATAACTTAGCTTCCAACCAATCCCTCAATAAAGCTAGATGGTTTCATGGTGTCAATCGAACCCACTTTCCATTTCCTCCCACTATGAGAAAAATAACTCCAGAGTGTTGAGAACATCGATAGAGTTGCCAGAGAATGGCCAGAGATGGGGATAATGGAGGCGGAGGATACTAAGGATTCAGAACTGCGCCTTTCTAAGTTGGGTATGATAGGAGCGAGAACTATCAAGATATCTTAACAAGAGAAGAGAAATAGAATGAGCTTCTTTGATACCTTCTCATGGTCCAAGGGGTTCTTTAAATAAGACTACATAAGGGCATAAAAGTAAATAAGTCTTATACTTGGACTTACATAAAAGGACATATGCTAAAGAACTATAAACGATGCGACATAAAATAAAATAAAATAAAATAGGGACCGACAATGGAAGAGGACTGGGACCATAACATCCCCTCAATCCTTGAAATTGAGCTTGACCTCAAGCTCGAGCTTGGCCCGCCCGTGTGATCCTCAGATTTTTTAAACTTTGCCCAAAACAATTTCTGTAGCATGAGGTCGTAGCAAATGCATCAAGGGAATGGGAGTTCATCTCATGCTCAAGGATGTCACAGCAGATGGCACTGTTGTCAAAGAGGCTTGGAGGAGTGGGGAGGCATAGTAGTTGTAGGATAATGAATGTCTGTCGCCTGTGGACGATCGAGGTGGACCAATGAGCCAGTAGGGTAGCACTCGCAATTGAGGCGGGGCTCAGAACTTGCAAAGGTTATGGTTGGAGTGGAGGGTGTTGGATGGAGGTGGTTGTGGAACAAAAGTTGTGTATGGAGGAAGATCGTCGTAGAAAGGAGCGGGCTCATCGTAGAACATCAATGGCATCCTCAAAGAGGTGACCGCAGGAGCTCACAAGAATTGGGAGCAGCATGGGTAGTGGCGATACAATCATCGGGCTCGATGGCTACGCAGAGATAGGATGACGGGAGATCAGATGGACAACAACTGATGATGTGTCAAGTGTGGCAAGGGCGACCTGGTGTCGTGCTTGCGCTTCTTGGTGTTGGGTTGCAACTTCGGCTTCAATTGCCATATAAGCGTGCATTATGTCCTGAAGTTTGCACAGTTGGGACTAGAGATCTCGCATTTTTTGAATTAAGTCAATTAACCAAATTAACAAACTATTTGACCAAGTGAAGAATTGATCAAATAATAAATTAACCAACTAATACTTAATGAACTATATCAGGAATAAGCAGAAGCAGATTATTTAAGGTCCGTTTGGGCGGCGGCGGAGCTCTTGTGCGGCATCAATCAAAGAGGGGTTTGCGACCATGAGGTAGGGAGGCGGGGTTGGAGACGGAGCCTCACCAGAGATTTTGCGAAGGGATGCGGGAGCAAACGCCATCGCCCGCGCGTCGCACTCTTTTGTTTTCCCTCCTAGCGGCGGCATTTGCTCCAGCGCCGAAGCTCTGGTGCCGCCCCAAATAGATCCTTTATGTCAGTTTTGGCCCGAAATAGATACACGTGCCAACAGAAGCTTTGTCGACTGCTCTTCTGCGAATGTCCAGTGGAAAGGAAGGGGTGGGCGGCTCAAGGTAGAGTGCGGGGCTCCACAAAGCGCGGAGAGGATGAGGATGCTCCTCTGCAAGCATCCAGGGCGGTGTCGTCGACTTAAGGATACATCAACAAAAACGAAGCTCTTCATTGAAGACGACTGGACTTTGTAGAAATGGGCGAAGCCCGGCGCACGAATCTGGATGAGAACGGGGGAGACGTGAATCCTTGCGAGTTTAGAAGATGGCGAGCGGTTAACGGGGGCTTGCGCAGATGAAGAGTAGTCAAAAGGGGCTTGCGCGGATGCTCGAGTGGTCGACAGGGGCTTGCGCGGATGCTCGAGTGGTCGACAGGGGCTTGCGCAGATGCTCAAGCGGTCGACAGGGGCTGGAATCATTATTCTAAAGGGAAGGAGAGGGGCCCTCGCAACTGATCGACTGGAGTTGACGACTCTGCTACGCTTAGTTGTATCGACAAGGAGAAAAAAAGCAAGGCCACGACAACGGGAACGGAGCTTTGAGAATGGCGACTCCAAATGAAGAATGTGTTGTCTGCAAGGCAGGAGGGAGTGGTGGATGGTGGAAACCTAGTTGTTACGGGCTTACTGTAGAATATTGGTAGAGTTGTCGGAGGATGGTCGGAGGCAGGGATGACGGAAGTGGATACTATGGAACCGGAACCGCAGCTGCCCAAGTGAGGTGTGCTTGAAGTGAGAAAGTTGTCAAGATCTCTTAAAAAGACAAAAGAAATAGAATGAACTTCTTTGATACCTTTTCGTGACCCAAGGGTTCCTTTAAATAAGACTGCGTAAGAGCATAAAAGAAAATAGGTCATATACTCGGACTAATTTAAAAGGACATATGATGGTGAACTATAAACGACACGACATTAAATAAATATATAAAATAACGGCGAATAACAAAACGGGATCGGGATTATAACAAAATCCTCAATAGAATAAGTTCCAATGGCTATTATCTATCTATCAAGGTCAGATTAAAGAATTATCTTGACAACTTAATGGGGCATGAGACAAAAACTCATCCCTGGAGACCTCCTCTCTTTTCTCCTCACTACTAATGTCTCGTATAATCCCAACATATGACTTGAATGGTGTCCTCCCTATTACAAACCTCGAGATTTCACTTGCCTTATTTCTTTCACAGGGCCACATATTTGGCAAATTGAATTGAATAATAAGTTGACCCAGTTTAGGCTGTTAATTTTGAAGAGAAAATTAAGTCCTGATTCCAACTGCTTGTAACATGTCATTGTAAATGTTGTGACAACTCCTATTTCAGCCAGCATGCCAGACATATTTATGGACAAAGATGTTTCAAACTAAACTTGATACATATCTAAATTCAAAAAGGACCAAACAAGGTTTGATTGTATGCACAAAAACCTGAAGAACAACTGAAGAACCGAGAACCAAACTGGAACAGAACCGAACCGAATGGTTCGAATCAGTTCCAATGAGGCTTGGTTCGCGTCTGGTTTCCATAATCCAAGAACCGACAATTCGGTTCGGTTCCTGGTTCCCCGGGCCGAGTACCGACCCAAGAACCGGCCAACGTTTTTAATAAGTACCGTCATTTTACTCGTTTAGTCATTTATTCATTTTTACTAAAATTATAATAATTATCTCTAATTTTATAATCCTCGTCTATGACTTGACCTTCAAACATTAAGGGGTTAAGACTTACAACTTACGAGGGGTCGAGCGTCAAGAGAACAGAGTCAAAGCTAGAACACAAAAGCACGGAAGCAGAACGGAACGGCGGTGGTGATTCCAAACCCTACATTTCCCTTGCACCACCGCTCATCGTCGACGTACAAACTCATTTCCAACCTCCAGTTCCTGCATCAGCGCCTCTTTCACAAGCCGCAAACCCTAGCTCTGAGCTCTCCAATGCAGGATTGCGTATCGTCGAAGCCTAGGAGCTTCTCCAGACTTCATTCTCTAGGACCTTCCTCAACTCCTACTTTTGCTAATTGTACATTGACCTCCACCTTCTCTTTCACCTTCCTCTTCCTAGGTTGGCCCTCACATTTCGCTAGAGAATTCCATATTCACGGGCCCCAGGCCGACCGCGACCAACAATCGCTGCCCCTAATCAACGATGGCTGACCCCAAAATTTTTTGTTTTTTTTCTTAAGCCAGGAAGGACGGATGACTTTGTTATTAATTTGGGTGATCAAGATATTTCCTGTAGTGAGTGTTTTAAATATCTTGGATCGATAGTTCAAAAAGACAGAGGTATTGATAAAGATGTGACACATAGAATCCAAGTGGGTTGATTGAAGTGGAGAGGCGCGTCAGGGATCTTATGTGATCGTAAAGTACCACAAAACTTAAGGACAAGTTTTACCATACTGCAATTAGACCCGTGATGCTCTATGGTTCTGAGTGTTGGGAAATGAATTGTGCACATAAGCAAAAAATAGGAGTTGCAGAGATGAGAATGCTAAGGTGGATGTGGACACACGAGACTGGATAAAATTAGGAATGAATGTATCAGGGAAAAGACCGGAGCAGCACCAATTACAGAGAAGATGTGAGAAGCTCGACTAGGATGGTTTGGACACGTAGAAAGGAGACCATTAGAGGCACCTGTTAGGCGTTCTGAGAGTCTAGTCACTGGGCATGTTAAACGAGGGAGGGGTAGACCAATAAAGACTTGAAATGGAACTATAAGAAAAAACATGATGTACTCGGGCATTAATGAGATTACGACAAAAGATAGGGCACAATGGCGACAAAGGATCCATATAGCCGACCCCACTATAGTGGGATAAAGGCTTGAGTGTTGTTGTTGTTCTTAAGCCAGCCCTAAATTTATGTTACGTATACACTTTCACCCAAGTGGACCACCCGTATTGGGATCACCGACGCACGCTTATGGAAGCCGTTAGGAATAATTAGAGCACGCGCATGGAAGTCGCCATGATTATTCCTTTTGTAATTAAGTATTTAATTAATATTAATTAAATGGTATTTAATTAATATTAATTAGATATTATTATTATTAAATGTAACGCCTTATTTTGTGTGCCCTCCCCCGTCTATATAAGGGGGAGGGGTAGGAGTTTTGGAGCATGCTTGGATGAATGAATTTTTAGGGTTGCTCCCTTAGTGTTTCTTCTCAACCTTTGCCTCCACTTCTCTCCCTCGCCTCCACTTCTCTCCCTCGCCTCCACCGGCCCTCTCTTGTCGGATTCCTCTATGGATAATCGTATCAGTTGCTCCCTAAGTGAATTTTTAGGGTTGCTCCCTAAGTGTTTCTTCTCAACCTTTGCCTCCTCTTCTCTCCCTTGCCTCCACCGGCTCTCTCTTGCCAGATTCATCTGTGGATAATCACATCAATTGATCTGACTTGCCGGAGGGCACACTTATTAAGTGTTACATATGCACTTTCACCCAAGTGGACCCCCCACTTTGGAATCACCGACGCACGCGAAGCCGCCGCGAATAATTAGAGCACACTCATGGAAGCCGCCGCGATTATTTGGAGCACGCGCATGGAAGCCGCCATGATTATTCCTTTTGTAATTAAGTATTTAATTAATATTAATTAAATGGTATTTAATTAATATTAATTAAATGGTATTTAATTAATATTAATTAGATATTATTATTATTAAATGTAATGCCTCATTTTGGGTGCCCTTCCCCATCTACAAATGGGGGAGGGGTAAGAGTTTTGGAGCATGCTTGGATGAATGAATTTTTAGGGTTGCTCCCTGAGTGTTTCTTCTCAACCTTTGCCTCATCTTCTCTCCCTCACCTCCACCGGCCCTCTCTTGCCGGATTCCTCCATGGATAATCGTATCAATTGGTCCGACCTGCCGTGCCGCCCACTGACATCGCCGGACTCATCACCAGTCTACATCCTTAGCATAATGATCGCCACCCAATCGGCCGCTTCCGGGACGTTGTTCTTGTCGTCGCCGGTCCCCAGCCCCGACTAGCTTTCTTTGTCCTAGCTGCACAAATCCAGGCCACTTGCGCCTCTCTCCACGCCAAAGTTGATTGGTTGTTCAAGTTAGACGGTCCTCTTCCCTCAACCGTCCCGGCCACGGCTGCCTCGTACAACATGCACGAGTCTCCTCTTTGTTTCCAGACCACCAGAGCGGCCCCTCCCTACCTCACCCCCATGCTGACAACCACATCACAGGGGACTGATTCCAGAGACGACAATGTCGTTGCTGATGCGCAGCGCCCGATCCCGCGCATGCTTCCTCAGCCCCCTCTCCCGGCTCTGACGATTACCCTTCGTCGGTCAGAGTCCACCCTCGATCTCCCAGGCTGTCGTCAGTCATCGTCAACAACATGTCGTTGTTCTTCGCTCTGCCGCTCATCCTCATCTCCAACAAAAAACTTCTCCAGCCGCTCGTCCAGCTCCAGTGCCCTCATCGCAGTCCTCTGTGTCCTCCCCCGCTTCAGCCAGGAGTTTTCCCCGCAGCAACGAGTGCAACCTGTGCATGCGCCTCTACCTATTTCAACGCCCACGCCTCCTTCACACAGCACCATCATGTTTCCCTCTTGAGCCCCCCGCATGCCCGGCGCTCTTGTCGGGTTAGTTACCCTGCTTTTCCTTTTTCACGTTGTTTCACCCGGTTGTCAGCCACCGTTTCCTTTTCTTTGACCTCTCCATAATTACCGTACACTCCGCCCGTCCCTTTTATTTCCCATATCACCAGCTACCACCTCTCCCACTAACAGCCAAATTTACTTTCTTTGCTTCCTCTATTGTCTCATCATCTTTAATTACATTCTCCCATCTCCCCAAACCACGCCCCCTCTTTTATTGTAATTTTAACATTTTTTTTGTCACTAGCTGCCATTATTTTCTCATCATATACCCTCACCTTACTCTGTCCACACCCCCTTCACCCCCTTCACCCCAAGGCATGCCACAAATTAGGTCTAGGTAATAATACCTAGACCCATGGGCGGACCTATTAAAGGCCGAGTGTGGGCAGCCGCCCACACTCGATTTTAATTCGTGATACTAGGGTTACGGGTTTTGCTCTGGACGAAAACGAAAACCGCAATTCATCTTCCTTCGCGCTCTCGCTGCTCGACGAAGACCTAGGGTTCTCCTCCCGCCCTCCTCCACGCTCCTGATGGGCTCAACGAAAACCCAAGGCAGCTCCTCCTCCGAGCTCAACAAACACAGGTCATGACTCCTCCTCTAGTCCTCTAGGCGCGATTCCTCTGTAGGTTGGTTGCGGCTTTGCATTCCCCTCGATTCTTCTTCTTCCTAATCTGTGATTCCTCTTCGGGTCTTCTTCTTCCTAATTTTATTCCTGATTTGATTACGGATTCCTCATTTGATTTTTCAGTTCTTCACTGCAGGAGCAATTGAGCAAGTTCTTTTGATTTCTTGAAGAGATTTGGACTCCTAAACTTTGATTCCTGAGTTCCTGGTCATATACAGTCATATCATGGTAATCTCTTCCAGCCCTGCTCCAGTTCAGTTAGTATGATTCTATATTTTCATTAGTAATCAATCTTTGATTCTTTAGTATCAATACTAAAAAATCATGTTGGGTCATATACAGTCATATCCAATCATACTAAAAAAAACATTACCAGGTTAGTATGCCATTCTTTAGTATCAATACTAAAAAATCCTGAAGCAGGGGTAACTGAAATGGACTGGAGCAGGGCAGCAAGGCTGCAGGTATATTGTTAGTATGTCATTCTTTAGTATGATTCCTGGTCATATACAGTCATATCCTGGTAATGTTTTTTAAGTTGCTTGGTTAGAGCCTAGAGGACCGACCTCCACATAAGATTTCATTAGCATTTCTCTGCAGACAATTCAGGTTTCATTAGCATTGCTCCAGTTCAGTTAGTATGAAGAAATAATAATGGCACTACAGCACTTGATTTACTATATACATTCCCCCCAGGTACCTTAATATGGATGGATAAGTATATGATTAGGCAATTTAGATAGTATTAACTATTAAGGCACTGTTAGAAATTATAAAAAATCATATAAAAACTATGGCTGATTCTTACTTCTTAGTATAGTCCTTGATAAACTTGAAGTTTCCCCGCATTCGAGAATGGTTTATCCATATTGTTGTAAGATATTCTAACTAGTTATGAGGAAAAGAGAATGTCCACTTAGAATCAGTATTCGCTTGGAGCCGGGGAGGATTGTTCAAATTTCCCTTCGTATGTAGTATTTGTCATGTTAATAATCTAAAAATAATAAACAAAAACAAAGCCATAAAAATCCTATAAGAATGAAGATCTCCAGTTAAAAAGAGGGTCAACTAAGAGATTAACATGTATTTCAATTGCTTTATCATTAACTGGGTTTATCATAACACATTGAAGATCGTAAATCATTGCTTTATTTCAATTGATTTATTTCAATTTTCAACTGATCTTGATCATAACTCATTGTTTTATTTCAATTGCTCTAGAATCTTGTTCCCTAACAATTGAAAGTTATGGATAGATATTTTAAAAGAAAAGTTATTGATCAATCACCAACTCAGAATGTAAGTCCGCAAACATTGCTCAATGTAGATGACCTTCCCGCAGACCCAGGATTGCGGAAAAATATTAATGATTATGATCCAAATGATAGAGAAAAAGTTAGATGTTGGTATTTGCAGAAGAAAGCATTTCAACCTAAAGATCATAAGTTTCCAACAAGGGTTTTTGGCAATGAGTCGCGCAAATTTATTCGTTCCTGGTTTCAAGAGTATAGCTATTGGCTCGAGTACAACATAGTAAAAGATGCTGCATTTTGTTTATGTTGTTGCCTATTTAAGTCGAGCATGGTGACCAAGCCGGTGATGACGCTTTTGTTAGTGGAGGGTTCACAAATTGGAAACATAAAGACAAATTGGATGTTCATGTTGAGAATCATAACAGTGTTCGCAATCAATGTTTGAAGGCTTGTATAGACTTGATGAACCAAAAACAACACATTGAAGTTGCTTTGTGTACTCAATCTAACCAAGCTCGACTGGATTATCACACACGTTTAGAGGCGTCAGTTGATTGCATTAGATTTCTACTAATGCAAGGTTTAGTTTTCCGTTGTCATGATAAATCTTTTGAATCAAGCAACCGAGGAAACTTTCTTTAACTCCTTCAATTTCTTGCAAATCATAATGAAAAAATTTGCAAAGTGGTATTACAAAATACTCCTGAAAAATCTTAAATTAGTAGCATTGAGCATTCAAAAGGATATTGTGCAGGCTGCGACAATGAAGACTACCAATATTATCATTAAAGTTATTAAGCAAGCCAAATTATTCTCTAGTTTAGTGGACGAAGCTCGAGATTCCTCAGTCAAAGAACAAATGGCAATTGTTTTACGTTATGTTGATGAAAAAGGAAGTATAATAGAGTGCTTTCTAGGATTAGTGCATGTAGAAAATACTGCAGCTTTATCGTTAAAAGCGACCGTTGAATCTTCTTTAGCAAAAAATGGTTTGAGTATATCAAGCTTACGGGGTCAAGGTTATGATGGAGCAAGTAACATGCAAGGTGAATTCAACGGGCTTAAAGCATTGATTATGGCTGAAAATTCATCTGCATATTATGTTCATTGCTTCGCTCATCAACTTCAACTTACACTCGTCGCGGTCGCAAAAAAACACAACAAAGTTTGCTCTTTTTTAGCTTGATAACAGTTATAACAAATGTTCTTGGCACATCATGCAAACGTAGAGATATTCTCCGAGAGAAGCAATATGCAATGGTTATTGAATAGCTTTATAGTGGCAAAGTGGTAACAGGAAGAGGCTTGAATCAAGAAAGAGCACTAACGAGGGCAGGGGACACAAGATGGAACTCTCATTTTAGAATTCTCTTGAATTTAATTTGCTTGTTCTCCTTGGTGATTGATGTGCTTGAAGTCATTGAAAAGGATGACAATCTTTCTAAGCATAGATCTGAAGCAAGTGATTTGTTCGAGGCTATGCAATGTTTTGAATGTGTTTTTGACTCACTTAATGAAAACCATCTTAGGGATTACAAATGAGTTGTCACAAGCATTACAAAGGAACGATCAAGATCTTGTAAATGCTATGACTCTTGTCAAAGTTTCCAAGATACGACTACAAGCAATGCGAGATAATGGATGAGATTCTATATTATGTGAAGTAACTACATTTTGCCAAAAAAATGATATTATTGTTCCAAATATGCAAGAAAAAATTGTAGCTCGAGGAAGATCAAGACGAAAATCAGAAAACAATACAAACTTTCACTTCTATCGTGTTCAATTATTCTATGCAGTTATTGATCTGCAACTTACCGAGATAAATTATCGATTTGATGAAGTGAACACAGAATTGCTTCTATGTATGACATGTTTAGATCCAAGTAATGACTTTTCAGTTTTTGATAAAAAGAAATTAATTCGATTTGCTAAACATTATTCGTTGGATTTTTCTCCCATTAATATAATGGAACTTGATAACCAACTAGAAAGTTGCATTTTAGACATTCGCCCAAGTAGAGAATTCTCAGATGTGAAATGGCTTGGAGGTTTGGGTCAAAAGTTAGTACAATTGAAGAAGGATGTTTTATACCCATTGATGTATTTTCTCGTAAAGTTGGCACTACTATTACCTATTGCAACTGCAAGTGCGGAAAAAGCTTTCTCTGCGATGAAGATTATCAAAACAACATTACTCAATCGGATGAGAGATGATTGGATGAATGCTTGTCTAGTAACATATATTGAAAAAGATGTCTTCTCTACCATCGACAACAAAATTATCATGAAATGTTTTCAGAATATGAAGCATCGAAGAGCAGTATTGTAAGAGGTAGAACATGGGTTCACCCGCTCAAAACTACAAATCAAGTATGTAATTTTATTTGGTTAACTAAAAATGTTCTAATTTAGATTTTTTTGGCAAACTTGTAGTCATTTTTTATCGCACGTATCAATATTTTTCGTCATTATTTTATTGCACGCCCCAACTGAAAAATCCTGATGGGTTCGCCTATGCCTAGACCTAGAGTTGCTACAACCATCTATCCCCCACCCAACATATCGTCATTCATCATACCCAACCCACCTTTTTCCCAATTTATTCTCCTTAACCAAATGACCACTTCTCTAATCCTCGTGCCTCTCATTACACTCTTGCTCGCCGCCGC
Organism: Platanthera zijinensis; assembly: GCA_039513925.1. Taxonomy (NCBI): domain Eukaryota; kingdom Viridiplantae; phylum Streptophyta; class Magnoliopsida; order Asparagales; family Orchidaceae; genus Platanthera; species Platanthera zijinensis. The sequence goes on from CM077085.1 coordinate 32,208,135, forward strand.
CAATCTTCTCGTTCCCAAGCACCATCGGTGGCTAGACCTTGAGGGCATAGCGGTCTCCACTCCATTTTCTCGGGTATCACGCGCCATCAAAATTCTTAAAGATCTCGATAAAGGTGAGGGCTTCGACCTTGAGGGCAAGGTCGATTTTCAAGGACAATATAGTGTTACGTATACACTTTCACCCAAGTGGACCCCCCGCATTGGGATCACCGACGCACGCTTATGACAACCATGAATAATTAGAACACGCTCATGGAAGCTGCCGCGATTATTTGGAGCATGTGCATGGAAGCTGTCATGATTATTCCTTTTGTAATTAAGTATTTAATTAATATTAATTAGATATTATTATTATTATTAAATGTAACGTCTTATTTTGTGTGCCCTCCCCCATCTATATAAGGGGGAGGGGTAGGAGTTTTGGAGCATGTTTGGATGAATGAATTTTTAGGGTTGCTCCCTAAATGTTTCTTCTCAGCCTTTGCCTCCTCTCCCTCGCCTCCACTGGCCCTCTCTTGACTCTTGCTTGATTCCTCTATGGATAATCGTATCAATTTATTTAACCACTTGGTGGTCATTTTTATAAAATCTATGGAAGAAAAGTTTACAAGTATATGTTCGTGAATAGTTCAGGTCCTAGTTTTTTAAAATTCTAATTAAAGTTGTTATTTTCTCTTGTACATCTCCTCTTTCTCGTAATATTAATTGAAGATCCATCAAATATTTTGTTATATCTTTTCTTAAATTTTCAATAATTAAGAACTAGGATATAGAAAAATGCACATGATGTTGCATTACGGCATTTAATTTGGAGTTGGTAGAACCGAGAACTGAATCGAAACAGAGAACTAAATCGAACCCGAGAATTGAATTGAAACCGAGAATTGAATCGAAACCGAGAACTAAAGAGAGAAACCGAGAACTGAATCGAAACCGAGAACTGAATCGAAACCGAGAACTGAATAAAAACTGAGAACTGAATCGAAACCGAGAACTGAATCGGAACCGAACGGAACGGTTCAGATCCGGTCCTATATTTTAGGACCATAGTTAAAAGTTTCGGTGCCAAAAATTTGAAACCAAACCTATATGGATCGGTTCTTAGTTTTGGGTGGAACCGAACCAACCTGAGTTGCACCATTAGGTTTGCCGTTTGCGGATACAAGTGAAGCGGACAAGCAATCTAACTAAAAAAAAAGCACAACTTTGATATTGATATTAATTTCAGGCTTATAAAAAAATTATTCAAAAATAAAAAAGGTAGTGTCTGATCACCCATTTTTTTTTAGTAAATTCATATGAAAATTATGAGATGATAACACATTAATGTCTATTCCTACAAGACAGATGAGTTAATAAGCAGGTAAGCTCGCCAACTAAACAACTATACTTGATGATTTAAAAGAAAACTAATAAATGTTGTAAAGTTTGGGAACTTTTAAGTAGATATAATACCATGGTCACCAATCGGCATATATAATTTAACCACATACCTTAATGCAAGCAATAAAGGAACCGGATTGACGACGGCAATCTTCTTTGGTCAAGTGAGTGCAATATTCCTTTAACTGGGAACCACCCTTTGTCTTAAACTGGAAATCAAGAAACGAATTTAAAATGAAATCTAACTAAAAATAAGACAGTCTTTCATATCTGAAAAATTACATGTTAAAAGATTAAGTTAAAATTAAGGCTTCAAAAAGTAAGCAAGAGTTTAATCTCTCGTAGAGAAGATAAAGGATGATAAAGGCACTTGAGGTTTATTTCCCAACCCTTAACATTGTTAAATTCTACATGGGCAGCCCGGTGCACAAAACATCTTTGCACAGCGAGGTCCCAAGGAAGGGTCCCACCACAAGGGTGAAATGTAGGCAAACCTTATCCTGTATTTTTGCAAGAGGCTGCTTTCGGGACTAGAACCCGTGACCTCAAGGTCACACGGCAATAGCTCAACCGGTGCGCCAAAGTTCCCCTTCAAATAATGAAGATAATTCTACAAGCAAGAAGATAATTTTTTTTCTTGCTTCTTATTCTAAATAATTCCAATGAGCTCCAATAGCAGATTCTTCAGATATAAACATGTTGTTCAAGCTTATTTTCAATAATCAGAGCACTTAGGCACTTCTTCGCCATTTTATTGTCAAAAGAAATGAAACAAAATAGAAATTTTTGCAATGTAATGATAATAGATTTGGCTATTCAGTGAGCAGAACTAATTAAAAATATGCCTACTATGACAAATTGACAATACAGCTCCAAACAATTCCCCTACATTCACTTACACAGGAGTTAGGTAAATAGGTATCCAATTGCAAATCATGATAAAGTAGAAGCTCATTCATCAACATGTGAAGAGCTTTAGGTTTTGTTTTAGATAAATTTTATTTTAAACTTAAATAAATTAATTGCCACAAATGCACACTTCATAACTGTTGATATGAAATTCAAGAGAAGAGAATGCTGATATATGTTGTACGATATAAGTACTCTGATTTGGTGAAAAACAAATGATATGTCCCTGACATGAAGTATTTTATACATGTCATTCAAGGAAAGCACTACATAAACAATCAAAACACGGAATACACCGGTTCCTTCTCAAGCTCACTCATGTCAAACAAGTTAACATAATGCTATTGTATAGCTTAAATGAACTCTAAGTTCGTACCTTTGAACTATTAAAAAACATGAGATAGTTTAACACTTAACACTAAAGCCTCACTGTAGACAGCCCCTTCAAGTTCGTAACACAATACCACATGATAGTTTTTTATTTCTCTCTAACACAACTGTTTACCAAATATGAATATGGATATGAACATCATCAACATGGTTTCAAATTTAGATATTTGCTAAAACATTTGCATGAGTGGAACGACGGATGTAAAAAATCTAGGAAATCAGGACCAAGCAGTCTCATAGAAATACTGTCATGTTATCTGTTTAGCCCAATTTAGATATAATTATTGACATTACTGTCTTCCTAATCAAAATTATATATTTAATCAGCATAAACAACATCAAACTTATTTGCAACTATTTGCCTCAACTTTATCAATCACATTCTTCATTCAAAACGAATATCACAATACAACTTTTTACCAAACATGAATATGGATAAGAACATCATCAACATAGTTTCAAATTTATGTGAAGACCAGTAGATCCTTATGATTTGAATTTCTGTACTGAAATCATCTACCTATAGCTACTGATATTATCCCAAAATATTAAGTACAAACTTCATTTTTCAAATCTAAGAATATTGAAGACAGAACAAATATAAGGACAAGCTTTGGACAAAAAAGATGAAGAAATTATTCAGCATTTAACTAGAAGGGAAAAAGGGAATTCGTGAGCGTTGACTAGCGTGTGGTGAATGTCATGAGCCACTGGGTATCATCTTACTTTCACATCCAGCTCATGCAGAAACTAAATTATTCCAATCCAAAGTAAAAAGTATCAAGTCCAATCATTTCTAATTGCCAGAAAGCCCAAAATATTTTATCAAGGCGTGAAAAAACCCAATGAAACTACATTTGTTGAATCTTATTTTGTATTTGGATTAGGCTTTATTTGGGCCCCATTGTAAGAACTGAAATGAAGGAGAGCACAAAGAGAGAGAATGGAATAGCCTGAGAATGAGTAATAGAAACATTCTTTCTAATCTCTTGGGGCAATCAAGGAGAGTTTGAGGAAATAATAAAGAAGGATCCAGACTGAGGAGTCCTCACCTCGCTAAAGGATTAGTGTTCTCTCTCTTGCCTGCAATGCTAATGCTAAAATTTCTTCCCAGTTATAAATTCGTATGAAAAAATTAATCCTTCATACAAGTGCATATCCTCTCTACTTATAGAGTCTCAACTGAATAAGTGAAAAACAGGTAATAGAGGTGGCAATGTTGGTGATATGTGCATGCACATTAGCTCGGTCAAGTAAACCATTGGAAGATCCTCTGATCATGTGAGTACACTTCAAAGGGGCGTGGATGACATAGGAAGAAGTTGGGTAGGGAGGGTCAGGCTCAAACCACAAAAAGTTTCTTATATTATTTTTAAAACTATTACCATGTTTTCCTTCTCTTAATTACTCTGAGGTATTGTGATATTTTGAATTTATGATAAATTTTCAATAAGGAAATATAATCGTGGAAAGTTCATCTATCATGGATTTTTCCATATGTTTCTCTAGTTCGCACCAAAAAGTCAAGCGCAACTATTGACCCCAATGCATCCTCAGAACCTTCAGCACCCCAGCCTTCCCTAAGCAATGTTCACTCGATGATCCTCACATCCCCAGCAACTCCAGATCACACCAATATCATTCGATCTATATTAAGATCCACAACCTCACTTTATTTCGTTTTATGTTTGTTTGTGACTGTAAATCATGGATTCCCTCTATCCCTTCGCCAATATGTGGCCACAATCACTCATTTCAAATCCCCATGTTGTCAACAACATTGTGTACTCTGGCTCCTTCCTCCTCTGCAACACATTGTTTCATGATTGTTACCCACAGATGTTCGTCCATGAAGAAGAAAAATTAGCTCTCATGAGGCCTCCCTCTATGCACAAATGGATAGTCTTGAAAGTTCCATTTTCGATCTTCGCCTCGTGATGAGGGTTGTTCATTTTAATACCGTATCAATACCAATCAACTGTCAAGTCTCAAGTTCTAGTAATGGTTTGATTAGCATTTTAGTACATATATATATATATATACTATATTAAAAGGAAAAAAAAAACTTTTTGGTTAAACATTTGTTTTCCGATTTTACCCCTTTTTATTAAAAAAATTCAAATTCTAAAATGTGTTTGTTCTTTTATTTTAAAATGCGTGATCTCATATAGACAAAGTCATCTATCTATAATAAAAAATGTGTTCCCCCTGCCGCTCATGAACTCTGTGCACACCGCAAAAAAGAGCGACGAGTAGGGTATAACACTAAGGGGTTTGAAAGCGGTGGGAGCAGCGTCGCGTCTGGCCAATGTCGTAGCCTCTTAATTAAAAAAAAGGAACTTATGATCTTTAGGTTGAAATGCTATATATTAAAAGGAAAAAAACAATCTTTGGTTAAATATTCACTTTCCGATTTTACCCCTCTTAATTAAAAAAATTCTAATTTTTAAAATTTATGTATTTTTCTTTTATTTTAAAAAATGTGTTCTCGTATAGACAGTCTTCTAACTACAATAAGAAAGTATTCTCCTCGCCGCTCGCAAACCCCCGTGCACACCGCAAAAATGAGTGACGAGCGGATTATAAGTTTATAACACTTGGCGGTTTGCGAGCGGCGGGAGCGTCATCGCACCGGGACAATGTCGTGACAGGGATAATGTCGCGCAAGGCACGAGGGCCCCCGTGCACTATCGTCGTTGAGATACTGTTGCGGTTGGTCGTAGGGGCGAAGCCCCGTGCCTTTCACTCGTGTGTGTGTGTGTGTGCGTGTGTGTGTATATATATTTATAGAGAGAGAGAGACCGGGATAATGTCGCGCAGGGCACAGTGGCCCCCGTGCATTATCTTCATTGGGATTCTGTCGCGGTTGGCCGTAGGGGCGGAGCCCCGTGTCCCGCGCGACATTATCCCGGTCACAACATCGTCATGCCACGACGGCGCTCCCGCCGCCTTCAAACCCCAGAGTGTTATACTCTGTTCGTCGCTTATTGGTGTGCACCGGGGTTTGTGAGCGGCGGTGAGAACACATTTTTATTGTTGGTAGAGAACTTTGTGATGTAGAATAAGCTAAGGGGTGCACAAATCCAAGACTACTAGGGATGTGGATAAGAATCTGATACGCTAACCCTAATCTATATGCAATAATACAGTCGGTGACGGTGACAAATTAGTTCAAGCAATAATAATAATCAAACACACGCAAAATATTTAAAAGGAAAAAAACATTCAATTAGCAAAGCATTTAATGGCTTTCCTCCGCTCGGAGGGCCAAAGCAAAGCGCGTGGCAAATGAGTCTCACCTGCAAATCACAAGCAATTTGAGACGATCTATCCACAGGCAATAAATCTAAGTAAATATAAGATCCAAACCAATAATAATGTTGAAAATAATCATCCAATACAACAAGTGACTAACCGAATAGAGAGGTTGTCCAAGACAATGAAGATTTCAGAGATGGAAGCGCTTTAACAGCGATCCGATGTAGAACCGGAGATGGGATGACAACGTATACGGCTAGATTTGGCAGTGGGAAGCGGAATCGGGGCGGAAAGGGGTAGATCCAGCTATATGGACGCGAATTCGGGCTGCGGGAGGGTGGATCTGGCAGTTTGGAGTGAATCCGATCTATGGGAGGTGGGCCGGGTAGATGGGAGCAGGAACTGGGCTGGACTGCCCAGATCTGGACAGATTTAGTGGAGGAGGAGGCATTTGGAGGTGGTTCCACAGAAGGGGGAGGCGGTGGAAAAACTGGGCGACTGTAGGCAGCAGGATCGGTTGTCGTGGGGCTGGGAGAAGGGGTGGCAGTGGATGTAAGGGTGGGGAGGCCAGCGGTGGTGGCTGTTAGGGTGCAGGGAAGGACGGCGACTACTATTAGGGTTAAAAGAGGGAGGCGGCGGCTGTGGGGAAGGAGAATCAGCAAAGCAGCGACTGTGAGGGGAGTATGGGATGGCGGTAGAGGGGGTTAGGGGTGGGGAAAAGGTGGCTAGGGTTAGGTAAAAGCTCGGGGAGGAAGATAAGCGCCTAGGAGTCGTCACCTAAGGTTCCACGGAGTCAGCACCGTGGGATGATCGCGGGATTCCGGGAATGAATTCTCCAAAATCTGCAATAGTCCTAAACAACCCCCTTAACACTCTATTTATAATAAGGAGAAAATTAGAGCATCCCACCATCGACGGCTATGATTGACCGGAGGTAGGGTAACCGGAATACATCAAAATAAATGCAAAAAATCACAAAATAATATATGACATCGAATCGGAACGCGGATCCGGACACATCCACGAAATTGGATCGGCAATCCGATCAAGTCCTCCTGCGCGAGTACACGAGCGTGAGTCCCGCCTTGCGGAGAACCCCTCCTGATGCATTCTCTGATGGATTCTTATCACTGTCTTTATGGCAACACATTTTTAAATAAAAGGGAAAAAAACAAATTCTAAAAACTGGAATTTTTTTAATAAAGAGGGGTAAAATCAGAAACTAAATTTTTAATCAAAGGATGTTTCCCTTATATATATATATATATATATATATATATATATTAGAAAGGGGTATTCAAGTCTACACAAACTAGTGATAATAGCTGAAAAATATCTAAATAAATACCTAAAGTACTCTCTGCAAAATGCAATTCAACTAGAACAACCAGCAATAACACAATCGTCATGTTACATTGGAAGAACAAGTTTGGTAACTTGTCTATGAAGGAATAATAAATAACTTAAAACTAGTTAAAGGCATTCTAAATGTTTGGCATCTTCAGACCTTTGCAGCAACTGCAGTTTCCTTTGCAGTTGGCCGGTGAATGAGATCCAAGAGCTCCTCTCCAGTTTTCGACTTTTGTAACTCCCTGAAGGTTTTCTTATTGAGCAATGCCTCAATGTCCTTCCTGTCATCCTCCTCTGTTCTAGGCTTGGCCGGAGGGGGGCTTGGGGCACCCATTGGCTGACCAGGACCCATTAGAGGACGGTGAAGAGGTGGCACGCCGATAACTCTCTGAATTCCCATCAATCCCATCATCCTGGGTCCACCCCTTGGTCCAATGATTGTCCCGGGCGCGCCAATCCCTGGATAGATCGGTGACATGCCAGATAAATGGGGATCATGGTGACTCATCCACAGATCATGGGGTGGCCTTGGCATCATAGAAGCACTTCTATCTGTGGAGGGAATTATTGCTGCTTGAATTTGACCACTTCCATCGCCGGAACCCGATTCCAATGGCAATGTCTGCTGCTGTTGAGAACTCTCGGGGAGTTCCTTAAGCAGCTTGCTCCGGTCAATGCCCCAGACCATTAACATTGATTTTCCATTAACAGTGAAGTCCTCCAACTGCACTCCTCCACCGTCTTCTGAAATGTGGCGAAGAGCAGTCTCTAGGGCGGAAATCGCTCCAAATTCGCCACCAAGCTCAACCATGGCAGCTTTCTCGGCCGGGGTCGCAGAGGAATGTTCACTCTCCAGACGACGGAGCAGCGCAGCTGAGTCGATTTCGGTAAAGGGAACCAGTTCAAGCAGACACACAGCGACCATAGTGCGGACGACCGAGAGTCGATCTCCAGAGCTTCCTTCCTGGTCAGTGTGTGGACGGTCAATGGAAGGACGCATGGGGCCTGGGGAAGTCTTCCGTCGAGTACGGGGTAGAGGTTTGGGTTCAGTGAGAGGGCGGCGACGGGACTCTAAAGGGGTTTTACTGCCGGGATTCGAGTTGGAAGTGCTGTTGCGGTTAGGGTTAGGATTAATTTTAGGAAGGGGGGAGAAGGATTGGCCGGTGAAGGCAGAGATGAGGCGAAGGGAGATGTCCACGGAAGGAACGATGTGAGGCACGAGGGTTTGGATGGAAGAGAGCAAGTCCTGCTGCGTTATGCGACGTGTTTCGATTGCTTCCACAAGCTGGAGGCGCATATCTTTCAGAACGGCGACGTCGTCTACGTCGCCACTGCCGCCGGCGGTGACATCTGTTTGAGGCTCCATGCTTTGTCCTTTCGGTGCCGGAGAAGAAAGGCCGGAATCGGGGCGACAACTTATGATTCCCGAAGTTATTAACCCAACCAATTTTTTTTTTTTTGGGTTATTGTTAACGGCACCGCTATTTGTTAGTCCGCTATTTGTTAGTGACATCTCAAAATTTCATAATTTTTTGTGGTTTTTCGAAATACGTTTTGTACCGGTAATTTTAGGAAAATGCTCAACACGAAAGTTGTAGTTTTCGTCGAGATCTACAGCGAAATTTACAACTTTCGTGTTGAGCACTTTTCCTAAAATTGCATGTACAAAGCGTACTTTGGAAATATGCTCAGATTTTATGCCTTTCAGAAATACTCCTTGTACATGTAGTTTCAGGAAAAGTGTTCAACACGAAAGTTGTAGATCTCGACTTTAGTGTTTTCGAAAAAGCGCGAAAAGTTAGCAGATTTTGGGGTACGACTAGCCAATAACGGGTTGCGGTTAACAATCATCTTTTTTTTACTGTTTTCTTTCTTTTCAGACGAAATCGAAATTCCTCAGATGGAAATTGATCGGGTTGATTTGTTTCGATGCAGGTTTTCAGCATCCGTATAATTTTTGGCATGTAATAAGTTGTAAATACAAGGAAAATTTTAAGGTCCGTTACAATTGGTAGCAGAAAATCAATTCTATTGTTCGATTGCAGGATGGAATTATGTGAACAAAATTGATTTTGATAGTCACAAGCTGTTCGGCTACACGCTGAAATTGGTTTTCTGGAATTAACATTTTTAAAATTTGTACAGTTTAAAATTAAAGCATCAAATTAAAATACTACTCAACGTTTTGAAAACCGGACCGGTCATCAAACCGGTGAAGCGAAAGGTTCAAGGTTGAACCGGTTCGACCGGGGTCGAACCGTTATATATATATATATATATATATATATATATATATATATATATATATATATATATATATATATATATATATATATATATATATATTATATTTGTATCGTGTGTGTGTATATATATATATTATATTATATATATGTATGTATATGGTATATTCATATGACATATACATGGTATATTCATTATCTATGTATATATATTATAAATATATCTTAAATTTATTATAAAATAAAATTTAAAGGAAATTTAATATATTAAATTATTAATGTTCAATAAAAATTATTTTTAAATAAACGTGTATATGCATATTACACATTTGAACTTTGAAAGATATGTACAATTTTATATGATATATTATTATTTGATATATTTTTAAATATATTTGGTGAGTATATATATTACAAATATATTTTAAATTTATAATAATATTATTTTTTAAATATAATTCAATATATTAATGTTTAATAAAATTTAATTTTATATTATATATATGTTTATATTATATATTTAATATTTCTGCATAGTTCAACAAATACCAAGTGGTGTAGTGGTCTTCATTCATGATGTAGTGTGATTTGATCTGGGTTCGAAACCTGACAATCTCACATTTTGGTGGAGATTTAATTGCGGGCTCTTTGGCCCGCCCGGTTCTTTAAATTCGGCCCCGGTTCCCGGCTCACCGGTCCGCCCGCCCGATTTTCCGGTTCTGGGCCGGTTTCCAGCGGGGCCGGTTTTTAGAAACTGACCGGACCGGCCGGGGAACCGGTCGGCGGCCCAACCGGTTGAACCGGCCGGTCCGGTCCGGTTTTTAAAACGTTGATACTAATAATTAAAGTTTAAAATTGTAAAAAAGTTCACCCACATAAACATTGTTCATAATCAAAAATACATAAATATTAATATAAATTAGACAAAAGTCCATCGCTCATTGAAAGGAGTTTTACACATGCGTAAATGGCTAAAACAGTTAACCTCATGTCCTAATACAACCGTTTTAATAAGATATTACGTAGAGCATCTTTATCTACAGCTTCTACCGGGTGTTTAGGAATGTAGTCCATAACTGTTGAGATTGTGTCACCTCACTGATCCGCGTGCCTTTTTTTTATTCCTGTTTTGGGAAAGTCATAAACATGGAAATGCTTTATGAGGGGGATATAATCTAGGGGATATTCTTCCTATTTGGTTGAGCCATGTTCTGGCAACCCCCTCCATATGTGTTCATCCCCATATATTGGTGACTCTTGATCCTATTATAAATAGGGGCCAACCTCCCTTAGCCATAAGATGATTCGGTAATATACAACACTAGTGAGAATTCAGAGAGGGAGAGCTTTGAGCTTTTTAGGCGGTTCTTCCGGCGAACGGCGGCAGCAGGCGGCGGCATCTGGCGCGCAAGGTTGCGGCGCATCCGGTCACCGCAGGCGAGGCGACATCCGGCCAGCCACCTGCAGTAGGCCCCAGAGGTTCGGCGGAATCAGGCGCGGCGACGGCGGCAGCAGGCGCAGAGGCGGCGATACAGGCGGAGCTAACGGAGGCGGTGCATCCGGTCACCTCAGGCGAGGCGACATCCGGCCGGCCTCCAGAAGTTGACTCCAGGCGTTCGGCGGCTTCAGGCGGCTGATCCAGGCGGGATCGGCATCAGGCGGCGGAAGCAGACAGTGATTCCAGCGGGGAAGATAGACAGTGTTTTTCAGTGTTTTCTGTTTTCTCTTGTTGTATCTTGTAAGTTCATCAGTTTTTTAGTGGATCTTTCTGGCGCGCTCTCCCCGTGGACGTAGGAGCCCAAACTCCGAACCACGTAATTATTTTGTCGTCTGTGTTTGTATTTGTGGAATCTCTTCTGTTATTTTTATTTTGCTGATTGTTTTACTCAATTTAATTCCGTTGCGCTACCGCGGTACTCGATCCGATTGCATAACACATAACAACCACAATTGTGTCGTAAGCCGCTGCAACTCATGTCTTTATAATAATATTCATCTTACGTTTTTTTCCCAATTCTACATGATCCATGACTAACGATTTTGTTAGAAACTCTACATAAGCCGCACAAAATTATTACTAAACTATCCAAAGCATAATAAATATTTCACAAAGCTCGTTACTAAAGCATCCAAAATATCCAACAAATTTTTTCAACATTATTAATACAGATTCTCCACTCCTCTACGTAAATATTTTTTCTAAAATTTGATGGCTGAACCGAGAAATTGAAGAAATATCAATTCTGAAATTGAAGAAATTTCAGTTCTGAAAGTTTTGTCAAGAAATTTCAAATCTAAAATTTCGGCCAAGAAATTTCAGATCAGAACTCAAATTTCAAACCAAATTTCACCATGTTATGAACTGAAATTTCTGTATAAAAAATTTCAGTGGGAGAAGAGAACGGATAGAGGAAGCAGAAGAAGCGTTTCGATCCACAAAAAAATCAAAAAATGGATAAGAGGAGGCGAAGGAAATCTGAGCAAGATGAGGGGGATGAAGAAGGTGAAGAAGTAGAGAGAAGGCGGTGGATGAAGAAGGTGAAGAAGAATAGAAGAGGAGGAAGATCTAAACCGGGTGAAGAAGAAGAGAAGAGGAGGAGGAAGAAGAAGAGAAGAGGGGAAAGATCTAAACCGGGTGAAGAAGAAGAGAAGAGGAGCAGGAAGAGTAATTGTGGGTGAAGAAGAAGATAAGAGAAGGAAGATTACCTGCGATCGACGGAGGCGCTGCAGCGGCCGGCGGAGAGGCTGCTGCGATCGGGAGAAGATATCAGGATTATCGGGCAGAAGAAATCAGCGAATACCGAGGTGAGAAGGTATGAATTGAGGAGTCCCGGTTTTAACATAGGGACGACTTTACTCCCAAAACCAGTTCCAGCCAATTTCTTTCCCGCCGAACGTCAGAATTGGATTTACTGTTTCCGAAAACCAATTCCAGAATGTCGTTTTCTGCGCCGAACGGGGTCCATTCGGTTTGCAGGAAATGGAATTGAAGAATTGGAATTGATGAATTTCAAAAACGGCAGGAATTATGGTTTTGGTGAATTCCAATTCCGTTGTTCGGCTGCGGTAAGGTTTTGAGGTACATGAATTGGAATTGGCCAATTTTGATGTTCGGATGCAGGATGAAATTCATCCATTGTATAAGAAGACACCTACAACATAGAAATAAATTGATGTATTTTTTGTGATATCATAAGTTTAAAAATTGATGTATTTTTTGCAGCTCTGCTTTTGAATAATCCAAGCAAAATATAGCATATATAATGATTGAGTTAATGATTACATGGCACATTGTTGACTTGCATAAACTTGCATTTATTATTTGGAGGTGGAAGAATCAATTTTGTGTGATTTCCTATGTTTATACTACATTTATCGTTGGCATGATGGGGGCCACGATTTCCACAGGAAAATGCAGGAGAAAAAAATGAAGTAGAATGAAAAAAAGGAGGGTAGCCGGCGACGAGGAAGAAGGGGCGGCGGGTAAAAAAGGGGGCGGGTAAAAGCGAAGTAGTCGACGACGAGTAAAAACAAAGAAGAAAACGAGAAATAAGGGGTGGCGGGAAGGAGGAGATGAAATACATTACCACCAACGGCAGTGAAGGAGACGCGAGAACACGGGGCGGCGAGGGGTTTCGGGGTAGCGGCGGTCGCGATCTGCGCTTAGAGATGGAAAACCAAGATTATGGCACAAGAATTGCGGAAAGGATAAACGGAAAATCTATGGTTTCCGGCAAAACCAAAACCGGGCTTATTTCCCTCCAACAAAACAACGGCAAATGATTTATTAATGGTCAAATTCAATTCTCAATTCCAAAAACTATTTACCGAACAGACCATAAGGGTATGTTCATTTGCACAGAATTGAGCTCCTATAATTAGAATTGAATGTCTAATTCCAATTTTTCATTTGTTTGCACGCTTGACATTGAAATTGGAATTTTAATGAATTCCGTTGAATTCATTTTGAACTAAACACACTTCTTTCCAATCTATATAAGAATTGGACAATTCCGACCGAGACTCATTTTCGTCCGGGCGCGGGGTTTTTCGCCCGGGAGCGTGTTTCTTCGCTCGGGCGCGCGTTCCCTCCCCCGGGCGCGCGTTCCTTCCCCCGGGAGCGCGCTCCTTCCCCCGGGCGCGCGCTCCTTCCCCCGGGCGCGCGCTCCTTCCCCCGGGCGCGCGCTCCTTCCCCCGGGCGCGCGCTCCTTCCCCCGGGCGCGCGCTCCTTCCCCCGGGCGCGCGCTCCTTCCCCCGGGCGCGCGCTCCTTCCCCCGGGCGCGCGCTCCTTCCCCCGGGCGCGCGCTCCTTCCCCCGGGCGCGCGCTCCTTCCCCCGGGCGCGCGCTCCTTCCCCCGGGCGCGCGCTCCTTCCCCCGGGCGCGCGCTCCTTCCCCCGGGCGCGCTCTCCTTCCCCCGGGCGCGCGCTCCTTCCCCCGGGCTTGCGTTCCTTCCCCCGGCCGCGCGTTCCTTCCCCCGGCCGCGCGTTCCTTCGCCCGGGCGAGCGCGCACGTTTTTTCTGCCTGGATGCGCCTTTTTTTATTATATATGTGAAAAAATATTAGCTTCTTCATAATATTTTTCAATTCTTAGATTGAATTTAATTTAACAAGTGAACAAAAGAATTGATCAATTCCAAAATAATTAATAATATTGTTTATTAGGCAGTGTCCACTATATTCAATTCTTAGATTGAAGATCTTGAAGACAGTGTCCTTCACCTAGCAACACTCATGACTGATAATGGCGTGAAGAAGTACTCGCACGACCCAGGGATGTGACCGGCAAGGACTTGATAATGTTGGGCCCTCCCATTATCTGATTAACACACTTCGATAAGAGGGGACCATTACCGCACCAGACAACGCGCTTGACGGACGAGTCACCCGCATGGAGGATCATCAAGCTGAAGTGCTCACACTCCTCAGTAATTTGGGGGCAGCTCATGCACCTATCATGTTGCCCGCACCAGTCAATCGGCCACCCTAACCTCCAGTTCCCGACGCAGAGAACCATCAAGAAGATAACTCTGAGGAATACTCTGAAGAAGTAAGCACTTTACACCTTGCCCGTTTTCCTAGAGACGCCGAAGCCAGTCAACAGCAAGAACGCCAACAGACAGGTGCCCCAAAAAATCCTCCAGAAAAACCAATCAAAGAAGAGATTGGAGAACTGATCGCTGAAGAATACGACCAAATTAGCCAACAAGTCGCGTATCTGCACTGCCTTGTCGGGACCGGGTCCCCACTAATGCCCGAAATTCTAGTGCACATAATCCTGCACGGTCTCAAGCTCCCAAAAATCAAGGCGTTCGATGGAACAAATGACCCATCAGAGCACGTCCACCATTTCTCCAACATCATGAGACTCAACAGCGCCTTCGATTAACTGTTATGTCAAGTATTCCTGACAACTTTGAAAGTACAAGTCGGACCTCGTTCTGCTCTCTGAAGGATGGGGGATCGACAACTTTAAAAAAAAATCTCGTCTCTTTGTTGACCAGTTTGTTTCAAGCAGGAGGGTTGTACGAGACCCCTCTCTTCTTTTTGGGATCCGACAAAGCAAAGAAGAAACACTTAAAGAATTTTCTCGCCGCTTCACCACCGAGGCACAACAAATCTCAGGAGTCGACCCTGAACTCTTGTGAGACTTCTTCTTAGGAGGACTCCGCCCCGAAAGCTTCTACTCAACATTAATGAGATAAATAGTTCCAAGTTACCATGAACATATATGATGGGTTGAAGTACAGATCACCGCTGGCGAATCAATTGAGACACATCGACGATAATTCGATAGAGACCCAAAAAGGAGGGATAAAGAAGACTCATCAAACATTGGGAAGAGCAGTGAGCGTCGTAACAATCCGCGACCAAGACGGCATCAAAATTACACACCCCTCAATACTTCAAGAACAGACATACTCTACGCAATTAAAGATAAGGAAGCACTCTGCAAGACTGGGCCGCTTGCAAAAAATGCAGGCGACCAGTTAATGTACTGCAAGTTCCACCACAGATGAGGAAACGACACAGAAAACTGCTCCAAGATGAAGGAGGAGATCAAGCGCCTCGTAAGACAAGGGTTGTTGGAAAGATTCTTATAGGGGTAAGCACCAAATCAGCCAACAATAGGTCAGTCATATGCACGTCAGGAAGGACAGGGGGCAACCCCTAAGACAACCAACTCATGAGAAAGCTCTCTATCAATCAGCAAGGCTCTGCCCATGCCACCACAATACTTTATCAACTTTATTTTTCTATGAATGCTTCATGTAAATTGCCGTGTGAATAAACTTGTAACTATGACACTAATGATTTTTAAAGTTTGTGCATCTCAAGCATATAAAAGGCAAACTTCATCCGCGTCATCAAGACTACAACAAATCTTGCCCATAAGAAAGGACACTCGTTTACATTAACAACACTTGTCTTTGGAAAGCGCGCTCACAGCACTTGCCCTCGTGCAATACGCTTATTAACAGTACCTGTCTTCGGACAACGCACTCACAGGACCTGCCCTCATGCTGCGTGCTCATTAACAACACATGCCCTTGGGCAGCGCGCTCACAGCACCTTCCCTCGTGCATCGCGCTCATTAACAGCATCTGCCTTCGGACAGCGCACTCACAGCACCTACCTTCGGGAAGCGCGCTCACAGCACCTACCCTCGTGCAGTGCGCTCATTAACAGCACTTGTCTTCGGGCAACGCGCTTATAACACTTGCTCTTATGCAGCGTGCTTATTAACAACACCTGTCTTCAGACAACGCGGTCACATCACCTGCATGTATAACCCGTATTCGATGAGTGGGTTCCCCTCCAGGATCAGTGCTTTGCGAGATCATTAGGATCGAAGTCGCTTAAGAAGCAAGCCCCCCACCCCCAAGTGTTCGCCGAGTCGGCCGCGCGAGCCGGGATCTTGGTGTCGAGTGAGGCGAGTTCACTTGACGCCTTCCGCCTTTGGCATTGAGTGAGGCGAGTTCACTCGACGCCTTCCACCTTTGACGTGGAGTGAGGCGAGTTCTGTCGACGCCTTCCGCCTTTGGCGTCGAGTGAGGAGAGTGGGATCATCATGAGCCGGGTTGGCCAAGTCAGGCAATCCAAGTCCCAGGCGAGTTGAGATGGAGGCGAGAGCTCGGCAACCTCGCCAACTCGCCCGGACAGGGTGAGATGGAAGTGGAGCGAGTTGAGCAAGTGGGCTCGCACTCGCCCCTAGCTCTCGGCATTAGCAGGCGAGTGGGGCAGGCCGGGCCAACACTCGCCCAGGGACCTAGAGAGGAAGCGAGTGTCAGCCCCATTAAGTACTCGCCGCCCCAGCGAGTGGAGGTTTTTGGGGGCCACTTGCCCAGTGATCTATGTTGTATTTTTACCGTTTCACCCCCGCTGGCATGCTCATAGCATTTTAGAATTGCAGAGTTACGTTGTTAGCAGGCCGACCTAGACTGCATATAGCCGTTCCAAATAGCGGAGGTACGCTGTTGACAGACCAACTTCAAAAAACTATAAATAGACCTAGGGGGTACCTCAGAATGCAAGCTTTCAAGCATTCCAATTTTATTACTCTTTGATCTTCTAGTGCTTTTTGAGGTTCCCTTAGCTCAACACAGGCTAAGGAGGGGAAGCACTCTAAGATCTTTCGGGTGTGTGGTGGGACATCCGTGCTGGAGCTTTGAATCAGTTCTGGTTCTAAGTCTTTGGTCATTCAAGCTCGCTAGGGAGAAGTAAGTGTGTGGTCACCCCTTACCCAAGGGTTCGAACTCCACAGAAGCCGGATTTCGGTTTCAACACTGCCCTCGTGCAGTGTGCTCATTAATAATATTTGTCTTTGGACAGCGCGCTCACGACACCTGCCTTGCGCAACGAGCTCAAAACACCTGCCTTTTGGCAGTGTGCTTTGACCCTGTGACCTCTCACGGCCCCGAATCGAAGGTGAATCCTTCTCCCCTGCGGTAGGTCACCACAATTAGCGACACCCCCCAGTACGGATATCTTAATTTTCACCTGGCTAGCAAGTTAAGATGTCATCGGGTCTCGTCCTTCAACAGTCAACCAGTCAAAGATGTCAACATGTCTCAAATCATCATACTAGCTAAGTTCAACGTTGAGGAAAAGTTGCAAAGGCAATTCAAAGAAATTAATACTCCAAAACAGCATGCATATCGTCAAAGAAAGATACAAAGTATAAGTACAAAAATACAAAGACAAATACAAATAAATCACAAATTGACGACATCATACAGACTCAACTGTCAAAACAAATACAACTATGCAAAGGCAAGACTACTACTTGCCTGCTGCATTTACATCAGAATCAGAGCCTGAATCATCATTATCAGAAAAGTCATCAAAGTCAAGGCTTGAGACATCACACTCGAGCCTCCTGGCCACCATCTGAAGCGCCTTTGACACTCCACGCCTAAGGACGACCTCATGAATACCCTCCATCTGGGTCTCTACCTCTCTGGTCCAGACATCCTCGCGGATCTCCTTGCCAATCAAGCAACGATCACGCATATAATCTAATGAGTCCATGTACTCAGCAAGCCCGACAGCCTTCAACTCTGACACTCGATCCTCTGAGGAAAGTCACTCTACCTCAACATTCGAAGCCCCGGCTCTCACAACCCGCATTTTCCCCATATTAAATAATACGTTAGAGTAAGAGAAAATACGTGTTGTGATGCCACGCCGTGAAGGGGACAACTGCATGCACTTAGGCAATGACAACTCCTAAGACTTATCATGAAAATACATGATTTGAAGTTTTAAAACAAGATTTAAGTTAGGTAAATTAACCGTGTCCCTCGGTTCAGTGGATTAACCAGTCCACGAGCATTAGTGTAAGTAGAAATACGCAGCGGAAAATACTTAGTTTTATGTATTCTGTATGTAATGTGAACATGACAATCATACGACATAACATGAAGTGCAGACCCCTAAGTTTATTAATAGTAGAAAAAGAGCTTTTTATAACTTTTAGAATATAGTGTTGTTCATTTAAAAAAAAAGATGTCATGATATGATGATATAAATCCTTATATTTTATACTTAAAATATCTAACATGCAGTCCTAGCATAAAACATCCCAGAGAGCAAGTAATCCAAACAATCCGAAAGAAAACAACTAGCACCTATCAAAGTGTCCAAAGATCAACAATCCTGTGGGCGTAAACAATCTGACATGAACTCACAGAACCAAAAATATGTCTGAACTAGGTAAAGCAAAACTAAAAACGACAAACTACCTCGTGACGGCGAGGTGAAAGCCACAACCAAAACTGCTGCATTGAAACTCCAAAGCAAGCTCCACTTCCTGCTACTGCTTTGAACCTGAGGCATTCCAAAGACAGAACACATCAGCAAGAAGGTACAAGTGATGACAGAAAACTTAAACAAAAGCAAGCACATGTCATAAGGGGTATCAACCCAAGACCAGAAGTAATGAAGTAAAGTACAGAAGTAATTAAAATACCAAAATCAGAAAGAAACACTTACGTGAATCGTCACGTACGTCAAAATACACCAGATGCACAAGACTATAAAGTGGAAAAAATGATTAAATCATAAGGAAGAATTTACATAACTTTATTAGCCGCATGTGGTCAACTCTACCTAAAAATACGAGCGAGGTGGTCACTCATCTAGACACACCCTCGCAGATAATTATCTGTTTAACTGTGGTGTGAGAATCATTCACTCCACCATACACTGACAGACGCCCAAACAACACCCAGTAGAGTTCCACAAGATACTAATAAAGGGAACAAACATTGCGGAGGTGGTTTCGTCCACAACTCCCGCAACCAAGAAAACCCACGATATATCTCAAGACTTGGCATATCAGATTCTACTAAACATCGCTAGATTTTGAAAACAATTGATCAACCTGTATGAAAGATTCAAGACCTTAAATATACTCTAGCACGTCCTACATGATTGTTATGGACAATTAAAAGCCAATGATTTCAACACATCATCAAAATCATTAACAACGCTACAAGGTTGGATTATCATAGCAAGAACTTAATAATACAAGTGGATCTCAAGTAAAAGATTAAAACAGTACTATTAATCGGAAAGATAATCATGATAACATCACTAAATAAAAGAGATTAGCAATTCCATCAAGATTGGAAGAGGAGGGAAGAGGGGAAAGAAAACCCACCACTTGCCTTGGTTTTGCCGAAAAAGACTTCTAAATCGCACCTCGTCGTAGATTGGGGCTAAGGAAGGCGAGAGATGTCGGAATCTAAACAAAAATGGCTGAAATAGAAGTTAGGGCCAAAAACCCTAACGAGAAAAACTCAAGAAATGGGGAAAGTTTTACCACGATGACGTAGCCCTCGTCGAGAGCATTCCGGATCTACGTTCGATTGAAGATTTCGAGCTCCGGAGCACCGTCGGTGGCCACCGGAAGATTCACGAACGACTTTCTCTCTCTCGCTCACGCCTCTCTAGTTTGGGAACGACGGGAAGGAAGAAGGTCGGCTTAAATGAAGAGGAAGAAAGAGAAGTGTATTTATATATATAATAAATATAATATTAAAATTATTACACTTAAGAGAACGTACATGGGTCGGCTGAACCAGATTTTCTGAGATAAAGTATGGATTTCTCGAGTACTGAAGAGGGCCTCTCGAGAACAGATAAAGATTTCCCGAGAGTGAAACAAGGCTTCTCGAGAAATAATATCACTTCTCGGGAACAACTCCCGGCTTCTCGAGTAACAGGTCAAGGCTTTCTCAAGAACGAGGGTTTCTCGAGAACCAGGCTGCACTTCCCGAGAAATCAATATAGATTTCTCGAGAGCAACATGGACCTCTCGAGAACAAATAAGGATTTCTCGAGAGCTTCAAGACTTCTCAAGAACTAGAGGAGGGATTTCTCGAGAGCTTCAGGATTTCTCGAGAACTATGGAAGGACATCTCGAGAAAGAAGCAAGGCTTTCCGAGAACTGGGCAGGATTTTCAGAAATTCAGATTTTGTCTTTTATTCCGAGATAAAACAACGATACTGACTAAACGCATCCCGATTAGAACGAAATTCACAACATAGGCGATTGTCGGCGCTACGAATCTAACGACGAAGACTACACTAGAATCTGACGCACCATTCTCAAGACATTATCATCACAAGCTTACAACAAGCATAAATATCACAAAACTTCAAATATGCACTGAGACTCCAAAAACGGCCGGACCGCAATAAAATTGGACAAGCAAATCCAAAAACACAAACTTAATTCTTCCAACATGAAAACCTTCAATCTCGTCAAAACCCTCAAAATTTGGTCAAACAGACCTAACGGACGCGAAGACGCACTAATGGTGCAGCGCCGTCAACATGACGTTAAAAAGTAACGCTCTGACGTCATAAATATGACATTACCAAATCAAATAATTATCAAAAGGTCAGGGGCGTTACACCAGCTCTGTCTCCAAACAAGAAGTCTCCTCCCGTGTAGTCTTCAGCAACAGCGATGTTCTCCACTAAGGACTTCTTTGCCAGCAACGCCGCCCGTGTCTCCTAAAGCTCTGACTTCAGCTCCAAACCAATCCCCTGAAATCGAGATATATCTCAATCATGATCCTCCTTCATGACAGCAAGTGAACTCTCTGCCACTCGGAGCATATTCTAAAGAGCCAAGTATTCATTTTTCAAACTCACATAATGGTCGTTCCACATGAAAGCTATATGAACCAGGGCTTCAATCTACAATCAAAAAGGAGAAAGTCAGAATTGTCCAAAGTAATCAAATCAAAAACAAGAGAGCGTACTTGCCACATCGCTCATTGCCTTCAAAAAAGAAGACACTGGGGGGGGCAGAAATCTCTGAATGAGGGACTCAGGGAGCAGAAGACTCCAACACTCAACCTCAAGATCAACTGCTGTATCCTTATCTCGAGGAACCTCCTCAGTCTGACAATCTCTCTGCCTCAACAAAGATCAAGGATCTGCATCTCTAGTACCCTTCAAAACAAGCTTTCTATTCTGATCATGCACCAGAGGCACCTCAACGACACACTCGGGTGCATCAGAAATCTCACACAATAATAGACGTTTCTCATCCACAAATAAGGAAATGAAGAACAAGTGATTTGCCGACTTCCGAGGCTTTGTAAATCCTAACACGGGAGAGAAGTCCTATTCACGCCCCCTCTGACGACGACAACGATCAGGTAGAGAATTTCCAAGCTCCGGCAGACCCCAAGAATTTTGAACATATCCAAACAAAGTGTTTTCATGGCGGCGATCCGCCCGGCTCTCATAGTCGAGCCAACTCTTGTTGCTAAAAATCTTAACGCGGTAGTCACCATCATGCAAACCTCACACTAGTCTCTGAACAAGTCCATTGAAAATTTTGAGTCATCCTCTCTGAAGAACGCAACTACCCTATGTGGTGCGTGTAATACCCCTGGTCCTCTAGCTGAAAATGACCAAGTCAAATTCTTCGAGTGATCTAAGTAAATTCATCAAATGGTCTCAAGTAATCTAAGTGAATTGGTTGAATGGTCTCGAGTAATCTAACTAAATTCGTCAAATGGTCTCGAGTAATCTAAGTGAATTCGTCGAATGGTCTCGAGTAATCTAACTAAATTCGTCAAATGGTCTCGAGTAATCTAAGTGAATTCGTCGAATGGTCTCGAGTAATCTAAGTAAATTCGTCGAATGATATTGAGTAATCTAAGTGAATTCGTCGAATGATCTTGAGTAATCTAAGTCAAATTCGTCAAGTGATCTAAGTAAATTCGTCGAGTGGTCTGAACTTATTCATCGATTGGTCTGAACGAATTTATTGAGTGGTCAAGTCGGATTCGTCGAGTGGTCTGAACAAATTCGTCGAGTGGTCTGAACGAATTCGTCAAGTGGTCAAGTCAGATTCGTACAGTGGTCTAAACGAATTCATCGAGTGGTCTGAACGAATTCGTCAAGTGGTCTGAACGAATTCGTCAAGTGGTCCAGTCGGATTCGTCGAGTGGTCTGGACGATTCGTCGAGTGTTCTGGACGAACGTGCGTCTTCTGGTCCTTAAACAGCTAAATACGGTGGGACCTTATCTTTAAAATAAGAGTTAGGTTGAATCTTGGCCATCCATTCTAATTAGGTTAGATCTCACGGCTAGGGCTTCATCCCGTCTAGGTTATAAGGTAGGGATCGGTGAGAGACTTGGACATTTCCATTCATTCTTTCTTTCCGACCGATTCGAAGAAAGTGTAAGTCATGGGTATACTGTAAAGGATTTTTCGGCGGGATCGAAGCCACGAACGACCGGTGAAAGTTCTCTGTGTACACTCCGATGAGTTCGAAACCGAGGCAAAAGGTCGAGACCGAGGATTAGGTCGGGACCGAGGATTATGGGTTCAAGCGGGGCGGCTTCGGGGAAGAAGGCTGAACACTTCTTCTTTATCTCCAACTTGAGTAGCTTCCTGGAGATCAACTTGGATTTCTACCAAAGAAGTGGTGGTTGGGTATTAGGCCAAGCCTAACTTTGTGAAGAGGAAGACTAGATCCTTGTTCTTGTCTTCGAAACGCGTGCCAAGGGTAGCGATTCTCCTCTTGGACAAGTGAAGTCCTCTTTTAGCATGCTTGCATGAAATCCCTCACCGACTGGTTGAGAAAATGTGCTTTCCATCGGGTAGATATGTTTATCCCCGAGTATAGTTTGCATATCGTATCTGGAAGTGTGAGTACGGATTAGGTATGTTGTGTGAAGACACTTTGAACAGGTTGATCTAGATTGGTGATGCTTTGTTTTGCTTGTCGGAGAAGACTCCATAGAAATTATATGGTTTCAGAGTTCTGTTGGCAATGATTCTGAGTGAGCTTTTTTTGTGATTGTAAAGCCCATGTCCTAGGGACACAATTGCTAACTTGTTGAGCTATGTGCCTGAAGTGCCCAGCCTCGTTAGCCGTGAGTGCCAACCATAGAATGAATTCTTGGGATTGTAGAGTACAGGGAAATGGGAGGCTAACCCGCAACGTTGTCGTTAATTAGCACGGCGATCAGAGCAACGAGAAAGAGCTGAACTGTACTCGCACTATGTCGTTCGGCTAAACAGACCTAAAGTACATGACAATTGTCATTGACATAGGAGAGAGTCGTAGTTGTATGTCAGGATAGTAATGATCAGATGAGACCGTCCAGTCTGGGACTGAGGATGGTATTGGGACTCGTGGAGTTTCCCGTTTGGGTGAATATGCACCATAGATTGCTTGTGATGGAAAAAGGTGGGACCCTGGGCTATCCAGAACACCGATAATGTGCCCTGAGTGCACGGGTTGTTTGGCCAGTCGTGTCATTGTCTATGGTGATTGGTGCTTAAGTTGCGCATTCTTGATATTTGTGAACATGTTATTTGCTTGTAGGGAAGGAACACCGCCACCCCGAGAAAGGGGTGAGGTCGTTATAATTTGGTCAAAGTGGGAAATAGCGAGCTGAAACCCTTTTGCTAAACCGGCCCTCGAAGGCCCAAATGTTATGTTTAGTTTTTTCATGTGCTACCGGTTTGCGTGCCGATGTATGAAAATCACATTTTTGTAAATTGGAACACGGTTTTGTAAGGCCTTAAGGCTGTAACAATTTGTATAACGTTCATTCCTGGGTTATTTTAGTAATGGACATTCCTGGATGGATGATTCTTAACTCCTTAAGCTTCCACTAGAATGCAACTATGTGTTTGGGTGCGTTATAGGTTTAGAATGAATTATTGTTTCATTGTGTGACTCTTTCGTCTGTCCGTTTAATACGGCGTGAGCCCCCGACCGGACCTGCTAATATATTACTCGTGAAGGATGGTGTGTTACAATTTGGTATCAGATTCTGGCGTCGTTTCCTTCTTTGAATTTGTGGACGAATTCTTTTAAGGTAGGGTGAGCACTTAGGCACGTCGTCGATAATAAGAAAGAACTCATGAATGCCCACTTAGGAATGAAAACACACATGAAACATGCAAGAACACATTGTTTGTGGGATCTGAACGTTCCTTTTTTGTTGTTTGTTAGGTTTTGAAGTCACTAAATTATGTATTGTGTAATTATTAGTGACTAGGAGTGGTGCATGCCAATCCCAACGTCAGCACTCTGCGGAGAGTAGTGCACGTAATGACGTGCCTGCAACCCCTCCCTTCAGATGAAACGATAAGGCTAGTAGCTGAGGATGTATTCGCCTTGATCAATGCCCAACCAAGGAGGTAAGTGCAACCTCCTTCCCCTACAGTGGCCGAAGTGCCCGCTGGCGTGGTTGAGCCCTTAATAGCAGAACAAGTGATTGTAGAGCCTTTAATAGCAATAAGAGCAACAAAGAAGTAGCTCAAGCATGTGATGAGCTTCAATCATCCAGTGTTTACGAGGACTGGAACCCCAACGCAAGCCGAAGTTTGGTTCTCTCGGATTAAGAGAACCATGATGACAATGGAAACGGAGGAGTGGCAGAAAGTCACCGTGGATATTTTCCTATTGAGCGGAGAGGCAAGACTATGGTGGGATGAGTTGGAGTTGCATCACTTTACGGGGAGACAGCTTACTAATATCTCAATGGATGAATTCTTGAGGTTGTTTCTGGCTCGATATCTCCCTTAAGCACAGAGGATTGCTATGGAGAATCAGTTCTAGAGGTTAACTCAGGGCGAGAGTTGTGTTGATGACAACTTGCATGAGTTTACTAGATTGGGCGGTACGCAGGTTCCACCTTTACTGATGAGGAGCGCAAGACCAACTAGTTTTATGAAGATTTGCGAAATGATTTGAGGTTACTACTTGCAGATCCTTTGACGCAGGGCTTTCTAACATTGGTCAACACTGCTCGGTCTCTGGAGCAAGATATGATAAGAGTTCAGAGTAAGAATGATGTGGCTGTGAAGAAGCCCGAGTTAGTTCTACAAAGTCTGGGTTTCGAAAGTGGAACAAGAAGGCTAGGACTTTTGGACCACCTTCTTTTGCAATTTCTGGAACCACTGCTGGGCGAGGCACCATTACTTTCTACTCATGTGGCGAGGTTGGACATTATGCCCGAGATTATTGGAGTGGTCATTCAAAGATGGAGAAGAAGTCAGGAGCATCATATGCTGAGAAGGGGAAAGCAGTGGAGTCAATTGCATCACATTAAGCTGCAGCCCAACCCAAAGTTTACAATCTTGGCCAGCAGGAGGCCATTAAGCAGGGCGATGTGGTTACATGTATGAGTTAGACTATAACTTTATTGCTTTATATACCGTATTCCCTGTGCATTAGTCGTATAACTTATTTGTATTAGGTTTTGTCCTAATCTTGGACCATCTAGTGAGAACACTGTTTGATACAGGAGCTTCACACTCCTTTCTATTTGAGAACTTCGTATCGCGTATCAGAGTGCATTCTTTTATATTGAAATATAGATTAGTTGTGCTGCTGCCTAACGGGTGCTCGATACGCGTGGATAGAGTTTGTTGCGTGAAGGTGCAGATAGGAAGTCAAGAGTTTGACTTGAAAGCGTCACTGCTGCCAATAGTAGTGTTTGACGTAATCTTTGGCATGGACTAGCTCCCCGAGCAGTGTGCGTGCATCGTTTGCAATCTCAAGGAGGTCAAATTGGGGCATAGTACGGATCACGAATCTACCTTCTCTGGTATGAAGGGATCGAGCAAGATAATGATGTCTGCTCTCCAAGTAACCAAGGCAGTTCGCAAAGGCGCAAAGTTATTCTTCATGCTAGTGGTGGATTCAAAGCCCAAGCTCGGTTTAAGTATCATTCCTATAATATCGGAGTTTGCTGATGTATTCCCTGAAAATCTCCCTAGAGCTCCACCCCAGCGAGAGATCGATTACAATATTGAGCTAGTGTCTGGTGCCAAGCCCGTGTCATGCTCTTCGTATCATTTAGTGCCAAATGAGATGGCAGAATTGAAAGTGCAGTTGCAAGAACTGTTAGAGCAAGACTATGTGCGCCCAAGTTCGTCACCTTGGAGTGTGTCGGTCCTTTTTGTGAAGAAAAATGATGGAGCTTGCGATTGTGTATCGATTACCGTTAATTTAATAAGCTGGCGGAGAGGAACATGTATCTGATTCCAAGAATCGATGATCTATTTGATCAGTTAGTTGGGTCGACTGTGTACTCAAAACTGGATCTGAAGTCCGGTTATTATCAATTGAGAATAAGGGAAAATGGCATTCCCAAGATAGCGTTTTGCACGTGTTACGAGCATTACGAGTTCACTGTCAGGCTGTTTGGGCTGATAAATGTATCGTCCGTATTTATATACTTGATGAACAAAACTTTAAGAGAGTATTTGGACTAGCTTGTAATAGTCTTTATCGATGATATCCTGGTGTACTCTCAGTCAGAAGAAGAGTATGTGGATCACTTACGCATTATTTTGGAAACCCTGAGGAGGAGTCAGTTATACGCCAAGTTCTCTAAGTGTACGTTTTGGCTGTCATCGGTAGCGTTCCTCGTTCATGTGATCAGTGGAGAGGGAATTGCGGTGGATCCGACAAAGATAGTTATGATACGGGAGTTGACTGTGTTGTCTACGGTAGCGGAAGTCCGGAGTTTCCTGGGATTTGTCGGCTACTACAGGCGCTTCGTAGAGAACTTCTCGCGGATAACTCTACCTCTCACTACCTTGATGAGGAAAGATCAGAAGTTTGTTTGGTTGCTGGCGTGTGCACAAGCTTTTGCGGAATTGAAGAATTTTCTGACCACAATGCATATTATATGCTCACCATGTGGTATGGAAGGTTACGAAATCTACAGTGAAGCCTCAGGTAGCGACTTACACTGTGTTCTTCTTCAACACAAAAAGTTATTGTGTATGGCTCTCGCCAATTGAAAGTGTATGAGAGGAACTATCCGGTCCACGATTTAGAGTTAGCGGCCGTGATATTTGCTCTCAAGTTTTGGCAGCACTACTTGTATGACGTGAAAATCGATATCTTTACAAACCATAAGAGCCTAAAGTATTTGATAGATTAGAAAGACATGAACATGCGACAACAAAGATGGATGGAGTTCCTAGGAGATTATACCTTCAAGATTCACTATATCCCCGACAAGGGAAATGTTGTTACGGATGCATTCAGTCGTAGGACTTATGTGCAGGAAACTGGATGTTGAGGCATGATGAGCGTCTCATTAGTGAATTAGAAGCCTTTGAAATCTCTTGCATTGAGAGGAGTACAACGACGATTTCATGCTTGAACTGGACGGAAGTGCAGTGTGACCTTGCGGACAGGATTCAACAAGCATTGGAGCTTGATAAAAGCATAAAGCGTTACGTAGCAGAGACCGTAGATGTGTCCAATGCTGAGTTTTCTTTCGAAGACAGTCTTTGCGAAAAGGTGACCAGGTGACCATTTGTGTGTCCCAAAGTTTGGCACGTTACAGGAGGAGTTGTTATACGAGACTCATTTTAACAAGTACACAATCTACCCGGGGAGCATAAAGATGTATAAATATTTGAAGAAGTTGTTCTGGTGGTCGGGTTTGAAAAAAGACATAGATCACTACGTGGCAAAGTGTCACACTTGCGCACTAGTGAAGGCTGAATGTCAGAAGCCTGACGGATTTCTGAAGTCTTTGCTGATCCCAGAATACAAGTTCGATGACATATCTATGGATTTCATGCATGAATTGTCGAGATCGCGGCATGGGAATGATGTCGTCTGGGTAATCGTAGACCATCTGACAAAGGTATCACACTTCATTCCGAACTGGAGGGACGATTCTATGGAAAATCTAGTGAAGCTCTATGTTGATAATATAGTACGACTGCACGGTATGCCCCGTGGCATTATAAGTGACCAAGATGGGCTTTTCACTTCAAGTGATTGGAGATTAATCAATCGTCTGTTGGGTACAAAACTGAAGTTTAGAATGACCTTTCATCCTCAAATGGATGGTCAGACCGAAAGGACCAACATGACGATGAAATATATGCTATGTATGTGTGCCATGGATTTCAGAAAGAGATGGGAAGACCATCTTTACATGATTGAGTTCGCCTACAATAGCAGCTACCAAGCGAGTATTCAAATGACTCCCTTCGAGGCCCTTTATGGTAGGAAGTGTCGTTCGCCTTTAGCTTGGGCGGAGATAGGCGAAACTAAGATGTATAAACGTAAAGAAGTGGAAGATGCAAATTCGATGATACGTTTAATTCGGGAGTGACTATTGGTTGCTCGGGATAGACAGACTAAATACTATGATATCAAGCACCGAAACGTTATCTTGCGGTTGGCGATTGAGTGTATCTTAAAATCAAACCATTCAAGGGTGTATCCAGGATTCGATGTTTGAAAAAGCTCGGTACGAGATGCCTTAGACCGTTTGAGATTGTTGAATGGGTCGGTGAAGCCACCTATCGACTAGCTCTTTCAACCGAGCTAAGTAGTTTGCATGATGTGTTCCACATATCAGTGCTAAGGAAGACTATTTGAGAGCCTACACAAGTCACTGATGTGGATCAAGTGCCTGTTGATAGTGGGCTAAAGACAAAAGTCAAGCCCATTCATTTCGAAGATATGGAGATCAAGCAATTGTGGAATAAGGTGATCAAGATGGTCAAGGTTCATTGGGACAATTGTGGTCACGAGGAACTTACATGGAAGCGCGAGCAAACCATGCTTGAGGAGTTCCCCGAACTTTTCCGCTGAGGTACAAATTTTTGTATATTTTGTACTTCTTTGCTTGTTTTCCTGTGCGATTAATTTCGGGACAAAATTTCTTAAAGGAGGGGAGATTTGTAACACCCCTGGTCCTCTAGCTGAAAACGACCAAGTCAAATTTGTCGAGTGATCTAAGTAAATTCGTTGAATGGTCTCGAGTAATCTAAGTGAATTTGCCGAATGGTCTCGATTAACCTAAGTGAATTTGTCGAATGGTCTCGAGTAATCTAAGTGAATTCGTCGAATGGTCTCGAGTAATCTAAGTCAAATTAGTCGAGTGATCTAAGTAAATTCTTCGAGTGGTCTGAATGAATTCGTCGAGTGGTCTGAACGAATTCGTTGAGTGGTCAAGTCGGATTCGTCGAGTGGTTTGAACGAAATCGTCGAGTGGTCTAAACAAATTCGTCGAATGGTCAAGTCGGATTCGTCGAGTGGTTTGGACGATTCGTCAAGTGTTTTGGGCGAATGTGTGTCTTCCGATCCTTAAACAACTAAGTACGGTGAGACCTTATCTTTAAAATAAAAGTTAGGTTGGATCTTGGTCGTCCATTCTAATTAGGTTAGGTCGCATAGCTAGGGTTTCATACCGTCTAGTTTATAAGGTGTGGATCGGTAAGAGACTTGGACATTTCTGTTCGTTCGTTCTTTCCGCCTAAGCTGAAGGAAGTGTAAGTCGCAGGTGCACTGTACGGGATTTTTCGACGGGATCGAAGCCACGAACGGCCGGTGAAAGTTGTATGTGTACCCTCCGGTGAGTTCGAAATCGAGGCACAAGGTCGGTACCGAGGGTTACGAGTTCAAGCGGAGCGGCTTCGGGGAAGAAGGCCGAGCACTTCTTCTTCTTTCTCTCTAACCCGAGCAGCTTCCTGGAGATCAACTTGGCCAGATTTCTACCAAAGAAGTTGTGGTTGGGTCTTAGGCCAAGCCTAGCTTTGTGAAGAGGAAGACTAGATCCTTATTAATGGCTCCGAAACGCGCGCCAAGGGTAACACTTCTCCTCTTGGACAAGTAAAGTCCTCTTTTAGCATGTTTGCATGAAATCCCTCATCGACTGGTGGAGAAAAGGTGCTTTACATAGGGTAGATATGTTTATCCCCGAGTATATTTTGCATATAGTATCCGAAAGTGTGAATATGGATTAGGCATGCTGTGTGAAGCTCATCTGAATAGATTGGTTTAGATTGGTATTGCTTTGTTTTGCTTGTCGGAGAAAACTCTGTAGAAATTGTATGGTTTCAGAGTTCCTTTGGCAATGCCTCTGAGTAAGCTTTTGTTGTGATTATAAAGCCCGTGTCCTGGGGACACAATGGCTAACTTGTAGAGTTGTGTGCCTGGAGTGCCCAATCTCATTGGTCGTGAGTGTCAGCAGTAAAATGAATCCTTGGGATTGTGAAGTACGAGAGAAGGGAGGCTGACCCGCGTCATTGTCATTAATTGGCACATCGATCTGAGCAACGGGAAAGAACTGAACTGTACCCGCTCTATGTCGTTCGGCTAAACAGACCTAAAGTACATGTCAGTTGTCGATAGAATAAAAAAGTGTTGTGGCTGTATGCTAGTATCGTAATACTCAGGTGAGACCGTCCAGTCTGGGACTGTGGATGGTGTTGGGACTCATAGAGTTTCTTGTTTGGGTGTTAATGCTCTAGAGATTGCCTGTGATGGCAAAAGGTGGGATCCGGGGTTATCCGGTACACCGATAATGTGCCTTGAGTGCATAGGACGTTTGGCTAGTCGTGCCATTGTCTGCGGTGATTGGTGCTTAAGTTGCACATTCTTGATATTTGCGAACATGTTATTTGCTTGCAAGGAAGGAACACCACCACCCCGAGGAAGGGGTGAAGTCGTTATAATTTGGTCAGCTAAAACTGACCATTACATTGTTTACCACCGTTGGTGGAATGCTTCTGTGCAGCTGCTGCAGGTCCAAGTGGGAAATAACGAGTTGAAGCCCTTTGGCTAAGCTATCCCTCGAAGGCCCAAATGTTATGTTTAGTATTTTCATGTGTTGCCAGCCAACGTAACGATGTATGGAGATCATATTTTTGTAAACTGGAATACGGTTTTGTAAGGCCGTAACAATTTGTGTAACATTCATTCCTGGGTTATTTTAGTAGTGGACATTCCAGGACGAGTGATTCTTAACTCCTTAAGCTTCCACTAGAATGCAACTCTGTGTTAGGGTGCGTTATAGGTTTAGAATGAATTATGGATTCATTTCGTGACTCTTTTGTCTGTCCGTTTAATATGGCGTGGGGCCCCAACTGGACCTGCCGTTATATTACTCGTGACGGATGGGGTGTTACAGCGCGTCACCCTAAGAGGATTAAATTGTGACATAGGGACGCCGCAAAACTTCAAAATAATAATCACCTATTCGAACGACGGAAATCGGAATCCTGGCCGTAATGTCATCTCGCACACCGTCAACCAACCCTTCAGCAGATTTTAAATTCTTTCCTCAGCACGGGGAACCCTTACTTCAAGATTGACAGACATCACATATCTTTTTTCTCAAGACCGCAATTTGATCACCGATAAGTGTGGAGCGCAACCACATCAGACGACCTTGTCCATTGCGCTTCGAGACCTGAAAATCAAGGCAAACAAAAATCACGAAAAAGAACACAAAAAATGAGAAATCACAGCAAGGAAAACGCCATCCCGAAAGCATGATAATTGCGCCTTGGGTTCTCAAAAGAGCCCCTCGTGCGTAAGCATCTGCAACCCAGTCACAAGCACGAAAACACAAGCACACACGCTCGCTGGCCCGCGAACCCAGGAGTAAGCAAAAACACATACACACACAGTAGCACACAGGTACACGAGCCTGAAAGAGCAAAGGAGCGCGCACCCGGAAGCGCGTCGACACACGCTTTCGGGAGCGCGCACAGATACGCGCGGGCCCGGGTGCGTACACGGGTGCACGTGCCTAGATGTGTGTGCACCATCGTGCGCGTGCCCGGTTGCGCGCATGGGTGTGCACTCCCGGATACATGCACACCATCGCGCACACGCGATAAGGCGCGCACGAGCGGTTCAGCGCGCACGCGGGTGCCCACACGGAACGCCTCCACGTGCCTCCACCTCCGCGCAACTCTGCCTCCGCGTGCCTCCGCGTGCCTCCGCCTCCGTACAACTCTTTCTTGTTCGGACACTTAACAACATGCCTTGACATGCGCTTTGTCCCCAGTCGCTCCCGTAGGCACCTCTCTGATCATTGCCACAATGATCGCCACAGAAAAAAACTTGTAAAAATTCTCGCTCTTCTCACGCTTCGGCTCTAGGCACCGATGATTTTGGGGGCATATGATGAGGCCATCCTAAAATTTATAAGGAAATGGGGTGCCAATAGCCCACCCCTTATGATCTCCACTAATTTAGTGAGATCATGGAGTTGACTACCACGCACGCGATCGGCACGCCCAATCCCCCGCGTGGCCCGCACGTGGATCCTACTATGAGCACCCTCCACACGACCATCGCGACCGACCACTGACGACACCGTCGCCGGAACCGGGAGGCTCGCGCCTAGCTTGCCCTGCCAAAGCTGCGACAGCCTCCTGCGGTCACGCAGTCGATCGTTTTGCTGACCACGGCTCCTCCTCCACCGTCGGAGGCCGTCCTCTGTCAAGTTGGCTGCTCGTTCATAGCGGGCCTTCACCGTCGTCTGATCGTCCCGTCACGATCACCGTCATTTGTTACGTGGGTAACCACCCGCGTAACCACCCACTAACCAACATTATTAGTGAGGATTATTATTTATTTAATAATGGACTACGAATAACAAATATTATGAGCATAATATGCTCTTAAAACTATGCTAAATATGCTGATTTTGGTGGTTACGGTGTGCAGATAGCCGCATAACCACCGTAACCACCTATGAGGCCTATAAATAAGACCCCAGACCCCCCCTCTCATTTCTAACTTTTCCTCCTCCCAGTCTTTCTCTTCCTTTGGTCGAAGCTTTACCGGAATCCTCCTACGTCGGGCCACCCGAAAATTTGCCTAAGTACACGACGCTCCTGAGAAGAAGACGTTCTGCTCACCATTCCGTGAAACCCCCTACGTGTGCGACGTTTCGCAAGTCACCGCCGACACATCTCCACGCATCCCACCACTAAGTTTGCCAACCAAACAGCGCCCGAGAACGCTCGTCCCCATCAGAAAATTGAAAGGAACAAGCTTCGTGTGAGGCGTCCTATGCCCACCAAGCGCAATACCGTCTCTCATCTCAAAGATGTAACGAGTAGCGATTTTTCACCCTTGATTCTCAAAACACTTTATAAACTGCCTCCAATAGTGAAGTTTCACTGGCACTGTACCACTCACATGATTTTTTACCCGGTTGAGTGTTTTTCCACGTTAAAATTGTTGTGTACTTCTGCTTACTCTATGACTGTGTATGCGCTCGACTGCTCCACGGGCTAAGGCAGACTAGTTTAGTCTGGTCTATCAGGAGGGTTGAGTTGGTTGTGACAAAGCAGATCATCCTGATCTGGATCTCAGTCGACAAGTGCTCCTCTACTGTCAGCAACTCCTGTAATTTTTAATAGAGAATTTCATTTTATAATGAATTCAATCTTTTGAAAATGTACATGTATCTAGTTTTACTGTAAGAACACAGTACTTTATAATTAGGTAGGAAGACACATACACGAAGTATTATAGATATTATCTCAAAAATTGTTATTTATTTCCAAACGAAACGATTATGGACTTTTGGACACAAAGTTATATCTATGTTCCTATATGAAATGTCACAATTATTACTCATCTAAAGTTAACTGAGAACCATCAAATTTAAAATGAAACCAATTAATAGAAGAAAAGTCAAATCAAGTCAGATCGTGTCATCAAATTTAGAATCCATGGAATGAAACAACTTACTAGATCCGCACTTAGCAACCAAGAGCATCAATGAAGCACAACATGCTTGTTTTGTCGAAGGAAATCTAAAAAATTAAAATATTTTGACTAAGGCTGATCTAAATTGCCTAACCTTGAATTAAGGTCGATGAATTAAATCATCTTTAGTCTCATTTCTCACACTGTTTTGATTAATCGGTTTTTGAGCATTCCTTTCGTTAATAGATCATCCGGGTTATCCTTCGAACACACATCGTTCAAAGTGATAATTCTTTATTCTTTCAGATAATTCAACAATTCACATCTCAGTTGTATATGTCTCATCTTAGTATTATAGATGATATTCTTAACAGCTTAAACTGCTGCTTGATTATCACAGTACAAGCTCAACGAGTTGACTTGTAACTTAGACAAATGAATGTCTAAAATCAATTTTTTGATCCAATCTGCCTTTTCACCAGCTGATGCTAAGACAAACAACTCTACTTCCATAGACGATAAAGTTATGTAGGTCCGTCTTTTAGATTTCCAAGTAATAGCAACTCCACCCAAAGTGAATATATATCCACTAGTAGACTTGTTATTTCTAATTTTTGAATACCATGAGACATCAGAGTATCCCTCCACAGTAAGAGGGACACCAGTGTAGCACAGAACATAATCTTTAATACCTCTCAGGTATCTCATTAGTTTGTCTAGGGCATCCCAATGCTCTTTACCTGGATTATTGATAAAACAACTCAACATACCAACCGAGAAGACAATGTCTGGTCTTGTACAATTCATGACATACACGAGACTACCAATTATTTTATAATATCTCACTTGAACAACGTTGGTCTCCACATTGGGACTCAACTTAGCATTGTGATCAGATGGTACCTCTACTGGCCTACAGTCTTTATATCCACGGGATCAAGGTCCTTCCTGTCAAATGCTTCTGCGAGAGTGGATTTAATTTCTCTTACTACAGCAGGATCCGACCACAAAATCAACATGTCACCACATATATGCTAACACTCTGATTTGACATTGAGCGATGATAAAGGCATTTGTCAGAAAGACTGGACTGAAATCTAAAGCTCTTGACCACTTGGTCAAATTTCATGTACCGCATCTTAGGCGCTTGTTTAAGTCTATAGATTAATTTGTTTAATTTGCATACTTCGACCTTTAGATCAATATATAAATAACCTTTGGGTTGTGCATTGTAGATCTCTTCATCAAGCTCTTTATTTTAGAAGGCTATCTTCACATTCATCTAAAGAATTATAAATTTTTCGTTAGACGCTAAGGCGAGAAGAGTTCTAATAGTCGACATGTGACACACAGATGAATAAACATCAAAGTTGTCTATTTTCCCATGCTGTTTATAATCTTTAACTATTAAACGTGCTTTATATATGGCTATAGACTCATCACTATGTAATTTTTTTTAACACTCACTTGCATCCTAGCACTTTAGCTCCTTTTGGTAGTTCAACTAGATGTACAATATTGTTCTATAATAGTGAGTTTGTCTCATAATTAATGGCTCCTACAAATATCAATGAAACTCTAGATCTCATTAATTTCTTGTAGGATAATGAATCATCCTATAAGTGGTAGGTGATGAAATTCTCACCAAAATTCTTATGGATTTTTTCTCTTATACATGCTCTAACTAGAATAGGTTTCACCCCTAATGGTTGGGGAGCAGTGCTAGAGGGGTCAGCTTTAGGTTCTATAGTAGATTCTAAAATCATGTTAGCAGACTCGGTGATAGATAAACCATTATCCTTATCAAATTTATTTTCAAATAATATGACATCTCTAGACACTATTATTGTATTAGTGGATAGATCGAGAAACCTGACAGTCACACTATCTTCTACACTACATAGTTAAACACAAGCTATCATTTTAGGTCTCGCCTTAGGTCCCTTAAGGTCTTATATTCACACATAAGAAATAAAGCCCCGGGTCTTTAAAGAATCATATCTACAAGGGTGATCGTGTCACAGCTCATGAAGAGTAGAAGTGAACTGATAATGTGACACTCTAATCAGAATGTGATTTGTAGTAAGAACTACTTCTCCCAAGAATGAATTAAGCATGTCAGTTGCGAGGAACATAGAATTCAACATTTCTGTTAAAGTTCTATTCTTACGCTAAAATTCTATTCTTACGCTCAGTAACATCATTTGACTAGGGTGAGTAATGAGCTATGGTTTCAAGGATTATACCCTCAGAGGCACAAAATTCCTTGAAATAAGTTGCAGTGTATTCTCCTTCTCGATCACTTCTAAATCTCTTGATTTATTTAAACTAGTAACTACCCTAACATGTTTTAGAGTTAAATATTTACATGAAAATAGGACCAGCTCTATTGTCTTAGTATGAGTAATCTCGGCCTCTCCTTTATTGCAGTTCTCCACTTTGTCTTTGACCTCCATGACCTCAGTTAGAAGACCTCCATCAATTTTCACTTGATAGGTAGCACCGCTGTCCAGCCACCACTCAAAAGACACATTGCAGTGACAGCACCTAATTATAGCCACAAAATACTTGAGATCGGAGAAATTGACCAACATGTTTGCAGTATTCTATGGGTCTTCCTCCTACTTCTTCGGAGCCTTACACTCTGTGACACAGCGACCCCACTTATCGCAGTTATGGCACTTGCTCTTCTTCCTTTTGAGAGAAGACATTTTGGCTGCCAAATATGATGAGGCCTAAACCCTATCCCTACAATGACACGAACTCATTAAAATGATCTGAATCGGTCTCAACATGTGCGGACAAATTATATTAAGTATCCAACACCTCTCTTACTCTCCTCCCACTGGAGATTATTCCAACAAAAATTCAGTTGCATTAGCTAGTATTGGAGTTGATATTGAAAGCTATTGTGAGCAATTTCTTTTCCAAAATGGCCCTGTCACGATGCTCTGGATGTAATCCATCCAAGGTGATCCCCGCTCCCACCTTTGTGCTAGAACATAAGATTCATGCATTGGGCTTATTTTCTCGAACGAGTTTTCATCCGATGGGCATTGTACAACCCCGTATCCGGGCGAGCGGGATCCTCCCCAAGTGGCAGACTTGGGGCGCACTATGAGCGGCAATTTGGTGCAGCCCCGTTCGAAGACGCGCTGATGCCTGTGCGGGCGTGCGGGTGTTTATGGGCGTATGGTTTTTATTATATGCATATAATATATATATATATATACTTATAATATATTATATATATGATATATATTATATAATAAGTTGAACAAAAAAAAAACAAAAGAAGAAAGAGGTGCAGGCAGGGGGTATAGAAAAAAGGCAGAGAGAGAAAAACAAAAAGGGGGAAAAAGAGGAAAGCAGGCCTGGAGCAGGCATCGGGATTCTTTCTCCCCCCCGCCAGGCTAGGGTTCGGCCCGTGCTCCTCCCTTCCCTCCGTCCAGGCTGCCGCGAGGAGCAGGCCAAGCCTCCCTCCACCTCCCTTTTTCAGTTCTTGGTCGCCGCAAGGAGCAGCCCGACGCCTCCTCTCCAGATCTCCTCACCCGCCGCCGGCAAACCCAAGCCCGCCGCTCCACCTCCCCTTCCCTCTCTCGGCCATGGCCGCCGCCGGCAAGTGCAGCCCACCTTCTTCTCTCTCGGCCATGGCCGCCGCCGGCAAGTGCATCCCACCTTCTTCTCTCTCGGCCATGGCCGCCGCCGGCAAGTGCAGCCCACCTTCTTCTCTCTCGGCCATGGCCGCCGCCGGCAAGTGCATCCCACCTTCTTCTCTCTCGGCCAGGCCGCCGCCGGCAAGTGCATCCCACCTTCTTCTCTCTCGGCCATGGCCGCCGCCGGCAAGTGCAGCCCACCTTCTTCTCTCTCGGCCATGGCCGCCGCCGGCAAGCCCGAGCTCCTCTCGGCCCCTTCTTCTTCTTCTAGGCCGCCTCCAGCGGGGCCGAGCTCCTCTCGGCCCATCCTCTCGTCGCCGCCTCAAGCGGGGCCGAGCTCCCCTCGGCCCCCTCCTCCCGTCGTCGCCTCGAGCAAGGCTCGGCCTAAAAGGGAGATCGGCCGCCGCCATCGCCGCCTCGAGCAAGGGCTCGGCCTAAAAAAGAGATCGGCCACCGCCATCGCCGCCTCGAGCAAGGGCTCGGCCTAAAAGAGAGGTCGGCCACCGTCATCGCCACCTCGAGCAAGGGCTCAGTCTGGAGTGAAGATCGGCCACCGCCGCAGCCACAAGCACCGCCACCAAGCACGCGTCAAGGGTAACGAAGTTTCTTCTTGGGCAGGTGAAGCCCTTATTTTTACATTTGCATGGAAGCCCCTCTCCACCAATGGGTGGGGGAAGGGAGCTCTCCAACGGGTTGACGTGTACGTCCCCGCTATTATTTGCATCTAGTATCCGGAAGTGTGAGTACGGATTTAGGCATGCTGTGTGAAGCCCATTCGGACGTACGAGCCGAATTGGTGATGTGCTGTGTGAAGCCCATTCGGACGTACGAGCCGAATTGGTGATGTGCTGTGTGAAGCCCATTCGGACGCATGAGCCGAATTGGTGATGTTCTGTGTGAAGCCCGTCCGGACGCATGAGCCGGATCGGTGATGTTCTGGGGTTCCCGGAGAAAGACTCCGTGGAAGTTGGATATTATCTGTTTGCAGGGAATGCGCACCGTAGCCCCAAAAAAGGGGGTGTACGAAATATGTTTGGCCCGTTTATGTTAGCCGTCTGTTGTTCAGCTGGCGGTCGTTCGTCGAGACGTTGGCGTACAGGTGTTGCAGTACCAAGCGGGGAATAGCGGGCTTAAGCCCAAGCTTGTGCCGGCCCTCGAAGGCCTATTTTTATTTATATTGCCGGCCTGCATGCCGATGTATGGAATTAATATTCCTGTAATAATTTATAATCTGTGATGCTCTGTGTATGTATAGCTTACTTATTTTTGCTTTGAGCGAGCGGCGTGCTCGTGAACCGCTCGTCCCGTGGGAGCCCCGAGGTTTATGCCGGGAAGCCCCTGTTGGCCTGTTGATAGCCTTTTAAGGCAGCGGAGTCGCGCTGTTTGCAGTCCAGTTGGGCAGCGTGTTGTATAATTGCTCGGCGATGTTGCGCCTTTAGTAGCGCGGGTGAGCGCTTTTGTATAGACCCAAGGAGATACATCTGGATAGGAGAGAGTTGGTCTTGAGACCCTCCTTAGATGTTCCGGTCGGCCAAGAGCGCCTTCCGAAAGTGTCTTAGCTCAGCTTTTGGCTTGGGAGGGGAAGAGTTCGTTAATCTTCCGGGTATGCGGTGGGTCCTCCACGCTGAGACCTTGGGTCTGTCCCTTACGTTCCTAGTCTAGAGCCTAGATCGTTCATTTGAGTGTAGTAGGTGTGCGGTCACCCCTCTTTTGGGACCCCGAACTCCACGGAAGTCAATTTTGACTTCGGTCAATTTTGGCTTCAACAGTTCTGGTGCGGTGAGCGTGGAGAGTGGCCAGCACGGAAGAACTCATTCGAACGTCATGGCTATAGAAGAGGAACCAAGTGACGACCAAGGTCATGTGATGAAAGAAGTCCCCTCCCACTCCTCGTTAGTCGATCTTAACCATCCTAGCGTTTCGTCTCCCCTCTGGTTCCCAAGAGGGTGGACGTAGCGGGTAGATGTGCCTCGTGTCGGACTTTGACTTGGTTGACTCTGTCAACAGTTCTTTTGAGTTATTTGATTACCTTTATTTTTGCTTATAGTTGGTTTCGAGAGGAGACCCCCGAGAAGACCCGCTGACCAGGCTCTCATCAAGCTGGCAGGGCTGTAGGCTCACTCGGGGGTTGGAGTTGTGTTGGAGAGGAGACCCCGAGAAGACCCGCTGACCAGGCTCTCATCAAGCTGGCAGGGCTGTAGGCTCACTCGGGGGTTGGAGTTGGTTTGGAGAGGAGACCCCCGAGAAGACCCGCTGACCAGGCTCTCATCAAGCTGGCAGGGCTGTAGGCTCACTCGGGGGTTG
Organism: Platanthera zijinensis; assembly: GCA_039513925.1. Classification (NCBI taxonomy): domain Eukaryota; kingdom Viridiplantae; phylum Streptophyta; class Magnoliopsida; order Asparagales; family Orchidaceae; genus Platanthera; species Platanthera zijinensis. Next base: position 32,248,116 of record CM077085.1, read on the forward strand.
GAGTTGTGTTGGAGAGGAGACCCCGAGAAGACCCGCTGACCAGGCTCTCATCAAGCTGGCAGGGCTGTAGGCTCACTCGGGGGTTGGAGTTGTGTTGGAGAGGAGACCCCGAGAAGACCCGCTGACCAGGCTCTCATCAAGCTGGCAGGGCTGTAGGCTCACTCGGGGGTTGGAGTTGGTTTGGAGAGGAGACCCCCAGGTAGACCCGCTGCGCAGGCTCCCATCTAGCTGGCAGGTCCGAAGGCTCGCCTGTGGGGGAGAGGTCTGGTCCTTGGTTCTGCACTACCCCGAGCGCGGCTCGGCCCCAGGTAGACCCGCTGCGCAGGCTCCCATCAAGCTGGCAGGTCCGAAGGCTCGCCTGTGGGGGAAAGGTTGGCTTTTGAGATGTTTTGGTTTAGCCACGTCTACGACACCCCGAGCCGGGCTCGGCCCCAGGTAGACCCGCTGCGCAGGCTCCCATCAAGCTGGCAGGTCCAAAGGCTCGCCTGTGGGGGAAAGGTTGGCTTTTGAGATGTTCTGGTTTAGCCACGTCATCGACACCCCGAGCCGGGCTCGGCCCCAGGTAGACCCGCTGCGCAGGCTCCCATCAAGCTGGCAGGTCCGAAGGCTCGCCTGTGGGGGAAAGGTTGGCTTTTGAGATGTTCTGGTTTAGCCACGTCATCGACACCCCGAGCCGGGCTCGGCCCCAGGTAGACCCGCTGCGCAGGCTCCCATCAAGCTGGCAGGTCCGAAGGCTCGCCTGTGGGGGAAAGGTTGGCTTTTGAGATGTTCTGGTTTAGCCACGTCTACGACACCCCGAGCCGGGCTCGGCCCCAGGTAGACCCGCTGCGCAGACTCCCATCAAGCTGGCAGGTCCGAAGGCTCGCCTGTGGGGGAAAGGTTGGCTTTGAGATGTTCTGGTTTAGCCACGTCATCGACACCCCGAGCCGGGCTCGGCCCCAGGTAGACCCGCTGCGCAGGCTCCCATCAAGCTGGCAGGTCCGAAGGCTCGCCTGTGGGGGAAAGGTTGGCTTTTGAGATGTTCTGGTTTAGCCACGTCTACGACACCCCGAGCCGGGCTCGGCCCCAGGTAGACCCGCTGCGCAGGCTCCCATCAAGCTGGCAGGTCCGAAGGCTCGCCTGTGGGGGAAAGGTTGGCTTTTGAGATGTTCTGGTTTAGCCACGTCTACGACACCCCGAGCCGGGCTCGGCCCCAGGTAGACCCGCTGCGCAGGCTCCCATCAAGCTGGCAGGTCCGAAGGCTCGCCTGTGGGGGAAAGGTTGGCTTTTGAGATGTTCTGGTTTAGCCACGTCATCGACACCCCGAGCCGGGCTCGGCCCCAGGTAGACCCGCTGCGCAGGCTCCCATCAAGCTGGCAGGTCCGAAGGCTCGCCTGTGGGGGAAAGGTTGGCTTTTGAGATGTTCTGGTTTAGCCACGTCTACGACACCCCGAGCCGGGCTCGGCCCCAGGTAGACCCGCTGCGCAGGCTCCCATCAAGCTGGCAGGTCCGAAGGCTCGCCTGTGGGGGAAAGGTTGGCTTTTGAGATGTTCTGGTTTAGCCACGTCTACGACACCCCGAGCCGGGCTCGGCCCCAGGTAGACCCGCTGCGCAGGCTCCCATCAAGCTGGCAGGTCCGAAGGCTCGCCTGTGGGGGAAAGGTTGGCTTTTGAGATGTTTTGGTTTAGCCACGTCATCGACACCCCGAGCCGGGCTCGGCCCCAGGTAGACCCGCTGCGCAGGCTCCCATCAAGCTGGCAGGTCCGAAGGCTCGCCTGTGGGGGAAAGGTTGGCTTTTGAGATGTTCTGGTTTAGCCACGTCATCGACACCCCGAGCCAGGCTCGGCCCCAGGTAGACCCGCTGCGCAGGCTCCCATCAAGCTGGCAGGTCCGAAGGCTCGCCTGTGGGGGAAAGGTTGGCTTTTGAGATGTTCTGGTTTAGCCACGTCTACGACACCCCGAGCCGGGCTCGGCCCCAGGTAGACCCGCTGCGCAGGCTCCCATCAAGCTGGCAGGTCCGAAGGCTCGCCTGTGGGGGAAAGGTTGGCTTTTGAGATGTTCTGGTTTAGCCACGTCTACGACACCCCGAGCCGGGCTCGGCCCCAGGTAGACCCGCTGCGCAGGCTCCCATCAAGCTGGCAGGTCCGAAGGCTCGCCTGTGGGGGAAAGGTTGGCTTTTGAGATGTTTTGGTTTAGCCACGTCATCGATACCCCGAGCCGGGCTCGGCCCCAGGTAGACCCGCTGCGCAGGCTCCCATCAAGCTGGCAGGTCCGAAGGCTCGCCTGTGGGGGAAAGGTTGGCTTTGAGATGTTTTGGTTTAGCCACGTCATCGATACCCCGAGCCGGGCTCGGCCCTAGGTAGACCCGCTGCGCAGGCTCCCATCAAGCTGGCAGGTCCGAAGGCTCGCCTGTGGGGGAAAGGTTGGCTTTTGAGATGTTTTGGTTTAGCCACGTCATCGACACCCCGAGCCGGGCTCGGCCCCAGGTAGACCCGCTGCGCAGGCTCCCATCAAGCTGGCAGGTCCGAAGGCTCGCCTGTGGGGGAAAGGTTGGCTTTTGAGATGTTCTGGTTTAGCCACGTCATCGACACCCCGAGCCGGGCTCGGCCCCAGGTAGACCCGCTGCGCAGGCTCCCATCAAGCTGGCAGGTCCGAAGGCTCGCCTGTGGGGGAAATGTTGGCTTTTGAGATGTTCTGGTTTAGCCACGTCTACGACACCCCGAGCCGGGCTCGGCCCCAGGTAGACCCGCTGCGCAGGCTCCCATCAAGCTGGCAGGTCCGAAGGCTCGCCTGTGGGGGAAAGGTTGGCTTTTGAGATGTTCTGGTTTAGCCATGTCTACGACACCCCGAGCCGGGCTCGGCCCCAGGTAGACCCGCTGCGCAGGCTCTCATCAAGCTGACAGGTCCGAAGGCTCGCCTGTGGGGGAAAGGTTGGCTTTTGAGACGCTTCAGTTTAGCTACTTCATCGACGCCTCGAGCCGGGCTCGGCCCCAGGTATACTTATTGTAAGTAAGGGTATAAGGGCAGTTCAGTAGCAGGGAGCGTTATAAGTATCGAGCGGTTCAGTTATGATCCAAAAGGTGCACGAAAAGTTTAGCGTTTTGAACGCAATTTTTGGATTTTCTCAAAATTTTTCTTTTGGGTCGGCTCCCACTCGCCGGATACTTGGGATTGGACATTTCTTTCCGAGCTTGTACCAACCTCGAAAAGAGCGGGGATTGTGTACAACCCCGTATCCGGGCGAGCGGGATCCTCCCCAAGTGGCAGACTTGGGGCGCACTATGAGCGGCAATTTGGTGCAGCCCCGTTCGAAGACGCGCTGATGCCTGTGCGGGCGTGCGGGTGTTTATGGGCGTATGGTTTTTATTATATGCATATAATATATATATATATATACTTATAATATATTATATATATTATATATATTATATAATAAGTTGAACAAAAAAAAAACAAAAAAGAAAAGAAGAAAGAGGTGCAGGCAGGGGGTATAGAAAAAAGGCAGAGAGAGAAAAACAAAAAGGGGGAAAAAGAGGAAAGCAGGCCTGGAGCAGGCATCGGGATTCTTTCTCCCCCCCGCCAGGCTAGGGTTCGGCCCGTGCTCCTCCCTTCCCTCCGTCCAGGCTGCCGCGAGGAGCAGGCCAAGCCTCCCTCCACCTCCCTTTTTCAGTTCTTGGTCGCCGCAAGGAGCAGCCCGACGCCTCCTCTCCAGATCTCCTCACCCGCCGCCGGCAAACCCGAGCCCGCCGCTCCACCTCCCCTTCCCTCTCTCGGCCATGGCCGCCGCCGGCAAGTGCAGCCCACCTTCTTCTCTCTCGGCCATGGCCGCCGCCGGCAAGTGCATCCCACCTTCTTCTCTCTCGGCCATGGCCGCCGCCGGCAAGTGCAGCCCACCTTCTTCTCTCTCGGCCATGGCCGCCGCCGGCAAGTGCATCCCACCTTCTTCTCTCTCGGCCAGGCCGCCGCCGGCAAGTGCATCCCACCTTCTTCTCTCTCGGCCATGGCCGCCGCCGGCAAGTGCATCCCACCTTCTTCTCTCTCGGCCATGGCCGCCGCCGGCAAGCCCGAGCTCCTCTCGGCCCCTTCTTCTTCTTCTAGGCCGCCTCCAGCGGGGCCGAGCTCCTCTCGGCCCATCCTCTCGTCGCCGCCTCAAGCGGGGCCGAGCTCCCCTCGGCCCCCTCCTCCCGTCGTCGCCTCGAGCAAGGCTCGGCCTAAAAGGGAGATCGGCCGCCGCCATCGCCGCCTCGAGCAAGGGCTCGGCCTAAAAAAGAGATCGGCCACCGCCATCGCCGCCTCGAGCAAGGGCTCGGCCTAAAAGAGAGGTCGGCCACCGTCATCGCCACCTCGAGCAAGGGCTCAGTCTGGAGTGAAGATCGGCCACCGCCGCAGCCACAAGCACCGCCACCAAGCACGCGTCAAGGGTAACGAAGTTTCTTCTTGGGCAGGTGAAGCCCTTATTTTTACATTTGCATGGAAGCCCCTCTCCACCAATGGGTGGGGGAAGGGAGCTCTCCAACGGGTTGACGTGTACGTCCCCGCTATTATTTGCATCTAGTATCCGGAAGTGTGAGTACGGATTTAGGCATGCTGTGTGAAGCCCATTCGGACGTACGAGCCGAATTGGTGATGTGCTGTGTGAAGCCCATTCGGACGTACGAGCCGAATTGGTGATGTGCTGTGTGAAGCCCATTCGGACGCATGAGCCGAATTGGTGATGTTCTGTGTGAAGCCCGTCCGGACGCATGAGCCGGATCGGTGATGTTCTGGGGTTCCCGGAGAAAGACTCCGTGGAAGTTGGATATTATCTGTTTGCAGGGAATGCGCACCGTAGCCCCAAAAAAGGGGGTGTACGAAATATGTTTGGCCCGTTTATGTTAGCCGTCTGTTGTTCAGCTGGCGGTCGTTCGTCGAGACGTTGGCGTACAGGTGTTGCAGTACCAAGCGGGGAATAGCGGGCTTAAGCCCAAGCTTGTGCCGGCCCTCGAAGGCCTATTTTTATTTATATTGCCGGCCTGCGTGCCGATGTATGGAATTAATATTCCTGTAATAATTTATAATCTGTGATGCTCTGTGTATGTATAGCTTACTTCTTTTTGCTTTGAGCGAGCGGCGTGCTCGTGAACCGCTCGTCCCGTGGGAGCCCCGAGGTTTATGCCGGGAAGCCCCTGTTGGCCTGTTGATAGCCTTTTAAGGCAGCGGAGTCGCGCTGTTTGCAGTCCAGTTGGGCAGCGTGTTGTATAATTGCTCGGCGATGTTGCGCCTTTAGTAGCGCGGGTGAGCGCTTTTGTATAGACCCAAGGAGATACATCTGGATAGGAGAGAGTTGGTCTTGAGACCCTCCTTAGATGTTCCGGTCGGCCAAGAGCGCCTTCCGAAAGTGTCTTAGCTCAGCTTTTGGCTTGGGAGGGGAAGAGTTCGTTAATCTTCCGGGTATGCGGTGGGTCCTCCACGCTGAGACCTTGGGTCTGTCCCTTACGTTCCTAGTCTAGAGCCTAGATCGTTCATTTGAGTGTAGTAGGTGTGCGGTCACCCCTCTTTTGGGACCCCGAACTCCACGGAAGTCAATTTTGACTTCGGTCAATTTTGGCTTCAACAGTTCTGGTGCGGTGAGCGTGGAGAGTGGCCAGCACGGAAGAACTCATTTGAACGTCATGGCTATAGAAGAGGAACCAAGTGACGACCAAGGTCATGTGATGAAAGAAGTCCCCTCCCACTCCTCGTTAGTCGATCTTAACCATCCTAGCGTTTCGTCTCCCCTCTGGTTCCCAAGAGGGTGGACGTAGCGGGTAGATGTGCCTCGTGTCGGACTTTGACTTGGTTGACTCTGTCAACAGTTCTTTTGAGTTATTTGATTACCTTTATTTTTGCTTATAGTTGGTTTGGAGAGGAGACCCCCGAGAAGACCCGCTGACCAGGCTCTCATCAAGCTGGCAGGGCTGTAGGCTCACTCAGGGGTTGGAGTTGTGTTGGAGAGGAGACCCCGAGAAGACCCGCTGACCAGGCTCTCATCAAGCTGGCAGGGCTGTAGGCTCACTCGGGGGTTGGAGTTGGTTTGGAGAGGAGACCCCCGAGAAGACCCGCTGACCAGGCTCTCATCAAGCTGGCAGGGCTGTAGGCTCACTCGGGGGTTGGAGTTGTGTTGGAGAGGAGACCCCGAGAAGACCCGCTGACCAGGCTCTCATCAAGCTGGCAGGGCTGTAGGCTCACTCGGGGGTTGGAGTTGTGTTGGAGAGGAGACCCCGAGAAGACCCGCTGACCAGGCTCTCATCAAGCTGGCAGGGCTGTAGGCTCACTCGGGGGTTGGAGTTGGTTTGGAGAGGAGACCCCCGAGAAGACCCGCTGACCAGGCTCTCATCAAGCTGGCAGGGCTGTAGGCTCACTCGGGGGTTGGAGTTGTGTTGGAGAGGAGACCCCGAGAAGACCCGCTGACCAGGCTCTCATCAAGCTGGCAGGGCTGTAGGCTCACTCGGGGGTTGGAGTTGTGTTGGAGAGGAGACCCCGAGAAGACCCGCTGACCAGGCTCTCATCAAGCTGGCAGGGCTGTAGGCTCACTCGGGGGTTGGAGTTGGTTTGGAGAGGAGACCCCCAGGTAGACCCGCTGCGCAGGCTCCCATCTAGCTGGCAGGTCCGAAGGCTCGCCTGTGGGGGAAAGGTTGGCTTTTGAGATGTTTTGGTTTAGCCACGTCTACGACACCCCGAGCCGGGCTCGGCCCCAGGTAGACCCGCTGCGCAGGCTCCCATCAAGCTGGCAGGTCCAAAGGCTCGCCTGTGGGGGAAAGGTTGGCTTTTGAGATGTTCTGGTTTAGCCACGTCATCGACACCCCGAGCCGGGCTCGGCCCCAGGTAGACCCGCTGCGCAGGCTCCCATCAAGCTGGCAGGTCCGAAGGCTCGCCTGTGGGGGAAAGGTTGGCTTTTGAGATGTTCTGGTTTAGCCACGTCATCGACACCCCGAGCCGGGCTCGGCCCCAGGTAGACCCGCTGCGCAGGCTCCCATCAAGCTGGCAGGTCCGAAGGCTCGCCTGTGGGGGAAAGGTTGGCTTTTGAGATGTTCTGGTTTAGCCACGTCTACGACACCCCGAGCCGGGCTCGGCCCCAGGTAGACCCGCTGCGCAGACTCCCATCAAGCTGGCAGGTCCGAAGGCTCGCCTGTGGGGGAAAGGTTGGCTTTGAGATGTTCTGGTTTAGCCACGTCATCGACACCCCGAGCCGGGCTCGGCCCCAGGTAGACCCGCTGCGCAGACTCCCATCAAGCTGGCAGGTCCGAAGGCTCGCCTGTGGGGGAAAGGTTGGCTTTGAGATGTTCTGGTTTAGCCACGTCATCGACACCCCGAGCCGGGCTCGGCCCCAGGTAGACCCGCTGCGCAGGCTCCCATCAAGCTGGCAGGTCCGAAGGCTCGCCTGTGGGGGAAAGGTTGGCTTTTGAGATGTTCTGGTTTAGCCACGTCATCGACACCCCGAGCCGGGCTCGGCCCCAGGTAGACCCGCTGCGCAGGCTCCCATCAAGCTGGCAGGTCCGAAGGCTCGCCTGTGGGGGAAAGGTTGGCTTTTGAGATGTTCTGGTTTAGCCACGTCATCGACACCCCGAGCCGGGCTCGGCCCCAGGTAGACCCGCTGCGCAGGCACCCATCAAGCTGGCAGGTCCGAAGGCTCGCCTGTGGGGGAAAGGTTGGCTTTTGAGATGTTCTGGTTTAGCCACGTCTACGACACCCCGAGCGGGGCTCGGCCCCAGGTAGACCCGCTGCGCAGACTCCCATCAAGCTGGCAGGTCCGAAGGCTCGCCTGTGGGGGAAAGGTTGGCTTTGAGATGTTCTGGTTTAGCCACGTCATCGACACCCCGAGCCGGGCTCGGCCCCAGGTAGACCCGCTGCGCAGGCTCCCATCAAGCTGGCAGGTCCGAAGGCTCGCCTGTGGGGGAAAGGTTGGCTTTTGAGATGTTCTGGTTTAGCCACGTCTACGACACCCCGAGCCGGGCTCGGCCCCAGGTAGACCCGCTGCGCAGGCTCCCATCAAGCTGGCAGGTCCGAAGGCTCGCCTGTGGGGGAAAGGTTGGCTTTTGAGATGTTCTGGTTTAGCCACGTCTACGACACCCCGAGCCGGGCTCGGCCCCAGGTAGACCCGCTGCGCAGGCTCCCATCAAGCTGGCAGGTCCGAAGGCTCGCCTGTGGGGGAAAGGTTGGCTTTTGAGATGTTCTGGTTTAGCCACGTCATCGACACCCCGAGCCGGGCTCGGCCCCAGGTAGACCCGCTGCGCAGGCTCCCATCAAGCTGGCAGGTCCGAAGGCTCGCCTGTGGGGGAAAGGTTGGCTTTTGAGATGTTCTGGTTTAGCCACGTCTACGACACCCCGAGCCGGGCTCGGCCCCAGGTAGACCCGCTGCGCAGGCTCCCATCAAGCTGGCAGGTCCGAAGGCTCGCCTGTGGGGGAAAGGTTGGCTTTTGAGATGTTCTGGTTTAGCCACGTCTACGACACCCCGAGCCGGGCTCGGCCCCAGGTAGACCCGCTGCGCAGGCTCCCATCAAGCTGGCAGGTCCGAAGGCTCGCCTGTGGGGGAAAGGTTGGCTTTTGAGATGTTTTGGTTTAGCCACGTCATCGACACCCCGAGCCGGGCTCGGCCCCAGGTAGACCCGCTGCGCAGGCTCCCATCAAGCTGGCAGGTCCGAAGGCTCGCCTGTGGGGGAAAGGTTGGCTTTTGAGATGTTCTGGTTTAGCCACGTCATCGACACCCCGAGCCGGGCTCGGCCCCAGGTAGACCCGCTGCACAGGCTCCCATCAAGCTGGCAGGTCCGAAGGCTCGCCTGTGGGGGAAAGGTTGGCTTTTGAGATGTTCTGGTTTAGCCACGTCTACGACACCCCGAGCCGGGCTCGGCCCCAGGTAGACCCGCTGCGCAGGCTCCCATCAAGCTGGCAGGTCCGAAGGCTCGCCTGTGGGGGAAAGGTTGGCTTTTGAGATGTTCTGGTTTAGCCACGTCTACGACACCCCGAGCCGGGCTCGGCCCCAGGTAGACCCGCTGCGCAGGCTCCCATCAAGCTGGCAGGTCCGAAGGCTCGCCTGTGGGGGAAAGGTTGGCTTTTGAGATGTTTTGGTTTAGCCACGTCATCGATACCCCGAGCCGGGCTCGGCCCCAGGTAGACCCGCTGCGCAGGCTCCCATCAAGCTGGCAGGTCCGAAGGCTCGCCTGTGGGGGAAAGGTTGGCTTTGAGATGTTCTGGTTTAGCCACGTCATCGATACCCCGAGCCGGGCTCGGCCCCAGGTAGACCCGCTGCGCAGGCTCCCATCAAGCTGGCAGGTCCGAAGGCTCGCCTGTGGGGGAAAGGTTGGCTTTTGAGATGTTTTGGTTTAGCCACGTCATCGACACCCCGAGCCGGGCTCGGCCCCAGGTAGACCCGCTGCGCAGGCTCCCATCAAGCTGGCAGGTCCGAAGGCTCGCCTGTGGGGGAAAGGTTGGCTTTTGAGATGTTCTGGTTTAGCCACGTCTACGACACCCCGAGCCGGGCTCGGCCCCAGGTAGACCCGCTGCGCAGGCTCCCATCAAGCTGGCAGGTCCGAAGGCTCGCCTGTGGGGGAAAGGTTGGCTTTTGAGATGTTCTGGTTTAGCCACGTCTACGACACCCCGAGCCGGGCTCGGCCCCAGGTAGACCCGCTGCGCAGGCTCCCATCAAGCTGGCAGGTCCGAAGGCTCGCCTGTGGGGGAAAGGTTGGCTTTTGAGATGTTTTGGTTTAGCCACGTCATCGATACCCCGAGCCGGGCTCGGCCCCAGGTAGACCCGCTGCGCAGGCTCCCATCAAGCTGGCAGGTCCGAAGGCTCGCCTGTGGGGGAAATGTTGGCTTTGAGATGTTCTGGTTTAGCCACGTCATCGATACCCCGAGCCGGGCTCGGCCCCAGGTAGACCCGCTGCGCAGGCTCCCATCAAGCTGGCAGGTCCGAAGGCTCGCCTGTGGGGGAAAGGTTGGCTTTTGAGATGTTTTGGTTTAGCCACGTCATCGACACCCCGAGCCGGGCTCGGCCCCAGGTAGACCCGCTGCGCAGGCTCCCATCAAGCTGGCAGGTCCGAAGGCTCGCCTGTGGGGGAAAGGTTGGCTTTTGAGATGTTCTGGTTTAGCCACGTCATCGACACCCCGAGCCGGGCTCGGCCCCAGGTAGACCCGCTGCGCAGGCTCCCATCAAGCTGGCAGGTCCGAAGGCTCGCCTGTGGGGGAAAGGTTGGCTTTTGAGATGTTCTGGTTTAGCCACGTCTACGACACCCCGAGCCGGGCTCGGCCCCAGGTAGACCCGCTGCGCAGGCTCCCATCAAGCTGGCAGGTCCGAAGGCTCGCCTGTGGGGGAAAGGTTGGCTTTTGAGATGTTCTGGTTTAGCCACGTCTACGACACCCCGAGCCGGGCTCGGCCCCAGGTAGACCCGCTGCGCAGGCTCTCATCAAGCTGACAGGTCCGAAGGCTCGCCTGTGGGGGAAAGGTTGGCTTTTGAGACGCTTCAGTTTAGCTACTTCATCGACGCCTCGAGCCGGGCTCGGCCCCAGGTATACTTATTGTAAGTAAGGGTATAAGGGCAGTTCAGTAGCAGGGAGCGTTATAAGTATCGAGCGGTTCAGTTATGATCCAAAAGGTGCACGAAAAGTTTAGCGTTTTGAACGCAATTTTTGGATTTTCTCAAAATTTTTCTTTTGGGTCGGCTCCCACTCGCCGGATACTTGGGATTGGACATTTCTTTCCGAGCTTGTACCAACCTCGAAAAGAGCGGGGATTGTGTACAACCCCGTATCCGGGCGAGCGGGATCCTCCCCAAGTGGCAGACTTGGGGCGCACTATGAGCGGCAATTTGGTGCAGCCCCGTTCGAAGACGCGCTGATGCCTGTGCGGGCGTGCGGGTGTTTATGGGCGTATGGTTTTTATTATATGCATATAATATATATATATATACTTATAATATATTATATATATTATATATATTATATAATAAGTTGAACAAAAAAAAACAAAAGAAGAAAGAGGTGCAGGCAGGGGGTATAGAAAAAAGGCAGAGAGAGAAAAACAAAAAGGGGGAAAAAGAGGAAAGCAGGCCTGGAGCAGGCATCGGGATTCTTTCTCCCCCCCGCCAGGCTAGGGTTCGGCCCGTGCTCCTCCCTTCCATCCGTCCAGGCTGCCGCGAGGAGCAGGCCAAGCCTCCCTCCACCTCCCTTTTTCAGTTCTTGGTCGCCGCAAGGAGCAGCCCGACGCCTCCTCTCCAGATCTCCTCACCCGCCGCCGGCAAACCCGAGCCCGCCGCTCCACCTCCCCTTCCCTCTCTCGGCCATGGCCGCCGCCGGCAAGTGCAGCCCACCTTCTTCTCTCTCGGCCATGGCCGCCGCCGGCAAGTGCATCCCACCTTCTTCTCTCTCGGCCATGGCCGCCGCCGGCAAGTGCAGCCCACCTTCTTCTCTCTCGGCCATGGCCGCCGCCGGCAAGTGCATCCCACCTTCTTCTCTCTCGGCCAGGCCGCCGCCGGCAAGTGCATCCCACCTTCTTCTCTCTCGGCCATGGCCGCCGCCGGCAAGTGCAGCCCACCTTCTTCTCTCTCGGCCATGGCCGCCGCCGGCAAGCCCGAGCTCCTCTCGGCCCCTTCTTCTTCTTCTAGGCCGCCTCCAGCGGGGCCGAGCTCCTCTCGGCCCATCCTCTCGTCGCCGCCTCAAGCGGGGCCGAGCTCCCCTCGGCCCCCTCCTCCCGTCGTCGCCTCGAGCAAGGCTCGGCCTAAAAGGGAGATCGGCCGCCGCCATCGCCGCCTCGAGCAAGGGCTCGGCCTAAAAAAGAGATCGGCCACCGCCATCGCCGCCTCGAGCAAGGGCTCGGCCTAAAAGAGAGGTCGGCCACCGTCATCGCCACCTCGAGCAAGGGCTCAGTCTGGAGTGAAGATCGGCCACCGCCGCAGCCACAAGCACCGCCACCAAGCACGCGTCAAGGGTAACGAAGTTTCTTCTTGGGCAGGTGAAGCCCTTATTTTTACATTTGCATGGAAGCCCCTCTCCACCAATGGGTGGGGGAAGGGAGCTCTCCAACGGGTTGACGTGTACGTCCCCGCTATTATTTGCATCTAGTATCCGGAAGTGTGAGTACGGATTTAGGCATGCTGTGTGAAGCCCATTCGGACGTACGAGCCGAATTGGTGATGTGCTGTGTGAAGCCCATTCGGACGTACGAGCCGAATTGGTGATGTGCTGTGTGAAGCCCATTCGGACGCATGAGCCGAATTGGTGATGTTCTGTGTGAAGCCCGTCCGGACGCATGAGCCGGATCGGTGATGTTCTGGGGTTCCCGGAGAAAGACTCCGTGGAAGTTGGATATTATCTGTTTGCAGGGAATGCGCACCGTAGCCCCAAAAAAGGGGGTGTACGAAATATGTTTGGCCCGTTTATGTTAGCCGTCTGTTGTTCAGCTGGCGGTCGTTCGTCGAGACGTTGGCGTACAGGTGTTGCAGTACCAAGCGGGGAATAGCGGGCTTAAGCCCAAGCTTGTGCCGGCCCTCGAAGGCCTATTTTTATTTATATTGCCGGCCTGCGTGCCGATGTTTGGAATTAATATTCCTGTAATAATTTATAATCTGTGATGCTCTGTGTATGTATAGCTTACTTCTTTTTGCTTTGAGCGAGCGGCGTGCTCGTGAACCGCTCGTCCCGTGGGAGCCCCGAGGTTTATGCCGGGAAGCCCCTGTTGGCCTGTTGATAGCCTTTTAAGGCAGCGGAGTCGCGCTGTTTGCAGTCCAGTTGGGCAGCGTGTTGTATAATTGCTCGGCGATGTTGCGCCTTTAGTAGCGCGGGTGAGCGCTTTTGTATAGACCCAAGGAGATACATCTGGATAGGAGAGAGTTGGTCTTGAGACCCTCCTTAGATGTTCCGGTCGGCCAAGAGCGCCTTCCGAAAGTGTCTTAGCTCAGCTTTTGGCTTGGGAGGGGAAGAGTTCGTTAATCTTCCGGGTATGCGGTGGGTCCTCCACGCTGAGACCTTGGGTCTGTCCCTTACGTTCCTAGTCTAGAGCCTAGATCGTTCATTTGAGTGTAGTAGGTGTGCGGTCACCCCTCTTTTGGGACCCCGAACTCCACGGAAGTCAATTTTGACTTCGGTCAATTTTGGCTTCAACAGGCATGAAATTACAATCCAACAATTTTTTTCTTTTATATTTTTTCATCTTGTGAGTCACCATTGACTTTGGAAGGCTTCTTCATATATTGAGGCAAAATTTTGGGTTTCTGGAGAGGATTCAGGACAGTATGGAGTAAACCAGGTAGCAAAATATACTATGGCATGTGATCACAATCATGTGAGCACTAGAGATGTTGGTGAGTGTTTTTCTACAGTAGGAGACTAGTACTTGCGATGTAGGCATCGATCTTTTACGATAGAAGGGAAATGTTATTTGGTAGTGGATTTAGAGCAATTTCTTTTCCAAAATGGCCCTGTCACGATATATATAATACATGATGCATATGCCATCCTCTTGCAATCCTCTTGCAGTTGTTCTTCGTTCGTACCTAAAAACAATAAGTATGTTGATAAATATTCTCACTCTCTGCTTAAATATATTTTGTTTATATGTAAGAAATGTATGTATGGTAACTTAACTCAATTTTTATTATATTGAAAAACTTATTTTATCTTTTAAGCAGATATTTTATTTAATAGTTAGTACTTAGAATATGTTGGTAGGCTAGACTGGAGAGCTCCTCGCCAATTAAGGCATGATGAACCTATTGGGGATAATGCAAAATCAATCCTTAGGCACAACCAAATCGATATAGGGTAATATAAGAAAACGCAAAAAAAAATCTAAACCACTCGCTGCATATATAAAATATATAACTACAAAATTCATTTACGAAGTAGTATACCGACGTTTATTACAGAAAACCCACCAATGTTAGACAACCCCCAACACTTGGGAAACACCCAACTGAGACTTGACCTTGCCACATCTATGCAGCCCACCATCGTCTTTCCACCCAACATAGACTCACCACACCTGCTCCAGCTACTCTTCTCTTCCTCTACATGACTTGGTCTTTTCTTGTGGTATATTATTTCTCATCATCCAAGCTTATTTTATTGGAGGGTGTGTTGTGAGTTATTGTAAGTTGGGAGGAAGGTGGTTAGAACCTTCCTAATTCACACATTCTTAAGTATAATCAACAATTATGGGCTAGTAGTGTTAGAAATTTTGTATTTAACACATTTAATTTATAATGTTTTAATGAAGCAAGGTTTCGTGTTTGGTGTTAGGCAACCCGTAATTGATGAAAAACTCCAAAACTAAATGAGTTAATCTAGATATTTAGAGGAAAATCTTTCATGAATGAAAGGATGAAACCTTAAGTCTCACCATACTTATCTCAACTAATGTTATTGAGTATATAAATAAATTCACTCTTTCAAATTTGTTCAAATGAATATAATGAGGATCTTTGAACCACACGCGCGCGCGTATCGCGCCAGACCGAATTTCAGATTTGGGATTTGAAGAATAATTGAATTGTATTTTTTGTACAAATTAATTTTGACATTTTTGTAAATCATATATTTTTAAGTTGCGTCGACTTGTGCCGAAAAGAACTTGACGCACATGACTTGTGCCGACTAGAGTTGCATCGATAAGAACCAGACACAATCACTTTGTGTCGACTTGTATCGTTAAGAACTCAATGCTTGCATCAATAAGACCTCTGTCAGTTTGAGTTGCATCGATAAGAAATCGATCTGCGTCGATAAGACCTTGTTGCAACATGCACCGACTTCTCTTTTCTCGCACCTATTGTGCGTAAATTTTATCCATTTATTTTACGCGCTTCTCTCGCTATTACTCATATACATTGGAAATTCAATGTTTCTCAACACGATTGAAACCTGCTAATTATAACCGTTGTAATTATTACGTGGTTAATTTCTTATCATTTTATGAGACTCCTATATGAGATTTTTCTAATTCATTTTGACATGCTCTCTGGAAACTACATCCGCTCTCTCGCTTTTTCGACGAGTTCCTTCGTTATTTCATTTTCTTGACATTTGCTTAATCAAGTGGGAGTTTGAGTGCTCTGTGCTTCTTCGATGTCTGCGCATATCGAAGTTTTAGGATCTAGCCGGGTGTTGTACCTTAAAGGAGTGAGCATCGTTGAAAGCCCTGTCAGAGGATGATGCAACTTTTTAGGGCATTGATCACACACCTTACCTATACTCAATTCTAAAACTATATATTAATGTGATTTCTTTTATTTCTCACCTCTCTGTTTATACAAGTTTTATTATCATCCTGTTTTCAAAATTGAGAAATATATATTAATATAAGAATATATGAAAAATATTCCAACAATCTAAAAAAGTTATAGATTCACATCACGTAATCTCTTATGAAAAGGCATTGTTGGGCTATTATCTCACAAACCGCCTAGTACTAGTGAGAAATCGTCATTGAGTATTTTTTGGGAAGTTCAAGAATATCAAGATAAATAAAATCAAGTAATCAAAATGATTTTCTCTATCTACATTTTCACATGCACTAGGTTTTAATGTATGTATTTTAAATTTGATCTGATGATTCTGCTGGGATCAAACCCGAGAAATTTAATAGAAATTATTTTCGTCGTTGACAAGCTCAAGTAGAATATTGGCTAAATACCTTAGGTATTTTGTCTGCAATATTTGATGCTCCTATTATAGAAAATGAAAACCTCAGCGCTGCAGCTACAATCGCCTCTTCCCTTCCATCGTCTTCATCTTCTTTGTGCCAATACTATTAGAACTTATGTTAGACGTTTCCTTTATATGAATACGATAGATATAGAATATCATTGTCACAACCAAATCTTTAGTGCCTTGTCCGACAGCCTTTACGATGTCTTCCTTTAATATCGTACTATTAAAGTTTTGTGACATGTACTTGAAGCGCACTATAACCTTGACAATGTGTGTATAAAACACTACAATATTTCTACATCCACAAATTTAAGATTGATGCCTCCATGCCCATCAATCCTCAACTCCATCAACTAGATGAGATGTTGCCCAATATTCGAGCCAATGACTCAATTATATCCAAAAATTATCTAGTGGCATGTCTCATCGATGTTCTTTCTTATTCTTGGTCTGAATTTAGTACTAGAATAAGGCATGACCAATCTAACCTTATTTATGTTCAAATCCAAAATACTATCTGCATAAACGAAGAACATGAGAATAAAAATTCTAAAACCCTCGAAGACCATGCTCCAAAAGTAAATCTGACTGAATCATATGTCAATCATACTTCACACCATCACTTTAAAGCCAATGGAAAAACCATAAGAACCATTTCCGTCCAGGTTCCCACCATAAAAAAATCAATCATCCCAAACCTAGTTTTTCAAACCAAAATGTAGGTAAAGAAAAATTGTGTTTCATGACTTTCATCTGCAGTCACACAAATCATTTGTCTATCAATTGCATCTACAAAAAGACAAAACATGTGATCGATAAATCCCATTGTGGAAAGCCTCAGGCCAATGTAATCCATGCATCAGATCAACCCATCTTCAAGTTAGATCAGCCTCGGGCCTTTGGCACATTTCAAGACTTCAGTGAAGGAAGCGCGATTGTAGGAGATGCTTATTCGACACAAATACTTGAACGCGGGAGAATGGATCTTAGGTTGATATTCGGGAGACATAAATACTTGAACGCAGGAGAATGGATCTTAGGTTGATATTCGGGAAGACACTAGCCCTGCATGCTATACTTTATGTGCTGAGAGTTAGGTAGAATCTCATGAGCAGATCTTTATTAGTAAAAAATGGATTATAAAATTGTCTTAGAATCAAATAAAATTGTAATAATATTGAATGACATTTTTATTGGCAAAAGATTTATTTGTGATGATTTATTCAAACTAAATGTTGCTGATTTGGAAGTTGATCAAATTTTTTCTTATTTTAATTCCAAATGTCTTTTCTGATTTTTGGCGTGCTAGACCAGGACATGTAAATTCTGATTGTATGGAAAAAATGATGTCATTAAATCTAATTCTCAAATTTAATATTTCATCAAGTGCTAGATGTGAAAATTGCGTGCAATTTAAATTTTCTAAAAAGCTTTCCAAATCAGTTGAAAGAACTTTAAAACCCTTAGAGTTAATTCACTCAGATGTGTATGACTCGAACCGCCAATCTACTAGAGGTGGAAATAAATATTTTGTAACTTTTATTGATGATTTCACTAAGTTTTGTTACATATTTTTATTAAAAACTAAAGATGAAGTATTTTCATATTTCAAAAATTTCAAAGCTGGAGTAGAAAGTCAATTAAGATACTCCATTAAAATTCTTAGATCTGACCGAGATGAAGAATATATTTCAAATGAACTAATGTAATTTTTCCATGAATGCGGGATAATTCATCATGTAACTTCTCCTTGTTCAACTCAGTTGAATTATGATGCTGAAAGTAAAAAAATCAGACCTTGATTAACATGGTCAATATCATATTAGTCGAGTCTGATGCTCTACAAAATCTTTGGGGAGAAGCGTTGTTCACCTTATCTTCATAATAGGATTCCATCAAAACATAATAATAAAACTCTTATTGAATTATTTAAATTAAGAAAGTCTAACCTCTAAATTCTTTGAGTATGATGGTGTTTGGCTAAGGATGCAATTCTTAAACCTAAGAGAAAGAAAATAGGTCCTAAAACAATAGCTTCCATTTTTATAGGTTATCCATCTCATAGTAACGCTAATAAATTTCTTATTACTAATTCTCTAATTAGTGAAATCTCTAATATCACTATTTTAGAATATAGAGACGTAGTTTATTTTGATGATAAATTCTCATCTAAATTAAATAACTCATCTCAGCCATCTACTAGCTCAACCCAACCTTCTTTTCCTATAGACCCATTAGAAATTCAAGAACTTAGAAGAAGCAAATAAGTTAGAACCAAAAGAATCTTTGGAGAAGACTACTTTACTTATCTATTGAAGGAGATCCTAATTCATATGAGGAAGCTATGACCTCATCTAATTGTCTTTTTTTTGGAAAGAAGTCATAAATTCATAAATTAATTCTATTCTATAAAATTAATTCTATTCTAACTGATTTACCTCCCAGTGCTAAAGTCATATGGTGTAGATAGATCTTTAGGAAGAAACTAAATCCAAACAGCTTCATAGAAAAATATAAGACTCGCCTTATTGCTAAAGATTACTCAAAAATAAGGAATAATATTTATATACATATGCTCTCATAGCTAGGACCACATCTCTTCATGTTCTACTCGCATGAGCTTCGATCCATAAGATGATCATCCATCAAATGGATGTCAAAACTATCTTCTTGCATGACTCAATCCGAATGTTTTGTAGTTAAAGGTCATGAAACCAAATTTTGCAAACTTATTAAATATTTTTATGCACTAAAGCAAGCCCCTAAACAATAACATCAAAAATTCAATTCTGTGGTTTTATTATTCAGATTTATATCTAATGAATTTAATATATATATTTATGTAAAACAAAATGCTATGCCTTGCTTTGTCTTTATGTAGTTGACATTTATATTTTTGGAAGTTCAATTAAAATTGCTAATGATACTAAAAATAATTCGTCATCCAAATTTGATATAGAAGATTTAGGAGAAGCTAATGCATTTTAGGAATGAAGCTAGTTAGAACTGACACAAGTGTATCTTTGTCTCTTTCTCACTCGATTTAGAAAATACTGCAGAAATTTAAATTATATGATTTCACACCGGCATCAACTCCTAATGACGCTGACAAAAAGATTTATAAAAATATTGGTGAACCTACCGACCAACATTTGTATGTACAAATGATATGATCTTTGCTATATATTATTAATCGCGCTATATCTGACATTTCCTATATCGTAAGTAGATTAAGTAGATATACTAGTAATCCAAGTGATGATCATTGGATGGCATAAACAAAAGTATTTAAATACTTTCATGAAACTATAGATTATTGTTTAGTATATATGAGTTTTTCCGAAGTTCTAAAAGAATATTCAGATGTCAATTGAGTAACTGATTCGTTAGACATTAAGTCTACAATTGGATATGTTTTCATTCTTAAAGAAGCTGCCATTTCATAAGCTTCTACAAAACAAACATTGATTTATAAAAACACCATGAAATCTGAGTCTATAGCTTTAAATACCATATGTGGCAAAGTTGAATGATTTGAGAATTTAGTTTCTGGAATGTCTTTATTTGAAAATACTATATTTGTTATATCTTTGCATTGTGATAACAAATCTGTTATTGATGTAATTACTTCTAGTAGTACTAATTCCAAAATGAATAAGTTCATAGGAATTATGTACAAATTAGTGAAGCAAAGAAGAAAAAAAGTGATATCATTTAACTACGTAAAGTTAGAATTGAATCTGGTTGATAATCTTACTAAGGGATTATCCCGAAGGGAGATTTTATTGTCATCAAAGGAAATGAGACTTAAGCCAACATGATTTGCTGCCAATGATGGATACCCAACCCATGTGATTGGAGATCATATGAATTGGGTTCAATGTAGTATAAACGAGTCATTGATGTAGCGTAGTTGGGAGCACAAAATTTAGAGGTTTGAAAAAATATTATCCCCATTTTTATGATGTCGTGTTCTACATAACAGATTAGAATGAACTTTTAAATTCTTATTGGTTGCCAAAGACATATATTTTTGCGATATATTAGTTACAAAATATCTCTTGAGATACCACCTATATGGGAATAGTCGCGAGGCTACGACTTTGAGATCCGAGCTAAACCCTAATAACCCTCATGAAAAAATAAGGAATGTGCATGACCATTAACACTCCCACCACCATAACCCAATTAATAACCAATCTTTTGTGTACTTATCTAACTTACCTGTCAAAGTTTATAATTCAAAGCTTATAACATATTATATTCTTTGGTAGAGAAAATAAGTACCAAGTATAGGTTTAAGATAAATATTTCACTTATACTCATTGCATTAGATACAACTTGATGAAACAAATTTATATTTGATTTTATTTATCATTATTAATATCATAATTTATGAAGTTCGCTTTTAGTTTTTCGCTTTGTCGGAGATTGTTAGAAAATTTTGTATTTAAAACATTTAATTTATAATGTTTTATTGGAGCCAACTTTGGTGTTTGGTGTTGGACTTCTCGTAATTAATGAAAACATCAAAACCAATTGGAGGGAATCCAAATATTTGAAGGGAGACATTTCATGAAGAAAATTATGAAACCTTTAATCTCATAATAATCATCTCCACTAGTGTTAGTGATTATATAAATGAATTCACCCCTTTATATTTGTTCAAATGAACATAAGGAGGAACTATGAACCATACACGCGCACATACCGCACCGTACAAGATCCAGATTTGTGATTTGGGGAATAATTAAATTGAATTGCATTTTTATACAAAATAGTTTTAATATTTTTGTAAATCCTACATTTTTAAGTTGCATCGACTTGCGTCAAAAAGAACTCGACACACCCGACACTTACGTCGATAAAGACTCAAACCTTATGATAACAAATCTGTTATTGATCAAAGAAGAAAAGACGTGATATTACTTAACTATGTAAAGTTAGAATTGAATTTGACTGATAATCTTACCAAGGGATTATCTCGAAGAGTGGTTTTTATTGTCCTCGAGGGGAATGAGACTTAATCCTACATGATTTGCTACCAATGATGGATACCCAACCCATGTAATTGGAGATCCTATGAATTTGGTTCAATATGATATAAACGAAGTCATTAATGTAGCGTAGTTGGGAGCACAAAATTTAAAGGTTGAGAAAACCTTATCCCCATTTTTATGATGGTGTGCTCTACGTAATAGATTATGATAAACTCTTAATACTTATCAGTTGTCAAAGACATATATCTTTGTGAGATATTAGTTACAAAAATCTCTTGAGGTACCATCTATGTGGGAGTAGTCGTGAGGCCGCGGCTTTGGATTCGAGCTAAATCCTAATAACTCCCATGAAAAAACAAGGAATGCACATGATCACTAACACGCCCACCGCCATAACCTAATGAACAACCAATCTTTTGTGTACGTATCTAACTTACCGATCAAAGTTTATAATTCAAAGCCCCCGACACATTATAATATTCGGTAGATAAAATAAGTACTAAATATAAGTTTAAGGTAACTACTTTACTTATACTCATTGCATTAGATACAACTTGATGAAGCAAATCTTTATTTGATTATATTTATCATTATCAATATCATAATTTATGAAGTTTGCTTTAAGTTTTTCATTTTGTGGGAGATTGTTAGAAAATTTGTATTTAAAACATTTATTTATAATGTTTTATTGGAGTCAGATTTGGTGTTTGGTGTTAAGCTCCTCATAATTGGTAAAAGCACAAAAAACAAATGGAGGAAATCCAAAAATTTGGAGGGAAACATTTCATAAAGAAAAAGATTAAACCTTTAGTCTCATTATGTTTATCTCCACTCATGTTAGTAATTATATAAATGAATTCACTCATTCATATTTGTTCAAATGAACATAAAGAGGAACTGTACAACCCCGTGTTTGTCGAGTGAATCCAGATGACCAAGCGAGCCAACCCCGGTTTGCGCCAATATAGCGGGCGGATGGTTCCAGAGGAGCGGCTCGCTCTCCTCAGGGCCTGAGAGGTCACCTGGGCGAGTCAGCCCCGACCCGCGCCTATCTGGGCGAGTCAGCCCCGACCCGCGCCTACCTGGGCGAGTCAGCCCCGACCCGCGCCTACCTGGGCGAGTCAGCCCTGACCTGCGCTTGCCTGGGCGAGTCAGCCCCGACCCGCGCCTATCCGTGCGAGACAGCCCCGACCCACGCCTCATAGGCGAGTCCGCCCCAGCTCGCTCCCGCCCAGTGGGGTTGCGAGCTGACTCGGAGGCTAAGAAATCCTTCCCTGTGGGGCCCAGAGGCCAAATTACCAGGATGACCATGTAAGGGGTGCAAATATCCTTCTCGAACAGCGGAGTCGCGCTGCTAGCAGACCCAGTTGGGCTGCACATAACTGTTTAGAACAACGGAGGTTGGCTTTTAGCAGACCACTTTCAGGAATCTATAAATAGACCCAAGGGGTACCTCAAATGACACACTTACTTGTCTCCCAGTCTTCTAGCATTTTCTGAGGTACCTTAGCCCAACTTTTGACTAAGGAGGGGAAGCGCTCAATGATCTTCCGGGTGTGCGGTGGGTCCTCCACGCCGGGCCCTTGGGTCAGTCCTTTATTCTTTTTCCTTGTCTTTTTGCTTGCAGGAGAGAAGTAGGTGCGCGATCACCCCTTCCCCAAGGGTGAACTCCAATGAGACCGATTTTTTGGTTTCAACAGGAACTATGAACCACATGCGCGCATGCACACCACACTGGACGGGATCCATATTTGTGATTTGTGATTTGGAATTTGAGGAATAATTGAATTGAATTGCATTTTTTGTACAAAATAATTTTGACATTTTGTAAATCCTATATTTTTAAGTTGCATCGACTTGCATCAAAAAAAACTCGATGCACCCGACACCTGCATTGTAAGGACTTGACGCTTGCGTCGATAAGGACCTGTCAGCTTGAGTTGCATCGATAAGAAATCGATTTGTGTTGATAAGAATTTGATGCAATATGCGTCTACTTCTCTTTTTCACACCAATTGTGCATAAATTTTAACCGCTTCTTTTACTCATTTCTCTCGCTATTACTCATATACATTTGAAGTTCAACATTTCTCGACATGATTAAAACCTATTAATTATAACTGTTGTAATTATTAAGCGGTTATTTTCTTACCGTTTTACGAGACACTTATGTAAAAGATTTTTCTGATTCATTTCAATATGCTTTCTGAAAACGGCTTTCGCTCTTGCAATGAATTTCTTCGTTATTCAATTTTCTTGAAATTTGCATCATCAAGTGGGATTGGGTGTTCTGTGCTTTTTCGGTGTCCGCACACATCAGAGTTTCATGATCTAGTTGAGTATTGTACCTTAGAGGAGTGAGCATCGGTTGAAAGCCCTGTCGGAGGGTGGTGCAACTTCTTTAGGGTAGTGATCACATGACTTACCCAATCTCGATTCTAAAACTATATATTATTCTGATTTCTTTTATTTCTCACATATCTGTTTATTCTAGTTTTATTATCATCCTGTTAATTATAATCCTGTTTTCAAAATCGGGGAAATATATATATTAATATAGGAATATATAGAAATTGTTCCAACAGGTAGGCGGTCTGTAACATTGGTTGCGCGAGGTCACTTGACAATTGCAAATTTTTTGGAAGATTTATTTAACACTAATTATACAACAAATGAAGACTACCAACTTGAGCTAGGATTGATATTTAGAGAGTTTGGAAAATAATCAATGTTCTTTTAGTGTCCGAAAGATTTATTGTAGATGTCATTCGTGTTCTGTCTCATCATTTAAATATACCAAAATATAGTTAATGAATACAATGACAATCCAATTAAAAAAGAGATGCATGACATGATTCGTCATATCCATAAATATCATTAGAGCATTGGTGACTCCAAACAATATTATTTGAAATTCTTAATGAATATATCTGGTGTGAAATGAGCAGTAGCCCATGGCCCCATATGGGCTAGCGGTTCCGGTTCCCTTCTACCATGTGCATTCTTATGGTGGGGAGTTTTTTTTTTGGAACCTCTCGCTTCTGTCATTACGAGCACTCAGTGGCCGACCCAAAAATCTTATTTTGGGGTCCGCGACTGAGTGCTCGTAATGACGGAAGCGAGAGGTTCCAAAAAATTTTGCAAAAAAAGTAAATAAAAAAATATGGCAAAAGTACCTTAATATTGCAAAAATTATATAAAAGTCGCACATACAATGATAGAAAGATGTAAATAACATTGCTTACAAGACTCATCTTCGAGCTTTTATGTTTTGAAAGAATTTTATGATGAATGAACAACTTGGAGTGGGATTTGCAAAAGAAAACAAAAAAAAATCGTGAAGAACTATTAGCCATGATTTTAAGTCGTGGCTAATACTATTAAGATGAACTATTAGTCATAGTTTTATTCTGTGGCTAATACTATTAAGATGAAGAACCATTAATCACGATTTTGAGTTATGGCTAATACTATAAATTTTGTTTTAAGGAAAAATAAGTGTGGTCGGCCGCCCACGCTCGTCCCAAGGTGGGTCCGCCCCTGCGAGCACTCCTCATAATGAAGAATGTTGCTAATCACATCCCAAATTTTCTATAAATAAATGGGGTAGCCATCACCTCTGATTTTTTTCATTTGTTATATGTAGCTCGAGGCTTGATAGAACACGAAGGAGGCGAGCGACTCAACAGAAGGAAGGAGGTGTCGGGATGCTGTTTAAAATAAGTATTTTTTAAAATTCAGATATGTGATTAGCCAAAGACTAAGGGTGTTGTTATTAGCAAACTCATTTTGGTTGTTAGCAAACCATAAAATTTCAAAATGATTATTTGAAAACCAAATGATTACTAGCAAATCACTCAAAAAAAATAAAAAAAAACTTCCAAAAATAAGTGTTCGCTACACAAAATAAAATTAAAAAAACAAGTCAAATGTCTTAATTCCTACACAAAGACAAAAACAACCAATGTTGAATTAAATCATTGCTACATTGTAGAGGATGAATGTTGTAGAACAATCTCCATTGAGTGCAAGAAAAACTTTAGGCGAGGTGAATTTCCGAAACAAACAACATTGCAAAATTTGATTTCAGAACAAAATGGTAAAAACATCATGGCAAAAACAATCTGTATATCAAAAGCAAAATAAGAACCTAAAAAAATCTGAAAACTGTTGAAGTGCTTGCGTTGGTCGGCCTATAAAGCACAACAGAGTATCCTTGTTTTCTGTCGGCCTGTAAAATGCAATAGGATATGGATCCAAATAACATGAACACAAATAAACAGAGAATGAATCAGGCGGGAACAAATAAATAGAAGTATTCAGGCGAGCAACATACCGACGAGGGAGGGAGAGAGCTCGACGGGCGGTAGGCGGTAGGCGGAGAGACCATGACGGCGACAGGCGGAGAGACCTCTACGGGCGACATGCGGAGAGACCTCGACGGGCACCTACAACGGAGGGAGAGAACTCGGCGACACCGACAGGAAGGAGAACATGCGGCTAGAAGCATGCAAGGATAACAGTGGGAGAGAACTGAAGGCGACGGCCCCGCTCCACAGTGGCGCAAGAAATCTGTGGCAGGGGCCGGGGCGAAAGAAAATGCCATAGAGCGAGACAGGACGAAATGCGGCTTCTAGGGCACGATTCAGGTTTTAACAAGGGTTTGATAGTAGCATTTTCCTAGGTAAAAAAACAAGGCAAAAAGTCATGAACCGGGTTTATTATGATTTGCTAGCATCCATTTATGATTTGCTAGTAACAACACATAAAACTAATTGCAATTAACAATAGTCAAAATCAAATATGCATAACTTTTAACAGAGAAACAACGGGCTTTTGGCAAAATGCATCATCGAAATATAGGCTTTTGACAAAATGCATCCCGAAAATTTAAAATTGACAAAATGCACCTCCAAAATGATTTTTTTGGCAAAGTGCACCCTCAATAGGAAAAAAATAAAATGGTCAAAATATACACTATAGGATGCACATTGCCAAAAAAACCATTTTGAGAGATGCATTTTGCCAATTTTAAAATTTCAAAATACATTTTGTCAAAAATTTATATTTCGAAGATGCACTTTACCAAATGTCCAGAAACAACTCTGGTTATATAACCAGGATCCAGCTCTGTGCCTCTGTTATAGCTGACAGGCCACTATCAATGCAGATAATCATTTAATTGAGAAATATATTGAAAGAAGAAGAAGAGAGGGAGAGGGGGCGCGGGAAGGAGAGGTCAGATTGGTAGATGGACTTACTGTCGGCGAGGAGGGCAAGGAAGTATGCCGGAGAGGATCACACCGGTTTACTTCGGAAGGCGTGGTACCATCTTCGTCTTTCCGCCCGGCATCCTTCTAGGGTTCGGACATGGGATGCCATCGTGCTGACGGCAGCGAGCCCCGAGCAGGCCGCTCTCTACGAGTGGCAGCTCGCGCGGGCCAAGCGCATGGGGCGCATCGCCGACTCCACTGTCACCCTTGCCGTCCCCGATCCAGACGGCGCTCGCATTGGCTCCGGTGCGGCCACCCTCCACGCTATTCATTCCCTTGCCCGACACCTTCTCCTCCTTGGCCTTATTTCTCACGAGGTAACACTGCTGCCTTCCACGCCTTCGCCGTGGGAATAGCTCCTTAATTTTGATTATCATTTTCAGTATTTCGTTCTGCAGGGATCTTGATTGTGATTTGTGAGGGTTTTTGGTAAGTGCCCAAATGTTGGACATCGTTGATGTGAGATCGGCTGTTCAGTTTGGTTGGTTTTGCTGTTTTGCACCTGTTTCATATTTTTTCTCTTGATTATTTGTCGAGTGATTAAAGACATTGATTGATAGAATTGGAAGGTGTAGTCAGGATAGTTTAATCTGTGCTACTTATTGTCTCACTGTTCTTTAGCTAGAGCTTTCAGTTGTTCCATGAATACATTGAATACGTTGGTGCAAACAGATTCGGATTTCACTGAGGTGGAGATGTGTTGGGTACTTCTTTGATTTCGATTGAGGGAGGAAGGGCCCCCCTTGTAGCAGTAATCAGATGAGAAGACTGATACATAGATCAATTGGAGATTGAATACCTTCTTCTAAACGAAGAGGATTACATCATATATTTGAGGATTTGGTAAAAAGTAGCTAAAAAGCTAAGCAACCAACTTAACATGAAATAGTAGGGTATCTTATATGATCTAATCCTTGAATTTAGCTGCATGCTGCTTCATGTGCTGAGATGACTTATCACACCTCTTGTTTAGGGCATTCTGTCGATGAAGCCGGTCGCCTTTGTCAGTGAGGGATCATAGGAAGGTGGGCTGTTTGTAGTTTGTGTAAGTTAGCTGGGAGGTGATTGGCAGGGTTATTTTTTGGTTGTGAGATTGTGTCAAAGGCTGGAGTGGTTGCCAAGTAGTGTGTGCGCATTCACGGATGGATGGATTAAGTATCCAATAAGGGCACTTACTTGTTGTCTATCATATTTTATATATGTACGTGGACCATCTTCTAATATAAAGGATGCCTTATGTCTGTATTACTTTGGTCATAAATATTCAAAGAAAGCTTGTGTGGTCGAAAATTTTCCTTCTAGAGAAATTTGGAGTTCAAGTACTCCTCTCTTATTTGTCGGGATGATTAGTATCTATCCTCCTCTTTGGTAGCACCATCTCCCAAGCCTCTTGTACCATTTTCCTAATCCCTTCAAGCATAAAAGTGTTCTCAAGGTCTCTATGACTTTGGCTCTATTTGGGACAGCTCTGGGAGATGGAAAAGTTATATTCCAACCGCAAGAGCTGTTTTTTAGCTGTTTGAGACATGTCCCATGATCATCTCTTTGAAAAGTGCTTCGCTAAAAACAAAGTTTTTTATGCTTTTTGAATACTTAGGTATTCTCCTGCTTTTGTGGAGCCAGTTGTGCTTTTTTGCTTTTGTGCCGTGGGCAATGCGTGCTTCAACGCCTGTCTTGACTGAATCAACCTCTTGGTTTACCCGACGAAGCTCATCATCCAAGACATGCGGCATTACCGGGCTGCTCCACTCCATCCCGCTCCTTGGCCCAGCCGCCGCGCTAGGCCTCCAGTTCCTCCGCTGCAAATACGCTCGCGACAACTTCATCTTCCAGCCAACCCTGCACAATAGCTTCAACAAGGGGATCCATTGGAGCATGCAACATGCGGGGTTCGCCGCAAGGCGGGACCTAGGTTCGTGTACTCACGCAGGAGGACTTGATCGGATCGCCGATCCGACTCCGCAGATGCGTCCGGATCCGTGTCGCGATTCAATTTCATATATTACTTTATTATTTTTGCATTTATTTTGATGTATTTCGGTAGCCCCACCTTCGACCAATCATAGATGTCGATGGTGGGATGCCCTAGTTGTCTCTTTATTATAAATAGAGTGTTAGAGGGCTGTTTTTAGATCATTGCAGATTTTGGAGAGTTGATTTCCGGAATCCCGCGATCCTCCTATAGTTCCAACGCCGTGGTACCATAGGTGACGACTCCTAGGCGTGTATCTTTCTTCCCAAGATATTACCAAACCCTAGACACCTTCTCTCCTCACCCAAACCCCTCTACGCCGCCCAAATCCCCCCATATCGCCGACTGTTGTCTGTTTCCCCTTCCCCACAGCAGTTGACCACCCTCCCTACCAACAACCTAGCCGCTGCCAGCTCTCCTCACCCCAACACCCATCACCGCCCACTCCTCCACTCTCTAAAGCCACCACCGCCCACTCCTCCACCCTCTGAAGCTACCGCCTCCCCCTCCCTTTTCCCTCCCAGCAGCCGTCCCTTCTTCCACAAACATCAAAATTTGTCACCACCCCCAGCCCGTGGAACCACTTCCAAATATCCCACCCTACTAGATCTGTCCAGATCTAGACATCTCAGTCCAGATCCACCCTTCCTCACCTATCCGACCCATCTCCCGTTGCCCGAATCCCCTCCAAACTGTCAGATCCACTCTCCCGTCGCCCGGATTCACCTCCACATAGCCAGAACTACTCGTTTCCTGCCCGATCCCGTTTCCCGCTGCCAAATCCAGCCTCCCTCGTCGTCATCCCACCTCCGGTTCCATTTCGGATCATCGTCAATGCATTTCCGGTTCCAAAATCTCCATTGCCTTGTACAACCCTCTATTCAATGAGACTCATTCGCCGCGCGCTTTGCCTTGACCCTCCGAGTGGAGGAAATCCATTAAATGTTTGTATACTGAATGCTTATTTTCTTCTTTTAAATAATGTTGCATGAGTTGATTATTACTTTGCTCGTATTAATTTGTCGTCGTCATTGGTGGTATCATCACATATAGACTAGGGTTAGCGTGTCTAGTTCTCATTTTCATCCCTAGAGGTCTTGGATTTGTGCACCCCTTAGCTTACCCTACATCAGGGAGTTGTAGAGGGAGGTGAAGTATGCTGAAATTATTATACCTACAAATTTCGAGGGAGGCGGGGAGGGAGCATGCTGAAATGGTTACATCTAGTAATTTGAGGGATGAAGGGAGTTGATGAACAGTTATCATACCTGTTGAAACCGAGAACCGGCTTCTGTGGTGTTCGAATCCTTGGGAAAGGGGTTACCACACACTTACTTCTCTCAGTAAACTTGGCTGATCGAAGATTTAGAGCCCAAAAACTGACCCAAGGCTCCAGCACGGAGGTCCCACCACACACCCGGAAGATCTTTGAGCGCTTCCCCTCCTTAGCCTGTGCTGAGCTAAGGGCACCTTAGAAAGCGCTGTAAGACAAGAGTGAGAAAACTGGAGTGCTTGCCTTTTGAGGTACCCCCTTGGGTCTATTTATAGATTTCTGAAAATGGTCTGCCAACAACGCAACTCCGCTTTTCTGAATGGATATATGCAGTTCAAATCGGTCTGCCAACAACGTAACTCCGCTGTTTTGGGAGAAACTGGCAGACCAACGGGGGTGGAATGGTAAAAACATCTCTATGCGAGTGGTCCGTGAAATTCCCACTCACCTAGGATGGTGAGTGCTCGATGGGGCTGACACTCGCCCCTTCCCTATGGCCCGGGGCGAGTGCTGGCCTGCCCCGCCCCACTCGCCTACTACTACCGAGAGCCGGGGGCAAGTGCGAGCCCACTTACTCCAGTCTCCCCACACCTGCTTTACCCCCAATCTGGGCGAGCCGAGCAACCCTATTGCACTCGCCACCCCCCTGACTGACGTGCTTGATTTGAACTGCGCCAAATGGCTGGACCGGCTCCTGTCGATCCCGCTCGCCGGATATAGGGTTGCACACAATCCCCGCTCTTTGCGAGGTTGCCTCAAGCTCAGAAAGAATCATCCAACCCGGAGAGATTCGGCGAGTGCGACATGAGTCGGAGAGAATCTTTTGGTGGGAGACACAAGCTGCTATATATATGCCTGCCTGCCTGAGAAAGCCATGCTGATCCCCTCTCTTTCCTGCTTTTTGCCATCATGCCTCTTTCAAAGGAGTTCCAAGAGAGACTCAACCGCGCAGGGCGCTCAACTCCTCCCGCGCTGCTGGCTTTCAAACCTGTCACCGTGCGAGTCGCCTAAGCGCAAGCCAACGAAAATGGCCAAATCTGACCCCAAAGTCGGCGAGGCCATTCTAGACGATCTGGCCTCTACTCTGGATCGTGGACTCGCCCCTTCCTCCAAGCCGGCCGCCGAACCCAAAGGGAAGGAGACTGAAGACCTGCCCGCTGATCCTGGTACCCACCTGGGCGATGCGGGCATCCCTCCGACGCGAGTCGACTCCCCTCAGACAAACTCGCGCTTCTAAACTGCCACTGACTCTTGCCCGAAGAGCCCGACGCCCACCTTTGGGACCACAGGGCTGGGGTCGATGCAATCGAACTCGCCGACTCGTGAACACCCTCGGGCTCCTACCCCCGATCCCGCACTCGCGGGGGGAGGTGTTAGGGACATCCCCATCCCGAGCTTTAAACTGGTCATCTCGCCAAGCACTTATCTTCCGGGTCGCGGATAGACCCTTATCTCTCCTCTCGCTCCCCTCCATCAGGGACAACTGATTTCTTCTCGCCAGCCACACCTCCAGGGGGCATCCGCCTCGCACGGCTAGTTAAAACATTCGCCATATTTAGAACCCCAGGTTTCTTATTTGGATTGATTATCACCGTAGGCCTTCTTGGTCAATCTGAAGCTGAAGAATCCTCCGATCCCGGGTTCTACTCGCCACCTCCTTCTCCCAACGCGCTGGAAGCCTTCCTGGACACCTCCATAGAGCCTGCAGAGCTGAGGAGGCGAACTGTGGGGATCCTCAGGAAATATGGGCTCGCCCTACGGGAGATCCAGGAGGAGAGGGCTGTTGACGGGCAGCAGCTGCGCGCGCTCGAGCAGGACTACATGCTGCTGGTGGATGAGGTGAGGCGCGACTCGGCTAGCGGGATGACTTCCCCAGGACCCCTCATGGATCGGATACAGGAGAATCTGCGCTGCATACATCAGGACTTGGAATCGGTCCGCGAGTTCAACAACTCTCGCCGACCACCGGGGACGGGGGCGCGAGGCCGGGGTAGATGGAAATGGCTCCCGAGTTGAGCCTATCGACACTCGCCCCTCGAACCCCCTGCTCGCGTGTTGTAAAAGTAATTCTCCTCCCTTGTCGTATTTCTCCAAAACATTGATGCTGCGTTGTAATAGTTTTAACAATGTTTTATTTTTTAATGTCTGTTGGACTCGCACGAATAATTTTATGCTTCAGATTCAGCTCGCGTTTAGGATAGGACAGGTCGCGAGAAGCTGGCGAGCTGGGTCAACGAGCCGGGCTGAATAGGCGGCTCGACAAGCGTTAATTCATTTTCTATAAATAGGGCTCCTCACCTACCCTCAGTCCATCGCATTTACTGCAGGCACATACCCCCCTTAGTCACACTTCTCGCCACTCGCAATCGCACAAGGACTTATTGAAATGGGCAAGATGCGAGCTGATGCTGATGGGAGGTCCAAGTGCGCGAAACAATTTTCCGAGTACCCCTTCTTCGATGGGAATACCACGAAGGAGGAGCTTATCGTGTTTGTGGCGGACTACGTTACCCCGGGGTTCACTGCGCGTCGACCAAAGAGGGGCGAGACGATCATCACATTTTTCCCTGACGAGCTCGCCTTCCCCATCTCGCATTTCGAGGCGGGGTTGCGCCTGCCCCTCTGGCCGGAGGTCTGCCAGGTGCTAAAATATTTTGGGGCTATCCCCGCGCAGATGAACCCCAACGCGATCGCCATGCTTGTGGCTTTCGCGAGTTTCCTTCAGAAGGAACAGATCGAGTTCAATCTCGCCGTCTTCCGAAATCTTTTCATCTACCGCGCCACCAGCGACGGGGTCGCCTTCTTTGCCGGCTCGCAGTTCAAGGTGCGCGAGACGACCAACAAGAACCACAACATGTTCATAAAGTTCGTCTTCATCAAGGACGAGCTCGGCAACATCCCCTTCTCGCCAATCCAGCGGGGCGTGGAGATATATCGGCCGCCGACCTTGACGGGCGACGACTCCAACCTTCACCAGTTCTTCCTCCACAAAGACTTCGAGGTTGCCTTCCTGCGAAGGGGCCTCGACTCGCTCCTGTCAGTTCTTCCTGGCGAAGGTATGTCCTGTCATTGTTACTTTCACCGTGGGCTCGCCAAGACCTTTGCTAACAAGGTTATTTTTCAAGGGAGCGACTGATCCCAGAGAACCCGCCCTTCGCGGATTCAGGGCTGCATCCTGACCCACTCGAGCGAGAGAGGGCAGCTGTAGCGGCCTGTCGCATGGAGCACGAATCCTCCAGGCCTTCCTCCAGCCAGAAGCAGCCTGAGCTCGCCAGCTCCAACTCGCCTTGCCTTCCACCACCGCCAAAGAGACTGAAAAAGGCGGTGGTCTCCAGGGAAAAGCCGGTCCTGCTCGACTCGCCAGAGAAGGAGTGAGGCGACGACGACCCCCCCCCGCCTCGCCAGTTGTCGAGGGGCTCATGGCCCGCGAGCCGGGCCTGCCGAAGTACCATTGGAACTTCGGTCTCGACGGGAAGGTAAAGGACCAAGTCGGCGAGCCAATGGTCCAGTGGGATGAGAAGGCCCACCGGGTTTCCATCTCCTCCCTCCCCCCTTCTTGGTCTGAGTGCCGCCCTCTCAGCGGGCATGCCTTTGCCCTCGGCTTCGGGCTTTATGGTCGCGAGGACGCCGAAGCCTATGATGGGATGACCCTTCAGCGGCTCGCCTACGAATGCACACGCCCCCAAATGCGCTCCATGGAGCTCGCCCACATGTCCGTCCGCCGCGGCTTCTCCCTCAACCACAAGTTGGCGAGTGCTGAGGAAGCCTGGGATCTCGCCCGAGACGAGGTGGAGGACTTGAAGAAGAAGCTGGAGGTTGCCGAGTCTCTCCTCGAGAAGAATGCCGGGGTGGTGGTAAGTGTTAGTGCATTTCTTCCCCTTTTCTTTCGCTTGCTTAGTTATTTCACTTACACTTTCTCACCTCGCAGGATGCCGCCAGCGCCGATCGTCTGCTCACTCGCGCGACTGAGCTTGAGGAGAAGAACAAGCAGGTGGAGGGACAGAACAAGCTACTCCAGAATGAGGTCTCTCGCCTGGTGGGCTGCCTTCTCCCTCCAGCTCGCAGCGAGTCGAGCGCCCAAGCCAAAAAACCGAAGTCTTTCAGCGAGGCAGATGCCAATGAAATGCTGCGGGTCAATTCCATCAAAGCTGCTGATCATACACTGCAGGTCATGCGAGATCTACAAGTATTGACAGCGGACTGCAAGGAGGTCACGACCAAAGACCTGGTCCCAGAGTTGTTCCTTCCCGTCCTCACCCCTGGCGAGGAGGACGACTTCGACTCGCTATTCGACATGGTGATAGGCTTTTGGGATGATCCTTCTGGGGGTGGAGATGAGAGCTGAGTGTATATGTAAATATTTTTTTTGTAATGATTCTTTCCCCCTTTTTTGTAACCTCGCCGCGAGACGAGTTCCTTTTATAACAGAATGTATATATATCAATGAAATTTTAACTTAGCAAATTTCTCCTTTTCAATGTTTGTTCGCAGTATTGCACTCGCACACGCATATCACCCCCTGAGGCACGACTTCTCTAGGATAGAACTCGTCGCTAGAATATATCAGAGGTTAAGATTCGTACTCATGCCAAGATCGCCAGACCGTGCCATCCCTTAGTAGTAGGAGCTAGACCACTCGCAGCGCTGAACCCGCGACCTTTCTGCTCGCCTGTGAGACCTCCTCCTTAGAGATTTGTTCCAGGCCTGATTTTTCCAAGTAAAAATTCAATGAGGTGGACTACAATTCCCGAGGACAGCCCTATGCATTCTCATTCGCCTGGCAGTTCTTGCATCTCTTTGAGGGTTAAATGCGAGCAGGGGGTTAGGATCAGCGAGAGCTCGCCTCGCTCTCTAGTCGGCGAGATCCACAAAATGCGAGTCCCTACTCGGCAAGATCCACCCCCGACTGATACGGCTCGCTCTTATATTACTGCTTTGCCGAGTGATTGTTGCCCCTTACTGCTTGACGAGATCCCGGCTCGCCATAACCTGGTCACATGGTTATTGCAGGATCCGAGATTTTGTCCCCTTGTGATTTTCTATCCTGCCAACTAGTGGCAGTGGGATCTTCTGGAGGTCAGCTTGGGAGATACCCTCGAGTGACATCCAGCCCTGCCAGCTAGTGGAAGCTTGACAACGGGATCTGCTCGGGGTCTGAGTAGACACCATCGAGTGACATCCAGCCCTGCCAACTAGTGGAAGCCTGACATCGGGATCTGCTCGGGGTCTGGGTAGACACCATCGAGTGATATCTAGCTCTGCCAGCTAGTGGGAGCCTGACAACGAGATCTGCTCGGGGTCTGGATAGACACCATCGAGTGACATCCAACCCTGCCAACTAGTGGGAGCCTGTCAGCGAGATCTGCTCGGGGTCTGGGTAGACACCATCGAGTGACATCCAGCCCTGCCAGCTAATGGGAGCCTGACAGCAGGATCTGCTCGGGGTCTGGGTAGACACCATAAGTGACATCCAGCCCTGCCAGCTAGTGGGAGCCTGGCAGCGGGATCTGCTCGGGGTCTGGGTAGACACCATCGAGTGAAATCCAGCTCTGCCAGCTAGTGGGAGCCTGACAGTGGGATCTTCTCGGGATCTGGGTAGACACCTTCGAGTGACATCCATCCCTGCCAGCTAATGGGAGCCTGACAACGAGATCTGCTCGGGGTCTGGATAGATACCATCGAGTGACATCCAGCCCTGCCAGCTAGTGGAAGCCTGACAGCGGGATCTGCTTGGGGTTTGGGTAGACATCATTGAGTGACATCCAACCCTGCCAGTTGGGAGCCTGACAGCGGGATCTGCTCGGGGTCTGGTAGGCACTATCGAGTGACATCCAACACTGCCAGCTAATGGGAGCCTGACAGCGGGATCTGCTCGGGGTCTGGGTAAACACCATCGAGTGACATCCAGCCCTGCCAGCTAATGGGAGTCTGACAGCGAGATCTGCTCGGGGTCTGTGTAGACACCATCAAGTGACATCCAACCCTGCCAGCTAGTGGGAGCCTGACAACGGGATTTGCTCGAGCTCTGGGTAGACACCATCGAGTGACATCCATCCCTGCCTGCTAGTGGGAGCCTGACAACGGGATCTGCTCGGGGTCTGAGTAGACATCTTCGAGTGACATCCAGCACTGCCAGCTAATGGGAGCCTGACAGCGAGATCTGCTTGGGGTCTGGGTGGGTGAACTCTTCACATGGTTCAAGGATATAAACGCTTCAAGTTGTCACCGCTCTAGGTGTGACTTAGGGTCTCGCCCTCCACATTCTGAAGGCGATACCCCCTGACTTCAATGCTTTCTTGACAATAAACGAACCCTCCCAATTTGGATTGAGTTTTCCCACGACAGCTGATCTTCCTGCGACATCTACTTTTTTCAGGACCAAGTCCCCTTTCATGAACTGTTTGATTTTAATGTGCTTGTTAAAATACTTGGCCATCCACCCTTTAATTTCTTCTTGCCTGACGACGACCAAATCTTGGAGTTCCTCTGTCAGGTCCAAGGAGAGTCGCAACTCGCTCTCGTTCTCGACCCTCCATTCTTCTCCACCTTCCACCGCCTTACTACCCGCGGTGTCCAGACCTCGAACTCTATCGGGAGCACGGCTTCGCAGCCGTGAGAGAGTTTGAAGGGGGTCTCCCCCGTGGCTGTGTTGGGAGTGGTTCTCAGGGTCCAAAGAACTGAAGGGAGTTGCTCCACCAAACTCCCCTTCATATTTTCAACCTTCTTTTTCAACAAGTTTACAATTATCTTGTTCATCGCCTCCACCTGTCCGTTGTTCCTGGGCTGGTGGACCGACGCAAACCGGAGATCGATCCCAAGCTGACCACAAAAACTGATGAACTCCGCGCTGGCGAATTGTGGCCCATTGTCCGTGACAATGGCCTGAGGCAACCCGCACCTGCAAATAATCTCTCCCCATACAAAATTCCGAATTATCTGGGAGGTCACCTTGGCCAACCCCTTCACCTCCAACCATTTAGAGAAATAATCAATCATTACCAACAAGAACCTCCTCTGCCCACTGGCCTGGGGAAAGGGTCCCACGAGGTCCATCCCCTAAATGATGAAGGGCCAAGGGGCAGTGATACTTCTGAGCCTGTGGGCTGGTAGTAGTTAGAGAGGGGCGAACAACTGACACTTCTGACACTTCTTTGCAAACTCGGTAGCATCATGGCCCAGGGTCGGCCAGAAGTACCCTTGCCTTACAATCCTTCCATGCAGGGTCCTACCCCCTGAATCATTCCCGCACTCCCCGGAGTGGACTTACTCCAAGATCCTTGGGACCTCCTCTTCAGCCACGCAACGTGCTAGAAGGCCCGGGAGAGTCTTCCGATACAGCTTCCCATCGCGCATCAGGTAGTATGCTGACTTATACTTGAAACGCTTCTTGTTCAGGCCTTTCGGGAACTCCCCCGTGGACAAGAAGGTTGTGAAGGGGTCCATCCAGGAGGGGCGACGATCCACTTTCATCAGCTCCTCTTCAATGGACGGGCCGAAGAGGTCGGTCAAGGTTCCCCTCGCACGGGGTCCGAACTTGGCTAGCTGATCCACTTGTTCATTTTCTTCCCGCGGCACATGTCGGATGGAGAATGTTTGGAACATGCCGATGACCCCCATCACTTTTGCCAGATATAACTGAAGGGTGGGCTCTCTTACTTCGAACTCGTCATTGATCTGGAGGATACCACCATGGAGTCCGTCAGCACCTTCACGTCATGTACCCCCAGTTCCCTAATCAGCTGTAGCCCTGCTATCACCGCCCTATACTCTGCTTGGTTGTTTGTAATGGGAAAGTGTATGACCACCGTTTGCTCTATCCTTGTCCCTTGAGGGCTCTCCAGGATCACCCCTACCCCCAAGGAGTGTTTTCCCGATGCGCCATCTACCTTCACCTTCCAAGGGACCGGATGAGTGAGCTCGGTCTCCTCCACCTCGACAACATAGTCGGCTAGGAAGTCGGCCATCGCCTGAGCCTTGATTGAGAGGCAGAGACCAAAAGAAATGTCAAACTCGCTTAATTACACGGATTACTTTTCAAGTCTTCCCGAGTGCTCTATCCCCTCGAAGATGTTGCGAAGGGGATTGTCCGTCACTACCCGGATGGAATGAGCTTGGAAATAAGGTCGGAGCCTCCGAGCCGAGAGGACTAAGGCAAAGACTAACTTCTCCAAAATAGGGTATCACAACTCCGCCTTCCTCAGGACCTTACTCACATAGTAGATTGACAGCTGCTTCTTGCCCTCTTTCTGGGCCAGGACGAAGCTTACGACCTTAGTCCCGACCCCAAGGTATAAAGACAAATCTTCCCCCTCCTTTGGTCCTTGGAGAAGCGGAGCCCGGGTCAGTTGCCTCTTCAAGGCTTGAAAGGCCTTCTCGCACTCCTCGCACCACTCAAATTTCTGCCCCCTCTCAGCTCTTTGAAGAAAGGCGAGCACTTCTCTCTCGCCCGAGAGAGGAACCTGCTTAGCCCTGCCAGCTTCCCTGTAAGTCGCTGGACTTCCTTGGCATTCCGAGGCCACCCCAACTCCATGATCGCCCTCATCTTGTCAGGGTTGGGCTCCACCCCCGCGGGAGTAGAGCTGTCACGGTTCCGGTTCGGTTCCGGTTCTACTAAAACCATGAACCGAACCATTAAGGTAACGGTTCTTCAAATTAGAACCAAAACCTTATTTCGTTTGACCGGTTCCGGTTCTGGTTCCGGCTCCAGCTTAATTTTTGGAACCGTTGTGTCAACGGTTCCGGTTCCGGTTCAACAAGAATCAAAACCAAACCGGTCACTATCGGTTCGGTCCGGTTCCATGCGGTTCGGTCCGGTTCCAATCGGTTCCAACTAAAATCAAAATCAAGCTTGACGGAATGAAATAAAAGCGGACTGCAAATAATAAAACTCAAAACAATATCGAAATAAAAATAATTATGTTGCGCACTTCTCGGCGGCCTTTTCTGCGATTGGCGGGATTGTATCAATTTCTTTCCTACGCGTGTAGACTTGCCACGAATTCTAGTTGGCTTGGGAACGTCTCATCGACATGCTCAACCATAATAACCGCCTACAATTAGTTGTCTTTCATGATTACTAATAAATAGTAGTTTTATATTTTCTTTATTTTTTAAATAAAATATTTCAAAAAAATATGTTAGTAAAATTAAAATATATTATATAACTGTATAAAAATAAAAAATGCACGACAAAAATTGACTTCAAACCGCACCAATGTCAAATCATACCATACAATTTTTATGCGGAGAAGTTTTGTTCGGTGCAAAATCGTCCTCTTTAGTGCGATTGCGGTTTGAGTTCAAACTGCACCAGATTCATTCGTGATAGTAAGTATAAATATTATAGATAAATTATAAAATAATAACAATATAATAATAAAAATAATAAACGGGTTGCGGTTCGGTTCTACCTCGGTCCGGTTCGGATCGGGTCTAAAAATCTTGAAACCGCTCGAGACTTGTATGTTGCGGTTCCGGTTCCGGTTCCGGTCCGGATAATAAAATGTAAGAACCGCACCCGGACCAATGTTATTTACGGTTCCAAAATTCAAACCAAAACCCGAATAATTTGCGAACGGTTCGGTCCGGTTCTTTGCGGTTCCGGTTCGGTTCCGGTTCGGTTTGCGGTTTTCGGTTTTAAGTGACAGCTCTACGCGGGAGTAAGGAGATGATCTAGGAACTTGCCCCGAAGATACATTTCAAGGGGTTCAGGCTCATTTTATACCTTCGAAGAGTGCTGGAGGTTTCTTCCAGATCCCGGAGGTGAGAGTTCACGTCTCGACTCTTGATCATGAGGTCGTCCACGTACACCTCCAGGTTCCTTTCTTTCTGCTCACGGAAGACCCGACCCATCATCCTCTGGTATGTTGCCCCTGCATTTTTTAGCCCAAAGGGCATCATTTTATAACAGTAACACCCCTCCCCTGTGATGAAGGAGACATCTTTCATATCGGGCGGGTGCATCCTGATCCGGTGATAACCTGAAAACGCATCTAAAAAGCTCATTAGAAAAAAACCGACGGCTGAGTCAACCAGCGCGTCGATTCGAGGCAAGGGGTAACAATCTTTAGGACATGCTTTATTTAAAAGAGAGAAGTCGATATACATCCTCCAGCGGCCGTCGCCCTTCTTGACCATTACCACATTGGAGACCCAGCCTAGATACTGGATCTCCGACACAAATCCTGCTTTCAAGAGCTTCTCCACCTCCTCTCAGATGGGCTCGGCCAGCTTGTCGGCGGTGGACCTCTTCTTCTGCTGGATGGGATGGGCATCGACGTCGAGGTTGAGGCAGTGACAAGCCACATCCGCATCAATCCCCGGCATGTCCGCCGCGCTCCATGCGAAGATGTCAATGTTCTTCTGGATGCACTCCAACATCCTCCCCTGATTTTCCGGGCTCAGACCCCCGCTTATTCGCACCTTCTCCACCCTTCCTCCCTGGGTGAGAACTTCCATCTCTATCACCTCCTCTGCTGCCTCCAGCCGGAACTGGTCTTCACAATCTCCCACGGCCCCCTCACCTTGGGCAAGATCTTCCTCAGCTTCCTCCACGACCACCACCTCGGCCCGCTCCTCCAACACCTCCTTCGCCACCTCCATACGGGCTCAGACATCTTCCTCCTCTACTTCCATCTCCTCAGCTCCTCCCATGGCCTCCCGACCAGACATCTCTTCCATCCTCCTCTCCATCTCCTCAGCTCCTCCTTGCCAGGAGATGGTGTTGACCGCGGTCACATAGCACTCCCTCGCCACCTTGGGGTCTCCCCGGACCCGGACCTGAATGCCCTCGGCATTGAACTTGAGACAGCTTCAAGGAAGGAGGATGACACGCAACAGAAGGCGCTGATGAGGGGCCGTCCGAATATGATGTTGTAGCTGTTGGGAGCGTCCACGATGACGAACCTGCAGTTCCTGGACTGCCCCCCTAAGGTAACATGGAGCCCTACTCCTTCTACCTCCTTCCTCTCCTCGGAGAACCCGAACAGAGGCCCATCCGAGCCCAACACCCTCCTGGCCTCCACCTTCGTCGCGTCAAACGCCTTCTTGAAGACGACGTTGATGGAGCTCCCGTTGTCCACGAGGATTTGGGAGACGGTAAAGTTCTCGACGACGGCCTGAATGACTAGCGCATCGCAGAATGGATCCTCGTGATCCAGCATGTCCTTCCGGGAGAAGGTAATCTTCTCATATGGGGGTGGGGTTAGGTATGTGGAGGCGACGCTCCGACGATACATGGTGTGGAGGCTCGCCTTGCGGGCGGCCTCGACTCCCACCCCCCCATGGATCACTTCGATCCCTCCTCGGCCTCCGACATTGACAATGTTCTCGTACCTTTCCTCCTCTTCCCCTGGCAGGACTTCCTCGATCCGCACCCCCTTGCGGTGCTACTGCTACAGGGCCTGCCCCCTGGCTCCCCTCATTTTCAGGAACTCCGGGCAGGTAGCCGTCACATGCCCTTTCTCCTGGTGGAAGTCACAGTAGGGCAGCTCCGCTCTGCCTCCCGGTCTCCTCCTCTGCACTCCTCTCCTCCTCCTCCCCAGGGCTATTGTCATAGCCTGGTGTTGATTGAGGAGAGGAGGTCTCTGGCCCTGCCACCAACCTGGAGGGTTGAACTAGCCCTGTCCTCCTTGACTGTTGTCTCCTCTGTGGAAACCTCTCATCTGGCCCTGATCA
This sequence comes from Platanthera zijinensis, assembly GCA_039513925.1. Taxonomy (NCBI): domain Eukaryota; kingdom Viridiplantae; phylum Streptophyta; class Magnoliopsida; order Asparagales; family Orchidaceae; genus Platanthera; species Platanthera zijinensis. Next base: position 32,288,946 of record CM077085.1, read on the forward strand.
TACCAGTCCTGCTGCCTCCAACCTAGCCGATTATTCGACTCCTGGCGCCCCCACCTCGGTTACTGCTGCTGCTGCTCCCTATGTCTGGGCTCTGCCCTCCTTCCCCCTGCCACCTCCTGTCTCTATCTTCCTCCGCAGCCCACCTGACTAGCTTCCTGACAAACGCCGGGTTTGACGCCTCTCCCTCGACTTCCTGGGTTGTTCTCTCCATCAGCTCCTCGAAGGACAACGGAGACACCCTCTTCAGCTCCATTCTGAAGAACCTCTGCTGCAGCCCCAGGGTGAAGGCCACCATGAGGGTGTGCCCTGACATCTCCTGCACCTGGAGGACCTCCTTCTGGAACCTATCCACGTAGCTCCCCAGAGTTTCGTTCACCCCCTGTTTGATGAGAAACAGGGATTCCGACTCCTTCCTCTTCTTGGAAGTTGTGAACCTCAGTAAGAACCCCCGACGCAGGTCCACAAAGCAATAGATGGAGCTGGCCGGAAGCTGATGAAACCAATCCCTCGTCTTCTCCTTGAGGGTTATGGCGAAGAGCCGACATTTAAAGGCATCCGACATCTGCCGGATCGAAACCACATCCTCAAACCATGGATGTGTTGGACCAGATCATCCCTTCCGGTGTAGTAGGACATTTCCGGCTCGCGGAACCCTTCTGGAACTGGGGCGGACGCGACCAGCTCGCTGAAAGGACTCCCCTCTCCCGCTAGGCGAGCCGGGCGATCCCGCGCCTCCACCTCGCCGGTTCGACCCGCACTTGCCTATTCGGGGAACAAAGCTCGCCCTGGCAGTCCCGCTCGCTTCCTTCCTCCGCTGCTTCTTTCCCAGATCGCTTGACGGGGGCATTCTCGCCTAGAGCTGGGGCGGCGACCACTGGGACGACGGGTGTTGAGCACTCGCCGCGAGCTCCGAGTGCGAATATGACGAGGTTCCGCATCTCCTGTCGGAAGTCCTCAAACATGCTGAGAGTGGCGAGAGGTGGGGGGGAGGTGGCGAGTCGGCCCGATCAGATCCTTGTCCTTCACCTCCTGTCATTGAGCTCGCTAAGGTTTTCGGTGCTGGTCACTCTCCACGCTCATCGCACCAAAATGTTGAAACCGAGAACCGGCTTCTGTGGAGTCCGAACCCTTGGGAAAGGGGTGACCGCACACTTACTTCTCTCAGCAAGCTTGACTGACCGAAGACTTAGAGCTCAAAAACTGACCCAAGGCTTCAGCACGGAGGTCCCACCACACACCCGGAAGATCTTAGAGCGCTTCCCCTCCTTAGCCTGTGCTGAGCTAAAGACACCTCAGAAAGCGCTGTAAGACAAGAGTGAGAAAACTGGAGAGTTTGCTTTCTGAGATACCCCCTTGGGTCTATTTGTAGATTTCTGAGAGTGGTCTGCCAACATCGTATCTCCGCTGTTCTGAACGGATATATGCAGCCCAAATCGGTCTGCCAACAACGTAACTCTGTTGTTTGGGGGGAAACTGGCAGACCAACGGGGGTGGAATGGTAAAAACATCTCCGGGCAAGTGGTCCGTGAAATTCCCACTCACCTAGGGCGGCGCGTGCTCGATAGGGCTGACACTCGCCCCCTCCCTATGGCCCGGGGTGAGTGCGGGCCTGGCCTGCCCCACTCGCCTACTACTACCGAGAGTCGGGGGCGAGTGCGAGCCCACTTACTCTAGTCTCCCCGCACCTGCTTTACCCCCAATCTGGGTGAGCCGAGCAACTCTACTGCACTCGTCACCCCCCTGGCTGGCTTGCCTGAGATTCGAACTGCGCCAAATGGCTGGGTCGGCTCCTGTCGATCCCGCTCGCCGGATATGGGGTTGTACAATATCCACACATTTTTGAGGATATTTTCATGGGGGCACGCACACTTTTGAATAAAATGCATATGAAGATCATTGCTGACCATTGGAGAGGGCTATAAAGGATGATCAAGAAAGAGAAATTGGGGGACCGAAGAACGGGAAGCATCAACTTTGATGTTTGACAGAGATGAACTAGGGAATAGTGAAATACATTTTAATGTGCCTCAAAATTGATTATATAGCTAGGATAACTTGAACCTTTTAAAGGCCTGAAAATTTACTGTTGGAAGCATGCCTCCTGTTAGATGTAAAAGGCATTCTACATACCCCCTTGGGGGGTGGGGGTTTCAAAGCCATATAGGGGCATACACTACAGGATCAACACCACCTCTCAAGGAACCAAAGCGTTTTACATCACATGTCCCAGGATGAGCCGTGAAGGGGAACCTCAAAACAGGCCCTTTAAAACATTTCTGTGGTTGAGATTATAATCCTTTCTATCATTTGTGATGCAATCCTTTATTTTACTTATCCTTGTTCCTGTGAAACAGGCTTCAAAATGGGCACACTTAACTATTTATTTTGTGGGAGAATTGATATTTTGATCCTTTATTTCACTTGTTTTTATTTTTTAAGAGACACAGAAGTTACCGCACATACAATTTCTTATTGTTATCTTTGTATCGTCTGCTCTTGTCTTTTGGTTGCCATGCTCTTATTTGCAGTCACCTTATAGAAGGATTTTTCTCATTTACCCATGATTGCTATTGTTTTCCTTCTAAAGTGGCTCCTTTTCTAAATGATTTGATCTCTGTTTGTAAGATTTTTTATTTATATACTTTTTTGGTAGGTATCAGCACCGACTAATGAGTTGACCTATAATAATGAAGCTCTCCAGTTGATTGTAGATGCTTTCACAAAATGGCATATATTATTACTTCATGCAGGAGGTGACTCTAAGAGGGTTCCATGGGCAAATCCAATGGGCAAAGTTTTCTTGCCACTCCCATATTTGGCAGCAGATAATCCTGATGGCCCTGTACCACTGCTTTTTGATCACATACTTGCAATATCTGCTGGTGCCAGGCAAGCTTTTAAAAACGAAGGTCATTCTATATCTAGCCCTTCTTTATATTGATGTAGTATCCTTACTGATTTAGGATAAGATATTGTTCCTTACATCATGCGAGCTTATTGTATTCCACTTAAAACTAGCATTGTCTATCTGTTCCCTTTCGGGCACCACCTAACTCTAGAATTTTTGAAACATTTATCCATGTTGCATATACTAGTTTCAAATTAGCTGTTTGTGAATTGCTTTATGTTTCAAGTGAATCTTAATTAGAAAGTTTTTACAATCAAGGTCCACTACTTCTGCATATCTGTTCTATATAGCCACGTTTCTCTAATATTCATTTTATACTGATTTCTGGAGTCAACTCTAATTTATATGGAGTTTTACTTTGATAATTTTCCTTCAGGTGGCATCTTCATAATGACCGGAGATGTTCTCCCTGTTTTTGATGCATCAACCGTAGTTCTTCCAGATGATGCTTCTTGCATCATCACAGTTCCAACCACTCTAGATGTTGCATCAAATCATGGGGTGGTTGTTGCATCCCAAATTGGAGTCATGGATGAGAAACTTTCCCTTCGTTTGGTCGAAAATCTTCTGCAAAAGCCATCAGTGGAAGAACTTATGGAAAGACAGGCTGTTCTACATGATGGCAGAACACTTCTTGATACAGGAATAATAGCAGTAAGGGGTAAAGCATGGGTTGAGCTTGCTATGTTTTCATATTTGTCGTGCCATAGTATAATCCACGAATTGTTGGGGAGCAAAAAAGAGGTTAGCTACCTCCACTCAGCATTCATAGGTCATAAGTTTGGCTCCTTGTTGGCTTGGAGGATTTTTCTGTCATTTGATGTCATCATTGCTCAAAGTTACCTGTTGAGGTTATCATGAAATTGATGCAGATGAGTTTGTATGAAGATCTCGTTGCAGCTTGGGTGCCTGCAAAACATGAATGGTTGAAACATAGGCCTCTAGGAAAAGAACTGGTAAATGCATTGGGTGGACAAAAAATGTTCAGCTATTGTGCTTGTAAGTATTTTCATGGAGAAATTTTATGGCCTTCTGCTTCACCCGCCACATTTTCAGTGGGTGGTCTTAAAAATTTATTATGCAGCCTACCTTTTTGTTTCAGTTTAAGTTATTACCTTACCAATTATGAGATTGGGCTTTATCTATGGCAATTTATATATTGCATATTTTTCTGTTGTAGCTTATCTTATAAAGTAACCTTTATTTCTTCCTTGTTCTCAGTGAATTACTTGTACAAGGATATTCCTTTTTGATACCATTGTTCTCTGATAGGAAGAAGAGGGAGAAGAAGGAGAATCGAGAGAAAGATCTAAGACGGCTAGAGAAATTAGGGTTATGAGAAGAAGAGATACCTGAAATAATACTTGCATGCCATCCAAAGAGGGGGGGGGGGTCCGGAATACTTATACCCGGACCCAGAGCCGGCCGGCCAAGGGGGCCGGCCGGCCCCAACGGGGGCTGAACCCATTTGGTTCAGCCCCCCTTGGGCCGATTCTCATGAAGAGGGGGCTGAACCAACTGGTTCAACCCCGTTGTCGCCTCCGTCGCGCCTCTGCCGCCGTCTGTATTGCCGGCCAAATAGTCGGGCCTCGTCCGGGGGCATAACATTCCCCTCCCCATCAAAAACCAGCTTGTCCCCAAGGTGATAATCGGGGTAAAGCTCTCGAAACTCTAGCAAATCCACCCAAGTGTTGTGCTCGACGGCCAGATTCTTCCACTTGACCAATAGCTCAGGACAGTACGCCGTGCCGCGGCGCTTCCACTTGATCAAAAGTACATCTTCAGGAATCGGGCGCAACTCGCCCCCGCTAGTAGCTTCTGGCAAACATGGGATGACCTGGACAGTGTCATCAATCTTCCGCTTCAACAAAGAGACGTGAAAAGTAGGGTGTATCCTGGACCCCTCGGGCAACGCCAATGTATAAGCAACTGGTCCCACGCGTCGAGTGATCCGAAATGGACCATAATAACGGGGTGCCAACTTCTGATTCGTCCGCTGTGCGACGGACAACTGCCGATAGGGGCGGAGCTTGAGAAAAACCTCATCCCCCACCTGAAATTCCCGCTCTGTGCGATGTTTGTCTGCCTGTGCCTTCATACGATCCTGTGCCGTCCGAAGATTCTCGCGCAAAGTAGCGAGTGTGTGGTCACGATCACGGAGTGCCCGGTCAACTGCTGTCATTGCCGTACCACCCGACTCATAACTACTCAGAGAAGGAGGCGGACGCCCGTAGACCACCTCAAAGGGAGTCAGCTTGCTGGCGGAATGATAGGAAGTGTTGAAGCAATATTCAGCCCAATGCAACCAACTCGTCCAAGTGCGCGACTCGTCCATGACGAAGCATCGGAGGTAGGTCTCGATGCTCCGATTCAATACCTCCGTCTGGCCGTCGGTTTGTAGGTGGTGAGCCGTGCTAAAACGCAGAGTGGTCCCTTGTAAACGGAAGAGCTCCCTCCAAAAGTTGCCAACAAAGGTGGGATCGCGATCCGGGATGATCTCCCGAGGAATGCCATGAAGCCGAACAATCTCGCGAGCGAAAAGAGCAGCAACCGACTCACCGGTATAGGGATGGCTCAGGGCGAGGAAATGACCGTATTTGGACAACTTATCAACCACTACCAAGATGACCGTTTTACCCTTAGACCGGGGCAAGCCATCGATGAAATCCATGGACACTGTATCCCAAATCTGGTGCGGAATCTCCAAAAGCGTAAGTAGCCCAGCTGGGGAGGTGGTCTCATACTTCTGCCGCTGGCACACATCACACTGCTGAACAAATAATTGGATATCCCGTCGCATGCCCTTCCAAAACACATTGGTCCGTGCCCGTTGAAGAGTGCGGAGAACACCGGCGTGGCCTCCTGTCGGGGACGAGTGGAACTCATGCATCATGACCGTCCTCCAAGCCGACTGAGGGGGTATGACCACCCGACCCTGATAGTAGAGCCGACCATTTTGGAGATGATAGCCTGGAGCTGCCTCACGCGTCTGTCGTAGATCCTGCACAATAGCCTGCAGCTCGGGGTCCCGCAGGACCTCCTCCTGAATCTCATTGATAGCATCTACCTGGGGCGTGGAAATGTGGGCTAGAGCGCCCTCTGGCAAGCTAGATAAAGCATCAGCAACCCGATTGCCCTTCCCTTGCTGGTAAACGATCTTGTAGTCGTACCCCAAAAGCTTGGTGACCCATTTCTGTTGGATGGGAGAGGAAACCCGCTGTTCCAAGAAGTGCTTCAGGCTCTGATGATCTGTCCTAATCTTGAAATGACGTCCTAGCAGATACGGCCGCCAGAGGGCCACGACATGGATGACGACCAACATCTTTTTCTCATAGGCGGATAATCCCAATGTCTTTGGAGCCAGTGCCTTGCTGTAAAAGGCAATCGACCGCCCTTCCTGCATCAACACGACACCCAATCCCACCCCGGAGGCGTCCGTCTCCACGACGAACTCCTTGGTGAAATCCGGGAGTGCTAAGGCTGGAGTCGTCGCCACAGCTTGCTTGAGTGTCTGAAAAGCTGCCTCAGCCTCATCCTGCCAAGCAAAAGCTTCCTTCTGTAACAGTTGTGTCAATGGCCTGACAATCTTCCCGTAATCACGTACGAACCGCCGATAGTAGCCGGTGAGGCCCAAGAAGCCCCGCAGAGCCCGAATGGTCTGGGGCCGCGGCCACGAGACCATGCTCTCAATCTTCCGAGGATCGACTTTCACCCCTGCAGCCGAGACCAAGTGCCCCAAATACTCCACTTCCTCCTGACCAAACGAACACTTTGATCTCTTAGCATACAACTGGTGTTGGCGTAAAATGGAGAAAACCTGGTCAACATGTCACAAATGGACCTCCCAAGTAGCACTGTAAATAAGGATATCATGAAAGAAGATGAGCACGAAGTGACGCAGCAGGTCCCTGAAAATCTCGTTTATATTCGCCTGGAAGGTGGACGGTCCACCCGTCAATCCGTTGGTCATCACCAAAAACTCATAATGACCGTCATGAGTTCTGAATGCTGTCTTGTGGATGTCTTCCTCCTTCATGAGGATCTGGTAATATCCGGACCGTAAATCAAGCTTGGTGAACTGTGTCGCCCCATGTAGCTCGTCTAACATCTCCTCTATCAATGGAATCGGAAATTTATCCTTCAGTGTGGCACTGTTCAGGGCGCGGTAGTCCACACAAAACCGCCAAGACCCATCCTTTTTCTTGACGAGAATGATCGGAGCCGAAAAAGAGCTCGTGCTCGGCCGTATGATGGCCGCATCAAGCATATCCCGTACGCTGCGCTCAATCTCGGCCTTCTGCATGTGCGGGTACCCGTAGGGTCGGATATTGGGAGGCTCCATCCCTGTCTTGAGTACAATATGATGATCTCGAAACCGTGAAGGCGGAAGCGTACATGGCTCCTGAAAAATGTCGGCGTACTGCTCAACCAGAGTCTGCATCTGCTTAGGCACTTCAACTGACCCGACTTCATCTGTCCTCACCCCCAAAAGTACCGCCATCAAACTTCTCGCCCCCTCGAGCTGCTGGAGGCTGCGAAGAGAAATTTCTTTGATTGGCGAAGAGGTGAGACCCCGCAAACAGAATTGTTTCCCACTCTGCAGGAACTTCATTGCCATCTGGTCCCAATCAAGGTAACCCTTCTCAACTGCTGCAGCCATTGAACTCCCAGCACCATATCAGAACCCCGAATGGGTAAAAGATAGACATCTGTGCGCCCGATGTAGCCCTGCATCCGAACCTCCACACCCTTCAGCACACCCTGACACTGCAATTTGCTGCCATCGGCCACCATAACCTGGAAGGCAGCCCCAGTGTCAATCGAATAACCAACCTTCTGTGCCACATCTGGATGGATGAAATTGTGTGTACTCCCGCTCTCCACCAGAATAGTCACCTTCTTCTGTCGGAGCCGTCCCGCAAGCCGCATAGTGAACGGAGGGGGTTTACACCCCTCCATAGCATGCAGAGAGACCCCCAACTCGGTCAGGTCCAAGTCGCCGCCGAAATCCAGCTCTTCTGGGCTCAACTCGTCATCCACCTCTTGTTGTAACATGAAGACCTGGACCTTCTGACATTTGTGTCTCGCTGTAAACTTCTCATCGCAGTTGAAACCGAGTCCCTTTTCCTTCCTTGCTTGTAACTTGCTCCATGACAGCCGTGTCACTGTCGGCCGTCCACCCACTGGCGGATCCTTCTTCACCGTGCCCGGCGTAGAAGCCGGTTTCACTGTGTTTTGAGCCCGCTGCCTGTTGAACCGTTCCTCCTGAATGCGCGCCAAGCTGATTGCATGGTTCGGGCTACGTGGCATGTAGGCCTGCACCTCATCGCACAAGTTCTCCTTCAGTCCCGACACAAAACAATTGAGGAGCGTTTTCTCCTCCCAGTGTACCCTGTTCGCCAACCTTTCAAAGTCGGTCCTGTACTCCGTCATAGAGCCCTTCTGACGTAGTTTTTGCAAGAGAGCCTCAAAATCCTCGAACTCCATAGGCCCGAATCGAGCTGTGAAGCCATCAACAAATTCCACCCAAGGCACATAATTCCGTCCCCGTAGGAACCACTGGGTCCACTGAAAAGCGTCGTCCTCCAAGTGGAAGGATGCCAGTTGCACCCACTGTTCTTCCGGTACCTCCTGATAGCTAAAGAATAATTCCGCTTTCTGTACCCATTCCAATGCATCTCCCCCGCTGTAACGAGGGAAATTCAGCCCTGTCAATTTTGGAGGCATGTACGACCGATGACCATCCTGCCCACGCCAACCGCCATCTTGTCTTTGGGGTTCATCACGTTCAAATTGCATGCCCGAAAAGTGTCGAAATTGTCCCCACGGCATACCTCTTTCATTAGGAGGAGGCAACAAGCCAGTTCCACCCACCGGACCACCTACGCCCCCCCTCCTGCTGCCCGACCGAACCCGCCAGCCAGCCCTGCGGCCGGTCCGACTGGAGCACCCCAGCTAGCCCCCGATTCGCCTGCACCGCCGAAGCCCCCGACAGCCGCGCCCCCCGATCCGAACCCAGCGATGGTGCCGCCGCCCGATCAGGGTTCCGCAACCCTAGCCGAGCCCCTGGCGGCCGATCCAGCCGGCCCATACCAGCCGCCGCCCATTCCGCTGAAGCCGCCAGCCCCGATGCCGCCCGATCCGGAATCCGCAACCCTAGCCGACCCCTCCAAGGCCCCCTTCCTCCGTTTCCAACATTCCGTTGCAAATCGGGCCTTGAAATTGAAGATCCGCCCGGTTCCTCGTCCACCGCTGCCTTTCCCTTCAAATTTTGCGCCAATAACGCCATGATTTCCTCCAAGCGGCCATCGATCCGTTCTTCCAATCTCTGCGTCGATGTTTTCACATTTGCTTCGATAGCGGCCACCGAATCGGTCAACCCCGCCAAGTTCTCTTCTAGGTTTTCAAAACGGCCGGTCTCCTCTTGCGAACGCGTAGCAACCATGACGGAGGAAAGAATCATCTGATACCAAATGATAGGAAGAAGAGGGAGAAGAAGGAGAATCGAGAGAAAGATCGAAGACGGCTAGAGAAATTAAGGTTAGGAGAAGAAGTGATACCTGAAATAATACTTGCATGTCATCCAAAGAGGGGGGTCCGGAGTACTTATACCCGGACCCAGGGCCGGCCGGCCAAGGGGGCCGGCTTGCCCCAATGGGGGATGAACCCATTTGGTTCAGCCCCCTTGGGCCGATTCTTATGAAGAGGGGGCTGAACCAACTGGTTCAGCCCCGTTGTCGCCTCCATCGCGCCTCTGCCGCCGTCTGTATTGCCGGCCAAATAGCCGGGCCTCGTCCGGGGGCGTAACATTCTCTTATGTGTATATTAAAGACACTTATTATAATCTAATTACTCATTTGATTAATCTGTTCCTTCTGCATGCATTAGATTCACTGCCTTAGCTGTGGAGCTAATCTTCTTCCACTTGCTACATGTCCTCCAACATCTTCATCCTTGAGATACTTTCTTTCACACTCAGCATTGTCTCTCAATCCTTGGATCAAACTCTCTTCCTCTTCGAACCAGTCCCTCTCTGTGTCTCTCCTCATTCGATTCATGCAAGCTCCTTTGTAATTGGTATATACTTCTCATTCTGGATTCTTGGTGATGAGGATAAGGAGGACCATTCAGATCGCAATCATTTTCACTACCAATACTTGTATGATCATCACCCAGATGATCAGACCTGCAAATGTGATGATCGCATTTTTTTCATATTGTTAAGGGCCTAGTCTGTAACGTCGTCAGAGGCGATGATGGAGACGAAGATACATGAGGTGCTGAGCTCAACCCGCGGAGAATGCAAGAGGATACGAAGAAGGGGAGGTTTGCTTAACCGTAATCCTAGAAATGGGACGAGGAGAAAAAAAACTAAAGAGTGGAATAAAACTTTTATATTTCATTCATAACTTCTTACATGACCCAACGAGACTATTTATAGACTTGCAAAGTGACATAAGTGTAAATAACCCTAAAATAAAGAGAAAAATACGATACAATAGAATACTACAGACTCGTACATCGACTCGATTAATAAAAGACATCTAATATGAATACTTGTTGACACTAATTAATGACAGAGTTAACTGGTCGTGTGAGACGATAACATTCCACCCGTGCTTCAAATTGAGTTTGTCGTCAAGCTCAGATGAGATTCGAATGATTCGATCATCTAACTCCTTGATTTTTTTCCAGAACAACTCCTTCTAACGCATCGCTGTAGTGGAGGCCGCATCAAGCGGATAGCCATCTTCGTGCTCCCAGATGTCACGAAAGACTATAGGGATGTGGCGGGGTGGAGGCACTTGCGGAGGGGAGACTACCGTGCATAATATATGAAGTCAGGGCGAGTGTGCCGATGGGTGCGGACAGTCGAGGGCGACATAGAACCATGATGAATATGAGTTGCGGCGATTAGAAGAGACAGGGGACTGTTGAGCTTGTAGACGACGATGTCGTTTGTGTGAACAACGGTGCAGGAACAACTGGAGGCTATGACATAATGACAAGAACCACAGAGATTGGTGGACCTTCTTTGGGAACTGATGGGATCAATGATTGATGTAGTGTGATCAGTGGCTGCTCCGGTGGGATCAGTCTATCAATGTTGGTGGTGAGTCGCGAAAGTGCCAAATAATCACTAAGTAATAAATAACTTAACCCACGATAAGTAATAAATAACTTAACCCGGGAAAGGATCAATCCATTAATTATTAATCAAGTCATCAATTGTTTAAAAAGGCATCCCGTCAATCCTTCTGACTGATTCTGATGGCGTGTTCAGCTTCGTCTGGCATGGAGCTCAAGCAACACAGTAGACATGCCTACTGTAGTTGTGGGCTTGAGGAGAAGGTCAACAAGGTTTTCTCTAAGAAAATGATGAAGGTTGCAATAAGGAGGAAGCGCCCGATGGTTGCTCCTCTGTTACGAGTCCACGTGTCGCAGACACCTTTACTCAAGTGGACCTCCTTCGTCATAATTTATGGAACGCGCATATGAAAGTCGTCGTGGTCGTGGGCGCATTCACTCAAATGGACCCCTCATCATAATTTATGGAGCGCACATATGGAAGCTGTCATGATCGATCTTAAAATTAATTTGTATGAATTAATTAATTCATACTAATTAATAGCAATCAATTAATTAAATTATTTTGTATTTCCTTTTAGGTTGCCTTTTGTATTTCCTTGTTTGGGTGCCTTTTGTATTTCCTTGTTTAGTTGCTCTCCCTCATCTATATAAGGGGGATGGGTTTATGTGTAAAATCATCTTGGAATGTATGAAGGTATTTTTTAGGGTTGTTCCCTAATTTCGTCTCTTTTCTTCCTCCTTCCTTCTCGCTCACCCCGTCGGCCCTTCCCCTTGCCGGATTCCTCCGGGAATTAATTGTAATCGCATCAATTGGTCTGACCTGCCTCACCGCCCGCCTTCTAGCCGCCGATGCTCGAGATTGTGCTAGGTTTCGATCGGCTTCTGCTGATATTTTCGCTTCCGCCAGAATTCCCGTTTTAGTTCCCGCACCGAGCGACGTGCGTTTGCCGCTTCCGCAAATCCCGCTCCTGTTTTTGGCTTTCGTTGCCTCCGCTAGAATCATTCGTCCGATCTGTGGCTTCCAGCAACGTGCAACACCGCACCGGTTTTGCCAGTCCGTCGCGCCTATCAATCTGCCGCACCGTAACTCCAGCAACGTGTAACCAGTTCTGCCGATCCGCTTCCAGAGCCGCAGGTTGAGTGGGTGCCGCAGGTTTCCGCCTCCCGTGGGTTTCGTCCTCCGCATCTCGATCACAGTTCCGCCTCCCTCCATACTTCAATTATCGCTCCGCCTATTTTTCTGCGACTGCTGATCGGTCGACACCGTCGATTTATCGCAGAAAGGTCGCATGACCGGTTCTGCCGCCGATTTCTACTGAATCTGCTTCCCCTTCCCATTTCTGCTGCAGGGAGACCGCCACCCCAGACCTCTGTTCCGCTATGCCAACCTGTCGTGCCGCCACGGACATCACCTACATCATATCCAGCCTACATCCTGGGCACCATGGCTGCCGCTCAATCCGCCGCTCCCAGGCCGCTGTTCTTGTCGTCGCCAGCCACCAACCCTCGGCTAGATTTTGCTGTCATAGCTGCACAAATCCAGGCCACATGCTCCTCCCTCCACGCCAAAGTCGACCGTCTTCTCGTCTACCACGGACGGGCTTCTGCAACCCCCCACGAGGTTCTCTGCTCTAAGTTGTCTCCACCGCGGCTACCTCCTACACCATGCGAGAGTTATCCTGCCATGTCGCCCCCAACATTCCTTTACGACACCAATCGACCCCTCCTCCCCGCAATCGATCCTCCCTTCGAGAGAGAACCGTCCGTTGACGTACCACATCTCTCCACGGGTGGTCGTAACTCCACCGCTTCCGCCACCTCCCCGATCACCCGCTTGGCCGCCTCCTTCGGCTACCTCACTGCCTCCTCTCCCGGCTCTTGCTCCACCGGCCCCTGCCTTTCCGCTTCCACCGGCCTCCTCACAGACTCTTCTGCTGTCCCGTGCCCTGCTGTCCCGTGCCCTGCTGTTCCCGACGGAGCCGTTCCTGCTGTCGGTCGTCGCGTCTTCGATATCCTTATGGCTGCTGCTCACCACCACTCCACCGACCTTGCGGAAGCCATTACTTCTACCGCATGTCTTTCCGATGGCGCCTCCGCGACTCGCCAACACCGTCGATGCTGCTACATGCTGTCTGGCCTTGTTCTGGCGAGAGGTCAAGGTACCAGATGATCCGGCCACCCGCTTGGTACACGAGCTTGAGGGCAAGCTCGTTTTGAAGGACGAATGGAGTGTTACGAGTCCACATGTCGCGGGCACATTCACTCAAGTGGACCCCCTTCGTCATAATTTATGGAACGCGTATATGGAAGTCGTCGTGGTCGTGAGCACATTCACTCAAGTGGACCCCCTCATCATAATTTATGGAGCGTGCATATGGAAGCTGCCATGATCGACCTTAAAATTAATTTGTATGAATTAATTAATTGATATTAATTAATTCATACTAATTAATAACAATCAATTAACTATATTATTTTGTATTTCCTTGTTGGGTTGTCTTTTGTATTTCCTTGTTTGAGTGCCTTTTGTATTTCCTTGTTTAGTTGTCCTCCCTCATCTATTAAGAGGGAGAAGTTTATGTGTGAAATCATCTTGGAATGTATGAAGGTATTTTTTAGGGTTGTTCTTTAATTTCGTCTCTTTTCTTCCTCCTTTCTTCTCGCTCACCCCCGCCGACCCTTCCCCTTGCCGGATTCCTCCCAGGAATTAATCGTAATCGTATCATCCTCCGAGAGCGATGACAAAGGGGGGTGCAAGCATCGACGTTGGTGTGGACAAAGAATAGCATGCGGTTCGACGTTGAAGCTAAGCGGGGAGAGGACACTGTTTGGTCGGCTGGGATGCACGAGCTGATGATCTGGCCTTTGTGCTGGGGGCCGGGCCTGGGGCAAAAGCAGTGATCTTATGATTCTCCTCCATAAAAGTGTTTGTTGTGACACAACCGGGCATCCTGGTTTCCTTTAACATGTTCAAAATATATTTGCGTTAGGATACGAAAATACTTTGATTCGACCTAGTCACTTCAATTCCCAGAAACTATCATAATCTCCCTAAATCCTTCACTTGGAACTCTGCAGACAACAATATTTTGAGATTTGTAATTTCCTCTAGGTCATCATCTATGCTCACAATGTATTCCACGCAGAAAACATGCACTACGATTTTTTAATCACATCTTCTGATGAACATGGTGTAATCCAACTTCCCCTGCTTGTAGCCAAACTTGAGCATGACCTTGTGAAGCCTACCAAACCATGCTTTGAGTGACTATTTCAGATCATATAGTGACTTCTTTAAGTGACAGACAAACCCTTCTGGCCCTTTTTTCACAAACCTAGGAGGAAATTTCCTCTACACTTCTTTATCCAACTCACCGTGGAGGAAGACATTTTTCACATCTAATTGCGATCCCAACCCAAGCAAGCAACACAATATAAAAGAACCTGAATGGATTCCATCTTTGCCACCGGAGCAAAGGTTTCCTGGTAGTCCACTACTTGAGTCTGGATGTATCCTCAGCCACTAGTCGTGTCGTGTAACGTTCAACCTTACCATCCTTGTTTTGTTTAATAGAGAACACCCATCTCGAACTAATGACTTTCTTCCCAGGAGGAAGGGGTGAAATGTCTCATGTGTGGTTATTTTCCAAGCCAGACATTTCTTCCTCCATAGCATATGTCCATTTAGGGATACTCAGAAATTCCTGCCACGACTTGGAAATGATAATAAAGGATACCAATATAATACAGGCCTGATGCGCAGGGTAAGATGATAAGAAACACGGTTTGAAATAGGGTGTTGCGTGTAGATCGCTTTACCTTTCAACAGTGCAAGAGGGAGATGTAGGTCATTACTGGAATCTGAGTATGAAGTAGGCACTAATCCACAAAGGGGTCTTGGAGCCTAAGCGCGAAACTCAAGGCACATGCACGCGCCTAACAAGGGAAAGGCGTAACCACATTCATTTTAAATCAACATTAAACATTAGTTCATCTTCTTGATCGAATTCTTCATCTATTCTACTCATTAATAATTCATTACTTTCATTTATCTCTTAAAAATAAAATCAATGTGGTCACTTGCTTCATATCTAAGACTCAACGGTTGATTATGTTTCACAAACACTAAATCATGCAAAAAATATTGAGTTCTTACATTATTTCTTTCTTTTTTTGATTTTTTTTAGAAATTGCACTTAGCCTCGCCTTTTATGCTCCAAAGGCCCAAAAAGATGCACGAAGGCGCAAACCTCTAAGTCCGGCGAGACTTGAGCCTTAGGCGCGCCTTTAACAACATAGGTCATAACCAAAATCTAAGTCTGAAGCAAGAACTTGTAGAAGTGGAATAATGGTGTCCTGTTTACCTATTTGTCGGCGGTGAGAGATAGGTGGAAGTGAAGGAATTAAAGACGGGGGAGGAAACAGTGTTGGAGGCGCTGCTTGGATGGATAAGATAGTATGAGTAGGAAACTGTGTAGGAGGCGTTGTTTGGATGGAAAGGATAGTTTGAGTAGGAGGAATGAGAGGTATCATATACATTGTCACTAATCTCGCCCTGACAAATGGAATGAGTCTGATCCAGAGAATAAATTTTCTCCTCGTGGAAGGTAACATCCATGGTACAAATTATACGTCGTGACAGAGGGTAGTAACACCGGTATCCTTTCATGGAGGAATAGCCAATAAAGACTCAACGTTGAACACGAGAGTCAAGTTTATCACGATGAGGCTGATGTACATGAACAAAACACACCTGCCCAAACACACGGGGTGACAGATAAGAGGTATGTACAACAAAAGTGGTGGAGAGACGTGCGAGAGGAGTATCATAGTCTAAAAAGTAAAACCCATGATGGTAGACGATTGATGAGATATTCAGCGGTTAGAACAACATCACCCCGATAAGATTTATGAAGATGCATAACGGTGAAAAGGCAACGCACAATCTCAAGCAGATGCCAGTTTTTTCATTCAGTGACCCTGTTTTGGGTAGAGGTGTGAACACATGTGGTTTGATGGATAATACCATGACCGGTGAGATAAGAACCAAACAAGCCACAATCATCATGTTTCTCCACATTATCACTTCGGATGACACAGACAATGACCTTGAATTGGGCCATCATCGTCCAATGAAAGGCTCAAAAAAAAGAAAAAAACACACTTTTTTCTTTAAAAGACAAGCCTAAGTAGTGCGAGAAAAAAGTTAATAAAAGTGATAAAATAATGATAAAATAGGGGATGGAATCCAAACATCTGAATGTATGACAGCAAAAGGACTAATACTAGAAGAAGATAAATGCAATGAGTTATGTCGAACATGTTTAGAAAACTCACGTACATCACAAGATAAAGATTTAATAAAAGACAAAAAAGAAGGAAACAATTTTTGAGATAAAGTGGGAGGGATGTCCGAGACGTTGATACTATCGTCGAAGATCCACAACAGTAACAATAGTAGACAAAATAGCCTAAGATGTTAGATGGGAATCCAGGAAGTACAGACCACCACGGTTCCTACCAATGTCAATGTTCCGCCTCGTACCCAGTTTCTGAAAAACAAAAGAGCCAGGAAAGAAAGTTACTGAGAAGTTAAGAGATCTAGTGATATTGCTGATTGAAAGCAAATTACGAGGAATGTAGGGAACTTGCAGGCATAAAAGAGGGAAATAGAAGGAGAGCTCAAGATGTGGCATTTGCCTGCAATGGGGGACAAAGTGCCATTGATAGAGATAACCTTATTTTTACCAGACAAAGGAGTGCAAGAAACAAAATCGAGGAGGATCCAATCATATGATCGGTGACCCCTGAGTCAATGATCTAATCATATGGAGTGATGGTAGCAGCCCGCGCACTGGGCATAGTGTCGTTGGCAAAGGATGTAGAAGCACCATAAGACATATGGCTGAGAATGGAGTTACCACCGTTTGAGAGCATCCAATCATCCACTGTAAAGGTCCCTGAGTAAGGAGGGCTCCTCATACACCTCCGCGGACATGAGATCTTGACTCCCCCAGTCAAGATCCCCCTCGCCCAGGAGCACGACCACGCCGATGTCCTGATGGGGCGGGATGAGGATAGAGTTTGAAGCACGAATCCCGAATTTGTCCTCTACAGACACAATAGTCACACATTGGAATATAAGTGTTGATATTGCCCCTACCCACGCTGGTCAAGGTAGAGCGATCAGGAGGGATAATCGCGCAGAGAGTTTTGCGACGATCTTCATCCCCCAGAACCATACTGAATGTCTCTCAAAGAGAAGGTCGAGGGGAGCTGTAACACCCCATCTACAACTCTACAATTATTTCATGATATGGGTCTGACTAGGCCCCACTACGTAGAATCATCACTGGCAGACTATTATAAGATGATATAAATGAAGAACCACTAAAGAAACTCAAAATAGTACACAATGGATAAAAATATATGACAAGAAAATGAAGAGGATGCCCACTACTAAAGCATAAAAGATGAACCATGGCCTTAAGGCCTACAAGCTCTCCACAAGGGAGTTCAAACGTCTAGAAACAAAAAAAGGGTAGATTGAACTAAACAAGAAGACAAGTACTGCTTGCTAGTGATCCTAATGGTCCGCCACCACCTTTCCGCGCTCTGCAACCATCTCCAAAAAAATGGTGCACAAAAAGGGTCAACCATAAGCCGACAACAACTAGGTAACAAAACTACTCCCCCGACAGACCTAGTGGTCCCCGGGGAGTTAGAACACCATGCAAGTCAGTATCTCACAAGGTATAATAATATAACAAGTAGGTAAGCACAGAACAATCTAGAAATTGAAAGCCTACAGGAAAATTCAGCTATCACTAACATCCTACAGTACTTGTCAAATTTGCTAAGAGAGGATTCCCGAGTCATCATATACAAGGGCATAATTCACCCTTGAGTCATGGGTGAGTAACCTCCAACCCCAATCTGATATGCTACGAGGGGGAAACCGATCCTGACACTCGAGTCCTCAACTACAAGCGAGAAGTATCCTCCTTGAGTCCACAATGTATAAGCTCAATAATTACGCTACCTGGGAGCTATCGCCTTGCAATAAGTACCATTGTCGGCGGTAGCTCCAGGAGTTACCCATTTTGAGATTCAACGTCTCCACAAATGATCTTTGAGGTTACAAACACATTTGATGCTTCCCAACATGTACAATACAACTGGAAGCATTCTCCTCGAAATTCCTGAAGCTATCGCCGGGCATTAATTACCACTGCCTGCGGTAGTTCCAGGAATCTGTGAATCAACTCCATTTTAAGCTTTTTCTAGGCTTCCCTACCCATGACCATACATCCTAATTGTACTAGGGCACCATAGTGATTTTATACAATAACCCCTTAATTAGATCTAGTATAACATCACCAAATCGGGCCACACACCTCGATTTGATTTCACACGCAAGATCTACAAGAGGAAATCCAAAATAACGTAGGAGTAAAACCTAAATACCGAGGAAAAAGAGTTGGTACTTTGAGGGATCTTCTAGGAGCCATGGGTCTCAGATATAATTGGATGAAGAACGACCGCAGTGACTCTAGCAAGCTAACTCCAGTGATGGCTCGTCGTTCCGACCAACAGTGTTCCTGCAATCTCCTTCTGTCTTGCTTCCTCTCTCCTCTCTCAAGATAACCCTAGCCCACCAGGGGAGCAAACGAAGGAATGGATTGAAATTAGGCTTTCAGCTACTATTAGGGCACTTGGGCTAACCTATCATGGCCCTCCGATTGAGTTCCAAGGGTTTTGGATGACCATGATCGCGGATTCTAAAGTCTTGATCCGTCTAGGCACTACCACACCGTGGTAATTACTACCGCGCAACGATATTCCCAGGTCTGCGTTGCTGTTCGAAATGAACACTACCGCCCGAAATAACACCAATTGCGCGGCGTTAGTCCCAGGTTGCCCGCTGTAACAAACAAAGAGAGAGATCCAAATGAACTAGTTTATGATTTAATTTGTGTTTACGGCAATAGCACTACCGCGGCGCGGTTGCTCCCCAATTTCTACTACTTTGTGGGAATCGGGGCGTTATAGGAGTGATGAAGAATATTAGGTGGAACTGTATCTAACTCCATGTTCAAACCCCATCAAGAAGACCTAAAGACGACATCGTTCTTCCTTTCTTTGCAACTGAATCGCATCGGCAGTACAAACACAAGTGAAGTGCTCAAAAAAGTCCAATTCTTGTTATAGTCGTTCGAACTCTGAAAAATATGAGGAGACATTTAAGGGTCCATGGCGCATTTCCAAAATTTGACGAGTAAGCTTGTAAATCTTTGTGGGCTATCAATCTGTGTGTAGGTTTCACATGCCCGAGTCCAGATCTCATAGGCAGAGTTGTCCATCAATATATAACTCCAATATACTTTTGGGGACATTGAATGTAAGAGCCAAAAGACGACAAAAGAATTTTTTGAATTCCAATGCTTCCAAGAGGGATCGGTCTTGGATGGCTCAATGACAGTCCCATATATGTATTCGAACATCTGATGGCTGCGAATCACACGTTGAGCTTCTCGCGACCATTCAAGATAATTAGTCCCATCAAGTAGCACATTTGTAATCTTCAATGAGCCGGTGTGTATCCATGAGTCCTCTAAGGATCACACATATGTGGCATCATCGCACTTTGCAAAGAAACAAAAGAATCACCCATGTTGACATAACTTAATAAGAAGAAGAATACCCACTCTAGGTTAATGGAACAAAGCGAATGACTAATCAACAAAGAGAGCAAGGGACACAGGCTCCACTAACAGCCAGCAGGGGACACAAGCTCCAACAGCCGGTAGTGTTTGCGATGAGTAGGGAAAAATCAGCAGGGTATTAGATCTTGGACGAAAGAAGCATCCGATGGCTTGGCGGCGATGGCAGGAACCATCAGAGGAGTTCTCAGACAACATTGGCAACGTAGGATGGGTCAGTAGGCAGCGACGAGGCAGTCGACGCCATTAGAAGTCGATGGCGTCAACCCCTTCAGCAAACGACGGCGGAGTAGAATCGCCTATGGCACACACGGGCTCGACATCAGTTCCGACTTCCGTGCCCGCAAACTGATCACCGTCGGCGTACACAGAGCGAGGGACTTCGCCTGGGACATACAATCGAAGCAGAAGACACGACGAGAAGAGCGAGCGGTGAAGATGAGGGCGAGAGCGAGGGTTAGGGCACCGTGCCGTCTGATACCAAGTAGAATGGAATAATGAATAATTGGATTCAAACGAAACTAGTCTTTACTTTTACATATACATGAGTAAAGACATCATACGACGAAATTACCCTTAGTGGGTATTAAACATATGACTTTCTAATATAGAGATAATGGTCTAATTACAACTAATAATGTCATTGTGAGTTGTGACTGAAGACCTTTTTTTCTTATCACAGTTAATGTATCCCTTTATCTTCTTACTAATATAATGATGTTAGGATATAGAGAGTGATACCTCGGTGTTTGAATAATTAATTGTTTGCTTTCATGAGCAATGCTCTCTGTCTAGATCCTATATGATATTGTCGACTACTTGGGAAGCTCATTTTACCATACTATCACAAAATCCGGCATATCTTATGTAGTAAGTATCATAAGCCAATTTACTATTGTCCATATTGTCCAATATGGAAGGAAGTCTTAACGACAATACTTACTCAAACTTGGAGGTTAGCTTACTATGTGAAGGTTTTCAAATGTTAATTAAGCAAGATCTCTCAATGATAAACATGTTTTGGGAGAAATATTACAGCATGGAAAAGAAAAATATTTGGTTGTGGTTGTTCGATTCAATATGTAAGCTGAACATCGTGTTCTTGGTCATTCCATGTGTAAATCTTATGGAAACCAGTCATCTCTTCAGGTTATGGATGTTCAAACATCTTATCATGTTCTTCCTTCTATGAAAACCAAGTTGATATTCATATTATATATAATCCAGTGTTTTATGAGCATACCAAACATGTCAAGATTATTTGTCATTATGTTAGAACTGAATGAGAAAAGAAAGTCATTGTTTTCACACATGTTATGTCAACAAAACAATTAGGTGGATCGTAAGATTAATCTCGGCAAAGATGTATCTACTTGACATGAAAGGATGAATTGTCTTAGACTTTTGGTGGACCAAGAATGCATCAATTTTGTGTTGAGGGTGAGATAACTCTAGCCAATGATTTATCTACTTTATGTGGGAAGATGAATCGACTCAGAATTTGAGTACACTGAGGCATGGAATGGTGGAAAGAAGTCTCAAACTTTGGGTAGACCAAGGATGCATCCATTTTTTGTGAAGGATGAATTTTACCCAAGCTGATGATTTATCTATTATATATGGAGAATGAATTGACTAAGACGTTGTTTGAACCTAATACCCATGATGTTTTACTTCCACCTGGGAGGATAAGTTGACATTGACCGAAAGTTTCTACTCAATGACAGCACCAAATATTAACTTCATATTTTGTACCTTAATTCAGTAATTGAAATCAGATTTTTGAGGAGGAGAACCCAATAACATAGATTCTCAAATAAGGAAAGAAATTATGAGGGAGAATTTCTAGGAAGAGTTGTCCAAGATCCCTTGGGTATTTTTAGGGGGCTAAGGCAAATGTCCTCTTTGTTTACTTTTTAATTTTGTAATTTAAATTGGAGTTGCACATCATTATATTACTACATGCATACTCAAATATGGTTCAAACTTAACTTAGTTCTCCATTTGTTCCATCCCGCAGTCCGAGGAATTCTTATTTACACAAGTTTAGTGTATTTATAAACAATTTTCAGGCGACCTTTTGCATAGAGGAAGACCCTTCTATGGTTATTAGCACCGATGTAACCTATGAAATTCATACTTGGTCTTCAAATGCATGTATTTTTGTCTCATTGATCATTCTACAATATGCATTGTCAATCTTGAGGGTATCTCTACCATCATTTTGTACAACAAAAAAGGGCTATCAAACGACAAGTTTGACCGTCCATTATTGCAAAGTGTTCTTCGGGTGCATTCCTCTGGTATCTACATGAACTTGCCTTGCTGAGCTAAGGATTTTTTGAACAGAGTAGTCAAGTTGAGAGGAGCATTCTGGTCATCTTACCTAATGAGGTACTTTGTCAGTTGATGCTAGGGTTTTGTGCTTGATTGAATTGTGTAACTTGTTCACCACAGTGGAAATTACTACATGTGTCACTCGAATCGACCCTCAAGTGTGGATGAATTTTTCCACTACAAAATCGCAAACTCAAATAGTCAAATGTCAATAATGATCGTGTCACCTACCATCACCTAAAGATTGACAATCTCTCCTCTCATCTATGATCACCTCATTGTTGCAATAAAAATACCCAATACGTACACAAAAGTGATGCTCAGTCACTTGTCTCCCATTTATGATTGCCACATGACTATAGTAATAGTATCACATGCGTGCATACAATGATAGATATTATGGCGTGCATCATCATCAAATTTCAGTGAAGTTCATCTCTTATCATTGTAATACAAGCGTTAAATGCATCACATATGAAGTACGTTGATACGATCCCGAGAGGAATTGGCAAGGGGGAGAGCCGACGAAGGTGAGGAAGAGGAAGGAGGAGGGAATGAGAAGAAAACCTAGGGAGCACTAAATTCCATACATCCAAGCATAATCCAAAAAAGAGCACATCACAACCCTTTATAGGTGCAGAGTGCGAATAACGAAAACAACGCAAAAATAAAGCGTACACTTAAATTAAAATAACATAATGAATGCAAATAATGTAATTATGTCAGTGACGCGTCTTCAGGCTCTCCTCCAGATGGACCCGTCATCGTTTCCCTCCACGTGCGAACTCGCCACGGTGTCTCGTCGGCGTGTATGTATTCTGTCGGTATGTGCAACCGTAACAATGTCGCTGTCTGGAAAATATGTCTTGTACCCAAGGTAGTGGTCGGAGGGGTGGCGACAACAGTGCTCCTGGGGAAGACACGTAGCTTCAGACTCTCGACGGTAAGACCCAACACCGAGACCTCCTGCGAGCCAGAGTCCCCCCGAAGGTGATAGTGGAGATCAAGTAGCTTGGCTAGGTAGTACGACGCCAACTGCCGTATTTCTTCCGGACCATAGAAGGTTGGGTTGGTGGCAATCTTGCTGGAGGCTGGTTGACGTCGGCAAGCGCAGTAGAAAGCTCTTGGTGGTCCGTCAAAAAAGGAAGAGGCACGGCAGACGGGCCCACAACCCCATGGTGACGATTTCCGTAGTCCACTGGATCGTGCAAAGGGAGATCAAATAGCGTAGCCTCGTAGGAGAGCGGAATAACCGTTGAGGCGACATGGCTGGCCCCCATGGACATAGTCTCCAAATTGATATATACATCACCAAGTATGCAGAGCCAAACCACCCCCAGAATGGCATCGAGACCGCCTAAGCCGAATGCGTATAAGTCTGCGTTCACGAAACAGGACCCCATGTAGAGGGAGACAATATTGCAACGGTCCTGAGTCGGTCGGTGGCGCCCATCGCCCATACTGGCCGCAACATCTGGGAAGGGAACCGAGGGAAGACGGAGCTGCTGCACTAGGTGCTCAGAGATGAGGTAGGGTTTACGCGGCTGTCAGCTATTTCTAGGAAACCCTAATGCATGCAATATTCGATGAACTTTGCGCAATGAAATTTGAGCGAAGCTTGCACGAACTTTAAAATGAGGCAACTATATTTTTTATAAAGCACAAAATCGCTATTTTGTTTACAAATCAAAATTTCTTTAAAATGATTCAATTTAAATCCGGGAAAGGAAGTTCGCAACTTTCGTTCCGTTCCCCTTGTCGTAGCACAACGGAAATCGTGAACTCCAAATACGTTTCCGTTTAGAGTTTTCGACGTAGCGTTTGCTGACAAAACTCGGGCGAAAACCCAACAGTGAGTCTATTATCCTACGAGAATTTATAGAGGCACACACAAAGGAAGAGATGAACGATTACCCACGGAAGAGACGTCTTCCGTATTTCGAAGTCGATGGCGATCACGCGAGAATCTCCTCGTCACCTTCGATCTTCGCTCCGAGGTCGGCCGCTATCGCATACGGACACCAAGGAATTAAGCCACTCCCTCTCACGAGATGGTTCCACAGAATCACTCAACAAAGTAAGGAAGTCACAAACTAACACGCCTAAAATTCACTCGCTCTCACACTAGAGGCTCCACGAAATCTCTATCACTCGCGGTGGCTCCACGAAATCTCACACACTAAGATCTAATATCAATCCTAAGTATCCTATTATAATCGGACTAGAACTGATTTTCTAGAGCTCAAGCACAGTAAAATTGATTTACTATTCGCTCTCACTTTCTAACACAACTGTTCATCATGAAGCAAACAGCCAAATGAGAATACTTCTCTTCCTCTTAGCGGAACGTAGACAAACGGCAGCAGCAAAGCACTGTTCATCTTCCCTGTCGGAGAATGGCATAAACACAGCAGCTCTCAAAATTTCCTAACACCTACAGCTCTCACCAGAGCTTCAATCGCGCCTAATTTCTAACCCCTATTCAGCTGTTTATCTCCTCTAAATTCTCACACAAGAAACGTTTACAGCAACTTCAATAACATTCATCAATCTTCAACATTCATCCCCTACAAAACTCTGTATATCTCCCTTTTATAGGGTTGCAACAACAGCAAAAAAAAAGAAACTAAAACAGGTAACTGGCGGAGCTTTGAAGGTGCGGCCATGGCGAATCGATCGTGGTCGATGGAGAGACGCGAAAACTTGCGTGGAGGAGATCGTGGCTGGCGGTTGGAGCTTCCGAAGAGGAGGCGGAGCCTCGTAGGGCTGGATCGTGCTTCACGGAGGGGATCGTGGATGGGCGGCTGGAGCTTAACCCTAAACTCACTGGGTGCGTGAGCCGGGAAGAAGTATCAGCAGAACCAGACTACACCTGGCTTCTTTTTCCTTCTTTTAGAGCTGTTGTTCCGGGCCTTATGGGCCGGTTGGATTTTGGAGGCTGGACTGGACCGGTGTTAGCAGATAACACACACCCATATATATATATATATGTATTTATATTCCTATATATATATAAACTCATACTCTCTCAACATCACACATACACACACACATATATACATATATATATATATGTACATTATTTTTCACACAAATTTCAACACAAAACATAAATAAAACATGTAAATCCAAGGCCGACAGAGGTCGGATCGGGTGCGGCGTCGGGCATTTTCGTCGACCTGACCTAGGTTGGTCTCCACCAACTCTCCCCCTCTCGAAATCACTTATCTCTGGTGGGTGGTCCGAGTGGTAGTACGAGAGAAGATCAACATCTATGTCAACGAACCAAGTATCTCTGAAAACCACCATCAGTAGTGGTCATTGTCCAATATGTGCTCGGGAACTGTAATAGAATAATCTTCCGGTGCTCATGCTCAACCTGAATCTGGCAGTGAAAGCAGAAGGAACTACGATGGAAGTCTCAGTAGCGGAATGAATGTCGGTATGTCCTGAATGTGGCTCCTCACTCTCACTCGCCAACCCAGAAGAATCAAGCAGAAGAGAGGCAATGGAAATTCTAAAGACTCATGTGGATCATCGGGGAATAAAGTCAGATTAGCTACGTAAAAAACTGGATTTGCTCCCCATACGGAAGACATCTCAAGTTCATACGCATTTTGCCCAATCCGATTTACTACTCGAAAGGGTCCAGTCCTACGGTAGCTAGCTTCTTTACGGTACCAGAAGGTAGCCGTTTCGGATCTAGCCGAACCATAACCAAGTCATTCATTTTAAAACTAGTAGCTCGTTTATGTTTTTTTAAAAAAATTGAGTTGTATAAAAATCAAAATATTATGCAATTTTCCGCTCAAAAAATTTTTATGCAAATCATGCAAATGCAATAAATGAACTACTAATACGACTAGCCACAAACCGATGGTTTCAGATACAAAAGGCAACTCCTGAGAGAGGTACGTGGTCAGGAGGCTCAGAGGGTGGATCATAAAAGAATTCATCGCGGGGGCGATGAACACTCAAGTGCAAATCAGAGACATCAGTGATCAGATGTGTCAACATGATGTGCGGACTGTCTCTGCAGGTGCGGGTGATAAGTGTCAACAAATCGACGAGTGCACCCTCAAACTCGATGGTGATACGAAGGATAGATACATCCCAAATGTGCGGTGAACCCATAAGTTTTTCATCTGGGGGTTCACCAGGAGGAGTATAATAAAATTCGTCGCAAATGCGACGCGTACAGACATAAGCTCCAAAAACAGATGGAGTGCTCTCATATAATTGTGCACGAAGTGTGACAACCGTGATAAATGGACGAAGGGGAAGTGTGACATCGGGAGGCTCATCAGGTGGGACAGAAAAACTCATCGCAAATACGATGGTCAACAGTGTGTGGTACGTCCCATAACTCATCTAGAGTGTGAGTGACCAGGTGGCTATTATGCTCTAAGCCCTAATATACAGATGTCACACTCAAAATCATTTCTCTGAAACACTATCGACATCAGGTGCGAAAGTGGAGCAGGTATCCATTTCTTAAAATTCGCAAGTGTACTATCCAGATAAAACTCATCCACACAAGGACGAGGTGGCTCATCTGGAGGCTTAATAGGAGGGTCGTCAAATGACACATCAGTCGAGTGATGGTCCTCCAGAAATGAACCATCAGAAGGGGTCATACTCCCAGATAGGGTAGGGGTGACTACCTCGAGATCATTACTCAGCTTTCGGCTTCCTATCATAATATCACTCGGTGTGTCATCAGGTGTGGTGATGTGACTCGATGCGCCGTCGGGTGTGGTGATATGACTCGGTGCACCACCAGGTGAAGTGTGCAAGGAAGCTACACTCCAAGGAGAGCTAGTAGATATAGAATCACGGGTGGGTTCACTAAGTGGAGCAGACTCACGTGAGGGTTGACTACACATCTTGTATTAGAACATCAGACAGAGTGGGTGATGTCTCCCTGGTGTGGGCAGTGGAATGCTCTTGTTGGCCCTTAACGTCTATCATCATGTTCACCTTCGGAACACTAGGAGGATCACTAGGTGCGACGTACTCTTGATGATAATGACCACTATAGGATTCATGAGTGTAGTCGTGACGATCGTCCATATCATAGTCATGTCGTGCTCGGGGATAATCATGTGTCCTACGAACGTGTGGTGGTGGTCGCACATATGCAGTCTCGGGTTCCTCATATAGTGGTGACGTGTAGTATTGATAACGGGTGTCATACTGAACTCTATCCTCATAATATGGTGTCGAAGAGCCACTAGGATCCACTCGGGTAAGAGGATAATAATGACGATAGTCATCGTACTGATCGTCTCTAACATAATGAGAACGTGTTGGTGGGTCAATACGATCTCTGGAAGTAGTATACTGTGATCGAGTATAATCATCGAAGTATCGTAAAGATCTCATTGATGGATCTCTATAGGAGTGAGTGTAAGTGTAGTCGTGATCCTCATATAGTGAATTCCTCCTAAATGTACATCTTTCTACATAATGTGGTTGAACATCGTAATATGGATGGACAAAATGCTCATCTCGAATTTGAGGTGGCATTGACGCTCGAGGGAGTACTTCTAAGTTATTCATCATAACACTAAGGTTTACAAGCCCTTCTCGCATGACCATGTTTAACTCTGCTATTTGGTGGGTGAATGGAAGAAACCACGGGGGTGGTTCATTCCTTTCGTTCCCACGACTCGGTTGACCATGCTCAACTCGACGCATCCTATCACTACGCCGATGCATGTAAACACATAAGTCAAATGCAATGATGATGCTTTTAAAAAATTTCTCTTCTTTTTTTGAAAAAAAAATTCAAAATGATATGCGGGTTCCTATTCTACACAGGGCGGATCCCAAAAATTAGAAAAATTTCGGAACCTGCCTCTGATACCAATTTGATGCAGGACGACGCGTAGGGTTTACGCGTCTGTCGGCTATTTCTAGGACCCCTAATGCATGCAATATTCGATGAACTTTGCACAATGAAATTTGAGCAAAGTTTGCACGAACTTTAAAATGAGGCAACTATATTTTTTATAAAGCATAACATCGCTATTTTGTTTAAAAATTAAAATTTCTTTAAAATGGTTCAATTTAAATCCGGAAAAGGAAGTTCACAACTTTCGTTCCGTTCCTCTTGTCGTAGCACAACGGAAATCGTGAACTCCAAATACGTTTCTGTTTGGATTTTTCGACATAGCGTTTGCTGGCAAAATTCGGACGAAAACCCAACAGTGAGTCTATTATCCTAAAATCGCTATATGTACATTTTTTCACACAAATTTCAACACAAAACATAAATAAAACATGTAAATCCAAGGCCAATAGAGGTTGGATCGGGTGCGGCGTCGGGCATTTTCGTCGACCTGACCTAGGTTGGTCTCCATCACCAGGGCGACAAACTCATCAACATAATGGTCTAGACCGGTTGTCTGGCAGACGCCGCAAAGACGCTCAATATCGGATTAGCCGGAGTAGCGGGTGTCATACTGCCAGATCATCTCCTTCTTGAGCTCGGGCCAAGAGAAACACAGATTGGACTAGCGAAGCCACCGAGCCCAGTGGGGGCCGGTCGTTCCGGCTAACCACAGCCGTAGACACCTTGTCGTGCTCTGGTGTATAGTTGAGGTCGAAATATTGCTCCATTTTGGCTATCCATTGCATGGGGTCAACGCGGACAAAGGTGAGAATGTCGAGGGAGAGGGAGTACCGACCCGAAATGGGCGGGGGAGTGGTCCCTGAAGGAATGAACGGTGGTCCGACGCCGAGGAGAGAGCCGCCGTCTGCGGGTGGGCCGACACGACGGAAACTACGACGGTGGACACCTGGAGGGACTCGATCTTGGAGTGGAGGGCGAGGAGCGAGGCATGCATGGAGGCGGCGAGCTGCTCTTGAGCTTCTACACAACGGCTTTGGGCTTTGATGTCCACATCTGGAGGAAGATCACCCGCGGAGCCAGTGTTTCGAGCCATGGACTGGGCGTTGGACGACAGCCGACAGTGGGAGTCTCTGGGCAAGCGACAGAACAGAGGGCTTGGCCTTCTAGACGGCAGAGTGCGGAAGCATGCAGATCTCAGTTGGTCATCGCTGGACGCAACGGATCATCGACGTAGGTGCACAAAAAATTGAGTGTGGAAAGATTCGGATTGCAGTTGTCCATCGCTGGACGCGATGGATCGTCGACGCAGGTGCAGAAAAATTGAGTGGCCGCTGCAGGCGGCGGAGGAAGGAGGACGATAGTTCGAAAATGGCGGAAACGACAGATCGTGACAGACGAAGGCGTCGCTGCGCAGACTGGAGGCCCTGCACGGAATCACAATTCGGAACAGTGAAGTGACGCAGGATCGACGATTCCGCACGGTTGTGGAGCGGAAATTGGCACGGGATCTCGGAAATCGGCCTGTAGTGGAAATCACACAGATGAACTCGAGCACCGGTGGCGAGATGTCAGACAGTGAGGCAGGTCGGACCAAATTGATATGATCTCGAGAGGAATCCAGCAAGGGGGAAGGCTTGCAGAGGTGAGGAAGAGGAAGGAGGGAACGAGAAGAAAACCTAGGGAGCAATCCTAAATTCCATACATCCTAGCATAATCCAAAAAAGAGTACAACGCAACCCTTTATAGGTGCAAGACGCGGATAACGAATAGCAATGCAAAAATAAAGCATACACATAAATTAAAATAACATAACAAATGCAAATAAAGTAATCATGTCAGCGACGCGTCTCCGGTCTTGCCTCCTCCAAACGGACCCGTCATCGTCTCCCTCCGCGTGCGGACTCGCCACAGTGTCTCGTCGGCGTGTGCGTGTTCTGTCGGCATGCGCAACCTTAATATACGCTCACATTGATTGTTTCCACCTTCCAATCATGTGACATTCGTTTCGCATATGTAGATTTCTACCACTGTAGTGGTTCTATGAATGGGCCACACATGAAGACAATAGCCACATTGTTCACTGCCATAAAAAGATTGGGTGGGTCTCTTATCCTGTTCATGACCACTCTATTTTAGGGATAACCCATTGGAAACTCCTGACAATGATGCCATTTGAGCACATAATGGCATTCAGGACTGCAACAAGCAAATAGTTAAATCAAAATTGATGTATCCTATGCGTAAATATTCACGTTACTTTGGGATTTCATCAACGATGTCTTTATATGCTTCTGCTACATTTACGCATGGGAGGACCAACTTTATTGCTACCAGCATTACCTTTTTTACCTACTGTTACAGATGGGTTATAACTCAACCACTGGTTATCTATTATTATATGCATTCAAGTCAACTTATATGTTGTGTCATGTCACATCGAGTCAAGTCGTGTTTTAATATTTTAATGTTTTCATGTATTTAGGGTGTGCCACCCGGGGTTCTATAAATAGACCCTTAGTGTCTTGTATGAGATTATGAATGAAGTCTAGTTCTTGTCTCTTGTTGTGAGATCTTGGTGGCTCTCTCCTCCAACGAGCAACCCCGCCTAGGCAGCCGCGGTTTCGGCTCCACGGTATCCCCCCACTACCGCCATCATCTCCGCCTCCGACCACTACTCTGGCGAGTTACCGCTGTTACGGAAGTAGGCCCGTAACAACTTGGTATCAGAGCCACAGGTCCTCCCCAAGCGACACTCCAGCAACAACACCACTCCAGCACCGCACCTCCGGCTTCCGGCACGCGTCGGCTTCCAGGGACGCACCTTCACCGCGCCTCTTCATTGAATCAGCAACCATACCGTATCGCCGCTACCACGCCTCTTCATCGACACCAGAAACCATACCGTATCGACACTACCGCGCCTCTCCATCCCGGCCTGCTCCACGTCCCGACGAGCCCTGCTCTCTCGAGCCGCACGCCCTCTGCCTCTTTGTCGTCCGTCGAAGCAATCTCGAGCAGCACGGGATATTTCTATCCCTCGAGCCCACCGCCATCGAACCGCCCGTCTCCTTTTTCTGCCTACCTCGAGCCCCACCTCACATCCCGTTCTTTTTTCAATCAATTTTCGGCTTTATTTCTTTCGCCTGCCCCCTCCCTCATATAAGTTTTATTTTATTAAATCTATTAGCAATGGGCCCCACCCCTTTCCAAGCCTGCAACCACAATGATAATTTCAGCCACCCTATTTCTATTTAATTACTTCTCCCACCCCCTCTTCCATCCAGCATCACCATTTTCATATTTAAACCGTCCGGCCTGCTCCAAGTCTCATTTTATTTTCCAGCAAGCCATCTCCTTCGGTGCCAATATTGGGCGTCTCCGCGGCTCCCGTGGTCACTCCCAGTCTTCTGACTCGGCGCGATCCCACCGACCGATCACCCGTTCTTCTTCTTGCTCCTCCACTCACACTATGGGTGACTCATCTGAACAACTCAATCAGATTCTGACCATGTTCCAAGCCTTCATAGCGCAACAAGCTGCGCACACTGCTCTCGGGGACCATTAACAGGAGGCTATTATTGCGCTTTCCAAGCGCATCGATGATCTGTCTACCGCCCCGACACATGATCATGTCAGCAACAGTCAGGCACAACCACTTCTCCGCACTGCTCCACCGCCCCTGACCGTCCACGAGCTGCCGCCGCCAGTCCTCGCGCACCTTGACGCAACAATTGTATCACGCTACACCGGGTTGGAATTTCTAACATATGATGGGAAAAGTGATCCCTTAAGCTGGCTCACCCAGTGTGAGCAATTCTTCGGCCACCAACGAACTCCGGCAGCAGATCGGATCCATCTAGCATCTTTTCATCTGCTCGACTCTGCTATTTTGTGGGCCTCTCGACTGTTCACTGACCGACCGAATCTGCTTTGGGACAACTTCAAACATCTATGCAACTTGCGTTTCGGTCCTCCTATTCGCAACAACCCCCTGGGTGAACTCACATCTCTACGACAAACGGGGATCGTGGACGAGTACCTGGAACAATTTCAGCTTCTCTTGGCGCATGTTCCCCTCGCCCCAGATATGCAAGTCGACATTTTCACTGCTGGACTTCGTGAGCGCCTACGCCTGGACGTCGAGTTTGAGGCCCCTCCAGACTTAGTGAATGCTATGAATCTGGCCCGGCTCTGCGTTCGTCGCCTCCAGCTAGCACAGGAGGCCTACCCGCCTGCCACCAACATCATTCAACAGGAACGTCTTGGGGGTCCTCCAACTCCACCGGTCCACCGATTATCTCGGGCTGAGATGCTACAACGACGCGCCCAAGGACTATGTTTTAACTGTGACGAACAGTACACTCGCGGCCACCGGTGCACCCGACTTTTCTACCTACACGTCGAA
This sequence comes from Platanthera zijinensis, assembly GCA_039513925.1. Classification (NCBI taxonomy): domain Eukaryota; kingdom Viridiplantae; phylum Streptophyta; class Magnoliopsida; order Asparagales; family Orchidaceae; genus Platanthera; species Platanthera zijinensis. The sequence goes on from CM077085.1 coordinate 32,321,267, forward strand.
GACTCTGACGACGAGGGCGTCGGATAGAGTTTGCGGTCAAACTCTTTTTGGAGGACGGATGAGATGTTACAGATCTGTTACAACTCATCCACTGGTTATCTATTATTATATGCATTCAAGTCAACTTAGACGTTGTGTCATGTCGCATCGAGTCAAGTCGTGTTTTAATATTTTAATGTTTTCATGTATTTACGGGTGTGCCATCCGGGGGTTCTATAAATAGACCCTTAGTAATAGACCCTTAGTGTCTTGTATGAGATTATGAATGAATGAAGTCTAGTTCTTGTCTCTTGTTGTGAGATCTTGGTGGCTCTCTCCTCCAACAAGCAACCCCGCCTAGGCAGCCGCGGTTCTGGCTTCACGGTATCCCCCCACTACCGTCATCATCTCCGCCTCCGACCTACTCCGACGAGTTACCGGCTTACCGTTGTTACGGAAGTAGGCCTGTAACACCTACCTAAAGACATCTTGCAAGTAACCCCCTTGAACTGCTCAGAGGTGGACTCGTCCTTACTGATTTTTTAACAGAATATTGAATCTTTGTAACCAATTTAGCTCCATGAATTTTCCCCTCTAGATTTTTCCACCTAAAAAACATCTTTGCGCCCCTATCCATATATTTTTAATTGAGTGTGTGAATTTAGCAAAAAACTTAAGGTGATGGTGATCTGTCCTTGGTCTCTTGGCTCGGTTTCACACAACAATTTTGATTACCTTTTACAAAATATCTTGTCGTGGTTCATATGCAATTATTATTTACAAAACCATTGTACTATCATCTTTTTCCACTCTTTTTTATCTCCTGTAATGCGTACCCTTTTGTTTTAAATAAATTTTCTTCATGTAAGCCAAATAAAAATTAAGTAATAATACTACAACAAGATCATTTTGGACTTTAATATGTTTGTAAACAGAGTGGAAAGTTATTAATCTGCAGGGTTTCTAGACCTTGTCGACTTAATATTATTTGCTACACTTCATTTCTTACTTGGAGCAGATTTACAGAGTCTTGCCATATGATTATACATTTATACTTGCATTACTAAGTTGACGTACTTATAAAGGATATTCTTTTTTATTTTTACATATGCAGATGACCTATCGTTTTTACATTTTGGTACTTCAAGTGAAGTTCTGGATCATTTAAGTGGGACAGATTCAGGCATAGTAGGTCGTAGACACTTGTGTTACATTCCAGAAACGACTGCCTGTGATATTGCTGCATCTGCAATTATCCTTTCCAGCAAAATTTCACCCTGCGTTTCAGTTGGGGAGGATTCATTACTTTATGATTCTGTTCTAGCTGGTAAAATACAGATTGGTTCACAGTCCATTGTTGTTGGTGTGAATACTGAAGGAGCATGCATTGAAACAGAAAACAAAATTGAGTTCATATTACCGGGCCGACATTGTCTTTGGGAAATTCCCTTGGTTGGATGCATGGAAACTATCATTATCTACTGTGGACTCCAAGATAATCCAAAAAAATCCATTGAAGATGATGGGACATTTTGTGGTAAACCATGGAGAAAAGTTTTGCTTGATTTAGAAATTCAAGAAATTGATTTGTGGAATTTTACTGAAACAGCGGACAAATGTTTGTGGACTGCAAAGATTTTTCCCATCCTAGTTCTTTCCAAGATGCTTAGTTTAGCTATGTGGCTCATGGGCTCGACCAATATCATTGGCAAAGATATGCTGTCCATGTGGAAGAGTTCGCGACGGGTTAGCTTAGAGGAGGTTCACAAGTCTATAGACTTTCCCCAACTTTGCAGGTCTATTAGCAATCATCATGCTGATCTTGCATCTGGAATTGCTAACGCCTGTATGTCATATGGATTGCTTGGACGGGATATTTCTCAACTGTGTGAGGAAATTTTACAGAAAGATTCTTCAGGAACTGAAATTTGCAAAAAACTTCATTTGCTCTGCCCCTCTCTCGAGGGTCGAAATCCTGAGGTTCTCCCACGAAGCAGGGTATACCAGGTGCAGGTTGATCTTCTAAGGGCTTGTGGGGATGATTCAGCTGCTTGCATGTTAGAGGAAAAAGTTTGGACTGCTGTTGCTGATGAGACTGCTTCAGCTGTAAAATACAGAAGTCATGGTTAGTAAGTAATTATTTTTTTGTTCCAAAAGTTCTAAGCTTGCTTGTAAGTTACGAGAATTAGTAAATAATACCTTTCTCCAAATTTATGCATAGCAATAAAGAGAAATGATAAACAGAATAGCAGGAGCAGTTGAGCACACTGTTTTTAGGTGGAAATCTCAATTGGGAAAACCACGGGGGCACACCAATCCAACTTCTCCACTAGAAATATAATGAAATTAAAATTAATGTAGCCCTCATGACATTTTTGTCATTTAATGTATGTCCCATTCCTGTCTATATAAGGTAGTGGGGTGAGTTATCTAGATCACCTCAGTACATTGTCTTTTTTAAGCTCTCATAGGAGAGATGGCTCTTAGAGGGATCCTACTCTCCAGAGTGGGTATCAAGCATTTTTCGGTATTTGTACCTTGCAGTTTTAGTACAGTGTTATCGTCGATTCCTTGTCATCCTTCTTTGTTGCATCCTTCTTTGTTCTGCATTTTCATTTAGATTTTCCATGCTTCTCTGATTGCATTTGCTAATTTCTCCCTCACTTCTCTGCGACCATTGCTTCTTATGATGATTTGAGTCCACTGATTTCGTTCTGGTTCATTGGAGAAGTTTCCAATAATGAGGTTCACTAAGACTAAGCAGTCGCAAGAGACACCATTAGTGTCTCCTAATTGTACGATAAGGAGCTTAACAATAGAAACACGTACACCCCATCATCATAGATCAACTTCTTGGAGGAAAGCTGATTGATGAAGCTTTCTATTTCATTCAAGTGTTTTACAGTTCAACCTCAGTCCTTGCGCTTACTAGTCAAGAAAACTTTATTCACAGATGTCTTTCTTTCCCAAAGGATTTCCAACTGATACCGAAGAGTAAATAATAACTTTTTGTGATACAAGAGAACACCATCATCAAGCCATTGTCCGATATGAGGAAACAGCGTATTGAGCAATTTTTTGCTACTATTCATCCTTCATTTTTGCTATATGGATCCTTTGTCGCCATTGTGCCCTATCTTTAGTCATAATCTCACTAACGCCTAAGTGCGTCATGTCTTTCCTTATAGTTTCATTCCAATTATTTATTGGTCTAGCCCTCCCTCATTTAATATGCCTTGTGACTAGACTCTCAACGCCTAACAGGTGCCTCTAATGGTCTCCTTTGTACGTGTCCAAATCATCTTATTCGAGCTTCTCACATCTTCTCTACATAAAATAATATATGACGTAAAATGTAACGTAACACATAACACTTCCCCTCAAATTGGGTGCGAGATGCAATCATATCTCACTTGCCATTTATCTTTCCAAAGGCACTTCCATTCAATCCCTACGTGAGAATGTCAGCTAATTGTGTGTCAGAAGGAATATAGAGTGTACACATGAATGTTTTCTTTGATGAAATGTTGGTCAACTTCAATATGTTTAATGCGGTCATACTGGTAGGGGTTGTGGGCGACGCTGATAGCAACCTTGTTGTTACAATAAAGTCTGATGAGTTCATTTTGAGTAGTCTTAGGTCACTCATCAAGGAGTGTAACCATAGGCCTTCACAAACCCCATGAGCCATGACCCTGAACTTAGCTTCTGCTCTTGATCGTTCTACTTGTTTTTACTCCTCTAGGTAACAAGATTTCTGCCCACAAGAAAAAAATATCATGAAGTAGATCTTTGAACGTCAGTAGACCCATCTCAATCCGCATCTGTGTGAAATTTAATCTTCAGACCAGTATTAGGAGAGAGTAAGATCTCGTTTCTTGGCGAGGACTTGAGATACGTCATAATTCTATGGGAAACATCAACATGGCGGGTCTTTGTCGGGTGCATATATTGACTGATAACTCCCTCGACATAAGAGATTTCTTGGCATGTATGGGTCATAAAGATCAATTTTTTTTACCAACCTCAAAAATTTAGTGATGTCTTCAATTTCATCACCGCCATCTCTCTCTAATATGTGGTTTGCTTCAATTGTGGTGTCGGTAGGTATATATCCACTCATTCTTGTCTTCTCAAGAAGGTCCATAATGTATTTTCTCAGAAAAATAAAGATGTCATGCTTTGACCTCACAATTTCAATGCCCAAGAAGTATATAAATTTCCTCAAGTCTTTAACCTCAAACTCACTTGCCAATTTTTGTTTTAGTGTCTTGATCTCTTTCCCATCATTTTAGGGAATAACAATGTCATCAACATAGATAATGAGGGCAGTTAGTTTACCTGCATTGGGCTTGATGAACAATGCATGATCAATATTGCTTTGGTTATATCTGAAGGTCATAGACGTGTAGAATCTTCCAAAACAAGCTCTAGGAGACCGTTTCATCCTATATACAACCTTCTTTAACTTGCAATTTTTTCCCTCGGACCCTATAGGGTCAAAGGCCAGGCGGAAGAGCCATGTAACCTTTCTATTCTAAGCTCTCACGAAAAAATGCATCCTTCACATCTAGCTGACTAAGGTCCCATCCCTTGCAAACAATCATGATAAGAAAATCCTTATAGAGTTCATCTTTTCTATAAGGGAAAATGTGGCATGATAGTCAATCGCATGTGTTTGTGTATAATATTTTGCCACTAACCTCGCTTTACAGCTTTCAACAATTCCTTGAGAGTTTTGCTTGATAGCGAACTCTCACTTACACCCAATGAGTTTTTTCCTTGAGAAAGATGCACCATATCCCATGTGCAGTTCTACTCAACAACTGTCATCTCCTCAAGCATTGCCTATTGTCACTTAGGGATACCATAAGGGTATGTAAATGGAAGAAAAAGGGAAGACACAGATTTCATGGGAAGCTATGAAAGAGTCCTGAGAAACGTAATGAGATAGAGGATATTGGGTGCATGATCTAATACCTTTCCTGAGAGCAATGAATTGATCAGTGATTCCTGAATTTGTATCTGATGGTTCTTTTGGTATCATGAAAAGACTATGTGTGTTGATCCCCTTATTGGGCCGAGTATAAACCTGCAAGGTAGTAGTAGAAGTAATTGGAATAGGAGGGGAAATATTATGAACCAGGAGAGGATAAGGTGGAGGTACTGGTAGAGCAATAGTAGGGGAGTTCACTTCCAAAGGTATAGAGTCCCCCTGAAGTGAGGGACTATGGTACACCTTGAATTCACGAAAGGCGGCATCCATAATAAAAAAAAACTTCTTGGTAGGTGGATGGAAGCATTTGTGCCATTTCTGGGTGTGTGAGTAACATATGAAGACACACTTAGAGCCTAGGAAGCACCGACACGGGTACAGGTACCGGGTACGATACGTATCCGGTACGGCGGTACGACAAAATTTTAAAATCAAGGATACGGGTACGGCGGGATACGTTGTATTAAATTTAATAAATATATATGCATATATCACAAATACAATTATAAATTCTCAAAACAATAAAATATGAAGCATAAATAATCAATTGAAGTACAAGTCCATAACTAATGCAATATAACATGAAGTACTTAGACATAAGTTATTCATAATTATTTCAAATAAAACGATGTCCATCACTCATTTTCTTCATCGTCCTCCATATTGTTGTGGATCAAGGCATCTTCAATTTTTGGCTCATCTAAAGACAAGTTGACAACCTTAAGCATGCCAACTCCAACAAATGGATTTGCTCATGCATCTCCTCCTATATCCCACATTCTACTCCTTCCTTGACTATAGATTTCTTTTCTCCTCGATAATAAGCGTAGATTACTATACACGTACACCAAATCATCAGCTCATTGTGGTAGAATTTTGTTTCTTCTCAATAAATGAATGAATATGTGCTTCAATTTCGCTCGCAGTAGGACGATGAAGAAGATCTTTTCATCTAATACAATAGGAATGAACTATAATACATGAATGAACTAACACTCAGCGAAGCCACAACTGAGTAGGAATGAACTATAATATAGGAATGAACTAACACTCTAACAGACATGAACTATCACATTCACTAACAAATTAATTGAACTATAATACAGTATTCACTATTCAGTATTCACGAACTAACAACACATTCACAAATTAATTTGAACTAACTAATTGAACTAACAACACATTCACAAATTAAATTGAACAACTAATTGAACTACAGAAGAAATGCAGAAGAAGTACAGAAGAAGTACAGAAGAAGAAGAAGTATAGAAGAAGAAGTACAAAAAAAGAAGTACAGAAGAAGAAGAAGTCTAATAACCGAAAATCGCGATTATACCGAACCGGAGCGTGCGATACGCGTATCCGTACCGGAAACGTACCCGGTATGGGTACGGCCCTATTTTTGACAAGGGTGATGAATATGAACAAAGCATAGACAAGGGTGATGAATATGAACAAAGCATAGACAACCAAATACCAGAGGAGAAAGTTGCGTTGAGGACACATGAAAATTGTCAAGTCGGGTGTTGTTCTCAGGAACACAAAAGACATGGTTGATAAGATAGGTAGTGGTAAAAACTGCATCACCCCAATAGTATATGAGAATGTGCATACTCGATAATAGACATCTAGCAACCTCCAAAAGATGATTTTTATGCTCAATAACTCCATTCTGAGCGGGAGAATAAACATAGGTGGTTTTGTGAACGATGACATGATCCTCAAGGTATTCTCAAACTGAGAATCTATATATCTCACAAAAATTGTCACTGCGCAAGATCTTAATAATGGTATTAAACTGATGTGAGATCGTTTTATGGAAATTTTGAAAGGTAGAAAAAATTTCATTTTTGTTTTTCAGTATATATAACCAAGTAACGCGAGAAACAATCCATGAAGGTAACAAAATTAAGCATGACCAAAAATAAAAGACACAAGACAAGGTCCCTATACATCAGTGTGATTAACAAAAAAAAGAGTCGTACTAGGTATAAAAACATGATAAGTAACACACCGATGTTTGTTAAGAGTACTTACATTGCACACAAAGGAATCAAAAATAGTTTGACATACTTGGAAATAGCAATTTCATAATTGGAGTAGACGAGTGTCCTAAATGTTAATTCCAGGAATACTGAAGGTGATGTGAATTAGAATGAAATGCCTACATAGATGGCACCGCGATAGACTCAAACATATACTGGTCTTTGACCATATTACCAGAGCTAATCACCTTCTTCGTCTTAAGTTGCTGTAAAACATAGGAAGAAGGAAAGAATATTACGGGATAGTTCATAGAATTTGTCAATTGGGTAATTAAAAGGCGATTACGAGTAACGTTAGGAACACGAAGAACCGAGAATAAAATGAGAGCAGGAAATGAAGCCCTCTCCAACAATGGGAGAAAGGGAACCATATGCAATGTTCACCTTATCTCGTCCGGACAATGGAGTATATGATACAAATTCTGAGGTAGAGCTAATCATGTGATCAGGAGCTCCAGAGTCAATGATCCATTAGGTGGAAGAACGAGATGTGTCAAAATGAGCACTTAGTGTCCCCGTGTGAGCATAAGAGGACGATGGTGAGGTGGTAGGCTCAGTAGAGAGACTATGCATCATGCGACAAAGAGTTTTCCACAACCACTTCATGGTGCAATACTTTCTCTCTGTGGTGGAAATCCATGAAATCTGGAGCTCCTGGAATAGTAGTAGTTGCTGCAAGGGTGGAACTTCAGGAGTTTGAGTCTGGAAGTAAGGTTTGTCGGTGATTAAACTCCTAGTGCACAATACCGTATACCTTAGTAGCGATGTCCTGGACACTAATCCGATCAAAGTCGAGAAGGAGCCCACGAAGAAACTCAAAAATCCTGTTACGTTCTTCATGAGTTTGAACCAATATCTCATCCCCATGGCTAACAATCACGAGGGATTAAAATGGTCATATTCTTAGTACAATTGTGTAAACTCGAAGTAATAAACTGATGGAGAACGATCACAACGATATATTCCGTCTTAACTGGAAGATTTAAGTGGCATTGCCCCTGCGACAATAAGCAAACTCCGCACTCTTCCAAATTTTGGCAACATTTCTAAAAATAAGTAGTTGCGAGCAATTGACTCCTGTATGGAATTTGTAAGCCAGGATATGACTGTGAGTTTTCCAATTCCCATTGCATCCAATCCGGTGAGGCCTTTGCCAGTTCCCTGTTGATGTCATTCTCATAACCAAATAGTCGTCGACTCTTAAGAGTCATGGTGATGGAGCAATAACACGAAAGGTAGTTGGAATCATCCAAATAAATGATAGTAATTTGGGGAGTATTATGATCATGAATTACTCTGAGAGATCCAACTGGAGTAACAATTGCCGATGAGTGAGCGGGATAATCAACATTGCCTTGCATGGTGACTCAAGAATAGAAATCTAAAGATCACCAAACACAAAATTAGGGATTTCCCAGAATCGAGATAAAATCCATAAGTCATCCAAGAACCATATTCCACGTATCACAAAAAAATCCCACAAATCATGAAGAAGGGAGGAAGAGAAATCATCTCCTTGCAAGTAGTGGAAAAATGACACCTAGAAAAGGATTACCTCACCACATAGTGGTGACCAACGCCGAACAAGCATAAGAAAAGAACCGAGCAGGAAGAGTGCTTGGGAGGACACAGGGACGTTCCACTGGCGGGTTGCTCGGAAGGAGGCTGGATGAACCAAACTCTTGAGACTGGAGGGTATGCACGAGACTGGAGGAGGCGCGACACGAGATGCGATTGGTAGTTGGAAGCGCAAGAAAGAGGGCCGGACGATTGGAAGTATGGATTGGTGGAAACATGGGCGGGATATGGACGGTGAGAATTTTAATTTATTTCATAAATCAAGTAATCATCCTCTTTATATAAGAAGGGGGATGAGACATAGGATATACAAGATATAAAAATAAATACAAGTCACAAATTGTTTGTAACACAACATTTGCAAACTAGGTAATCTTCCATCCTGGATTTTCAGATGCTCCAGTTAGAGCCATTAAGACTAATCATTCTCCTATTGTGATGGGGACCGTGACACGCATCGTCCTACACGATGATCGGAGCCGTCCATTTCATGCAGTTCGTCGATCCGAGATTTTTGTTATTTTTCTGCAATTTTTTAATTTTATTTCATGCATTTTGAGGGTCGTTATGATCGGAGAATTGTGACCATCCATGATGATCACTTAGTCTATAAATAGAGATAGATGGTTCATTTCAAAGGTATTGAAAGTTGAGTGAAAGAGAAGCCTCTTCTTTGATCACCCGGTACCGAAGACGTAATCATGTGCCGAAGCTTGGATTGATCCCCTCCCCTCTCCTTGGCCGACCACCTTTGCCCGCAGCCCTCCCCCCCCCCCCCCCCCCCAACCACATAGCCGACCACCCCCCTTCGCAATCCCTCCCTATCAAACTCACCAAAACAGCCCCCCGACACCTCCGAAATCTCCTCTCATTCACCTTTGGCAATTGCCGAAAAACTATCTCCGGTGATCCCTCTCCAATCCCCTTATCATTTCATCCATTTTCAGTTTTTCGACGATCGCCGGAAAAAACCCTCCAACGGCCACTCCTCTAGCCGCCGCCACCGTCCGCTTCGCCGGTCACCACCTCCTGCCAACTCGGACCTCCGACCAGCCACCATCCCATCACTACCCCATAACCACCTCCCCCGCTATCCCACTACCTCCATAACTCCCCACTACCTCCACTCCCCCAATTTTAGGACAACTCCTAAATTTCCTCTCCTCCACTCAATTGCCCACTTCCCACTTCCCCCTTCTTCACGTCAAAGCCACCCCCAGGCCATACCGATCCTCCACTGTTCTCCAAGCAACCCATCCTCTATTCTCCCAGCAGCCCATCCACTATTCTCCAAGCAGTCCAACTTCCTGCAGCCTTCCTGAATCCCCCTCCCCACCACCTGTACGTGCCACTTAGCTTCCTACAGCCGGAATCTGCAGGGTTTACTCCTCTGAAAGCCCAAAATCTGCATCTGCCTACAAAATCTGAACCTGGAAGCCTCCCTCCTGTTCACGGCCCAGCAAGACTGCAGCAGTTCCAGCCCAGGTTTGCATTCCGGTATCCCGAGATCCCTCTCCTCCCTACTGCCAGCCACTGTCCAGCACTCCCTTGGTGTCCTCCACGCAGCCGGCAACCCCCAACAGTCCCAGAAATCCAAAAACAGCTCAGTGGCCTGCTGTCCAGCAATCCAAAGCTTCACCGGGAGTCAAAATTTCAGCATTTCTACTTGCCCCCACCTCGGGAGATCCTCTCCAAACCCTATACTACCTAGTTGTGTAAGTTTTATAGATTGTAGCCACTTAATTTATGTTGAATTTAGTATTTTTTCGCACTACTCTAGTAATATATGTTTGCAATCATTGTCTTTAATCTTTTGTGGCATTGTATGTCCTTATTCAATCGTGTATTTAATTACGTGCTCTCACATCTATACAACATCTTTTTTTTTCTTTTGTTAAGCTCACAAATGTGGCCTATCTTATAATTTTGATTTATTAAAAAATTTTATTATTCCAAGTTTTAAAATTCATCGGGCTCATATTGTTTCATGTAGAGTTCACCCATTATTTCCTTGTCATTTAGGACCGCCCTGCATCGCATTGTTTATGCACAAAAGCTATCTACATTGCTTCTGATATGGCTTGTTTGGATAGGAGAAGAAAATGCAATATTTTCACGTCCAACCGACTCCGTTATAATATAATGGGATTATAACTTTGGTTTCTAGAGACCACTAGAGAATTACTTGCAAAGTGCTCTTCACCATGTGGTATATTAAAGAATTTCCAAACAACTTTGGTCAGACTCCCTTGATAACTCTGTCGATAGAGAACACTCTCACTTCATATGGATAGCATGGGTGGTTTCCATGTCCCCCTTGAGCAACATCCACCTTTCTTATTCCCGTTACAAGATAGACTGCAAGACGGAAGTAGCTCCTAACTTTCAAAATTACTCGCCACTTGGTTTCTTTATTTCCTTGTTCTGTGAGTGCGCCAAAGGGGTCTATTTATATGTAGAAAATACTCGGTCTTCTGTCATGTCATTAAGGAATTGGCTTGGTAAGTGTTACAGGCATCCAACTTTTCGGCCCTACCATTTGAAGATGCATGCATGAAATAATTTCTTCACCAGAGAATTCCAAAAAAATTTGGAAGTTCATGATATGTATTTAATTCGTATGCATGAACCTTTCTCATAAGTGGGAATGAATCCAACACAAATACTCAAAATTAAAATACGAGAAGTATATATTTAACTCATAATTTAAGACTTTGTGATTCCTTGGAAATTGCCGCCAGCCAAATGAAATATGAGTTGCAGCATTTAGTTTTTGCAGCCAATTTCATATATATATATGTCACATTTGATTGAAATACTAGCAATCTTGATAATTACTTGTCATCTATCTTCAGATCAGATTCAGAACTTTGACTCTGGTGAAACAAATTGTAAATTGAATGGCAATGAAAGTCATAACATAATCTCTTTCCAGTCAAGAAGAGCAGTTGTAGAGCTTCCAGTTCGGGTTGATTTTGTTGGCGGTTGGAGCGACACACCGCCATGGAGTTTGGAACGTTCAGGTTGTGTACTAAATATGGCAATAACATTAGAAGGCTGCCTTCCAATTAGGACTGAGATCGTGACAACAGAAAATACTGGGATACTTATCATAGACGATGCAAACAACCAGTTATATATCAAGGATCCAGGCTCAATCCGCACACCATTCGATAAGGACGATCCTTTTCGTCTTGTTAAGTCCGCTTTTCTTGTCTCAGGAATTACCCATCATGAAATTTTGGCCCACTCTGGCTTAAGGATCAGCACATGGGCTGATGTTCCTCGTGGAAGCGGCCTTGGAACTTCCAGCATATTAGCTGCAGCTGTTATGAAAGGGCTTCTCTGTCTAATGAAAGAAGATGAAAGTAATGAAAATGTTGCTAGAATGGTTTTGGTGCTCGAGCAAATTATGGGTACAGGAGGAGGATGGCAAGATCAAATAGGAGGACTGTATCCAGGCATAAAATGCACGCACAGTTTTCCGGCAAAGCCAATGAAGTTGCAGGTCATTCCCCTTACAGCTTCACGCCAGTTGGTTCAGCAGCTGGAGCAACGCATTTTAGTTGTTTTCACCGGCCAAGTAAGTTTTCAGTCGGATTCTCTTTTATCACTGCAGTATTTGGATTAAATTAGTTATGTTTGTAATTTTGGAGTGTATTTCTCATCTTTAACTCTGCAGAGTTTTTTTTTCTAATCTAAAGGTTGGTCCACCTTGTTTTTTAATCATGATTTATCCAGGATTTTGCAACGGACTCCAGGACAGTTATTGTACTTTAACCCTGTAGAGGGTTGGTGCTTCGGCTGTGTTTAATGTAAAGATTCATATTACCTCTGTAGAATAATGATAATGATTCAGGATGTCTTAGGATCTAAGATTTGCTAATGCTATTATGCGAAGAAATGCATAGAATTATGCAAACAAACTCAAATTTGTAATTCAGGAAACCTTATGATGTAGGGGTAGGCTACGGGTGCACAAAATCTATGACGCTAGGTGATAGTGCAAGGGTGACATGTTGACCCAAATCTACATGCAATGAAATGAGCAATGTTTTGACGAATAAGTTATAGCAAAGTAATTTCAGCACCACGTGGATATTTAAATAAAAAAACAAATATTTAATTTTGGGCAAATTATAATGGCTTCCTCCGCTCAGAGGGCCAAAGCGAAGCGCACAGCGAATGTTTCTTTCTTCATATCTAGGAATTTCAGCACCGATCCGTTATTTCCACCTTTCGTTCATCACCCCTCCACCCGGATCCGACCCTATATAGCGGATCCACCCCTCCCCGGCCCGGATCTACTTGTACGTGGTCGGATCTACCCATTTCACGTCCGATCTCACCATTTATCGCCGAGGACAGCCACCGCCATCATTTCACGCCGCCGGTTCCACCTTCGATCGCCGATCTACACATCCGAATCCTAATTCTTCAGTGCCTCGGTCCAGCCCTCTATTTTGTGAGCGTTTGTAGTATTGTACTATTTGATTCAGCATTTTTATTTGGTGATTTATTATATTCTGCTGTGATTCATGTTTGTAGAACTTTGTTTTGGTGCCCTAATAACTTGCAGGAGGAGACATTCGTCCCGCGCTTCGCTTTGACCCTCCGAGCGGAGGAAATCCATTATAATATTGCCAAAATAAATATTTGTTTTTCTATTTTTATATTTGAGTGGTGTTCAATATAAGTTATCATTGCTCATAATTATTTGTCTTTATCACTGACGACCGCATTGCATTTAGAGTCGGATTAACATGTCACACTCGCATTCCCACCTAGATTCCTAGGTTTTGCGCACCACGTTACCCTACATCATTTTGGTATCAGAGGGCAAGGTTAAGTCATTTGCATGCTTTGTAGTGGTAGGTCACATAGAGTCTTTAGGTTCATCCATGACTAATTATCGTCGTCGTTCCTCTCCTCTTTTTGGAGATTCTGAGTCTGCCCATACCCAATCTCATAGAGCGACTACAGAGAAATCCTCACGTTATCATGATGATTATTATCGCCTGCGGCACACCACTTCTCGAGATCGTGTCGACCCACCGACACAACGTCACTATGCCAGAGACGATCAGTATGATGATTGTCGTCGTTCATATCCTTGCACGCGAGCGGATCGTGTTGACCCTTCGACTCTACCCGATTACCTTAGGGATGACTATTATGAGGATCGTCACTTTGAGAGAGATATTGAGAGTCAGTTTCGTATAATTTCCCCTTTCTTTGACGGCTCATCGAGTCCCGAGTCTTTCAATTATTGGCTCATGGATATTGAGTATTATCTTGATCAGTTTGAGTTATTTGGTGAGCGTCGCGTTAAGTTTGCGAAACTTAGACTTTTAGATCACGCGAGGGCTTATTGGGCTAGCGTTGAGAGGACCCGCGAGTGAGACCGTCTTCGTCGCATCACTAGTTGGGTGGACATGAAACGTACATTGTGTCAGAGGTACCTGCATTCGTCATATCAGAGTCGCTTGCTCGACCAAATATTTTCCCTTCAACAAGAATCCATGTCGGTCGCTGAGTACAGGGATTGCTTTGATGAGTTAGTTGTGAGGAGGGATATCCGAGAGAACTCAACCATGACAACTTGTAGATTTCGGTCTGGGCTTTGATCTGACATCCGTACTAAGGTAGTTTATTATAGCTCGAAGTCCCTCGAGAAGACGTATTAGCTTGCCCTTCATTACGAACAGTGTTTGAGATCCGCCAGAGCTGGTCGATTGGACCCTCATCTTGACCTCTGTAGTATGAGTCCTTCTCATACTGAGGTCACCACGATTCCTACTGTTGTCCTGCCACCCACGACGGAAGTGATACCTGATACAGATTGCTCTCACCCCAGCGAGATGCTTAGCCCCGTGAGTGATCTATCTCTTGTTTCTGACCCGTCTCTTGTGACTCCGACGGAGGGTGAGCCTGAGCGACCTATTGAGTCTGTAGTGTTGTTCCCCTCACCCACACCTCCACTTTTGGCATGTCCGGGATTGATTAACACCCATACCCTAGACTCATGTCTTGACACCGCACCAGCATCCCCATTCTTGAGCGTAATTCTATGTCGCTTTTCCCTTGGCATTACCCTGAGCCACGTTACGACCGAGAGCTCAGAGCTTGTTGTTGATCTCGTAGTGGCTATGCCACCCATGCACGAGGATACTATCCCTTTCGATGGTCCTCATCGGGAAGACCTTGATCTTATTGACGAGTCCCCTGTTGAGCCTCCTGATGATCCGCCACATCTTGGTGAGGATGAGACTCGGGTGAGCCACTCAGGTATGACGCCTCTTTCATTATCATCTCTGGTCTTACCCCAGAGAAGGAACCTTGAGTGGAGCATGACATATGTAGGGCCTACCTTTAGTCCACTTGAGCATACTCATATTGTGAGGACCTACCTTATGACACCTCACACTCTGAAAAAGTTTTGGGAGACGCCACCCGCTGAACTACCCGATGAGTTCTTTCTTGTCTGGGACGCTCACCATATTCTAGAGTCACGAATTCTAGTCTGTGTACACAGTTTTCACCCAGGTGGTCGTCTTATCTGCGATGACTTGTCGTACACACCTCCTCGTGAGCCCCCTGATGTGTTACGTTTCCTGAGAGACATATGGCTCGTTACGAGCTTGTATTTGAGTATAGTTGTCTCTCAAGAGCATCTGAGCACTCGTCTCACACTAGATGAATATTTTTATATTCCACCGAAAGAACCTTCTGATAAGCCACCACATTTTAGAGACATCTCGGACATTATTAGATTTTCCTATAAGGAGTGTACCGTGTCTGTCGTGTTGTCTTTGCATCATTTGCATTACCTGCATGAGTCTGCTGAGTCTTTTACACGACATTTGCATGAGTTGCATGAGTCGGTCTGCCGACGAATAATAACAAGCAATGAAAATTATAAAGCCCATGCAGATAAGCGAAGACGAGAACGAATATTTAATGAAGACGAAAGGGTAATGGTACGAATCGCTCCGAGAGGCTCCCTTCGGGGCCTGCCAAGAAGTTAAGCTCTAGGCGAATGAGTCTGTACTCTTTTATTAGTTGCATTGGGACAAATGCCTACCGGCTCGATATCCCGGCTAGTATGAAAATTCACCTGGTGTTTAATGTTGGGGATCTGACTCCATACTACAAACCTCACGAGTATGTGGACCCGAGCAGTGGAGATACCCACCCACCCCCACTGTCGTTACCTTACCACCCTCATACGTCACCACCGTCTAATGGTCACCCCAGTCCACCCACTGTTGACATCCACCAACCTGGGGACTCGTCTTCTCTGGTTTCACCACCGACACCACCGATCGCATCGGGACCCACCTTTCGAGATATGAGAGCATCACAGACTTCAGATTCCACCAACTTGTTCCTACTTCAGATGGGTCGCGCTGTCGCTACTTGGTACATTGGCGGGGCCGCCCCGACGCAGTTGGCGCTTGGATACTTGCAGCAGAGCTTGATCGATTCGCCCCTGGACTTCGACTTCAGCACGACCATCTTCTAAGTCGTCCTCGGGATTCTCTTATCTCGACGAATTACGGGTTATACTGTTATATTTTTAACTTATTAAATCGACACCATCACGTAACGTCGTGTTGCGATTTGGGTCGTTAGACCTGCTTATGTCATTTACCGTCAACGACGACGCTCCTTCGTTGGTTTTGACCACACAAGGTGTCGCCCGAATCATCACAGCCTCGGTTCGCCTCCTGACACCATTGAAGACCTCCTTCCGGCCTTCCATCGCCTCCGATCAGCCTTCTTCACCATTCTCAAATCCTATAGCCAGATTCGACCTTCCTGCCTCCCTCCACACCCAGTTTGTTATTTTTCCGTGGAACCTCTCACTGTTTGCGATGTACCTAAGGTATACCTCTTACTCCTCTCATTGTTCACTTAATGATATTTTAACTTTATGCTTAATTTAATTTGATCTTTTAAAATTTTTAGAGCTTGCCTAATTAGCATTTTTATATTTTTGTTGTTAATTTTTTGATTTCTTGTTCTTCATCCTCCTATGCTCTGGCATGTGGGGTGTTAGCTAATAATTAGTCTACGATTTGTTGATAGTCTCTCGCGTGAGTCTTGCGACCCTTGAATTAAATACCTTTCTTTTATCGTTAATAAGTCGACGTCCAGGGGCGAATCTGGACTTCGAGCTTCTAGTCGTCGCCGCGAGTCAAAAATAATTTTAAATCTCCTGATTCCCACACATTAGATCTGCAACCTCGCTTTGATACCACTGTTGGGTTTTTTTATACATGAATGAAACAACATATCGCATGTGCGCAACGAAATAAATAAACAAGAACCCAAAAGAGTAAAGGATCTTGCGATCTCTATGAATCAAGAAATAAAAGTATACAACAAGACATTGTGTCTGAGAGGGATTGAGCCTTTACTCAACCAAGATGCTCCAATGATCCAGTCCATAAAGTAGGCGACTGAGTCCACACAGAAGTATATCTGCGACTCTACAGGTATCCACACGAGTGGTGGAGAACCTCAAGGACTTGTCCTACAAGAACTGGGTCGGAGAAGGACTGCTCTCTACGTCTCCACGAATTGTTAAATTCATTTCTAAGAGAGGCGACGACAAGAAGTCACGACGGGATCTAGAGCAAGTGACGGCTTCAGAAGCACGCACTTCAGTTTCTCTCACATACTGGAAAACCCTTTTCCAAGTCTATTTATATCCAAGGATAACAAACATAAGCCCTCTTAGAAGTCCGTCAAAACTCGACTTGCATCGATATGCGTCGACGTGCGTCGATAAGAACTTGACGCAATGTCGATAAGCAGTCGACGACACTCGATGCAACTTGCGTCGACAGGCAGTCGACGCACTTGCGTCGAATAGAAGTCGATATCTACTTAACGTAGCGTTGACTAGAAGCCGCAGACACATCGAGCTTTGCTATGTCGATAGGAAGTCGACGTGCGTCGATACACATTCGGCGTGCGTCGACACGCACTTGACCCGACCTGTCAGAAACATTAATGTCATAGGAGTTGTTCTCTACTCATATCCCATATGAGTGAGGCCAATACAATCCTTACTCCAACATCTCCAAGCACTCTTATGTGCGACCCTATAAGCTCAAATCGTGTTTGCAGTGAGACTAACTGTTTGACTACTTTCAGATCACCATAGGAACACCAGCACATGGATCATTTTGATGATTTAGTAGTAGGGAGTGACATCTGAGAGGATCTAACTATGATCACTTCCCGGTTTCGGTATGGACTGTGATCTGACATACACACTGAATTGATTTATCACCTCTCGGAGTCCCTTAAGCAGACATATCGGCTCGAACTTCATCATAAACAGTCCTTGAGATCCGCTAGAGTTAGCCAAGTGGATTCACGCCTTGACCGCCCCAGTATGAGTCCCTCCCATACTAAGGTCACCATTTTGCCTACGATAAGTTGATTGTGGCCTTCCTTTTGCACACTGTTCGTTCAAAGTTCCTTCAACGACTCCAACCCCATGGGGTGGATTGCTCGTGCAGAACAATTCTTCTACCTTCACCTAACTCCAGAGCCGCAAAAGGTATCTACGACTCTCATCGGCATAGAGGGGTCTGCCCTCCATTGGTTTCGCTGGCAGTGACAGAATAACCCTTTGCTCTTTTGGTTGGAACTCCAACATGACCTCATCCTCCGCTACGATGTTTGCTATTCCGGGAAGGCAGCCGAATGTTTGTGTGGAGTTCGTCAATCGGGGTTCCTTATCGACTACATCAACGAGTTCATTACTTTGGCAACAAATGTTCCTGGCCTACCACCAGATCATTATTTGGGCCTTTTCATGTAGGGACTTCTTCCTCACATTCAGTCCTGCCTTCGCACCCACCACTCCAGGACGATTACTGCTGCCATGGATATCACCCGCCTGGTGGATGCGGACTTCAATGCCACCTCTGTTGAAACCTGCCAACCTCCGAGGAGTTCTACGCCCTGACTGATTTCCTACCCTCCACCACCCTTCCAACTGCCACCCTAGGTGCATAATGCGACTCCTCCGCATCTCAGACTACCTTACCGACTGCCCTGATCACTGAACGGCCCTCGGATGACCAACCGGGAGTTCCATGATCTTCGCACTAAGGGCCTTTATTTCTCGTTATAAACAACCCTACTCCCCGATTCATAACTGCCCTCTATAAGAGCTCTGCATCACCATTAGCGAGGACCCTGAGATCACCATTGCGGATTTTGATGCCCGGAGGAAGATGACTCGCCAGTTTCCATGGGTCCCCATGCGAGACTGCATTGTTTAGACCTTTCGAGCTTCACGATTGGTGGAACCTCTGGTCCCCACACTATGACACTTTTTGGATATCTATGGCTCTTCTCTAACAGTGCTGATTGACAGTGGGGCGAGACACAATTTCATCTCTCTGTGCCTAGTGATAAACCTCACATTCACCGGTCTCCAATCCCTCACTTCGATGTTTGCTTGGGCGACGATCACTGCAAAATCATTAGGGGCCTCTGTATGGGCCTGCAGACGACTGCAGGTCACTGCCCTACCCACGCAGGTTTCTACTCCTTTGAGCTCGGTGGCATTGACGTCATACTCAACATCGTGTGGCTTCGTATACTCGGTGGCATGTATATGAATTGGGATCGCATGACGATGCACTTTCCTCCAGTGAGAGCCTTTTTTGATAGGAAGAAGAGAGAGAAGGAGAATCGAGAGAAAGATCTAAGACGGCTAGAGAAATTAGGGTTAAGAGAAGAAGAGATACCTGAAATAATACTTGCATGTCATCCAAAGAGGGGGGTCCGGAGTACTTATACCCGGACCCAAGGCCGGCCGACCCCAATGGGGGCTGAACCCATTTGGTTCAGCCCCCCTTGGGCCGATTCTTATGAAGAGGGGGCTGAACTAACTTTTTCAGCCCCGTTGTCGCCTCCGTCGCGCCTCTGCCGCCGTCTGTATTGCCGGCCAAATAGTCGGGCCTCGTCCGGGGGTGTAACATTCTCCTCCCCATCAAAAACCAGCTTGTCCCCAAGGTGGTAATCGGGATAAAGCTCTCGAAACTCTAGCAAATCCACCCAAGTGTTGTGCTCGGCGGGTAGATTCTTCCACTTGACCAATAGCTCAGGACAGTACGCCGTGTCGCGGCGCTTCCACTTGATCAAACGTACATCTTCATGAATCGGGCACAGCTCGCCCCCGCTAGTAGCTTCTGGCAAACATGGGCTGACCTGGACAGTGTCGCCAATCTTCCGCTTCAACAAAGAAACGTGAAAAGTGGGGTGTATCCTGGACCCCGCGGGCAACGCCAATGTATAAGCAACTGGTCCCACGCGTCGAGTGATCCGAAATGGACCATAATAACGGGGTGTCAACTTCTGATTCGTCCGCTGTGTGACAGACAACTGCCGATAGGGGCGGAGCTGGAGAAAAACCTCATCCCCCTCCTGAAATTCCCGCTCTGTGTGATGTCTGTCTGCTTGTGCCTTCATACGATCCTGTGCCGTCCGAAGATTCTCGCGCAAAGTAGCGAGTGTGCGGTCACGATCACGGAGTGCCCGGTCAACTGCTGCCACCGCCGTACCACTCGGCTCATAACTACTCAGAGAAGGAGGCGGACGCCCGTAGACCACCTCAAAGGGAGTCAGCTTGCTGGCGGAATGATAGGAAGTGTTGAAGCAATATTCAGCCCAATGCAACCAACTCGTCCAAGTGTGCGGCTCGTCCATGACAAAGCATCGGAGGTAGGTCTCGATGCTCCGATTCAATACCTCCGTCTGGCCGTCGGTCTGCGGGTGGTGAGCCGTGCTGAAGCGCAAAGTGGTCGCAGAGTGGTCCCTTGTAAACGGAAGAGCTCCCTCCAAAAGTTGTCAACAAAGGTAGGATCGCGATCTGAGATGATTGCCCGAGGAATGCCATGAAGCCGAACAATCTCGCGAGCGAAAAGAGCAGCAACCGACTCACCGGTATAGGGATGGCTCAGGGCGAAGAAATGACCGTATTTGGACAACTTATCAACCACTACCAAGATGACCGTTTTACCCTTAGACCGGAGCAAACCATCGATGAAATCCATGGACACTGTATCTCAAATCTTGTGCGGAATCTCCAAGGGCGTAAGTAGCCCATCTGGGGAGGTGGTCTCATACTTCCGCTGGCACACATCACACTGCTGAACAAATAATTGGATATGCCGTCGCATGCCCTTCCAAAACACATTGGCCCGTGCCCGTCGAAGAGTGCGGAGAACACCGGCGTGGCCGCCTGTCAGGGACGAGTGGAACTCATGCATCATGACCGTCCTCCAAGCCGACTGAGGGGGTATGACCACCCAACCACGATAGTAGAGCCGGTCATTTTGTAGATGATAGCCTGGAGCTGCCTCACGCGCCTGCCGTAGATCCTGCACAATAGCCTGCAGCTCGGGGTCCCGCGGGACCTCCTGAATCTCATCGATAGCATCCAGCTGGGGCGTAGAAATGTGGGCTAAAGCACCCTCTGGCAAGCGAGATAAAGCATCAGCAACCCGATTGTCCTTCCCTTGCCGGTAAACGATCTCGTAGTCTTACCCCAACAGTTTGGTGACCCATTTCTGTTGGAGGGGAGAGGAAACCCGTTGTTCCAAGAAGTGCTTCAGGCTCTGATGATCTGTCCTAATCTTAAAATGACGTCCCAACAGATACGACCGCCAGAGGGTACGACATGGATGACGGCCAACATCTCTTTCTCATAGGCGGATAATCCCAATGTCTTCGGAGTCAGTGCCTTGCTGTAAAAGGCAATCGGCCGCCCTTCCTGCATCAACACGGCACCCAATCCCACCCCGGAGGCGTCCGTCTCCACGACGAACTCCTTGGTAAAATCCGGAAGTGCTAAGACTGGAGTCGTCGTCACAGCTTGCTTGAGTGCCTGAAAAGCTGCCTCAGCCTCATCCTGCCAAGCAAAAGCATCCTTCTGTAACAGTTGTGTCAATGGCCTGACAATCTTCCCGTAATCACGCACGAACCGCCGATAGTAGCCGGTGAGGCCCAAGAAGCCCCGCAGAGCCCGAATGGTCTGGGGCTGCGACCACGAGACCATGCTCTCAATCTTCCGAGGATCGGCTTTCACCCCTGCAACCGAGACCAAGTGTCCCAAATACTCCACTTCCTCCTGACCAAACAAACACTTCGATCTTTTAGCATACAACTGGTGCTGGCGTAAAATGGAGAAAACCTGGTCAACATGTCGCAAATGGTCCTCCCAAGTAGCACTGTAAATAAGGATATCATCAAAGAAGATGAGCACGAAGTGACGCAGCAGGTCCCTGAAAATCTCGTTCATATTCGCCTGGAAGGTGGATGGTCCACCCGTCAACCCGTTGGCCATCACCAAAAACTCATAATGACCGTCATGAGTTCTGAATGCTGTCTTGTGGATGTCTTCCTCCTTCATGAGGATCTGGTAATATTCGGACCGTAAATCAAGCTTGGTGAACCGTGTCGCCCATGTAGCTCGTCCAACAGCTCCTCTATCAATGGAATCGGAAATTTATCCTTCAGTGTGGCACTTTTCAGGGCGCTGTAGTCCACACAAAACCGCCAAGACCCATCCTTTTTCTTGACGAGAATGATCGGAGCCGAAAAAGAGCTCGTGCTCGGCCATATGATGCCCGCATCGAGCATCTCCCGTACGCTGCGCTCAATCTCGGCCTTCTGCATGTGCGGGTACCGGTGGGGTCGGATATTGGGAGGCTCCGTCCCTGTATGGAGTACAATATGATGATCTCGAAACCGTGAAGGCGGAAGCGTACGTGGCTCCTTAAAAATGTCGGCGTACTGCTCAACCAGAGCCTGCATCTGCTTAGGCACTTCAACTGACCCGGCTTCATCTGTCCTCTCCCCCAAAAGTACCGCCATCAAACTTCCTGCCCCCTCGAGCTGCTCTAGACTGCGGAGAGAAATTTCCTTGATTGGCGAAGAGGTGAGACCCCGCAAACAGAACTGTTTCCCACTCTGCAAGAACTCCATTGTCATCTGGTCCCAATCAAAGGTAACCCTTCTCAACTGTTGCAGCCACTGAACTCCCAACACCATGTCAGAACCCCGAATGGGTAAAAGATAGACATCTGTGCGCCCGATGTAGCCCTGCATCCGAACCTCCACACCCTTCAGCACACCCTGGCACTGCAATTTGCTGCCATCGGCCACCATAACCTGGAAGGCAGCCCCAGTGTCAATCGAATGTCCAACCTTCTGTGCCACATTTGGATGGATGAAATTGTGTGTACTCCCGCTGTCCACCAGAATGATCACCTTCTCCTGTCGGAGCCTTCCCGCAAGCCGCATAGTGAGCGGAGGGGGGTTACACCCCTCCATAGCATGCAGAGAGACTTCCAGCTCGGTCAGGTCCAAGTCGCCGCCGAAATCCAGCTCTTCTGGGCTCAACTCGTCATCCACCTCCTGTTGTAACATGAAGACCTGGACCTTCTGACATTTGTGTCCCGTTGTAAACTTCTCATCACAGTTGAAACAGAGTCCCTTTTCCTTCGTTGCTTGTAACTCGCTCCATGACAGTCATGTCACTGTCGACCGTCCACCCACTGGCGGATCCTTCTTCACCGTGCCCGGCGTAGAAGCCGGTTTCACTGTGTTGCGAGCTCGCTGCCTGTTGAACCGTTCCTCCTGAATGTGCGCCAAGCTGGTCGTGTGGTTCAGGCTACGTGGCATGTAGGCCTGCACCTCATCGCGCAAGTTCTCCTTCAGTCCCGACACAAAACAACTGAGGAGCGTTTTCTCCTCCCAGTGTATCCTGTTCGCCAACCTCTCGAAGTCGGTCCTATACTCCGTCACAGAGCCCTTCTGACGTAGTTTTTGCAAGAGAGCCTCAAAATCCTCGAACTCCAAAGGCCCGAATCGAGCCGTGAAGCCATCAACAAATTCCACCCAAGGCACATAATTCCGTCCCCGTAGGAACCACTGGGTCCACTGAAAAGCGTCGTCGTCCAAGTGGAAGGATGCCAGTTGCACCCACTGTTCTTCCGGTACCTCGTGATTGTTAAAGAATAATTCTACTTTCTGCACCCATTCCAATGCTTCTCCCCCGCTGTAACGAGGGAAATTCATCTGTGTCAATTTCGGAGGCATGTACGGCCGATGACCAACCTGCCCACGCCAACCGCCATCTTGTCTTCGGGGTTCATCACGTTCAACTTGCATGCCCGGAAAGTGTTGAAATTGTCCCCATGGCATACCTCTTCCATTAGGAGGAGGCTACAAACCAGTTCCACCCCCCGGACCACCAACCCTCCCCCCCCCCCCCCCCCCGCCTGCTGCCTGACCGAACCCGCCAGCCAGCCTTGCGGCCGGTCCGACTGAAGCACCCCAACCAGCCCCCGATCCGCCTGCACCGCCGAAGCCCCGGACAGCCGCGCCCCCCGATCCGAACCCAGCGATGTTGCCGCCCCCCCCCCCCCATCCGGGCTCCGCAGCCCTAGCCGAGCCCCCGGCGGCCGATCCAGCCGGCCCATACCAACCGCCGCCCATTCCGCTGAAGCCAGCCCCGATGTCGCCCGATCCGGGATCCGCAACCCTAGCCGACCCCTCCAAGGCCCCCTTCCTCCGTTTCCAACATTTCGTTGCAAATCGGGCCTTGAAATTGAAGATCCGTCCGGTTCCTCCTCCACCGCCGCCTTTCGCTTCAAATTTTGCGCCAATAACGCCATGATTTCCTCCAAGCGGTCATCAATTCGTTCTTCCAATCTTTGCGTCGATGTTTTCACATTTGCTTCGATAGCGGCCACCGAATCGGTCAACCCCGCCAAGTTCTCTTCTAGGTTTTCCAAACGTCCTGTCTCCTCTTGCGAATGCGTAGCAACCATGATTGAGGAAAGAATCCTCTGATACCAAATGATAGGAAGAAGAGGGAGAAGAAGGAGAATCGAGAGAAAGATCTAAGACGGCTAGAGAAATTAGGGTTAAGAGAAGAAGAGATAACTGAAATAATACTTGCATGCCATCCAAAGAGGAGGGTCTGGAGTACTTATACCCGGACCCAGGGCCGGCCGGCCCCAATGGGAGTTGAACCCAATTGGTTCAGCCCCCCTTGGGCCGATTCTTATGAAGAGAGGTCTAAACCAACTGGTTCAGCCCCGTTGTCGCCTCCGTCGCGCCTCTGCCGCCGTCTGTATTGCCGGCCAAATAGTCGGGCCTTGTCCGAGGGCGTAACATCTTTCCTCTTGGTCGGGATGACACCCCTTCCCTATCTGGTTGGGGCCCTCCATCCTCCTCAGCAGGTAGTGGTAGTGGACTTTACCTCCTACCAGTGGCACGACGTCGAGCCGACCCATCCGTCCGCCCCGCCATTAGCGCACCCATCGTTTTTATATGTTATTAGTTTATTATCGAATTTATATTTCAGGCTGTGGGTTATTTGCCATTTGCTCTTGCGTGTCTCGAAACTAGGCACTATATAGGCGTATGCGTGTATCTCATTTGAATTATCTTGGAGTAAGATTACTTTTGGGGAAGCCCTAGGGGCTGAAATTCTTCTTTTCTTCTTCATCCTCGACTCCTCCCTCTCCTTTTCTTCAACCCTAGCACCTAACTCTCACTCGCCTCCCCGATGTCCCTTGAATGAAAGCAAACATATGCAAAATTTAGATTGCACTACAGGACAACGAAAATAAAGGTGCAAATGAATTGCAAGCACACAAGCCAATGGCAATGCACTGCATAAATTCTACTCCTAATCAAGGTTGCAAATGTCGGATGTCAGGTTCATGTCGATTTGAGTTTGAAATATCGTATGTCGGATTGCCGGAGATATATCAGGGATATTTTACAATGTCGGATTTTAATATTTAAATAAATCTATTTATATATATATTGGGCCATTTACCGGGACCTCCCCTCTAACTTTGCTAAATTACTGACAACACCTCTCTTATTTTCGAAATTACAAAAACTTTCCCTAAAGTTTTCATTTCATTACAAAAACCTCCCCTGAAGTTTTAATTTCATAACATCCATGCACAAAAATACCCCCCTCGGTGAACAGTGTCCAGGGGGGTATTTTTCTTCATAGATGCAATGAAATGAAAAGCCCAGAGGAGGTTTTGGTAATGAAATGAAAACTTAAAAGAGAGTTTTTTGTAATTTCGAAAATAAGAGGGGTGCTCTCACTAATTATGCTAGTTTACATATATATATATATATATAAACATTTTTTTGTAAATACGTGTAGTTACATACAAAATATATTTTTATGAATTACATAAAAATATATATACAAATAATGTATGCTTATACATTTTATAATAAACATATATACACATAATGTATGCTTATAAGATACACAAAAAGAAGCGTTAACGACAATAAACGACATAAAGAACACCAAATGAGAGTGAGACGGGAAAGAAGTCAAATCTTGGCTCAGTGAGATGTACGAATGTAGCACAAAATAAATATCATCACTCGGATGCTTAAAAGAAATGAAATATATATTTTTAGTCGTCATATATCGTCCGCGAGATATCGCCCGATTTATATTGGGAATATTTTCAAAAACACCATTTTTGCTTAAAATGTCGATGTCACGGTGTTTTTTGCCCAAAACCTTTATGTCGGCCGACATGTCGGACATATTGGACATGTCGGCTGATATCTACAATACTGCTCCTAATAACACAATCTAATGAACAAACTGGAGTTCACGATATAAACTCTAATACTGATGTGATCGATATAAACTCTAACACTGATGTGATGAAGTATACTATTGCCATCTTATTTTCTTGACAAGATCTGTATTCATTGGTTCCACTTCTAATTGGTGCAAATCTTCAAGTTGATATTCAGTTTATACTGGTTTGTATTGTATATTCCCCTCCTTGCCCTCAAATGCAAATAAGGATTGAGGGAAGGCACTGATTGACATACTAACATTCAAATTCAGGAGACAAATGTCCTATAACCCATCATCTATCCCTCTTTACATAGAATTTTGGAGCTTACTTGCCATAATTACCTTTAACTTAGCATTATTTGGCCATAAAATTTGGGAGCTTAGTTGCCATAATTACCTCTAGCTTTTTGTTTTTAATTCTCAAGTTGTTTGTTTCATTTTCATATTGCTGTATGTTAATATGTTATACTATGTCCGTGGAATAATTATTCCATGGCTTTTCATCATTTGAATGTTGGTTCTCCTGAGAGCATCATATGACTCTAGGTTGGTTAACTTGGTTTAGCATCTAACGAGTTGATGCGCGCACCAATTAATTTAATTTAATCACAAAATTAATTTAAGATTAAAATTTCCAACGATGAATCGGCGCATAACGGAGAAAGGGGTCGACCTCATCGAACATAGCTGAGGGAATCACAATGTGGAAGAGGGGTTGCTCCGAAGTGTTTGCGAGCGCAGGAGAACAGATAATGAAACAGGGGGGGTTTCGTGAGAATCTTAAAATTAGAAAAATCTAAACTTTATCCTTTTCTCTCTTCTGAGATTTATACCTCCATGCAGAAGTTTTTAGGAGTCGAGTATCTGTAAATTGGCGGTTGCTATCACAGGTGCGACTTGCTAACCAAGTACTACAGAAGGTGGTGACCCGCTATCTTCGCAGAGATAACATGCTGATATCAAGCATCAAGCGCCTCGCAGCATTGGCGAGAATGGGAAAGGAAGCTTTGATGAGCAGCGACGTTGACGAGGTCGGTAACATAATGCAAGAGGCATGGAGGCTTCATCAGGAATTGGATCCCTACTGCAGCAATGAGTTCGTGGACAGGCTCTTTGAGTTCGCCGACCCATACTGCGTCGGCTATAAGCTCGTGGGTGCTGGTGGAGGCGGTTTTGCTCTGCTGCTCGCTAAAGATCATAGCCGTGCACAGGAGTTGAGACGAGCACTCGAAGACGCTCCGGATCTTGATGTGAAGACCTACAATTGGAACATCTTTTTGGGGTAGATAATAGCGATGTGCCTGATATGCCCACTTCAATTGTATAAATAAGCGCTTGTTTTGTTTGCGCTTTGCGCTTCAAAACGAAAAGGTTCTTTATACGCGTTGACTATCTTTTTACGTGAAGGTTTGATCTTCCCCGAGAGGATAATTAATAGTAAAATAAAGACGTGTTTTAAGAAATTTGCAGCTGCCTATAAAATCACTTTTGAAAAGCTGTTTGAATTAACTGCTGTTGAATATATTTATTAATCATTTTATATAAAAAAAATACAGGTCTTATTGCATGTTGTAAGATTTGATAATAACTTTTATATAAAAAAAAGTGGTGATATTTTAGACCTTAGCTTCATTTTTGTTCTGGTGAATTTTGACAATGCCACAATGGGTAATTGCAAAGTGTATCATGAAAATATCGGCTTTTGGTAAAATGCATCCTGAAAGTTTAAAATTGGCAAAATGCATTCTCTAAAGTGATTTTTCTTAGCAATGTACACTCTAGAGTGTATATTTTGATCATTTTATTTTTTGCTTGTTGAGTGTGCACATTGTCAAGAAAAATCACTTTGGAGATGTATTTTATCAATTTTAAATTTTTGGGATGCATTTTGCAAAAAATTGATATTTCTAAGATGCATTTTGCCAATTATTCTCTTAAAATGTTGTTTGGCATGACAACGGTTATGACCGCCATCAAGAAATAAAAATAGTTTTGAACATCAAAAATGAAGTTCCCTACTGAGGTTAGGCGTTCACAAACAATTCATATTGATCGTCTTTGCTATGCCAAACAAAGCCTTTATATATAACCATCCATCTTTATTATGGTCCGTTGAGGGACATCACGAAGAACATGAACATGATACCCCATTAAGATGAGGCTATTTAAACCTACCTGGATTAAAATTTAACATTATCTCACACTTTTTAGGCATTTAACTAATTAAATTTGAGATATTTCACACTTTTTTTGTTACTGCAAAATAGCCCCAAATTTTTTTTTTGCAAATTCCTCCTAATTTCAAAACATGATTTATTGTGGTCTTAATTCTCAAATATATATATAAATAGAGTCAATCAAGTGAAACTCATATTCGGGGCCATACGCTTTTGTTCAGGGGGATCTCGAGGCAGTTCACAGTGTAATCTTAAATGTTACTTTTCAAAACAATCAACAATTGTCTGATAAATATCCTTCCATGCAGAGAGAGAAGGGCTCGGTTTAGATTCAAAAGCTCCACGGCCAATAACTGGCTCATTACAGTCTACTGGTTTAACAAATAATTTACACATGTGATTTGCAGGTTTAACATTCAAATAGCAGAATATTTTGGCATAATATCTGGAGAAATTGCAGCCTATGATTCAATCTGGACAAAAAGGCTTGCCTGCGGATGCAAGCCGGCATCTTTGAGCGACAAGCCGAACTTTTCGGGGCCATATGTGACGCGCGGGAAGTTCGAAACTAGACTGTATTTCTCTGCACTCAAGCAATCCAAAGAGTCCACGTAGTCATAGAGAGCTTGGATGGTCGCAGAGCTGTCGAATCTCCGCTCCTTGCGCTCTCCGGCGGGGAATCGCAAGAGGACCTGAACATTTATTGTAGTTCCTGATTAGATTCATAACTGAGGGGCGATGGTTTAAAGAAATAATCACAGGGAGTTTCATACCATCAGGAACAACAGCATAGCTTTACAAGTATGGGCTATATATTTTGGTACAAAAAAAATCAAGGATCATGAAAGTCATACAGGCAACGAAATTGTACCATATTTGATAAACTTCAATCATGTTTCAACTATATTTCTAAACACCAAATAACACACAAATTTGACCTAGCTCTGATAACAAGTTAAGAATCTGAAATAACTTTATATCCAAATTTAGTTGAGAATAAACTCCAGAAAAGGTGTGGGACTAAAAGGAGGAGAAAATAGAAAAAAAAACACCGGTTTTCTTTCAAATTAGCCTTTTAATAAACACGCAATTCAAATGAAAAAATATGGAAGTGGAGCTGCTTAAAGGAGAAACCAGAAAAGCACAAAAAAAACAGCCAATCACGCTCGAGCCGCATTTTTAACCCCATCAAGAGAAGAGTCGAACCCTACGAGCAGCCACGAGAAAGAACCACAAAGAAGGAAGCCTTAGAAATAGAAAAAAAGAATGGGCTTGGCATTGTTTCAGCTTCTGAACTAATCTACGGCTAATGCAACGAAATGCAACGAAAAAACTCTTAAAATGCAACGAAAAAAAGGAACCAAAAAGTTGAAAGCTCTGAGTTGTAGTATTCAAAGAACAAACATGAGATAGAACTAAGTAATGAAATGAAGAGACATAATGCAAAGAACTCTAAAGATAAAATATGCACTGAGAATGAGGTATCGTTATAGAGCAGTCAGACATTTTCAATGCAAAAAAAGCTACAAAACTGCGAATTAATAATTTGACTTCAATAAATTTTCATTCAAAGAAGTTTCGCAAAACTTAAACATAACTTGGCCAAAATGAGAAGCTGGGTTTTGCAGAAGGCAAACTCAGGAAGTTATACAGATATAGTGATTTGTTGAATATTTAAGGGAGTCATATTTTTCAAGAGATTCCAAGATAATGAATGCAGTGGTGGATTGCTAACATAATACCCCATTTTTCCAGCCATTCAAGTTTTTATAGGCAATGTTCTACTAATACCACTAACGGATACTCGGTGATCCCCGCTTAGGATAAAATTGCAATCATACTATGTGAAAGCATTTGTACAAGTAAAATGGTATGCTGATTACAAAAATTAAATAGTGAGTGTTTAAATATAATTTTAAAACAGTTTGCTTTGAACAACTTTTTATGTCAATTCCTGAAGGGCTCCAAAATAAACTGATTCGTGTGTTATGACACGTGACTGGTCGCTCGTGCATGCCCTGTCACGAGATCTCAGTCGGGAGCTCGTAACAACTTGGTATCAAAGCCAACCGCCGACATTCCTGTCTCCGGCACCTACTGCGACATCCTCCGCTCACCGCGCCAGTCCCCCCGTGCACCTGCCGCTGCCCAGCACTGCCGCCGGCCTACTGCCCTCTCTCTTTGTGCCCTTCCAGCAGTCCTCCATGGGCGAAGGCGGCCCGTCGCTCACCCAGGTCGTGGAGCTCTTCCACACCATGTTTACCACCCAAAATGTGAAAATGGACCATTCACCCCCAATCACAGGTGTAAGTGGTTATACTGGTTTGAAGTGGATACCCATCTGAAGATGATGATGATGGAGTCGAGGACACCGACACACCTCAACTCTCTCCACGCCAGGGAGGGGCCTCGGAAGGGTTGCACGATTCAGATGTATGTGGATATTGGCTGGATGCAACTACTAGCTCTCATGGATACGGACAGCTACACGGTTTTATCCGTCAGGACATGGCCATCAGTTTGCGCCTTCCTTTCGCCTCCCGTAGCCGCCGTCAAGGTGGCAATGGCCAATGACCAGCAAATGTCGTGCCCTGAAGTTTGTCAGCGTGTGGCCTTTACGGTGGACGGGTACCACTCCCACACAAACCTCTACTTGGTGGACATTCGCGGCTTCGAGGTTGTCTTGGGCGTTTGTTGGTTGCGCACGTTGGGCACCCTCACGTAAGACATCGACCGCCACACCATGTCTTGGTACACGGGCTCCCATTTGGTCCAGTGGCAAGGCCAGGACCCATGGTTGTCTTCGTCTTCGTTTTTGGTGCAGACCGAGCCTCTTCCCACTCCTGTGGCGACTGTGGACAGCCAACCCCCCAGATCTCTCGGAGCTTCTCCACTCATTTGCCGACCTATTCAGCCCCTGATCAGGCATTCTTCCCCGCCTCCAACAGGATCATTGCATCTGCCTCCATCCGGGGACACCCTCGATTGTGGTACGGCCATAACGTTATCCTTTCCATCACAAGGATGAAATAGAGAGACAATGTGACCTTCTCATTACCCAAGGCCTCATCTGGTGCAGTGTGTCGCCTTTTTCCTCCCCGATTCTATTAGTGCACAAGAAAGACGGCTCCTGACGGCTCTGTGTCGACTACCGGGCACTTAACTCCCATACGGTGAAGGATAAATTTTCCATTCCGGTCGTGGAAGAACTCTTAAATGAATTGCATGGTGTGTTTTTTCTCCAAATTGGATTTGTCCTAGGGCTATCACCAAGTCCGCATGGCGACTGACGACGTGGAGAAGACCGCCTTTCGCACCCACCGCGGTCATTTTGAGTTCTTGGTCATGCCGTTCGATCTCTCACGAACGCTCTCTCAACTTTTTAGGGGCTAATGAACGAAGTATTTCACCCTCTCCTCCGCAAATTTGAACTTGTTTTTTTGACGATAGTCTAAATCTATAGCAAGTCATGGGCAGATCACATGCAACACCTCCATATTGTTCTTCGTTTGATTCAAGCTCACCAGTTAGTAATGTTGTAGATAACGGATATCGGAGACACATCGGTTTAGGTTTTTCATGTCGGTTTTACTATGTCGGGAGATATATCGGGGATATTTCATATATCGGGTTTTAATATTTAATTATTTATATGTGTAATTATTTATAAATTTAATCATTTTTTTCATTTATATATATTAATAATTTGATATTTATTGAACTTCTAAATTTATTAAACTAATATAAGTTTTTTGTGTTATACAAGGAATAACGGTATAATGCATGAAATAAAACAAGAGAAAGTAGAATGTCGGGAAGTTGTCCGTAACAATGAAAGATAAGAAATCTTTAGTCCATAATTCAAAGACCTTGCATAATTGACATCGATGATACACTTGGGCAAGGAAGAAAATCGAAGGAAAAAAAGAACCTAAACAATGAAACAATTTTGGTCTGTTATCTATTAGACCATAAACACTAATTAAAATAAGTTCAAAAAAACCAATCGATAAAATATCGGGATATATCGGCCGATATATCGGCGAATATATCGGTCAATAATAGACATATCGGAGGATATATTTCAAAAGGATATTTTGCAAAATAATATCGGAAACATGTCGTTTTGTCCATAAAACCTTTATATCGGCCGACATGTCGGACATGTCGGAGGATATCTACAACACTGCCAGTTGGTTCTCAAGTCATCAAAGTGCTCCTTCAGACAGAGCTCTGTTACTTATTTAGGGCATGTTGTCTACATTTTTGGGGGTTTCGGCAGAGCCGGACAAGCTCCAAGGGATGGCATCATGGCCTATGCCACAAACACCTACCAACATAGCGGGTTCCTTGGTCTCACGGGCTACTACCAACACTTCATCCATGACTATGACACACTTGAAAAGCCTTTGTTGTGCCTCCTCCGCAAGAATGCTTTCACATGAACAGAAGCCGCTGCTCAGGCTTTCCACACCATACAGGAGGCCTTGATGTCCGCTCACGTTCTCCTACTTCCAGATTTTTTTGTCTTTCCTCGTGGAATGTGATGCTTCAGGGCTAGGTTACAGAGCCGTGCTACAACAGGAAGGGCATCCAATAGCTTATTTCATTCATCGGACAGCCTTATACCATCGCAAATTGTCGTCCTATGAAAAAGAACTCATTGGCCGCACGTTCGTTATTCAGACGGACCACTATAGCCTCGAGTACC
Source organism: Platanthera zijinensis (assembly GCA_039513925.1). Taxonomy (NCBI): domain Eukaryota; kingdom Viridiplantae; phylum Streptophyta; class Magnoliopsida; order Asparagales; family Orchidaceae; genus Platanthera; species Platanthera zijinensis. The sequence continues at coordinate 32,354,430 of CM077085.1, forward strand.
TACTCGAGTAACGTCTTTCCATAGTAACACAATAAAGGTGGGTGAGTAAGCTCCTCGTATACGACTTTAAGGCAGAGTATAAAGTTGATGCTTAATCGCGCCGCTGATGCCCTCTCTCGACGTGATACTCACCCCGTGTAACGAGCCAAAATTTCATTATGAAGAGAAATCAAAGTTGTGACATTTATCGTATCATTATTTATAGTATCAATATTTGCGAACATTTGGTGTGCACCAAGAAGTACGAATATATTTATGAAATTAGTGTGCGGATATTGGGTGTGCCAATAGTAAGAACAATTTAAGAATTTTGGGGTGCTAATAACTAAGTATATGATTATATTTTTGGTAGCAATTGTTTGGTTAGGGATTATATTGTTGACTGTTGTATTGTTGGCTTGTGATTTTGACATGTGGTTTATTATATTATGGCTGAGTTGGAATTGATTTTGGACACATGGCTTAGCCATGTGTTGGCTGGTGGGTAGAGTTGGGCTTCAATTGTGACACCTAGCTAAGCTAATCAGTGCACTTATGTTTCTTTGGTTTACCTGAACCGCTGACCGCTTAATCTCGTGAATAAAATCCCGAGCCCCCTTCTTTCTTCCACACTTTCTTCCTGTTTCCTGTGTTGATTCTGGCTCTGCGTGCGGCTGCTGTCGTTCTTCCCGGCCATTTATCCTCTTCTCCTGCAAGCTCTCTCTCCCTCTCTTCATCCCTCTCATTTCTCTGCTGATTGTGGCTGCTTCCTGTGTTGTGTTGCTGCTTTCTATGTCGTATCGTTCCTTGTGTCGTTGTTTTAGGGTTGCATGGTTGCTGATCTTGAGTTCATGCCACTGCTACTGCACTTCTCCCCTGCTTCGTAGCTACTTCAGTGTTTTTCTCGGAGTTTCTGGAAGGACTTCGCTGACCCCCTATGTATCCGAGAAGGATCGGTTCTGCAACACTTCCTTCCTCCCCCTCCTGCTGTAAGGATGCTCTTTTTCTCTTTATTTTACTTAAATTATTGATGCCATCCTATATACGTCTTAATTAGGGCTGTTAAAAGGGGAGGTACTCAGTGGGGACAGTAAAACCCGAGGCCTAATCGATCCACAATGGACATCCCCCATGGACTTATTCTCTACAGGAATCGAGTTTACGTAGATGCCTCGTACCCCCTCATTTCCACCATTTTAGAGGATGTTCACTACCGCAGACATGAAGGCGTCCACCATACTCTCCAACGTCTCCGCCCAGAATTCTTTTGTAAGGGGATGCGCAAGCACGTACATTCCTTCACTGCGAGATGCACAGTATGCCAACGGAACAAGGCAGATCATCTTCTTCTGAAGGGTCTACTCCAACCTCTTTTGGTGCCTAGCACAAATTTGGTTGGATTTATCCATGGATTTTGTCAAAGGGTTGTCTTCCACCCGCGGAAAATCAATTTTGATGGTGGTGGTGGATTGTTTCTCAAAAGGGGCCCATTTTATTGCATTGGCACGACCGTTCCTCGCCGAGAATGTCGCTCAGATCTTTTTTAAACGGATCTTTCGCTTGCACGGAATGCCAGAGACCCTTGTTTCGGATCGCAACAAGGTTTTTACTAGTAATTTTTGGAAAGAACTCTTCACTCTAAGAGGCGCTAAGCTCGCATTTTCCTCGGCCTACCACCCTCAATCGGATGTCCAAGCGGAGGTGGCAAACGCATCGTAGAGATGCACTTACAATGTATTGCCGAAGATCAACCACGGGATTGGCCTCACTAGCTTCCTTGGATCGAGTATTGCTACAACACCGCATACCATACGACACTCAAGGCCGCACTGTTACGCCTTATTTATGGTCGGGAACCACCACGCCTCTTGTCTTATACAGGCGGCTCGGCCCGGTTGGAAGCCGTGAACCGGGAGTTGGAGGATAGAGATGAGTTCTTACTAGCAGCCCGAAACCGCCTTCTACAAGCTCAACAACGCATGGAAATAACCTGCAACAGCGGCCACCGCGAGCTTAGCCATCGGTGATTGGGTATGGGTTCGGCACCAACCTTTCCGCCAAGTGACTACTACAAAGCCCACCTCCAACAAATTGGGACCAAAAGTTTTGGCCCTTTTCCGATCACAGACCGCAATGGAGATGTGACATACCGTCTTGGTCTTCCTCCGGAGGCTCGCATTCACAATGTCTTTCATATCTCTAAGCTAACGACGTTCGTGGGTTCGGCGTCCTGCTCGCGCTCGCTGTCGGCGTCTCCTCTAACCTCCCCCACTCTTGATCGGTGTATCTTCATCCTCCAACCATAGCACCGCCGGGCTCCAAGAAAGGGCCAACTAATTCCTCGTGGGATTTCCCTCTCTCACGCCCCGTCACGAGATCTCAGTAGGGAGCCCGTAACATTGTGCTACACTTGTTTAATTATTTTGTGCCATTGAATATGCACTCTTGGTGTTTAAAACACTGAACTTACCATTTCAAGAGCTAAACTTTATAGCGTTCTGTTGAAATCATCAGCCTAATGGCCTCCAAAACACAATTCTTCCCACTTTGCATTCTCCCTGCCTTTTTTCCTAGCTCTTCTCTCTTACTCCTCTTTCTATCCCTCTGAACATCTATTTCTCTAGCCCGCTCCTGTCTATTCTGTGCATGCATATCTCTTCCCCTCAATAAATAAGTAATTCTCTCCCTCTCTGATTTTTAGAGTCTTTCAAGCTCCAGTTACTCAGCCTCTCTTCTATGCTTTCAATTACTATTTTTTCTTGCCTGGTCCATCATTTCCTCTGTAGGTCCTTGGTTGGTTAGCAGGTTGTGTAAAGAGCCGCCTGCAACATTCTGAGTAGTGGAATCTAATTGCTGATAGTTTTTCAGTGTGCAAAGTGATTATGCATGCTAATGATGTTTCCATGTATTTATGCTTGTGTGGGTAATTTTAATGATTCAGGTGACTGTATTCTTGTTGGGACTGCTATCAAGGCTTGGCTGACTTGTTCAGGTTGTCTGGGGCTTGTTTGAACAAAGCAATGCTCCAGTTCTGATGGCCCCTTTTATACAGCTCTCTGACTGCTTAAATAATGTTTATTGTAGGGAAGTAAGTTTCGTTCATAATTTTCCCTAACCAGAATGATAGGAAAGAAAAGTTGCACCGAATAAGGAGAGAGAAAACACAAGAAGTAAAAAAAGCAGTATTTATCTGATTGCAGTAATGTGTTATGGGCCAACCTGTCAAGCATTGATATCTCGTTAGAGGTGGAGATACAAGCGAGTCGAGCTCAATCTACAAAGAATGCGAGTAGAACTAAGGAGTGGGAGCGGTGCTCAACCCTAAGCCTAACCCTAACCCAAACACTAACCCTAGAAGGGGGAGAGAAAAAGAACAAAGTGAGAGGAGGGAATTTTCATAATTTCTTTCATAACCATTTATGACCGAAGAGGTTCTACATATATAGAAAAACAAGATGACAAAAAATGTAATTAAGTCGGAACATTTAGACTTATAAAATACTCAATATATTAAAATACACTAATGACTTCTAATGACTCGTAACCTAACGATTTAAATAAAACATACATAAAAATATATGAATAATGGTTCATGTGAGACCATAACATCCCACCAGTCCTTCAAAATCGAACTTGCCTTAAAGTTCGGAAAGCCACGAACGTCAAATTGCTAGTTCTTTTATCTCCCGCCAAAAGAGTTCCTATACCAGGTCCCCACAGTCACGACTTCCTCTAGTGAGTCCCACTTGTGGGCACTAGTTAAGGGAAGGAGTATGTTGTAGAAGGGTCATGCTTCTGTTTCAACGGGCACCGTGATTGGTGTCAGCAGGCTAGAGGTTTGATGACAGATGAAGACGGAATGGGAGCCATTGGGAGCTGACAACGGGGGTAGACAGTAGTGGTTCCAACCGAAAAGTAATCACCAAAAGTGGTGGTTGGAGAATGATCACTAGAGCAGGTGGCACAGAGCTCGAAGCTGGAAGAATATGTGGATGGAGAGGAGGGTGTTTGCTGGAGTCAAAAGAGTTTGGTGGCGGTGCAGAGGCTATCGGGAGGGCTACAGAATCTGCAGGACCCCGTGATGTGCTCTGATTATTATCGTAGGGCTCATGTGTCTCGATTGGAGGTTGGTGTTGACATCTATGATTGTTGCAAGGGACTAATGTAATTTGAAAATGATTAATCACTTAAGTATGACGAGAGAAAAGTAAATGACTTGGTTTTAAGGAGGAAACCATAATCCCCTCTATATATGGAGGCAGACTAGGAAAAACAAAGAAAAAATACAATAATAATGCGCATCTCAACACCCCCCTTAAGTTGGGTGTGTGATGTCAAACATTCCCAACTTGCCAACAAGTTCTTTAAAGAAACCACTGCATAATCCCTCTATGATTGTTGCTCAGAGGGCACAAACGGAGTAACAACAATGTCTTTATCTATATTTTCTTTAATGAAATGTCTGTCGATTTCAATATATTTGTACGATCATGTTGCACAGGGTTGTGAGCAATACTGATCGCAACCTTTTTATCGCAGTATAGCCTGATGCCTCACTACTTTTAAACCCAAGATCGGTCAAAATGGTACGTATCCATAACCCTTCACAGATTTTGTAAGTCATAGCCCTGAAATCCTCCTCAGCACTCGATCTGACAATCACATGTTTTTTACTCCTCCAAGTGACTAAATTTTCACCCACCATAGTGCAATACCCAGACGTGGACCGTCGATCTTCAATCGATCCAACCCAGTCAACATCTGTGTACACCTCAAAGTCAGCTCTTTATTTGATGAAAATAGGATGCCTTTCCCAGGAGACGACTTGAGATATGTGAGGACACGATGAGCAGCATCTAAATGATGAGTCCTCGGGGAATGCATATATTGACTGAGCACTCCTACATCATAGGAGATATCTGGGCGAGTATGCGACAGGTAGATCAGTTTTCCAACCAACCTCTGAAAGTTGGGAATGTCCTCAATCATGTCACCGTCATCTTTTCCAAGTCTGTAATTGACTTCTTTTCCAAGTCTGTGATTGACATCTTTTCCAAGTCTGTGATTGACTTCGATTGGAGTGTCAGTCGGTCTGCACCCACTCTTCCTAAAGCTTCAAGAAGGTCTAGAGTATACTTTCTCTGTGATGTGAATATCTCGTGTTTGGACCTTGCAACCTCAATACCCAAGAAGTACCTGAGGTTCCCCAAGTCTTTTACTTCAAATTCTTTGGAAAGTCTCACTTTCAATGCCTGAATCTCATTCTGATCATCACCTGTTATAATGATGTCATCTACATAAACTATCAGAACAGTTAGTTTTCCATCATTATTTTTGATGAAAAGAGTATGATCCCCATTGCTCTGGGAGAATCCAAAGCATGTCATTGCCTTGTGAAATCTTCCAAACCAAGCTCTAAGTGTTTGTTTCAGATCATACAAGACATTCTTCAACTTGCACACTTTGTCTTCAGATCCTCTGGGAGAGAGACCAGGAGGTAGAGCCAGTTGAATATACGCTTTTATTTCGTATTGAGATTATGTATTCCACGTGATATGTCACGTGCTAATGTAATTATATATATGTATGTGGTGCCCGGTTTAGGGTATGAGAAAATACAATCCCTATTTCTACATGGTATCAGAGCATTATGGATCCCTCCGCTCCCGCTTTCGTCGATCCTGCTCGCCCTCGCCCTCGCCAGTCCGATGTCAGTCCGCCGCCAGTCCACTCGCCCGCTCGCCGTCTTCCGCTCGCCCGCTCGCCGTCTTCCGCTCGCCCGCTCGCCGTCTTCCGCTCGCCCGCTCGCCGTCTTCCGCTCGCCCGCTCGCCGTCTTCCGCTCGCCCGCTCGCCGTCTTCCGCTCGCCCGCTCGCCGTCTTCCGCTCGCCCGCTCGCCCGCTCGTCGTCTTCCGCTCGCCCGCTCGCCCTCTCGCCCGCTCGCCGTCTTCCGCTCGCCCGCTCGCCTCCTTCCGCTCGCCCGCTCGCCTCCTTCCGCTCGCCCGTTCGCCAGTACGCCGCTACCGCTCGACGTCTCTCTTCAGCGGCTCTCCGCCTTCGGAGGCCTTCTCCGCCTTCCGGGCGGCCCCCCGCGTCTCCGGCCGTTTTGTCCTCCATGGGGCAGCCGGAGACCTCTTGCTCACCTCCTCCAGTGTTCCTTCCGGCGTCATGATCTACGGGGGACCCGTTGGAGCTCTTCCATCTCTCGTCTCAATGGATGATCAATCCACTATCTCCACGGTTCCTCAATCTGGTGTTCCAACCGGTTCGTCTGTCGACACTCCTCAGAGCCATGGTCTGTCCGGCTCGTTGAAGATCACTACTGTTGCCTTGGATGACACGAATTATCTAGAATGGTCCAGGGCGGCCCAGCATGCTATTCGCAGCCACCAGTTATATGGAATTATTGATGGTACCACCGTTGAGCCACCACGTACCGATCCCACATGGAAAAAATGGGATGCGGAAAATTCGTTGGTTGTCTCGTGGTTACTTCACTCGATGTCCCTCAAGTGTATCGCAGTTATATGTTGTTGGACTCCGCATATGATATTTGAACTCGGGCCCGTGATACCTACTCTCAGGCAGGCAGTTTGATGCAAGTGTATGAGCTCACTTGTCGTGTTCTGGAGCTGAAGCAGGGCACTATGTCTGTTTCTGCCTATTATTCCGAGTTTGAGCACCTCTATCAGGAACTGGACTTCTTCAATACTTTTACGGCAGCTTGTACTGTTGATGCACTGACACTTCAGAAAGACAAAGATTGTTTCCGTGTCCACGTCTTCCTTATGGGGCTCAACATGGAGTTTGATGTTGTCAAAAAATATTGAAATAAGAGAGTATTTTAGGGCTATTCTCTAGGAAAAAATTTGATCCAAAATGGAATAACAGGATTCTCAATTAACGCCAAGCCCTAATCATGCTGAATTGTGAAATAAAAAGAAAATATAGACTATTACATGGACAAACAAAAAAGAGAATATAATCATAAGTTAACATTGAGATAAAGATAACCTCTTATCATTACCCAACTAAACTATGGAGAAAGATAATCCCATTTACAATGACTATCACACTATCTTGAAAGTAATAATTATGTCCTAAATTATTTTGGGATGTCAAAGACTCCTAACTGTGCGAACAAAACAGACAGATTTGTCACTCGTGTATGTAGCACGGTCTACGCACATACGTTGATACTGACTGAAGGTAGATGGATGCATACTCAAAATCATGTATGTACATCCACACTGATAGAAAATGTATGAATGCGTACATACGTAAGTGATGTCCTGTATTCGTCTCCTTTTTAATTCCTTTAGGAGCTTCAAGAAACTTGGGAAAGTCCTCACATTTCTTCACTCATGCATTTCAGAAGTCTCCTTTTGAATTCCTTTTAGAGCTTCAAGAAACTTGGGGAAGTCCTCACATATTCTTCACTCATGCATTTCAGAAGTTTGTTCCCCTATTTCGATGCACACTTGACTTACAACAAAGACTACTTTCTTATTAAAAGCTTCTTTAGAATTATGCTAAAGACTACTAATACCACCAAGCAATCTAAATGATTGTGCTGATATTTCTGTATTTCACTACTTTGTAACAAGTGCTCAGCTAGTCAACTTCAGCTTGAAATTGATTAAAAACATTTTATTTAAAAAAATCTCATTTTTGGCCATCCAAATTTAAGGCAAAAAATCTCATTTTTGGCCATCCGAATTTAAGGCAAAAAATCTCATTTTTGGCCATCCAAATTTAAGGCAAAAAATCTCATTTTTGGCCATCCAAATTTAAGACGCGACATTTTTTTATGGTTTCTACTCAACAGTTATTACGGACGCGGAGAAGGGAGAGGGACACTCTCCAATGTGGTGGGTATACAAGAGCCGCAAAAGGCCCACTAGTGACATGCCGGTGGAAAGTCATTAAGATGCACACATATTTAGGGGAATCGAATGTATCTTTCCTTGTTTGTAATCGGACCAGGGGTGTTATATAAACCCACGGGGCTATGTAATTTGGCATTTTGGATGGTATTATGAATATTGGGGACCGTAGGGGTTATTTTTTTCTCCTTCTTTCTCTCTTCTCCTCCTCTCAAATTTGGTAGCCGTGGATCCTACTTTTCGAGAGCTAACAATTTGGTCTGACTTGCCTCGCTTCCGGGCATGGTTTCCGTCACCGGAAATCTTCGTCCCAGCGTCATGCGTTCGCTGCTCTCGATCCCGTCCGCGTCTCGCGTCCGCCGCTCTGTCCGACAGACCAATTATCGTTGCACCCTTTCAGTGGCATGCACAATGATCTCGAAAGGGCTCATGTCGACCTCCCCTTTTACACGGAAATTTCCCGATGACTTTGGTAGACTGACAAGTTCCCATCGCGCCTTCCAATGTCGTGTCTCAGAGGCCCATGTCCACCGTTCCCAACAGCTTGCATCGACCCCCCCCCCCCCTCGTCGAAGGAGTGAAAGGTGATTGATTCCTCTGCTAACGAAAACACAGTTTTTAACTGCACCCGACAGGAGACAACGCCTCCATGCTCGTCCGACAACGCACCATCCTTCCTTCCGCGTGCATGCCCTCATGGCTTTGATCTATGGCGCACGCGGACACACCCGCACCTCAGCCTCCAGTAGAAATGGCCATCCCTCACCGCCTTGATGCTCATGCGAAGTCCATTGCCTCACTCCAAGCATTAATACGGCTAATGGATATTAAGTTTGATGCCCTCCTAGACGTCTGACCGTGTGCCTCCTTGAGCTCCAATGCGGAGTCAGCATCGCTCCTCGGGGCACAGCTGGACCTTCCCGGGGATCCTATCCCACTGCCGGCGTACCTCCTGCCTGCACTCCGTTCGTTTGACGTCCCCTCCTTCAATGATACCGAACCTATGGGGTGGATTGCCCACGTGAAACAGTTCTTCAACATGCTTAAGATGAGAGATCTTTTAACATAAGAATGAATAAATAAACTGTATGACATGCTGAATATTCCATAAAATGAGAGATTTTTTCTAATATATGAAAGCAATAAACAGAGTCTACGCCATATTAAGGTTTTGTTTGAGTGGGTGGTGGTGGTTGGAGAAGAAGATAAAATAGTTTTTTTGAGTGGAGCTCCCTCACGGTGGTTGGAATCAGACATAAAATGGTATTTTGGAGGATCAGTGATTCCAAATGGAGGCATTTTAAAAAAAAGGTAAGAAATAGCGTATGCGTCTTCTCAAAAATGTAATGGAGAAAAAACACCGAAACAAACAAAGCGTAAATGTGTCAGGAAGAATAATAGTTTTAATACAACAAAAACTAATACGAAATAACTTTCAGCTAAGGTAGGTTATCAATTCAATTATACAAACAATGCCACATACTTATCAAAATACTTGGGGAAAAAGAAAATTAAAGAAATAACAAAGCAAGTCAATCTAGGTCAAACTAGAAAGTCAATCATTACAATGATTAAATGAGGCAAAGCATTTTATTAGAAAACTACTCAGAAATGCATGCCAAAAGTGGCAAAAGAAAAAATAGTTGATGTGAACTGAAACTTGTGCAACAACTTAAGAGGTCCTGTCTTAAGAAAACCCGATGGCGACACGAAAATGTTTAATCTTATTGTAACAATATGATATGATTAATCATATTACATATTAAAATCTACATTAAACAGAAATTGGTAATCGTATTTGTATGATAAATTTACATGATTTTTTGTAGGAAAGTGTTATGTGCCTATTATACAAATGATATGAATGTGTAAGTACGTAATCCGCGGAGACTGCGAGGGAAGAAGAAGGGGATCCATGCTCAACCCTAACTCTAGAAACGGGGAAGAAGAGGGACTGGAGAGGGAGGGAAGAACTTGAGAGAGAAAGAGATTGATTTCATTTTTTTTATATCTCATACAAGACCTAAGGGGGCCTATATATAAGATCCTGATGGCATGGGCATAAATACCCTATCTAAAGAGAATGCTCTAGTAGTAGAACACACCTTCGCCTTTCTCCCACTGCAATTCCCGCCAGACCAAGTGGTCAGGAAAGCCCTCTAGTATGCCAGGGATACCAAATTTGTCATGGTCTCCAGCATCACGCCCAAACGGAGGATCACTCGCTGGGTTAGTTGGACACCGCCCCTACCCAATTGGTTCAAGCAACATACCGATGGATCCCTAAGGCATTCCGACAATCATGCAAGTGCGGGTGGACTTGTCAGAGATTCTCTGGGTCACTGGCTTGTAGGCTTCACTACTAATATTGGACCTACTTATAGCTTTGTGGCTGAGCTTGGGGCCTTCGTGAAGGCCTCAAATGCGGGAAACATGAAAATACTAAGATGCTAATAACCCGTAACCACGACTCGACTCGATACAGCTTAACTGATACAACTCGACTCATACACTTGACTGACTGGACTCAATACTTAAAAGCTAATAATAATATAACTGCTAGATAATTGATGGCGTGGGACCCATAACAGAAAGTTCTAGCGTGTACTTCACATGATACCAGATATATTTTTGTCTTGAACCAATTAAAATTCATTCTTAAATAGTAAGTTAAATAATCTTAATATATGAAAAGGATGACCTTTGTACGAGAATACTTACTTGAGTAACATTGGGCCCTTTTGTGGGCTCAGCCCCCAGTGACATAGCTTTTTCTTGCCGTCTTCTAATGATTGCAGCTTCTCTTTCAGCAGCTTCATGAGCAACCCTCTCCTGAGCCCTTTCCTCTTCCAAGCGCTTCCTTTCAGTCTCTCCAACTTCTCTTTCCAGCCTCTCTTGCTCTTCTTTCCTTTGACGCTCTCTAGCCTTATGATATAGGAAATGAAATGTTTATAGACAAAGGCCAACATCTTATTATACAAATGAAAGTTCCAGTTTATAACTCAAGTAATTGGAAAATGTTGATCTTATTTAGCACATCTAATAGTGTACCTGATCAGCTTCAAGTGCTATTCTGTACGCAGCATCCTGCTCCTCTCTCAGACGAAGGTTGTTCCTCCTCTCTTCTGCCTCAAGCCTTAGAGCAACAAGAGATGCCGTACTCTCTTCCACAACACGCAGAAGGATGGCTAGCATTTCTTCAGGAGATTTTAGCCCCTCGATCTAGGAAGATACATGATATTAGATAGCTTCATGATGAGTAAAATGCAAAGCAAATGCAAGTAGAAAAACAGGTAAACTACAAATCAAAAATACCAAAGCACGCTCTCATAATACGACATCGGTATTATTTGATAGGTTAAACATCAAGTGTATTCAGAGCACCACTTCAGAATAACCATCTATGGCTATCACAACAATTGTATGATATCAATTTTACAACCTAGTGTAGCAGAACTCAAAATTCCTCATGCTCCACGTGTACAACCCCGTATTCGCGAGGCGAGGACCCCGAGCAAGGCTTAAGGCATGCTAGTAAGTTTGAGCCCCTTTGAGGGGCGGGGGCGGCGATTAGGCAGACACCCGTCCCGGCATGATAGGCGTGAGGGGAAGCTGCGGGACCGGCCGGAGTCCGGAGGCGCACCCCTGCCTCGCGGCCAGGCGAGGGCAGGCGGGGCGAGACCGGCCCGGGGCCGGATTCTCGCCCCTGCCTCGCGGCCAGGCGAGGGCGGGCGGGGCGAGACCGGCCCGGGGCCGGGTTCTCGCCCCTGCCTCGCGGCCAGGCGAGGGAAGGCGGGGCGAGACCGGCCCGAGGCCGGGTTCTCGCCCCTGCCTCGCGGCCAGGCGAGGGCAGGCGGGGCGAGACCGGCCCGGGGCCGGGTTCTCGCCCCTGCCTCGCGGCCAGGCGAGGGCGGGCGGGGCGAGACCGGCCCGGGGCCGGGTTCTCGCCCCTGCCTCGCGGCCAGGCGAGGGCGGGCGGGGCGAGACCGGCCCGGGGCCGGGTTCTCGCCCCTGCCTCGCGGCCAGGCGAGGGCGGGCGGGGCGAGACCGGCCCGGGGCCGGGTTCTCGCCCCTGCCTCGCGGCCAGGCGAGGGCAGGCGGGGCGAGACCGGCCCGGGGCCGGGTTCTCGCCCCTGCCTCGCGGCCAGGCGAGGGCAGGCGGGGCTAGACCGGCCCGGGGCCGGGTTCTCGCCCCTGCCTCGCGGCCAGGCGAGGGCAGGCGGGGCTAGACCGGCCCGGGGCCGGGTTCTCGCCCCTGCCTCGCGGCCAGGCGAGGGCAGGCGGGGCGAGACCGGCCCAGGGCCGGGTTCTCGCCCCTGCCTCGCGGTCAGGCCGGGCGAGACCGACCAGGGGGGGGGGGTGGCCGGAGGGCGTGACCTCTCATGCTTTTACCGTTTTACCCCCAAGGTGGATTTTCCCTTTTTGCCCCCCGGTGTGGAGGTTTTCTATTGGCTGGAGGCATTTTTGCCCCAGGGGCATTTTGGTCATTTTGCCCCCAGGACTTGGAAAAACTATAAATAGACCCTTAGGGGTGCTTTGGAGAGGGGACTTGTCATTCTTTCCTTAGCCACTAAAGTCTCTCTGGCTTTCCTCCAAGGCACCTAGCTCAAGCATTGGCTAGGGAGGGGGAGACCTCAAAGGTCTTCTGGGTGTGAGGTGGGACCTCCACGCTAGAGCCGAGGGTCAGTTCATAGTTTCCTAAGTCTTCGGTCCGTGACGTTCTTCCGAGTGTAGTAGGTGTGAGGTCACCCCTTTCCCCAAGGGTCGAACTCCACAGGAGTCAATTTTGGCTTCGGTCATTTTTGGCTTCAACACCACGCATGCAGCCTTAGGACTCACACAACCCACTATTCATTTATTTTTCATATGTTTTAATTTATGTTTGTGTCGATGTATGTTGCGTCTTTAATTATCATATCATTGACTCTAGCATATGTTATTTTATGTCCAAGTACTAGAGCTTATTACGATTTTACCATCATGTAATTAAATATATAGACCCCTGGGGTCATGAATAATGGGAACCAATGATTTTTTAAAAATCCCTCTCTCTAAGTTCTCTCTTTTCTCCTCCTCCTTCAAGCTAGGATTTGGGTTTAGTAAGATTCCCTCTCTACCTCTTCTCCATAGGTTGACCGCAGGCCCCTTGTATCTCCTCCGCCACAACCCTAGGTATATTTGTAGCACCTGAATATTCCACACATTATACTGGAATGTTCTACAATCTCCTAGATCAATCCAAACATCCACGTGTAATTTCACTACTCTAAAGCTCTCCAAATCAATCTAAAATATTCAACTCCCTTCCAAAATCATAGAGGTCTCCATAACCTTATGGAACCTCCCCATTGAACTCTAAAAGTTGAGCCCAAGAAACCCTGTGCCATGAATAGGAAAGCATCAAGCCAGCCGTGGCATGATCCCCCATCCACTCCTACAACGCTCTCATGCCAGACTTCTCCCGCTCTGTCTCACTCTCAAGTAATTTGTTTCGTTGAATCAAACTCTATTGCCCAAGATAACCATTCTGCTTCGCACAAATGGCTCATCATCCTGCATCTCAATCTTTCTTCCTTCTGGAGAAAACACACCCCCACTTCATCCTTTTCCCACTTGGTTCGACGAACTTGTTTCCCCACGATCTTTATTCTGCGAAATCATGTTACTCTTCAAGGCAGATTGCAGACTTTGGCTTTATCATAAAGTTGCAGTCCATTTCCTTCCACAAGCATAGCTCCAAGAAACCCATGGCGTTATTTCACACTTCCCACTATTAGGAAATTCCAGATGAACCATTGAGATAAGAACTCACAGTGAACTTGCTCATTTTACCTCTAGCTTAAATTCATCTACAGTGATGAGAACTATCATCACAAGAAGTATCTTAAGGGTGATATATGTTCTCCGCATAGAGAAATCGTATGAATTGTGATATATGTTGCACAAGAAGTATCTTAAGGGTGGGTGACCTACCTTATCACCCTCGCGTAGACCACGTGCACGTGTGGGACCCTCGTCAGGTACATGAACCCAGATCACGTGAAAGAAGGCCGAAATCGTAAAGAGACTCAAACGACATACAACACACACAAAACAAGAACAACACAAAAAAACGCAAAACTTCAGCATCCTTTAGAGATCAACACCCCATAAGGGTTAGCAGCTGCGGGAAGCGATAGAAACCAGAGGGGCAGCTGTAACATGGATCCACCAAGCCGGAAGAGGAGGCGGCAAGCCAGAGTTGTCGACGGAGCAGCAAGACCAGGCTGAGGAGGTATGGTCCTACAAATCTGGAGGAGGCACAGCGACAGCAGGATGGAGGACAGCAACCAGATGAGAAGAAGAGCCCGACGGGAACAGGATATTCTGGATCAGCAGTGGAACAGCCGGCAAAAAGCCTTCCGGGACGGAGAAGAGGAAGAGGCCACCGGGGCCGTCGTCGAAGAAGCCGACCAGTGCAGATGAGAATGACGGGAGAAGCGCCAGAGGAAACCATGGCCGACAGGAGAAGGGGAACAAGTTCTCACCGGAGAAGAGGGGGGAAAGAGCGGAAGCAGCAACCGTCGGAAGCAGAGCCGTCGGCACGACGGGATCGTCGACTGGAGAAGACAACGACGGAAGCAGTCGGAAAAGGCGTCGGGAGAAGCATTCGGCAGCACAGCGGCGGAAGCAGTCGGCGAAGCAGCACGACAGCAGCGGTGGAAGAAGTCCACGTCGTCGATGTCGCAGGCGGAAGCAGCACACAACATCGATGACGCAGGCGGAAGCAACACACGGCAGCAGCGGCGCCGCTCCTGTCGACGGGATCAACGATCGACTTTGTCGACAGGAGCAAGAGCGGCTCGCGTGTGCCCTAGCATCCAGCGGGAGAAAAAAATCACGGGTCGGGGGGGAGAAGAGCAGTAGCCGAGGAATCACTGGAAAAAAAAATATTTTTAGGTTTCAGATCAATCCTTTGATACCATGTAGAAAGAAATGAAAGGTGTAATTTTATTCTTCCACAAAGGGGCATTATATAGGAAATACAGCATGACTCACAACACCGATAGGCGGTGTGGGATTAAACACAATAATACTAAAATACTGTTGAAGTTGGTGACCGGGCGGTCTGGCGGTCTGGCTTGGCGGATTGATGACCGCGCGGTCTGGCGGTTTCCCTTCAGCGGTCTGGTTGTTGTGTGTTGCTCTGTGGTCCAAGCGGTCTAGCGGTTTGTCACTGGCAACTTGGAGACCGGGCGGTCTAGCGGTCTCACATGACGATCTCTCTCTCTCTCTCTCTGACAGTTGCCGAGCGGTTAGCACTTCTGTCTAACCGCGCGGCTTGTGCGGTTTGTGTCTGTACAGTCCGCTTGTGTCATGTAATTTTTTAGTCTCACATCTCTTATTTGTATTCTCTCTTCTCTCCTCCATTCTATATAAGGGAGGTCATACCTTTGTAATAGATACCTTTTTCGGATAATAAAGTTTCAGTTTAAACCGCTTTCGGCTTGTTTTAGTTCGTTTCTCACATGGTATCAGAGGACTCGGTCCTTTCCTCCTGATTGTGAGCCCTCCCTGTCCGAACGGTTTGCTTCGCCTGCTTGCGACCTATCCGCGCGGTCTCTTTCTCTCCTTGTCGTTGCCTTCGGTGTGCGCGACCTCTTTGTTCATGTGCTTAGTCGCCGCCCTTGTTCGCCGCGACCTGTTGTCCTGTTCGCCGCGTCTTGTTGCCCTGTGCCTTGTTTTGCCTGTTGCTTCTGTTCGAGCGGACTGTCTTTTAGTCGCTTGACTTCTATCCCTCTGCTTGATTCTGCGGCTTGGTCGTGGCTTTCCTAGCCGCTGGTGTCTGACATCGTGACCGCTGCAGATCTTCTTCTTCTTAACCGCGCGGCTTGTTGCCTTCTGCGGCTTGGTCGTGGCTTCTCTGGCCGCTGGTGTCTGACATCGTGACCGCTGCAGTTCTTCTTCTTCCTTACCGCGCGGCTTGTTGCCTAACCGCGCGGCTTCCTGTTGTTCGCTCCTATGGCTCTTTCTGATTGTTCTACTGCCACCACTCCTGCCACCACCCCTATCGCCAATCCGGCTCCGCCTCTCCCTCCTACTCCTTCCGGGAACCTTGGCACCGTTTCCAAGCTAGTCGGTTCCAACTACCCGGATTGGAGCGTCTCTTTCACCTTTCTCCTTCGCTCGCAACACAAACGCCACCATCTCGTTGATGACCCTCCTCCTACCACTTCACCTCTCTTTGATGACTGGGATGCGAGTGACGCTCTTGTGCGTACTTGGCTCGCTAACAACCTATCTGATGAGTGCCTTCCCGTCATCCGTCATGATGAGACAGTCAAGGCCGCTTGGCTTCATCTGGCTGCCCTGTACTCCAAAGGGGCTCAGACGTCCCGCATTTATACATTGTATGCGGACCTCTTTGCCCGACCTTCCTTGTCTCTTGCTGCCGCCTACCAACAGGTTCAGGCCCTTGGGGCTGAGATTCTTCAAAATCGCTACTTTTCTACGGATTTGGCTCAACAACACAAGCACTTCCAGGAGCTTCTAGTTGTGTGTTATCTGCTCCGGCTTCCTGATACTTATGACATGATCCGCCAGCAAATTCTGGGTGAGGCGAAATCTCCTACCTTAGATGCCACCGCTGCCCGCATCGCCGCTGTCACCTCTCTCCTTCAGCGCCCGCTTCTGCTCGCTCCTTCTCCACCAGACCTCTATGCTAATCAAACTCAGCGGAGTGGCTCTGGTAACCGCAGTCACCAGTCTGGCGAACGTACTTCTTCCCACTACCTCTGCTCTCACTGTGGCTGCACCGGACATACTTCAGATCGCTGCTGGACGAAGCATCCCCATCTTCGCCCCTCCGGTGACTCCTCCGCCTCCTCTTCCAAGCCGTCTGCTTCTGTGGTCACATCATCAGGTAGTGCCCACACGGTGACTCAAGGTAAATGGCTTATTGACTCTGGTGCAACTAATCACATGACGGGCAATCCTCAGTGCTTCTCTCTCCTCGAACAGCATGATCGGTTGCCCCCGGTCCTCGTTGCAGACGGTTCTCCCTCCCCGGTTCATGGGTCGGGAGTGGTTCATGTTACTCTGTCCCTTCGTCTAGTGGACACTCTCTATGTGCCCAAGTTTCCGTGCAATCTATTGTCGGTTACCTCTTTATGCAAGCAGCTTCAGTGTTCTGTGACGTTTACTCCGACTTCTTATTCTTTTCAGGATCCGAGCTCCCAGCGGACGATTGCTACTGGGACTGAGAGAGGCGGCCTCTACTTCCTCGACAACGTTTCCGCTTTGTCCGCCTTCTCTTCTTCTTGTACGGATCTTCTCCAATGACATCTCCGTCTCGGTCATCCTCCACCACGGCTTCTACATCAGCTTCTACCCCACCTCCCACCCTCCAGTACTCCTCTCAACTGTGACGTTTGTCAACTTGGCAAGCATCACCGTTCCTCCTTCCCGCCGAAGCAAGGTCGGGGCTCAACTCGTCCTTTCGATCTAGTGCACTCCGATGCCTGGAGACCTGCTCCTACCCTCACCATTGGTCGGGGTAGTTCTTATTTTGTAACTTTCATTGATGATTTTTCTAGATGTACTTGGGTGTACCTCTTACGAGATCACTCTGAACTTTTTGATGTATGACTCTCCTTTTATCATTTAATTAAAACTCAGTTTGGTGTTTCTATTAAAACATTTCGCTCTGGCAATGCTAAAGAATACTTGAGTCATGTTTTTTCTCTTTTTGTGTACAACATGGAATTATTCATCAGACGAGCTGTGTTTATACATCCCAACAAAATGGGGTGGCGGAACGCAAAAACCGTCACCTCCTCGATGTCGCTCGCACATTGATGACTCAGATGCATGTCCCTCGCTCATATTGAGGCTATGATGTTCTCCTTGCCTGCTACCTCATCAATCGCATTCCCTCCTCAGTTCTCCACGGGAAAACCCCATTCTCCATACTGTAACCGGGCAAGGAGCATTTTCCTCTCCCTCTCTGAATCTTTGGGTGCACTGCATTTGTGCATGCCCCGTTTGCCACCCGTGATAAGCTCTCCCCTCGTTCCACCAAATGTGTCTTTCTGGGGTACTCCACCAATCAGAAAGGCTACTGTTGCTTTGACCCTGTTCTTCGTAAGCAGTTCATCTCCGCTGACGTTACCTTCTTCGAGAATGCCTCCTAATTCTCGGATGACTCCTCTTCTCTTCCCCAAGCTTCCTCTTCTCTTCCCCCAGTCTCTGATTCTCCTGTTATTCCCTTCGTTCCCTCGTCTCCTCCTGCGATATCTACCCCTACTCCATCTTCGTCCACTCCTCTCTCTCCGCCTCAATCTCTCTCATCTCCGATGTCGTCGCTCTCTCCTCCCGGGCCAGCTCTTTCTGCCACGGATGCTCTGGATGCCGAGGAACCCGACGACCTGGATCTTCTTGTAGCTCTTCGCAAAGGGGTGCGGACGTGTACCATACACCCCCTTGCTGTTGTTGTTTCATATGATCGTCTTACTTCTTCTCGAAGGGCCTTTGCACTGGCTATCTCTGCCACTGCCACACCTCGTTCCTACCAGGAGGCCCTTGCTATTCCTCATTGGAAGATGGCCATGGATGAGGAAATGGCGACCCTGACGGAGCGAGGTACCTGGACTCTTGTTCCTCCTCCCTTCGGTACTGAGGTTGTTGGCTGTCGCTGGATCTTTGTGGTCAAATTTAGCCCGGATGGCGCTGTGGACCGTTATAAGGCTCGTCTTGTTGCAAAGGGCTTTACTCAGACCTATGGGGTTGATTACTTTGACACCTTCTCTCCCGTGGCTCGCCTCAGTACTATACTGGTCCTCTCTGTGGCGGTGAATAAAGATTGGCCGATTTCCCAGCTGGATGTTAAGAATGCCTTCCTTTATGGTGATCTTCAGGAGGCCGTCTACATGGAGCAACCTCCTGGATATGTTGCTCAGGGGGAGACACGAGTATGCCGGCTGAAGAAGGCAATCTATGGTCTCAAGCAGAGCCCTCGAGCTTGGTTTGACAAGTTCAGCAGCATTGTGGCGGTCGTTGGTTTTGCGCGCAGCTCTGCCGATCACTCTCTATTTATTCGCAAAACCTCGTCGGGGCTGGTGGTTCTTGCTGTGTATGTTGATGATATTTTTCTCACTGGCGATGACCAGAAAGGGGTAGCCTTGACAAAGCGGCATCTTCATCAACATCTGGTCACAAAAGATATGGGCTCTCCGAAGTACTTTTTGGGAATCGAAATCTCTCGAAAGCCCAACTCCTTAGTTCTCTCCCAGCATAAGTATGCCCTTGACCTTCTAAAAGAAGCAGGATTGACTGGAGCCAAACCTGCTCGATACTCTATGGCTATTGGAGAAGACAAAACCTGGGCAGATGATTCGCCTCTTCTTTCAGATACTACGCGGTACAGGCGTCTAGTTGGCAAGCTCATATATCTCACAGTGACCAGGCCCGACATTTCCTATGCTGTGGGCAAGGTGAGTCAATTCATGCAAGCACCCAGGGAGTGTCATCTTCAGTCCGCCTTGCGGATCTTGGAGTATGTCAAAGCAGCCCCAAGGAAAGGATTACTCTTTCAGAAGAATGGTCATCTGAGGGTTGAAGCATACTCAGATGCGAGTTACGCTGATGACAAAGGGGATCGCAAGTCTACCTCCGGTTTCTGTACCTTTGTTGGGGGAAATCTGGTAAGTTGGAAGAGCAAGAAGCAGTCTGTTGTTTCCAGGTCCAGTGCTGAAGCAGAGTATCAGAGTATGGCATCGACCACCTGTGAGTTAAAATGGCTACAGGCTCTCATGCTGGATTTATGAGAGGTCTACAACCATCCTCTACCTATGTTCTGTGACAACAAGGCTGTCATATACATCTCCAAAAATCCAGTCTTCCATGAAAGAACTAAGCACATTGAGGTCGACTGTCATTTCATTCGTGAAGAGATTTTGAATGGACCAAATTTGCACTCCCTGCGTCACTTCTGATAAAGAGCTGGCTGACATCTTCACCAAGCCAGTATCCGCCTCGTTTTTCCATATTTGTGACAAGCTGGGCATGATCGATATATATGCTCCAGCTTGAGGGAGAGTGTTGAAGTTAATGACCGGGCGGTCTGGCGGACTGGCTTGGCGGATTGATGACCGCGCGGTCTGGCGGTTTCCCTTCAGCGGTCTGATTGTTGTGTGTTGCTCTGTGATCCAAGCGGTCTAGCGGTTTGTCACTGGCAACTTGAAGGCCGGGCGGTCTAGCGGTCTCACATGGCAATCTCTCTCTCTCTCTGACAGTTGCCGAGCGGTTAGCACTTCTGTCTAACCGGACGGCTTGTGCGGTTTGTGTCTGTACAGTCCGCTTGTGTCATGTAATTTTTTAGTCTCACATCTCTTATTTGTATTCTCTCCTTCATTCTATATAAGGGAGGTCATACCTTTGTAATAGATACCTTTTTTCGGATAATAAAGTTTCAGTTTAAACCGTTCTCGGCTTGTTTTAGTTCGTTTCTCACAAATACTACTAACTCTAACAATCATAAAAGATATACCATCATGATTCGAGCACAAGAGAAATGTGAGGTATACCATAAATGCATGGCTGCTGCAACCAAACCCAACTCCTTGTTTGGACGGCTAAAGATATTTTGGAGGAAGTACGGCACAAGGTCACAGGTTATAAAATTAGGACATATTTCAGACAATGGTAGCCGAGAAGAGAAGTCGAAACCAAGAAATCTTCAGGAGGTCGCGAGAAGCTCTGAGGAACGATAGGGATTTTGTTGTTCTCAGAGGAAGGGAGCAAGGGAGGGTCGCCAGCCTTCTGGCAGTCGTCGGGGATGGCTACTGGATGCCGAGACTATCGAAGGTGGGCTGGGGAGGGGCTATCGAAGGTTGTCGTGCCTTCTGGTAGAGGACAATAGCCGGCTGGGAGAGGACTAGGGCACTGTTGGGAGGACGAGAACGATGGGGTTGCACTACTAAAAACAGGGAAGGTTTTCCCTATTCTCGATTCTGTTCAAGCTGGGCTTTCACGTGGAGGGCTGGCATCATTTTGAAAGATAGGAATAGAAGTGCGTTTTAATTTGATAATTGAACAAAGATTTTAATTTGATTTTCATGCTACAAATATTAACTAAGGAGTAGTTTCAAGAGTTGGTGGCTTTTATAAAAGATATGCAGTAATTGGAGAGGAAATGTGGAGAGGTTTTCTTTGTAATAAATGAAGAGGAAGTGACTGAAACAGAGGGTGCGTTTCAGCAGCCAATAAGAGGAATAAAGGCTTGTGTTTAAGGATTTTAAATAAGATGTTTAATGAGGAGGAAGACAAAGATAAAGGGAATGAACATGAACCTTTGATATTCTCTCATCAAAATAATAATTCTCAAAATAAAATATAATTATAAATATTAATTTTAGAATTATGAGTTTCATTTAAAATAACATAAGTACTTAATTTATATATTTTTTAAAAAGCTTACCCTAACCATTACCTAGCCTAATTTGTCGGACCTACTCATTCATGATTTTATTGGGCAACCACTCCAATAAGTCGTACAAACAAACGCAAGTACAAACGAGTGAGAGTAATTAGCGCGGTACAAATGCACAAAATATATACATAAATAAATCATCATGTGCAAAAAATAATATAAAACAACATGCGTGAAGACGCGCGGGACACTAAAGCGGGAAACAAAATACGATGCGACTCAAGTTGCATCAATTCTCCCTCGGTTGAAAGAGGTAGACCCCGGCGAGACTGTGATGTGACCTGCTAGTAGAATGTCCAAACGTCGATCTGAGAAATGTTGTGTCACTGCCCTGTTGTGGTAGAAAGGGGGGCAAAGGAAGGACTCGAAGCTACAACTCATGACACGTAGGTACACCCCTCTTTCCTGAAAAATGCAAGAAACCAATCTCTGTCGAAAAAATATAACCTCAGGTGATAAAACCATCATTGAATCACAGCTTTTTGAAGATGCTCACAAACTATTAGTTATAATTTTATGCAAAATATTTAAATGACCAATAAAAATCAGAGCATCAAGTAGGAGAGAATTACAAAGCGGAAGAGACGGCGGATTGAAAAAGTAAGGTAAAAAAGCAAGGTAAGAAGCAAGGTGGGGAGAAAGCATGATCGACCTGTAGAATCAATAAATAATATCACATCATACGATCGTCTGATAGACACTTACCGACATTAACTAAGCCCAGATTAATTATCCCAAAAATCTCACCCGTTAGAGTCTGACTAGCGTAACAAAATTTACATTTGAGCACAAATCTCCCGTTTAAATATTTTCATAGAAATCCTTCAAAACGCATGTCTATACAAGGAGTAAAGATTTTAGGGATCATCTTGATCCTCCTAATACGACTAGACATGATTAGACTGATAATTTTACAACAAAACTCATCGTGCTCTACAATATTCATCAGATAGTTAAAGGAACAAAACATGTGGTCATCAAATAGAAAGTCTATAAAGCATGAAGACTCTAATGTCAAGGATGAGCGACCATCACGCTCAATGCCTGTGGGGTCAAATGTATGTGACTGTAGTAGACTAAGGGGGGCAAAAATGTGGAGATTGGGTCTATATCATCTAAGATGAGGGACTCATCACTAGCCAATTCCTTCTCCGAGAGAATTGAGATCGAGACTGTGTCATATAAGGTGAGTGACACATTACTAGTAAGTTCTTTCCGAAGCGGGGCATCAGGAATAAACTCGGCGACTAAAGGTCGTGATTCAATGTGAGCAAGTGGAAGCACCATTTCAGTCGAGATGAGGGGATGAGGAAGAAGAAACTCTTCTTCCTAGAGCTGGGGCTCAGGAAGAAACTCTTGGACTAAAAAGACTGTTACAATAGAGACAAGTGAAGCCAAGGTACTCGGGGAAACAACGAAACTAGAAAGAGGACTATTAGAAGTCCGAAGTTTGGCTTCCATTAATTGATAACGTAGTTGGAGGGTAGTCATGTAAAACATAAGGCTTGGGTACTTTCGCATCAAGTCTTTTTACTGTAATCCACATCTCGTTCACTTCATGTTTAATATTAGCGGAGAGAATTTCAGCATTTTTCATTAACTTTTTGAAACGCTCATCAATATTTTTCATTTTTTAATATTTAGCGATTTGTTTTTTAAAAATATGTTTTTTGTTAAATTAAAGAAAAAAATTCTTTCGTTTAAAAAAAATTAGGGCATAATTTTAGGCTCTAATTTTTTTCGAAAATTATTAAAGAAATTTTTATCAACTTCTTTAAGATAGAAACAGAAACTTTTTTTAAAGCAATATTTTTAAAGTAAAATCCTAATTTAAAAATACACTCATTTTAAAAAAAAAATCTTGTTTTGAAAATTATCGAATCATCGGATTCATGATGGGAGTAAATCTAACCTACCACTGATACCAAACTGATATATTCCAATATTTGAATTGTTAGAACTAATGTTTATTTACAGTTTTTTGTTTCCTCATGTATTACCCTATATATAAAGGGCTTTTATTATTCAAGGCAATAAAATTCATTTGCAGTCCTGCTTTGATATGGTATCAGAGCACGGTACGCCCCAGCCGTCTTCAATCCCGCAGCCCAGCGAACTCACCAACGTCGGCCCCCCTCTCTCCCTCCATCCCCGCAGCCCTACTGTTGAGGATGGCGTAGTCCGCCAGATTAGCGCACAGGCCGATCGGCGCCCCGAATGACCACTTCTCCAGCAACGGTCAGATGTACCCCCGTTTTTCTCAGAAAAGTTTTGTTTTTCCTCCCTCTACCTCCTGCTAGGGGGATCAATTAATCGCTCTACTAGATCTCCCTATATCATGGATCTTGGGATTTTCCTCTCCCTTTACTTTCTTTCATGAAAAGGGCTCTACCTCCTCCTTCATGCTTCCTTTGACTTCAACACTCAAGGATCTATTGTTCTAGAATCCGAGGCAGTCCTATTGGTGGTGTCCGTTTTTTCCGGCATCGATTTTCTTTCGGCGATCTTCTGAAGGCTGATTTTTTTCCAGCACTGCTTTGTTTTATGATTTCAGTATGTCTGACGTGGTTGATTCTTCTGACGTATCACAACCCGTTGGATCTACCCGGGTTGGGCACGATCATATGGCATCTCAGATTACCACAATTCGTCTTGATACAACAAATTACCTATCATGGTCTCGATCTATTACCTTGGCCCTTAAGAGTCGTTGTTTGTTTGGCTATGTTAGCGGGACAATTAAGAAGCCAAAGAAGACTGGAACTCTTTGGTTATGTCATGGTTGATTAATTCCATGGAAGAGGCCATTGCATGGAATTACATATTCTTGGATACCGCTGCGGATATTTGGAGTCGTGATGAATCTACCTTCCCGGAAAGATAACACTGCTCAGATCTTTCAGCTATGAAGAAAGATCTTTCTACTTCGACAGGGTGATTCACCACCGTCCGCCTATTATTTGGAGTTCACTCAACTATATCAGGAGTATGACCATTTTACTTCCCTCGACCTTGTCTGTACTGTTGATGCTCTTCTTGTTCGTGCTCATGAAGATCGGAATAGGTTGTTTGATTTTCTACATGGT
The DNA here is from genome assembly GCA_039513925.1 of Platanthera zijinensis. Classification (NCBI taxonomy): domain Eukaryota; kingdom Viridiplantae; phylum Streptophyta; class Magnoliopsida; order Asparagales; family Orchidaceae; genus Platanthera; species Platanthera zijinensis. The sequence goes on from CM077085.1 coordinate 32,378,848, forward strand.
TTACACACTTTGACCAGATTATTATTCAGATCCTTGGCTGCATTCCAGTCCTTTCGTTGCCAGAGACCTATAGTATTGTCCAACAGGAATATGATCGTCGTCATTCTTGGAGTTCAGAGGTTCTTTCTAGTGGTTCTGCTCTTGCGGCTTCTCATTCTGGAGGCACCACTACTCAGGACTTAAGCTCAGGCCCCCGGACAAAGACCACTTGATGTGTGATTATTGTGGTCGAAGTCGGCATACTCGCGACACTTGCTTCAAATTGCATGGATTCTCTCCATCGAGAGGTGGCATGGCTCCTTGTGGGGCCCGTGGAGGAGTGGCCGCTCAAATTTCATCTCTCCTCGCTCTGCTCACCTGACTGAGTTCATTGATGATAGTACCTCAAGTGCCCAAATCTCGGAGCCTCTGCCTGGGACCTTTTCTGCTGATGAGATGGTGACTCTCTGTCGCATGATGCAGGGGTTATCCTCGGAGCCCACTCCTGATCCATCCTCTTCCTTTGCTCATTCAGATAGTCAAAGTGCTCACTTTGTTGCTGTATTGTTTGCCACTCATTGGATCATTGATTCTGGAGCCACAAATCATATGACTGGGTCATCGTCAGGTTTTGCTTTCTATTCACCATTGTATGGAAGAGACAAGGTAAACATTACTGATGGAACCCTTTTCTGTATTGCAGGAAAAGACTCTATCATTTGCTCTTCTCTTACCTTGGCTTCTATCCTTCACGTCCCTTCTTTTACTCGCAACTTCTTATCTGTTAGTCATATTACAAACTCCATGAACTGCTCCGTCACTTTCTTTCCTTCTCATTGTGTCTTTCAGGACCTACATACGAAGGTGTGGATCTGGTAGGATGTGTAATGGATTGTACGTGTTTGATGATCCTGTTCCTCAGGCCTTTCATGCTCACCAACTTTCTCAGTTGGCTATCTGGCATCGTCGCTTGGGTAATCCCTCAATTTCTACTATGCGGATGTTATTTCCCAATTTTTCATCTTCTGTTTTTAAAACTTCTATGTGTGATGTTTGTGAACTTGCTAAGTATAAGTGTGTCTCTTTCAATCATGTGTCTAAGCCTTCTGTTGTACCTTTTCATAATATTCATAGTGATGTATGGGGCCCTTGTTTTAATGCTTCGATCTCTGACTATCATTGGTTTGTAACTTTCATTGATTGTTTTTCTCGCACTACGTGGATTTATTTGATGCATAGTAAAAATAAAGCATTCTCTCTTTTCCAAAAAAATTATAAAATAATTTCTACTCAATTTGGTGTCATCATTAAAATTCTTCACAGTGATAATGGTCATGAATATATGAATACCAAATTTGAATACTATTTGAGTGGTCATGACATTGTTCATCAAACCACTTGTGTACATTCTCCTGCACAAAATGGTGTTGTTGAACAAAAAAAATCGTAAAACGAAGGTGTGGATCTGGTAGGATGTGTAATCGGAAAATGGAGAGGTGTTGAAGGATGAATGGATGATTGAGAATCTATGGGAAGGATACAGTGGAAAGGAAGACTTCTGCAAATGGGAACAATGAAAAAAAACAGATTTCCAGAGGAGGAAGATAAACAGAGGACGGAACGGATTCCAGGTGTGCAAAGGTCGATTGCACATGGGACATAGTCGTACATGGAATTGGAGAGTCAAAATCGTAGGAGGTAGGTCGGGAATGGGTTGCTGACTGTTGACCGACCTCATGAGACGGCATCGAAGATAAATCATCCTTTGAAAGGCGTCATCAATAGGCGGAGTGATAATTCGACTGGGCAGGAACGCCCTTTTGAAAACATAAAAGAGTTCTCATTTTTGAAAGGTTTTTTCCAAAGCCACCTTCTGCGGGAGGGGGTCGGTACTTACATACTAAAATAGGATTTTGCAGGGAAATTTTCTTTGGCCAAAAAAGGTAATATCGAATCAATGTGGAAAGAATCAAAAGTCCAATAAAGGAGGATTTTATATTGATGCCTCAACTTTTCTTTATTTAAATAACTTTTACATCAAAATTGATGTTTTGTCTAAGTATTAATTTAAAAAATGTTAAATATTAAAAATTTATAATTTGAGTTTTGTTTGCCCTAAACACTACTATGGTCTAATTCGACGGATCTTTTTATTCATGATCCTATTGTTTGATCACACCAAATAGTTGTACGAGCAGGTGCAGGTGAGATGCCTGATGCAAGAACATATACATTTATGTGAATAGTATGCGTGACATAAAATATGAAGTGCAGGAAAGAATGGGTTACCTAAAAATAAATAAAAATATGTCGCAGATTGCAGCATGTATCCAAGTAACATGAGGCCTTTTTGTTCATAAAAAAGTGTTTTAAAATATATTGATCTACCAATAAAATGAATACTACAATAGCAATTTCAAATCAAAGATAGGTTGCATGATATTCCAGCTGATAAGTAATCATTAGTGTTCTCTAAACGATAGGTTGCAAGATAATGAACGTGTTTTAAATTGTGGGGGTAGCCGCATAAATGGGTCGTTACACTAAGGAATGGGCGCGCTCGCAGGATCAGATCTAAGATCCGATCAACGTCTGCTCGAATATACATAAGTGGGTCCCACCAATGGGTGGCCCGCCCTCCATTGGCGATCCTGCGGTCGAGACTGATATTGAACCCCATCAGTAGGTCCATTATTACTACAAGTAACAATCTTGAAACTACTCTCCAATTTATGCTTTATACCTTAATTTAAATATTTTAACTTATATATTTATTTACAATTGAAATGTTAACACGTATGCATATAAATCATCATCATATGTCTAGTCTCAACTATTTATGGTTGATAATATTAAGAATCCACATTTTTCATTCATACCTTATTAAATGTTGCATGATAAGCCTAATTTAAACAACTTCCAACGTTATGAATCATCTACATTTTTCTTCTTAATCCTTGTATATTCCATTAATGACTCTTTGATTAAGTTCATTGTAAAGTCACATAAGTATTTTTAACCATTTTTAAGTAGATGATACTACCACCTACTGTATAATCATTACAAATCCATCCTTTCAAGTTTTGATGCAAATTCATCTCAACAATCTCATTTATGCCATGTTCAACTTGTCTATGAATGACATCTTTTAAAATTCAATCCATACATCATTCTACATCTAGAAGAACACCATATTCAAAGGGGTTAATTAAGAAAATAAAAATAAATGGCTTAATGCACATTACCCAATGCACTTAAATCAATTGTTAACCTGGCACTTGTCAGAGCATATTGAAGCAACTAAAATATAATGACATATATGAAGCCAACTAAGTGAAAACAAAAGCTTGATTTTATTAAATTATTAACTCTTCCCAAATCCCAATTTATGTTATACAAAACAAAAAATGACTTGACCCAAATTGAACAAAATAATTTTTTGGTTTGCAACTTTAAACTAAATGAATTGAACTGGTTTCATATTATACATTATTGTTTTGGATTCATTTAAAAAGTGATTCTACTTGGTCCAATTCCAACTAATGGTTGATCTAGAATGAAATGAATCGTGTCTTATCACTAGAAACAAGTTTGTGTCATTTATTGATGACTGCACAATCCATTGGATTTGTTTTGCTCAACATATATATGTTGCGAGTATAGGTTTTTGAAATTTGTATGTCATGGTATAAAATCAATTTGGAGATGAAATCAAAAGATTTAGGTTTCACAATGCTAAGGAATATTTCAGTCAAATTTTGACTTCTTAATTCCAAAAGAAAGGGTAATCCATGAGTCATTGTTTGCAACATGAGTTGTTCATCCTCTACAAAATTGAGTTATAGAAAGGTAAAAAAGTAGTCTTGCGATACAACCCAAGTTGTTCTATTTCAAAACAATGCGACTAAATCTTATTTGACAGAGGCTGTTCTCAAAACTACTCATCTAACAGTTCATCTACCACCTAGAGTCTTTCATTTCAAATTCCTATGGAAATAATCTCAAAATTTTACCCTGAGAAACATAAATCATCTTCCCCCCCCCAACACATTCAGATGTGTCCGTCATCCATGTTCACGGCTAAAACAAAGAAAAACTAGATCCAAGAGCAATCATGTGTCTTTTTGGGATATTCTCTAACTAAAAAGGTAATAAATGCTGACATGCACCATTCAAGAAAGGGCTAATGCCACTTTCGATGGGAATGGACCTTCGCGTCTTCTTATCTTCGAGAGTAGTTCAACTATGGAAGAGAATAATGCTTCCTCGTAGATTTTCCGTCGTCGCCCAAATAAATTGAACAAGCTTTTGAACCCTCTGTGGTTGTGTCGTCCGAGTCATCCAGCAGGTGTTAGTGTGACATGGGATAAGGTTATATGCCACTTTTGATGGGAATGGACCTTCGCCTCTTCTTATCTTCGAGAGTAGTTCAACCATGGAAGAGAATAATGTTTCCTCGTAGATTTTTCGTTGTCACCCAAATAAATTGAACCAGCTTTTGTACCCTATGTGGTTGTGTCGTCCAAGTCATCCAAGCAGGTGTTAGTGTGACATGGGATAAGGTTATAGTATCTAGCGGTGGCCTAACTATAAATGGAAACATGCATAAATGCAACTATTGAGCAAGCTTAACAACTAACAAATTCTAATGCAATGTATCTACATAAGTAAACACGCAATAAGTTCTTACTCGCAATTAGTTAAATAACATAATCATAAAACTTGTGCACCAATCACATTCATAACAAAGAATTCAAACAAAATTCATAAATAATAATGACACCCTACAAGAAAGTGCGCAAAAGTAAATCCAAAGCGAATAAAATCCTACTAGTACAGAGGTATAGAGCAAAACTATGAATTGACGTTCTCCATAAATACAAAAAATATGTACAAAATATTAGGATTACCAAACTAAATAGAGATTGTCAAGTGATTGATTATGATAGTAAAGGTTGTGGTAGACCGGTTTGGGAGGTCTTAGGAATAAAGGAGTAAAGCATAAGTGATTTCATGCAGCTAGTGGCGAGATGGAAATCTAGGGTTATGGATTTGGGGCAGGGAGATTTGAATGCTCGGGAATCAATGAGGAATGGCGGCCTCCAAGGGGTCGATGACGGGGCTGCAGTTTGCAGATGGAATGGGTGATCAATGAGAGTGCGGATGGATGAGGTACCGGGATTTTATACATTTGTGGATGGTTAGGGTGTTGGGATTAGGTCAACAAGGGAAGGATAAAGGTGGATATAGACTCATAAGTGGAAAGGACTGTACAGGAAGGTTGGGAAGGAGACTATGACTGGATTGGTGCGCAGAGGGCCAGAGGCTACAACGGAGATGAGCCCCGGTGTCGGTTGTAGTGAAGGAAGTGGGCAATGGAGTTTCTGGTTGGAGTCGGCTAGATCAGATGAGCGGTGGGGGCGCCAATTGAAGGCGTGGAAGAGGGAGCATGTAAGCCTTGGAGTCGACGGGAGGGAGGCTTTAGACTTCGCACAGAGAGAAGAAATCGAAAGGCTTTCGTGAATGTCGAAAAATGCTTAATAAAATTTGAAATCCCCCCACACTCCTATTCAAACACTCCACAACTAAGTTAAGTGTGATGGACGTTGGAAATCCCCTTATCACACTTAATAAAAAATAGAAATAAAACATGGAAAAAACTACAGAATAATATGTTCCGGATTCTGTCGTCCAGATGACAATCCAATAATATGCAATGAGAATTGACCTCAAACGGTCATGATGTGCATGCTCTGACGGGTGATCCTAATCCCATCACAATGTGTTTGCAACCTTCATGTGAACAAAGTAATGAGTCCATGGTTGCTCTTGATGATAAAATGGATGGTCAAGTGTACTCAAGGAGAAAGATTCTGATTTCTGAACTTATGTAATCCTGAAAAAGAGGTAGGAACTCTTAATCCTCCTTCACAACCTGAGCCAAAACTTATCTTCTTATATACAGGAAAGGAACCAACAAATGCATAAAAAAACTACAATATTTATTGTCTCATGTTTTGTTGGAAAGTTTTCATCATCCCATTTCTAGCCATCTTTAATAATATTCTCATGCCTAGTACCTTATTGAGGTATTATCTAATGAAACTGAAAATAAATTAAGAATGCAAAAAAAAGAGACTTTTAAGAAAGAAAACAATACGTGAAAATAGGTGAACCTACCTATAGGAAAGAAACTCCTGGAATGTAAGCAGTTTATATTGTGTATTATGAGTAAATGAGCCTCTACTGAAAAATAAAATAAGACATGTAGCTAAATGTTACACAAAAAACTATGTAATTGATTATCAAGTGAGATTTTATCATGTTACCAAGATGAACACTGGCCGAGCTCTTCGATCAGTGGCATCCAAAGATCTTGTAGAAGAAATCGATATGAAATTCTAACATGGAGTCGGAACTAGATTTTAATTAAGTTTGTAAGCTTATGGAAGGCGTGTAAGATCTTAAAGTCTCCAAGAGCTTGGTTTGGAGGAATTTCCAAACTACTGATAGATATATGAGTTGTGGCAATACTTTCATCAACATCGCTTATTTCATTACAGAGGATTTGAACAATAGATTGATCTGCACACCTTTGTGATTACTGATTGTCAGCTCGCCCATGTGCTTATCAAACAATTGATAGTCTATCATTTCAAATAAGTGCATCCAAGCTTGGAAGTAGAGCATCTATTCACCAGTTTGAAGGAGAATGTGACAAATCAGAAAATTTTGGCAATTAGTAAATTGGGGCATCTTTTCATTTCACCAAATCCACCTTCATATACACATTATATCGTTGCACCATAAGAAATACTGAAAAACATTCTGCAAGAGCAGATGGGAGATAGAAAAAAGAAGAAAAACAAAGTTATCTTCTTGCTCACTTAGGGATCAATCTGAAGAAGAGAAAGAAAAACTACTCAAATACAGCAGATCCTAGCACTCACATCAGTCTCCTTTCTATAACGTAAGGATTTACGGTAGTCCAACCTCTGGTCGAGCATATACAAATTAATAGGAAAAATACATAAATATGCACCTTCAAGATTCTCAGATCACGCATACTGTTAAGAAAGAAGTTCTAGAGACAATACCTGCTCAAGAAGGGCTATACGATGGTTGGTGGAGGCCATTACAACCGCACAGAAAGGGAAACGAGACGCCTTCAGGCTGTTACTCATCTTGAAACCTTCGCTCCCTCGGATGCTTCCTCCCCAGCAAACGAAGTTTTCGTTCACAAACGAAGCCACCAACTCGGAACACAAGCATTCAGCACAGAAGATCGGCACATCAGGGTGGTCGGGAGAGTGCAAGTACACGAACATAAGCTTTAACTCCCGCTGTGATCGCTGGAGCGCCTCCATAAATCCCACCGCCGCGAAATTTGGGCGGGAAGAAACGGCGGCGGCGCCAAAGTCCCTCTCGAAGACGCCTACAAAGTCGGCAGCCTCGGTGGCGGAAGCGGAGAGAGGGATAAGCCGGTCAGTCTCGTGCTGCCGGCGTGGAGGGAGGAAGCCTAGGACGCCAAGGGAGCGGGAAATAACGCTGCCAGCGACCCAAGCGCCGAGGCCTACGGCGCCAGAGATGAGGCCGATGCTTCCGGTGACTGCGTAAAAAGGGAGGGCGATTAGTTTCCAGGCGAGGCCGGGTGGGGCCGGCGGTGCGGGCAGATCGGTTGACGATGATGATGATGCACCGGCGCCGGAAGGAGCGGGAACGGAAGATGATGATGGAACGAAAGAGCGAGGGGGTGAGCCTTCGGTGGAGGTGAAGGAGGAGATGGCGAGCTCGAGATCCCAATTGTGGGCAGATAGGATCTCAGTGCAGAGATCGGTGTCCTCGAGACCTGTTATAGCCTGAAAGTAGGCCAATTTCTCAACGACGCTGCCCCCGCCGGAATCCACCATCTCTCCGTTTCCTCTCCCAGCTGTTTTGCAGCGGCTTCTCGTCGTCCTCCGGAAGGGAATTAGGGCGGTGGCTCCTCAGCTCTCCTTTGCTGGAAAAGTTTTTCTTCAAGGAAAAGTTTTTCTTTCACGCCTATAGTTATTCTGTGATGCTACTATTTAGGCTCTCTTTCACTCAGGTGCAACCACTTTTAAGGAATTTTGCGTCTATGATCGGACGGTTCAAAAATAAGATTTTTATGATTATTATTATTTTATGTAAATGTGATCAAAGAAGCAGCCGCTTTTACTTTTTAGGGTGGTGGGAAAATCAGCAGTTAAGGCTCTGTTTGGGGGAAAAATTTTAGGTCAGGCGAACGGATCATCCCACCATCAGGACATAAATACTCCTTTTATTCGTGGGGCCCACCTCCATTTGGAAAATTTTCCCTGCCCGGCCTCCTCCTTCCTCACCTCTCGGCGGAAGAAACGGCGGAAACCCAGGCGGAAACCTAGACCCAATCTTCTCCTTCCGCAGCTCTCCCCCTTTTGAAAATATTTCTCCGCCTTGTGCTCCCTACTCTGCGGTAACCTAGGCCCTTCTCCTTTCCCGAGCTCCTCCTTCCGCTGCTCTCACTCGTACGTCTTCTTCCGAAGGATAATATCTACCAGTTAATCCTTCTCTTTACTTTTAGATCTAATTTCAAGGTTTTTTCATGGCCATTTTTCTGATAGGTGCAAGAAAATGTCGGCTCAGGGGGGAACAAGTGTCCAGGACTCTTCCAAAATTTTTGGTGATGAAACGGTCAATGTAAGCTTGCTTTTCTTGTGGCAGTGCTGCATTCCATTTTGAAACGATATGGTTTTTATATTTTACAATCTTCAACTGCATTTTTTATCTGAAATGCAACTGCTCTGTTTTATTTCTTCAGTGGTTCTTACATTTCGAACCACTCGATTTATAACTGTATTTTTTATGTGAAATTCAACTGTTTTGTTTTCTGTTTGCGGTTTCTTTATGAGTGAACTAAACATTTATACTCTTTCAGGTCAACAAACAGCAGGTTGTTTTTCCAATTGTGCACTCAAAAGATGAAGCGTATGTTATGTACTGTGAGTATGCTCATAGCATGGATTTTAGTGTTCGAAAAGAACATTTGAGCTACTGGATACACACCAGGATTATAAAATGTCGAGCATTTTGCTGCGCCAAAGCTGGATTGAAGAGGTGAGACCCTCACCCAAAAAATATCGTTAATTAGAAACACGCACCGGTTGTCTCGCATGCATTTATTTTACCACTGATACAGAGGGTCGGAATTGGAGAGTTACAAAGTTTGTCGAGGAACACAATCACCCGTTAGCGATGGAGAACGAGCAACATCTACTGAGATCGGCCCGCAGCATTTCAAAAATGCAGGGTAGCCTTATTAAGAATTTGACGGACGCAGGAGTTAAAACTATTTACGCGTACAACTTTTTGTCTAATGAAGTCGGTGGGTTCGAGAATGTGGGCTTTTCAAAATCGGATGCCTACAACTTTGTGCAGCGGGAAAAGAAGGCGATAATTGAAAGGGGTGATTCACTTAGTTGCTGAAGATTCTACAAGAGAAACAGTTGGAGGAAAACATGTTCTCGTACGATGTTCGTACTGATGAGTTGAGTAGATTGACTTCTTTTTTCTGGATGGACGGCCAAAGCAAAATTGATTATGACTGTTACGGTGACGTAGTTATCTTTGACACAACATACAGATTGAATAAGTATAACTTGACTCGTGCACCATTTATCGCTGTCAACAATCACTGGCAGAATGTATTTGTTGGTGGTGCCTTTATTTCTGAGGAGTCCATCGATTCATTTGTTAGGTCTTCAACACATTTCTGAAATTTGTTGGTGGCAAACTACCGACAACTATATTCACGGATCAAGACCAAGCTATGGCCGTTGCTATTGAAAGAGTATTTACTGGGACCTGTCACCGTTTATGTCAGTGGCATATCTCCAAGAAAGCGCCTTCAAAATTCCCATGCTTTAATAATGAGAAAAGTGTACGTGGGCTTTTTTATCAATGCATGAGTAAGTGCGACAGTGAGCTCGAGTTTGATAGATACTGGAATGAGATGATTAGCAGAGGAAACTTGCAAGAAAACCGATGACTTGGGGATTTACATAGAGCAAGGAGGAACTGGTCTACAGCCTTCAACAAGAATGTGTTAGATCTTAGTATATTGTCAACACAACGAAGCGAATCTGCCAATAATGGATTGCATGGATGTTCGAAGGCAACTAGTACTCTGGTGGAGTGTTTCATGGGGTTGGAGAAATTGGTGGGGTCTTGGCGGCGAGGAGAACGAGACGAATATTTTAGATGCAAGCAAGGGGCAGTAAGCTTAAAGGTCAGAAATTGTGCGATGCTTAAACATGTGTCTAAGTTCTACACAAGTAAAATGTTTGTTAGATTTGAACAAGCTTTCATGGAGGGTGCTGCGGGCGTATGTGTAGTAGATGAAACGAGACATGATGAAAATAATTATTTATACGTTACGAAGCTTTGTGATGGTAGTGATGACAAACGATGGTTTGTTAGCTATAATTCTAAGACCAATGAGACCGCTTGTTCATGCAGAGGTTTCGAGACCAGAGGCATTCTTTGCAAGCATATTATTAGAATATATAATTTGAAAAATTTAAGAGAAATTCCACCCGTATATTTGCTTAAACGATTTTGTCGTGATGCTAAGAAGGGCATATACCTACCAAATACTCCCGGCATAATATAGTGTAACTCTAATTTGATATTTAGAAATCACCTTATGCGTTTCGCGTATGACCTTGCGAACCGAGTAGAGAACAGCAAGGATGCAAAGGCACATATTCTGGGACGATTGCATGTATTAGCAAATGAAGCAGATGAGATAGTTGAGGCCGTTGAAATGAGGAGAAGAGGTTTGAGCGATGAGAATGACAGAAACACACCATTGGTTAGAGATCCTGTAACAAAGAAACCAAAAGGAATATCGAATGCAAGATTGAAAGGGTACTGGAAGACAGGGAGTAAAAAACCAAGTAAAACTATTAACCTTTTAAAGATTGTTATAACTTTGATTAATTAGATTGACCAATGTACTATTACATAAATTATTTTTTGTAGGGAAGAAAGCCACGGTTAAGAAGGAGACTGTAGCCGCCGAACAAACATTTGGAGATGCACAAGAGATCAATTTTTTCAACCTTTCAGCAGAGAATCAAGAGGATACAAAAACAAATGCTCCAAGTAAAAATTTTAATAAAGCTCCAAGTGATCTGAATGATGAATTTTATATAAATTTATCTTTTGATTTTCTGGGCATTCCCGATGTCTTTAAATCGTAATGTTTGTGCGACCATGAGTGAAAATGGTATTTGGACAAATGTTATTTCAATGATGTGATGTGGCTATATATGAAATGGAACATGCCTTTGAAATTTGAGGTCATAATGGTAATGACAATTAATTTCGGATATGTATAAATTAATGGTATCTTTTAATTCTGAAGAGCTTGCCAGAATAGCACTCACGCCAAAGTCATGCTAAAGAAAAACACAAATAATGCCAATAATCTTATACAGGCAAAAAAACTTAAAGTGAATCTCTTCAGCAGTTCTATGAATCTCTTCAGTTAAATTCTTGTGGGTCTTGTCGAGAACGGGTGATCTTGAAAACTTAAAGTGAAGACCCGCATTTGGGAGACCCAATATAAGAGTCACTTCATTGACAGTCATTTTGACAAGATATTTCCCAAGCTGGAAGGCTTGCTTGTCCTTGTTGTATAACCTCAACAAAACATACAACATTGGTATGTTTTGTGGAATAGTTTGCATTCGGAAGAGAGGAAGGAGATGGGCATCCCTAAGGGCTTCTATAGATTCTTCCGACAATCTATTTAAAAGGGGTGTGACATTGGCCGTGAAGGTATTTGGCGCGCATCTGCAACTTAAGTATTTGCTCCCGGGCATGCTGGAACTACAAAATCAGAACGACAACAATGCATTCAATGGCAATACAACTGCAAGTAATTGCTAAAAAAACGACCGCAAAACATTGAACGAAAATACAACTGCAACTGTGGGATAAAAATGCGACTGCAATGCATAGAATGAAAATACAACTGCCACTGTGAAATAAAAATGCAACTGCAATACATTGAATGGCAATACAACAACAAGTACAGACTAATAAAACGACTGCAAAGCATTGAACGAAAAAACAACTGCAACTGCGGGTTGAAAAGGCGACTGCAACACATTGAAGAAAATACAACTGCAACTACAGGCAAAAAAACGACTGCAAAGCATTGAACGGAAATACAACTGCAACTACAGGCTAAAAAAACGACTGCAAACAAACATCGAAACAGAACATTGAAAAAATACAACTACAACTACACATCACATTGCTCTCGGGCATGCTGGAACTAAAAAAGGAGAAAGAAAAACAACCGCAACCACAACTCCACAATGCGTCTTGGAAAATTCAAAGTAAGCGGAAGAAAAAATACCTTCTCAGAGAATGGGGAGAAGATCTACGTCCTTCAACAATGGAGGCGCCCGCTGGAAAGAGAAAAGGCACCGACTGAGATGATTCCACAGCAGGAAATGACGAGATTTCCGTCGGAGGAAGGATCAGAATGGGGAGAAGTTCTAAGTCCTTCAACGGAGAAGAAAGGAAGGAAGCGTCGGGAGCAATGTTTTGCAGTCGTTTTCGTCTAGGTTTCCGCCTAGATTTCCGCCGTTTCTTCCGACGAGAGGTGAGGAAGGAGGAGGCCGGGCTGGGGAAAATTTTCCAAATGGAGGTGGGCCTCACGAATAAAGGGAGTATTTATGTCCTGATGGTGGGATGGTCCGTTCGCCTGACCTAAAAATTTTCCCCATTTGGGGGGTTTATTTTCATCGGTCAAGCGATTACAATCATATGAATCAGGCCTTAATTAATGTCTGATTCATGCGGTCGTACCCGCTTGACCGGAGAAAATAAGTCCTCCCAAACGGAGCCAAATTGTCATTTGTTAATGCCCATTTAAGGAACATCCATTTTTGTCATTTTAGTCAATTCATGGGTAAACCACGCATTCCTCATATGACTATGGCTTTGAAGGTTCTGCGTTATCTTAAAGGCATCATTCATCGTGGTCTGATCTTTCCCACTGCAACTGCTTTACGACTAGAGGCTTTTTGTGATGCCGATTGGGCGGCTTGTCCTATGAGTCGTAGATCTATCACGGGGTTCGGTATCAAACTTGGAGGAGCTCTAATTTCCTGAAAAACTAAGAAACAAAACACTGTTTCTAAATCGTCGGCGGAGTCTGAATATCGAGTCATGGTTGCTATGTGTTGTGAGTTAACATGGATTATCAATCTACCGACGGAACTCCAGGTGCCCAACTTAACTTTGATTCCTTTATACTGTGACAACCAAGCAGCGCTCCACATTGCATCCAATCCAGTCTACCATGAAAGGACTAAACATATCGAATTGGATTGTCATTTTGTCCAAGAGAAATTACAAGCCAACATGATTGCACCCCAATATATCCCTACCACGCATCAACTGGCGGATTTGTTTACCAAAGCCGTTGGAAGGTCTTCCTTGCAGAATTTTCTCAGCAAGTTAGGCATTTGCAATTGAATCCAAATACCAACTTGAAGGGGGTGTTAAGAATCATAATATTCTGTTAAGATTACAGTTATTGGTTTAACGGCATTTACTAATTTGTTATATATATAGTCTCTGTAGCTTGTATTTTGGTAACAGTTGGAATACGTTTTTTTTTATTTCCCCGTTCATCTCTATTGTTGTTTTGTACAACCTTTCCTAAAATGATCTACTCATCCATCTCTTGCTCTGTGATAATCGATTCTTCAATTTAACAACTTTTATGTTTAAACAAATGATATTTGTTAAGTGATTTTTAACAAATGACGGTTTAATCCATGCATTTACGATCGCTACCACTGTGCCAAACGGAGCCAAAGAATGTTAGAAGATACCTTGGAGGTGTTTGACGGAAAAAAAGTGAGAATCGGCGGAGGATCTTCGGGCTACACACGTGGACACGGGAAGGAGCCGAAGAGGAGAATACGCAGCAACTCGCGTGACCCTTATCCGCTATACGAAAACAACCAAAAATGCAGAAAATTTCTTGTCTGCCTGCGATGGGAATAGAGGCACCAAAAAAGTTTATTTGGCGGAAATTATTGAAAAGTTGTGGTGTCAACTCCAAAAAATCTGTGTCAAACAGGCCTTTAGTACTAATACTTTACACTTTTATTGTGAGCATAAATATAGTGCAATGTTATAATCAGTTCTAAAATGATTATTCCTAGTTAATTGATATTTATAATCTGAATAATTTATTCTTAATCCAATATCAATGGACTGCAAGTAACCCTACATATATTAATTTATGCTTATAATATTGCCCTACATATATCAATTTATTCATGTATATTCTTTCCTATTTTAGGTCTTAAAAAATTTCAGGTTATATATACTTCATTATTACTTATATTGAACAATGAAGATATGGAGATAGAAAAAAAAGTTGTGTGCATTTCTCTCACTTAAAAATAGATATAATATTAAATACTATTAATTTACTGTAAAAATGACATGATTGAGAGAATTATTGTTCAACGAAATATCGAGCCGTAGGATATTAGATTAACGTTCGGACATAGGGCAATGAACATTATGCTTAATAAATCATAGAAAAATAATTTGAATAAAGTAATTTTATAATTGGTAGGAATGAGATTCCTTTTATAGGAAATTGGGCTCTGATTAGCCCACTCCCCCTGATCTCTACTAACTTAGTGAGATCATGGGCTTGAACGCCGCACACGCGATCGCAATGTGCGATCTCTCGCACACCGTTCTCACTTTGCCCACCTTTCGAGTAACTGCAGCCACCGGTCGCCAGCACCGCCGCCGAGCGGCTCGCACCCGACCGGCCTCACCGGAGTCGTGCACGGCGCCTCCTCCCAACGGCCACGGGCTCCGCCCGCAAGGGGCGGCGACACTCGACCGCCCATTCCCCGTCGCGGGCTCCCCCCCCCCCCCCCCCCCCCCCCCCCGCAAGGGGCGGCGGCACCCGACCGCCCCTTCCCCACGGCCGCTTCCCGCTGCAGCGGGCTCTGCCCGTAAGGGGCGTCCGCGCTCGGCTACCCCTTCCCCGTTGTTGAGATTATGACACCTCCGCGATCCTCGTGCCCGGATCGTCGGGATCGCGACACGTCATCGATCCGTGGGCGGCCACGATTTCTAATCCGGGTTAAATCTATTTAGGAATATTATTTATGAAGATCATTAATATGAGAATATATATTGTTAAGATTGTTCCACCTCAGCGATCTGTGTGTCTTGTGATTCCTAATTTGGGAGAGTCTCGTAATTTGAAATATCTTCATGAGGAGAAATATGACAATCTCCTAAATTAGAGATCTTCTTCTTAATTATTTTTGGATCTTGATCCTATATATATAGGAGCAGTTTTCTAGCCAGATGAATCAAACAATTGGAGAGAGAAATCCGTGAGAGGCATTAGAGGGAGCAGTGAGAGCTTCAGGCGGCTTCTTGTTCTGTCCAGCGGCGGCAGACAACTCCAGGAGGAGGCGGCGATTTCAGGCTCCGGCGGCAACAGAGAGGCGGCGACGTTCGGGCGATCAAGACGGTTGTGCAGTGGTGGATCCAGGCGGCGACAACAGTTGCAGGAGGCGGCGGATCCAAGAGGAAGAAGACGGCGATATCGTCAGGCGATATCGGTGGCGAAATCGTTCTTCTTTAGTTTTTTTGCTTTTCTCTTATTGTTCGACCATGTTAACGGTCTCCGTTTGTAATTTGTAAACTCATTGATTATAGTGGATCTTTTCCGGCGCGCTCTTCCCGTGAACGTAGGAGCTCATCTCCGAACCACGTATATTATTTTGTCGTCTGCGTTTGTATTTGTGGAATCTCTTTTGGTTTATGATTTTGAGTAATTGAAATTGCTCGGCTATATTATGTTGCGCTACTGCGGTACTCGGTCTGATTGCATAACAATTGGTATCAGAGTCAGGTTCCGCGGGGGTGATCGTCTGGACGTTCCGGTTTTAGATCTGGGTCAACGGTAGGTGACGACATCGATCCGCTCCCTATCTTCTCATATATGGTCTGTGAACATTATTCGGATTGACCAGTAGCTCTGCGAGCAAAACAATGACATCAAACCGTTTTTACAATTATCAACGGTTTGATGCGCGTCCCCATACTGATCTTAGGGAATAAATTTTAAGTGTGCTTCTCTCACCTAAGATCAGGGTGGGGACGCGCATCAAACTGTTGATACTTGTAAAAACAATGGTTTTAATCGAAATACTGACAATACTAACAGTATTTTTTTAAATACTGCAGTATTCCGCGGAAACAGGTCAATCGTAGGATATCGAATCATACGGTCGTATTTAATCCCCCACCTAAAACTAAGTGGGAGAAACACACATAAATTTTTTTCGATCTTAAATGAGAGAAACACACCTAAAATTATCCTACGGCCGAATCTGCTCGCGCACCTCCGAAAAAAAGGTAAGTTTACTTCCAAAAAAAACACTCTCTTCATGCGGTGATAAGCAGGCAACCATCACCATCTCCATACCTAGGGTCATTTCATCTTTTTTTTATTAATATAAAACTCAAATTTTAAATATATATATATATATATATATATATATATATATATATATATATATTAATAATAAATATTTATGAAAGCTCTGTTTAATTTATATTATAATTTTTTAATTGGATTGCCAAATATACATATACTTCATTTTTTTTCAATTATTTTGTAAATTTTACTTAAAATCTTGCTGTGGGTCATTCCATGCTCTCGTAGGCTGGTCGAAGCTAATCGTCCAAATTTGAGAGAGGACGAGCACGCAAGTAGTCAGAAAAAATTAATGGTTGACAGAAGTTTCTTACGTAAAATAATCCCAGAAAGGGGAAAAAATCATAGGGCCGGGTTTGCGTTGGCCAAATTCCATTATTTCTCGGGGAATTACAAAAGTTTTCTTTCGAGGGTGCTAGGTCACCGCTCGTTATAACAGTTTTTCCAGACTGCGGAGGTTGTTTGGAATGTGATGGTGGTGAGCGTGCTATGGAGCAATCTGAATTGAAGGTTTCAGCAACGGGGCTCTGAGCTCGGAGTTAGATGAGTTCTTCAAACTGTCTTCTCGGAGAACTTTGAGGAGCAAAGGAGATCTTCGGGGCTCCGAAGGGATCTTCAAAGATTGAAGGAGATTTTCGAGTCGTCTTCAAAGTCGAAGGAGGTCTTCAAACCGTCTTCAAAGAATCTTCGAACTCCGAAGGCGATCTTCAAGTGTTGACGAAAATCTCCAAAGGAATCTTCAAGCTCTAAAGGAGATCTTCGAGCAGGCTTCATAGTCGAAGGAGGCCCCAAGAACTCGGGGAGATCTCCGAAGGAAGGTTCTGGAGCTCTCTCGGGGGTAAAAGACAAGATCCCCTCAAATGAGGGCTTCACGTCCCTTTAGATTCTGAGGACATTTTGGTAATTGAGCTGCTGGGGAGCCAGGTTATCTGCACACCAATAATCATAAATTTTGTTATGCACACACTCATAATATGATATTTTACTATTCGCACTCCCATGATGGAGAGTTTTACTATTCACACCTCTATGATAATTTTTTTACTATTTGCACACCCATGTTGGGAGCTTTACTATTCACACAGCCATGATAGGGGATTTAACTATTCGCACACCCATTATGTGGGATTTTGCTATTAACACCTCCATGATGGAGAATTTTACTATGTACACACTCATGATAAGGTTTTAACTATTCACACACTCATGATGGGGGGCTTAACTACATGACACTCATGATGTGGGGTTCTGCTATTCTCACCCTCATGACGGAGGATTTTTCCATTCACACCCTCGTGAAGAATGATTTTCCTATTTGCACACCAACGATGAGGGGTTTTTCAATTTGCATACCTATGATGAGGGATTTAACTATTCGCACACCAATGATGCGGAGTTTTGCTATTCGCACCCCCATGACAGATGATTGTACTATTCACACTCTCATGTTGAAGGATTTTACTATTACCCATGTTGGGAGTTTTACTATTTTCACACGATGAGGGTTTTGCTATTCGCATCCTCATGATGAAGGATTTTACTATTGCACGCCCATAATTGTGATTTTGTTATTCGCATCCTCATGATGAATGATTTTATTATTCACACCATCATGATCGGGAGAAATTGACGGCGAGCGTGTAGTGCGGCGGCATACTGTTTGCTTATATGTTGAAGCTATTTTGCTAACTTTTTGTATGATGAGAATCTGTGGTAATGTATCTCTATAAAGATGATATGTTCATGAAGTCAGAGCATGGGCATAAAGTGGACCAATTAGTATGATTTTCATGAAGTTGATCATGCATGGCCATAATGTTGATGCATAAATGTAACTTTCATGAAGTTTGCCATGGCCATAAAGTTGACCCATAAGTATGATTTTTATAAAGTTGATCATGGCGACGACGCAACCCGCATTTGATAAATCTGCAGAACTACTTTTCTAATCAGCATTTTGAGTACAATGTTACATAGACAATGAATTTATGTACAATAAAATGAAGAGTGCTTTGAATGTTGAAGTTATTTTCTTCAACTTTTTGTATGAGTTTCAGAGTTGTCTCCAACATTTCTTCTCTGTGATGAAATGAAGTTACAAACTCTTCTACTTCACTGTAAATTGAGCTTCCCCCAAAACCCTTCCATGAACATGACTGAAAGATTGGATACATTGTAGTAATTAGTCATGCGAATTAGTACTTCCTCGCTCAAATGTACGAGTATTTTGGTTCGATGGACGATATCCTGAAAATTGCGCTTCTTTGTTGCCTGTGGGTGAAATAAAGGGTTTAGTTGACACATATTTTTGCTCTGGTGTGTTTGGACAAAAATGCCACTGTCATAAATTATGCATTTGACCAAGAAAAAAAGGAAATTTAAACGTAAAAGTGAATGGAGTTCCTTAATTAAGATCGGGCGTTCACGACAAATGCATCATAACTACCGCATTCACGATCATCACTGCTATGCACGACTGTATGCCACGAATGCATGAATATACACAATTCTAGAAGCTTAAAGCATAATGTAGATAAATTTGATGCTTGGAGGTGTCCCGGGTCATCATTAATTTCACGCTCAAAGATAGACTGAATGATTAGCTCCAGTTTTTCTTCTGATGGCTGATGGAGGAGTTGAAGACATTTCAAATAAGAACTTTGAAGAAGTTTGGAACAAGACGCCCGACTAGATGCATAGTCATGTGTACATTATCACTCAACGGGCAAGTCGGGTTAGCACGACTCCGAGAATTTTCACATTCGTGACGACTTCTACAGTTCATAACCCACGCACACTCGTGAGCTCTTCCAGAAGTACAACCATTCATTTTTCAACCACAACCATGAGTTTGCCCAATTTGTACTCCAATGATTAATCTCAAGGTACGGTTGTGCGTTCGAGCACATGACCCTACGTTTTGATAGTTCATATTTAAGACATTTTTTAGAGGACATTCTGTATTATTTCCCATTCTGAAGCATTTTGTGATATCTTAGGCTCCGTTTGGCATGGTGGTGGTGGTCATGAACATGAGGGTTAAATTGTCACTCCTTAACGCCCACCTAAGGAATTCATCCACTTTTATGTTCAAACGGATGATGTTTGTTAGGTAATTCTTAACGAATGACGGTTTAATTCATGCATTTACTGTACAACCTCGTATTCGCAGAGTAGGGTCCCCTGGGCAGGCGCAAGGCTTGCTGTGCAGTTTTAAGCTTTTTTGAGGGTTTTGCACTATTGGAGGTCAATTTAATGTGAATCTGTGTTTTATACTAGTAGGGGGATAAAATATTTTTCTCCCCCCGGCCCCCTCGGGAGGTCACCCAGCCTCAACCTCGACCAGCTCTTCCCAGGTCGCCGAGCTCGCCAGGCCTCCAGCTCGCCAGCCAGCCGCCAGCTCGCCCAGGCCGCCGCCAGCTCGCCCAGGCCGCCGCCAGCTCGCCCAGGCCGCCCCATCTCGCCAGGCCGCAGTCTCGCCAGACCGCCAGCTCGCCATGCCGCCGTCTCGCCAGGTCGCCGTCTCGCCCAGGCCGCCGCCGTCTCGCCTTGCCGCCTACTCGCCCGGCTTGAGGGGCTGCCCCTGGTGGACTGTTTTTAGCTGTTTAGAACAGCAGGACTTGACTGTTGGCAGACCAATTTGGGGGCATTTCAGTAATTTTAGGGCAACAAGATTTGATTATTGGCAGATCATTCCCAGAAAACTATAAATAGACCCTTAGGGGTGCCTTGGAGAGGACTTCTCGATGACTTCAATTCCTCTGCTTTCTTCCTCCAAGACACCTAGCTCAGCATTGGCTAGGGAGGGGGAGACTTCAAAGGTCTTCCGGGTGTGAGGTGGGACCTCCATGCTAGAGCCGAGGGTCTGTTCCTAGTTTCCCGAGTCTTTGGCCTGTGACGTTCTCCTAAGTGTAGTAGGTGTGAGGTCACCCCTTTCTTGAGACCCCAAACTCCACGAGAGACCAAATTTTTGGTTTCAACATTTACGACCTCCATCACCGTGCCAAACAGAGCCTTAGTGAGTTCTTAGAGTGATTTTAGATAGGAGAGCCACCAGAGTTCAAAGGGACAACAATTGCGAAGCAAGATTAAAGTTTAGAGCTTGAAGATCTTGAACAGAATTGACAACCCTGTTGGAGTTTATCATTCTATTCTGTATACTTATTTAATGAATTCATATTTATAGTATCTTTCCTTTCTTTAATGGTGATTTGCCAACAATAAAAGACTAGCATTTTTTGTTAAAGTGATTGTGCAATCCTATGAATTTAATATTTTGATTGAAGTGAGTAAATATGTGTTGAAGCGGGGAAAATCCCTACTCCAAAATTCGGATCAAGGTAGTTTAAGGTTATCGGCTCAGCGGTCGGGCTAGACGGCTAAAGGGCTAGGAATAGGAAATAGTTGAACAACATGTTGAATTTTCCGGATCTTGGAATGAGCAGGGGTTATCTCAACTTAGAATGCTAAAACATAACCAGAGACACATGCAGTAACAAGAATCTTTATTGATCACAACAATCTTCTTACAAGGCGAGACATACATGGCGAGACATGATTTCGCCAATGTATCAAGCAAAACAAAATACAAGGCAAAGCTAACCGCGCGGACACAAGGGTAACCGCCGATTCCACTACTTCACTACGGAGTCCGCACAGACCGCCTAGTCCGCCAAACCGCGAACTAACCGAGCGGACATACCGTTATTCCAATGCAAGCTCTACTCGCCGATCAACAAGCCACCTAGCTGCCTGACCGCGCGATTTTCTGCTGCCGAATTGAACAGGTCGCCTGAAGCAGACGATTTATTTAACCCCGAAACAAGTTACCAAAAAGAAGACCGCCTAGTCGCTGTCCGCGGCCTGCTGTTTACCGTCTGTTGCTTAACCGCAGAGTCCGCACTGTCCCTGACCGGAATCAGAGTCATGCCCTAGCTTTCCAGTGCTATCCGCACAACCTGCATAGCACAAACTGGTCAACTCCATTAACCCGGGCGGATACCAAAATCCAGTCTGCAGCAATTGTTCGCGGGCTCACTTACTGTTCATTCTCACTCTTCTTGACGTGACGGAGGGGTCCTATTTATAGGCACGATGGGGAGTGTGGTCACCGCCCTAGCCGATAAGATCACCGCCACCAACCCGCGACAAACACCAAGCAGTCCGCTTAGTCCGCCGCGACCTTGTGCGATAGCCAGCTCGCCTCAGCATCACCAAGGCCGGACTGACATCCCAGTCCGCCTTGTCGCCAAAGGCCGCCAGACTTGGTCGACATCCCGCAAGATTCTGCATCAACATTGCATGTCCGCCATCCCGCGGAGACCGCACAGTCTGCCCCCCAAGTTCGCAGCCAAGACACCAATCCACCTGCCAAACTCGACGGAAAATGAACGCAGTTCGCCCGCCTTGCGGACACAGCATCAGTCCGCATAACTCCGAGTCCGCAGCTAAGCATCAAGCTAACAGCTGCCGGACTCAGCGGACAAATCTCCAGTCCGCGCGCCTAGGCGGACACTTCTCCAGTGAACATTCGCCAAGCAACCAACCAACGCACAGGGCAACACCTGCCGAGCTTAGCGGACTGAGAAGCAGTCCACACACTACTGCGCGATATCCCAAGACAGAGCAAACCATGGACTTGGTTCAGAACCAACCATCCACACCACTGGCAACCAGGGCCAGTCCGCACTTACTGGCGGACACTGGTACCAGTCCGCCAAGCTCGGTGAACTCCAGCATCAATTCGCCCTAACCGGCGAACCCTGCGGCTACCACGAGCCGCACCACAAGAGCTAGACCAAGGCATCTTCCATGCCGGTCTGCAGAACTCCAGTCAAGTCCGCACCTTGTCGGACACCGCAGATAGAAAACCTATTCGCCCAGTTACCATCTGGGAACATCCTGCTGCCTGAGCAAAAACCGGTCTGGCTGGCCGCCTCCTCTGTTCGCACAGACCGCCAAGGCCACCACTTCCAGCACATCCGCAGACTTGATTAACTGCCAGTCCCGTCCGCGCAGTCCGCGCGGACTATCGCCCTGGTTGTCTGACCATCAGCTAACCGCTGCCTTATTGCCGACCTGCCTATCCGCCTATCATGACTGCATAGGCCGCGCGGATAGAATTCCCAAGTCGCGCAATCTGTCACTTTCACTTCACAATTTTCAACACTCCCCCTTGAAGTGAGAAGTGGCAAGCAACCCCAGCAGTTCCCGTAACCATGCACCTGGTCCCTCTGATAGTGCCTCCGAGAAGATGTCCAAGACATAGTCCTCGCCTTGCCTATCCTGGACCATAAGGGATCCCTCCAGCATCTCCCAAAAGGAGCCATGCTTCCCTCTGACTTTTTTAGCTTTGACCTCCACTTATACGTCACAGGAGTATCACCAACGACCTTGGGCACAAGGTCCCAAGCCTCGTCTCCCTTGAGAATAATCACATCCTCAACCTTGGTGTCAACCACCTCATTGACTCCAGCGGTGTCCTCACAGCTAGAAGATCCTTGCTCGATCTGAGGGCCTGCAAGGAAACATGAGATGAAGCTCACCGAGTTTCCTTCACTGTATCGAGCTGGTGGGTTGGTGATCCTCTTCGATCTCTGAAGACCTTGATCACGGCTAACCACCTCCACTGCAACTCCTGAACTAGCTCTAATCCCGGGCAAACCTGGAGCATCGCTCCCCTTGCTATCTGAACAAGAAGCCGCCGCCTTAGAACTAGAAGCACCTGGAGCATCGCTCCCCCTTCTTCCTGAACCACAGGCACTTGGAGTATAACTCTCCTTGCTTCCTGAACTAGAAGACACCGTCTTTGAACCAGAAGAACATGGAGCATCGCTCCCCCTGCTTCCTGAACCTGACGACTTTGCCCTGGAGCTAGAACAGCCTGGAGCTCCTGGTGACTCAGACAGCTTCAACTGTACCTTTGCAGCAGCCTCCTCATGCCCATTATCTAACCTGCTCATCTCTAGCTCAACATGTGAGCTATCCCAGTATGACGTCAGCTCATCGAAGACAACGTCTCTCGACACGATGAACTTCTTCGTTACTGGATCCATGTACCTCCATCTCCTCTTCCACTCATCATACCCAACGAAGACTAGCTTCGTCTTGAGAGCACCAGAAGATTATACATAGCAGGTAGAACCAAACACTCGAAAGTGCTTCACACTAGGCTTTACCCCGAACATCAGCTCATACAGAGTCTTCACATTGATCAGATCTAGAGGCATCCGATTGATGACATGCACCGCGCAGGCCATCCCTTCTGCCCAGAAGGCCTTAGGAACGCCTCTGCATCGAAGCTAACACTTGCAGGTCTCCGTCAACAAACGGATCATCTGATCTGCAACACAACCTTGTTGTGAAGTATCTCCACCAGAGAGCTCTCTCTGGATGTCATGCTTTCTGCAAAAGTTGAAGAAATCGGCAGAACCGAAACCACCTTCGATTCCTGCTCTCAACTTCTTGACCCGCAAGCCAAGCTGACCTTCCACAAGCTTCTTGAACTCCACCAACAAGCGAAACATGTTCGACTTCTCCTTCATGAAGTATACCCAAGCATACCTTGAGTAGTCATCAACCAATAACAATATGTATCTGCTGCCTCCAAGACTGGCAGTGATGGTCGGCCCCAGCAACCTCCCATGGATAATCTCCAACGGCCTTTTGCACCTTGTCTGTGCCTTATCAACCTTAAAGCGATCAGCTTTTCCGGGTTGACATTCCGTGCAACCACGACCATTCCCGAAGGATAACAAGTTAGGCAAGCCTCCTACAAGACTTTTCACCGTCATTGCTTTTAGCTTGTCTATCCCCACATGTCCAAGTCTTTCATGCCAGATAGCTGCACTATCAATGGTCTTCATCCGATCAGAACTTGTTGACGTCTCAACTAAGTTCTTCCCCTTACTACCAAAATGAGCAATGTTCGCGGAGTGAAGGATAACCTTACACTCCTTCCTGATGTGGCCTAGTTGCTTGCATCTATAGCACCTTGGTCCTTCCTTCCTCTTCACATCACGCCTAGAAGAATCACTCCTCTATTGCTGATATGAAGTAGAAGGACCATTCTCCACAGCCTCCTTCCCTTCCTTGTTGAACAACTCAACAAGAGAAATCCACATCTCCGCAGCTGACCGACATTCGTCGATGTGGTCCAAGAGCTCCGATGAGATCAACTGCTTGAGGATCCCTTCCGCTTTCGCGTTTCTCTCCTCCCAAGCTCTCATCGCATCAGCATTGCCAGTGACAGTAGTAATTCTTTGCCTTTCTGCTCCGCAAACCACCTCCCAGAGGTCCTCACCCAGAAGAAAGCACTCCACACAAGACATCCACTTCTTGAAGTTCGTTTGAGTTAGGAGATCAATACCAAGATCTCTTGCTAATCCTGCTTCCATGGTCCAACACTGGTTTCCTCTTCAATAGAGCTATAATAACTTCTAGTTGATCACTGCTTAACCATTCCAACCTCCCTCTGATACCATGTTGAATTTTCCGGATCTTGGAATGAGCAGGGGTTATCTCAACTAGGAATGCTAAAACACAACCAGAGACACATGTAGTAACAAGAATCTTTATTGATTACAATAATCTTCTTACAAGGCGAGACATACATGGCGAGACATGATTACGCCAATGTACCAAGAAGAACAAAATACAAGGCAAACCTAACCGCGCGGACACAAGGGTAACCGCCGATTCCACTACTTCACTACGGAGTCCGCACAGATCGCCTAGTCCGCCAAACTGCGAACTAACCGAGCGGACAGACCGTTATTCCAATGCAAGCTCTACTCGCCGATCAGCAAGCTGCCTAGTTGCCTGACCGCGCGAACTGCTGCTGCCGAACTGAACAGGTCGCCTGAAGCAGACGACTTATTCAACCCCGAAACAAGTTGCCAAAGAGAAGACCTCTTAGTCGTTATCTGCGACCTGCTATTTACCGCCGGTTGCTTAACCGCAGAGTCCGCACTGTCCCTGGCCGCAATCAGAGTCATGTCCTGGCTTTCCAGCGCTATCCACACAACCTACACAGCACAAACCAGTCAACTCTATTAACCCGAGCGGATACAAAAATCCAGTCCACAGCAATTGTTCGCGAGCCCACTTACTGTTCATTCTCACTCTTCTTGACGTGACGGAGGGGTCCTATTTATAGGCACGATGAGGAGTGTGGTCACCGCCCTAGCTGATAGGATCGCCGCCACCAACCCACGATAAACACCAAACAGTCTGCTTAGTCCATCGCGACCTTATGCGATAGCCAGCTCGCCTCAGCATCACCAAGGCCGGACTGACATCCCAGTCCGCCTTGTCGCCAAAGGCCGCCAGACTTGGTCGACATTCCGCAAGACTCTGCATCAACATTGCCTGTCCGCCATCCCGCGGAGACCGCACAGTTCACACCCCCAAGTTCGCATCCAAGGCACCAAGCCACCTGCCAAACTCGGCGGACAATGAACGAAGTCTGTCCGCCTTGTAGACACAGCATCAGTCCGCATAACTCCGAGTCTGCAGCTAAGCATCAAGCTAACAGCTGCCGGACTCAGCGGACAAGGCTCCAGTCCGCGCGCCTAGGCGAACACTTCTCCAGTGAACATTCGCCAAGCAAGTAACCAACCCACAAGGCAACACCTACCGAGCTTGGCGGACTGAGAAGCAGTCCGCACACTACTGCGCGATATACCCGGACAGAGCCAACCATGGACTTGGTTCAGAACCAACCAAGTCCACACCACTGGACACCAGGGCCAGTCCACACTTACTGGAGGACACTGGTACCAGTCCGCCAAGCTCAGCGAACTCCAGCATCAATCCACCCTAACTGGAGAACCCTGTGGCTACCACTAGCCGCACCACAAGAGTAGACCAGGGCATCTGCCATGTCGGTTTGCCGAGCTCCAGTCCAGTCCGCACCTTGCCGGACACCGCAGATAGAAAACCTATTCGCCCGGTTACCATCTGGGAACATCCTGCTGCCTGAGCAAAAATCGGTATGGCTGGCCGCCTCCTCTGTTCACACAGACCGCGCGAACAGACCGCCAATGCCGCCACTTCCAACACATCCGCAGACTTGATTAACTGCCAGTCCTGTCCGCGCAGTCCGCGCGGACTATCGCCCTGGTTGCCTGACCATCAGCTAACCGCTGCCTTATTGACGACCTGCCTATCCGCCCTTCCAGACCGCACAGGCCGCGCGGATAGAATTCCCAAGTCACGCAATCTGCCACTTTCACTTCACAATTTTCAACACAACAAACATGACCCGAGGCGCTACGGCGGGAAGGTCCCACCACATACCCGAAAGCTTAGAAGAAGCAACTCCTCCATAACCAAAAATGGTCGATCAGGGAACGAGGAAGATAAGCTGGTAACCAAGTCACGATGACTAAAGAAGATAGTTGCAAGCTCGCAATAAGTCTCTCGGAAAAAGGAATCCAAAGGCTCACCTGATGTCCAAGAAAAGAGTTTGAGAGATCTCGACGAGATTCCAAAAAGTCTCTCCCCGTACCCCTGAGGTCCTATTTATAGGCAAATCCAAGGAGAGGGGTGGGTCTTATTTATAGCCCACCCCCGACAACTAGGCGACTAATCTGGAGGAGCTCGTCATGCCGGGCGAGCAGCTGGCCGAGTCGCCTACCCGACGAGTATGCGAGGGGAGCTCGCCACACTCGCCCAGGTCTTCTACGGCCTTGCGTGTTGACTCTGACTTCTGTCTTGACTTGTTGACTTTGACTTCTGCTGACCTGGCTCTGGAGGGGTCCACCCTCGACGAATACGGGTTGTACAATATGGTCTTCAGTTGCCTGAGTTTTATTCACGAGCTCTCCGTTTGGCACGGTGGTGGCCGTCGTAAATACATGGATTAAACCGTCATTCGTAAATGATCACCTAACAAGCATCATCCCTTTGAACATAAAAGTGGATGAAGTTCATTAGGTGAGCGTTAACAAATGACAATTTAGCCCTCATATTCATGATCACCACCACCACCGTGCCTTAATTTGCATTCTAAATTAGATTGCCACTATTATAGACCCATGTGTAATTTTTCGCTATCGGAGCATGAACCAATTGATTTACAGATCCCACGGATAGAACCATAGATTTAGCTGTCTATGGGATACGAAATTGGTTTATATGGTATCTTCATTTAATTGAGTGAAGTCAGGCTCTGTTTGGGAGGATTTATTTTCACCAGTCAAGCGGTTACGACCGCATGAATATTGACCGGTGAAAATAGTCCTCCCAAACGGAGCCTTAGAGTTCTTCGTGAAACTTCAGTTTTTTTTATCATCCTAAACATGTTCACGTAACACCGTCGGCGAGTGAATATAATCGATATTCCCGAACTAAGGGCATTCGACGTGCATAGGAAGGATCGTCCTCATTCATGCTGGGATTTCTAAACTTGCACATTTTTACTACCAATTGATTAACACTCATAGTACTGAGCAATCACTC
Source organism: Platanthera zijinensis (assembly GCA_039513925.1). NCBI lineage: Eukaryota > Viridiplantae > Streptophyta > Magnoliopsida > Asparagales > Orchidaceae > Platanthera > Platanthera zijinensis. The sequence goes on from CM077085.1 coordinate 32,406,860, forward strand.
TAATTCTTAATATCACTGTTTTAATTTGTAGTTTTTCTTTCAAATTTAGAATTAAGCAAACACAAGCAATAGCTAGTCTGAATAAGTTGCTTAATAATAATAATTATTATAGAACAATTCAACAAGAATCTCCGTGGAGACAATTCCGTCTTATCTTGTTATATTACTTGTTCAACCGATGCATTTGCCGATATAAAGCACGGGAGTTAAACAACCGACATCACCAGCTTTCAGTCACCTTAGCAGCAAACTCATTAGAACAAAAATATTACATTTTTTGCAGCATATTTACTTCTCATTCTGGTTGAGAAAAAAGAATAATTATTCTCTCTATATAAGGAAAAAATCATCATTTAATAAAATATTTATCATTTCAATTGTATTTCATCCTTGTTAAAAAGCTTATAAGTGACTTTAATTTTAGTGTGTTTTTTTCAATTTCATTTTAAAAAGTGCCATGTTCTTAATTTCTATTAAATTTCACATTCTTTAGATATTTTCAAAAAGACAATAAACAGCAAGCAAAGTGTCAAATCGAAACCAAAGGGAACTTAAACACACACACGACTGATTGTATACTTATATAATAGCGATCAGGTCAAGGTAATTAGATAAGAAAATTGCGGTGTGGGTAGCTCACCCTTCATGATCCCCAGTCCCCACTGTTGGAACTTGTGGAGTGCGAGTGGTCTGGCGGATTATTCTTGGCGGTCTGTCGGTTTGTCTTGGCGAGCTGGTTGTTTAGCATATCCTGGCAGTTTGGCTATCTGCAGGGCAGTGTTTGTGGTTTGGTAAACCGCAGTTGTTGACTGGCTTCTCACAGTGATGTCCATGAGGTTTGCCTATTCGTGTTGCAGTCCGGAGGGCAACCCGCAGCAGCGATCTGGTGACAATACGCAGCTGCGGTCTGATGGCAACACGCAGTTGCGGTCTGGTGGCAACACGCAGTTACGGTATGGTGGCAACCCGCAGTTGCGGTCTGGTGGTAATTCGCAGTTGCGATCTGGTGGCAATCTGCAGTTGCGATCTAATAGCAACAGGCAGTTGCGGTCTAGTGGCAACCCGCAGTTGCGGTCTGGTGATAACCCGCAATTGTGGTCTAATGGCAATCCGCAGTTGCGGTCTGGCGGCTATCCTCTGCTGCAGTTCGGTGGCGTCACAGGGCTTGCAAGACTGTTTCAAGTTAGTCACCGGATCCAGTTTGTTACCGCCTTGTTGTTTCTCCATTGTATAGCCTTGCAGTTTGAGGTAGTCAAACCGCATAGCCCGCGTGACTTGTATTTAGTCACATATCGTCTGTTGTATTCTCCTTTCTCCCCCATCTTCTATAAATATGTGGCATACCAATGTATTATTTACCTTTTTAGAGCAATAAAATTTCCCTTTTTAGCTCTTTTTACATGATATCAGAGCTAATCGGTCCTTTTGCTCCAGTTTGCTGCGCGGCTTCTTGGTAAAGTTCGCAGTTTCTCTTTCTAACCGCTTGTGGTCTCCCTCCTGCTCTCCCTTTGATTGTCGCTCCTCTTGCGACTTGTTCTTAGCTTGCCTCCTCTTGTGTTTGCGCAACTTCTGCTGTGTTCGTGCATTCTTCTGTTTTTCGTCTTCCTGCGATCTGTCTTGTTCGCGCGGCCTTCGGTCTCTTATTAACCGTGCGATTAGGGTTTCTCTTATGCTCCACACAGTTAGTCTGCGCGGCTTCCTCCTTTTGTCCAGTTTTTTCTCTTTTTCTATGGACACTCCGCTTTCTTCTTCTACTCTATCCGCTCCTCTTTCTCTTACCACTCTTCTTCAGCGTCCTTTACTTTCCTCTCCACCTCCTCCTGACACTGTTGCTCATCCGGCTCGTCATGATACTCCCTGTGGTAGAGGAGGCCGCTCTGGTTGTCGTGGATTCTCTAAATATCTTTGCTCTCATTATGACAAAGTTGGTCACCTTGTTGATTGCTGCTGGGTCAAATATCCCCATCTTCGACCTGCTTCAGCTAATACTTCCTCGAAGAAGTCTGCTTCTTCTCTTGCTACCTCTTCGGGTGCTGCTAAGTTGATCACTATGGGTAAGTGGCTCATTGATTCTGGTGCTACTGGTCATATGACGGGAAATCCTCGTGTTTTCTCTCATCTGGACAAACATAACTGGTTACCTTTGGTTCTTATTGCGGATGGTTCTCCGTCTCCTGTGTGTGGATTTGGAGCAATGCATGTCACTCCTCTCTAGCTTGAATACACTCTTTATGTCCTAAACATTTCTTGCAACTTACTTTCTGTTACTTTTCTTTGTAAACAGTTGAATTATGTGACTATTTTTATCGCGTCTACTTGTTTTTTTTCAGAATTCTCACTTCAAGCAGACGATTGCTACTGGGACTGAAAGTGGCGGCTTATTCTACCTTGACAATATATCTGTCTTTTCTGTTTCCTCTTCTTTTCAACAGTGGCATCTTCGCATTGAGCATCCTCCTCGCATTTTTTATCAGCTTCTGTCTGATATACCTCGAAGAAATTCTTCTCTTAATTGTGAAGCTTGTCCGTTTGGAAAATACCACCGTTCCACTTTTTCAACAAAACAAGAAAGTAGTTCATCTTGTCCTTTTGAACTTGTTCATTCTGATATTTGGGGTCCTGCTCCTACCCAGACTGTTGGTAGGGATAGCCTATATTCTGTTACTTTTATTGATGATTTTTCGAGGTGTACTTGACTGTACTTATTACAGGAATGTTCTGATTTTTTTTTCATTGCGTTCTATAATAAGATACGTTCACAGTTTGATATTCCTGTTAAAATGCTTCACACTAATAATGCTAATGAGTAATTGAGTCATATGTTTTCCACATTTTGTATGCATTATAACATTGTACATCAAACTAGTTGTCCTTACATCTCTCAACAGAATGGAATTATTGAACACAAGAACTGATATCTCTTTGATGTGGCTAGCAGCCTTCTCACTCAAATGAGTGTTCCTCAGTCCTATTGGGGTAATGTCATTCTTCTTTTTTGTTACCTCATCAATTGAGTTCCTTCTTCGGTTCTCAACGACAAAACTATTTTCTCCATTTTGTATCCTGATGTGACACTGTTTCCTTTACCTCCTCGTATTTTTGGATGCACAACGTTTGTTCACTCTCATTCTTCTGGTCGTGACAAACTCTCTCCTTGTTCTATTAAGTGCATCTTTCTAGGCTGCTGTCCGACACAAAAAGGATATCGGTGTTATGATCATGTTCTCCGAAAATAGTACGTTTCTGCGAACTTCACTTTCTTTGAGGATGCTCCGTACTTTTCTCCCACTTCTACTATATCCCCCTTCTGATTATTCTTCTTCTTTCCCTATTATTTTGACACCTCTACCTTAGCCAGTGTCTCTTTCTTCTCCACCTGTCTCTGACTCTTCTTCTCTCCATGAACCGCTACTGACAGTTCCTGGGCCAGCAATTTCTCCTTCGGATGGATCTGATACAGTAGACAAGTCAGACCATGATCTTCTGATTACCCTTCAAAAAGGAGTTCGAACACACACTCAATATCCTATTTGTGATGTTGTCACTTATGTGCGGCTGTCTCCTTCTTGTAAGAGCTCTGCTCACGCTCTCTCAGCCAATATCATCCCGGCCACCTATCAAAAAGCCCTTGTTATTCCTCATTGGAAGGCCGTGATGAATGAGATGAAAACTCTAACTCAACAAGGTACTTCAACTCTTGTCCCTACCCCTCCAGGAGGTGATGTGCTTGGCTATCGCTGGGTCTTTGTGATTAAGTTTCTTCATGATGGTACCATTGATTGTTACAAAGCTCGACTTGTGGCCAAAGGCTTTACCCAGACCTATGTTGTGGATTTCTTAGACACTTTCTCTCTTGTTGCTCAGATTACTATAATCCACGTTCTCTTTTCTGCGGCTATCAACAGAGACTGGGAGATGTCTCAATTGGATGTCAAAAATTTCTTTCTTTACGGTGATTTACAAGAGATAGTTTACATGGAGCAACCTCCTGAGTATGTTGTTCAGGGGAGTCTCAGGTGTGTCAATTGAAAAAGGTCATCTATGGTCTTAAGAAAAATCCGCGAGTCTGGTTTGAGTAGTTTAATGAAGTTATTTTTGTTGTTGGGTTTGCTCGAAGCACTGCAGATCAATCGTTGTTCATTCACAAGACCTCATCAGACATAGTTGTTTTTGCGGTCTATGTGGATGTCATTCTTCTTACAGGGGATGATAAGAAGAAAATTGACTTGACAAAGAACCATCTTCTTAAATATTTTGTTACAAAAGATATGAGGTCTCTCAAGTACTTCCTGGGGATTAAGATCTCTCGAAAGCCCAATTCAGTAGTCCTTTCATAACGAAAGTATGTTTTGGATTTTTTGAAAGAGACAAGTCTTCTTGGGGCTAAACCTGCTCGGTGTCCAATGACTGTTGGTGATGACAAGTGCTGGAATGAGGATTCAATTTTTCTTGAAGATGTCACCAGATATAGACGGCTTGTGAGATACTCATTTATTTGACCGTCACAAGACCGGATATTTGTTATGCAGTAGGAAGGATGAGCCAGTTTATGCAAGCTCCTAAGGAATGATATCTACAATCAGCTCTAAAAATATTAAAATATGTGAACTGTGCTCCGAGAAAAGGGCTTCTGTTTCAGAAGAGTGGTCATTTGAGAATTGAGGCTTATTCTGATGCTAGCTATGCAGATGATAAGTAAGATAAAAAAATCTATGTCTGGTTTTTGTATTTTCGTAGAAGGGAATCTGGTCAGCTGGAAGAGCAAGAAACAAACTGTAGTTTTCAGATCAAGTGCCGGAGCAAAATACAAAAACATGACTTTGACTACCTGTGAGGTGAAGTGATTACAGACACTTATGCTTGATTTGAGAGAAGATTATGATCATCCCTTATCGATGTTCTGTGACAATAAGACAGCTATATATATATTTCGAAGAATCCAGTCTTTCATGAAAGGACAAAGCATACTGAAGTGGACTGCCATTTTATCAGAGAAGACATATTGAAGAAGCAAATCTGCACTCCATTCGTTACCTCAGATAAAGAGCTAGCCGATATATTCACCAAATCAGTTACCTCTTTTTTGGACGTCTGTAGTAAGCTGGGCATGATTGACATATATGCTCCAGTTTGAGGGGGGAGTGTTGGAACTTGTGGAGTCCGAGCGGTCTGGCAGACACTAGTATCGACAGTCTACCGGTTTGTCTTAGCGGGCTGGTTGTTTAGTATATCCTGATAGTTTGGCTATCCGCAGTGCAGTGTTGGCGGTTTGGTAAATCGCAGTTGTTGACTAGCTTCCCGCAGTGTTGTCCAGGAGGTTTGCTTATTCGTGTTGCAGTCCGGAGGGCAATCCACATCTGCAGTCCGATAGCAATCAACAACTACGGTCTGATGGCAACACGCAGCTACAGTCTGGTGGCAATCCGCAGTGCGGTCTGGTAGCAATCCGCACTTGCGGTCTGGTGACAACCCGCAGTTGTGGTATGGTGGTAATCTGCAGTTGTGGTCTGATAGCACCACACAGTTATGGTCTGGTGGCAACCGCAGCTGCGGTCTGGTGACAACCCACAATTGCGATCTAGTGGCAATCCGTAGTTGTGATCTGGCGGCTATCCTCTGTTGCAGTTTGGTGGCATCTCAGGGCTTGCAAGACTGTTTCCAGTTAGTCGCCGGATCCAGTCTGTTACCGCCTAATTGTTTCTCCATTGTATAGGCTTGTGGTTTGAGGTAGTCAAACCGCATAGCCCACATGACTTGTATTTATTCCCATATCGCCTATTGTATTCTCCTCTCTCCCATCTTCTATAAATAGGTAGGTATACCTTTGTATTTATTTACTTTTTTGGGGCAATAAAATTTATCTTTTATTTAGCTATTTTTACACACACTAACTTAGTGCGATCATGGGACTAACTACCACGCACAAACCCCACTACACGCATCACTTGTACGACAGAGTGCAACCGACCACCAGCGTCTCTATCACATGCGGCGGGCGGCCCCGCGCCCGGCCGGCGCCGGGCGGCCGCAGTCGCCGCCAGGAGGCCCTCACTTGGCAGGCCAAGGTGAGGCCGACACCGGCTAGGTCTCGCCTCGGCTGACCTCTCGATCAGTCTTCCCCGACCAGATTATTCTGGTCGACCACCTTTAACCTTCGTTGTCTGATCATCCTATCACGATCACCGTTGTTCGTTACTTAGGTACCAAACACGTAACCACTCATGTAACCACTATAGATAGTGAGAAATATTATGGGTATAATTACGGTCTACATATAACAGATATCATGTAAATATTATACGATCAAAATTATGCAGAATGTGGTCTGCATCCACATAAAAACAGTGTAACCACCGTAACCATCTCCGGAAGTCTATAAAAAGGTCTCAGGACCCCTCTCATTTCTAACTTTCTCTCCTCTCAGCTTTCTTCTTATTCAGGTCGGAGCTCTGCTGAAATCCACCTACGAGCGTCCTCCTTCCGTCGAGCCACTCGAAAATTCGTCCAAGTCCACGACAATCCAAGGAAGAAGACGATCGTTAGTCAACCACTCCAAGCAATTTTCTACGTGCGTAACATTCCGCAAGTCTCCGCCAACGCATCTCTGCACTCCTTGCTGCCATGCTGCTGTGCTCAACATCCAAGTGGTGTCCAAGAGCATCCGCTACCGCCAGAAAGTGATAGAAAACGAGTTCTGCGTGAGACAGCTTGTCGCCCATCGAGCGCATCTGCAATCTCCCTCACCTCCAAGTTGTAACGAGGAACGGCTTGTCACCCTCGATTCACTTGATAATCTGTAAATTGCCGCCAATAGTGAAATTTGACCGACACTATACCGCTCACGTGATTTTTTACCCAGTTGAGGAATTTTTCTATGTTAAAATTGCTTTGTATTCTACTCTACTTGTTCTGTGACTGTATGCGCACTTGACCGCTCCACGGGTTAAGCCGACCTAATTTAATCCGATCTATGAGGAGGGTTGAATCGATCACAACAAATAACAATAAAATATGGGGATTGTTAACCGCAGATCAAGAATGACTATTCACAGATTATTACTATTCGCAGACCCAAAGACACTCAAAATTGTTATTCACAGATATTATTGTTATCCGCAGACCAACACTAAAATTAAAAAAAATATCAAGGAGTGCACCAACAAATGCATAGTTGATTACCATCAAAATATATATAACCTGCATCAAAAAATATGAAGGACCAGCACCATAAGTGCTCAAAAAATATCAAGTACATCAAATTATACATAACTTACATCAACAAATTTGAAGCACCAGCACCACAAGTGCTCAAAAAATATCACGTGTACATCAAAATATGAAGCACCAGTACCTTGCCACCGACCTGTAAATGAAATATCTTCAAATTATTAACACTCATGCACATACAAAACTATCCGATTCGTAGATGAGTTTCCCAAATGTAGAAATCTATCCACTCATGCACATACAAAACTTTCTTTATCAGAACTCTGTATGGTGACAATAAAGCTAAGTGTTCTACCAACATTTCGTACCCACGCAATTAACTCATCTCTTGACCCAAATACAGCATTAGACTGAAAGTGTGTAGTCATATCTATGCAAAACAAAGTATAAATATTTGCTCCTAACACATATAAAAATTTGGAAAAAAACATTTAGATCATTACCATACATGAGGACATTTTCTTTGTTGGTCTCTGTAATTGGGACGAAATCCATTGGTCTTCAAGAACTATGCCAAAATTTCACCTACAACAAAGTGAAAAAAAACAATGCTCATTGCAGTCAAAAATCGGGTGGTAAATGTGAAGAACAAAAAAGTGAAGAATCGAACGTGACCTAGAATCGGGTTGTGAAGAACAACAAAGTGAATAGGGTATTTGTACTCACAGTGGGGGACTTCGTCGGCGAGGGGAGGAGCCGATCGGGTGGGGCAGCAACCGTGACCTAGAAGGCAGGGACGGAGCAGGCGGATCAGAGCACGGTCGGAGAAGGCGGATCAAGTCGGAGAGCGGGCGGACTTCGTCGGCGAGCGGGCTGTCTTCGTCGGCGCGCGACCGGTCTTCGTCGGCGAGCGGGTGGCCAACATCGGCAAGCAGCCGGACTTCGAGCAGGCGGTCTTCGTCCGGAATGCGGAGGAAAGTATCGGGTGATTGGGGATTAGGTTTGGTTTGTGAATAAGGAGTTTTAAAAACCGGTGGGAATACTTAACGCATTTTGAAGGGGTGTTTTTTGGTCTGCGAATAGTCATTCTTGATCTGCGGTTAACAATCCCCATAAAATAGCAATGTTCATCATTAAATTTCAAGAATATGATTTCCTTTCATGTACAAATTTTCCCTTTGTTTGATGAAAAAAAAATACACAATTAAGTATCTAGAGTGCCAACATTTAGTGCATGAATACAAACATTTTAGAAGCCTATTTACTTTCATTTACAAAACAATTAAATCATACATTCATTATCCTAAGCTAAATAAAATAGAGCAGCCCGTTGCACAAACAAAGGGAGGGTTCAGAGAAGAGTCCTACCAGAAGGATGAAATGCATATATTAACCTGCATTTTTGCAAGAGACTGTTTCGAGGACTCAAATCCGAGATCACACGACAATATCTTAACCTGTGCGCCAAAGCTCCCCTTCATGAAAACAGAATTATTTCTCATTAGGAGGGGGAAACTCAGCTAAAAAATAAAAACATCAAATGATTTTCCGCCCAAATCATAAATACCAATACAAAGTTACAAACAATAAATAAACAAAAAAGTCTATTTCATTCTAAATAAGTATAATAATATATTGTTTGTATTCTTGGTATTAGAGCGTTTAAGTTGAAATTGAAATTCAATTGACAATTTCAATTCCAGCGTTTATCGGTCACAAAATTGAAATTCATTTCAATTCTCATGGGAATTGATTATAAAGGAAACACATCTCCCTCAATTTTGAGCTCGTGGGCTCTTCATTCGCAATTCTTACCCCTCCAGTGCACCCCCGACTCTCTCAAACAGACCTCGACGAAACACATCTCCCTCAATTTTGAGCTCGTGAGCTCTTCATTCGCAATTCTTACCCCTCCAGTGCACCCCCGACTCTCTCAAACAGACCTCGACGTCAACTCTTTTGTTCGCCTGGGGTGCATTTTTTGCCCGAGTAAATTGCGGGGGGGGGGGGGGGGGGGGGGGGGGGGGGCATTTTTCAGACTGGGTAAAAATATTTCGCCCGGGCGCGCATTTTTCGTCGGGGCGAGCATTTTTCGCTCAGGCACGAATTTTTCGCCCGAGTGCACATTTTTTGCCCGGACGCGCTTTTTTCGCCCAGGTGAAAAAATCGCTCTCGGGCGAAAAAGAATGCGCCCGGGTGAAAAAAATGCACCCGAACCAAAAGTTCACCCCGGGCAAAAAATCGTGCCCAGGCGAAAAATTCGCACCCGGGCGAAAAATGCGTGTCGGGGCGAAAAATGCATGTCCGGACAAAAAATGTTTGCCCGGGAGAAAAATAGACGTCCGGGCAGAAAAATGCGCGTCCGGATAAAAAATGCAAACTTGTGCAAAAAATTACATTATGCAGCCAAATAGTGAAATTATTAATTTCATTTCCTTGTGAAAGAATTTTTGCACTCAGCTGCACAAAAGAATTGAAATTGACTTCATTCTAATTCTTGCGGAATCTGCGTCTCAATTCCTGCAAAACAAAAAGAACCTAAGTGAAAAAGGGCAGCCCAATGCACACAGCATCCCCATGCAGTGGGCCCGGAGAACCATCTCACCATAGGAGTGAAACATGGGCAAACATTACACTGCATTTAAGCCGGATGAAATTCCTAAACAATAAATTACAAAAACAAATCAGAATAAAAAAAAAAATCAAAATATAGCTTCGAGTTCACCAGTGAAATTGAATAAATATATAAAAATGAAATAGTATACTACAATAAATAACCTTAAAAACCGAATAGAGCTTCGAGTTTACCTCTGAAATAGCGACCTTTATAACAAGTGCCACTTGGAGAAGGCATCAAATCATGAAATTAAGGCTTCGTTTGGAAGGGCTTATTTTCGCCGGTCAAGCGGTCACGACCGTATGAACCGGACCTTAATTATGGTCCGGTTCATGCGGTCTTGACCGCTTGACCGGGAAAAATAAACCCCCCCAAACGGGGCCTAAGGGTACATTTGGCATGGCGGCGGCGGTCGTGAACACGTTGGTCATGAACCACCGTTTGTGATGAACCGCGAGCAAAAATATATTTTATGATTGTGGTGTTTTTTGTCCAAACTCACCGGAGAAAAAACGTGGCATCAAACAGACCCTAAGCATTAAATAATGAGCAAAAGTTGCAGCCTTTAAGTAAACCTTCTGCTCCAACTGATTCCAAGTAGGCATCGAGAAAAGGCATGCCCATTGCATCAACAGCATAGTTATCGGAGGTTTCTTAATATCAATTTGTTTTTTTAATGTTCTTATCTGTTGACGCTGGAACTTGTAGTAGGCAGCTTGCAGTAAAGCTTGAAGCTCTTCCCTTCCATCTTCCTCTCTCTGTTCTTCAATGTTGTTCTTCCTGCAATCTAAGTAATGAGCTTTCAGATTTAATTTCAACATTTGGTATAAGAGCCATTACCCATGCCATCAGAAAATCCGTATAGCATCCTGTATCTAAATCATATCTCGATTCATTCCTCCTTCCCGAATCTCATCATATGGCTGCCTCTTCCTCCTTCCCCAATAGTCAGGCGGCTTGGTTGGTGCGACCTATCATTATTCAGTGCAGCAGACTGCAGGCTTCCGTCAGCCCCTTGAACTAGATTCAAATAGTTCCCCCTATAGTATCGGTAGTCATCGTCAAGTTTGCGGCTATTCTTTTTCTCCTTATCAAGGTGAGCGACCAGAGTGGCGATTTGATCTTGGAGTGCCTATGATTACTGGAGCAAACAAATGAAACTTTATTTCATCTCACGAGGTCTGTGGGATCTCATTCAAGATGGCTACTCATTGCCTTCAAAGAAAGTTGCATAAGCAAAGAGTGAAGCAACCGATATCCAAACATTCCTGGAAAATCAAAAAAGGGATGCAAAAGTCATCTTATATATCCAGCAACGTGTTGACAGATCGATTCTACCACTCATTATCAATGCAAAAACTTCAAAGGAGGCATGAGAGATCTTGAAAGTAGAATATAGAGGTAATGAAAGAGTTATTTCCATGAGACTAACACAACCCTGGAGAGAGTTTAAAAATCTAAATATGAAAGAAGGAGAGAGTATTCAGAAATACATTTCTCATACCACTGTTTTGGTGAATCAAATCCGTACCTATGGAGATGAACTACCAGAGAAATGCGTCGTATCCAAGATCGCAGTAGTTTATCCCCTAGTTTTGAGCATGTAGTGGCAGCCATTGAGCAAGCAAGAGACATTACCAAGATGTCATTGTGTGATCTCATGAGCTCACTGATGGGACATGAAGCCAGAATGAAGAAGAAGGCACAAGCTCTGGAACAGGCATTTCAGAGCAAGGTCATCATCAACTCTACCAAACCAGCCTACCCACCTTGGAGCTTAGGCCCAAAAGAAAGAGAAGAAAGAGAAAGCATCTCTTACTACAAACTTTGCAACAAAAACACTCACTACACTAAAGATTGATATTCAAGATGCAAGAAATGCAAGAGGAATATGCATTTACAAAAAGACTGCAGGTATAAAGATTCTCGGCCAAAGGAGGAAGCAAACTTCTCATCAAATCAAGAAACTTTGTTCCTCACTTGCCGCAAAACCGAGACCAGTGACCGTGGTGTGTGGTTCCTGGACAGTGGTTGTTCTAACCACATGTGCAACAACAAAAATGCTTTTGTTTCTTTGGATGAGATTGACAAGGCAAAGGTAATCATGGGAGATGACAACTGCAAAAACATAGAAGGAAAAGGGATGGTTGCAGTTAAACAAAGAAATGGGACAGTAACTCACATCCTTGATGTGCAGTTTGTTCCTGCCCTATCATAAAATTTGCACAGTGTAGGGCAACTCATAAAGAAAGGATACAAGCTAACCTTCAATGAAGAAAGTTGCACAGTGCAAGAAAGAAAACCAAAAGAGTTATTGTTGTAGTTAAGATGACACCTAACAAAATCTTCCCTCTATCTATGCAAATTGAGACAAAAAGTCCGCCTCCGAGACAGCATGTTCATGCTGCCACGACCATAGAAAACTCATACTTATGGCATCACAAATGTGGTCACATGAATTTCAATGATTTACAAAGACTTCAAACCTTATCTATTGGAATGTAGGGTAACATTACAAATAATAGAGTTTGTGAAGTCTGTGCCCCCAATAAAATTCAAAGAGTCCCCTTCCCAAGTGCCACTACATGGAGAGCAAAAGTACCTCTAGAACGTCTTCACATAGATATCTGGGGACCAACATATGCTCCCACATGGTCAGGGAATCGATATTACCTGTTAATTGTGGATGACCATACTCGCAGGATGTGGATTCAATTTCTTACGCTCAAGTCTGATGCCTTCCACCAATTCAGCCCTTTCAAAACCATGATCGAAACAAAGATTAGTTACAAAATTAAAGCTATTAGGACTGATAGGGGGAGAATTCACAAACAAAGAATTTCATTCCTTCTATGAAAAGAATGGAATCAGACATCAGTTGACTGTTCCCCAAAGTCCCCAGCAAAATGGTGTCGTTGAGAGGAGGAACAAGACTGTGTGTGAAATGGGAAGGTGCCTGCTTCAGCACAAGAAAATGCCAAAAGAGTTATGGGGAGAAGCAATGAGCACTGCAATCTACTTACTAAATATAGCACCCACACGGCGCTTACCAAATCAACACCTTATCAAATGTGGCAGAACAAAAAACCAAACATGCAGCATCTCAAAATGTTTGGTTGCATTGCCTATGCTTTGCAAGCAAATGAGAACAAAGATAAACTGGAGTCTAAAGGTGAGAAATATATATTTGTTGGTTACAATAAAGAATCAAAAGGATATCGATTATTCAATCTCAATACCAAAAAACTGACAATGAGCAGAGAAATCATATTTGATGAGCTCAGCCACAGGAATGGGGGGCGTTTAGGATCAAAGTCCACTCTTCTTAGAGGATCAAAATTCATCTTTCTCAATACACGAGGAGGATGTTGCTCAAGACAATCTGGAGAATGACATTGCGCAGCAGCCCAATCCTCAAGGTCTCAATTGTGAAACGGATCTCACTATGGATGATTTGTCATCTCCTCAAAACACCAGGTATGATTCTACACCCCCCCCCCCCCCCCCAAAAAAAAAGATTTTGTGTTGCACTTATGTGCAAAGAACCCACCACATTCTCTGAAGCGGCCACTCAGTCCCCTGGGTTTCTACCATGGATTCTGCGATTGGCATGATGATATGAACACGACGGTGAGAGATTAGAGAGGGAGAGAGAGGAAGAGAGGGAGAGAGGGAGGGGGGAATTGGGGTTAGAAGGAGGAGGAAAAAACACACATTTATCCGAGATAAAAATATACAAGTTTCACATGCCCTCTTATAGTGGCGAGGGCCGAATACAATAAGACAAAAATAGGAAATAACAGAAATAAGGAAATACGAAAATAGGAAATAACGGAAATTACTAAAAGTGCGTCAACCAAACATAGCAACATATTTAATATTAAATATCCTCCGCGCCGACCTCTCCTGGGTCGTCCTCGTCGGTCAACTCGTCTGGTTCATCCTCATCGGTCTGCTCCACGTCTGCCACAAATATTCGTACCAATACCGCCGTCTGGAAAATATGTCTTTGTCCCCAAGACAGTAGTTGGAGTGGTGGCAGCAGAGGTGATCCACTGATCCTGGGGCAACCCCGTGGCATCAGACTCCGGACGGTGAGACCCAACGACATGGACCACTTGCGAGCCAGAGTCCTCCTGAAGGTGGTTAGCGGCGACCAAGTAGCTTGACTGGGTAGTTCGGCGGCAGCTGCCGTCTTTTTTCCGGAACAAAGCAAGTTGGGTTGGTGACAACCCTGTCGGAGGTTGTAGGAGGGAGGAGTCACCGTCGAGGCGACATGGTTGTCCCTTGTGTAGGAACTACATAGATCTGGTCTTCCAATTGACGCATACCCCGCCGAGCATACGGAGCCAAGCCACTCCCAGCACAGCGTTGAGGTCTCCTAAGCCAATTGCGTAGAAGTCCGCGGTCACGGAGGTCCCGTAGAGAGAGAGACAGTCGTGCAACAACCCTGAATCGGGCGGTGGCGCCCATCGCTCATGTGTACCACAACGGCCGGGACAAGAACCAAGGGAAGACAGAGCTGCAACACCAGGTGCTCAGAAATGAGGTTGTGGCTTGAGCCGCTGTCCACCATAATGATGATCGGGGGATCCCACAGTGTGCCCGAGAGCTGCATGGTCTGTTGGCCGGAGATCCCGCCTGTTGAGGTGCAGGACAACTCCAACCGGTGGAACGTAGTCGGTGGAGTCGAGAGGTGTGTCCTCCGGTGAGAGCTCCAGAGCCTCAAAATCGGCCAAGGTAACCTCAGGGTCGACGTCGCCGATGATGACAAGAAACTCCTTGACCGCGCAGACGTGGGTAGGAGAATAGGGTTGACAATAGTGGAAACACAACCCCTTTCGATGGGGTCGTCCAACTCGCAGGTGGAGAATTTTTGAGGAGGGGTTGGTCGGCCTGGCTGAGGGCCTGAGCGGCTGGAGGAGGCCGAGGGGTTGGTGTCTCTGGAGTAGCGGCCCGCCACGGTTGGCCTCCTGGTGGAGGTCCGCCTAACAACGGCGGTGGTCGAGGAGAAAAATCCGCCTCCACGAGGCGAGCCATGTTGAGGGCCTCGAAAACCGTCTGGGAACGGTGAGTGCGGAGTCAGGAGCGGATGTGGGGCAAGAGGCACTGCATGAAAAAACCGAGATAATGATCCGAAGGTAAGACCGGAACATGGGTGATGAGGGCCACAAACCGTTCGATGACAGATTCGTTGATGTAATCATCCAGTGCATTGGTTTGGCGGACCCCACACAACCGTTCGATGACGGATCCGGAATAGCGGCTGCCATAACGGCGGATCATCTCCTGTTTGATCTCCGACCAAGAGATCGTCGGGTTGGACTGCCGGAGCCATCGAGCCCAATGAAGGGCGGAGCCGTCGAGTCCCACGACGGCAGCAGAGCCTTATCCTGCTTGGGAGTGTGATGGAGGTCAAAGTACTGCTCCGCCTTTGCAATCCACCCAATCGGATCCACACCGACAAAAGTGGGGAGGTCAAATGCAAGGGTTGGACGGTAAGGGGGAAACAGGGGTGTGATCTCCCCGTTGTGCAGGAGGGGCCTCCCCGAGGATGGGAGCACCGTTGGAGGGGCATGCGGATCCGCTGGCAGACGAGGCGGCGAACAGTTGGAGAGCGTCGATCTTGGCGTGAAGGGCGGGCGGGGAGGCATGCATGGAGGCCACGAGGGACTCCTGAGCATCGACATGGCGTAGGAGGGCCTCGTTGGCACACTCTGATGGAGTATCAGTCGTGGATCGGGTCGTCGGGGACATGGTGCGGCGCGAGCGAGGCGAGGCTGCTGCGGCGGTGTGCGGTCGGGGCTGGTGCGGCTGTCCTATGTGGCGCGGAGTGCCCGCAACGCGGAAAAGGGGACGGGGAGGGGCTTGTGCGGCAGTCCAGTGCGGCACGGAGTGCCGGAGATGCGGGAAGGGGGCGCAGACTTCCAGCGGCAGGGCGGGGTGGTGTGGCTTTGTTGCGGTGCAGGTCAGAGGTGCGAGGCAGCGACGCAGGGATGCATGGATGCGGCGTGCGAAAGTGCAGGCTGTCTTAGGGCGCGAGATCGCGGTGCGGAGGCGGTGTGGGATGCGGCGCGGGATCGCGGGTGCGGGCTGCGCCGCGGGTTACGGTGCGTACGGATAGCGGCGGCTGCGGCTGGTACTCCGACGGCGGGCGGCGGGCGAAAAGGGCAGGTCGGACTAGTTTGATACGAACCTGGCAATGAGAGATTAGAGAGGGAGAGAGAGGAAGAGAGGGGGAGAGAGGGGGGTGAATGAGGGTTAGAAGGAGGAGGAAAACCACACATTTATCCGAGATAAAAAAAATACAAGGTGCACATGCCCTCTGATAGTTGTGAGGGCCGAATACAATAAGGAAAGATGGAATAGGAAATAACGGAAATACAGAAATAGGAAATAACGAAAATTACTAAAAGTGCGTTAACCAAACATAGCAACATATTTAATATTAAATATCCTCCGCGCCGACCCCGCCTGGGTCGTCTTCGTCGGTCAACTCGCCTGATTCATCCTCATCGGCCCGCTCCACATCCGCCACGAATATTCGTAACACATGATCAATAAAAACAACACCTGGGAACTGATCTCTCGTTCACCAAATTAATCAGTGATCGGTGTGAAATGGATCTACAAGCTTAAGTTGAATGATGAAGGAGAAATTGACAAACGGAAAGCTCGACCGGTGGCCAAAGGGTACTCATAAAAGCCAAGAAGAGACTTCACTGAAACTTTTGCTCTGGTGGCCAGGATGGAAGCAAAAAGGATGCTCATGACATTTGCTGCTCAAAGACACCTTCAGATCCATCATTTAGACGTGAAATCCACATTCTTGAATGGAGAATTACATGAAAATATGTTTGTTCATCAACCAAAATGATACATAAAAGAAAGGGAAGAAGAAAAGTCCATAAGTTAAAAAAGGTCTTATATGGTTTGCGGCAGGCCCCTTGGGCTTGGAATGAGAGGATTGACTCCTACCTGAGTCAATGCAAGTATGAAAGAAGTCTCTATGAAGCCTCATTGTACATCAAACGTAACTCAGATAGCGACTTTGTGATGGTGCTAATCTATGCCGATCACCTGTTAGTGACATGATCAAATCTCCAATTAATTGAAGAATTCAAAACCTCTATGAAACATGAATTTGAAATGACTGATCTTGGACTCATGAAGTACTTCTTAGGATTAGAAGTTAAAAAATTATCGGGAGTAATCTTTCTTCATCAGCAGATGTCTCTGAATTACTCCAAAGATTCAACAGGGAAGAGTGTAATCCTGTCGCAACACCCATGACAATAGGTGAAAATTTTCAGATGGAGGACAGAGAAGAGAAAGTAAATGCAGAAACGTATAGGAGCATCGTTGAAGCTTTAATTTATCTAACAAATAGCAGATCAGGTATTGAGCAAGCCACCAACATGGTTTCGAGATTCTCCAGCAATCCTAGTGCCGCTCACATGAGAGCAGTAAAACAGATTATGCGTTATATACAAGGCACACGGGACTATGGTATTATCATCAAGGGGAGGAGAGAAGAAGAAGAATACCTAATCGGCTACTCAGACAACAATTGGGCAAGATCTGCAGATGACAGGAAAAGCACCAGCGGTTTTGTGTTTCAGCTAGGTGGGATGACGATTTCATGGAACTCCAGGAAACAGAAGAGCATTGCTCTTTCGTCCGCCGAGGCAGAATACATAGCTATGGGAGAAGCATCTAAGGAAGCGATAATGGTTGATAGCACTTCTGCTATCTCCATTAGTAAGAATCCAGTATTCCACAATCGAACCAGCATTTCCAAATTCGTCATCACTTTGTAAGAGAATTACTTGAAGAGAAGGAGATAGAATTAAAGTATTGCAATATTAGTGATCAACTTGCAGACGGTATGACCAAAGCCCTATCTGTAGAGAAATTTTGTGCTTTTGACATGGTCTCGACGTCATCAACAAAGGAGAAGAAGGAAACCCTGATGCCCTAAATTAAGGGTGTATTGCAATATGTTAAAAATATCTAATCTAGGGCAATCACTTTTTCTATTCCTAGCTTTTATTTTGAACTTGGTGATGTAATATTAAAGTACCTTTTTCCTTATCTGTTGACGCCCGTGCTTACTTGTAGTAGGTGGCGTGCTCAGCTAAGGTCAAGTTTGCCGTAAAGCTTGAAGCTCTTCCCTTCCATCTTCCTCTCTCTTTCTGTTCTTCAATGTTGTTCTTCCTGCAATCTAAGTTATGAGCTTTCAGATTTAATTTCAACATACAATACTTCCTGCAGCAGCAACATAAGTCAGGGGTAAGGGGCGAGTAAAGTGTGGGGTGCACTTTACGGTAAAGTATGGGCATTCAACGGTCCGAGTGACTGCCCTCACACATCTCAAAACGGACACAGATTGGTCAGATCTTTCGCTTCAAACAACTGTACACCTCTTTGAAGCTGATAAGGTTTTTTTAATCCTTCCTTGCTGGAAAGGCATGAACACTTCAGTTATTCATTTCATAATTGCTTACAGTGTTATACAAATTATGGCATATTCTATATAAATAAATTGTCGAATAAAGGATTATTTGTTAGAGGGAAAAAGTTTAAAGGCCGATTGATCCGCTAAATTAACCTAGCTCTGTCAGGGGCCTATTTTGGGATTTCGTCGGAGGTGACCGTGGAGGCGGAGATATAAGAGGAATCAAGCTCAACCCTAACCTTAGAAATGAGAAAAAGAGGAAAAATATATATAGAGAGAGTGAGAGGAACTTAAAGAGAAAGAAAATCAAATAATGAAACAAGGAAGTCTATTTATAGACCTATGAGACATTAACACTAAAACAAAACAAAAAAAAGTAGATATCACTAAAAACATTTAGACTCAAGGACTCGACTCGACTTGATACAACTCGAACTCAATATATGAATATTCACTACGGATAATAGATGATGTGGGATTGTTGATATTTAAGACAAATTAAGAAACCTAATAATACACAAGTTTTTTCAGTCTTCTTGGTATCAAAGCAAAGGACCGCGCGTCTCATCTTCTCGTCTCGCTCGCTTCGGCCTGTAGTAGTTTCGCCGTAAAATGTCTACCGAATGGCTCGCATGCGCTGAGCATCTCCCCTCCTCTTCTCTCTTCCGCAATTACAGGACTGAGCGTCTTGCTCTATCAAACTTCGACACTGGCTGAGGGGATGGTGGTTCCGGAGATCCTCTGACGGCCCGATTGACTCCAAATCTCGAGGAAACTTTTGATTTGTTCTTCTTATCATCATATTGAATTTCTAGAAAATTCCAATGGTTGGATGTTTCCCAAGACCAAATATAGGAATTTCTCCTTCATGGAGAGATGGCTCAACGATGGCTTCTTTGACCTGAGCTCCTTGAAGACTTGTTACACGCAACATTGTTCTTATGAAGATGTTGGTTTCCAAGATGGAGGGAGGCAGATTTAAAGGTGTTCTTTGAGTTCTTGATGATATCCAGAGGCGGGGGATCGACACAACCATAACAGGTGAAGTTGGATCTTCCTCCCATGGAGCTAAAACTTGATGGATCAACTATGTATTGAGAGGGAGATAGAGACAGTCATGTAGGGAGAAAAATCGATCTAGGAGTATGCCGTGGATTTGGAGCGACTGTGGGCATATTATGATCATTTCTCACCCACCACATGTTGCAAAGATCCTGAGTGCAGGAAAGGGGAGTGGGATCTTAGAGGAGGACTATGCACTTTAAGAGGGGAATGAACCTGACATTTGAGCCAAAGTGTGCGGTGTTGCTAGCTGAGTCGAAGATTCCCTCACTAGATGAGACGATCTCAATCATGATGCAAGAGGAGAGCAGGATTAGGCTCCAGTTTGGTGTTTTTGGACTTGTGGCGAAATCCGCACTAGTGGTCGCCAATCTGAGAAAGATTTGTTCTAAGCCACCAAAACAGAGAGATGCAGGTGGATGGGTGTAGTTTGGAAGTTGTGATCGCGAACGTGGGGGCTTACAGAGGTGGTGGGCTTACAGAGGTGGTGGAAGGGGGGCACAAGGAAAATCTGATAGTAGAAGAGGCAGAGGCGGAAGGGGGGTAGGACTGATGTGGGTCACTTTGAGGAGGAACAAGTGGTCTTAAATGCTTACTCTCAGCTGAAGAGGAAAAAGCAGAAGGGCGTGGTCCACGATGCATTCACTTTATCTTCATCTTGGGGTAACATAGCCTCTTTTGCTCACTCCACCATAGGTACTTGTGATGCACTTGCTCTAGCCTCAATATCCACCACTAGATCACCAAATTGGATAATCGATTCTGGTGCTTCTCGTTATGTCACTGGGGCTGCTAGAGAGTTTTCTACAAATACTCATATAGTAATCCCAGAGCGCATTCAAGTGTCGATGGTACAACCCAATCATTAGTTGGTAAGAGTACTATGCAATGTACCAACACTTTTGTTAGATGTGCTACTATCTATATTAACCAAAGCTGGAACCGGTTTGATGATCTAATGCGAACTGAACAGATCGGTCTTCCCGTCAAGGTAACATGGTATCAGAGCTAGGTTAGGCCTTTCCAGTAGATCGATCCCACCGATCTCGCCATCGATCGAAGCTTACTGCCAGAGGGAGGTTAGGGCTTTCCCAACGATCAATCTCGCCGATCTCGTCGTTGATCCCGTCGTCGATCGAATCCTGATGTTGATCCCGTCGATCAAAGTCGACAGCCAGAGGAAGGTTAGGCCTTTCCCATCGATCGATCTCGTCGATCACGTCGATCCCGTCAATCGATCGAAGCCTGCTGCAACCACTACTTCTGCAAGCACTCCGACTGCGTCTGCTAGTCGTTCCTTTCCCATCGGCTGCTGTTGTTTCTCTGACGCCCTAGCTACTGCGGACTGTGAGGCCCTTTCTCTTGCTGCTTCAGTTTGTCTAAATGGCCTCACCTCACTTTTCGTACCTTCTGAAATCTGACATCATCCTTAATGGGACAAACTACAAAGAACGTTCTTCCACAGTTCGAGTGCTTCTTCGTGGATTGCATCTTTGAGGTCATTTTGATGGCTCTACTCTGGCTCCACCATCCATCCTCGTTGATAATGCATCCTCTCCTTTTGTCACTAGTGAGACAGATGCATCCTCTCCTTCTGAAACTAGTGGGACAGATTGTAAGAAATGACATGATGATCACGCCTGGATCATTATCATTCTTTGCCAGTCTGCTGGGATATCCATTTGTATGGTTGTATGTGAGTTTCCTGCTGCCAGGGAGATCTGAGATCATGTACGTCAGCTCTATCAGCCCTCCAGCCAGGTGCATAAGTACTCCTTGGTGCAGACGCTTGCTTCTGCCCATCAGTACAACCGCTCAGTTCAGACCTTCTTCGCAGAGCTCAGTGATTTATGGTGCCAGCTGGATGAGATGTTTACCTCTGGTTGCCCCACGTGTGCTCGTTGCACCACTATTGTTGAGGAGAGGGATAACCTGTGCATGTATAAGTTCCTCATATGCCTTTGACCCGAGTTTGAGTCTGTACGTGCTCAGTTGATGCACCAGGGTGCTCCACTATCCCTGCGTGATTGTATTGTCGTTGTTGTTGCTGAGGAGACCCATCTTCACTCTTTGGAGGGCATGCGCCCACCTCCTTACCACACTCAGTACTCGTTGCTCCTCAGTATGGCTTCTCGACACCTGATCCACCGGCCTTACCTCCTCTTAGATTTAATGCACCTGCTCTGTATCGCCCATCTTCAGCTGCTTAACCCAGTGACTTGTTGGGTGCACCACCGGGCTCTAAGCCATCCCAGTACAGTGTTCCCCGCTATCACTACTATCACAACTTGGGACACATCCGTTCGGAGTGTCGCAAGTTACAATGTGTCCTAAGCTAGCAGGGGGAACCACATTGAGTTATTTTTATCCTGCCACCTGCTCTTGGCAACCACACCTCTGATCTTCATCAGATCATGCAGCTCATTCAGCAGCTCTCTCAGAGTCATGCCCCCGCATCCTCGGCAGCACATCCGTTCGGAGTATCGCAAGTTACAACGTGTCTTAAGCTAGCAGGGGCCACCACATCGAGCTGTTCCTATCCTGCCACTTCCTCACGGCAAACCCATCTTTGTTCTTGATCAGATCATACAGCTCGCTCAGGAGCTCTCTCAGAGTCGTGCCCCCACGTCCTCGGCGTCTGTTGTCAGTCATGCTTTGGTTTCATATACCAACTCAGCGACTGCATCTACCTCTGTAGGTATCATTAAGGCTTCCTAGTTTACTTGATTCTGGTGCATTTTTTCATATGATCTTTGATGCAGCTCCCTTACATTCTCGTCGGTCTGTTTTTTCTGACCTACGTGCCATCATTATTGATGGCACCACCTTGCTCATTGCTAGTTGTGGTACCTTGCATACCACCCACTTTCACATTCCCGGTGTTGCATATATCCTTAAGCTTTCCATGAACCTCATATCTATTAGTCAATTTGCTTCCTGAGATTGTCTTGTTATTTTTTATAAGCTTTTGCATCATGCGCATGATCGTCACATAGGGGCACGCGTTATAACTGGATGTCACCGTAGAGAGGTTTATATGCTCGATCATCTTTGGCTTCCTTTACCCACTTCGCTATCAGCTTTCCCTGTTGCATCTCTCATCTGTCTTTCGTCAGTCAGCTTTATGCAGTGACATCACCGTCTCGGTCATCCCATTGGAGCTCGGCTATCCTATCTTATTCGGCAGGGTATCTTAAGTTGAGAGCCTGTTGATCGCTCGTAATCATGTAAGGGATGTAATCTTGGCAAACAACTATAGCTCCCATATCGATCCAGCGAGTCTCGATCATCCTTTTGTTTTAGTTCATTCCGATGTATGGAGTTTTGCCCCCTTTATTTCAAAAGGTGTTCAACGTTATTATGTTATTTTTGTTGATGATTTCTCTCGTTATACATGGGTTAACATGATGCGTTCTCGTATTGAGTTCTTTCGCATTTACGCCGAGTTTGTCTCCATGGTTTATACTCGGGTATCCACGTTTATCTGCACGTTTCGCTCCGGTTTAGGTGGGAATACATTCATGTGCCTTTCGTGACCTTTTGACCTCTCATGGTACTCAACCTCAACTCTCATGTCCTGGTGCTCATTCACAGAATGACACTGCGGAAAGGAAGTATCATCATATCATTGAGACGGGTCGTACTCTCCTCATTTCTTCTCAAGTGTCTCCACACTTTAGGTTTGAGATCATATCCACTATTGTCTATCTTATCAACCTTCAGTGATCCCCTTTCCTACAAGGTAGCATTCTTGGTAGAGGTGTCCAAAAAAACCGGGCCCACCGGACCGGACCGGCCCGACAAGGTGAAAAGCCCGGTAGGCCCGGTCTCGGGCCAGGCCCGCTCCGGGCCCAGGCCAGGCCATGGGGCCCTTCCGGGCCCCATAGTCGGTCAATTGCTCGGCCTGGTGCCCGGGCCGGGCTGGGCCGGGCAAAGCCCGGTTACCGGGCTTAGCCCGGGACTGGAAAAGCTCGAGCTAAGCCCGGGCTGGCTCTTAGAGCCGTTGGTTTCCAACGGCTCAAAGAGCCGTTGGTTTCCAACGGCTCAAAGAGCCGTTGGCACCCATTTGGGCTGCAACTAACAGCCTAGCTGCTATTTGGGCCCCAAAAAAAAATAATTTTTAAATTTTTTTTTTTTTAAAATCTATAAACCCCCCCCCCCCTCCTTCTTTCTCTTTCATACACTTCATACCCCCTCATCCCCCCACCCTCTCTCTATTGTCTCGTAATTTCTACCATTCTACCGTCCTACGTCGAATATGTCGTCAACACAGGCGTCTTCTTCATCATCCGTCGCTCACAAAGTGGTGGAGCACAAGCGTACGACACCGGTTTGGGAATATTTCGACTTAGTGCAAGTCGGCGCGGAGCAAAAGACGAGGTGCAAACAG
The DNA here is from genome assembly GCA_039513925.1 of Platanthera zijinensis. NCBI lineage: Eukaryota > Viridiplantae > Streptophyta > Magnoliopsida > Asparagales > Orchidaceae > Platanthera > Platanthera zijinensis. Next base: position 32,430,554 of record CM077085.1, read on the forward strand.
TGCTCGAAATTACTTTCGATCGCTGGCAACTCGACACTCGCAAGACACGTTAAGTCTTGCGCAGCCAAACAAGCTCCTCCCGAGTCGACTCAGGCGCAATTATCAGCATCCGGACAAATCTGGACGTACGATCAAGGTCGGCAGCGAGAGTTGCAGGTGAAGAACATCATCAGACGTGGGTTGTCGTTCAGCCACTACGACAACGAAGAAGAAACCGAGTACATCCACCAAGGGCTACAACCTAAATATCACCAAGTAAGTCGATCTTCAATTAGGCGCGACACACTTAAATATTATTTATAAGCAAAACAAACTTTAATTAATTTTTTTGAAAATTTTGAGAGTCGAGTGAGTTTAACGAGCGGCGTTTGGACAAGTAGTATAAATTAGGATTATCGTATATGTCTATAACGTGTCACTGGGTCGATCCCGTTTCCTGGGATCTAAATAAGCGAATAATTTGTTTTGAAAGTTTCGAAGTCCCGCACACCGGTGAGACGATTTATCAAATAATTTCAAAATGTGTGCGCGAATTTGAAATAAAAGATAAAATTATCAGTATTTCTTTCGATAACGCCACAAATAATACCACCTCAATTGAGTGGTTAAAACGTGATTTGAAACCTATGTTAAACAGCGCTTTTTTTCATACTCGTTGCGTGTGTCACGTTTTAAATTTAGTAGTACAAGAAAGTTTATCGTATATAGAACCATACACTAATAAAATACGTTTAATGTTACAATTTATTTATAGTTCTAAACAACGACGTCAAGATTTTAAAAAATTCGTAACTGGGCAAGGTGAAAATTTTTTGAAACATTTATTTGGCATGTCAATTAGATGGAACTCTACATATATAATGTTAAAACGAGCGATTCGCCAAAAAATACTACTAATGGAATTTTATACTTTGTTAGGTCAACATGAATTAACCGAGTCCGATTGGGCAATTTTAGAAAATTACATGGATTTATTAGAAGTTTTTTATACGGCGACAAATAGTTTATCGGACGTATATTATCCTACTAGCCCGCTAGTTATTGAAAATATTGTTAATATTTCAAAAAAATTAAATTATTTTAAACAACACGCCGGATGGAGCGGTTTAATAGAAATAATGAAAAAGAAAATTTTAAAATATTATAGAGAAATCCCAGTTATGTTTTCATGCGCCGCCGCTTTGAATCCTTTTTTCGGCGTAAACGGCGTAGAAAATTTTATAGAAGAAATAAATAACAATATAGACATAAATCTAAGTGATTCAGATTTAGATAATCTGAGTATTTTAAATTTTAATACTATTTTTACTGAATGTTATAATTATTACGATAATTTATACGGATCGCGGCCCCGAGAGGATGTGTCGCAACCAAAAACATCTAGTAATTTTAAAAATAAAATGTTAGAGTTAGCTTCTAGGAAAAAAGCGCACACAACATCTAGTAGTTTAAATGAATTAGGGTTGTACACAAAAACACAATTTCGTGATTTTATGTCCACGGACGAATTAGAAAATTTCGATATTTTAAAATGGTGGAAAGGTAAAGTAAATACCTATCCTATTATGGCCTATATGACTCGAGATTTACTAACGATCAAAGCTAGCACGGTAGCTTCGGAGTCTGCTTTTTCTCTTAGTGGCAGGGTTTTGAACGAGCGGAGAAATCGACTAAGCGAAGAATCACTCGAGATCTGCATATGCTACAAGGACCATCTGGATGCGATGAAGATGAAGCAGCATATTTCAGCGATCGAGGATAGCTCGTCGGACATGAAAGACGAGATGGACGCGATCAACTTAAACTAGAGAACTTCTTGTATTTTTGTCATTTGTAATTTGTCATTCATAATTATTATTTTTAGCGTTATTAATTTAATAATTTAGAATTTTCAAATTTCTGTATATTTGCAAAATTCTGTATATTTTCAAATTTTTAAATTTGTATAATTTCGTTACGTTAATAAAAATTTTATTTTTCAATATTGCGATGTTGTGTTTTTTTATTTTTTTTGTAAATTCTATGCTTTGATTTTTTTTTAAGAATTAAAAAAAAAATTAAATTTTTTTTTAAAAAAAATTAACCGGGCCGGGCTTAGCTTTGGCCCGGCCCAGCCCGACCTGGGGGGCCTTACCAGGCACCCCCAGGGAGCATAGCCCGGCCCGGTTACAGTGCAAAGACCGGGCCGGGCCCGGTTCGGAAAAGCCCGGGCCCGGCAGGCCCGGTCCAAGCCCGGGCCCGCCGGGCTTTATGCGCACCACTAATTCTTGGTGAGTCGTCTACGGCTTCATTTGGTTCGGCGGTGGCGGATCGATCCGGCGGGTGGAAACGGAGTATTCGAACCGGAGGGGGGAGGTGGTTGCTCCAAACGGAGCTTTTTGGGGCATTTCTCAAGGTGAGCGGGTGGAAACGGAGCAAACGCCGCCGGAGGTTCATTTGTTTACCCTCCTTCCGGCGGCGTTTGCCCAAAACGGAGCAGCGAAACGCCCAAACAAATAGAGCCTATGTGTGTTTTGTTGTCTATGTTATGTTCTTCGTCCTCCTCGTGAGCGCACCAAACTACCTGCTTAGTCCATCGCTTGCGTTTTCCATGGTTATAGTCCTGAGTACAAGAATTATAGATGTTATGGCCCTATAACTCGTCGTGTTTGTATCTCCCGAGAAGTTAATTTTGTTGAGGACCACCCCTTTTTTATTCATCCTCACATTCGTCTCCTTCTTCCTCTACTCGCATTCCCACTACAATTAATGACGTTCACTTTTTCTCCATACCACCGCCTAAGTCTCCTTCCTCTGAGTTACCACACACTCAGTTTCCACCAGGGTCACCGTCTCATGTCCATCTTCCTGAATCATCTTTACAGTCTCCCAACCTTCCTACCCAGGTTAGTGCCCCTGCTCTTCCCGAGTCATCCGCATAGTCTCTTGACCTTTTTGTTCAGGTTCATGCCCCTGCTCCTCCTCAAGACTATCCTCGGCATTATGTTCAACAATCTTGTTCTACAGACACGCCATCCGACATTTCTCGTTCTAACACAGAGGCAGAGCTTCGTCTAATATTTTGCATGATCATTTATTTCTTGTGAACCTCTTATCCATTAGTGACCTTATGTACCAACTAAAATGTATTGTTTTGTTTGATATTTCAAAGGTGATCTTTTAGGAGAAGGAGACCGACATTAGACTTGAGACTAACATATGACATAGTGACTTGTAGTACCTGAATATGAAGAGTATGGACTCAACTCTTTCATCAATTGTTGAGGGTGTTGGAGGAGTTAGGAGGAGTGAGAAGGACTTGTTACTGCCTCATCATCGACGCTTGGGTCATCCTTCTTTTACTATTTTAAGCAGGTTATATCCATCTTTGTTTGAAAAGGCTAATACAACAAAACTGATGTGATGCATGTGAGTTGTAAAAATATATCAGGAGTTCTTAATCATGTCACCGCACCGCGTTTACGAACGTCGCAACACCGAGGTAAGAAATTTGACTCCTCTTTGCGAGACATATCACCTTATATATTTGCATTACCTAAGTTAAGCAAAAAAAAAGCACAAGTAATTTAATTAGGGTGTTTATATTGGCAACCCGACTTTGAATACTGAAAGCTCAATTATAATAGCAGCCCAACAAATCGATAATGACAACTCATTGGCTATTGGCAGCCCAGTTTTTTTAAAAAAATTACAATATAACCACATTATGTTATTCTAAATGGTAAAAAATCTAACAAAATTTCAAATTTTTAGCAAATAAGACCGATTTTACTCATAATTAAGATCATGAAATAGCATAATATCAAAATTTCAAAACTACCAATGGAAAAATAGAACACAACTTCCATTTAGGAATAGATCTACATGTAAATATGAACAACAACATCAAAGCAAATTAAATGCAACAATCTGCAATTACAATTATGTCTACAACTATGAGAATTAAGATAAAATAAGACAGTATACTAAAGATTTATCATTCAGAAATGAACGGTGTCCCCATTCCAGATCCAGTTCCTCCTCCCAGAGAATGGCATACTTGGAACCCTATTTATGGAAAGGAAAAGTCCAGCAAGTTGTGCAAGGTTTCAGAAACCGCAGCCAAGTAATCAGACAATACAAATCCAGAATCGACAGCTTGTTCAGAAGGAATCAGATAAAGAGAACTGATGATTATAACAAATTAGATCTCCCCTAGATCAAAAAACACCTTCCAAAATTAGGTGGTTTTGGGCGGTAGGCGATGGGTGGAAGGGGGAGAGGTGTTGTTCCACAGCAGTTTGCAGGTCGCAGCCTCCACTGGAGTTCATCGTGAGATGTGGAAGAGGGGAAACACCCTAAATAGGGGTTTTCGGCGGTCGGCGACGAGCGAAAGGGGGCGAGGCGCCATTCTCGGCGGGTTCGCTGTCGCGGGTTGCAGCGCGGGGGGGGGGGGGGGGGGGGGGGGGGGGGGGGGTCAGGGTTTGGGAATCGGGAGAAATGAAAATGAGAAGTTTTAGGCTTTTTAGGGCTGCTATTAGAGGCCATTTCTATCTAATTAAGTGTTTTTATGGGGTTGCCAATAGCAATATAAGGGTTGTCAATATAAACGCCCTTTAATTATTCAGTTTCTAGTAAAGTTATCAATTTAATTAAATTACTACAAATTACATAGAAATAAAATGATACATAACCCAGTGATGCATAATAAAAGCAAGTTATTTATTATGTAACAATCTACAAAACAAAACATGATTACCAACATTCTACAGTAAGAACAAACATGAATACGAATGCAAAATACAATTAGGCAAAGAGTGAAATATTTAATTACATAATGAGCATCAGACTAGTGACCTCATACTCATATGTTCAACAGTCCATATGAGCCTCAAACATGAGCTCGACATCCCACATTTCCTGACTTGGAAATAATCAAATGCGACTCTGTGTTCCACTCATGGGGCACATCAGTTCATGGCACCTTCGGGTCGTCATTTGAGCTTTATAATCAGATTAAGTTCAGTAAATCATAAGACATAAAATTAATAAAGGGAAACATGAAATCTAATTATCCCATCTTTAGAAAAAATTCAGGACACCAAAATCTGTACATATAAGAACTGCAAATAAAGAGACAAATCTATAATGCGACAATACAAAAAATGAACTTATGAAACTACGGCCAGTTTAATCAGTAGCATACCTTCTACTCCTCCATGCAACACTAAAATAAATAATTAATTTACTAGTATATAAAAATATGAACTTTTGGATGTTTAACATGCCTAACAAGTGCCTCTAATGATCTCCTTTGTACGTGTCCAAACCATCTTAGTCGAGCTTCTCGCATCTTCTACGCAATTGGTGCTACTCCTGTCTTATCCCTGATACATTCATTCCTAATTTTATCCAATCTCGTGTGTCCACACATCCACCTAAGCATTCTCATCTCCGCAACTCACATTTTTTGCTCATGTACACAATTCCCTGCCCAACACTCAGAACCATAGAGCATCGCAGGTCTAATTGCAGTATGGTAAAACTTGCCCTTAAGTTTTAGTGGTACTCCCTAACGCGCCTCTCCACTTCAACTAACCTGCTTGGATTTTATGTGTCACAATTTTATCAATACCTCCGTATTTTTGAACTATCGATCCAAGATATATAAACACTCACTACGGAAAATATCTTGATCACCCAACTTAATAACGAAGTCATCTGTCCTTCTTGTACTGCTAAATTTAAGCTCTATATACTCCGTCTTTGCCCTGCTCAACCTAAAATCTTTCTTTTCTAAAGTATCTCGTCAAAATTCAAGTTTTGCGTTTACACCCTCGCGCGTCTCATCAACCAAAATGATATCATCCGCAAACAATAAACACCAAGGTATTTTTTGCTGGATATGTCCGGTGAACTCATCTAAGATAAGGGTAAAGAGATAAGGGCTTAAAGCTAAACCATGATGTAAGCCACCAGTGATAGAGAATTCCTGTGTTAATCCTCCAGATGTCCTCACCCTTGTCACTGAATTTGTATACATATCTTTGATTATGTCAATATATGATACATTTACATATTTCTTTTCTAAGACTCTCCATAAGATCTCTCTTGGAACTCTATCGTAAGTCTTCTCAAGATCAATAAACACCATATGCAAACCTTGTTTTCTTTCTCAATAGTTGTCAATGAGTCTTCTCAAGAGATGTATACCTTCACGTCTATTATAAGAAAATGAAGTTTAGAACCCTTGGACCATCAGATCCTAAAGAGAAATGACATAGTCATATGTATTTATTTTTATACTCACTCAATTGACTGTAGGTTTTCTATGCGGGCGACGATGAGGCGACAATGGCGCTCTGCAACTTCGAAGACTAGACTTCGTTGTGTGGGTGACACAATGTTGCGAGGCCGAGAACATTACATTGTGCAAGCAACTCATGCAGGCTAATGTCATGACAACAAAAGTGTCATGGGAGTCGGATTTGGAGTGATGGTCGATTAGGTCTTTGTAAGCAAAGGATGATTATAAGCTTATCATTCGCGAAAAGGCCAAATATTCGCTTGTTTTTCTTCTAGGTGGTGAAAGTGGTTGGTCGTTTGAAAACAACAAAGGATTCCTTACAATCCTTGTGTGTCTAACCGCATGATCAGATTGTAGTAAATATTTCTGCCCAGAGGGTTGGAGGTGCCCGATTCTACACATGCTACTTTTATAGATCCATTGTTTTTCTCAATACATTTTGTCAAAACATTTGTGTTACTCTTTTATAGTGAATGCCGCGAGAACTCAACCTCTGGCGGTCTTTGGATGCTCACCCATACTAGCGAGGTTCAATGGGTACTCTTCCATACCGGCGAGTTGCAATGGATACTCGCCCATACTAGCGAGTTGCAATGGATACTCGCTCATACTGACGAGTTGCAATGGATACTCGCTCATACTGACGAGTTGCAATGGATACTTGCTCATATTAGCGAGTTGCAATGGGTACTCGCCCTTTGACAAATATACGTTATTATTCTCTTCCTCGAGGATGTCGAGTACTCTCCTGACAAGTTCCGCAAATAACCACCTACTTAGGCATTTCTGATCGCGATGAATTACGTGTTATACATAATCCCTGCTCTTTTCGGGCTCAAAACGAGCTCGAAAAAACAATGCAGGATCCACGGTTCGGAGAAATGGACACTAGACAATATGTCACTCAATGTCCCTCCAAGGATTTGAGCTCAACCGGAGGAGAAGAAAGCCGACACCTGCCAAGTGTAAAGCTCAACTGGAGGACTAGAAAAGAGTCGACACCTCCCAAGAGAGAAGCTCAACTGGAGGAGGTGGAGAGGAGTCGACATCTCCTGGAAGCGGAGCTCAACTGAATGAGGTGGGGAAGAGTGACAAGAGTCACCATCTTCCAAGAGAGGAGCTCAACTGGACGAGGCGGAGAAGAGTCGACACCTCCCAGGAACGGAGCTCAACTGAAGGAGGTGGAGAAGAGTTGACACCTCCCAGGAGTGGAGCTCAACTGAAGGAGGAACAGAAAAGTCGACACCTCCCAGGAGTGGAGCTCAACTAAAGAAGGTTAAGAAGAGTCGACACCACCCAGGAGCATAACTCAATTGAAGGAGGTGGAGAAGAGTCGACACCTCCCAGGAGCGGAGCTCAATTGGAGGAGGTGGGAAAAGGTCGACACCCCCCAAACCATTCGCTAAAAAGCGAGCTCAACTCGAGGAGGTGGAGAAAGGTTGACACCTCCTAGGGCTGGAGCTCAACTGAAGGAAGTGGAGAAGAGTCGACACCTCCTAAGAGTAGAACTCAACTGGAGGCGGAGAAGAGTCGATACCTCCCCAGAGCGGAGCTCAACTGAAGGAGGTGGAGAAGAGTCAACACCTCCTAGAAGCGAAGCTCAACTTTCCACCTCCCAAGAACAAAAGCTTAACTGAAGGAGGTGAAGCAGAGTAGACACCTCCCAGAAGTGAATCTCAACTGAAAGAGGTGGAGAATGGTTGACATCTCTTAGGAGTTAGGAGCAGAGCTCAACTGGAAGTGGAGAAGAGTTCAACACCTCACTAGAGTGGAGCTCAACTGGAGGTGGAGAATATTCGACACCTCTCATGAGAGGAGCTCAACTAAAGGAGATGGAGGAGAGTTGACACCTCCCAGAAGTGACCCTCAACTAAAAGAGATGGAGAAGGATCGACACATCTCAAGAGAGAAGCTCAACTGAAAGAGGTGAAGAAGGGTCGAGACCTTTCAAGAGCAAAGCTTAACTGAAAATGGAGAAGAAGGGTCGACACCTCCCAAGAGTGAAGCTCAACCAAAGGAGGTGGAGAAGGGTAGACACCTCCCGAGAGTGGAGTCCAACAGGAGGTGGAGAAGAGTCAACACCTCCCCAGAGTAGAGCCTAAGGTTCCAAATGTTCGGACCAAAATATAGCCTAAGGTTACTGATCCTGCAGTCTAACCACACAGATATGATGGAAAGAACGAGAGAGAGAACTGTGTTGTCTATAAACACGACTCAAGTGCTTCAACGATGAGGTCCCGTCACACACGCGAAAGTCAAAAATATCTTTCCCTCCAAAACCAAATGGCATAGCTAGGTACGAGGAAGGCACAATCTTGGCGAGTATGGATATCGACGAGTAAGAATCGTTGGAGGGCAACGTGTCATTCCTGGTACCCTTGTAGTCCTATTTATAGACAAATTCAGGGGTATGTATGCGAGAATACCTTATCTTGCAAGATACCTGCTATGCGACTTAAGGAGCAACCTCACCCATATGGCGACCAAGAGGTGCTACTCGCCTATAGCGAATGTCGCGAGAACTAACCCACTCGCGGTCTTTGGATGCTCGCCCATACTAGCGAGTTACAATGGGTACATGCCCATACTGGCGAGTTGCAGTGGATACTCGCTCATACTAGCGCGTTGCAATGGATACTCGCCCATACTAGCAAGTTGCAATGGGTGCCTGCCTTTTGAAAAATATCTGTCACTGTTCTCTTTCTTAAGAATGTCGAGTACTCTCCTGAAAAGGTCTGCGAATAGCCATTAGGCTGCAAAGTTGAGTAGTCTGCGAATAGCCATCTCCTTTGACATTTCTGATCTCGACAAATTATGAGTTATACATGATGTACTTTACCCCTATGGATTACAAACACTTACAACAACTTTACATATTGTATCCTAAATATTTTGGAGTAAGAAAACTCTCGGAAACCCTCAGATCCCCAAAGCTCTTGGAAACTTTTTATATCAATTTTAAATAAAAAGACCCAGATGCTCCCTGGATACTTCTGAATACACCCAAGTATGTACTAAAACACTATTAAAAATTATGTTTATTGTGATGAAGATATACAGAAATACATGCGTAAGGGAACATATTGGATGATAGGAGGTATGATTCAATTGATTACATGCTTTGGTTCGCGGCTCCTAATTATGATATGATCTAATTTTCTGACATAAAAGTGGATTGAGTTACTTAGGGGAGGTCGGGCGTTCACAGAAAACGGTTTATAACCGCGTTCACGACCTTCACCGCCGTACCAAGCAGACTTTAAATTAAGGGTATGTTTGGCGCAACGTTTTTGCACCGGTTAGTTTGGATAAAAATGATATCGTGATAGAATGCGTTTGACATGACAACAGTTACAATTGCCCCCACAAAAAATTTAATTTTGAACATAAAAGTGGATGGAGTTCCTTAAGTAAGGTCGGGAGTTAACGAACGACAGTTCATCACTATTGTGTTCACGACCGCCACTGTCACGAACCTTAAATTAATGGTCTGTTTGATGTGAAGTTTTTGTTCTGGTTAGTTTGGACACAAAAGATAATGTCATAGAATGCGTTTGACATGACAACAGTTGTGATCGCCATCAAAAAAGAAACTAATCTTGAACATAAAATGGATGGAGTTCCTTAGGTGAGGTCAGGTGTTCATGAACGATGGTTCATAACCACCGCATTCACGACCACCACCGCAGTACCAAACAGACTTTAAATTAAGGGTCTGTTTGGCGCGGTGTTTTTGCTCCGGTTTGTTTGGACAAAAATGCTAACGTCATATAGGGCGTTCACAAACTACTGTTCATAACTACCGCATTCACGACCACCACCGCGGTGCCAAATGGACCCTAAATTAAATTTCCTTAAAAACACAGCAAGGCATTTATAGGGTGTTTTTAATCAAAAATACTGAAGATAAACAGAAAAAACAATACATGGTCGTGAACCTCCACGAGAAAACTTCTGAAACCAGTTGTTGATGTCCAAGAGCATAAGAGAAACAAGATTCTGAAAGGCCAAGTTTAGTCTCAAAGTAACCTTCTTGGAACGTAAAGTTCCAGATAATAACTAATGTATCAGCCTTAACAAGGCAAAACCAGTGCAAAAAGCTTCATGTAATGAGGCATTAGGAATAGGATGAACTAAAATGTTGAGAGAAGTTGGGGATGAATTGATATAAGCAAGACTCCAATCAGAGATTAAAGACGATCAGAATTGAATCAATTAACAGAACCTACTAATTTGTCATATGCATTGTTTATGTGCTAGCACTAGAGGAACGGTACTTGCTCTAAATAGTGTTGTTACCTGCACCACTGATCTTAAGTTCCTGAATTTCAGCGGTCATTAGACTGTCCACACTTCCTGATAAGATCCTCTTGTGTGACTTCTGCATGTGAAGTTTAAGTGAACTAGTGCTCAGCCCTGCGGTCATCCCACAAATAAGGCACATCTTCATCACAGGCCTCTTCTGTTGCCAATCCATGGAAACCTTGCCATGTAACCTCGCATCTAGTTTGAGCAATGTCTTGGCAAAACCATCATTTGGTTGTGCTCGTCGATGTACTTTCTTCAGCATATTCCATGATTCGGATAGTGTGTGCCCCCTTAAAATCAAGGATATAAAGTCTCAGCAGGCAAATAAATGTAGAGTATGAAAAGTATATTGAAGGGAGCACCCTACTTTCTCAACATCAAGTAAGCTATAACTACTGTGGCGCTCCGGCTTTTTCCTTCAAAACAATGGACGAGCACCTTTCCACCAGAATGTGCAGCAGTATCAATAAAATCACATGCCTCTTCAAAAAGACTACTGATGTCTTCTTCATCGGTGTCACTTATCTGTAGCCATTTTTTAATAGATGGGGTAATAATACAGTTAGAGATAATATATAACATGATAAACAGGAAGTCATGCATATGTTTGGTGCATAGTATACAGGGAGCTTAGGTTCTGTTTGGGATAACTACGGAATCAAGAGGTGGTCGTGAGAAAATATGAAAATAAACATAGTTGTAGCAATTTGTCTATATTTGGAATTTTAGAAAGCTTTTTGGCAAAATTTCTGGGTCTGAGCTCATGACCGCTATAGCCTAACCATATATGTATGATTGTGGTCACATTTTGTCCAAACCACCATTTTAGGAAAATAGTTTCATGAATGCAACTATAGAAAAGCTACCTACGTTTTTCATAACTATTCACAACCACCACACTCCCATCACTTACCTAAATGGAGACTTGCAAAAAATTGAGAAGGAAATGGATTGATGGAAACACTTACTGAGAAATTTTTGTATTCAAAAAGTTCAAGATGCTGAGAATCCAATTGCCCAATTTCATCTAGACAAAAGCAAAGGATGTGGGTGATGCCCAAGTATTGTAGAGTATGCACGGACCTTGCAGCCAAAGCTCCACCAATAAAGAGATTATCCATGACCCGAGATGGCCGCTCTGTATTCATGGCATCAGAGATGATAGCTATCCTCTCCAATACATGCTCGAGTCGAACCTGCAATGTTCTTGATATCAGTATTTACATCAAAAAATTAAGTTAGTCCTTGCACTGATGCGTAAAGATACACTTTGGGTTGAGAATTCCCCTTGGAAATACTATTAGGTTAGATGCTTGATTATAACATGGTATCAAAGTAGGCTAGGCCTAACGGCCCATTTCAAGTTACACAATTAAAAAACTAATCTGTGTAAGCTGCCACAGATCTTGCATGTCATAGGATATGTTGAGAACAATCACACATTGGGAAACTAACAGACATGCACATTTGTTATAGATCTATATGGCAATGGGTCGGTGGGCTGTCAACTCTGTTACCACTTTGAACCTATACATGCACTTTAAAATCAACAAGTTGTAGTTGAAGGCACATGAATTAAATAAAGGTTACATGAGTCTCCCAGTGCAATATTATATTTTAAACAGTTTAATTAAAAGAAAAAATTAAGTATTTTAATTTTTAGGTAGCCTATGGACTACAATTGGGATATTAATAAAAACTAGTTGACATTACCTTCAACTCATAAGCATCAATGACAATATTATTATGATTCCCATCAAAGAAGCCAGTATTGAAATGATTTTCCAGGCAAAAGTTAACAACGTCTATTCGCAGCATTTCAACCCATTGCTCGAATTCCTTGTTAAATTCAGCATCGACCTGTAAAGTGCTCCAAAGCATGAATGATGGCCAAGTAGAACATATGAAGGACAAAAAAAATTGTTTTGCAAAAAAAATGATGGTTTTAGCAAAAAATATAACATAAATCTATGAATATAAATTGCGCAACTTTGGTGAAATTTTAACATTCTCTTCCTTAAACAGAGATTACACCAACATGATAAATAATAACATATCAAAATTTGAGAAATATGAAAGTGCTTATTTATATAGTGTACAATATCAAATAGCTTCTACTCAATTATGCATGAGATTCCTTTTACCTTCACAAACTTTTGAAAATCATGCAGCTTCATCGTCAAGCGTAGTCTATGGAATTGATCTCCGCTCCCTTTAAAATATTTGCCGCTCACATTTCCTCTAGAACCATAGGAAGAGGAGTCTTGTCTATCATGTTGTTCTGATTCTCCTCGGGGTGAAGACCTCGGGGTGTTTCTATGAGTCTTTGATTCAATGGAATTTTCAGGACTCTCAATTGTTAATTGCTCTTTGCAAGGGGGGGTGCTAACACCCAAATCTGCTGAATGTGGAGAGACAGAATTCCGATGCTCATCCTTCTCATGTTCATCAGAGTTTCTACTTATAATTGACTCGAGAATCCGAAAAAGGCCCTCTAATTTCTGATGAAGTGTCAGGAGGAACAAATGGAAGCTCTGCAAGTCCATTAGTGCATCACGAAATCCACCTCTAAACTTGTTAACAACTGCCATCATGTCAGCATAAGGAAGCGGATAGGAAGTCGGCGAACAAGGTGATACTACCTTTGCTTCATCTGAAGCTGAAAATCCCAATTTACCACCAGAAATCTCATGTAAAATGTTAGAAGAGTAATCTGAACTATTAAGAATAAGCTCAACCAGCCTAGGATATTGCTCTTGATCTTTCACACGCTTTCCTGCAGGAGGTCGACGAGGAACCCCAATATCAATAGCCACAATATGAAATTCGGCATGTTCATTTACATTTCTCAATTTTTTCATTGTGGATGTGTGGCCCATTTCATTCAATTCAACAGAGCTTTTAGATAAAGATTCTCGCCTAATTATGGGGTCTGCTTTTTGATTTTTCATGAAAGATCTGACAGCAGACGAGTTGTTTCTTTCGAAAGAAAGAGAAACAATTTCAGCAAGTGCATCCAATTTTTTTGAGACAATTTTATCCACAAAAAGTAAATTTCCAGGATTTCCACGCCATCCGAGCTGATGACAAGGAAGTCTGTCCTCATTTCTGAGTACAAGGTCCAAAACCAGTATCCTACCAAGTGCAAGAGCAGTATTTTCAGAAGCTTCTAGGGAATCAAATGCTTGCATACTTTTGAGAAGAGGTGACCCATGAATATAACTGCAAAATGAAGCAAGATTGCATTATGAAAACTATTTTATGTCGTGGATTCGTGAGCATAATAAATCTCTCAATTCAAATCAAACAATACAATATAAAGACAATGACACAAATACTACACATAGAATTTGCATACTAACCCCCCCCCCCCACCCCCACCCCCACCCACCCGCACAACACACTCTTTAAACTGATAGGGATGAAACTTCGAATTGAACTTGAAATCAATAAATGCTTTCGAAGAAGAGTTTGGTATATTGCAGCAATTTGTTTTCCAGAAAAATTCAAACAACAATTGCCGCAACCAAGTTAATTCAGAAGAGAAAATAGCTATAGATAAGTTAATTTATACATACTAACACACATAATTGAATATTCTTAAATAACATGGGTTCAGTTTCTCACTTCATCAGCAAGATACAACGGCTCATTTCTAGAGCTTCCAATAGCTCTGAGCACGTCATTTCTCCAAGTTCATCACCAGCTAAAACTGCATTCTTACATGCAGTTTCTGTTGCACTCTTGATATTTTGCCATTCAACATTGAAGTTATGAACAACTCTAGCCTGAATATTTCCAAGGTCAGATTAGACATTGCATAAAGAGAAATAACAAGAGTAATGCACGCACTTGAGGGGTTTGCACGCCAAGCCATTTGGCAAACTCATAGCCCAATCGTTCTGAGAGTGTAGCCAGCCTTGATGAAGTTATCTTTATAACTGCAGCTGCTTCCTTCGGTAAAATAACACTCTCATCTGGGTTGTTGAATAAAGCAAAGAAAACAACTCCTCCAGAGTTTACCGTCACCTGCATTAAGATAGCATTAAACGCACAAAGATTATTTTAATTAAGCCAGCAGACGTGCACAGGGTCTCCAAGTGTGGAGTGCACATTGGCAACAATTCTTGGTCGTTAAGAGCGATCGACGACTACTGCTACAGCCGCTCACTGCACAAGAGGGGACTCTGCACAACCGCTATTATCTATAAAAACAATACAATTTTCTTATGCCAACACTATGTATTAAAAAAATTACATGTATTGTTAGATCAGGGAGTAAGGGTGAGCTTTATAAACTGCAAACTGTAAAAATCACCTGTACAGCACAAACCACGCTGATTTTTAAACCGAACCACGCAATTCTAGTGCAGTGAAGTATATGACTATTATGAAGCGAGCACGGTTCGGTATTCAGTCCCTGAAAACTGCAAAAATAGCACGACATCACACCCAATCCACTTAATTTTCATATCTTAAAATATTAATTCTTAAACCTTAATTCTTAATCCATAGTCCCTAAACCACTTGGTTGTAGTGCAGTGCATCATATGACTATTATGAAGCGAGCGTGGTTCGGTATTCAGTCCCTGAAAACTGCAAAAACAACACTGCACTGCCCCCAATCCACTTAATTTCCATATCTTAAAATATTAATTCTTAAGCCACGGGCCCTAAAAGTTTTCTTAGTCGTAGGCTTGCACCACCAACATCTTATAAGATTGAAATTGAATGGCTCAGATTCATTTGATGGTTCCATTTCACGGCCACGACTATCCTAACTTTTTTCCCTTTAATATAACATAGGTAAGTAACGAAAAGCTAAAACATACATATCAATTTACAAAAAAAATGAAATATAAACTCATACTAAATTTTTGAGAAGATTTTTTCACAATTACTCGTTAAGATAGATGGCATAGTAGATTAGTAGTGTACTTAAGTAGAAATACAAGGAATAAACCTCTAAAGCTTTGTTCAGTTCATCTTCAGATTTCTCATCGCCGCTAGTATGCTCGGTGTGATGTAGGGAAGAAAGGCAACTCCATGTGATGGAATTTGACTCAATATTCAATGTTGCGGCAGTTTCAAGTCTTGCCCACAAACTAGTTTCTGGAGCTTGGTCTAAAGGAATATTATTATCGGCAACAGTATAGGATTCTCCAGAGATTACTTCAATGGCCCTGCAGTGAGATTTTTCATTAAAAAGTAAATAAATAATTATGGTGTAAACATTATCTACAAGAGGGGTGATGATGCAGAAAGATGTTTAGGAAGTAGACATTTAATAAGGTATATCCAACTTTCGAAATTTGGATGTTTCTTAATTTTTGCTGACTGTTCAAATATTAATGGGCTTATAATGCTGGAACATTAAGGGGGTCAATAAAGAAGAATATAAATGATTTTTGATGTAGAATGCATCACCAACAATAAGCATCACTTACATCTTGATTTATTTTTGTTGGAAAAGCCTTGTATTTAGGCCAATTAGTTTTGGTTTTATCCCACATCTTTAGTTTGGGATTCTTCTCCTCTCTCTCTTCCTATATATATATATATATATATGTGTATTCTCTCCATATGTAAGTACAATTTTTTATTAATAAAATTTCCAAAGTTCCACTTTCTACATGGTATCAGAGGGAGGTTTGCTCTTTTCTAACCGCCAGCTTTGCATTTCTCCTGTTATCCGCACAAGGGTGCGGTCTCCGTTCTTACTAACCGCCGGTCTTGGTCTCCCGACTGTGGTCTGCGGTCTCCTTGTGTTAACCACTTCTACCTCTGTTTTCCACCCACCCACCCCCAGCCCCTCCTTTCCCCTCTCTTCCTTTTATAACCCTTTGCTGACTCCCGCCTCTGCGCTCTTCTTCGTTGGACGGTCTTGCGGTCTCTGTCTTTCCGCTGCAAGACATCTTCCTTACTGCTTCTTCTACCCTCTCTCTAGCCGCCTAGTTGCTTGATTCTCCCAGGTCGTCAGAACCGTTCTTGTCTCCTGACCGCAATGACTTCTCTGCTCGCCAGTTCTCCTTGCAACGCAGGTCACTGCTTGTGCAGTTCGCCGACTGCCCGCTGCTTTTATACTCGTGGCTTCTTCTCGCTGCCCTTCTGCCTTAGCCGCAGCTGTGTGCCGCTAAGCCCGTTGTTTGCCGCCAGATTGCCTATCCGCCGTTATTTGTAGTGTTCCTTTTTGCGGCTACTTATTGCTAACCGCTTGCTCGCCGCAAATGTTTGTCGCTAGCTTGCCGCAACTATTTACCGTTGTTTGGCGCTAGCTCGCCTCTGTTGTTTGTCGTTGTTTTATTGTTGTCGGCTTGCTCGCTGCTTAACTAGCCTCTTTGTATTGTTGCTTTCATGGATTCGACTGCAGCTTCCTCGGATTCGACTGCTGCTTCCTCTCTTCCTAGACGGGCTGCTCCCGCTCCCCTTAAGCTTCGCGATGAGCTTCGGATCATGACCATCTCTCTTCGTGGAAAACAGAACTTCTGGTGAATGGGTTCACTCAGTTCGCCGTATTCTGCAGACTAAAGGCCTTCTCCATCACCTGACACAGACTCCTCCCACTGCCCCTACTGAGGAATGGATACGCGATGATGGTCGTGTCCAATCCTGAATTCTTAATTCCCTGGACACTGAGTCGTATCGGATGGTTCATGAGACGACCCATGTCATGTGGGTGGATCTTCACTCCCTCTATTCCGAAAAGGACAATCTTCAACATCTGTTCGACATAATTGATCTTCAATCTCTTGGCCCTGGAGCTATTGGTGACTTGACTTCCTTTGTTGCTCGTGCTAAAACTCTTGTGGAAGCATGGATACAACATCGGCCTCCCACCACGGATTTGGCTACACAATGCGTGCAAAAAAAAGTAGTTGGGATTGCAATGATGATGACCATGTTCTACCACATCTTCATAGTGTTCGAGCTCAGATCTTGTCTTCCGTTGTTACTCCGTCCCTCTCAGACGTTTGCTCGATGGTTATAAAAGTTACTCCTCCACCAGAGGCTCTGAATCTTACTCCGGCTCTCCTCCAGCAGTCTGTGGCTACTCCTACTCCTGCTCGTGGTCCACCGACTCGTGGAGGTCGCCAATCTCGGGAACGGAGCCGTGGTGGTCGTACCCTCTTTAAATGTTCTCACTGCGGCCTATGTTGTTAAAGGCGCAAGGCGCACCGAGCCGCAAAGGGGCCCTCTAGCCTAGGCTCAATTTCAGCGAATTGGGCGCCCAATTCGCTCAATTTCAGCGATTTGGGCGCCCAAGTGTGTAAAGCCCCAAAATCCGCCACAATTTAAATTTTCATTTCGAGCAGGTTTCTCACAAGTAAATACGCAACAGTTATAATAAAAAGGTGTAACAGGTGAAAACATAAAACCACATGTCATACAGAATATATACACTGTACAAATGAAAGTAATGTACAGAACGTCTAACGACAAATATTTAAAAATGTACAAGTAGTAGACGCATATGCTAACCCGTGGACGAGCCACGTCTTCAACTGATCTTCGGACTGCCTCTGCCTGAGTCCGTCTAGCGGGGTCTGGTACGCTAGTGCTCGGTTCCTAAAAGAGAAATCGGGAACCAGTTAGTTTTGAAAACTAAGTGAATTCCTTACTTTTACCTGTAGCTTCGCACTGCAAGCAAACAAGAGAGTCAACATCAATCAAATCTATATCAGTATAATCATGTTTATAAGCTAGGAAATAGGTATAATCAACAATTCTCTATCTGATATCAATTCATATTTCGTTCATTCGTGATTCATTTCTCAAAATGCTGAGGGTCATTCAATTTCTCAAACATCTGGGTCCGTCGACCCTTCATATCAATATCCTCTTTAGGGCGCTCACACGCGCAGCAGGCTTCAACGCCTCCTAAATTGGATTCTTTTCATATTCTGTAGGAGTTCGATCCCTCCTACGAGGTGTGAGAGTTCTACCCCTCTCACGAGGTATAGGAGTCTGAAGCATCCCCCCTACCAGGCCGACCCTTAGCATTTCGGTGCGTCGACGCGTTCTAAAGTTCAACTTATTTCATTTCCGAATCATTTTCTTCAATTCATTTCAGTTCGTTCAATTCAATTCAAAAATAGAAATTATTTATATTTGGTTCCCCTCAGAGTTCTATCGCCCGCTAAGCTACGTTAGCGTGTTCGGCGATTTATATTTTCAATGATATCAAATATTTAAGGATTAACTAGCTTATCAGGTTCATAAAAAGAAACGGTAAGGACTCACCCCAACTTTTCCCTTGCCCTTGTCCCTCGTAGGATTCTCGTCGCGTCTATCGTCGGACGCCATCCTCTGCAGTATCAATAAATCATTTACTTTAGGGTTGCGCTATAAATGTTTACGAGCAGACTCCTACGACGGTCACAACTACGACCTCTAGGAGTTGTCTAGGGAAGGACTAGCGTGGGTGACTCAAAATGAAGGCGCATCATTCGATCAACAAAGGTTTCATATGCCCACAAGAAATAATTCAAATTGCTCCTACAGACAGTCGCAAGGGTTGCCACAATGGCAACTTCAAGGGCTGCGAATAACATCTTAAATTAAAGTATAAATTCCATCTAAAACAGTCGGTAAGTCTAGGTAACACCCAAACAAATAGCAGTCGACCAGCATAAGACAACCCCCATCAACACAGCAATCGGCCAGCACACACAACCCCCAACAACAACAACCGGCCAGCACAAACAACCCCCAACAACAGCAGCCGACCAGCAGCTTACAAAGAAAACAAAAACAAAACTCCAAATCTGAAGCCCTAATAATTTGATTCTCAAATTAACTCAAAATCAAAGATTAAGGCACAAGAAAGCTGTATAGGAACATTTCATATGTTTTTCATTAACACAAAGCTCAAAAATCTTAACCCTAGGTTTCAAGCCCTCTCCAATCTATGTCATAACTTCATACAAGAAGAGAGAGGATTGAAGAGAAAGAGATTACCTTCCTAAAGAAGAAATCGTGCGAAACGGAGGAGATTTGTGGCGGCTAGAGTGATCGGCGCGGCAGCGGCTTCCGCCGAGTTCGTTCCGTCAAGTTCGTTCCGTCGAAAATGAAGAAGAAAGAATGCAGCATACTGTTATATCACGGGAAACTCCACCGCTTAACCCAGGCAGCCGGTCAACATAACCGGTTCACCCAGTTCTCACTATAAACAGTGCACAGCCACAACCACACACACCCAGCCGGTCCAACCACTATTCATACATAAACTCCAATCCAAACCAAGCCCAATTTCCCATGCAGCTCATATAAAATCCGATCAACTCAAGTCATTCAAAATTAAACGAAAACGAAACGACTGTCGCAAAATCAATCGGAAAACCCGAACATCAAAATTAACGTGCGACGTCGCATCGGCACTGAAATCATGTTTTCATCATCGGGGATTATTTACATAGTTTTTATATTGCGAAAATATATATATATATAAGTTCGGGTCTTAAAAAGTGCGTCTAGGGGTGGCTTGGATGCGTCTGAGATCATGTTTTTGCCCATCTCCCAAAAAAGGTTGAAAAACACCTTTAAAGGCCCAGGTGCGCCTTTAGTGCGCTTGTAAGGCGCGCGCCTGGATGCGCCTGGGGCACATCGCCCGCCTCAACCATGCTAAGGCTGGCTGAGGCGTTGCGGGCAGCGCCCGACGCCTCAGGCACGCCTAGGCGCGCGCCTTGACAACTGAGACTGCGACAGGGACGGTCATCTGGAGGCCACATACTACCGCAAGCATGGAATGCCTCCCCACCTTACTGCTTATGTTACTACCACTTCTCCCTCCGCCACCAGTGAAGGCATTGCATCTTTGCGTGCTCAATTCCAACAGTTACAAGGAGTGGTTAGCCGATCTTCTAAATCCATGGCCTCGATCTCCACCGAAGGTATATCTCGCCTCTCACAACTCTCACTGGATTGTGGACTCGGGTGACACGCATCATCTCTCTCCGCAAAAGCCACCTCAATACTTGGATTCTGCTTATCCTAAGTTCATTATTGTACCTAATGCTGACACGACCCCGGTTGCTGGCGCTGCTCATATGCCTCTTACTCCATCTCGATCGTTATCGTCGGTTCTTCATGTTCCGGGATCCCCCTTTAAACTTCTCTTGTTAGCCGTCTTACCCAGGACCTTGATTGTTGTGTAACCTTCTCACGCTCTTCTTTTGTTGTGCAGGATCGACTAATGCAGAATATACTTGATAGAGGGCGGTTGTCCAATGGGTTG
Organism: Platanthera zijinensis; assembly: GCA_039513925.1. Lineage (NCBI taxonomy): Eukaryota > Viridiplantae > Streptophyta > Magnoliopsida > Asparagales > Orchidaceae > Platanthera > Platanthera zijinensis. The sequence goes on from CM077085.1 coordinate 32,451,382, forward strand.
TATCTTTTGGATGTTCCACCGACTGCTCTTTCCACTGTCTCTTTCGTTGATTGGCATCGTCGTCTTAGGCATGCTCCTCTCCAGATTCTCAAGAAAGCTCTACCCGATGTTCCTCTTCAGGACTTTTCTTGTGAATCTTGTATCTTTGGCAAACAACATCGTGTATCTTTTACTTCCCCCGGTACCCGGAGCGATGCTCCTTTTTCATTAGTTCATTCAGATATTTGGGGACCGTATAAGATCCCCGGTATTTTTGGTTATCGTTATTTTGTAACTTTTATTGATGATTACTCGCGTGTTACTTAGTTGTACTTACTTCGTGATCGTGTCGAACTCCTGTCGACCTTCCGCACATTTTTTAAAGAGACTCGCACTCAATTTTCTACATCCTTAAAGATTATTCGTACGGATAACGCACGTGAGTATACTAGCCAGACCTTCTCGAATCTATGCACTGAGTTTGGTATTATCCATCAGACTTCTTGTGTGTATACCCCTCAACAGAATGGCGTAGCAGAGCGGAAAAATCGTCATCTTCTTGATGTTGTCAGATCTCTAATGTTTCAAATGCATGTTCTCCCTCTCTATTGGAACTTTGCGGTCTCTATTGCCTGTCATCTCATCAACCGCATGCCCTCGTTTATTCTCAACTTTGTGGCCCCGGTCACTCTCCTTTACCCATCCAAGGCTCTCTTCTCTCTTACACCTCGCGTCTTTGGGTGTACTTGTTATGTCCATAACTTTGGTCCACCAAATGACAAATATGCCCCATGTGCTATAAAAGCTATGTTTGTTGGATACTCTCGCACCCAGAAAGAGTATGTCTGCTATTCTCTACCGACGAGAAGTTGATTGTCTCTACTGATGTTACTTTTCGTGAAAACCAACCATATCACATCATCACGTCTTCACTTCCACCCCTTCTTCCCACATCTCCTCCACCACCAGTCCAGTCAAACCACCTATCATTCAGGTTTACACTCGTCGTCCTCCTTCATATGATGCCCTGCAGCAGCTTCCCTCTACCGGTGTGCTCTCGTGGCCTGTTGATTCGGCATCACCATCTACGGCTCATCCTCTGGCAAATTATATCTATTTACATCGCCTCTTTCAACCTCTTCGTAAATTTGCGCTCTCTCTCTCTCCTTCATTTCTATACCTAACTCTTTACAGGAGGCTCTTCAGCATCCGAGGTGGCGTGCTGCTATGGTCCTATGGATGAGGAAATGACTGCTCTTTGGGCCAATCGAACTTGGGATCTTGCATCTCTACCTCTTGGACATAGTTGTGTTGGTTGTAAGTGGATCTTTACAATCAAACATGTAACGGATGAGACAGTCGATCGTCTAAAAGCTCGACTTGTGGCCAGGGGGTTTTCTCAATAATACGGACTTGATTTTGATGAAACGTTCTCCCCTATGCCAAGTTAAACTTTGTTCGGGTTCTGCTCTTCTTGGTTGTTCATCGTCAGAGGCCCCTGCATCAGCTCGATATCAAAAATGTTTTTCTGAATGGCGATCTTTTTGAGACTGTTTACATGCACCAACCGCCCGGGTTTGAGATCATGGGGGAGTCTCGTATATGTTTGCTCCGAAAATTTATTTATGGCCTCAAACAATCTCCTCGGGCGTGGTTTGAAAAGTTCAGTAAAGCTGTTCGTGAGGTTGGCTTCAAAAGAAGCTCGGCAGACTTCTCCCTTTTCACCCGTCATCAATCAACCGGGACTATCATTCTCCTGGTCTATGTGGATGACATTTTGCTGGCTGACAATGACTCTACAGGGATACAACAAGTCAAACAACACTTAAACTATGTCTTTCAAATCAAAGATCTAGGAAGTTTTCGATATTTTCTTGGCCTTGAGGTAGCAAGGCGGACTGATGGCCTTGCCTTATTCATAAGAAAGTATTGCATTGACCTTCTGCAAGATGCTGGTCTCTCCGGGTGCAAACCTGCGGAAACCCCGATGGAGGTCAACCACAAGTTGTGTGCTCATGATTCTGACTCTGATTCACTGCTTCCAAATCTAGAGTATTATCGGCGTCTGGTAGGAAAACTGATATATATAACAGTTACGAGACCTAATATCTCATTTGCGGTTGGAATGGTCAGTCGTTTTAATAGTACTCCTCGAATCTCACATCTTCATGCAGTCGAACACATCCGCAGGTATCTGAAGACTGCTCCGGGACAAGGACTCGTGTATAATCCATCCTCCTCTCTATCTCTCATCACTTACTCGAATGTGGATTATGCGGGCTCGCTGGATGATCGATGGTCCACTACTGGTTTTTGTACCTACTTTGGAGGAAACCTTATTACGTGACGCAGTAAGAAGCAGTCTGTTGTTGTCCGCTCATCTGCTGAAGCTGAGTACCGTGCAATGGCGGTCGTTGTATCAGAACTTACCTAGCTTGAGAGTCTTCTTGGGGATTTGAGAGTTAAATTATCCTCACCGGCAATACTGTTTTGTGACAGTCAGGCTGTCATTCATATTGCTAAAAATCCAGTGTTCCATGAGCGAACAAAATACATTGAAGTTGATTGTCACACCGTTCGAGAGAAGGTTCAGTTGAAGAAGCTAAAATTAGAGCATGTCCCTGCTTCTGGGCAACTTGCAGATATTCTTACCAAGGCTCTACCATGACCATTATATCATCAGTTTCTATCAAAGCTTAGTGTCTATGACTTGTTACGCTCCAGCTTGGGGGGGAGTGTTGGAAAAGCCTTGTATTTAGGCCCATTAGTTTTGGTTTTATCCCACATCTTTAGTTTGGGATTCTTCTCTTCTTTCTCTTCCTATATATATGTGTATTCTCTTCATATGTAAGTACAATTTTTTATTAATAAAATCTTCAGAGTTCCACTTTCTACAATTTCATTTTATTTTATGCCAACATTTATGTATATACAATAGTTGCATTTCTTTTATTTTATTTAAGTTTATGCCACGTGTGATGCCATGAGTTGTAACATGGAATGTTTTGTCCAGTTGTATTGTCATTTGATGATCCGACTTAATTGTGAGTTCATTATGGTCTAAGTATTGAGTATATAATTGAGTATAATAAATGCTGGGAGCTAAACCAAAGTAAGCTACCCATCAATGTCATTGATCTCAACCACATCAAAAATAAAACCAAATTCAATTCCCAAGTCAATTTAATTTCCTATATGACCACCTTACAAACTTTTGACCATTAACTTCCTAAACAAAACTCCAAATTGAGTAAACTTTGACTTGTTGCTTTTTCTCACTTGAATACCCATAGCATTTATGTCCACTGGATCTTGTCATTTTGCATTAAAATTCTTCAATTACACTTCACGGCAGAAATCTTTCATCCTATCCGAAAGATCTTTGTCACAATTTTGCACTCAAACTGTGGAATCCATATTATCTAAAATTTTCACATCAATATGTGATATAGCATCAACCCTTCCATATTTCACAACATTTGGGATACCAATTATGAGCCAAAACAATATTTCCCACTACCACGTGGCATAATAAACCACCCTTTCACACTCCCTTGATTTTGAGCTACCATTTATGCATTTGAGGTCAAAAAAATTATTTCCCATCCCCCCTACCCTAAAATCAGCCTGCAACCTTTGGGACACTACATATCAATTATCATGCAAAACCAACAAATATGGTGCATGGGTGAACCCTCTTGCAATCCTTCTTCTCCAAAAAAAGGGCCAAAAACCTATTGATGAGTGACTACGCAACCCTTGGTAAATGAGCTCAAAGGAAGGAATAAAAACATCCTACAAAAGGAGTTAGTGGTGACCAATTTCGGTTGGAAGGACGAAGGGGCGAACTCTCGTTCGTCAAAATCCAACCTTCATATACTGGTAATTTTGCTATTTTACTAAGTTTCTTTATATCTCTATGATTTAGAAATATAAGTTATGTTAACTGTTTTTCTAATAGATCAAAAAATCTTTGAAAATTGTTACGACCCTTGTTAAAAATCTAGTCATGGGCCAATGGTTGATTGAGAAGGAAGATGTCGAACTCGAATTCTTCGTATTTTCATATATCCTCAATGACTGCCAACCACATTTTAAGACTCCTTCACTTTTGAGCTACATAAAACAACCAATAACATTTAAGCAATCATTTAAAACCTATAAACTGGTCTCTTTAGAACCACCTTGCAACCTTTCATCACCAAGAAAAGGCCTAGAACCTATTGGTGAGTGACTATGTAGCCTTTGGTAAATGACATCAAAGAAAGGAATGAAATTGCAACACTCCGCCTGTTACAAAAAATATAGCAGTAGGTCTGGTCGGGGCCCCATGTCATATTAAACGAACAAGCTAAAGAGTTACAAAATGAAAATCAACCCAACAATACATTTCAGAGCTAGAAGCCAATAGAAATATTTCATTATATTTAACCAGTATATGTCTACAACACAAAGTAGGAATGAAATCACATCATCAAGTGTTTGGCCTAATGGCCTTACATGTTTCCAAACACAACTAGGAATGACAGTTATATATAACTTCGACCTTTGAAGGATGGCACAACATTGGGTTTCAGCCCGCTATTTCCCACTCGGCTCGCCGGCACATGTACCTGTACAAACCACAAAGACGTGGAAAAAACAAAACAACAATCAACTTTAGCTGACCACAATGGTGTAACGACCTCACCTCATTCCAGGGGCGGTGGTACCTCTTCCCTACAAGCAAGCCATACAAACAGCATATATCTTTCCTACTATAAAAGATATATCAAATGGCATTTAAAAGCCATGCTTTTAAATGCCATTGAAGAAATTATAGCCTTTGGATCAGCCTCCTGAAATTAGCAACCATCGGATCTTTCATGCCGGTCAAAAGCAAAAACAAATAGGTCTCTTATACCTACAGCCTATGTGTTACGCCCCCGCTACGCTTTGCCGGGCGTCATTATGTTCGGAGAACCAGGGGCGCGCTAAACAACGGGGCTGAACCTTCGGGTTCAGCCCCCACTCAGTGAACCAGCCGGCCAGGGGCTGAACCAGGCGGGTTAAGCCCCCCTTGGAGGGGCCGGCCGGCCCTTCCATGCCCGGATATATTTATATCCGGGCAGCCCCCCTTTGGGGGTTATGAAGATTGTTATCAGGTAGCCTCCTTCTTCCTCCCTAACCCTAAATTCCCTTAGTTTTCTCTAGATCTCTCTCTCGTAGTTGCTCTCCCGTAGTTTTGCCCCAACATTTGGTATCAGAGGCGTTCGATTCTCTCAAATGGTGAACACTCGCACTCAAGAGGAGTCCTCGCGGATTGAAACCCTAGAGGAGAACGTTGTTGGCCTAACCGATTCGATGGCGGCCTTGGAGGGGCGATTGGAGGCTCGGTTGGATGAGTTGAAGACCCTATTGAAAGGGAAAGCCCCGGCCAGCGACGATTCGGCCGGATCGGGGGCCGATCCTGCGGCTTCGGCCGCCGCGCGGCTTGCGGAAGGCTTCGCGGGCGTGCAGCCTACGGGAGGGGTTCCGCCGGGCGCGGCGTGGCCCGGGACAGCGGGGGTTCGGCGTCGGCGGCCTACGTACCTTCGGCGGGAGTAGCAGCGGCGTATGGGGGTTCGGCGGGGCCGTTTTCACCAGGATCCGCAGCAGCAGGCCTCGGCGACTTCGGATCGGGCCAGGAATAGTGGCGCCGAGGTGGGGATGACCCTTTTGGGCTCCGGCGGCCACCCGATATGGCGGAACAGCCAAGGGGGGGACTCCTTCCTCCTCCACGCGGGTTTGGGCCACCAGGAATGGCCGGTTTTGGCCCAGGGTGGGGTGGCCAGCCGCAACCTCCGCCTTGGGGAGCGGGACAGCAGCACGGCTACGACGGATTTGAGCATGGGGAACACGCAAAGCGGGACGGAGGTCCAGGGACACAACGTTTGACCCCCGGATTAACCCGCATGTACTTTCCGGAGTTCGAGGGCGGTGACGCCTTGGAATGGATTCATAAGGCGGAACTTTTCTTTCAGTACCAGGAGGTGCCTGAAGGGCAGTGGGTGCAGCTAGCGTCCTTCCATTTGAAGGACGACGCCTTCTAGTGGACACAGTGGTTCCTGCGGGGACGGGAGTACGTGCCTTGGGGGAGTTTGTGGATGGATTTACGGCCCGATTTGGTCCACTGGAGTATGAGAACTTTGAGGCCCTCCTTCAGAAGCTTCGTCAAAAAGGGTTGGTGATGGAGTATCGCACGGAGTTCGAGAAGTTGGCGAATCGGGTTCAGTGGCCGGAGAGGACACTCTACAGCTGTTTCATATCTGGTCTCAAGGAGCACATTCGCGACGAGGTGCAGGCACTGAGGCACTCATGCCCCGTTCCTTGAACCACGCCATTACCTTGGCACGGATTCAGGAGGAGAGGTTCAACAGGCAGCGGGCGCGTCTCACGAGTAGGCCGCCTTCGACCCCGGCCACAGCGGCACGCCGGGAGCAGCCTGCGGGTAACAAACCGACGGTGACTCGATTGTCTTGGAGCGAGTTGGCCGCTCGAAAGGAGAAGGGTCTATGCTTTAATTGCGACGAGAAGTTTGTGCCGGGGCATAAATGCCAGAAGCTACAGGTTTTCATGCTGCAGCAGGATGGAGACGAGCCGGCGTCGGTTGAGGAGTTGGAGGTGGACGTGGACTTGGACGAGACGGAGTTCGGGGTCTCTTTACATGCTCTCGAGGGTTGTGCTCCCCCGCTTACTATGCGGTTGGCGGGCCGGATTGCCCAAGAGAAGGTTACTATCCTGGTGGACAGTGGGAGCACCCACAACTTCATACATCCCGACGTGGCACAGCGAGTTGGGCACCTGGTTGATAAGGGAGCGGCTTTTCACGTTATGGTGGCGGATGGCAGCAAGCTGCAGTGTGAGGGGGTGCTGAAAGGAGTGGAGATGCGGATACATGGTTATGTGGGACGGACTGACGTCTACCTGCTGGGAGTTCAGTGGTTGCGCCAGCTACAGCGTGTGACTTTTGATTGGAAACACATGACCATGGAGTTTGTACATGGCGAGAAATAGTTTTTCCTGAAGGGTATGATGTCATCCCCTGTTAAAGAGGTTTCTCTTCGCAGCATGCAGCGGTTGAGCGGGGAGGGGCAGATGATGGCCGTCCTCAGGGCGGTTCAGACTGGCGATTCCACACCTCCTGAGGTACCGGTTCAGTTACAGTTACTTCTGACAGAGTTTGCTGATGTTTTTCAGGAACCACGCACCTTGCCACCACCGAGGTTTCGTGATCACCGTATTCCGCTCAAAGTGGGGGCTGAGCCTACGAATATTAGTCCGTACCGCTACCCACATGTTCAGAAGGCGGAGATTGAACGCAGTGTCCGCGAGATGCTGGAGGCCGGCATCATTCGGCCGAGTACAAGTTCTTTTTCGGCTCCCATTATTTTGGTCAAGAAAAAGGACGGGTCCTGGCGATTTTGTGTGGACTACCGTGCCTTGAATAGTGCTACTGTCAAGGATAATTTTCCGATTCCTCACATCGAAGAATTACTAGATGAGCTTCATGGTGCACAGCGATTCACCAAGTTAGACCTGCGTTCCGGCTATTATCAAATTTTGATGGCACAGGAGGACATTCATAAGACAGCGTTCCGGACTCATGACGATCATTATGAGTTTTTGGTTATGGCCAACGGGCTAACTGGGGGGCCCGCTACATTCCAGGCTAACATGAACGAGATATTCAGAGATTTTCTGCGGGTCTTTGTCTTGATCTTCTTTGATGATATCCCCATCTACAACGCCAATTGGGAGGACCACGTGCGCCACGTGGAACAGGTCCTTGGTCGACTGCGCCAGCACCACCTGTGACCTGTATGCCAACCGTTCCAAGTGCTCTTTCGGACAGGAGGAGGTGGAGTATTTAGGTCATTTGGTCTCTAGTCAGGGAGTGCGGGCCGACCCGCAGAAGATACAGAGTATGCAGTCCTGGCCGCGACCGGTGACTGTTCGAGCCTTGCAGGGTTTTTTGGGGCTCACCGGGTACTACCGGCGCTTCGTGCAGGACTATGGCAAGATCGCTAGGCCATTGACCCAGCTTCTGCAGAAGGATTCTTTCTCTTGGAGTGAGGAGGCGGAGGAGGCATTTCAGGCTCTCAAGCGAGCCATGACCTCCACACCAGTGCTGGAACTACCAGATTTCACGCAGGAGTTCATTTTGGAGACGGATGCGTCGAGAGTCGGCATCGGGGCGGTGCTGATGCAGGCGGGGCGGCCCATAGCCTTTTACAGCAAGGCATTGGCTCCTCGTACCTTGGGTCTCTCGGCCTACGAGGAGTTATTGGCGATCATTCATGCAGTGGCCGTTTGGCGGCCCTATTTGCTAGGCCGACACTTAAAGATCCGGACGGACCATCAGAGCTTGAAGCATTTCCTGGACCAGCGGGTCTCTTCGCCTCTACAGCAGAAATGGGTTACCAAGCTTTTGGGCTACGACTACGAGATCGTTTATCGCCGGGGCAAGGAGAATGTAGTTGCCGATGCCCTCTCTCGTCTCCCAGAGGCAGCTCTTTCTCACCTTTCGGGACCGTTGGTCGATTCCCTGGAGGATATCCAGGAGGAGGTGCTGCGATCCGACACGCTCGGACCATTGGTGGAGGCCCTACAGCGAGGCGAACCAGTAGCGGCCGGCTATCATCTGTGTAATGGTCGGCTGTACTACCGGGGCTGGGTGGTCGTGCCCGCCGATTCAGCTTGGAAGACGGTACTGATGCATGAGTTCCACTCGTCTCCCACAGGGGGGCATGCGGGGGTGCTTCGAACCCTTCAGAGGGCACGTGCAAATGTTTTTTTGGACGACATGCGACGGGACATTCAGCAGTTTGTTCGGCACTGTGACATCTGCCAACGGCAGGAATATGAGACTTCTTCTCCTGCAGGGCTGCTCGTGCCATTGGACATCCCGCAGCTTGTTTGGGACACGGTGTCCATGGACTTTATTGATGGGCTGCCTAAGTCTAAAGGCAAGTCCGTGATTCTGGTCGTGGTGGATAAGCTCTCCAAGTATTGTCATTTCCTGGCCCTCAGTCATCCGTATACCGGGGAATCTGTGGCGGCACTTTTCGCTCGGGAAATCGTTCGTCTGCATTGTCTTCCTCGTGCCATTATTTCTGATCGAGACCCCACCTTCGTCAGTGGGTTTTGGAGGGAGCTTTTCCGGTTACAGGACACTCGCTTACACTTCAGCACGACACATCACCCGCAGTCGGATGGACAGACCGAGGTGCTCAATCGGGGTGTCGAGACGTACCTTCGTTGCTTTGTTATGGATGAGCCTCGGAGTTGGCCGGATTGGTTACACTGGGTTGAGTACTGTTACAACACGTCATATCATTCAGCCAGCAGGATGACGCCGTTTGAGGTGGTTTACGGGCGGCCGCCGCCGTCTTTGGCTAGCTATGAGCCGGGTATAGCACAGCTCTTCCGGTCGTGGATCGTGCTCTTCTGGATCGGGATCGCATGTTGGTCACTCTTCGGGAGAATCTCCGCCTGGCACAGGAACGCATGAAGACTCAGGCGGACAAGCACCGTACGGAGCGGGAGTTCGCCGTGGGTGACGAAGTTTTTCTCAAGCTCCAGCCGTACCGCCAGTTGTCCGTGACTCGTCGTGGCAACCAGAAGCTGTCCCCGCGCTACTACTGCCCCTTTCAGATCATCAGCAGGGTGGGGCCGGTAGCCTACACTTTAGCTTTGTCGGAGGGGTCCCGCATTCATCCTACGTTCCATGTCTCCATGCTCAAGCGGAAGTTGGGTCCGCATGTCCAGCCCAGTACTGACCTGCCCGAGGCTACTTCTCTGGGGGAGCTGCGGCCGCTGCCCGAGGATATTTTGGGGCACCGGTGGAAGAGTCGGGGCACGGAATACCGTCCCGAGCTCTTGGTCAAATGACAGAACCTATCGCCAGCACACAACTCTTGGGTGGACTTCTTCGACTTCAAGGAGCTCTACCCGCACTACCACCTTGAGGACAAGTTGGCTCTTGATGGGGAGGGGAATGTTACGCCCCCGCTACGCTTTGCCGGGCGTCATTATGTTCGGAGAACCAGGGGCGCGCTAAACAACGGGGCTGAACCTTCGGGTTCAGCCCCCACTCAGTGAACCGGCCGGCCAGGGGCTGAACCAGGCGGGTTCAGCCCCCCTTGGAGGGGCCGGCCGGCCCTTCCATGCCCGGATATATTTATATTCGGGCAGCCCCCCTTTGGGGGTTATGAAGATTGTTATCAGGTATCCTCCTTCTTCCTCCCTAACCCTAAATTCCCTTAGTTTTCTCTAGATCTCTCTCTCGTAGTTGCTCTCCCGTAGTTTTGCCCTAACACTATGAGAGATTGGAGAGAAAAAATGATAGAGAGAGAAGAGAGAGGGGGAGAGAGGGGGAGAGAGGGGCTGCCAGCAGAAGAAAATGGCGTGAGAGATAGAGAGAGAAAGAGAGGGAGAGAGAGAAAGAAAGAAAGAGGAGAGGGAGAGGGGCGGAATTGATTATGACAGGGCGGCAGACTTGATAGAGAGAGAAAGAGAGGGCTGAATTGATAGAGAGAGATATAAAGCAGAAGGTTCAATAGTGGAGCGGTCAACTGTTTATCCTATCCCCGGCTAAGAGATATATATTAATATATATAAACTTATTAAATAATAATTATAGGAAACAGACAAACGATTAATATATTATATAGATTAAGAATTAGGTAAAATTATAATTTCAGTCCCAAAATTTATAGAATTTTTGGAAATTAGAGCCTCAACTTTTAAATATAAAATTTCACGCCCTAAACTCAAAAAAGTAATTGGTTTTAGTCCTTTCATTTAAAATCCTTTAAATGCTAACAAAAAAATACAATTTTAATATTTTTTAGAATATATTTTTAGAAGCATAGTAAAAATTATTTCATTTATCTTTTACAAATATGCTATGCATTGAAATAAAAATGTATAGTATATATAAAATGTAAGATGGAAGCGGGGTCACCTTCTATGCAGCGGAAGACAGCCCGGAGCATCGAGTACGGGCGAAGCCCGTGCGCAGGCGGGCGAAGCCCGTGCGCAGGCGGGCGAAGCCTGCCTGATGCGGCCGAAGGCCGCCGGGGAGCATGAAGCCCGTGCGCAGGCGGGCAAAGCCCGCCTGATGCGGCCGAAGCCCGCCGGAGAGCATCAAGCCAAACACAATCACTATATGCACAAACTACCACAAACGTTGGCACGCACAACTATACGTTTTATGCTCTCAAGGCATATTTTTAGTGTACTCTTTCCCGAGTTCCACCTCCACGCTAACTTATACAAACTTACATCATAACTGAGCAATTGTTAGTCATCAAGCTATTACGCTTCCCGGACGTAGTTCCAAGATCAAACAGTGCACCGAGGAGCGACATCTTCGCCGATTAGCATGCAACGAGTTTGGATCAGCTTTACCCGTGCTCAAATCACCAGAGGCATTGTCGCGGTGCAGGTACGGCTTCACCTAAACCAGTGAATATGATAACCTAGTTATCTCACACAAACTAGGCACACAAGGATTTTCAGCATAACACGCTACACACCTAATCCAGAGGACATAGGATACTGGTGGAGACCAACCCGATCAGGTCGACAAAAATGCCCGACGTCGCATTTTCATCCTGAATTGTTTTATTGCATTTTAATTTCTGCAATTTTTAATTTTATTTTGCATTTAATTTTTGCAAATTTCTGTTTAAGTGTTCGTTGCACGCCTGCGCGCGTAGGCATATTATTGCACGTCTGCGCGCGTAGCCATATTTGGAGTTTTGACTTTTCTACTATTATATATATATATATACCTATATATGTATATATAATTGCACATATATATGTATATAGTTATACACTATGTTGCACTGACACCGACACGGGACACACGATACGACACGACACGACACGCGACTCGTCAATTCTCAAAAAATACCATATTCCGACACGTTGGGACACGTATATTAAATATTCATTTTTTATAATTATGAAAATCCTAAAACATTTAACAAAAATAAAAAATTAACAATTAATAAACATTTAAATAAATTAAGTCATGTTTAAATATTACTAATCAAATATTCAAATGCAACTTAACAAATGATCAAAAAAAATGATAGAACATTAACACATTATCATTATATATCATCAGTAAAAATAATGGATTTACATGCAAACTTTTTTCCCCATTTTCAATCTTCCTTTTTCTAGAGAAAATATCTACGTCACTAGTAGATCCACTTTCACTACTTAAAATGCTAGAAAGGTGTAAAGGCACTTCCAAGACAAATTGTCACCCGCCTCACCATGAGTATCTAACTTAGGGACACGCGCGTCCGATTGAGCGGGACACGCGCGTCTGATTGAGCGGGACACGCGCGTCCGACTGAGCGGGATACACACGTCCGATTGAGCGGGACACGCGCGTCTGATTGAGCGGGACACGCGCGTCCGATTGAGCGGGACACGCGAGTCCCGCGTGAGCCAGCGTGTCGGATTTCCGACTCGATTGCCGGATTTCCGACTCGAGTGTCGGATTTCCGACTCGAGTGTCGGAGAGTGTCGGAGAGTCGGACGAGTGTCGGACTCTCCGACACTGACACGTCGGGCATTTTGAAGTGTCGGTGCTTCATAGGTTATACACATTATATATATATATATATATATAAGTTAAAGAAGGCTAAACCCACATTCGGCAAACAGCCGGCCCGACTGTTCACCTTCCCGATTCCCCGGTTCAGCAATGGCACGCCAAGCACAGTAGGGCTCAGCTCCATCCCGATTTCTACGGCTACAGGGGGTGCGAACATCCCGTAGCTTCCCACGATCCAACCGCTCACCACGTCGCGCGACCTCCGCCCCTTCTACAGCCGGCACGAGCCCAACTCCCGACGGTTTCACCGCTCGATCCAGCAACTGCCATGGTCGTTCGTGTGCAGTTTTCTTGTTTTTTTTTCTCTTCTCTGTTCGAACCCTATAAATGGGGCTGCTTTAGTTTTCTTTTTCGGTGATTGATGAAATATTGAAGTTGAAGATTGCTGTGAGTTTGTTTTCTCTCATGTGAGGTTGCTATGTGCTTCCTGTTAGACGATTAGGCGCGATTAAAGCTCTGTGTGAGCGTTGTAGGTGTTAGGCGTGAATTAAGCGTGAATTAGGCGTGAATGACTGTATATTTCATGTTAGGCGTGTAAGAGTAGTTCTGTGATTGTGAAGATTTAGGAAGAAGATGAACAGTGAACTTAATGTTACTGTTCACCCTTTGTTACCTGTTGAACGATTAATGTGTGCTTGCTATTGCTTCTTCCGTGTGTGGAGTCCAGTAGATGAGTGAGTGAAAGAGTTGTTGTCGTATGTTTGGCGTCCGATGAGGAAAGTTCCTCCTGTTGCTGGTTTGGGAAGGAAAAAAACTGTGGCCTGCATAATTGTGTAAAGTCTAAAATGATGAAAAGTACTTAAAGTTCCTGTGCTTGTTCGTTGTGATGTGAAATAAGTTTTGGGTATAGTTAGGAGTTAATTTACTCTTAGTGCTTAGGGAATTCGTGGATCCACCGCGAGTGATAGAGATTTCGTGGAGCCTCTAGTGTGAGAGCGAGTGAATTTTAGGTTTGTTAGTTTATGGCTTCTTACATTGTTGAGTGATTCCATGGAACCACCTCGTGTGAGTGAGTGACTTAATTTCTTAGTGCCCGTGTACGATAGCGGCCGACCTCGGAGCGGAGATCGAAGGTGACGAGTAGTTTCTCGCGTGATCGTCATCGACTTCGACATACGGAAGACACCTCTTCCATGGGTAATTGTTTCTTTCTTTTTCTTTGTGTGTGCCTATATATTTTCTCGTAGGATAATAGGCTCATTGCTGTGTTTTCGTCCGAGTTTTGTCAGCGAACGCTACGTCGAAAACTCCAAACGGAAACGTATTTGAAGTTCACGATTTTCGTTGTGCTACGACAAAGGGAACAGAACGAAAGTTGCGAGTTTCCTTCCCGGATTTAAAAATTGAACTATTTTATTAAGACATTTTATTTTCTAACAACGTAGTGATTTTGTCCTGCATCAGATACACGATCACAATCGACGTAACTGGATTCCAACCAGTCCTCTATCATCAGCGATATTATTATCGTTGGGCGATATCAAACAGAACACAGTACTGGGGTGTTTCATGGAGTAGGGCTCCAACACAACACGTATCCCCAATCAGCTACCGCCAGCGATAGGAATTATTGTCGGGCGATATCAAACAGAACTCTTGCTTTCTGTTATAACCTGGGGTGTTTTTTGGAGTTGATCTCCAGCATAAACACACCACTCAGACCCCAAAAACTGCACGTTTTTCCACGGAGTCTTCTCCGGAATGCAAACAAAACATCATCAATAAGGACCAAGTTGTCGCAGATGAGCTTCACAGAGCATGTCTATATCCGCACACAAATCGGATTCTAAATGCAGTTCATACCGGGGACGGACAACATTGACCTGGTGAAAGTATAGCCTTTCACTAATTAGTGAAGGAGACACTTTGATGCAAACATGCGAATAGCAAAATATAGGACAAGCATGTCCTATCACTAGGAAGAATGATTGTTACTCTTGACGATCATTTTGGCACCATAAATCAACAATTGATCCGGATGAAAAGGATCGCAGCACGTTCCTCTCCACGGAGCTGAACTCGTCTCGTGATTCGAAGCTCGGAAGCTCCTCCAATGGCTACTTCTTCCTCCTCCCTTTCCTCTCTTCTTTCTTTCTTTTGGAGAGAGAGAATGTAAATCAAATGATAAGTTAGCCCTCTTAGCTGTCATATCTGATTCAGGAGAAATCCCAGCCATCAGATCCAAATTCCATATGGAATGGACGACCACGATTTAAATTGGGAATTCTGTTTCAGGCGCAATTGCCGGCGATATCGATATCGCTGGGCGATATCTTAGGAGGTGGTGGTGGACTTAACCAACGCCGCTTAACGACCGTTTGACACGTGGCACACTATAGCTGGCGATATCATTATCGCCTGACGTTATCGTAATATCGACACTCGTCATGTCTACTCGATGTTCACCGTGTTCATTCGACACAAGGTCATCGTCTGGGAGTTATCACTAACGTTAAGCGTTAGCTTCAGCAAGCAGAAACTGTTGCTTTTCAATGTTGAAAAATTGGTGTATTAC
The DNA here is from genome assembly GCA_039513925.1 of Platanthera zijinensis. Lineage (NCBI taxonomy): Eukaryota > Viridiplantae > Streptophyta > Magnoliopsida > Asparagales > Orchidaceae > Platanthera > Platanthera zijinensis. The sequence continues at coordinate 32,466,537 of CM077085.1, forward strand.
ATAAATCAACTCACCGAAGGAGCTTGTGGCAATCAATTTCAGTTCGAAGGATGAAGAAGCGAACAATTGTCCATCGGCATACAACTTCAAATCCGAGTACCTTTGTTATTTTTTAAGTTTCTTAATATCCTATGATATAGAATTTAAGTTATGTTAAACTATTTCTCTAAAAAAATCAACAAACTTAAAATGTCACAAGTCATTGATAAGAATCTAGATGTTCGATTGAGAAGGAAGAAGATAAACTCAAATTCTTCTTATTTTTCCTATATGGTCGACAATTACCAAGTGGAAGGTTGGATCTATGTAAGCAGTGGTCGATCTAGGAATTTATAAATGAGAGTGCACGAGAAATCAAAATAAAATAATACATAAAATATTTCATTACATGCTATTTCGCAAATTGAAGGCTCTACCCTAATTCCTGAAATTGTGATCTATTTCACAATAGTGCAGGGGTGAGTAGGCAGGCAGCGGGTCACGGCGGGTTCAAAATAAAAGTTGGGGGTACAATTAGCTGAGTTTGGTCTGTAAATAACTAAAGTTGATGTGCGAATAACCAACTCTGGTCAACGAATTGCCAAATTTTGGTCTGCTTATAACAAAATGCAAAAAAATGGGAGTGCCAATGTCCCTTCCCCTCCCCCCCCCCCCCCCCTCAGATCTGCCCCGTCGCGACTGCTCCCAGCGTCGCCGCCTCGTCGCTCCCGCTGCTTCCCTTGTCGCCAGCTCTTCGCGTCGCCGCTCGTCGCTCCCGCTGCTTTCCCGGCGTCGCCGCTCGTCGCTCCCGCTGCTTCCCGGCGTCGCCGCTCCTCCTCGCTCCCGCTGCTACTGTCTCCCGGCGTCGCCGCTCCCCCGCGCAGGTTCTTCTTCTCTTCTCTTCTTCTTCTTCTTCTTCTTTCTTCTTTCTTCTTCTCTTCTTCTTCTTCTTCTTCTTCTTCTTCTTCTTCTTCTTCTTCTTCTTCTTCTTCTTCAAGAAGTCTTTTTTTTTTCAAGCCATACTGCTGTGGCTCATTACTGAAGAAGTCTTTTTTTTTTTTCAAGCCATTACTGCTGTGCTCATTACTGAAGAAGTCTTTTTTTTTTCAAGCCATTACTGCTGTCTCATTACTGAAGAAGTCTTTTTTTCAAGCCTTACTGCTGTGCTCATTACTGCTGTTATTACTGTCATTAAGTCTTTTTTTCAAGTCATTACTGCTGTGCTCATTACTGCTGTGCTCTTCAGTTGTAATTACTGCTGTGCTCTTCTTCTCAGGTCAATTTTTTAAAGCCATTTTCCCTTTCTAATATTGTTATTACTGCTGTGTTCTTCCTTAATTTTGAAATACATAATTTTGAATTGTGGCACTGGCATATCTAGGGCAGAATTCTGCCCAGATTTCTGGTGAAATCTGGGCAGATTCTGCCCAGATTCTGCCCAGATTTCTGGTGAAATCTGGGCAGAAAAATCTGCCCAGATTTCACCCTGAAATCTGGGCTAAGTTCTGCCCAGATTTCTGGTGAAATCTGGGCAGAATTTCTGCCCAGATTTCACCAGAAATCTGGCAGAATTCTGCCCAATTTCTGGGTGAAATCTGGGCAGAAATCTGCCCAGATTTCACACCAAAATCTGGGCAGAATTCTGCCCTAATATCCACAAATCTGGGCTAAATTCTGTCCCGATTCAACCCTGAAATCTGGGCTCAGTTCTGCCCGATTTCTTGGTGAAATCTGGGCAGATTTCTGCCCAGATTTCACCAGAAATCTGGGCAAATTCTGCCCAGATTTCTGGGTGAAATCTGGGCCGAATTCTGCCCAAATTTCACCAGATAACCAGCCCATATTTCAACCAGAAATAAGGAGACAAATTCTGCCCATATTTCAGGGTGAAATCTGGGCAAAAATCTGCCCAATTTCACTATCCCATTCTTGAAGAATGTTCTTAGCTTATGTTTGTGTAATGAATGTTCTTGTTTTTTTTTATATGGCAGTATGTCCCAATCACACACTCCTCATAGTGTCACTGGCTCTGGTTCAAACGTCTACATCAGTAACGAGTAGATTTATTTTCTGATGACGCAAACAAGGATGATAATGCCCCACTCTGGCTTATGTGTCTCTTATACATAGTAGAGAAGTTGGTGGGGAAAGTAGAAGTGGAAATGTAATTTTTGTGAGGTTGATTTCAGCGGCTCGTATTCTAGGGTAAAAAGTCACTGTGGCTAAAAAATATCCGGTGACCGGGATTAGGGTAATGGTGCAAAGGTGACCCCAGAGTGTATTTAAAAGAGCTTCAAAAGAGTTGTTTTGCTTATTTCAGAAGAATAAATGCAAACCGGCTTCAAGATCTTGGACATTTGCCAAATTGGCAAGTCCATCTTCTCCCAATTAGTTGGGGGGGTTAAGAAAAAAAGAAGAGGGGATGGACCTATGATATGGTTTTTCAAATAAAAGCTAGAGAGAGTTGAGGACCACATAGCTAGGATGTTTTATTCTGGTGGTTTGCCATTTTCATCTAGCTAGAAATCCATATTATATTAGGTTCGTATAAATTTTGCGGGCTAATCACAATCTTGATGGATTTTTGTTGTTTCCTCCTGGATATAATGCTCTAAGAACTACACTTTTGCAAAAGGAAAAATCCAATAATCACTAGAATGCTTCAACCAATAAAAGATACTGGCCTCAAAAGGAATCAGCTTAGTTAGTGATGGTTTGGACAAATGCTCAGGGGGGGGGGGGGGGGGAAGAAAGACCCTTTTATTAATTTTATGGCGGCTTCTGAGGATGGTCCGTTTTTTAAAGGCATTGATGCATCAGGAGAGTAACAAGGATCGACATTATATTGCAAAATTAATGATTGAAGTCATTAATGAAGTTGGGGCTTGAAAATGTTATCAGTTATCACTGATAATGCTCCGTGTGTAAGGCAGCAGGAGCAATTGTGGAGCACGATTCCCACATATTTTTGGACACCTTGTGTTGTGCATACGTTAAATCTAGCATTAAAAATTATTTGTGCCGCTATAATACGATCGCTGAGCAACAGTTAGAGAACAATGCGGATGGATAAACTCAAGTGGCCATGAAGCTCAGTCAATCAGAACTTTCATAATGAATCATCAATACAAGTTGAACATGTATAACTCTTTTGTCTCACTCAAGTTACTTTGCAGTTGCGGAAACACCTTTGCTTCAACTATAGTGATGTTGAAGAGGTTTAAAACTTGTGAAGATGGGTTTGCTTAATATGGTTGGATCCCGAATGACTACATATAGAGCAGATGATGTTGAGAAAGCTCTGGAGGTTAAAAATATCATAATAATGACAAATGGTGGGATGATGTGGAGAAGATCCTTGATATAACAAGACCCATATACGATATGCTTAGGGTTTGTGATACAGATAAACCCAACCTTCATTTGGTATATGACATGTGGGATTCAATGATTGAAAATGTGAAGATTGAAATATGAAGACATAGAGAAGTTAACGGACTTGAAGCTCATTGCCCTCTTTATGAGGCAATTTATGATGTCCTCGATGATCGGTGACCAAGAGTTGCACACCACTACATTGCATGGCTCATTCTCTTAACCCAAGGTAATTTCTTTTGCATACTTGACTTTTAACCATTTATTATGATTTATTTAATTTACTATGTGGTTTCCATTGTAGGTATTATAGTAGGGAATGGCTTGATGGAGGGCCAAATAGAGTTGCTCCAATACAGATGAGAGATTTCCTTGGAGAGGAATAAATGTTTTGAGAAGATATTTCCTTATGTGGTGGAGAGGATATAGTAATCAATGAATTCTCTAGGTTTACGGGCTTGGTCCAAGCTTTAGTGAGCCAGATAGTTTGGAGAGTAGAGCTTCATTATTGCCCAAAGATTGGTGGAGTTACTATGGAACTTCAGCACCAAATTACAAAGATTGCTTGAAACTTTTAGGTCAACTCTTCATCCCTGCTGTGAAAGAAATTGGAGCACATACTCATTCATTCACTCATTAAGAAGAAATAAAATTCTACCACAAAGAGCTGACGATTTGGTGTATGTGCATAGCAATCTACGCTATTATCGAGGAGAAATGAACTCTACAATCCAAGGAAGAGTAAAGATGTGGATATATGAGGAGATGCTTTGGCAAATCCATTTGATGGAGTTGGCATGCTTACGATCGCCAACTTGTCTTTAGATGAGCCAGAAATTGAAGATGCTTTGATCTCCAACAATACGGAGGAAGATGAAGAAAAGGAGTGATGAGCATCTTTAATTTTAAATGTTTATGTTTTACGAACTTCATTTTAAATGTTTAATTTATGTTTATGAACTTCCATGTTTAGATTATGTTACAATTGTTTAAGAACTTATCCTTAAATTCATAGATGTTTTGGCAAATGTTTATGTTTATGTTCAAGAACTTCATGTTAAATTTTAAATGTTCATGTTATATAATTGCATTTGTGATATAAATTAGTATAATTATATATTTAATACAACGTATCCTACCGTACCCGAATCCTTATTTTTTAAAATTTGCAAACCCCGCCGTAACGGATACGTATCGTACCCCGGTACCCGTACCCGTACCGGTGCTTCCTAGGTAGGCAGGCAGCGGGTCACGCCGGGTACCACAATAAAAGTTGGGGGTACAATTAGCTGAGTTTGGTCTGTAAATAACTAAAGTTGATGTGTCGAATAACCAACTCTGGTCTGCGTTTACGAAAAGCCAAATTTTGGTCTGCTAAACAAAATGCAAAAAACTGGAGTGCCAATGTCCCTTCCCCCCCCCCCCCTCCCCCCTAGATTCTGCCCCTGCATGTAAGTCAACGTCTCTCTTCATCCACCAAGGCCTCTGACTCTAGAATTTAAAATCAAATCCTAACTTTGAATGAAGTCGGGGCTGAGTTCCACTTACTCAAACAACTACTAAACATAAACTGTTTTTCTTATGATCCAAATGCAAAATCACATATAATCTGGAGTTTTCTTCGATTAAGGACCTGTGAGCAAATCCTAACATTTGCATGAAGCAAAACATAGTTTACTTACAAAAAAAACTGCCAATACAACTTTTTCTTAAGAAATATAAATGCAAAATCACATATAACCTGGAGTTTTCTTCGATCAAGGACCTGTGAGGCACGGATTTCGGGTTTCAACAGCCGTGTGGAAACCCCGATGACGATGACGGCTTGAAATCTACCCTCCTCATACGCACTAGAGCCACCCATCTCTCGAATATCTGAGTCTTCCCCACCACTTCCTCCCACAGAAAACGACCCACCTTCACCAAAAATGCTGATCAGAAACCCAAAAATATTAACTATAACTGTATCATTGAGGAAATACCGGAGAAGGAAACGTCTGCTTCTTACCCCGCTGCTTTCCTGCAAGAGGAGAAAAAAGAAAGTTGAATTTTCAGACTAGGGTTTTGATCAAACCAGAAAAAACAAAGAGATTACTGTAATAACACTAACTGTGGGACTATGACAAGGGAGGTGAGTGGATTTCCTCCTCCTTTTGCTCCTAGCGCAGACATTAGGGAATAATTTCGTTGGGGATTTTGGGGTCGACGAGATCGGCTCTGGATGTATCAGGACTCGCCGGAAAGATGGCCTCGGGTTTGATCGTCGATTGCCGGCGAGACCGCCTGTTTTGATCGTCGGATGGACAGCGGCTCGACGAGGCTGAGAAAAGGTGGGATTGGGGACGGTGGTTTTCGAAATTTTTGAATCCTACCGTGGTGATCGCTGTGGATCGCCCATGGTCGCCATACCGCGATCTACAGTTCATCTTCCGAGTCCCACACATTAAATCTAGGTGCTTGTTTATGGGTCAAACATTTTTTGACTAGGGGCAACCAAAATTTAAAATTAAATACATTAAATAACTATTTTATATTATTGTTTGTTTTAGATCCGGGCAAACCCTCCCCCACAACCCCGATCCGATTCCGCCGCTCCCCACCCTCCGCTCTCCAGATCCGCCCTACGGCCGCCTCTCTTCCCCCGACATCGCCCTACGGCCGCCTCTCTCCCCGCGTCGCCCTACGGCCCCCTTTCTCTCACCCCGCACACGCCGGCAAGACAACTCCTCCGGAAACCTAAAGGTCGGGCTTCTCCAGAAAGCACACGTTCGGCATAAATCTCCCGCTTTCTGCAACCTCCCACAAAAAACGCCGCGAGTAAATCTCCCGTTTTTTGCACCTCAGCACACGCCGACGAGGCTCACGCCGGCTCTCCCCGATTTCGGCATCTCCAACACACTCGGCCTCTCTCCCTCCGATTTCTGCATTCTCCAGCACACGGTCGGAAAGGTATCCCTTGTTTGCTGATTTCCTGTGGCATTTTGATTGTGTTTCAAGCAATCAATAACCGAGTTTTTGTGTTGCAATGTCCATTCAGATTTTTTGATTTTGCAAATTTTATAGATGTGTGGTTGTTTAGAGTTTATGCTTGTTTAGGGTTTATGCTTGTTGAGATGTGTGAATGTTTAAGGTTAAGCATGATATTTTTTTTTGTATGCACCAATTAAGAATTGGAATTATAGAAAACAACCCAATCAAAGAACAACTAAAGCACAAATGCCCTCATCCATTTTTTTGATGGTTTGTTCTATATGATGAGCTGTGTGAATATTAAGGTTTATGCATGATTTATTTTTGTATGCTCAATGTCGTTTTCTTTCTCTTCATTTGGATCTTGTTCTTTATTTGAGGAAAAATATAAAATTATTGACTTGTGGAGAATCATTGATTTATACATATATGTTTTCAATCATTGATAATTATTATTTTTGACAGGTGCAACATTTGGAGCAAACAATTATCACTAAAGAAGATTTCTAAAATGAAGTAGAAAATTTTTGTAATATTTAAAGTTTAACGTTGATGTTAATCTGTTTATTTTCCTATTTTGCTAAAGGCAATTAAAGGAAGTTTTTTATTTTTATGCCCATAACAATTTGGTTTTGCCCACATAATTTTTTTGTTTGCCCATAAAATTGGTTTACGACGTAATCCGAAAAGGTTGCTCATAATAAATCACCAAAGTCTATCATTGGCACGAGACTTGGTATTGGTTCCTCATTGAACAATTCCGCACTGAAAACGGAAAATTTTTTGATTCAAATAGGTGCAGGCGAAAAAAAAAATTTAGGTCCCCACCAAAGAAAAGAAGAGAAACTTGTAAATTGTTGAGGTTCCGCCTTACACAGTCAATATAATTATGTGGGGCCCATCACAATACAAGTTTTTATTGACCACGCCAGACCTTCTTTTAGGTCCGGGTGGCGACGAAATTTTTTTTTTTGCCGCAAAGGAGGTGGGGCTCTGCATTATAAAAGCTTCTACATACGCTTTTTGCGTGAATCCATGCAATTTGTGGCTTCTCATTGTTGTCCCGGACATTACTTCTCCTCGTGTTTCTTTAGGAATTTTTTTCCATATGCACCAATAATAAATAGACTGTGTTTTATTTTATGCGGACCCCACCTTATTTTTTTCTTTCCCAAAAAATTTAACACTTTCATCTTTTTTCCTCCCACCCCCACCCTTATTCTGGTTTTCGAAATCAAATAACCCTGACATTAGCCGCCTAACCGGACACGCTATTCTCTCTGTGATCTCAGTGCCCTCTAAATCCTTCTCGTCGTCTACAGAGAAAGAATGTCAGCAACTCTGGCGATGTCCATCCAGAACAGATTTCCCTTCCGCATTTTCTTGTTGTCGAAGAAGATGATTCATGATATCCCCTTTTTTTGAAGTATCAGAATATTTACTTTAGTGAACATTTTTTAGTTTTCATTTCCATTGATCAAAAGTGTTTGTGCTCACTGACTAACGTACTTTTTGTAACGAAGGTGCTTGTTACGGCGTAAGTTACCAGTAAATAGTATATTACGACGGTAAAATTCCTCAAAAAACTGTAATCCAAATATCACAAAATATTATAACCAAATTCTAAATTACGTTACATAAGCTACCAGTAAATAGCAAATACGACTGTAACATGCCGCAAACTTTGGTAACCATATTCTCAAGAACGCGTAAGTAACAAGTAAAAAGTAAACGGACTGTAGTGGCCATAATTGAGATCAAATTATTATTTATGCTTTGTTTTCACTTTTCCTCCAAAATAGAACGTTTTGTTTCCTCACATTAAAATCCCAAGTTACGGGCATAATGCATACACTTGTATGTCTCCAGCTATGTTTGCACAATTGGAAACGCAACAACAATCTGTCGCATAAGAAAACCTAAAGAATAAGTTTTATTAAAACGACATTACAGCTGTAATGTAACCTTAAAACTATCGAAAAGATAAATTACAGATGTACCAAGCTTTTTAAAACCGGACCCGGACCGGCCGGTTCGAACCGGTCGGAACCGCGACCGAGACCACCGCCGTCCGGTCCAGGTTACAGACCCGGTACAACTGCGGACCGCCAAGAACCGAAAACCGGGCGGCAGACCGATGAGACGGGAACCGGGGCCCGGGTTTACAAAACCGGGGCTGGCCTAGAAGCCGCATAATAAATCCAGCCCAAATGCGGAACTGCTGGGAATTGAACCTGAACATTTACAAATTAGCCCAATATCTTAACCACGAGTCATTCAGTTTTAGTTGTTTTTTATCTATAATTTATTATATACATATACATAATAACATAAATTTTGAAATAAAGTAATAATTCACTCATGTATTTTATTAAAATTGTCAAATTTTCTCATTTTATTCTTTTTTTTTGGATTAAATTTCTGCGTACAAACAAAAAATTATTGTAATTATTATATTTAATTATTATGAGCAAAAATAAAAATAAATAAGAAATTATTTATAACCAGTGTATTGTACATTTGTACACTAGATATGATTAATATTGATCTAACATAATACTGTCACAAGAAGCAATCGAAGTGTGCATGTGCCGACACATAGACAAATGTTGTTCCAACAAATATCTTATCCAAAAATAAATATGGAGCAAATGAAATTTTTAATTTTTTTTAGTGCGACATTATGAAAATTAATAATAAATTAAAGATATAAAATTCACGAGTAGATTTCAATATTAACAAAGCAAACATTTAATATAATATTAATTATTGTTATTTTCTAATATATATATATATATATATATAAAAATAAGTATATAACGGTTCGCCCCTGATTGAACTGGTTAAATCTGAAACCTCTCCCTCTACCGGTTCTGAGTCCGGTCCGGTGTTCAAAACCTTGAGCGTACTAACAATTTTACGACCGTAAATAAACATTATTACTTAAAACTATCGTAATTGATAATGAAAATACTGTATTCTTCACTTACATTGTCTGTTAACCGGAAACTCCTCGACGACCAACATTATTTGAAGATTTCACCCCATCAAGTTATTAATTGAACATTAATGTCCTAAGACTATTAAGCCTTTTGAAAAAGATAAACTTCAAGATTTTAAAAATTGAAATCTGCAGGAATTGCTCCCTTACATTCTCTTTCGGCCTTACGAGAAGTTTTATCATCATCTGCCATATTAGATTCAGATCTTTCAGCCATATTAGGAAAGTTCTTGATGCACGTCCGAGTAATATGTCGCCGCAAAAAAAACTTTGGATGAATTAACATCAACAAATCCGCGATCTAGTAGCAGGAGGGTAGGAGATTTTGAAAACCTAGAAGCCACAGGAAGGAAGAAGTTTTTGGGGCACGATGTCGATATTCCCTTGATTTGAAAACCTAAAAGAAGGCGGGGCGGGAGGAAAGGCGGAAGAGTTAAATTTTTCGGGGAAGAATAAGGTGGGGGCCCGCAGGGTAACAAAGTCTATTTATTGGGGTGCATAGGTCTATGCATGCACCCTATGGCACCAAAAAAAATTTCCCTAAAAAACACCTAGAGTTGGGGGAATTGTTAAAGGCAAACCTAATAAGATATACACAAACCCAATTCTTAAACTAAGTCTTTTTTATCCCCGATTTTTTTCCACGCAAACCCTAGTACCCCAATCGCAAACCATGGAGAAGTCGTCGTCGTCTGCCCCGCCTCCTTCTCCCGTCGCCTCTATCGCCGGCTCTCTCGCTGCCTCACACACTCCCTCTTCCATCGTTGGTGTTTGGTGGTGCTGGTGAGCGGCTTGACACCCAACACACAGACCATTCAGTTTTGTCGCCGGTGGTTTTTCAAGTGAGCCTCTCGTCTCAGGTGGATTTTACATTTTGGATTCAAATTTTCATTTCGTTTTCATTTTTATTCCAGTTTGTGATTTAGTTGGATTAATTTTGTGTTCCAGATTTTGATTTCGCTTTTCGTTTGTAGATTTTGATTTAGGATAGTATTTCAGATTTCGATTGTTGCTGGC